>JAPQWV010000032.1:7500000-8750000 GCA_027422505.1 Craterostigma plantagineum | reverse complement strand
TCGCTATATGAGGATTGCGATATGTGTTGACGAGCGTACTTTAACAGAATTTAAACAAGTTCGCAAGATGGCAAAGGTTCGCAAGTCGCAAGATTGTACTGATTCGCAAACAATGAAAGATTCGCGAAATGTCCAGTGACATGTACAATTGTCCCAATTCGCAGAATGAGATAAATTCGCAAAAGTGTGAAAGAGTCCGCGAATTTCTACCGGCAGTTGAGGTTCGCAAAAATTCTTCGAACGAGTTCGCAAATTTTGCGGAGATTGAAGTTCGCAAAAAGGGCTATCAAGGAGTTCGTGAAATTTCTCTCAGAGATGCAATTCGCGAAACGTGGCAGTGAATATTTCTTGATCGCAGACTTTGTTTCGCAAATAATTGAAGAAATATTTTGCGGGTTGACTTGATTCCTTCAATTCACGGTCGGTCCTCAACTTGAATTCGTGAAACTGAATTGCAAATTTAGAATTTGCGAATCCAAATCCAACTTAAGTGCCGTTCGGAATCTCAAAAGCAGACCAAACAACGAAGCTGTTCTTCAATTTCTCCAGCAGAAATCCAGAAATTTAACGCAAATTGACAGAAACAGATTCAGTAGTTCTCAGAACATAGAGAAACCAGCCAGTTATATTGACGATGCCAAAGAACTTGGAATGAAGTTTCCTCACCTACACGTTTGCTCTGATACCACTTGTAATTCCAGATTATCCAAGAACAATTCAACAGATTAAACCTTCGTAGAATGTGAATAGTGTGCTTTAGAGGCTTAGTGTTGAATACGTGAGATTTTAGCAAATGGAAACTTAGATTAATGAGTGTTAGGGTTTAAGCTTAAATACCTTGTGAGGTATTTAAGCCCATTGGGCCCCTAACAAGCCCATTACAAATACAACCCAATTATATAAAATAAAACATCTATAAAATACATCTATAAAATACATTGTAAAGAAATTACAAGACTTAGAATAAATATTTTGGACACTTCTAAAATATTCCTAACACCATGTTTGAGACATGTGCGTTTCGGATCCCCATGTTACGACGTGTCATTTTTAGTCCACAATGTTACCAATTTTGGACGATTTCGGCCACTCGATTAATTTAATCGCTAATTTGGACGAAATTAACACGTGAGAGCCAATGATCTCTTTTTACTCGACGTAAAACCCATAACACATCTTCTTCTTCAATTTTAACGCACATGAACATCATTATACATCACATTTAGGAAACAATCGACAACCTTGAAAATGAGTTAAATGTGATACGTAATGATGCACACGTGCATTTCAGTTGAAGATGATGATGATTCATGAGGTGTTAAGTCAAGTTAAAGGACATCGTGTGCTCTCATGTGTTAAATTACATCTAAATTAGTGATTACGTTAATCGGAGGACCAAAAGGCCAAATATCGGTAAGATTCGGGACTAAAAGTGGCACCTCGAAACATGGGGGGACCGAAAACGTCCGCGCCCTAAAGATTGATGACTAAAAATGCCGTTCTTCCTATTTTGGATAGTCCCTAATGTTTTGTATGAATGTTTTCCGGTCTTCCATATTACCTGCGGAGAGTTTACTTTTAGTCCTCGATGATACCGATTTTTTGTTGTTGTGGTCGCTTGGTTAATTTAATCATTACATATAATGAATTTAACGCGTGAGAGCACATGATATCCTTTTTACGACGTAAACTCTCATAATTCATCTTCTTCTCCGACTTAAACGCTCATGAGCATTACTACTCTTCACATTTAGTCGGGGAATGATGGAATCTCACTTCAACGCTTGGTGTTGTTCCTCCAAGAACGCCGTTTCAACGCTTGGTGTTGTTCCTCCAAGAACGCCGTTGGGTATGAGATTGGTTTCTTCACTTACTTCTCCATAGTCAGAGGATGCCATGGAAATGATCTAAACATGATCTAAAGTAACATTTAAAAATCCTAAATATGCAACCCAAACAAGCACTTAGAGGTATTAATATGAGGAACACATTTGTTTTGTCTAGCCATTTCATTGTGCTTGAATAGGGGGCATGATGTGAACAATGGCCTCCTCGCAGCCATGTCTTGTGTATTCAGAGGCAAAAAAAATTACGTATTAATTTATTAAATTTTATTATTAAATCATATGGTTAAATCATACTAGTTTGAATAATCAGATGTTTTAGTTTTAAAAAAAATGAAAGTAAAGAATCAAGAATGTTATCAACCAAATCAAACGCGCACCTTCCAAATAAAATGTAGCGAACCTAGAACTATGCTACATGTCATTGTTACTAAAGCATGGTAATTTTAACTTATATTTTAAGTTATGGAGTCTTTACAAATAAATACCCATTTGGATAAAAACTTGTCATTTTGTACCCTGTCAGTATTTTTTATATGTAGGTACCTAATAGAATAAAGTTTTTGCACATAGGTACCCGATCCGTTGCAGGTACGCCATATAACACATTTAGGTACCCTATAGCAACGCATTGTGGTACGTAATACGTTGAGAAAATGGTACGTCATATATAACACATTATGGTACCATATTTTAACCGTATAAGGTACCGTATAAACTCGTGACGTGGTACGCAATACACGCATAAAAAGGTACGACAAGACAGAGAAAATTGGTACAAACAGTTTGGGTACATATCTGTAAAAATTTCTGACATAGGTACTGATTTGTAAATTTTACTCAATTGGGTATTTATCTATAGATGTCACTATTTTTAACAGGTGATACTATAATAGAAGGTTTTTATATTATTTATAAGTTATAAAAAAAGGGGCTTTTAAAGTTCAGGCCCCAACATAAGTTTCATTTAGATTTTAGGACTGTCAGAAAATTCATAGCTTTAAGGACCCGATTTCTGCAGAAACTTTTAAGGGTCTGCTGTACCACTTCTCTGTTCAACAGTACCACTTCACTGTTCACTAGTACCACTTCATGGGTCTACAGTACCACTTCACTGTTCACCAGTATCACTTCATGTGTCTACAGTACCACTTCATGGGTCTACAGTACAACTCAATGTACACTGTATAACACTTGCAAAAATTTAGGTCCTTATCTCTAGAATTCATAAAAATCGGATCCTTAAAACTATAAATTTTCCTACAAGGGTCTGAAACTTAATTTATAAATTTTTGGGGCTAACTCGTAATTTGCACTATAAAATATTGGTGTTTGAGAATATAAGTGCAATAATTGTTGGGGGGCTGTTTTTATATAATTTTTCATACGTGAGTACTGTTAATATTAGCTAGATAATCTAGGCATGGACCTAAACGGTTTGAGGAGCAAATTGGATAATTTACTTATTGCTCATTATTTATTTGATATGTATCAAACAATTGATCTACCAATGTACAAGTGCATAAAATTTATCGAAACATTTTAGATAAATAATTCAATGTGATTTATTATTTTCTGTATATAATTTTTGTATTTATTAATTTTTCTATTTTTTAGCAAAATTAACTGATTACTCGCCGATTATAATCAGATAAACCCTAAGACTGATTAGATGATTTTCGCCACAATCAATACTAATTAGCGTTTATGTCGAATTTTCACAACCGTTATCATAATAAGTAGCTATTTACGAGCTCGAGCTTAGTTGTTGTCGTCGGAAGCTCACGAATCGGGCTCATGAACTTTCTATTAGTTTCTTTTTCAAAAAATATTACCTAAATAAGAAAAAAAAACTAATATACGAGCTCGAGCTCAGTTCGTTGAGTAAAAAGCGCTGTAAAAAACATGCGCTCGAGCGTCTTTTGAGTTTGAAAGAAGTCAAACTAAACTAGTTTCACAATCCTAAATTATCATAAAATAAAATGTTTTAGTTTCCACATGTTAAAAATGTAACAATACGATGATATTTTCTTGTTAGGTCATCTTGTATGTTACTTATAATCATATATTCGATAAGGACTTCGAACTTAGGCTTATATGTGGAACTTATTACGAAAAATGCCACCCCTATAGCCGACTGCTAAGTGACACGTCGGTTGTTAATGAGGGTTTTTATGTCATTAAAAAGTAGTAAAAATAATGTCCATTTTAGCCTTATGTGTGAGTTATATTACATCAGTGGCATCATAAATGCGATTTGTATTCATTTTAATTTGATCTATAAAGATTTTATTATGCATTTTTATTCATCATTTTAATTTAATCTGTGGTCATTGGAATCTCATAGGTCGGAAGACCAAGAGTCAGCTCGGATGAAAATGTATTTATATGCTCTGTCTGACGGTTTGGTGTTGCCGAGGTTGTTTCGCATTTCATGTTTATTTATCGTTCCTCTGTATGTCTTTGTTTATTGTTGCAGGTTTCAAGCTATGATACAGTCAAGCAGCGTGCTATGGGTTTGAAGAGTATCTAATGGAGTTGGAATAGAATTTGATACAGTCGTGTAGTTACACTGCACTGCGTAAGGTCGTGAATGTTTTTGCGGTAGAAAGAATATCTCTAAGGTTGGTTGGATCATTTTTTTGTTATCATCATTGGTGTTTTGTAATGATATAGTCGTGCAGTTATCATCCCATTGCGTGGGATCTGTAAGGTTGTTTTGAACGTGTGGCAGGTACAATTTTTATCATGCCTTTTTTATTCATTTTAATTTGATTTATGGAGGATTTTATTCGTTTTAATTTGATCTGTCGACATTTTTTATTATGCCTTTTTATTTATATGCTATGTCTCACGGTTTGGTGTCGTTTTGAGGTTGTTTTGCATTCCGGATTGTTTATCATCCCTCTGTATGTTTGTATTTGTTTATTGTCGCAGGTTTCAAGCTACTTTGCAGTCGTGCAGCTTCCTACGGGTTTGAAGTGTGTCTACTGGAGTTGTAATAGAATTAAATACAGTCGTGTAGTTATCTCTCCCCAGCTCGTGGCGGTTTGCTCATTTTTTATTTATCATCATTGTTGTTTCGTAATGATACAGTCGTGCAGGTATTTACTGTTGAAATGGGATCTGTAAAGTTGATTTGAACGTCTTTGAGGAACGCATTTATCTTTCAGATCTAAAGGTTTGTTTGTCGGCATTCTGTTTTATTTATATTTGTCTATCATGGCGGGTGCAACAGGTGCGCATTGATCTCTTAGATTTCAAGTTTGTTTGTATTTGTTTATCGTTTTGTTTATCGTTGCACTAATTTTTGGTTTCTTAGCAGCTTCCCAGATTCCTACTTGTGTAAAGAGTGTCTTATTTGAGATGTAGGATAATAGGAATGTTTGTCTTCTATAGATACGACTGAATAAAGTATTGTTCTTCGAAGGGTATAGTGTTGTATAATTTATTTGTTCTTGGATTTGTTCTTCGAGATCCAGTGTTGCTTATATGATCTAGCTTAGAGTTCGGGTTTGGATCATTGGAGGGTTTCGTCTTCTAACGTAAAGGGTCGTTTGGTACATGGGACGGGTTGTTTAACGATACATGTACTTTTTAGTGTTGTATGATGTATTTGTTCTTCGATTTATTGTTCGATTTGTTTAAGAAATACATGGGCGATTAAATTTTGAGCCATTTTAATAATGATACATAAAAATCCGTAGAAAGCACCCTCAAGCAGTGTTGTAAAATTCGGTCTAAGCGGCCGACTAGGCGCCGCCTAGGCGCTGATCGGAAGACACCGTGGCGAAAACCACATAATCGCCCGACTAGTTTAATAAACGAACCAATCCGCCTAATCGGCCGATTAATCTGCCCATTTCGACATTAATCGGCGACTAATGCGATTATTAGCCAGATAATATATAATTATTTTTAAAAACTTATAACTTAAAATAAGTACTTAGTCCCTCCAAAGTGTGCCACGTGCCATTCATGTACATGGCAAGGCAGGGATACAATTTCAACGCATGGTTGTGTGGCTTTATATAGAAAATATTCCCACGTCGTTACATGTTCTAATCGGTGTGGGACGTTCTCTTTCTTTTAGGACTAATAATATTTATCTATCTATGGGTTTTTAGTGGACCCATCTTCCTAAAGGCCAACGTGAATCAAACAAGCATTAAATGAAATTATTATAATTTTCGAAAATGCATTTTGCCCATTCAATCATCCGAATTTCACTTTTAAAATTATAATAGGTAAAAATATCTTATTTCAAGTACTAGCATAAACTTTGAAATATAAAAACATATAAAAACGGAAATCGATAACTACTTTTTGACATCATCCCTAACACGTAATTCTGTACTGATATTATTTTATTTCTTTGTTGGGACAGATATTAGTTATTTATAATTCTTAGATAAATTAGATATACATTTATTTTGGTAGAGTGTTAAGCATAGTGGATATATAAATAATAAAATAACAAAGACCGCTTGCCGCCTAGAAACCGCTTAGGCCCCGCCTAAACCGTCTGGGCGCTAGGTCCCCCTCGACCGCCCGACTAGCGCCTAGCGAATTTTACGACATTGCCCTCAGAAAGTAGACAACGATATTGCATATTGGAGGCAAGAATCGATATAAATATCCAATCCATTATTCGTTGTACTACATCCACAAATTAAATTGCAACCCCAGAAAATATCTCATTGTACGTTTTTCATACCAAAATTACAGCTCTGTTCTATGTTCTATTACGGAATTGCCCTCGGTTGAGTGGTTCGAAACGAAAAAATGGAAGTACTGGTACTATGATACGTAAGACGTATCCAAGCACGTATATTTTCAATGTTTTACAACGTGAGTTATATAACGTGTCGCGTTTTAACGATTATAAGGTCAATTATAATGCCAAAATAAAATATTCCCTCCGTCCCAAAAGTTTTTGTACATTTTATTATTTTGGGCGTCCCAAATCTTTTGTCCATTTCCTTATTTAGCAAAAAAACCATCACAAACAATCAATATAATAATATTAAATATTCTTAAAAGACGTGTCAAAATATACATTTTTTTACCTTTTAATTGTACTATATTATTAAAATATTCAGTTTCTTAAAACACATGTCATACCCCAAATGTCCATAAACTTAGGGCAGAGGGAGTATAATATATAACACATACCATAAAAACAAACCAATTTGAAATGTTTTCAATCTGAAAGAGGATATATTGAGGAATCCGCGAGAACTCATAGCATAGTTAGAAGATAGAATCATCTAAGAAACAAGCTTAAAGCTCAGAAATATTTTTTATGTTTTTCCTTTTCATGCTTAATATCTTTAAATGTAATTATTTTATTGGAAATCAGACATTGAGACTCCTCTAACTTTCAAATAAAAGCAATTTATTAGTTGAAATTGATAGTTCAAAAGTTTTAGTGTCGCAAATAGGCAAATATTTTTGAAAAATAGCGGGCCACATCATATATAGCGTACGCATTTTTTGCGACAAACGCGATATTCGATAAGCGGTGCATTTCGAGAAAAAAGATGCGCTATAGCTATGTATGTAGTACACTGATTTTGTTACACCAAATATTTAAATTTCTATAAAATATTATACAAGAATTACTTAAAGAAATCTTAACAATTTGTTTTAAATCGAAATCTCAGCAATTAAATTAAATGATTGGCCTGATGGGCAATTTAGTCTCTTCAGCATACTTTTTAACTGCTGAGAAATCCACGCGCCAAATCACTTTCCAAAAGGCCCAAAGTCGTTGTTAGATTGGCTGTTTATGAAAGAGAGAGACATTAAATGTACGAAAACACACAACTTCACACGCACACAAACGCAGGCGTTTGGCGAAAAAATTGTGGCCACGAAATATATTATGGACAACATGGCAAAGCTGGAAATTCCCATTAATTCTGTGAACGCTATCTTTACACTTATCTTTTCCTCAGCTTCACACTTCTTTTTGCATGCATTTATCGCCCAAACCAACACACGGAGACTTTTGCTTCAGGTGATGCTGATTGTTTTGTAGCTCTATTTAGTAGTTGGCTCTTCATTGCTATGGGTAGCTGTTAAAGGGATAGTTGTAGGCACTTTGTCAGAGCTCCCTTTTTCGCCTTTCATATGCATGACTATTTGGGTGTGTGTTGTGTAAGATTTGTGATGAGCAATCAAAGACTCGCTACGTGTTTGTTGAAATGTCGGAGAAAGTTTTGAAACTTTAAAAAGTTTCCCCTTTCCATATTTATGTTTGTGTACTTGTGTGGTAGTGCCTTTTTTGTAGGTGTTTAGTAGAGGTAGGGCACTAAAATACTATCTGTGTGTTTGCACCTGCAGAAAAAAATAGAGACAGCCCAATTTGTGATAGTGCCCAAGAAAGTAAGTCTTTGTTCCTTTGCTCTTCTAGTTCTAGAGGAGTTATAGGGAACTGAACTAGTCAAATAGTTACTAACGATCAAGTGATCTATTGGAAGAAGACTAAAAAAAGATGGCAATGGATGATGAAATTGCTGAGAGAACTGCAGAATGGGGACTTAATGTTAGAACAGATGTTGGAGAGGGCAGATTTCATGCTGTCAGACCGAGCGCAAGCGATGCTTATGGAGAAAAGGGTAAGAATTCGGGATCCACGAGGACATCAGACGAATCGAGTTATGGGAACGAAATTCCCAGATTGTCTCAGGAGATTAAAGACGCTTTGGCCTCGTTGCAGCAGACGTTTGTCGTTTCTGATGCAACAAAGCCTGATTGCCCTATTGTGTATGCTAGTAGTGGCTTTTTTACAATGACTGGGTATTCTTCTAAAGAAGTTATTGGAAGAAACTGGTGAGTATTACGCAGTTAACAGCTTTTCTTATGTTGGCCATGGTAAAGCTCTTAGTTATAACTAATTATGTATGTTTCTTCCCTTAGGGACATAGAGCTGTTTGTTATGTATGTTGCTTAGGGCTGTAATTCATCATATCAACGTGCAAAGAGGTTGAGTCTGCTCTTTGCTCCAGTCGCTTTTTGCAGGGTCCTGAAACAGATCAGAGTGAGGTAGCCAAGATTCGGGAGGCAACAAGAACAGGGACAAGCTTTTGTGGGAGGCTTCTGAATTATAAAAAAGACGGCGCTCCTTTTTGGAATCTTTTGACCGTCACGCCGATCAAAGACAGTCAAGGGAGAACCATAAAGTTTATTGGGTAATGTTTTTTCTTTTTTAAGTCAAGTTTGATGGTCTTGAACTTCCAGGCTTAACGCATGGACGTAGCTTAAAGTAATCTGATCTGTTCCACAAGAATGGCGTAAACTTGAAGCCATGAGCTCCTAGAGAAAGGTTTGCTCGACAAGAGGACTACTAACATATTTTTTCTTGCAACTGTGGGGTACGCATGGTAGTTCTAGTTTTGATAGAGATCCATGAGGTTATAGAAAGAGGGCATTAATAGTGTGTTTATGCATGCAGTTTAAGTTGTGATAAATTTTTGCTAACTGTTGAAGTATGTCTGATGCGCGAGTTCACTCTCTTCACGACAGAATGCAGGTTGAGGTCAGCAAATATACAGAAGGAATCAATGAAAAAGCACTTAGGCCAAATGGATTGCCTAAGTCACTAATCCGTTACGATGGTATTGGCCTTGGTTAGATTACTTTAGCAATATCCAACTTCCAAAATTTGACAATTTTTGTTTGCTTCAGCTCGTCAAAAAGAAGAGGCTTTAGGTTCTGTCATAGAGGTTGTCCATACTCTCAAGGGTCCTAGATCCCGTGCAAAATCTCAAAGTCAGGATATAACGGGCAAGACAGAACTAGAGAATCTGGTCTCGGATTTTATGCTTCCACAACCCGCCTTGGAAGATAATAGAAATTCGATAAGTGATTTAGCTCGCTCAAATTCTCTTCTAGAAACAGACAACGTCTCCAGGAAATCTGGAATTACCTTGAAGGGGTGAGTTCTTTTCGTTCTTTGTCTTTGTCCAAAATCTTATTTGCTGTAAAGATAATAACTGAGAATAAGGAAAAAACTGACTCAATTGGTACCCATTCAAGTCATATGACAATCAAAGTAACTCGTGAATGCATGAGATGACATTCATTTGTGCTAATTCACTAATTTTAGTGCAGGTTTAAGAGGAAGTCGACGGGATGTGTTATTTTGAATGAGAATGTGCAAGTTATCGAGCCAGAGATCTTGATGACTAAGGACATAGAACGTACAGACAGTTGGGAACAGGCTGAAAGAGAAAGAGATATACGTCAAGGCATTGATCTGGCTACAACGCTAGAGAGGATCGAAAAGAATTTTGTTATTACAGATCCTAGACTTCCTGATAATCCCATTGTGAGTTAACTACATATATTCTTTGGCATTTCCATTTTCATCTTTTTTTTCCAGATATCATTCTGCTGAAAGCAGATGTTGCTAGTCATACAATATAGTGAAATCTTCCTTGTTGCATTTGTCCATTATCAAAGGAAATACTCATCTTTCATTACATAAAAGATCAGAGACCTATCTGGAACAGAAATAACTTCTGGTCTAACTTGCAGATATTTGCATCTGATAGCTTTCTTGAACTAACAGAATATACACGTGAAGAAATACTAGGAAGAAACTGCAGGTATAGAAGTATTTGCTTCTCTATTCACTTAATATTACGTGGTACTTTATGAGTTTTGATTTTTCTAGAAATGCCTATAAGTTAAGATTCATGTGTAAAGCACATGCACTTCTTCCAATTCAGGCAATCTATGCTTTTGTCATGATGCACTAATTTGAAAAGATTTAGTAGCTGAGGATCTCACATTGATTAATTGCATGCAATAATCATTGGGGAGTTATCCTGTTCTCAGATTTTTGCATATCTCCGATGTGGGCTATAGTATTCGATATATATGCAGGTTTCTTCAGGGACCAGAAACTGATCAAGCGACTGTGCAAAAAATAAGGGATGCAATCAAGGATCAAAGAGAAATTACTGTTCAGTTAATTAATTATACGAAGAGTGGTACGTGCTTTAAATATACAAAGATTCTGGAAAGAAGCTACTTTATTGTGAACATTTGAATTTGATCATTTAATATTGTTCATGAATTTCAGGAAGAAATTCTGGAATTTATTTCACTTGCAGCCCATGCGTGATCAGAAGGTGCTAGTTCGTCAGAATTTTTTTTCGTATTTCACTTGCAGCCCATGCATTGCAACATTTTGTTTCCTTGTTATTTTGTGACAATTTACTTTATAGGGTGAGCTCCAATACTTCATTGGTGTTCAACTAGATGGAAGTGATCACGTGGAACCGTTGAGAAACCGCCTTTCAGAGAGGACAGAGCAAAAGAGTGCTAAGTTGGTATGGTTTCCTGGAAGCTCCAGTATGTGCCGTAAACTAATTTGATGTGTGTAAACAAATTAAATTTTGCAGAAACATTGAAGTCTACTATTGATGTATCACTGAATGTTTTCATATTTTACCAAATCCCAATAAAAACGTTGTGCTTCAGATATATCCCAAACCGGGATAGAGTTTAGTTTAGGGTTTAGAGGTTAGGAATTATTTGGTTTAGCGATGAACTAATTCCTTCTCAGATCTAAAAATTAATATCTTCCTCTCTCGTTTGCGTACAGTTATTCTGCTTATTCAGCTTCATGATAGAGAATATTACTAATTATGGGTTTAATTTCCAGGTCAAGGCCACAGCTGAAAATGTCGATGAGGCTGTTCGTGAACTTCCTGACGCGAACCTGGTAAGGTATTCTTCCCTCTCTGTCCTAATAATATTGCATAAACTTGATATATCTCAGCATATGGTTGAGTTTGATAATCAGTTCTGTACTTATTGTCGAAAGGAGGTGATTTAGGATAAAAAAAAAATGTTTCATTTTTCACAGTATTGTAGGAGTCGTCGAGATAAGCTGAATGTAATTCGTTTCTGACCAAGTTTTTTGGTGTATTATTGTATATGCTCAGAGACCAGAAGACCTCTGGGCTATACATTCTCAACCTGTATATCCGAGACCACACATGAGAGAGAGCATAGCATGGACAGCCATAAAAAAGGTACGAACTTTACTAAGTTGTCAGACTTTGAACAAATGATTCTCACATGTCCAAGAAAATAAGTGCTGATCATTCACTGCAGCTTTGATCACGGGAATCAATTATTTTTTTCCTTAAAACTTGCTGCTACATCCTTTTGCAGATGACTGAGAATGGTGAAAAGATTGGATTGCATCACTTTAAACCCATACATCCCCTGGGATGTGGAGATACCGGAAGGTAAGTATAATCGTGTCAATATTCAAGTAGCCTTATAATCTTAATCAAGTGCAGCTTTTATTCGATCCCCATTCCTTAAGTCACACCCTGCGTCTGTTAAATATAGACCATATCATAAATGCGTCAAGATTATTCCATCTTGAAATTGCGGTATCTTATGCCGTATCTGTTTTTTCCATGCAGCGTTCATTTGGTGGAACTAGCAGGTACTGATCAACTGTTTGCCATGAAAGCAATGGATAAATCTACAATGTTGAACCGCAACAAGGTATTTATGGGTACAATTCTTGCCTACATGGACAGAAAGAAATGCTTCTCATGGATTTTGTTATTTGCATAAAATTATGTTGTTCACTCTACATGCCTCATATAAATTCTTTATTGATTTGCTATCTTAATGTGTACTGAGTTACTAAGCAATCGCTCAGGTTCACCGAGCATGCATCGAAAGAGAGATTATATCAATGCTGGATCATCCATTTCTTCCTACTCTGTACACGTCTTTTCAGGTTTTCAATTTTTCTCAATCTATGCACTATGAGATACCTTCGCTTAATTTTTTGGTCCAATACTGCTTCTTACGTGATGCTTATTTTTTTTCTTTCCTTTTTCCTGCAGACGCCTACACATGTTTGCTTGATAACAGATTTTTGCCCGGGAGGAGAATTGTTTGCATTACTTGACAAACAACCTTTGAAATTATTTAAAGAGGAATCTGCTAGGTGATAAATTAAAATTTCAGCTATAGATTGTTTAGACAAGATTGAAGCGCTCAGATTTTTCATTGCGCATCTAGTCTTTTCTTTTTGTGTGAGTTACATACTCCGTCATTTTCCAGGTTTTATGCAGCAGAGGTTCTCATTGGTTTGGAGTATCTTCATTGTTTAGGTATATATCTTTGTCTCTGAATGCGTATGTTTCTCCCTGAATACAATCGTTAGATCTTCACTGTTCCATTTCATACTTAAAAGCGTCATTTTGCTGCCTGTGAGGATGATGTACGTTATATAGGAAGACCTACTTGGAGAAATTATATTTAGTATCAGAAAATAGAATTAGATATATTTGGCTTCTGCATCAACATACGAATGCTGAGCTGCATTTATTTATTCTTTGGTCACAGGAATAATCTATCGTGACCTGAAACCAGAAAACATTCTTCTTCAGAAAGATGGCCATGTTGTTTTGACAGACTTCGATCTATCCTTCAAAACTTCCTGCAAACCTCAAGTATGTGAAAGTCCGCAATTAATATCTCTATTGCACATATGTCATTCAAAATATCCTATCCTTTTAATTCATGTCCGTCGAACTTCTCTTTTTTGGCAACAATGCTACTCTGTCAAGTCAGCCTCTTTGTAGATACTTTCTTGAGCCCGAGTTCTGTTGACCTAGAAGTTTTTGATATTGCTGGAAACGAATTTTGTTACTGCAAAAGTAAAGTTTATGAAATATTTCTCACTTCAGGTTATAAAGCGTCCTCCACAGAAGAATAGAAGATCGAGGAGTTATCCACCTCCTCTGTTTTTTGCAGAACCAAATACTCAATCAAATTCCTTTGTGGGTACTGAAGAATACATTGCGCCGGTATGATGCTACATTTTCTTTGATGAGTTACTTACCACTGGAGCTCAACATTTCTTCTGAGTTACATGTATTTTTGAAGGAATTTACTTCTTAGAAGTCAAGCGATCAGCACTTCTACTATCAAATTAATCATCAGTCAGTTGTAGATTAACAGTATGATGTGTTGTTGCTTCATAAGGTTCAAATGATATAACTGTAGAATTGCCAATGTTTGCTTTGGTTGCAGGAAATCATTACAGGTTCAAGGCACAGTAGTGCTATAGACTGGTGGGCTCTAGGTAAGTATATTCCTTGGTTCGCGCACAGTGAATTGAAGACATGTATTTTGTCTCATCGTAGTGCCATTAGCTAAAATTCGTACCCTTTCCTCTGTTTTCCACATTTCAGTATGATAACTGCTGGATCTAGCTTAATATTTTCGATGATTTATAACTCCCCCTATATTTACACCAGGAATTCTCCTCTACGAAATGCTTTACGGACGTACGCCATTCAGAGGGAAAATAGGCAGAAGACGTTCGCCAACATTTTGCGCAAAGATCTGACATTCCCAAGTAGCATTCAGGTAAGTTTCAAGTTATAGCAATGTGCCTGAGCGACAATTGTATTGAATGGAATCCTTTTTAGTTCGAAAAAATTGCACATCTATGCTTATTTTAGTGAACCACGACACCTTGCTATATTTTCCGACCAACTTCTTTTGTTCGAAAAAAAATGGAAAAATGTGCTTGAGCTCCCTACAGATGGAACTAAAATTGTCATGCATGGACTCGTATGCATCAAAAGTGAAAATATCATTTAATTGATGAAATTTCAGGTGAGTTTATCCGCAAGACAATTGATTCATGCATTGCTGAATCGCGACCCTGCAAGCCGCTTGGGATCAACGGGCGGTGCCAACGAGATAAAAGATCATTCGTTCTTTCGTGGGATCAATTGGGCTCTAATTCGTATGATGGTAATTCAAATTTTTATACAATTTTTGTAGGTTCGAAAATATTTTTTTTTTCCTTTTTCCCCATAAAACATTTAATTTATTTCTTTGAAACACAGTCTCCACCACCATTAGAGGCGCCTCTTGAGCTTATCGGGAAAGAACCGAACAGAAAAGAGGTTAGCTGGGACGACGATGGAGTGCTTGATCACAACATGGACTTTTTCTAAATGTATGTTGCAATTTTATTTTTATTATTTTTTGCAGTTTCAAGGTTTATGAATTAGTAACTTAATGTGCTGAATAATCTAACTGCATGTCAACTATAGGTTTCTGATGAGTGAGTAACATGGAAAGGCTGTGAAGTACTTCCATTGGCTATGCTTTGCTTATTATTTGAAGATGATGAGAAAAAAAAATAAAGTATTGAACTTGCACATATGTACAGAGAGGCCATAATCTACGTATCACTTTTATTATTACCGATTGATATAAAAGATTTGGGCTTGTCTGAGATTGATGATGATGTAGTGTTGGAACATGTTATTTAATAGATGATGGTAATAAATGGTAGTATTAATAATCATATCTTTGGGGGAAATTATCTTTCAGTCCTCTTCACAGTTTGATACTCCTCTTAAATATATATCGAAACTTTTTTTTTTCTCAGCGCCGATTTGACAAATTTCTTCATATTGAGTAACTAAAATGGTATTTTCAACTTTGAAAAGACAATGTTTCACATGTTCAAAAAAGCTAACAAATTATTATCATTAGACTTCTACTAACAAAACTCGTTATTATACCAATAAAATATATAATATATCATAAATTGTAAAAGTTATACCATATGTTTCCGACTTCCGTCATTATATCAACAAATAATGTTATTGTATTTTTATACCAAAAAACTGGGCACTAACCAATAGATTTTGTTATTATACAAGACATTGTAGAAATCATCTGTTTCCGTTAATGTACCAATAAATAACGTTAATGTAAATTTATACTACAAATACAAAATGGACATTATAGCAACTAATTTGTTCATAATTTGTAGAAATTATACCATCTGTTTCCGTTATTATATCAATAAATAACGTTAATTTAATTTTATACCACATTGAACATTATACATACTGTTCGATTATTATATCAATTGTTTTCGCTAATTTTACCAACAAAATAATGTTATTAAAAGTTGGTATAATGTCCAGTTTTATTTATATAAATTATAATTACATTATTTTGTTAGTATATTTAGTGCTAACAGTTAGTATAATAATCAAAGCAGTTGGTCTAATGTCCAATTTTGATTGAAAAAGGGTATTTTCATCCATTCTTTGGTTGGGGTATTAAATATGCAATTTCTAACGGATGAGTACTGAACATAAAGAAATCTTTCGAGACATACTGATCAGAAATTTTAAATCCAAAGGGGATTGAAATGGAGTTCCCCTATTCTATTAATTAAGGTTGGTGGGTCATTATAAATTGCTTTTGATCTGTCAAATAGATATGGTGCAATTTACACTTTTATCATTAATATTTTAGTTTATTACAATTTTATCATTACTTTAAAATCTCATTTTTTTAATAACTTAATTAATAATGTAAAAAAATATAAAATAACTTAATATATTTGCACATACATAGAATGTGCTAAATATACTAGCATGGAGAATGTATTAGCCTGCTAAAATACTTCGTATACATAATAAGATGTTGTTAGTTGCTTCACTTTTTTCTCCATTTGCCATTTTTCCAATTCAAATATTTCGGTATAGCCAAGTTGTTTCAACTGAGAGTATATCTGTACTTTGCCTACTTCATAGAAATACGTAAAAGAGTTGACCCGAAATATGTTGTCATCAAATTTTTTTGAATAATATTGTACGGTCTATGCCTAATTTAGGTGATTACGAATTTCTTCGAGATCCAATGATTTAGTCTGTAACTCCGTCTTTAAATATCCAATAGGAAATCGAGCGATCGATCTTGATTTGATACAATATAAATCAAATCCTCAAATACTTAGTAAAAAATTTAATCTGGTATGTCAGTTTAAATACAATCTTACCCTTTAATTTTTGGTTATCATTTTACCCTTCAATTAAATCTTATAATAAATTTTGACAACCAAATAATAATGTCTAACATGTTATTGTGAATATGTTGTTTATTTATTTTTATCATAGTTACATGAAATAAAGATGATTTTATGATATGATGTAATAAGAGTATTTTAGTTTTTTTTTGTAATAATAGTAGTTGGATTAATTATATGGGCCAGCCTATTTGACGAATTATACCGTTTTTTTATATAATAGTGGCGGGTCAATATCTTATTGCCGGCCTTAATAATTGCACTTTATTTTACGGTGAATCCTATTACACTTGTGGGGGCCCATTTGATTATAATGTTGATGTAAGGACCCAAGATAAAAAAAATTTAAGTTATTTATATAGAGGCCAATGATAACTTATCTAAACCTCATCGCTGGGTTTCCTTGTAACGAGCCCATCAGCGTAATATTCGGGCTTTGAATTAGGACATATTATTTATGTTAATTAGTTTATTTGGGCTTATTAGGGGTAACTAAACGCCCTCTGGACTGTGTTTGGTTAGCTCATAATAAAAGCCCAATACAAAATTATTTTAGTAAGCCATGATCTTACCCCACCTACAAATTTATATCGGGGCTTAACGGGCTTGTGTATTAATTCCGGGCTAAAACATGGAAATCAAAACACTATTATCTACATTATTATTTATACTATATGGCATAATATGGGATATCAAGCCCAAGCGGGGCCCGGATAATTTTGTCTTTATCTTGGGTTATCTACTAAACTAAACGGACATAAACTATTTGGCGTTACCCCTTAGTGTTATCCACAGTTTTTATCGGTCCCGCGGCAAAATACCCGGTCGGTTATAACAAGCTTAATTTCCAGTGGCGGAGCCACTTCATGACTAGGGTAGTGCTGTGATTGCCTACCCTGAAAAAGAATATGTTTATATGTATAGTGTAGTGCTGTGATTGCCTACCCTGAAAAAGAATATGTTTATATGTATAGTGTAGTGCTGTGACTTATTGAAAAAATATGTGCATGTCTATTTATGTGTTTGCCCATCGTTCAGAAGATATATGTATATATCTTCGTGTCTTTCAAGTCGCATAGATGTCTTTCAACGTATAGATAATATTAATATAAAACATCTCTTTCCTTGAAAGTGAATGTTAAGGTAAGAAAGCTGTTTCCTATTTAGTTGTTTAACATATAATGAATATTATGAATCAATTATAGGATTAATGCTGACGATTAAGAGAATCTGAATTTGATTGGCCTTTTCTTTTATACTTATAAATTACGGTCTAGGGTTTGATTGACTTTCTATATCAAAGAACGGAAAGCAGCAATACCTAACATATAATTAATTATGCTTGTATTAGATCCTATGACCATTACACATTAAGAAAAGTAGTGACAGATCAGTGAAAATTTTAGAGTAATATATGGTTTATTATTTCCAATCTTCAAACTTTTTTTTGGTGATTTATTTTAATTTTTTTGCCTATCCTGAATTATTTTCTAGCTCCGCCCCTGTTAATTTCCTCCACCCAACAAACGAAACTCCCCCAGAGTGAACATAATGCCGAGGACATGAACAATGCCCTTGGGACGACATCCCATCGGGAAAAGACCCAAGCCAAGCCCATGGCGATGTGCAAGGGAAGTAACGATCCACGAGGATAACGCCCCTCGGATACTCCACCCGAAGGACGAGCGAGGGACCCGTCGGGGAATTAGACAGAGGCCTCCTCGGGAGTGTAAGTCTTCGGGAATACAGAGAAGAACTCTAAAGGGGGCGAACCTACGCCGCACTCTCGAGTATCGCCCGAGGCATAGGGAAAGGATTCCGAGGCACAAAGGAAGAACCCCCCACAACAAATTCCCGATGCACCAAGGAAAAGATCGATCGACAGACTAAGATCGTGGCCACACATCGTTCCCACGTATGCATAACCGTTCGAACATGGGGCAAAAGGGAACGAGCAGGGAAGAGCTTGGAATCGTGGAGAACGTGAGGAAACCGCGAGAGGTCAAGCCAATGAGTGCCGAACGTGGGGGAAAACGCCGAGAAGTGCCGGACATGGAGAAATCGCCGAAGACCAGGTACGCTTTTAGAACCACGATTCGTCGACACCGTCATTCTACTATTTTCTCTAGACACTTAACTATTTTCACACCTTTTCGTCACTACTTTGAATCACATCTCAATTGCATATACATACCACCTGAAAAACGGAAACTAGGGAAAATGCTCCCCACTCCTAACCCTGTTTCAACAGCTTTTCGTCAAGCTCGCGGCAAAAGTAAGGCGGGAAGAAGCTCATTAATTATTTTACGTGGTTGGTCATTTTTCGACGGCATGACTTGGATGATGGTAAACTTAAACACAAGTAGTAACAATAATTGCCAATCAATGTCAAATGATTAAAGATGATCAAAAGCACAACTGCCCAACCTAAGCAATTACAATTGGAATCAGACATAAAACTAGTTAGGTGTATGTCGTTATTACTATTATTCCATCCTTTGCCCTTGAGCTTGTAAAGGGGCCACCCAAAACAATGACAATGGGAACTCATAAAATGACAAAACAATTAAAAGAATTAAAAAAATAAAATCAGACTTTATTAGTCGAAGTCATGTTTGTAAACTATCGGGCCGCCAGCGCCATATGTATATCTGATTGGGCTTTAAGTCAAAAATTAGTCGTAGGCAGTCAACGGTCAAACTAACATCTTCGCTTTTCCCACACTAAACCGACATAGGTCTGAACCCTTTGTTGGGATTGCAGCCCACAAAACCCTTTCGCTATTTTCTTGACAACTTTCCCTTTTCCTTCCTTCATCAAACATCTCTGCAAGAATCTAATCGCAACCCTCGAATTAAATATATAGAAAGAAAATAATAACAAAACGGAAAAAATATCTTTGAAAGTATTATTGCTTCCATGTGCTGTTTCTGCTCCTAACACAGCTGTGTTTAAATTCTGACAATTGCTGACAACCGCCTTCATCTCTCCCTATATGTACAAACCCTTTAAACTATTACTGCCCTTCTTTCCTTATCTCATATACTGTAATAACATAAAAGCAACAGCATTAAATAACTCACATCTCATCTCATATCCCTTCTCTTCGAATAATTTTCCAAGATTGGACGAAAGAAAGAAGCAGCAATGAAAGGAGGAGCCCAGAAAGACATGTCGAAAGTTCAGGTTTTTGTTTTTCTAGCTCATCCCTTTTTCCTTACAGCATCTCTTGTGATAGTTCCTTAAAGCTTGTCCTCTCAGATCTACTGTTATTGGTATGCAGACTTGTGTTTTAAGAGTAAGCATTCACTGCGAAGGATGTAAACATAAGGTTAAGAAGCTTCTTCAGAAGGTTAAAGGTATGATGCTGCTCCTTGCTTGCCTGCTTGCTTTTATCCTCTGTGTTCTCGCTCTGAACAAAACTATTTCTTTTCTATGTTTTCTTTCTTAAAAAAGGAGTTGAGAAGGTTAGTATAGACTCAGAGCAAGGAAAGGTGACCGTTTTCGGAGACGTTGATCCACGGATTCTTGTCAGCAAGCTCGAAAAATCAGGCAAGAACGCCGAGCTGTTGGGCCCACACGGCAAAGCTCCGCCACCCTTCAATTTCAAAGCTCAGAAAAACGGCAAGGATTCGCTCCTCATAAAGCCTGGGATTCAAGCCCAGCATTTGAACGCTGAGAAAGGGCATAAAAATCTCAACTTTTTCGGACAAAAGGACGATAAGAAATCTGTCAAGTTCAAGTTGCCCGAAGAAGACTTCGACGAAGATGAAGGGAGCGATTTTGGCAGCGACGAAGAAGATGATTTTGGCAGCGAAAACTCAGATTACGGCCCTGCTTCTCCTCCTCCTCATCCTAAGAAGCCCACGAAATCTGCTTCGGCTCACTTCGACGATTTTTCGAAGAAAGGCATCACCAAGAAGAAGGGGGGCAGTGGTAGTATAGATAGGCTCATCAAAGCCATGCTGGGAAAATCCATTGGCAAGGGAGATTCAGACAAGAAAGACAAGGACACGAAGAAGAAGAACAGCGATGCTAAGACGGGAAAGGAAGAGAAAAGCCCTTCTGCGATAGAAATCGGCGCCATAAAGAGCGGGAAAATCAAGATTCCCACGTCCTCAGACATTGCCAAGATCAAGAAAAAGGGTTCGAGCTTCGGACAAGATCATGGGATCCCCAAGAACTTGGATTTCCAACCTGGGAATTACCAAGGCATGATGATGCCCTCGTACGGTAGTAAGGGTGGCCCGCCGCTGGCGCCACATCATCAGTTCCAAGGATTCGAAATGGGAGGAAATAATAATCCTTACAGCAGTAATCCTCAGCACGCCCAGCAGCAGCAGATGATGATGATGATGATGATGAATCAGCAGAGGATGAATCAGAATAATGGGTATGGAGGCCATCCTCCTCCTCATCATCCCATGATGATGGGCGGCTACGGTGGGCCGCCGCCGCAGCAGATGATGGCTCCCGCGGACGATAGGTATACTCATATGTTCAACGATGAGAACACTGGCAGTTGCAGTGTCATGTAGGAGATGTGTTTTGTTTTGTGTCTTGTTATGTTCTGCTTTAGTTTGCTTCTTTATTGTACTTTTATGTGATATTAGCTTATTAGTAGTCTTAGTTTAACCACGAAGGGTATGTTTTGGTGATATCATTTAGTTACTATTTGCTCGAAACTTTCATAAGCTTTTCGAAATTGTTTCTTAAGCTGCTGTTTCTCGTCGATGATTGGAGGATATGTTAGCTGTTGTGAGAATATTGTGTTTTTTTTGGACTCTTGAAAGAAGGAAAGGCTAAATTAATTTGCCAAGGAGCTACGAAGATTTGTATTTGTTTTTTCAAAGATCATTGAAATTTAGGAAGAGATCTATTTAAAGATTGTTTGATAGTTCAAATGAAGAGTTCCTTTTATATCGATAAAGTAAGAAATTTAATAAAAACTATGGACTTCCACTGCAAATTCGTAGCAGATTGAATGAATTTTTTATATAGAAAAAGTAAGAATTTTAATCAATTAATTGGGAAAATAAAAAATAACATTCTTAATTCCCTGGAAAGTCTACCTATTACTAGTTACGGGCACCCTCCGTGTACGGTTGTCAACGAGGCGGGTTCGGGGCGGGGATCCAATCCCCGTCCCCGCGAGGCAAGCGGGGACGAACCTCCCCGTCCCAGCCGGAATTCCACGCCCTGTAACTATTTTAGAAAAAAAATTCAATTTATATTATTTTAATATTATTTAAACTATATTTTGATATTATTTATATTATTTGAGCTATATTTAATCATATTTATATTATTTTAATAGTTTCAAAGTATATTTTAATATTATCTTATAATAATATTAATTGAATATAATATATATTATTTTTATTATCGGGAACGAGGCGGGGAACGGGGCGAGGATATCCTTGGGAAAAATATTGAGGATTGAATATCTGCATTGCTGGTCACTGCTAGATTTAGGAATTAAGCGGCAGAATAGATATATTCAACGGTTGTATTTATTCTAATATCTTATTCTAACATCTTATTCTAATTAGAAAGAGGGCTTTTATGTAATTTTAAGTTGGCCCATTTATCAGATAGTATAAGTGCTCAATTCGTTGTACATTAGGTTTAAGTTTTTCGCGCGTAACATCAATGTAATTTTCAGAGAGTAATCAATAAAGAGTTTCGAAGTTTTTTTCAATTTCTGCTTCGTTCTTCAATTTCATAGATTTCTTCATGGCATCAGAGCTGGACTGGAGAAGGTTCTTAGAAGTGATAATGGGAGTGGATTCTTATCACATGAATGTCACATCCTTCTAGTATCAAAGGGAATTGTTCATCAAAGCTCTTCCACATACACACCACAACAAAATGGTGTTGTAGAAAGAAAGCATAGGCATATCCTTGATGTTGCTAGAGCTTTGAAGTTCCATTCCAATGTACCAATTAGGTTCTGGGGACAACGTGTTAAAACAGCTGTGTACATCATAAATAGAACACCTACTCCATTATTAGGTGGGAAGACACCATTTGAGGTACTTTTTGGTAAGAAACATTCTTATTCCCATTTTAAGGTGTTTGGTTGTCTATGCTTTGCTAAGGTTTTGACACAAAGGGATAAGTTTCAACACAAGTCAAGGCCATGCATCTTCATGGGCTATTCAGTCACACAAAAGGGATATAGATTGTTAGATCTTGACTCTGAAAACTTCATCATATCACGGGATGTCATATTCTTTGAAAATCTTTCCATATACAATTAATGCCACTGATCTTGAGAGACAGGAATTTACAACACAAGATATGCAGACTTTCTTTGATGACTTTGTGACACCTTACCAGCCAACAGCTACTGATAATAATAAAGAACAATCCCAACTTGAGGTGCCTGAGGAATATACACAGCAATACACAGAAACAGAGCAAACAGGGGCAGAGTAAATTGGTCCAGAAATAGTCACTGAGCAGCAGCTTGCAATTGAGGTAAGGAGGTCAGGTAGAGTTCCTAAACCACCTTATTGGCATGCTGATTATGTTTCACCTTATGCATCAGATGCAAACATGGCATGTTCTACTAGGCAACCTTTATCAAAGGGAATCCAATATGGTAGAATAGATCCTGAACATAGAGTGTTCATAGCTGCTATCTCAAAAGACCATATACCTAGATCATATGATGAAGCAAAAATGGACAGAAGATGGATAGATGATATGAACACTGAAATTAAAGCTTTGGAATCAAACAAAACTTGGAAGCTAGTTGATCTACCTAAAGGAAAAACAGTCATTGGGTGCAAATGGGTATATACTATAAAGTATAAATCCAATGGTGATATAGAAAGGTATCAGGCTAGGTTAGTTGCAAAGGGATATACACAAAAGGAAGGAATATACTACAATGAAACATTTTCACCCGTATTCAAGCATGTCACTATAAGAACTGTTCTATCCTTAGTTGCAATATTCAATTGGCCTTTATTTCAAATGGATGTGACTAACGTTTTTTTGCAAGGAGACTTGAATGAGGAAGTATATCTGATAATTCCTCAAGGATTTCATATGTCAGAAAACAGGAAACATCAAGTCTGCAAATTGGAAAAGGCAATATATGGCTTGAAGCAAGCTTCAAGATAATGGGATCAAAAGTTTGTACAGGTTATCAGTAAGTTTGGTTTCATTCAATCCAAACATGATTATTCTCTATTTAAGAAGCATGATGGTGATAAATTTATGATTTTGCTAGTGTATGTAGATGATATTAATCACAGGAAATGACTTGATGATGATAGATAAGTGCAAGAGTTATCTTAATGATATGTTTCTTATAAAAGATTTGGGAGAGATGAGATTCTTTCTTGGAATTGAACTAACCAGATCAGAGGAAGGAATTTTTCTGAATCAAAGAAAATATGTCATTGACCTTTTAAGTGACACAGGAATGTTGGGCTGCAAACCAATCAATACTCCTATGGAACAGAATAGCAAGGTGATTAGGGAGAAAACCAGACCAGATGATTCAGTTCTGGAAATGTCTGGTTTTCAGAGGTTAATTGGAAAGTTATTATACCTATGCATCACAAGACCTGATATTACATACGCAGTTCAAGTTCGTAGTCAATATATGCATAAGCCTAGGCAGATTCATCTTGATGCTGCATATAGAATATTAAGATATCTGAAGGATAAACCTGGACTCGGTTTAATGCTGTCAGCTAACAGTGAGTTAAAGCTCAATGTATTTTGTGATGCGGATTGGGCGGCTTGTCCCCATACCAGGAAATCTTTGACAGTTTATTTGGTGAAGCTTGGACAATCTACTTTAGCATGGAGGTCGAAGAAGCAGACAATTGTGGCAAGAAGCTCAGCTGAAGCAGAATATAGATCAATGGCATTAGTTACATCTGAAGTAGTGTGGCTGCTTGGTTTATTAAAGGATCTTAGAATTAATAACTTGTGCCCTGTGCAGGTCTGGTCAGACAGTAAATCTGCAATCCAACTAGCTGCAAATCCAGTTTTCCATGAGAAGAAAACACATAGAGGTGGATTGCCATTTCATTCGGGACAAAATAGAAGATGGAACAATCAAGACAAGCTATGTTTCGACAACAGACCAGCCAACAGACTTGTTGACAAAACCTTTATCCAAGGATCAGTTCGATTACCTGCTAAGCAAGTATTGTGTAAGTGATCTTTATGTACACCACACTTGAGAGAGGGTATTGAGGATTGAATATCTGCATTGCTGGTCACTGCTAGATTTCAGGAATTAAGCGGCTGAATAGATATATTCAACGGTTGTATTTATTCTAATATCTTATTCTAACATCTTATTCTAATTAGAATAGAGGGCTTTTATGTAATTTTAAGTTGGCCCATTTATCAGATAGTATAAGTGCTCAATTCGTTGTACATTAGGTTTAAGGTTTTCGCGCGTAACATCAATGTAATTTTCAGAGAGTAATCAATAAAGAGTTTCGAAGTTCTTTTCAATTTCTGCTTCGTTCTTCAATTTCATAGATTTCTTCAGAAAAATGTTCCCCCGTCCCCGCCCCGTCGGGGTAGAATAGCGGGGATTCCCCGTTCTATTTGGGGCGGATCCCCGCTGTGACGCTCGGGGCCGAAGAGGGCGGGGAGTGATCGCCGGTGCCAGGGTGCACGGACAATGAGCGGCTCCTGGCAGGCTTCTAGGCGAAGGGGTACATGAACGAACCGATCCAACACCAGAATGAGAGGGGATCCTGAGACTGACAATGTATGGGCGTGTCAGGCTAAGAATCGTATAAAAGGATTGATAGTACTACTCATATCACCAAGGTCGACCTACCTTTTCGGGAGTCCATCCATAGAAACTCCGAAGTTAAGCGTGCTTGACTTAGGGCAATCTAGGGATGGGTGACCCCCTGGGAAGTTTCTCAGGGTGCGTGTGAGCGAGTGCACGAAGCACGCTAAAAGGTTAAATGGTGGTACAGTGGGGCTAGACTATCAGTCGGAGTGTGGTGGGCCCAACCCCACTAGTCCCGGTAGGGACCGGAGCTATAGTGACACCCGGTATTGGACGGGTTGTTACAGGTGGTATCAGAGCACAACCTCTTGCAGTACGGTGCTGGTTCGGGGACGAACCAGGCGGAAGCTGGTGAGCATGTGATGCCCGGGGCCGAAGAGGGCGGGGAGTGATCGCCGGTGCCAGGGTGCACGGACAATGAGCGGCTCCTGGCAGGCTTCTAGGCGAAGGGGTACATGAACGAACCGATCCAACACCAGAATGAGAAGGGATCCTGAGACTGACAATGTATGGGCGTGTCAGGCTAAGAATCGTAAAAAAGGATTGATAGTACTACTCATATCACCAAAGTCGACCTACCTTTTCGGGAGTCCATCTATAGAAACTCCGAAGTTAAGCGTGCTTGACTTAGGGCAATCTAGGGATGGGTGACCCCTTGGGAAGTTTCTCAGGGTGCGTGTGAGCGAGTGCACGAAGCACGCTAAAAGGTTAAATGGTGGTACAGTGGGGCTAGACTATCCGTCGGAGTGTGGTGGGCCCAACCCCACTAGTCCCGGTAGGGACCGAAGCTATAGTGACACCCGCTATGGGACGGGTTGTTACACCCGCGGGGACAGGGAATCCACGCCTCATTGACAACCCTACCTCCGTGTGTGCAACAATAATTTAACCAGAAAATTAACTTTAATTTAACGTAAGTTTAATAACAACATATTTTCGCGCTCTAATTAATTATTTCATTCTTTTCTCAGGTAGAAACATCTCATTTTTCTAACCAAGACGGTAAACTTAATATGCAATGAAATAATATATGAGATTGTGGTTAATATTTAAGCATGAGACAGTTAATCAATCAAACGTGGTTAGAACGATTGATAGACCCATTAATCGGCCGGTTATTTCGTGGTTAATTTATGGAGTAGTTTTTTCGGTTATGCACATACGCAATGAGAATCGAAAGATAATACAAGTATAATATGTTAAGGTCGGTGTAAGGGGCACCAAATCATTTCAACTATAGATCCCAAATAATTTTTGCAAATTAATGTTTCAAAAATGAATTTGAAACACAAATGGATGATCTTTTACTTGTAGCCCATTTTTATTTTTTTTAACAATTATTAATTCTAGAAAATATATGTTTGATCAAAATTGATAGACGAAAGTCATACACAATAAAGCATTTTATAACAAGACTTAAGCTTTAATAAAAGGGCTTATTAGTTTTCAGGCCATATTAACAAGTTTCAGTAGAAATCAGACCTAAATATATTTTAAGTAGGGAGAAGGACCAAAATAATGTTTATGTTAGGGATAAGGACCTATTTCAACTTAAAAGACTTCTTTACCCTTTTAAGTAGGGAGAAGGACCCAAATAATAGGGATGAGCAAAAATATCCGAAAACCGGATTTCAATCCGATATCCGGTTTCAAAACCTGAAAATCCGGATATCCGATCCGATTTATTTTAAAATAAACCGGATCGGATACGGATAGTTGTTTGTCTAAAATCCGGATATCCGGTATCCGGTTTTTTATTTAAAAATAATTAAAAAAATAAAAAAATAGCCCAAAATGAAAAATGAAGGTCAAAAAGGGAAAAATCCTCAAAAATAGAAATATTTATATTTATATTATTTTATTATGTAATTCTGAATCATGAATTCACATATTGTGTGAATTACTATGTGTAGAAATTTTTATATGAAAAATATATTTTTTACTTTGAGAAATAAAAAAAATGATTTTGAACAGAATATATTTTGAATCATGAATTCACATATTGTTTATTATTTATTATGTAATTTTGAATCATGAATTCACATATTGTGTTAATTACTATGTGCAGTAATTTTTATATGAAAAAATATATTTTTTACTTTGATAAGAAATAAAAATATGATTATAAAAAGAAAATATGAAAAATTATTTAAAAAAATAAATTTAAAAACCGGATGCGGATATCCGATTTAAATATCCGAATAAAGCGGATATCCGATTTTTGGATATCCGATTAAAACCGGACCGGATACGGATATCATTTTTTGATATCCGAAAATCCGGATATCCGGTTTTGCTAACCCCTACCAAGTAATATCTTATGGTAATTATACCACTTTACTCCTTTCTAGTGCCACATCTTCTAAATTAATACCAAATGACAATAAGTAATATCTCGTACCAATTTTGGTTAACGCTTCTTATGGTAATTGTTGATCGAAGGGCACCGTTGAGACCGTGATTCAATGGCCTATAAGTGTATGCTAATCGCTTGCTCTGATTTGAGCTATCGGAAGCTCAATCAGCTCAAGAAAGCACTCGAAAACACACATACACACACTTGAACAGATTATTTACGTGGTTCGGCTAACATTAGCCTACGTCCACGGATCAACCGAGCCTCGTCTTGTATTACTCCCAACACGAAAAGTACAGATCTCTCAGCCCTCTACAACTTTCGTGTTTCACCTCTCAGAGATTCTCACTACAAAACGCTAGGAGCTCACAAAGATGACGTCTCAGACCTGAAATTTACAGAGATTAAATAGCTAAGTTATAATGATCGAATGATTTCAGTCGTTGATCCGATCTGATCGGACGATCCACATCGCTCCGCATTTCATCATGTTTTGCTCGTGATCGAGTACAAATCGCGTGACGATTTATTAAGTGAAAACCGCCTTCGTCATCAACCGTACGATCTTGATCCAACGTGCGAGATTTATCATCAGCTCATTTAATCTCGGCCACTTATCCTATTTGCACGCCAATTAGATGGTCCATGTTCAAATCATCATCTTTAAATCTGAGCCTTCGGATTACGCGCGCAGGTGATCAAACGGTTCCTGAACGTCGATCATTCTTCAGCTCTTTTTCAACTCAGTTCGTCCGGCCTTCTTCTCCGGTCGATTCCGGCGGCTTCCGATGAGGTTCGACCTCGCATTCCTCAAAAAATTCCACCTCGAGACTGTGACCTCGCGAACCCAGCTCCAAGTTTGCCCGTATCTTCTCAAACTCGCACGCTACCTTCGCTTGAAATCCCACTAGAATCAATCCATCATCTTCTTCCCTTCATCTGAGAATCTCCTTTCTGTGCTTCGATCTCACATCAGAGCTCCACCTCATGTAATATTCCGTTGCTCAGTTGATCAACCAGCTCCCTTAGGAGCTGTGTGCCTCAATAGAGAACTTGCCAACTCCAAGTAGGATTGAAATTTCCCACTTGGAGTCAAGTCGCACCTTTGACCTCACTATCTTCAATTTGCTTGAAGATCCTTCGTTCCCAGCCATTCGAGCCTCCTCCCTGACTCTTCTCTGGCTAGCCTTCACCTGTGTCTTGGCCTTCTTTACCTTCATTGTCTCAGCAGCCCGCAGCAGCAGATTCTTACCTGCATCAGTATCAAAAACAGAATTATTATCTCCTGGTTTTAGTGTCCAGTTTTCCTCGCCGTCCTTTCCATTCTATGAGTTGTCCTCCACCTCAGATGTCATCCATACATCTGACTATGAAGTGCCTTCGCCCCTAGGAGTGAACAACTCCATTTTATCCTCAGAAGCATCACCATTAGAGCTATCATTTTCCAAACGATAACAACACTCTCTGTTTTTCGAGGTTCAACTATTGGTTTTGATCTGCCTTGCTCCACCTCAAGCTGAGGTTTTTTTGGCTTCTCTTCAGCCACATTCAGACCGCCACATTCCCTAGTTTCCAATGGTGTGCTCCTTGTAATACCCGTAAAAATTAATACGGGATTATTTTTGTAATGTTCGGAAATTAATGAAGTTAAATTTTCGGCAATCAGATTTTTCGGAATTAAGTCGCAAATAGAAATTGGGCCCGAGGGTTGAATAAAATAAGATGGACCAAAAGGTTAGGAAGCCCAAGCAGAGAATAGAGATCCAAAATATAATAGAGGCCCAAATGAATTATTAAGACCCAAAAGAATAATAGAAAAGGCCCAAGTAAATTAGTAGTATGGCCCAAATAACTTAGGATAAGCATGGGTTTGCTTAACCATTAGGGAAAGCCACGTGAGTGTTATCTCAACACCTTAAAATCCCACATGAAAGCTTATTCATACCACAAGTAACGAAACATAACAAAAGGGAGAAAAGAAAAGTTAGAACAAACGAAAGGAAGAAAAAGGGAAGTAAGGTGTGTGACGTGCGAACCAAAACAAAGGAGCTAAAGTTTGAGCATAGTAAGCGAACAAAAGAAGAAAGTCGGGAGCAACCAGAGGAGACTTCGGCCAGCTCAAGCTGAACTTCCAGCCCAGAAAATTAATTCGAAATACGCTTGGAGGCTAGGTAGGTGGTTTTTAACCCCTACAACCCTTTTAAACGTATTATGTTCCTCAAAGGACTTGGAATTCGGATGAAAGGTCATCCGAGTTCAAAAACATTTAGTTCACGTGTTTTGGATTTTTTTGATGTTCTTGATATGTTATGGCATGAATTCGAGCTCAACATGAGCTTTATAGACTGTTTAAATGTTTATGTTAATCTGGAATGTGTTCGTGTCAAGAAATTTTGAAAAGGTTAGGGTTTTAATAATAAGGTTGAAGAATCGAGCGATTTTGAATTCGGGCGATTTAGCTATCGGTCGATTAAGGTTTCGATCGATTTTAAATTTCGCGGGCCGTATTATATTTCGCGTATTGAGTGACTTAGGATTTTAAAAAGAATAGTGAAATCGGCCGAATTAATTTCGGGTCGTGAAGCTTTGTCGCGGGCCCAAAAGTTTTCGATGTGTGAGTAAAACAGGTTTTCGCGGGCCATAGTTTGGGCTTCGCGGGCTGGAACGATTCGCGGGTCGTGAGATAGCATCGGCCAATTTTTGGATTTCGCGGGCGGACTTGTTTTCGCGGGGTGATTCCTGTGAGAGAAGTCGGGCGATTCGCGAACTTAGAATCGGGCTTTGCAAATCGAGCGATTCGCGGATTCGGCGAAAGCTTTGCGAATTCGAACGTTTACTAGAAAGTTCACGGGTTGACCAATTTTTAATTGGAATCGGGCGATTCGCGAACTGAGCGAGTGAATTCGCAAAATCGGGCGTTGACCCGAACGCTTCGTTGACCAGCATTCCAATGTGGGATCGGGCGATTTTGATTTGGGCTTTGACCGATTTTGGTGTGCGTTGACCAGTAGTTTTAAATTTTGGGCTTTTTCCCTATTTCAGGCCCAAATATTTTAAATATAATTATTTTTCAGCCCAAACCATTTTAAAATAAAATATTTTCGTCCATAACTAATATTTTCGGGTCAACCCATATTTTAAAGTATAAATGTTATTTTGTGATTTAAAACGTTCGGCCTAGTTTAATAATGTACGTGTTATATGTGATTGATTATGTGTGCATTTCACGACATGCACGTGGGAGATGATGCTACCATATTTATACGGGACACCTTACGGTGTCGGACGAGTGGGGTAGAGTTACCGATTTCGGTAGTCGGGTCTAGACTCGATAGGGCACCTGGTGGGAGAGGTGGTTTGCGACACCCATCTACTCGGGATCGAGCCGCCCGAGGTGTATACCACCGGATATTATTTGGCTCAGGGACGGCTGACAGATGTGAAAGTCCTGTCTACCCGAGTTAGTGGTATACTACTCGGGGAAAACCGTCGGGTTGAGATTGAGTGCGGAAGGAACGACCCGGCGCGGCCGGCGTGTGTTACCGCATGGTTTATGGCGTACTTTGCCATTGCGCGCGTGGGTGCCGAGTCTAGCCGAGGGCGTTATTATGTGATGAGATGTGACGTAGGTTCGAGCATGCATTTTATTGTGTTGTGAGGATTGGGATCGGGATGATTGCACACACGCATTGCATGTTTTTACTACAACCTACTGGGCAATTTTGCTCAGGGTTTTATTTTTGTAGGTAGAACCCGACACCGATGCGTGTCAGGGTTAGCTGTAGGCTGGCTGACGGCGGTGACTCCACAGGCTTTTGAGGGCGCAGTACATGGGACGCGACCTGTGGAGAGGCGTAGGATAGTCGGGTTTAGATTTTTGGGGCTTCGGCCCGATGTAGTTTTATGACGTTTTTGTAGACCCGACTTTAGATTATATATATGTATATTATATTCCGCAAAGTATTTTTCAAAAATCGGGTCATCCGCGACTTTCATTGCGGAAATCCGCCAAATTGTTTAATTAGGAAGTAGGGCCGCCACACTCCTCATCACAGAACATCCATCCAGAACATAGATTCTGTTCCTTCTAAATCCCTCAAGAATCAGCCTCTTCTATTTCATTACTTTGATTCTGCCTGAAGTTTGAGTGGTGTAGCCTCGTTTATCTAGTTCTCCAACTGAAATAAGGTTCCTCCTCATCTCAGGTATGAAACCTAACATCTCTCAGGATCTCTAAACCACCAGACTTCAGTTTGAATTTTACAGATCCAACACCAAAAATCTGACAGCTTCTTCCATTTCCAAGTTTGACAGATTTTCCACTTGTTTCTTTGAATTCAAACATCCAATTCCCGTTGCAAGTTACATGAAAGCTACAACCAGAGTCGACGATCCACTCCTCACTTTCCTCAAGTTCGGAAACAGTTAGAATTTCAGCAGATTCATAGCTGCAATGCTAACAGAAATCTGAGGCACCAACATTTGCTTATTTCTTGATTCATCTTAGCTCTCTTTGGGCAGAATCTCTTGAAGTGACCCACCTCGTTGCATAGATAACACCTATTAGGTTCAGTGTTTTTTTCTTCTCCTTACCTTCTTCTTCCACAGCTTTGATTTACTCTGTACCAAAAGCAAATCAGCTGCAGTTTTTCTTCAGTGACCTTAGGTGTGTTCAACTGCTTCGAGCTGAGAGCAGACATTACATCCTCCATTGTTTACTTCTCCCTGCCATATAAGAGAGCCTCCTTGAAGTGCTCATGGCTTGAGGGCAACGCACACAGAAGGAGAAGAGCTTGATCTTCATCCTTCACTTCTTCCCGATATTCTGTAAATCCAAAATCATCTTTGGAAATCTGTCTACCTGCTGATCTAGAGCCTCTTCTTCTACCATTCGGAACTTGTATAAAGCTTGCTTGAGGTATAGCCTTCGAGCTAATGACTTGGTCATGTAAAGACAGCCCAGCTTCTTCCGTAAAGCTTCCGCCGAAGCCTCCGTTGCAACCCGACGAAGCAAATTATCTGACAGGCATAAAATCAGAGTTGAGAATGCCTTTTCTCTGAGTTCCTTCTTCGCAGCTACCGTCATTGTGGTCAGCTCCATCTCAGCCTTGGGTTTCATAGCTTCCTCAAGCCCCTTCTCCACAAGCACGGCCTTCATCTTGAGCTTCCACAGCCCAAAATCATTGGAACCATTGAATACCTCCATCTTGAACCTAGTTGCGCCATCGATCAGAAATCCGAGCGCTCGTCCACGCTCACCGCACCAATTGTTGATTGAAGGGTACCGTTGAGACCGTGATTCAATGGTCTATAAGTGTATGCTAATCGCTTGTTCTGATTAGAGCTATCGGAAGCTCAATCAGCTCAAGAAAGCACTCGAAAACACACACACTTGAACATATTATTTACGTGGTTCAGCTAACTTTAGCCCACATCCACCGATCAACCGAGCCTCACCTTGTATTATTCGCAACATGAAAAGTACAGATCTCTCAGTCCTATACAACTTTTGTGTTTTCACCTCTCAGAGATTCTCACTCTACAAAACGCAAAGAGCTCACAAAGATGACGTCTCAGACCTGAAATTTACAGAGATTAAATAGATGAAGTTATAATGATCGAATGATTTCAGTCGTTGATCTGATCTGATCGGACGATCCACATCACTCCGCATATCATCCTGTATTGCTCGTGATCGAGTATAAATCGCGTGACGATTTATTAAGTGAAAACCCGCCTTCGTCATCAACCGTACGATCTTGATCCAACGTGCGAGATTTATCATCAGCTCATTTAATCTCGGCCACTTATCTTATTCGCACGCGATCAGACGGTCCATGTTCAAATCGTCATCTTTAAATCTGAGCCTTCGGATTACGCGCGCAGGTGATCAAACGGTTCCTGAACGTCGATCATTCTTTAGCTCTTTTTCAACTCAGTTCGTCCGGCCTTCTTCTCCGGCCGATTCTGGCGGCTTCCAGCGAGGTTCGGGCTCGCATTCCTCAACAGTAATTATACCACTTTACGCCTTTCTGTTACCGAATCTTTTGAAATAAACTACATGAGAGTAAGCAATATCTCGTACCAGTTTGGTTAACGATTCATATGGTAATTATACCATTTTGCTCCTTTATAGTACCACATCTTCTAAATTAATACCAAATGAGAATAAGTAATATCTCGTATCAGTTTTGGTTAACACTTCTTATGGTAATTATACCACTTTACACCTTTGTGGTACCGAATCTTTTAAATAAAATACCACATGAGAATAAGTAATATCTCGTACCAGTTTGATTTACGATTCATATGGTAATTATACACTTGACTCCTTTCTAGTATCTCATATTCTAAAACTAATACCAAATGAGAATAAGTAATATATCGTGCCAGTTTGGTTAACGATTCATACGCTAATTATACCACTTTACTCTTCTTTAGTACCACATCTTCTAAAATTAGTACTGTAACACCCGTAATTTAATACGGGATTATTTTGTAATGCTCGAAGTTAATAAAGTTGATTTTCGAACGGAACCGATTTTTGGGAGCAAGCCGGGATATATTAGTTGGGCCGATAGTGAATAAAATAAGATGGACCAAAGAGTGTGGGAAGCCCAATAAATAAATAAGTCTCAAAAATGAAAGTAGAAAGGTCCAATTTAATTTAAGGAAGACCAAAATGAAATAAGAATGGACCAAGTTAAATTATCAAAGCCCAAGTGAATGCTTAATTAGGCCTAATAAGTGTAATGCTTGGCCCAAGTGAGTTAAGGATAGAAATAGACATGGAGGTTCCTTAATTTGTGGGAAACCCACGGGAAAGCCATACTTCTAAGCAGATATTTATCCTAAAAATAATCATGGTGTTGGTCAAAGGAGGAAACGTGATATAGGTGCAAAAGGAAATAAAACTCTCATTTTGTGACTTGATGAAACGAACGAAGCCAAAGGAAGAAGAAAACTCATTCTACAAGCCTTATAGCAACGTGAGTAGAGTAAAGGAAGAAAAGGAACTAAGCAAAAACCAAGAAAGGAAAGGAGTCGAACTAAGGAGCGACGAACGAAGGGAGAGCAGATGTTGGCAAGCTCGAGCCAATCTTCAAACTAGGAATTTATTTCAAACAAGCTTAGGAAGTGAAGTAGGTGGATTCTTCACCTACAACACATAACAAGCTCAAAAATGTCGAACTTGGGTGTTTCGGCAATTCAAGTTCGTATCGATGAGCTTGGGTCTAAGTGATTTTGATACATGTTATTTGTTTGAGGTGCTATGTTGAGTTTCGAACCCAATATATGGGTTTTGGGTGAAATTACATGTGTGCATGCTTCATGTGCTTGGGAGATAAATCGGGTAAATGAATTTCGATCGGGCGAACTTAGTTAAATTAAATAGGTTTCGGGCGCCTTTAGTGGAATGAAGAAATCGGGCGAAATTAGTTAAATTGGGTTCCAGACGATTTTTCGTGGGATTAAGAATCGGGTGAATCTTAGTGGGGCTTTGTGTTAGAAATTATTGAGTTCTAGGTAAATTTGGGCGATTTCGAATTTGCGTGATTCTTTTGAGTTCCGGGCGAATTAGGAGATATCAAATTCTAGAGTGTTATACTAACTACTTTCGGGCGACTGATTAATAGCTAAGGAATGAGTAGGTATTGTGAGAAATCAGGCGATTCTAAATTTTAGCTTCGTGGACGTTTCGGGCAATTTAGGATGTATCAAATGTTAGGTTGTAGTTACTCCAATCGGGTGATGTAGTAAAAGAAAAATCTTGTATGTTTCGGTCGAGTGATGAAATCGCCAAACTATCCTCCCAAGAATCGGGCGATACTTCCCAATCCAAGAAATCGGGCGAATGTAGCCAAATTAAGAAATCGGGCGATTCCTATCAAATTCCCAAATCGGGCGATAACAATCGAGTCCCCAAATCGGGCGACTTAAATCGATACGCGTTTCGGGCGACTTTAGGCGAAATATGTTTCGGGCGAAAGTAGAATCGCCGACCTTCAACTCCAAATCGAGCGAAACCTTTCCTTCCTACACATTCGATCGATTCAAATTAAATTGAGGTTCGGGCGAGAGTAAAATCGCCGAACTATTTCCTCAAATCGCGCGATCCAAATTGAGTCAGGTTTCGGGCGAAACAAGAATCGCCGAGCTTCTTAACCAAAATCGGGCGATTCCTTGCCAAACCTAGTTTCGGGCAAAACTCCTTGCAACGATAATAATCGGGCGAAAGTGACTTTCGCCAAGCTTACTCCAAATCGGGTAAATTCCTTCTCAATGATCGGGCGAAATTCCTTTTTTTGACTAAATTGGTGCGTGTGGACTTCGATTAAAAAACTTAAGTGGGCCAAGTGGGGTGTGGCAGTAGAGAACAAAATCTGTAGACTATGTGGCCTTGTTGAAGAATCAATTGAACACGTCTTCTTGGACTGCCAGTTCAGTAAACAGTTGGCCTGTAAAGTTGCAGATTGGTTGAATCTCAGTGTACCTTTTGTAACATTTGATGGTATGATAACTTGGATAATGAATATTGGGGGTAAGAAGAGGGTGCAGAATCGTATCAGTATGGCTTGTTATGCTGCCATGGTCTATCATCTTTGGAGGGAAAGGAATAGAAGAACCCATGGTGTGGGAGAACTGTCAGTGGACCAACTTATACAGAGTATTGCGCAAGAGATGAAATGGAGAATTCGATCTATATGTCAACTAAAGAGTGCAATTGGAGCAGATTTGTTTTCTCGTGTTTGCATGTACCCATTTTATTAGTTTGTACAGCGTGGTTGAGGACATTGTAAGTTCCAATGGGTTTTGTGGTAAATGAATACACATCATTCTACCAAAAAAAAAAATAATAATAAGTGGGCTCTAGTTTAAATTAGGCCATTTCTACACTTAAGCATTTGTGAGCAATAGAAGGTAAAAGGCTTTTGATACTGTAGATAGATATGAATTGCGATTATAAATGCTACTGCGATAAATGAAATATGGGATCTTATTCATGGGAGCTGGTATGATGTGCGATTATTATTTTACGTGCTTTATAATATGTGCATGGCATATCACGACATATCACGATGTTTTGGGAGATGACCACGTTGGTGGTGACACCCTTCGGGGTTGTTGAGTGGGGTAGAATGAGATGATTGTGAGGATGAGGTTAGACTCGCAGGGCACCTGTGGGAGACAGGCGTGATCGATCTGTCTACTCAAGTGTGAGCAGCCTGAGGTGTAAACCACCCTATATTTAGCTCAGGGACGGCAGACAGGCGTGATCGATCTGTCTACCCGGGGAGAGCGTGGTAGCGCAACCCGGGGTGCAAAACCGTCGAGTGGCATTTCGGTTGTCGGTTGGTGCGGAGCGACCTGGTAGGAGGCCATTGGCGTGATCGTTCAGTGCACTATCGGTGTCGGCTGCCGCGAGACTTGGGAGTAGCTACCCATTAGTCTTTTGCGCGCGGGGGTGCCGAGTCTAACCTAGGGCCCTGATATTGAGATAGAGTAGATTGTGGGAACGAGCGCACATTACATTACATCATGCATGAGGTGTGGGACTGGGGTGAGAGCACGCTGCATCTGCATGAATTCACCTACTGAGCGTGTCGCTCAGGCCTTTATGTGTGTAGGTAATGTTGAGTCCGACGTCGGCGAACGTCAGGACTATGTTAGCGACTGGTGGCGGTGACTCCACGGGCTTTTGAGGGCGTGAGCGGTACATGGATGCGACCTGTGGAGCGGCTTTAGATATTTTGGTTTTTGGGGCCTTGGTCCGTGTAAAGATAACCTTTTGTAAAACAATATTTTTAAGATATGTATATATCTTTATCCAAAAAGTTTTTAGTTAAATGGGCTTTCCGTGGCTTTCGTTGCGAAAAATCCGCCAACTATTTTTAATTAGAAAAGTAGGGTCGTTACAAGTACCAAGTGAGAATAAGTAATATTTCATACCAGTTTGTGATTCATATGGTAATTATACCTACTCCTTTCTAGTACCGCATCTTCTATAATTAATACCAATGAGAATAAGTAATATCTCGTACCAGTTTTAGTTAACACTTCTTATGGTAATTGTACCACTTTACGCTTTTCTGGTACCGAGTCTTCTGAAATAAATACCACATGAGAATAAGTAATATCTCGTACAAGTTTGGTTAACGATTCATATGCTAATTGTTCCACTTTACTCCTCTTTAGTACCGCATCTTCTAAAATTAATACCAAGTGAATAAGTAATATCTCGTACCAGTTTGGTTAACGATTCATATGGCAATATGTCACTTTACTCCTTTCTAGTACCGCATCTTTTAAAATTAGTACCAAATGAGAATAAATAATATCTCGTATCAGTTTGGTTAACGGTTCTGTAATGAACTTGCTTGAAGATACCATAATAATTACTGTTTTTATGAGTCTTTATGTGTATTGATCATAGAAATGAGAGATAGATAGGTACAAGAAGATCATAATAAGAGATGAGATTGAGGTGAAGAAGATAGAAAATTAGGTTAATTCTTCATACCATGCATAAGCTATAGTTTGGTGTATTTAAACCTAAGCATAACTGGGATCATTAACATATAGTCCCAAACTTAATATTATATTAAATATAATCGGCCCATATAAGATCAGCCCACTCCGTTGCGTTTTACCCAGCCCAAAGATTAATATCAGAGCTCAAATGGGGCAGAACATGACACTCGGTCGAAAACATCCTTATCCCCAAGGATGAGTCAGTAGAGTTCCCGCAAAGAAACCATGACCATCTCCTACTATCTTTGATGCTCCTTTCCCACAATCAGAGGGAAAAAAAAGAATGCTCAAGTCCATTCATGCTTCCTTTCTCGATCATATCTCTTGTTGCTATAAAGTTTCCGAATAGAAACTCATAAGAATTTCCCTTAAAACCATGTCGCCGTAGGTATCTTTCAGCCGCTCTTGTCCTAATCCATGGTCAATCCAGTCCTTCCCATGCATAGAACATCAACAAAACAACACAACTATTCATTGATATTCTGAACAATCCTACTAAACTTATCACCTTTTCCTTCTGATTTGATTTCACTCCAGCCTGTATATTGCCTTCATTATCATGATTCAAAAAGATGAATAGACTTGAATGCATCAACCATATTCTGCTTTGCGTTCAAGCCGAAGGAGTAGACAAATTCTTTGAATCAATTATTTCTTTCAAGCGGTTAGGCTCTTCCACCGTAATATCCCACCTTTGCGTCAAGATTTTCAGCGGCTAGATTACCTCCTAATGCACTTAAACTCCTCTTGCTGTTGGTGGACAGGGCCTTATAGTTATACCATACTTCGAGGTGTTCTGAACCCATCTCATAGCACTCTTTTAGTATAAGAAGATTATGTTGTTTGTCAGCTTCCGGTCCCTGAACGGTAATGATATTCGGCAGAAATGAAACCAAAGGAGCTGTTTTCTCTTCCAACGTCTTCAGTCCGCTCATCGATGCCGCCTTTCCTTCAGATACTAGCGAGTTCAACTCACCCGTTCGCCATCCATCGATAAATGGGCTTAGCATGTCATGGCGCTTGAAGTCTTTATCACCAGATGGAAGATCATCCTTCAAGAAAGCTGATGTGTCGTACCATTTCGCTGGCATCGTATACTCTGAGGCCGTGTTGCAACTTTATGGGAAAGATGCCATCAACTCCATGCACTTCTTCAGTGATCGTTCTCTCACCCAAGCCCTCAGCGAATTTCCAGACCTTTATCCCTTCGATAGCGCCCCAACGTCCTCGATCAAACGGCAAGATTAGGTACTCTCCAATAGACAGCTGCTCAGCATACCACCGTCCTTGGTCGAATGACATGTTTGATCTGAAGAAACAATTTCGTCCATCTCAACATTCTCGACCACTGTCCCTTCCATTTCTCCTATGTTACCAACATCTAGAAGAAGATGAGCACTACGGAACATTAGTTCGCCTGCATCAATCGTGAAATCGTCGCCATCTGATACTGATTTGTCTCATGCAGCCCTCGTGAAATCATCGCCATCTAACAATGATTTATCGTCGGCAGCTGACGTGAAGTCTTCGACGACTACCACATATGCATCGCCGTCAATCCCCTTAATAGAATCGGAATATGATACATGTACTTCGTTACCCAACATCGATAACATAGCCTCCTTATCAACCAACAATGACGGCGTAATCGCCTCGTCAACCAAAATCGACTCGCTTTATGTTCCAAGTAGTTGCGATTGTAGATTGTTAATGCTCTGTATAAGATGATCGAGCTTACCATTGCATCCTCCCCGAACTTCTCCAGCTTGTTTGCGACCTCCATCTGCAGGATTGTGAGCTGAGCGTGCCTCCTCTCCGTCGCAGCATCTCTTCTGGACATCGCACCCACAAAGTCGCTCTCTGATTTAGCTATCATCTGCCCTAGCTTCTTCTGCCTTTCCTGGTGATCCATGGAGCGAGTGAATGCAGCCATGGCCGAGTATGCTCTGATACCAATGTAATGAACTTGCTTGAAGTATACGATAATAGTTACTTTTTTATGAGTTTTTATGTGTATTGATCATAGAAATGAGAGCAGATAGGTACAAGAAGATCAGTATAAGAGAAAGAGATTGGGATGAGATTGAGGTGAAGAAGAAGATTTATGAAGATAGAAAATTAGGTTAATTCTTCATACCATGCATAAGCTATCGTTTGGTGTATTTAAACCTAAGCATAACTGGGCTCATTAACATATGGTCCCAAACTTAATATTATATTAAATATAATCGGCCCATCTAAGATCAGCCCACTCCATTGCGTTCTATCTGGGCCCAAAGATTAATATCAGATCTCAAATGGGGCAGATACATGACACCTTCTTATGGTAACTATACCACTTTATGCCTTTCTGGTACCGAATCTTTTGAAATAAATACCTCTTTATGTAACACCTATAAGGGCATTTTTGTCAAATTATATTTTCTGCCCTTCACTTCGAATTCTATGAAGAGTAGGTCTTTAAAACTATATTTTATCTATACTATTATATAAAGCGTCAGGATCTTCTACCCGTCCAATTCATTTGAATTGGTGTGTTACTATTAACCAATCACAATTTTTCTCTATTTTTTGTATACTTAATAAATACTAAAAATAGACATAGTGAAACCCACGTAAGCTAAATTTGATGTGTAGATTTTAATAAATTAATGAAAAAATATTATAAAAAACCCACTACTCAACTACACATCTCATTAGCATGTTAAAATTTTCCATTTTATGCACACGCATTGAGAGCACGTTTAGTTGGGAGGATATGTTTAGATGATATTAGTTTTAGTTGGGTTTATATAATGGGGAGTATGAGTGTTTTGGGGTGTTTGGTTGGCGGGTTTAAATAATGATGTTCGATACGTTTGGTAGATGGGTTTAGATGATATTATATTTAATTAAGTTAAATTATGAACCTACCCTTATTTTGTTCTGATTGGACATATAGTCCTAATTATGGTTGGCGGGTTTAAATAATGATGTCCGATATGTGTGCAAGAAATGCTAGTATGAATAGAGCATTAACTCAAACAAAAAATATACCGGGGCGTGAAATAGAAAGCACCCTTAATAAAATAGAATAGATTAATGGAAGAACTAATTTTCAGGCCTAGTTTCGATAGTTTGCTTAGGATTTAGGACCCATTTATGTTTCATATAGATAGAAGGACCTAATTTATGTTTCATTTAGACTTAAGGACCTAATTCATGTTAAAAGACATATTTGCCCATAATAAACAAAAAGAATTTACACATCTCCGCCATCATCTTCTTCAAACGAGCAAAACAACCATTTCTTTTTTATTTGGAATGTGCAAAGCAACCATTTGAAACTCAAATATGTCAAAACAACCATCGTCTTCTTTTTTTTATTAAATCCGCTTCGAATTCTCGTGGGTCTTATAATCAAGAAAAATTGTTGATTTATATAATGAAATAATGATTCAAACCTATTTCAAAACTTTTAGTGAATAATGAGTAAAATCTCGAATTAATATTCGAATAAGATGAAATCAACTCAATTAGATCATGGGTCTTAATAATCAATGAGAATTATTAATGTTAATCATCAAATAATGAAATATTTTGACGCGATCGAAGATTGAAATGCTTGTGAATTAACAAATTTTTTCCTGGGTAACCATTTGTGCATATCGGGAAACACCTTGACAAAAATAACTGTTATACGAAAATAATACCACATTACATGCCCCGGAAAACTATTCATTTAGTTTCAGCAACCTAACTTCAACTATAAATACCTGTAATTGCTTAAACTAAGACGCTTATTGAGCAGCTTGTACCATATAAGGCGTCTAATGTAACAGACGTTAGTAATCCTAATAACGCGGAAACGGGGATCCCCGATAGTTTCGAACCCTTGACAAAAATAACAGTTTATACAAAAACAATACCACATTAGAGGCCCCGAAAAACTCTTCAGTAAGTCCAAGAAACACAACGTCGACCACACATACCTGTAATTGCTTAAAGTAAGACTGTTATTGGGAGCCCAGTACCATATAAGGCGTGCAATGTAACTCTTCGTCGTCTTCCGGAAAAATAACCCGAAAATGAAATACACAAGAGAGGACTCGAGAAACAGTTAAATACAAACCGATAACTCATCATCAGCTCAAGTTGTAACGTACAATCGGAAACCTAACAATGACGTTTGGATTTGGAAAATGGCGAAATTATATCGTTACGGACCCAATTAGTAGAATATGATGCGAATTAATCATGGGTCTTAACGATCAAACACATCTATGGATGCTAATGATCGAATTATTATTTTACGGCTTTCAAATTAGCAAGCGATTCGACTGAAATCACGGCGTCGCGTTCGAGTAAGGTGAAACAACGATCAATTTCATCTTAGTTCAGAATTATCAATGCGAAATTATAGACGTATAATCATCGTAAGAATGCGGAAACGGGGCTCCCCGATAGTTTCGAACCCTTGACAAAAAATAACAGTTTATACGAAAAAAATACCACATTAGAGGCAGCGAAAAACGGTTCAGTAAGTCCCACAACGTCGACCGCACATACCTGTAATTGCTTAAAGTAAGACAGTTATTGGGAGGCCAATAACATATAAGCGTGCAATGTAACTCTTCGTCATCTTCCGGAAAAATAACCCGAAAATGAAATAACACAAGAGAGGACTCGAGAAACATTTAAATACAAACCGATAACTCATCATCAGCTCAATTGGTAACGTACAATCGGAAACCTAACAATAACGTTTGGATTTGGGAAATGACGAAATTATCTCGTTATGGACCCAAATAGCAGAATATGACGCGAATTAACAATGGGTCTTAACGATCAAACACATCTATGGATGTTAATGATCGAATTATTATTTTAACGGCTTACGAATTAGCAAGCGATTCGACTGAAATCACGGTGTCGCGTTCGAGTAAGGTGAAAAAACGATCAATATCTTAGTTCTGAATTATCAATGCTAAATTACAAACGTTAATCATCGTAAGAATGCGGAAACGGGGCTCTCCGATAGTTTCGACTTGACAAAAAATAACAGTTTATACGAAAACAATACCACATTACAAGCAAAGAAAAACGCTTCAGAATGTCACAGAAACACAACGTCGACCACACATACCTCTAACTTTTTAAAGTAAGTCAGTTATTGGGAGGCCAGTACCATATAAGGCGTGCAATGTAACTCTTCGTCGTCTTCCAGAAAAATAACCCGTCAATGAAATAACACAAGAGATGACTCGAGAAACATTTAAATACGAACCGATAACTCATCATCAGCTCAATTGGTAACGTACAATCGGAAACCTAACAATGACGTTTGGATTAAGAAAATGGCGAAATTATCTCGTTATGGACCAAATTAGCATAATATGACGCGAATTAACCATGGGTCTTAACGATCAAACACATCTACAGATGTTAATGATCGAATTATTATTAAAAGCTTTCAAATTAGCAAGCGATTCGACTGAAATCACGGCGTCGCTTTCGAGTAAGGTGAAAAAACGATCAATTTCATCTTAGTTCTGAATTATCTATGCTAAATTGCAGATGTTAATCATCGTAATAATGCGGAAACGGGGATCCCTGATAGTTTCGAACCCTTGACAAAAAATTGTTTGTACGAACACAATACCATATTACAAGCAAAGAAAAATGCTTCAAAAAATCACAGAAACACAACGTCGACCGCACATACCTCTAACTTCTTAAAGTAAGACATTTATTGGGAGGTTAGTACCATATAAGGCGTGCAATGTACTTATCATCGCCTTCCGGAAAAATAACCCGAAAGTGAAATAACACAAGAGTGGACTCGAGAAACATTTCAGTACAAACCGATAACTCATCATCAGCTCAATTGGTAACGTGCAATCGAAAACCTAACAATGACGTTTGGATTTGGAAAATGGCGAAATTATCTCGTTAGTTATGGACCATTAGCAGAAAAAGACGCGACTTAAACATGGGTCTTAAGGATCAAACACATTTGTGGATGTTAATGATCGAATTATTATTTAACGGCTTTCAAATTAGCAAGCGATTCGACTGAAATCACGGCGTCACGTTCGAGTAAGGTGAAAAACGATCACTTTCATCTTAGTTCTGAATTATAAATGCTAATATTACAGACGTTAATCATCGTAAAAATGCGGAAACGGGGCTCCCTGATAGTTTCGAACCCTTGACAGAAAATAACAGTTTATACGAAAAAAATACCACATTACAAGCCAAGAAAAACGCTTCAGAAAGTCACAGAAACACGTCCACACATACATCATCATCAGCTTTCAAATTAGCAAGCGATTCGACTGAAATCACGGCGCCGCCTTCGAGTAAGGTGAAAAAACGATCAATTTCATCTTAGTTCTGAATTATCAATGCTAAATTACAGATGTTAATCATCGTAAGAATGCGGAAACGGGGCTCCCCGATAGTTTCGAACCCTTGACAAAATATAACAGGTTATACGAAAAAAAATACCACATTACAAGTCAGGAAAAAGCGCTTCAGTAAGTCACAGAAACACAATGTCGACCACACATATCTCTAATTGCTTAAGACAGTTATTGGGAGGACAGTATCATTTAAATACAAACCGATAACTCATCATTGTACGCGATTTAATCATGGGTCTTAACGATCAATGATATATTATAGACTTTAATCATCGTAAGAATGCGGAAATGGGGCTCCCGACAGTTCCGAAAAGTTGACACAATAAAACTATTTGTACCAATCTAATACCTCTATATTTGCTAAAACGGACACTTCATCAATACATAGTAAATGTTTAATTGATAGTTTATACCGCTTATTTCCTAAAGAAAGACAAATGTTGTGCAAAAGATACAACGCATGAAATTTAACCCCGTTCTTCCGTAAAAATAATACCACAATATCTGCTAAGAAAAACACTTCATTTAATTTTAACTTCACGTTGTCATATGGTAACGAATGTTCGGCTAGTTATACCGCTTATAGCCTCTTCAAATACATTTCACTAGCATACAGTAACATTTTTTGCGTAACACATAAGGTGTGACTTTAAACAGGAAACAGATTCCACGCATGTTAATTTGACTTACGGTTTCAGTGAAATAGTACGGTTACTGGAACACGTTTTCATGCAGTTTTAAACACATTGAAGCCTTTTAGAAAACATTTTTTCAATCTCTCATACTGAGAACCCTAATCAGAAACCATCTCTCTCTCTCATCGATTTTTACAGAACGGTAAAAATTTCAAACTTAAACGACGAAATCGAAGACGATGGCTCCTAAGAAGGCTGACAAAGAAGTCCGATGAAGCGCTGCGAAGTCAGACACGTCGAAATCGGAGAAGAAGGCGCCCGAAGATACGTCACGCGATGGACCGACGAGGACCCGCTGCCAACCGAGCTTTTTCAGGGAGAAAATGGCAGAGATTCTCGATGATGCAAGCCCGGTGCACCACGAAGCGGTAAATCGCACTCCCTTCGCTTCATTTCTTCGGATTAACCCTTCTAATATCCCCGGGGGATTGTTACTTGGGTTAATGGGCCGGCTTTCTCCCGACGGGAGGACATTTCGGTTCGGGCTGAGGTCGTTTGTCCCGTTTTCATTCTGCGAGTTCTCGGGTTTTGTGGGTCTTCGAGCTAGTGGGGATTTAATAGACATGAAATTTTAAGTCGAAAGAGGCAATTCCCTTCGTAGCGAGGTGCTGGCCGAACCGGGATAAAACTAGATTAGGACGGGCTGATGTTATAGCTAAGACGATTGAGTTAAAAAGTCTAAATGACACTGGCAGCTTGGAGGATTTCGCACGTATGTACACTCCTCGTATGTATATGCATTTTATTCCCGACCTCAAACTACTGCTTCCCCGACTTCACTTTCCCGGACGTCGAGGAGCTAGAAGAGATGGATAATTACGTGTGGGGTGAGGCCGTGCAGATGTTTCTGATGAGATCGATCCTTCAGAAACGGAAATACATTGAAGGATGCACAATTGGTCTCTTGGTAAGTTTATTTTGTGATTTATGTGATTTATTATGTATGTGCCTTATTCCTCATTTGATGTATTCGTGCGTCAATTCAGGTATGGGCATACGAGCATGTCCCATCGTTGGGTTTAGCGGCGGTTGAACTCTAGCTTCCCCGGTTCACGAGGTGGGTTGAGACCGGGAAACGGGCATTTGAACAAAAGGTCCATGAAATGTTGGATGCCATGGTTGGTGATGAACTTCCTCATCCCATACCCATCGCGCTCCACCCGGATGAGTTCAGTCATTCATCGCTTTGCCGCCAATCGAATGTGTACCGACAATGAGGTTAAAGTCGAGACAGCGAGAGGACTAGTCGTGGTCGCTCAGGATGTTGTGAAGGAGGTTAACGAAGCTGCTGTTGAGAATGAGGATGTTGGTGAAGCTGGTGTTGCTGAAGAGGGATGTTGTGAAGGAGGTTAATGAAGCTGCTGTTGAGGAAGAGGATGTTGTGAGCGAATATGATGTTGTGAAGGAACGGGATGGTGGGAAGGAAGTTGATGGAAAGAGACGGGATAGTGTGGTCGATCTGGAAGAGTACACATTGAATGAGAATCCCCAGTCCGCATACACTGGGATGCTTGATGCGAATTATGCGGGAAACATTCTCTGTCTGAAGAAGAGAGAGTCCTTGTCGATTGGTTCATCGAGAACCCCGACTACCAGTAAGTTATTCACTTATTGCGATAACATTTGTTTACATTTGATAACACATAATAACTGTTTTATAACACGTTTCAGGAACTTGGAACTTTGGAGTTCCGATGTGTTTAGTTTGAGTGGAAGGCTCCTGATAGAAATGATGTGTGGCAAAGCTGTAATTTTAGATATAATCGACGTGTGGTTCACGTACATAACTTTGCCACTTTACGCGGCCCGCAATCAGCTTGTTCGTGCAAGGACTTTCTGGTTTTCGACGCGTGTCGCGGTGAGTTGTACGTGTAAATATATGTTGGTTATAGTACGTTCCATCCTAACTATTTTGTATATATCCTCAACAAAATATCATTGGCGTAATGACGAATAACGATGTTCGTTTCAACTTGTCAACGTCGGGAGGGTTCGATGCATTCTACCAAACATGGCAAAGCCCTGTAAGGAAGGATATGGAAGCATTACGTGCCGCTTTGTCTCAAGATTGTAAGTTAGTTCTTCTGCCGATCTCTGGGGATTTCCATTGGCATCTTCTTGCCCTGGACGTCCCTAGTAAGTCATTCACCCACCACAATTCAATGACCGGTGCCCGATCAAACACCCGTGCGAGAACTTGTGTAAGTCCTTATATTTGGTTCATTAATTGATGTTATATGTTCTAATTAACACTAATTCTATATTTTCATTTCGTATTTGAGGCGTCTGCCATTCGCAACTACATTAAGCACTTCAATCTTGGAGAGGTGCCTATCGAGAAAGTGGCGAATCCCAAGACAAAGAGCGCGGCAAATTTGGATGTTTGTGTGAGCAGCGAGAGACAAGTGGAGGGGAGTTACGAGGAAACAATGGTGAGCAAAAGGGACTATTACGGGAAAGAGATGCTCTCGGATTCTGATAGGGACCTCGTGAACCGATTCATTGATCGAGGAGACTATGTGTAAGTTGTTTTTAACACGTGTTGGGTGAACCATTCATTGGTATGTACTTGATTATAATTCTAAATGCAGGACTACCATTTTCGAAGACGCTTGGGTGAATTTGAAAGGATTTCATTTGGCGGAACTGGTGATTGGGCACGCGATCACAAATGACATCGTCGACGTGTGGTTCCAATATATATCGTTGCCATCTTACAGAGAGTGTTATAGCCTTGGTGCAACAGTCTACTTTTACCCTAAGCAGATTTCGGTAAGTGGTATGCATAAATCTTTGTCAATTTATTATACATTTTCCCTTACGATTTTGTAATGTTTCACAGATCGTACCGACACTATCATGCGCAAAAGAAGCGGACCAAGTTAGAGACGGATAAAGGTAACGATGCATTTATCAGCCAGTTGCCGACGAAAACGAGAGCCGAGCTCTCTTAGATGGAATTGACTGGCACATGCTCGTACTTGACCGCGCCAAGCAGTTGTTCCTTCTTTATAATACGAAGCCCGGTAAAACGCAGCACTGCCTTCGCCAATCGTTGTGTAAGTCCCTATTGTGGTTAATTTTATGTTGCCGGTTTTGAGGATGATTAATTATTTTTTTCCTATATTAGGCCTCAGCCATTCGGTCATACATGTGCCACCTCAATCTGACCTATGCGCCCCAGGAAAAAGTGGAAAGGGTTCCTTATCGAGAAGCGGATCACATCTTACTTGAGACTGGGCCAATGGTCTTCATGTTTGTGGAGGCTCTTATCCGCGAGGATACAGCGTTCGACAATGAGGTAAAGCAAGCTGCCGACCTAAGGAACTTTAGGGCTCGTATACTAGCCGGAGTGTTGAATTATGCGTGGCAGGAGAGTGCGGATGTTTGATGATGATATGTTTGTGCTAAGTTTGTTTAAGACAATGGTTTTGACTTTAGTTTGTTTAGCAGACGGTTATTTGTATGCTTGTGTTTGGGTTTGTGCTGAACTATTTTGGTCTGCTTGTGCTTAAGACAATGTTGTACTGATTTATGAAATGTTTTATTTGGCTCACCATGTGTTATAATTTTCAGATAGTGTTATACTTTAAACTACATGTGTTATATAATGTGGTTCAAAGTGAATTGTTAATGAAGTGTTATTCCAACGCATACAGTAAAGGAATTAAGTGTTACCGTTTGATTACAATGATTAGTTACCAATTGTCCTTCGTCTGGTATAACCGCGGTTTTTCGACCAGGGTTTCTATGCATAGCCAGATGGGGATTCGGATTTATGATTAATATATTATGGTTAATGAAATGCGTTTCTGGATTGATTATTAATGTTTTATGGTATACAAAATGTTATTTTACATATAATTTCAAAGTTTGAGAACATTCATATTGTAATTCATCAATATTTCATTGAAAAACATAATAGTCTATTTTTGGCAAGAACAACCATATGTTTACATGACTAGTGAACTCAACTCTCAACATTACCATCATCATTCGCATAAACGTGCAATATTGAGATAAAAAGTGGTTCCCCACCATCAAATACTATGTTTTCACCAATTGAGAACACATACATCTCCAAGAAAACGGCATTGATCAACAAAACTAATCGAATTATTAATGCGGTATTGGGATCCTCTTATCGTATACCAAGACAATCTATACTGATACAAAATGGTAAAAGGTTTTAAACGTATCTGACGTGGTATTTTTTTGAAGAAATGTGGTAAGATAATTTGAAATTCCTTATTTGAACAGCCGCCAGAACATCGGCAAAACGTTCCAGAAATTCTTAAATAAGTGTTTCATAGCTTGTTTTATTTGTTACTAAAGTTACAGAAAGTCTCGCACCATGGACAACTCAGAACTTTCTGGAATATTCGTAGAGAAGGAAATATGATTACATCTGTTATTGACGTTACAGAAAGTGGTACTCATCGGGAAGAGGTTTCGATCACGCTCATACAGTCCAGAACCTTCTTGAATCCAACTAATTCGACCATAAAAGTCACGGCTCATCATTTCAACTCAATTTTCGAATTTGTTTCTCTCCCATGACTAACATCGGTAATTTTCCTTGATAAAACAGGGCAATTATCCTTGTCTAGGAGAACCCACGTGAAGTTGAAGTAATTTTAGCAATATAATCGATAGCATCGGAGCATACATAGATTTATGCTGCGTTATGGTGCATCCGACAAATCTTTAATTTTAATTGAGATACATAATGTAGTACAGAAAAGGCATTAATGTTACAACTAAAACGATTACAAGTTACGATTTGGCCTTCATCTGGTATAAACGCGTTAATTGCGGCAATTTTCCTTGATTACCTATATTGTATTAATTGTTATTCTGGAGAAAATATTTGCTGTAAAACCGTAAACATATGCTTAGAACGTGCATGAAGAGTTAACCTTAAATCCTGAAAAATGGTGTACGGTGATCTATAGAGTTAGAAATGCCGCCCAATATTCTACTCAAAAATCATAATCCCCCCAAAGTAGAAACCTAATTGATGTATTCAGTAACGTTTCATTCGGTACCAGTAACATATTAAATTTTTTTCATAATTGCGTCATTAGTGAAGTCGAAATCAATAGGGGCTTTTACAAGGGCAATTTCTGTTTCAGCCCCCACTTAAGTTTCAATTAGAGTTCAGACCCCTGTCAAAAAATTCATAGTTTTAAGGACCCAATTTTTTCAGAAACACTTAATGGTTACCCCAATACCACTTCATGGGTCTGTGGTAACACTCCATGTGTCTATTGTAACACTTCATGAGTCTGTTGTAACACTTCACGGGTAAGTGGTACCGCTTCATGGGTCTGTGGGAACACTTCATGAGTTTCTGGTAACGCTTCATGGGTCTGTGGTAACATTTCATGGATCTGTGGTAACACATGGGTCCTGTTCTCTAAATGAAACTTAAATTGGGTCCTTATCTATAAATAAAACTTACATGGGTCCTTATCTCTGATTGAAAATATGAATTGGGGCCTGAAAGTAAATAAGAATGATTTCCGTTTTGTTTAAGTACAACCACGTACCGTCGTTTCTGACTTGCTCACTATCAGAGTTGCGCAACGGAAGCGTAGCGGAAATAGGAATAGATATGCCTAGAGGATGTAGAAAATAGATGAGTGAGTCTGGACGTGTAGAATTTGTTGACCCCAGGGAAATGAGCATGAGCCACACATTTGGTATCAGTAAATGTGTCGCCTAAATTTCGTAATGAAGGTAAACAAATTCTACCTTAATAGGATACGAACGGATCAGTATAGGAGAAGTCGTTACCCCGAGTTTCACAAGTCGACGAATTTCGGGGGCGAAATTCTATTAAGGGGGAGGATGTAATACCCCAAAATTTTATGAGCATGTTAATATATGAAGTTGCGTGCAAATTATGTGATTATGTGAATTTCGTGAATTATAACTTGGCGAATTATATGTGTTACATGTATTATATTTTATTGCACACCCATGTTTTACATGTTTGATATTATTACACGTCATATGCGCACACGTCATATGTACACTTGTTGCACGTCATATACTATTTGCACTAGGGGTGAGCAAAACCGGATATCCGAATTTTCGGATATCCAAAATTCGGATATCCGGATTTTCGGATATCAAAAAATGATATCCGTATCCGGTCCAGTTTTAAACGGATATCCAAAAATCGGGTATCCGCTTGATTCGGATATTTAAATCGGATATCCGCATCCGGTTTTTAAATTTATTTTTTAAATAATTTTTCATATTTTCTTTTTAAAATCATATTTTTATTATCAAAATTATATTTTTCATATATAAATTACTACACATAGTAATTAACACAATATGTGAATTCATGATTCAAAATTACATAACAAATAATAAACAATATGTGAATTCATGATTCAAAATATATTCTGTTCAGAAACATTTTTTTTTATTTCTTATCAAAATAAAAAATATATTTTTTCATATAAAAATTTCTACACATAGTAATTCACACAATATGTGAATTCATGATTCAAAATTACATAATAAATAATATAATATAAATATTTCTATTTTTGAGGATTTTTCCCTTTTTGACCTTCATTTTTCATTTTGGGCTATTTTTTTATTTTTTAATTATTTTTAATATAAAACCGGATACCGGATATCCGGATTTTAGACAAACAACTATCCATATCCGATCCGGTTTATTTTAAAATAAATCGGATCGGATATCCGATCCGGTTTTTAAATCCGGATATTCGGATATTTTTGCTCAGCCCTAATTTGCACTGCACTTGCATACCAGGTCAGTGTGAGGGGATTGAATACCGTGCAGAGCGGTAATGTTTGGGGAGTCAACGAGTGGTGTTGATCTTTGCGTCAGGTAGAGGTGGGTGTATGCCGCTCTAAAGAGACCTGAGTAGGTTGCCCGTGCTCCAGTAGGTACCACTCTAAAGTGGCTTGAGTGGGCTGACCGAGCGATAGGATGGTGCTTGGGTGCGTGCCACTCTAAAGCGACCTGAGTTGGCCGCCCGAGCGTCGGGATGTTAGTGGTTTGGGTGTATGCCGCTCTCAAGAGACCTGAGTAGGCTGCCCAATGCTCTAGTACTTACCACTCTAAAGAGACCTGAGTGGGCCGAGCGAGCGATAGGCGAGGGGAAAGTTCTAGTACGTACCACTTTAAAGAGACCTGAGTGGGCAGACCGAGCGTGAACCTCAACTCGGGGAAAAGGGCGACTCTAAAGAGACCTGAGAAGCCTTCCCATTCTAAAGCGACCTGAGTGGGATACCCGAGGGTGTAGTGTAGAGTCACGAGGAGTCGTGAGACGTGATGGGTCGTGAGACGAGTCGAGTGTGCATGTCGTGAGATGTGATGGGTCGTGATGAGGTCAAGCGTGCATGTTGTGAGGTGTATGGGATGGGATCGAGCGCACGCTGAATTCACTCATATTTCACCTACTGAGCAAATAGCTCAGGGTTTTACGTGTTGTAGGTACCGAACCCGACGCTGATGAGCGTCGCGGCTAAGGCGGGCTGACGGCGGTGCTACACGGACTTTTGAGGACGGGGCTGTACATAGATGTGACATGTGGAGCGACACGTTAGGTTTTGACGTTTTGTCATTTTGGGGGCTACGGCCCTTGTATAGTGATGACGATGTAGACGAGTATTATCGTAATATATTTTATTTTAAGAAAAAGTTTTTAATTAAACGGGTCTTCCGCGACTTACGTTGTGAAAATCCGCCACTAATTAGTATTAGAAAGTGAGGGTCGCCACATCATACCTCTTCGTCTTCACCCCAAAATTTTCGAAAAACTCGATTTTCGTCTCTAATCACCTTGAACGACGAACGACTGAGCCAGCACGGTGGTGCTATGGACTTTAAAAGGTATCGGTAAATACAATTTGTTTGAATTAGATGGAATTTTATTTACGAATCTTGATTTGATTCGCAATTATTTTTGCCCAAATTTGCATCAATTAAAAATAAAAAAAGTTCCACGTCGATGGATCCAAATACCTCTTCCTTCGAAATGGACAACAACGCATCCGCAAGATGGTAACGTTAAAGTGCTCTCTTATAACTGTTACTGAGACATAGATAACATATAGACGGTGCTTGATACGCCTTCAATATGTTTCCGTGCCTTTTCTTTGTTCAGAGATGTATGACGAGTGATACCCTATCATTCCAACTGAGTAACGATTAATGATCACTGCATACCGCTTCGCGTCACCCCAAATCTTTTGCATGACTCGATTTTCGTCTCCAATCACCTGGAACGACGAACGACTGAGCCAGCACGGTGGCGCTATGGATTGTAAAGCGTATGGGTAAATGCAATTTGTTTGAATTGGATGGATTTTGTTTACGAAATCTTGATTTGTTTCGCAATTGTTTTTGCCCAAATTTGCATCAATTAAAACGAAAAATTCCACGTCGATGGATCCAAATACCTCTTCCTTCGAAACTGACAACGCATCCGGAAGAAAATAACGTTAAATGGAAACGCCACAACGGTTCATGTGCCGAATATAACAGATAGATGATGAATCATACGCCTTCAATAAGTTTCCGTACCTCTTCTTTATTCAAAGACGCATGATGAATGATACCCTATCATCCCAAACAAGTAACGATTCATGTTCACCTTATACCGCTTCGTCTTCACCCCAAAATTTTCGCAAGACTCGATTTTCGCCTCCAATCACCTGGAACGACGAACGACTTGTTGGGCTTGGGCCCAAGTTGTGCCGTTGTCACTGTCCCACATCGGAAACGACAAGAAGGCATGAGAGTTCCGTTTCCTATATAAGGAGGGCTATACACTGGATTATAGGTACACCAACACATTAGAAAGTTATTTGTGTTAATAATTAACTCTAGGAAAATTCCCTTTGGGTGAGAGTTTGGGTTAGCGGGTGAAATAACTTTTGGGTTGTTGTTGTCGGGTTTTGGGTGTAGGCGAGCGTAGAAGAATCGTGTGATTGTAATATTCACATAGTGGATTTTCTGCGGCCTTGTTGCCCGGGTGGTTTTTCCCTCTTCGTTAATAGAGGGTTTTCCACGTTAAAATCTTTGTGTTGTTATTTTCTCATGTTTATATTTCCGCGACGGATCTTTGGCGGAATTACGATCGAAATTTCCCAACACGATTAAGCCAACACGGTGGCGCTATGGACTGTAAATGGTATGGTAAATACAATTTGTTTGAATTAGATGGAATTTTGTTTACGAAATCTTGATTTGACTCGCAATTGTTTTTGCCCAAATTTGCATCAATTAAAAACGAAAAATTCCACGTCGATGGAATACAGCTTCCTTCGAAACTGACAACAACGCATCAGGAAGATCGTAACGTTAAAGTGCTCTTTATAACTGTTACTGAGACATATATAACATATAGACGACGTTCGATACGTCTTCAGCATGTTTCCGTACCTTTTTTTATTCAGAGATGTATGACGAGTGATACCCTATCATCCCAACGTAGTAACGATTAATGATCATTTCATACCGCTTCGTCTTCACCCCAAAATTTTCGCATGGCTCGATTTTCGTCTCCAATCACCTAGAACGACGAACGACTGAGCCAACACGGTGGCGCTATGGACTGTAAAGCGTATGGGCAAATACAATTTGTTTGAATTAGATGGAATTTTTTTGTTTCCAAAAACTTGATTTGATTGACAATTGTTTTTGCCCAAATTTGCGTCAATTAAAAAACGAAAAAATTCCACTCGATGGATCCAAATACCTCTTCCTTCGAAACTGACAACAACGCATTAGGAAGATCATAACGTTAAAGTGCTCTCCAATAACTGTTACTGGGCCACATATAACATATAGACGACGTTTGATACGCTTTCAGTATGTTTCCGTACCTTTTTTTTATTCAGAGATGTATGACTAGTGATACCCTATCATCCAAACATGGTAACGGTTAATGTTCATTCCATACCACTTGGAGTTCACCCCAAAGTTTTCGCAAGACTCGATTTTCATCTCCGATCACCTGGAACGACGAATGACTGAGCCAGCACGGTGGTGCTATGGACTGTGAAAGGTATGGGTAAATACAATTTGTTTGAATTAGATGGAATTTTTTGTTTCCAAAAAGTTGATTTGATTGGCAATTGTTTTTGCCCAAATTTGCGTCATTTAAATACGAAAAAATTCCACGTCGATGGATCAAAATACCTCTTCCTTCGAAACTGACAACAACGCATCCGGAAAATCGTAACGTTAAAGGGATATGGTATAACTGTTAGATGATCGTCCATACGCCTTCAATATATTTCCGTACCTCTTCTTTATTGAGAGATGTATGACGAATGATACCTATAATCCTCAGTGAGTAACAATTGATAATCATTTCATAGCGCTTCGTGTTCACCCCAAAATTTTCGCAAGACTAGATTTCCATCTCCGTTCAACTGGAACGGCGAACGAGGGAGCCATCACGGTGCTGCTACGCAATTTATAGGCTATGGGTAACTACGATTTGTACGTATTAGCTGCAATTCTTTTTCCGAAAACGTGATCGATTCGCAATTTTGTCCCCCCCCCCCCCCCCCCGATTTGCGTCAATTAAATACGAACAATTCCTCAGAGATAATCTTACTATTGACTACGTAAAGTGCGTAATAAACACGTACAAGGACACATACAACTTGGTTTGTACAGGACAATCTTAACGCACGGAACATCAATTGTGAAAGATTAAATTTTCGTTATGTGAATACCAGTTCGTAGCTATCAATTAGCGATATATATTCCACCGGTAACGCTTGTATAATAACAAAATATAGTAGAAAGATATAACACTTCACATTTTTGTAGGGGTATTTTGGTCAGAACGGATTTTTGGTCCTTTTTACTAAATTTTACCCAGAATTAGTCCTTAAAACTAAATCGATTCTGGCGGGGCCTTTAGCCCTAACTTCAAACTATGAATGGTCCTTAATTCTAGGGGTGGCAAAATTACCACGGTGAACCATCCCCGACAGGATCCGAGGCTATTGGGACGGGGAATCCCCGGTCAAAACGGGGATGGGGAGTTGACGGTGATTCCCCGTTGGTGAAATAGCGGGGACGGGATGGGGATGGTAATCATGTTTTTAACCCATCCCCGGCCCCGTTTGAGTCAAGCGGTGATTCACCGTTCCCCGATTAGATTTATTATTAAATATATAAAAATATATTTGAATAAAAGATTTTTAAGAGATAATCTTTTTAGATTCTATATTATTTAGAAAAAATTACTCTCAACATGTATTCGTCACAATACACTCATATTTCAATCATATATTATACTAAATTTATACTTCAATATCATATTTTAGATTTGCCTATATTACTTAGTTTATTTTTTTGTTGCACTTTTTTTTATTTTTGTTGGATATAAATGAATATGGGGAACCCGAATGTCCCACGGGGAACCCGATCCCCGAATGGTGATTACCCATCCCCGAACCAACTCATCATAAGTGGTGAATTTGTGGGGATGGTATTAAGTACAAGAATTTGATATGGGGACGGTATGTCCAATACCAGCCCCGAACCCGCCCATTGCCATCCCTACTTAATTCCAATCGCCCCTGTATTAATTCAGTGGTCAAAATTGACCGGCCGAATTCATACAAGAACCCGAGTAGTTTACTGCCTTTAAGCCTGACGGCTCGTTTGATACCCATGTATGGGTGGGTAATGAGTGGTCATCGGATGGGTATTGATAAAATTGTATGTGTTTGTTACGTGGATATAGTTATACAGGGCTTGTAATCTTATACACGTTTATTACCCACAAATTCTTTATAAGTCATGTATAAACATACCCATCATGGAGGTGGGTATATCAATACAAATGTTCTTCATTCCAATTTTACCCCTCGTCTGAATTCTATCTTGCCCTAATTACATCTCCATCTCCATCGTGATTCTTTCTTCCTCTCTCCAAGATCACTTTCCAAAACCACTTGCCAAAATAACGGTGCTTTCTATAGCCATTCTCGACTTGTGCCACGAATTAGAAGTAAGCGTCTCGGTCTCCTTGAACTCGCTATGGCAAAGACGAAGAAAGCTGCGAAGCAGGGGGCGAGAACACCACCGAATCCATCCTCAAACCCTAAAATCGAAGTGAACTAGTGCAGTGCAAGCACATCTCTGAGTCGGGAGGCATCTCAATCACCACAGCTCATCTCAATCACCACACCTCAGTAACGGAGAGGTAATTGGGACTGTAGATGAGGATGAAACTCAAGAGGAAGTCGATTTAGTTTATGAATTTATGTTAGTTTGTGGGGTTATTATAATCGATCTCATTTTTCTCAATTTGGCTGTGAGCTTTATGGCAATGCTCTGCTATTTCTTTTTTGGCAATGGGAATGCTCGGCACTTCTTGCTCTGCTTTTTGTTTTTTTCTTTGTTGTGTTGCAGATTAAATTATTGAATGGAGATGGTATAAGAACGACAACCTCTAATTTATTTGAGGGCAACAAAGTCATTTAAGTATATTTAGCAAATCCTTCACCCAAATCAAACACACATATCAAACACTATCATATCACTTTACCCAAATAATTAATGCACACATATCAAACATACAAAATTTTATATCAACAAAAATCTTGTATAGCCATACACAAATAACTTATACCTACCAAATCTAAATACATTGGTATCAAACGAGCCCTGAGTAAAATAGAATAGACACGTTTTTGTTCGCTGCGTCTCCTTCAACGAGAAAAGAACTCCAGGCAATTGAGAGAGAAGCAGAAATTAGGGTCTGGAGATGGGAGTTCCTGCTTTCTACAGATGGTTAGCGGACAGGTACCCTCTTTGCATCACCGATGTGGTTGAGGATGAACCCAGAGAAGACCGAACGGGAACTTCAATTCACGTTGACATCTCGAAACCAAACCCTAATGGCGTCGAATTCGATAACTTGTATTTGGACATGAACGGGATTATTCATCCGTGTTTCCATCCCGAAGGCAGGGTAATGCCGCCATAGTTTCTAATATTCTTTTTATTCGGTGATTTTATGTTGGGAATTCTGAAGCTTCTTACATTTACGATTGTTTTAATTTCTTTGGTTAATCCCTTACATGTTTTGTGGGACGTGGTATGTGAGTTGCTTGGTTGGTTGGTTGGTTCTGTGGTGCTTAGTTGATAAGGAAAGTGAATTGTTGAAACGGAATGAAACTTTTGTTGAACTTTGTGGCATTTGGATGGAAGTAGAGAAAAGAGGCAGATGCAAGCTAAATTTCTCATTGTTTGATTCGTCCAAGGAAGCTATCCGACGAATGTGATCGAATCAATGGTGCTTAGTACGACCTGTAATTTTACCTCGTGTTATATTCACCAGTGTGATCGAGGTGATGCCATTCGACGTATATCAACTTAGATTGTAATTATTAACTCCATGAGATCACTTTTGGATTTTCTTGTTGTCTATTGATTTTTTTTTTTTTTGTATCCATGTGTTGGTTACAATTTCTTGAACTTATTAACTATTGTAGCTTTGCACAATGTTTTGAAGAAATTTGAAAATAATTATTCCTCTGCAGTTCTTACGGTTCGAGCTAATGTATGCCGCCATCTTGTTGCATATTTTTCTTAGGTTTTCTTGGCTAAATATAAATACTAGGTCTATAGGACTTCGAATTGAAAATTGTGTGTTATATCTAGCATCTTTAAGTCTTGTTTGTATTATCAAGCTTAAACGTAACACATAGAAATAGATAGGATATTTGGGTTTACAAAATTTGTTCGTTGAATGTGTATTTTGTCCTTGTGAGTGCAGCCTGCGCCACTCACTTATGATGATGTATTTAAATCAGTATTTGAGTATATAGACCACATTGTTTCATTGATTCGTCCAAGGAAGCTCCTCTACATGGCCATTGGTAGGATTATGCTCAATAAAATTACAGGTCTTTTAAGGATGATAAAAACGTTGAATCTTTTTTCTTTTCTGGTATATCAGATGGTGTGGCTCCACGAGCTAAAATGAATCAGCAACGTTCTCGGCGGTTTAGGGCTGCTAAAGATGCCGCTGCTGCTGTATGTAGTCTGTCGATAATGAGAACTGTTGCTATTAGTTGTTAGCAAATCTTCTTTGGTCCTTACGAATATATAAATATAATATATAAACCATATTTGTCATTGTGTGTGTGTGTCAGGAAGCTGAAGAAGAAAGGCTGAAGAAAGAATTCGAGATTGAGGGATCTGAATTACTGCCTAAAGAAAAAGCGGAAACATCAGATTCAAATGTTATCACTCCTGGTACTCAATTCATGGCAGTGCTTTCTGTGGCCCTTCAGTATTATATACAATGTAGGCTGAATCGCAGACCTGACTGGCACTCAATGAAGGTTCGTGTGTGAACTTTCGTGTGGTTTGAAGTTGTATAGTCCTTAGACTGGAGTAATATATTTAAGTTCCCCCTTAATGGTCTGATTTTTATTATAGTTAGTCTCCTCTTATTTTTTGGGATGCTTTGTGTAACTATTTGAAGGTTATCCTTTCCGATGCAAATGTTCCTGGAGAAGGCGAGCACAAAATTATGTCCTACATTCGTCTACAACGCAATCTCCCTGGATTTGACCCAAATATCAGGCACTGTTTATATGGTCTTGTGAGTATGATGACTAACTTTAGATTTTGCCAAGTTTTCTCCTTTGTGCCATTTTTTTTTTGTTAACTTATGCGTAAAATTCAACATGTCCTTATGCAGGATGCAGACCTTATTATGCTAGCACTGGCTACACATGAAGTTCACTTTTCTATTTTACGAGAGGTCAGTACCCATTATTAATTGGATGGGAATGGGATTATAGTTTTTGTTCTTCCAAATTTCAAGATTGTTTTGCTAGGTAATTGACTTTCTTAAAAAAGAATAAATTATGCTTGCATTTTGAATTGATCGATATGATCACTTCTTTAAATGCAATGAAACTAAGATATTTGATATCTGTGTGAATGACCTTTGCGCATTTCTATGAAGAATTAAATGTTGTATGAGAATTTAAGACGGATGAGTCCAGTTATTTTAACTTTTAGTGATACTCTTAATTTGTGATATTTATGCAGGTGATCACTCCTGATCGCCATGATAAGTGTTTCCAATGTGGTCAAGTTGGCCATCTTGCTGCTGAATGTATTGGGGGCTCCAATGGCCAAGCTGAAGGTGCAAGTGAGAAATTGTTGAATGACGTTCCTATTTACAAGAAGAAATACCAGGTGGGAAAGTGCTTGCTATCTTGCGATGGTAATTTTGTTATTTTTTTGTATACTCCTCTTGTGTTCATTTTGATGTTCGCCATCTGTTTCTTCAGTTTTTAAACATTTGGGTATTGCGAGAATGTTTGGGATATGAGATGGATATTTCGGAGCCTCCATTCCAGATCGAGTTTGAAAGGCTGGTGGATGACTTTGTATTTCTGTGTTTCTTTGTTGGCAATGACTTTCTTCCTCACATGCCGACTTTAGAGATTAGAGAGGTATATGTTTCTGCAATCATTTGAAGGTGGCAAGTTGATTGCTACCACTTGATGTTCTGATTGTGATTGTGGTACACCGTTCACCATTGCTTGATGTAGGGTGCTATCAGTTTGCTCATGTTTGTTTATAGAAGGGAATTCTCCAAAATGGGTGGTTACCTTACTGATGCCGGAGAGGTAACTGAATTATTCCTGCTGTCAAATAATATTAATTAATGTATTTTTTGCATTCATATAAAAATAGTGTATGGTTTTACTCATTTCTTGATGGGATAATCTTTTCTTATTCAATACCTGCAAATCTGGTTGATCTTGTGCATTAGGTTTAGTGTACCCCTTAATCGTATGAAATTCAAACTATTACATCAATTATGCAATTCCATGATAATTCATGGTCACCAAATGATCTCCGGTTAACCATTCCCTTGTTCTAAAACTAAAAGCAACCTTTAAAGCTTAGTTACTTCTCACTATTGATTATTCGTTGAAAGAATTGGCAGGGAATAAGATTATAAGATTAGAAAAAGCTGGGTATATATTAGGTCCTAATAATAAAAAATTAAATCAAGGAATATAACCGCACATTTTGCACTAGGGTAGTAATAAAGGATGTATGTGATCAGAACCATATGGCAAGATCGTAAAGGATGCTTGTGCACCACATGGATGGTTTTAGGTTTTCTCATTAAAAAATATTGGCATGTCTGGATGCTGGAGCTCGATTCTGAATGAGTTAGACTGTTAAGAGGTACAGGCTAGACTCCAGAGTTGATGGATGAGACGTCTTGGAGTTAATGTGGTGCTACTTCAGGGAGTTTCTTCTTAGATGGAGACATGTGTTTCCCAGTTTCTGCATATATATGTATGTACCCTGCCTCTAGTCTATGGTCAGGCTTTTAAAAATGTGTTCCGAACAGTCTGTTTATAGTACAAACCTCTTTTTTTCTAAATTGAATATCAGTGTGTTCAAAATGTAACTCACAAATAATTTTCTCTAGCCAAAGTAGCAATCTGACTTTTTTATTCTTTTTTCCATTCTGTTCCCTCTATTTTATTTTTTAAGAAGGTTCAACTTTCGTAACTACTTGCTACTCTTAGGTCTTCTTGGATAGAGTTGAACATTTGGTTCAGGCAGTTTCTACATATGAAGAAATAATCTTTAGAAAACGAGCTCGCCTTCAGCAGGTAATCTGCTCCTTTTTTTTCTATGACTTGTCCTATTACGATATTGATAATATTTATTAATACACTGGATTGAAAAAGAATCTGTAACCATTAGTTCTGCTATTAATGCATGTGGAAGGAAACATGCTTTTCTTTGAGTTGCACTTGCACATAAAGAATATTGTTTCCTGCTGCTTGTTGTATGTTTACCATATCATTGATGTTTGGTTCTTGGATGTCTCCATGTACCATGTGTATAGGTGTATGTGATTATTGTCAATTTTTACCAATAAAATCTGATGTCGGAGGGATTGATGAGATCACGTGGAAAGGTGTGCCAGGCAGTGCAGAACTTTCCCAATTGCTTAGAATGCATTCTGGCTTTTGTTGTTATATTATAACTCTACTGGAGCTACATGTACTTTAGTGTGATACGCATATGCAGCAATCATATTTTTCTTTATGCGATATGAATGTGCATTTGCTTTATTATTATAGTAATGACCATTGTTATTTGGCTAAAGCTTCAGTAGTTATAGTTTTCCGTTGTTCTGTTCTTATTGCTACAGGCATATGAGAATAATGAGCAGTTTAAAAGTAAAACTAGCCGAGACCCCAATGTAGAGCCATATGTTCCAGCAGAAGATAAGGTGTCTCCTGTTTATAGACAATAATTTATAGTTCAATATTATATCGTTGATGATGAATTGTGGACCATGCCTTTGCTTTATACTTTTACCAGTCTTCTTATGGAAGTTTTTTTAATTATTCTAAACCATATATGCATTTTAGTTGACTCCTTATGGCTCTCTGCAATTATGCCATTGAGTAGTGCCTCTAGCAATCACTTGTTCTGAACACACTTTCATAGTGAATAGGTATGCCGCATTATCTGTGCGATATAGTTGATCTTGAAGCAATTGTAAGTAATCAAAAGAGGCTTTGGTGCTCAACTACACAATGAAATCGTGCACCAAGGAAAAAAGTCAAAGAGAGTTTTTCTAGTTTGACTGAGTATATATTTTACCGTGTTTCCTTCCATAATTGCCTTACTATCTGTATGCTCAGAAATATTTCCTATACCAGATTATGGATAGTGGTTTGATTTGATAGCTTTTGGTACATCTTTATGATTGGTTTCTACGGCAGCAGTTCGACATTTGTTTCATGACTTCTTGCAACCATACCTCGACCAAGAGCTCATAAAATCCGACAATTTTTTTCTCAGGTGAAGCTGGGGGAGCCTGGATACAAAGAAAGGTACTATTTGGAGAAATTTGGTGTATCAGATTCCCAAAAGATGGATGAAACCAGAGCAGATGTGGTAGTGTAATACTTTCTGTTTGGTAGAACTCTTAGTTCAATATTTGTCATGTCCGTTATCCACGAATGTTGGCTCGAGATTTAGGGGCACACATGCATAATTTCAGTACAGGACTTAAAAAAGACAATCTTTTTGTCCTTCATTAGGCAAATTTTATAAATCCCAGATAACAAGGACCAGATCAATCTGTAATATGCTCATTCTGAGTTTGGCGGTGCCATAGTCGGGTTAGCATGATAAACATGCCTTGCTTATTGTAGGAAATGGGACATTGCTCGGTCGAAGTTTACTCAACTTATTTTCATAAATAAGAATTGGATGCTAGCTTTAAATTATTAGAGATACTGTTATGAGTGTTTTAGTATCTTTGTAAAGCACCTCAAGCAAAATGTTACATAATTTCTCCAGGTTTTGAAGTATGTTGAAGGGTTGTGTTGGGTCTGTCGCTACTACTACCAAGGTGTCTGCTCGTGGCAATGGTATGTACTCCATATGGTAATCTATAAGTTCCATTTGTGTTGTGCTAAAATATCAAAGGTAATGCACATTGTCTTTGGAGCTGTATGATTGCAATTATTAGGTAGAAAAATGGTAATTAGCTGTACATTATCATCATTTATGAAACACAAGACCATGTGCCTACGCAATTTCACTGTGGGAAGTAGAAATCACGGGTTCATATAGACTCAGTAGTGGGTGAAATCTGGATATATTCACAAACTAAATTTTGCATGTTGTTAATCCATGCACCTTGATGTTGAGTATAAGTTAAGAAATATAACTCTGTTAACAACCTTAACTTTGTAGTTCAATTCTTTTCTCCAGGTATTATCCGTATCATTATGCTCCATTTGCCTCTGATCTGAAAGGACTGGCTGACTTGGAAATAATATTTTTCCCTGGGGAGCCATTTAAGCCGTTTGATCAGTTACTGGGAACGCTACCAGCTGCAAGGTTCCTTCATCGTTTTCCCTCTTGCGCTTCTTCTCCGTTCTATATATTAAGAGTCGAGATATTTTGAGTTGCCTTTGGATATTCTTATGTTTGATTTAAGTACTGTATTCTTTCTCCTTTTGTAGTTCGCTTGCGCTCCCTGAAAATTATAGGAAACTAATGACTGATCCTTCATCGCTGATTTTGGATTTTTATCCAATAGGTATTGTCCTTTTTGCTGAAGCTTTTCCTCTCATTCTTCCATTTTTGTTCAACCGAGATTTGTGTATCTTGTTTCTCCAGATTTTGACATTGATATGAATGGGAAGCGCTTTGCCTGGCAGGTGCAATTATCTTAAAAATTGATGTGTTCCTTTGCTAAAACAGAAAAGCTTTATATTTCAGCTGTGTATTTGTCAAAATTATCATGTTATTCTGCCAAATATATAGGGAGTTGCAAAATTGCCCTTTATTGATGAGAAAAAATTGCTTGCGGAGACAGAGAAGCTTGAGGATACATTAACGGTACGCAAAGGATCAAACTGTCACTTTTTCTGGTGAATCTTGTATTGTCTAACAATCACATTTCATTTTTCTTCTTGTAGGAGGAAGAGAAATTTCGAAACAGTGTCATGTTTGATTTGCTATATATTCACCCTTCCCATGCTTTGTCTGCTCAAGTGATTCTTTACTATCGTCTATGTGGCATGGAAAAACATCCTTGGACTATTGACACCAGTGCAAGGTACATCACCTGTTCTCCGTGGTTATCAATGCAAAAGTTTCATGTTTGGTTCTTTAATAGCTCTATCTACTGGTTTTTAGTGGTGGGATGAATGGATCTTTGTGGTTAACTAAGAGGAATGAGATAAGGCAAGTTATTCCATCGCCAGTCAAGGGATTAGAAGATATAGCACCCAGCCAAGTCTTGTAAGTTACTATGAAATCTTACATAGATCCTTCGTCACATATTCGTGGTAGAAAAGGTGAAATAACTTTTATTTACAGAAATGTTACCTACCTCAATCCGGCGCCACATCCTCATATTCCACTTCCCCCCAAAGGTATGATTCTTCCTGACAAGGTATCTAGCCATCAGGGATAATCTTTTCAATACTTTTGGACATTATTTTCAATCGTTCGGTCCCCCTCTTGATTTTAACTAGATAATTTGACTTGTAGGATTGTTCACCCGCAGTCCTTTTTTTGAATTGCAGATGTTAAGGGCGGTCGACATCAAACCGATACTATTATGGCATGAAGATCACGGTGGCAGGTTTCAAGGAGTAAAAGAAAGGTATTTCTTTTGTGCACAACGAAGAATGGCAACTTGCTGCTAAGTATTTCCAGGATCTTCCACATTCTTTTAGCAGTTTAACCATAGTCCACGACTCTGTTTAAACTGTAACATAATTATTGGAAGTCATCCTTCTGGTTGTTGTTTTAGCTTCTGAAATTCCTTCTCCACAGGCGACAAGTGCCCGGCGCAATCTCTGGTCCCAAGCTAGGAGAAGCTGCTTATCGTCTCCTACACAACACCATGAACGTTAAGCTACACCTTTCCAACCATCGGAATGCCACAAAAAGCCCTACAATAACGAGGCCAGCTGGACCACCTGGATATGAAAGTTATAAGTACGAGGCATCGTCTAGTTACCACCATTCTCCAAATAACCATTCTAACCACCACCAAAGAGCTGATGAACAGTATAATAGCAGCTACGGAAGAGGAAGCTTCCAGCATGCTTACAATGATACTAAAAGCAATAGAGAGTTTTATAACAGTTCGACCTTCGCCCACGGAGGACATTACGTACCACCACGTGGATCTGTGACCTTTGCTGGATGCGGTAGTTATCCTAGTCAGCAGCAGCAGCAGAAAAATAACGGGCAAAGTTTTGGAGGGCCGGGCGGGTACTCATATAAGGATCAGCATCACCACCACCACCACCATAGTGACTTAAGGAACGGTATATCAATACTGACATTGGAAGGTAGTGGTGTGGGGAACAGTAGACCACCTCCGAAAAGATCAACAACATATGGTCAAAGACCTCAGCTACGGCCTCAATACGGTCATCGGCCATTTTCACAGCCACAGAAATGGGTTGTGAAATCTGCATCGGAGACTGGAGGAGTGTCGAAATCGACAGAGAAACATAGCTCGGCGAAGGAAGACCATACACATCTGGGTAAGAAATAATGGTAGTAGCTGTTAATTGGTTACGAGAATTGTACGAACCGTTAAGACTTTAGAGCTGGAGCTGGGTATATCTTTGTCTGGGACTCTGATTGTGCTAATTTCAGAAAAGATGTGGAAATATTGGTGGAAGAGTGACTCTCTCTCTCTCTCTCTCTCTCTCTCTCTCTCTCTCTCTCTCTCTCGTGGCAATGGGTTTGCTGAGGATGTGATTAATCTCCGGGGTCAATGAAAATATGCCAATTTCATACATCGAAAGTCACGGGATTCGAACATCTCAACAACTAGGCAAAGATTGGTGGGCTGAAGAGTGAATCAGATGTATGTATTTTAGTAACTATTGTTTTCGATACTTCAGTGTTGATTTCCGTCGGTTTATTACCAACGGCGTAGTACTTATCAAATGATATACTGCGAGCTCGTCTACTCACTCAAAAGTAAGCATTGTAACAATAGTATTGATGATGGATTAATTCATTTTTATTATTTACTTTTTTTCTAGTTTGCTGTTTACTATGGTGCCGTTGATGCTTATAATTGTGCAAGACTTATACCATGAGATAACAAAGCACCAAAATGATGATTGGGTTTAACTCTAGACAGAAATGCTTGGACTGATAGCACGAAATTCAAAGTTCAACCAGGATAGGAAAGGAGTTAATTGTTTATTTGGAGAAACTTCAAAGTTTAACCAGGATATGAAACGGAGTTATTAATTTGTTTATTCGGAGATGAATTCTCATGTTTTCGTCTTCTCTGTCTAGCATTGAAAAGAGGAACGGGTCTTTAGTTTGCCCAAATCAAATCCGAGTTAACACGGTGCTTTTTTCTAACCATGAATTTTGAGATTAAATCATAAGCTGTAGAAGCTTATAAGAAGCTTTCGCAAAGCACAAATGTACTACTTTTCATAAATTGAGCCCAAAGGGGCTTATATTAGTTAGGGTAAGCAGTTATAACATTTCTAATCCTAGGAGCATGCTTATTTATCTTTAAAGCAAATCCACAACAATATAGTTCCTTCATGCAATAGTACTCCATTATAATTATAATGATCCTGTCAGGTTTAGAAACTTTCAACAAACAGACGACTCTACAACCACAACTGATATACAAAACACAAATACAATACAATAACTAATGAATCCTCAACAAGAAAAACTTGTAGGTTGATAGTCGACACCAACCGAGTCGAAGAAAAGAACGAAAATTTGCACTGCGCAAAAGCATCTCAGAAACTCAGATCTTGGAACCAGTTTTCCTTTTCTGCTCAGCTCAGTGCAATGGAAACTCTTTACACAGACAGAAGTTGTCTCATATTACGAAACAGCGAGACCTTCAATGTATGAAGTTTGAAAAGAAGCCGTGCGCTCAACTCAAAATCATCTTCAGTATGCGTCATGAATCATCTCAAAGGGAGCTTTATAAAAGGTAAAAATTGATCAAATACCTAATCATCGATGATTTAACGCTGGTAAGTTAGGAGGATCATGACTCATCCGATCAGCCCACAGATTCGCAAGTGCGACGAAGTACCGATCCTTTCCCCATGGTATCAACTTCATGTCTGGTTACAGAAAATACGGTCAGAGACATAACTAAAATTACAGTACCATCAAAACATGATGTGAGATGGTAATTAGACATCAGTCTATGTTCGCCGTAGATCGATGCATTAATGAGACGTAATGTGTTAGTTTAGCGTATAGGTTCAAATCAAAACCTTCACCAAGTAGCTTCTTTCCTCTTTCAATATAAGTAATTCCTTGATGCTAATGACATTTAAAGACGAAAGTGACTCTGCTATCTAGGACGCTACTTGGTTTATAAGTTAATGAGTGCTAATTGTTTTTATGGACCGTGTTTGACCGTTACCTGGCACTACTGCTGCACTTAAGCATGATAGTTGGCAGAAAGAAGAATTCCCTGCAAAAACAAGTTTTTGAAGTGCAAGGGCATCGAGATTTTTTATCTGCTTGATGGATTTCAACAACAAAGCACTATCCAATGGAGTCGACGTGGAGATAGTTGACAGTGCTTCTTCAAGCCCTGAAGCTGACCATAAGGAATGGCATTCATTTATAATGCTAGAGATATCTGGCAACTTGGTAGAAGCGGAGATAATCCAAAGTTTGAAGAGTTTCACTGAAGCTTCAAGAACAACCACCACTCTGTAGATCTCTCCCAATGCTAAAATGAATTCAGTTCCTGTCATAATCTTTCACGGTATAAGAATTAAATGGAAACAATACATATTTGAGGACAAGATTAAAAGACCCAATATGATTAATATTGCGATAGACATCATAAGCAAATACCATACGACTGTCCCAAAAGATACTTAGTGGTTCTTTAACTATGATCAACAACCTCTTTTGAGAGGCACTCGTACCTTGCGGTTTGGATAGCAATAGATTCTGAATATGATTCTTCACTGCTTGATTCCATATCAAGGCTCCGTGTTTTAACTCGTCGGCACAGATGGATATCAATTTGTGCCATGTGGTAATATATGTCATTTGTTCTTCGATTGTGGCAAAGGTCAAAATTCTCGTCATTGTATTTGCATGCCTTAAGAGCTCCATGGCTGATTTCAGATCTTTGTCCACCTAATGTTCAACAATGATAACAAATACGGGACAGACATAGAAACAAAAAAATTAGCAAAAGTTAAACGACCAATAACAATAGCTCAGCTTGACTATAGGTAAGGTGATCAGAGGGAGGAGACAATTGTTTCTATAGGAATACAGAGGTTATAGAACATGCTATCTTCAAAAAGGAAAAAACTGAAAATTGTTTCAATTAAAAATGTAGAATGATGAAGATCTGGGGTAACATGGAACATTAACCCTGCTTCCCTTTATATTCATGAAATTTCAATCGATTTAAGAAACATAAAGCAAACAAATGTGAGGTGAGATTGGTTATATACCACAAACAACTTTTGCAACAAGGGATATTCGGACTCAAGCAATTGAAACTGTGGCTCCTTCAAAACTTCAGCAAGATCACTGGCAAAACTGTCCCCTGAAGAGTGAGCTGATTGACTGGTTTCTTGAAATTTTATATTCATATGTTCTAGCTCCTTGCAGATCAACTAAAATTGTGAACGTGAGGACAATGAATGAATTTAGATTAAGGAACGCGACATATATAAAAACAGAAATACACGACAATGCGCATAGGCAAATGTTATGAAGAACAGAACCAACCCAACAGTGAGGAAAAGACAAACAGATGATTTACTTGGAGTTCATTATCAAGGTCGGCAAATCTGACACCTTTATGTGAAGTAACAGCATCAGAATCCTGCAACAAGATGAAAATCTCAGTACATAAGACTACAGAATTTAAATGCCTGCATGCTATGGTATGGCACGTTTCAGACACTTTCATAAAAATTAAAAATTCAGATATACTTTAGAAACTCTTGACAACAGAAAGGTACCTTTAAGCTTACTTGGAACTCAACAATTGAAATTACCACTCTCTTTAAGTGAAGATAGAAATCTAGATATTTGTTCAGCTTCAACTTGGCAGAGATGCTTGAGTTTTCATTACTTTCAGGAGCCAAAATATCAAATCTCGTTTGAACGGCATCTTTATGATCCCATGAATCATTGTCCATATATTCAGCAGAACCATTTGCCGAATTGGAATCAGAAACTCCACTAGAGAGGCTTGACTGAGTTTTGGTCAGTGTTTGACCAGACTGGCTGTATAAACTTGATATCACATCACTGATAGATACAGCTTTGGTACTTGTATGACTGTTCCTTGGATCAGAATCAAACTTTATACCAAAAGCATCGTGCAAATCTGGCAAGCTACCAGTTTCTGGCTCATCTAGACCAAAAATAGATAGCTCGAGTGGACCATTACGATTTGACTTTCTATCCTTCCCCTAGAAAATGAGTAACCAGATTAAGTGAAATAACCACATAAAAAAAACTCAAAAGGAAGGCTCTCCACTCCATGATAGAAACTTGATGGACTGAAAATCAAAACATACCAAATAAAATGAAACCCAAATAAAACTGAAATAAAATGAACGCGTTGGGGAATACAAAGGTAAAAGTTAAATTATTTGTAAAATCACCAGTATTTGACCAGCAGGTGTCGATAATGTACCATTATAAGGAGAAAGTTCACCGACCATTTGGGTTACCTGGAAACAAATAAGAGTGTACCCGAAGTTTTTAGTTTTCCTAACTAAAAGCATTGTTATTAACAATCTTAACTAGAGGAAAGAGCAACTTTACCTCTAATTTTAGGTCATCATCAGCAGAAGCAGAAGTAAAATCTCCAAAGTCATCATCTGCACTCAAATCAGCATCACGGTTCCACACATGCTCATTGTGATTTGATGCAATATCTTTGTTTGCATCTAAAACAAAACCATTTATAAATATTGTACTTGGCTGAGTAGCAACAGAAATTACTTGCTTGGAAGTGCTTGCTGAAGTATCTTCAGTGTTTGCAAAGAAATCAAAAGGCTTATCTGTATTAACAGATCTATTTGGACCATTTATAGCTGCTAAAATTGGCTGAGTAGCAACAAAATCTACTTGCTTGGAAGTGCTTGATGTAGTATCTCCAGTGTTTGCAAAGAAATCAAAAGACTTATCTGCATCGGTACATCTATTTGTACCATTTACAACTGCTGTACTAGGCTGAGTACCAAGGATATCTACTTGCTTTGAACTGCTTGATGAAAAATCGCTACTGTTCGCAAAGAAATCTAAAGATGTATCGGTATCAACAGATCCATTTGTTTCTCCAGCGGCTTTGTGTCCAGAGGAGGGTTCGTTCCATGTAAAAGCTTTGTGAGCCATCATATCAACCTACAGATTAATCTTAATCAAATTAGAAATAAAACTAATGCAATGGCCAACAGTTTTTTTCACACAATAATAAAATAGCAGATACTGATTTCTAGTTCGCCCCAAATTATCAAAAACAGCTTAGTTCACTGTCACATTATACGTAAAACTGAATCCATGAATACACCCAATCCGTAATCATTAATTATCTATTGCTAATTCAAATCTCAAAAAACTTCAACAAACAACAAGATAAATTATTACGATTAGCAACTATCGAGCAACAAAATTCATTCTTACATCATCAACAATGACTTCCTTGCCCGGAGTATCTGTATTTGCAGCTTTAAAGTCCCATCCGTCGTCTTCGTCATCATCAACATTGCCATCATGATGACCATCGCTATATCCATTCTGCGATTTTTCACCTTCAGCTACTACATTTTTACTCAACTTCTCAACATTCTGATTCATTATATACAAGTTCCCTCCATCAAAGTTCCATCCACCATTATCAATATCGATCTCAACTTGCTGCCGCTCACCATTCATTTCCAAATATTTACTCGGAACTTCGACAGGAGGAGAAGCTTTTCCCAAAATCCCATTCCAACTAAAATTAAACTCATTGTCTCCACTTTTGTTGTTCTGAAATTGACCGTTCTCGAAACTAACATGTTTGTTGCTGCTATTCAAATGATTATCATGTGCATCAACAGGAATACAACTGGAGACCCCAGAATCAGCATACATATCACCACTACGATCTTCTTCCCCGAAAATCGAAAGCGGCAATGCGCCGCTGGGCTTTATCCACGCGGCGGTCGATTGCTGCTGAGGTGATCTGACGAAATCCGACCACTCGTCGTCATTTTCTTCGTTCAATTGCGGTTTGGGATCGGCGGGGAAGGCGAATTCTCCGAATTCATCATCATCGTCGAAGGCTTTCGCCATGCGGAATGCAAGTGGAAAATTCGACATACCTTTTTCCTCCCGCAATTTCTCCACACTCAAGAGCGGCACCTCAAAATCTCGATGAAGATCTTAGTCAGATCCAACAGCTCTGTGTTGAAGGAAGGCTAAAGACACATTGCGAGATCGAGGTTGCTCGTAAATGGTAAAGAGACGTCGGACTCTTTTTTTTTTCTTTTTCTTTTTTCGATTTCCTTAATTAGTGCAAACGGTAAACTGCGTTGTTTATATTTCTCTTCATTATAGCAACTTTTTTTTTAGAAAAACAAAATATAACACCCAACTTTTAGAAAAAAGGGGAAAGTTAACCAAATTGAGTTGATTATTAAAATACGTACAAAATCATTTTTTTTAATTAACACCCAACTTTTATGTAATTTATGATCAAAAGAACTAATAATTTTATTGTACATATATGTACCGATCTATCTATCTTATTAAGGAAGAGCATCACGTAGTAACGGTCATGTCTTAATTTAATGTTAATTACCATTTTGACAATAATGAATAAAATTAAATACTATTTATTGATTTAAGCACTATTACAATAAACAATAGTTTTGGCCGTGCTATGCACGAGCAATTTATTTTAATTATAACAGTTATTATATCCGCTCGAGTCGCACTTTGTTTCAGAGTAAAGACGATTGTTGATCGCCTTGTTGAGCCTCACGCTTTCAAAAATAACGGCGCGGTGCATATTTTTGGTAAACCACGTGGAACCGAATGACATTCTAAATCATAAATACTGTTACTAAGAAAATACTTTTGTTAAGAGAGGTTCATATTCATCTTCATTAGCAACAGATATATAGTCGAAAGATAGATGATAAAAATCAACTTTGACTGCACTGCAGTTTCTGACGTTTGATTTTACTATAATTATACTCTTCTTCCCAGTTGACTCCAAAAACATACGATACCTTAATTTCATTCTCCTATGTTTTGGGCGCTCGAAGAATAAAAACGAATTCTGACATCAAACGATTATCTAGGTAATCTTTTATCAGGAATGGTCCATCATCTCCACCCTATAGTATTTAAAAAAGATATTAAGCTAAAAAAAATGAAGCATATAAACACTTATACCTCATTATAAACTTGCTCTAAATCAGATGCTGATATGCCTATTATGATTTTCGCTTGATCATTCCAGCATGTCACCTGTTTTGAACCCGATTTATATGTAATTGTAAGCTTCAATCGATACCTGAATTTTACAATACTTTAATTAGATGAGGAAAAAAGTAGAATTTAATATTGTTGATCGCATAAAAATATGAATATCGATGTAAGTGATTACCTCGGGATGGTATGTTCAACCAATCTATTGCAATACATGCAATTACCATCCGTTACTTCGTTGACCTTACAGAGTGGGCAAGATTCATACCAAATAGTTGTCATATCTATAACAGTTATACATGCACGTAGTCGAAAGTAGCGTACCTGCAATTAGTGAAATAAACATATAAATTTTTTAAAGTTTTATTTAGCAGGTAAGGAAAGCTTACGTTCTCAATAACATCATAATCATTTAATTGAATCGGCACAGAATCAAGCAAGCTGTGTAGTTGATGTAGAGTTTTTCCCCTTCTCCGATTCAATAAAATGTGTTTCTGCACAATCTCATCCTTGGCATACCTGATATTTAATAATCCTATAGTATGAAACTGGACGCGAATAAATATGAAAGTTTAACAAAATTTAACGTACCATCCACGAATATGGTGTGCCTTGTCGATGTTTGGATCAACAAACAATCTGCTAAATCTTGTTGTGTTTATATATGCACCTAAAGCGAACCATATATTAACCACTGAAAGTCTTGACTTCAGCTCTTGATACCGCCAGAATTTGGATTTTTTCCCATCACAGGAAAGTTTATAATCTTCATTTGTGGCCAATTTTCTCCAAAGGGTAATTTTATTACGTTCATGCTATAAAGAAATAACCAATTCGTTAGAAAAGTAATATTAATTAGGTTAAGAAAAACATACATATTGTAGAACAATACCTCGTATCCCAAAGTAATACATTTCGAACATAATGTTGGATAGAAGCACCGTTTTTGTTCTTGTAATGAACATTCTCCAACTCACCGACATAAACTACTAAGCCGATTGTATCTGCAATAATTTTTAAAGATAAAATAATTACACAATAATTTACGTACATTGTAAAAATAATGAAGAGTGCATACCGACTAAATGGTCCTTGTGAGTCGCATAACGTTGGAGCGCACTTAGCGGAGCAAACTGTAAGTTGTGTAGAGGAATGTCATCATCACATTGATGTCGGTTACCTACAATTTGGGTTGGCCGGCTAAACTTCAACTTATAATCATTCTGCACGGGCCAATCCAATTCCGATGCAGGTTCGACACTTAAATTATTAGTGTGATAAACTTTTCCTACTTTTAGGATATCTTGATAGGTATCGATATCCTCATTTCGTAGGAAACTTGTATTTCTGTTCCATGTAAGAAAATGTTAATATATAAAAATAGTTTAAGAGAATAAAATATGAAGTCGTAAGATTTAACACGTAAGAGCTTTATACCTCAACATCAATGAAGATTAGATTTTGTATCCGATGATGTATATTAGAGCGTACTGTATTATGAACATCATAGATCCATAGTAGACGGCCTCGAAGATTCCACATATAATTGTAGGGGCATATACGGCTAACTGGTTTGTATCTTAAACATTCCATCTACAAATATTAAAATAAAAAAGGTAAATGAAAAAAGTATGTATCAATTAAGTACTTGAAAAGAACCTTCTCGTATAGATTTCAGAGTATAATCCAAAGCTAAAATTTACGTCCTGTAATTCCCCAAGCCGCATTCCATTATAAGAAACCATGAACGATGTTGTTGTAGACTTCATGGTAAACAATATTGATAATTCCCTCTTCTTTCAACAGATCTTCATCAAAGCTTAAAATCTTGATTCCCGTATGACATGTTAATCGTGAGAGTGCACTGTATAGTTGGCCGTGCGTAAACACTGGTTTTGGAAGGTATACTCCAACTCTTTTTATACTTTGTCCCTGACTTTTGTTGATTGTCATTGCATAACATACCCGAATTGGAAATTGCCGGCGACCCAATTTGACTGGTAATGTTGCGTCCGTTGGTGTCAGAATTATCCTTGGAATTAGTACTTTGCTTCCTACATGCGAACCTGTTATAATTTCGCATTCGATAACTTTGTTGCCCAAGCGCGAGACTACAATTCTTGTTCCATTACATACCATCCCTTTGATTTATATTTCTCGATAACATTACAGGTACTGCTTGTTTGAGGATCAGTCCGTTATTTGGAATCCCCGAAAATTCCGAAAATTCCAGCGTATTAAAAATTCAACTGGGTAGATACTTTCTGGTTGACTTTCTGTTCCAGCATCCATTTCAATGGTGTCTGCACTCAAATACTCCGATACTTCACCTGGCGACACTGACAACATATAACTGTTTATTTCATCAACTGTTTCGTTTCGTGGAGTCAGTATTGCCCGCTCTCTGAGATATGTAAGGTCTGTTAGTTTTTGTTCAAAATCTTCGTAAACATATTGGGCTATTTGCTGAACCGTGTTTATGGAAGGCTTTATGATCATCTCATATGGAATTTTAACCGCTTCTGTACCGTCTGTTGTACCTGTTTTTGGATTTCCATTTCCTACTTGTAAAACCCAATCTGCAAAATCTGTTTCTGTTTGATGTAGTCTCATATTCTTTTGCAAGATATAGAAACGACAGCTACTCCATAGATATGACCGATTAATAGCTGCCTCTACAGTATCTTGACTTGAACCTTTTGGAATGACTGGCAAGAGTTGTTCAAAATCTCCGCCTAGCAGCACAGGTTTCCCACCGAATGACAAAGGGTCGGCAATGGGATTTACAATGGACATCAAATCCCGCATTGTTCGATCTAATGCCTCAAATGCGTGGGTCATAGATGCCTCATCCCATATTATTAAGTCTGAATGACGTAATAGATCTGCCAACATTGAACCAAATCATATATCGCACATTGAGTTTTCTCGGAGTGTTATTGGCAACTTGAATCTAGAGTGTGATGTTCTTCCCCTGGTAGGAGTAAAGATGCAATACCAGATGATGCAACAGATATGACTATCTTGTTGTCCGACCTTAATCTTTTAATTATCATAGTGTAGACACGTCTTTCCTGTACCTCCCGATGCATTCAAGAAAAATAGTTGTCCATTTCGTGCATATATTGAATCTATAGCAGCATCAAATATTTTCCTTTGATCTTCATTCAGTGTCCCGATAAGACGTTTATATTCCGCACCATTTTCTTCGACGTTATAGGTCATTTCTTCCATAGACATTCTGCTAGAAAGATCTCTTAGAACGTCCTCGGAAGGTTGTGGCATTCCAGGAAAATCTGACAGTGACTTCGAGTTCTGCATCAACAACTTCTCTATTTCAATCAGAGTATAGTTTTGCAATTCATTTTCTGTAAGCTGTAATTCCGGAAACATAAACAAACGCCTCTGTTTCCGTGCAATATCTTCTGAAAGAGGTTTCCAGAAGCAATTCCATAAACGAAAAGGATCACCTATTTCAGAATATATCAGCAGAGTAGTAAAGAGACGTCGCTCTGGCTTGGAGTAGCCCAATGAGCAGATTCTTCCACCGCTTGATGCCATTCAGAATCTCCATCCAATAATACTCTCCTATAGGTTCCTCCCTATAATGTTTTTAGGATTTCTCCATTTACCGTTCGTATATCTTTATACGACGTTGACCCTTTTACAATTATAAGCAACATTTTTATGTAATAAATTTCTCCAGCAGTTGGGTGTATATTCACAATTCTTCCAAGAACAAATCATTTCTTTCGAGGAGTCTAAATCCTTTTGGAACTGTTCCATACTTGGTTGGGAACTGAATGTAAGATAGATCTCTTGCTTCATTATTTCGGCTATTAGTTTCCATCCATTCTGTAAACATAGTCTTCCGAATGCCATCGCGCATAACCATATTCTCCAAGTCAACCGAATCATCATAGACAATGCTTTGTTCCCCTTCAAGATGAATTGGCAGTCGTAACACAGCAGGCGTTCTATAATGAATATCGAATGCAAATATTCTCCACATTGCTTCGCATGCAGATAAATATCTACAATCAAGATACCTTTTTATTTCATCGTTGTTGTTCTGGAGTTTTCCGCTACTTCCAGGATCTACTGAAGATGTGTTTTCAATGACCATTGTAGCTTTGTCAACGCCCTTCGTAATATATTTAAAAAGGTACTTAATAGCTCTACTTCTATTGCACCATTCGACGTTGATATGCGCTTTATATTTATTCAGTAGTAGCAGATTATGCGGCGCAACATAGCTATTATCCATGATATCTTTTTTGATAATGAATATGTCCTCATTTTTCCTGCGGCGCTACTCGACATATCCAGACTTATCTATCGTTGTCCTTTCGGATAATTCTTCGGAAAATTTTTGACGCACCTGCTATTTTCCATACATGGATTGTTTGGCCTATCAGAACCACACGGTCCATGCACCATGAATTGTTTGACCAAATTGTATCCTTCTTCATCGACATTTATATCAGGTATCTCCGCAGAAATCACTGAATCAACTTCTGAAGGGCTTGGTTGACCATCCCGGCCAATAAGCCAGATCAAAATATGTGCATGAGGGAGTCCTCTTTTCTGAAATTCAATTGTCTACAATACTATAAAAGAAAATAAATATGTTGTGTTAGTTTATAATGGTTTTGAAAAAAAAAACGTTTCTGCAAAAACATGACAACAGTTTATGAGAAATATACCTGCTCTAACGGCACCAAAGAAGACTCCATTTTTAATGTCAGAAATTAATTTGTCTAACTTAATTTTGAACAGACGACATTGTAGGTCTGGTCTGTCATTAGACTTGTCGTTTCCATATCTTTGCAAGTGATCTGTAATTTCTTCCCAATTTGGATTTATTGTGATTGTTACGAAGAGATGTGGATTACCATACCATCTACACATAGCTAGGGCATCATGGTAATTCTCCAACATATATCTTGGAGAACCAGTGAATGATGATGGCAAGATGATCCTTTTTTCCGAGAGATCTTGCATTTGTTTCTCCGTTGTAAACTGCATCACAAATGTTATTGTAATGTCTGCCCTCAGTGTTATTTGGTTATTTCTTATCCAACGCAACCGTTCTTGTTCCACAGCAGTATATGCATCGACAACATATTGGTGGAAGAGACGACCAGCTCTGATAATTCCTTGACCTTGAGACAATCTTGTTTGTATTTGGTATGCATAGAATTCACGCATTGTCACATAGCCCTTTTTATAGAAGTGTGGCCTGCATTGGAGTATCGAATTTGGTCATGGAAACCAGCTTGCCCGAACGGGAAAAGCAATGGCTATTGCATTGCCATAAATGAAGGATGTGATTCACCGATTCTTTGTAATGGACCAGTCTTTGTTTGAACTATGATATCCCTTTCTCCAATGGTTTCAGGAAGGTCTCCAATTATTAAACCAGCCATTTCGTCGGTAGAAGGCAGATCATATTGTTTTCCACGCTGTCCACGTCCAATCAGAAGTATGGATAACTCAGCTGTCTCGCCAGATTCATATCTATCTCTTGCCATTCGAAAGATTTTTGCAAGTTCATTATATCTGTCCATCATTCGAATGAGCCCACCAACCACATTTGTATCTAAATTTTCTGATCTCTTTCTTGACGTAGAACTTGTTGCCAAAGTACGTATGCAGTTGGAAACTTCATTTGAGGTGTCATAGATGTACAGTTGAGCAAATTTCGGGCTCTTGCCTTCAGCAGGTAGCAATGAACCAATATTATGATAATTTTGTCCATGTATTCTGTAAACATATGCTCCTGCTCTTGGTTTGACAGATGAATCTATTTTTGCACCCATTGAAGTGAACGAAAGAATCGAGTTATAAACTCTGATGGATTGTCGGAAAGATTGGTCTGATAGCTTTCCTAAAAGATATTTCGGGGGTTGCAGTAGTGGGGACAATGATACCCGTCCTTGGCTGCAACATATGGAAAAAACTATATCTCTAGAATGCACCTTTTTTTTTGGACTCTGCTCTCCAAACCAACGCATCACAGAAAGGGCACTGAACCATATCTTCTGTTGTTGAATTCTGAATATCTATTGTTATCCTCTCTTTTGATGGGTATTTATCTGCAGGAATAGAGAAAGACGTTTACAACATGAGTTTGGTTTTTTGTTGAATGTCTTTATGACTATTTGTATTCTTTGTAATTGTTTATTTTATGCATTAGAACTCTATAAGATTGCTGAAGTTCTGTAAAATTATCTTTGTTTTTAGCGGTGTTGGCAGTTTAGTATACCTACCATACAAACCGAAATACCGAATTTTCGGCAGAAACCGAATCGTACTGAAATTTCATGTATTTATCAAAAATTTTCTGTTCGGTATGGGTTCTTTGTAAACAGAATTCGGTAGCTCTTGGTGCTGGTATTTGATTAATATTATTATTAAAGATAAATAAATTGGTTTGTTTTTCAATTTTTCAACTTGAACTTCGGCAATTCTGTCAGTAATCAGTGTAAACCGAACTAAATTTGGTTCTACCGAAACTGAAACGATTGAGTTCGGTCCTGTGTTCGGTTCTACTAAATTTTCGGATTGGAGGGATATGGTTTTTACGAAATGAACACCGATTCTTTTTTTAATAGGATGCATATTATCATCCAAATCAACACTAACCTTGGAATAAACCACGTGATTGATTCGGACAATTTCTGCCAAATTGTGTTGGCTTCTCAATATGTTTGCACCTCTTTTTGGAAACTGATCCTACATTGCTCGCAGAATATATAGGCCGAATCAAATTCCGGTTCTGAAATGCTTGGCATAAGTATAATAGAAATATTTTTATGCAGTTTTGCAATAAATAAATGGTTGTAAAAGTGAATGTAGGCAAGTGGTGAAAAAAATATATAATTAATACCCTTCTCAGTAGGCTCGTACGATTATCAGCAGGCTGACTTGCTGAGCACTTCTTCCGTTTTGTCCGATGATGAATCGACAAATGTTTCTCTGCATGAAAATGGAAGAAATTATTATTTATATAAATATCAGCATGCTTGTCATAATGTTTTTTTTTTTCAGTGTTTGTTTAGCATTCGTAAAGAAAATATTAGAGAAAGTATCAAGGAAACTATCTGAGAACTTTTGTATACCCAAAAAATACATAAGGCATTGACGTTACCAAGTACTAAATCAATCTCAGAATTTTTTGGAGAGATAACCGCACGTTGTTGTTCGAAAATTCTTGACGCATGCTGCAGGTGTTGAGGTGAATGAATCGTAATTTTTAAGCATCTTCATATTTTGTATGTGAATCGACTTGTTTCTCGATTCTTCCTGCAAACCGATCGATTGTATTATAAAGATCTACAGAAAGCTTGTTGAAGAAAGATTGTAAGTCAATATCCATCGTCAATGCTTTACATCGACAGTAAGTATAATACTAATAGGAAGTTTCCATATATATCATCTCCTACAGTTTTGCAGAGTATGTACGACTGAATAGTATGGGTCGGGAAATAGCATTATCAACAGTCGCATTTATTTGGAATTAATTAGTAATTTTATGCTAAGGTTATCAAACGTTATTTTCTGTTACATTGATAAAAGAGCGCTAACGGTGTGAAATTCCAAGAGCCACTTACTTGTTAAATAGCGTTAAGTTGGCTCGAGTTGCGTGCTATAACGTAAATTTAATAACGCACTGATGCGGTAATTAAAAAAGTTCAAATCTTTTTTTTTTTCCTTTTCTTCCTAATTAGAAATTGTTGGACTGAAACCTGTTGCAGCCGAAAGGGTTTCAAGACAGTTATTTTATTTTTTAAAGTATTTTCTATTGTTTGGAAGATTCTGATTGGTTGTGGGAAATCCTTGTTTACCTCGAATGTTCTTGGAAACAACTTCATCGCAGCTTTATTTTTATATTCCCGGCTGCATGGTAGAGATAGATACAAAAATTTATCGTTGCAAGAAAGTTAATTTATATATTAACACATCAATGGCAAACCAATATGGCCGAGGATGACCATAGATAGGATCTTCTTCACCTGCTTTATTAACCTATATAGAGAATTACCTGCTGACAAAGTCGAGCTTGGCTTTCTTCATTATCCTAGTTTTTGTGCTATAAATAATGCTAGCTATTTTCCCTGTAGATCGAACAACAGACCATACAGTGCATAAATCCCACAACAGAGTCATTCAAGGTAGGTTTTTCGAAGGCTGGAAGGTCCTGCCTTCGTGCACAGTTTAACTTGTCGACTTTACTTTTTCAAATGTTTCAACATAAAATATAATGGAATAATGTAGACGTATATATGTCACATACCGGCAACTTCTTGGTATTACGAATTGACTTTAGTACTGTAATTGGAAATCTGAATCTTGGTGTCACATTATAAAGCTGTTTCGATTGCAATTTAACATAGAAGTTGATAGTCTAACCATAATATTGTGCCTCAATTGTATCCATCGCAAGTCTTCCATTGTATCCAACACTTGCCGCGGGGCAAAAACTTCCTTACTACTGAATAAGTAATATCAACAAACCACTTAATTTGCAATGGTTATATTTTATGATTCTCGGATAAAAATTTGCAGAAAGATAGTAAAAATTCATAACAATGTCAAAAGCGAACAAAAAATTGCCAGCAAACGAAAGAAGCATTGAACAAAAAACGCCCCCATGAACCTATTTGATATAACACCAAAAGAGTTATATCCAATTGTTACATAACAGAGCCACCGTCAGATACTCTCTGAAATCTTCAATTTGTTTCTTTGTAACACTATATACGGAATCATCCGGAAACAGGAAGGAAAAAGCAGAACGCAAGATGTGTACACCACATTCACCACTGTAGAATACAGTTAAAGGAAGAATTTATTGTTAGAAAAATTAATAGACAACACAAATTACATATTTGAGGAAATCGGAATTTCTTACCCAACGGCTTGTCGCGGATATTTTTCGTCACGATGACTGTAAAGTTAACACGACCATTTGTTAAACCAAGATGTTGCAAGAGAAAAGAGATGGTTAGCAAAGTTCTCCCAAATGCTTGATTGAAAACCTTCATATCCATATCACAGGTTTTATCAGTGTCATGCACAGTGACCACTCCAAGCTTGTAGTCTAATATTGCGAGCACCCAGTGAGATTGGTTGACATTAACTGGTATTACAATAAGGTTGGATGCATGCCACGGTGTTGCAGGCCAATCCTCCACAGAACCTTCGGCATACGGTTGTATTACGGACATATCGAATTCACCTTGCGCGTTATATTCGGCTGTATATATGTGATTGAAACCGGTATTCATGAACGAAACTGAAGAACGGGCTATATCTGTTGTCCTTTGCAATTCAATAAATCCGCGGAGACATTCGTCGATGTGCTGCACAAATTTAGAATATACATGTCAGTAATGCTTAAAGTATGATGCACAATTATTTTGGGACTCACCTCATCAAGCAGCCATGCGGCTTTTGTCATGATTGTTGCAAAAATTCAGCTCCACGTTGAATACGCAAAAGTCCTGCCTTGTATATTTCTGGATTCATGCCGTTTATTTCACGGGAGACACCATGAAACATACTTAGAACCCTTCCAATACGGGCAGCAAACTCATTATTGGTAGAGAGGTTGGATCTAGAATTTGAAAAAAAATCTGGAAATGAAGTCTTCGAAACATTGGAACGTTTGCGCTTTTTCAACATAGTTTTAAGATTATGTTGTTCCTTTGTCTGTCGAACTTGTGCGGACACATTTTTGGCAGAATGGACACCAACAGTAGGCACTTCAAGTAAAATTTCGGCACTTAGAAAAGAAATTTCGCCTGAGTATTCAACAATACATGATTGAGATAATAAAAATGCAAGATATTTCTACTAAAAGTTATCCAAAAAAATTATCATACCAAGTTTATTTTCGATTCGGAAAGCCTTCCATTGATTTCCGAATAGTGTTGGTCAGCAATCCTTGTAACATGGCTCAACATTGTTGCATGAAAATCATGCCGGGATTGCAATGCATCGAATCGTCTTGTGGCAGCTTCAGCGTAAGAGTCTATCTTTCGGTCGATACGCGCCACCAGTTGACTCATTGAATCTCGAAGGTCAGCAAAACACCGCTGCAGGTAATTGCGAATTTCATTCAACATTGTCACCTCGAAAAAGAAAACAGACCTGAAAGTGTCAAAGGTAAATTATCACCAAGGGAATCGGGTTGTTTAAGTTTCTCGACATTTGGATTGATTTATAGCTGGAAAACATACGTGTGAGTAAGCTTAAAAAATTATTTAATTAAAAGAAAATCCAAAAGGCATCTCATAAAGTGCTTCTTTAAATTAATAAATGCTTGTTTGTAAGACCACCTATTTGAATCGACAATTTAAGATTTTTAATATGATTACAATTAAGGCGATTAAATAGGTACAATTAAGGTTTAAATTAATATTTTTATTGTAGCAATAGGTACAAATAAGATTTTTCTATTGAAAGAAAAAATAATATATTAAGGAATAAATAGGTACAGTTAAGGATTAAATTAATGATCTTATTATAGCAATAAGCGTAGGTACAAATTGGCGGGGGGCCGAGACGGGATTTTCCGTAAAGTTCTAGTGATTGTTTTTTAACTTTTTAGTTTTTATATATTTTATTCTCTTCCAAAATTTTATTTTGATTTATTTGTTTTTTTTCTTTTTTTAGGAAAATTTATACCTACTTCACCAAACCGAAACACACTCTATTTTATATTGATATCTTTTACAATTATATCTAGTCAGAAATGTTATGGTGCTCACCTTGCGTGAGCACCATCCGTGGGCACCTGTTGTGTGGCATTTTTTTGTGCCACGTCAACATGCCAAATCAACCCCCGACGGGTTCACTAATCCCATCTGTAGGTTATAGATCAATAAAAAAATCCATTATATGCTGATTTGGCGCGTTGATGTGGTTGGTGCTTACGAAGGTGCTCACGCAAGGTGAGCACCATAACATTACTCTATATCTAGTTATATTTTTATGCTAATCAAATATTAATTAAATGTGAGCTTTATTTTGTAGTTTAATTAAATTATCTTCTTTACTAATTAGTATATTAGTTATATACTAATTCTACTTTTAATTATATTACATTATTAAGCATATATTTAATCTTACTTTTTATCCTAAACATATTTCTATAAGAATAAAGAGGTGAAATATGTTGGGATAAAATAGATATGACTCAAACACCAAATAACAAATTGAATCATTGTTTATGTTTTTGAGGTACGGGAAAGAGTAGTATTTTGTCATAAGTATGACTAGGGGTGGTTCGGTACGGTATACCGTACCAAAACCTTGATACCGTATACCGTACCGAAATTTCGGTCTTGGAAAAAATCATACCAATACCATACCAAAATTTCGGTATACCTTAAATTTCGATACGATATCATACCGAAATTTCGGTATGGTATCGGTAGCATACCTTCTATACCATTCACACGGAGGGTTTTACCATGCGTGTCTCGTAACTCGTTAATTCGTTGTTTTCGAATATTTAGTCAATTCAAACTCCTTAGGCCCCAATAAGATGGATTATTAATACCATTTTTCCAAAATAAAAAGTTTTTTGATTCACAAAATAACCTTAAATAATTAACATATTTTAGTCAGTCTCCTTAGTAAGATAAAGAACTTTACATAACTACAAAATACAGCTTCATATACAGATTAATTAAAACGAAATGGCTATTTAAAAAAATTAGTGAAGATTAACAAAAAGTTGGGTATAGTTTATTTTATAATTTATGTGCTAAATAAATTTATGAAGATCCTTATAATATTTTTATCCATTTTATATTTTTTTGAAATAATATAATATATGTAGGTGTGTATATATATAATATTAAAAAATTTAGTATTTCGGTATTTCGGTAAAATCGGTATACCTAATTTTTAAAATTTTCGTACCATTACCGTACCGAAAATTTTCGGTACGGTATCATACCTTACCAAAAACTTCGGTATACCAAATTTTCAATATTTTTGGTATGTTTCGATACGATAAGGACGGTATATCGGTATTTCGGTATATTTCCCCAGCCCTAAGTATGACAATTTAGTTGAACACATTTTCTCATATCCAAAATAGCATGAAACCACACAGAGTGGTTTTATTTTTCGATACTATTACTTAAGTTAGGGTTTTTTTCTTCAGAAAACAGCATCTAGTGGTTGATGAGGAATTGGTCGAAAACCGCACCAAGTACATCCATAGGAAACGATAGGTTAGGCAGAAACATTAATCTAGATGCATTTGGAGGAGAAATTATTAAAGGCAATAGAGGAATAGTAAACCCAATTATAACAAATGTGCGATTGAACTTAGCTCCAAACAACTAACACGACGATTGGGTATTTACTACACCATCGGAGGTTACACAGACGCATCAACTTTCGATTTCTTTACTTTTTTCCCCTTGCATACGGAACACCATCAGCGACAACACCTTTTGTTGGGATTGATGGTGGGCCCCGCGGTGGTCAGTGGGCCCCGCGGCGGAACAGGTCCCGGTTTGGCTCGGTACGACGATCGAGAGAAGTGGGACCCACAGGATAAATTTGGTGGGACCTGCACAGTAATTACCACGGTAAAAATAAAATTACCATAAGGTAAGAAATAACACCAGAACTTTAACGTGGAAAACCCTCTGTTAACGAAGAGGGAAAAACCACGGCCGAGTCGGCAAAATCTTCACTATAGTAAAAATTACAATCCTCGAATTTTTACTAGCTCTCTTTTACCACTCGTGTTTACCTCACACCTCTCTATGGATGTGGAACCCTATCAGTTTCTACCTGAACTGATAACCTCACAATTCACTTGAACTACTTCTCTCTATATAGTAAAACTCGAATGAGTTTCTGATGATAATAACTGAAGAATCCTCAGCCTATTTATAGATGTCTTCAGCTCTTCTGGACCGCTCGAAACGGGTGGCCAGGAATGCGCCGTGTCGCCTTTCAATATCAGTCGTTCATTAAATTATTATATATATAAAATAATATTATAATAAAATATTATTTTATTTTTTCCTTCCTTGGTGGGCTTCTTCTTTGGATGGCTGGACCAACAATTCTCCCCATCCAGCCCCATTCATTATTTGCGGGGAAGATCTCCTACCGCCTCAGCGATAGCTCATGCCAGCGACCCTGACGCAGAACTCTGTCTTCTCCTTGGGAATAACCTTCGTCAGAATGTCCGCAACATTCTTGTTAGTGTGGATCTTCTGCAGCTTGAACGCTTTCTCTTCAATAGCTAGTCTGAGCCAGTGATAACGAACGTCGATGTGTTTCGTCCTCGAATGATACATAGTATTCTTGCTCAAGTCCAGAGCACTTTGACTATCGCAAAATATTATGTACTCCTCCTGCTGTATAATTCCCAACTCCTGAAGAAATCTCTTCAACCAGAGCATCTCCTTGCCAGCTTCCGTTGCTGCAACATACTCTGCTTCAGTAGTTGATAAAGAAACACATTTTTGTAACCTCGACTGCCATGAGATAGCTCCCCCTGAGAACGTAAATATGTATCCCGACGTCGACTTTCTGCTGTCGAGATCACCGGCCATATCAGTATCCGTGTAGCCTGTGACAATAGACATAATTTGGAAGTTTCTCTAAGGTACCTCAAGATCCACTTCACTGCTTTCCAATGTGACTTTCCGGGATTTGATAGAAATCGACTCACAATGCCAACTGCGTGAGCGATATCTGGCCTCGTACACACCATGGCGTACATCAAACTTCCGACCGCCGATGAATATGGAACATTTTCTCCGTCTTCGCTTGTTGATGGACCGGATTTCTTTTGCAACTGAAAGTGCGCGGCAAGTGGGGTGCTAACTGGCTTAGCATCCTTCATATTGAACCTCTCTAGAACTCGTTCAATATAGCGCTCCTGGGATAACCATAATTTCCCAGCTTTTCCATCTCGGGTAATCTCCATTCCGAGAATCCTCTTTGTCGAACCCAAATCTTTCATGTCAAATGTCTTTGACAAATCTTTCTTTAACCTGCTAATCATATCTGCATCATGTCCGACAATTAGCATATCATCAACATACAAGAGAAGAACGACAAATTTACCGTTAGAGTATCTCTAGACGTAAACACATGGATCTGCATCTGTTCTCTTGAATCCCTGATGCACCATGAAAGAATCAAATTTCTTGTACCACTGCCATGGAGCTTGTTTCAGACTATACAAGCTTTTCTTCAGCCGGCAGACCATGTCTCCTTTACCTCTAACCTCGAATCCTTCTGCTTGCTCTATATATATCTCCTCATCAAGATCACCATGCAAGAATGCGGTCTTCACGTCGAGTTGCTCCAATTGAATATCCATGGTAGCAGCTAGTCCAGTATGACTCTGATTGAACTCATCTTCACGACCGGTGAAAATATCTCGTCAAAGTCGATCCTCTTCCTCTGAGTGAAATCTTTGACCACTAATTGAGCCTTGTATCTGACCAGCTTGCCATCATCCTTCTTCAATTTGTACACCTATTTGTTCTTAAGTGTCTTCTTTCCTTTCGGCAATCGAACTAACTCGTACGTATCATTCTTCTTCAGAGAATCCATCTCCTCTTGCTTGGCCTTTGTCCAACAATCTTTGTCCCTACAAGATTGTACTTCCTGGAAGCTCTCTGGCTCCCCCTCATCTGTAATTAAAATATAATCAGAACTTGGATACCTTGTAGATGGTTGGCATTTCCTAGTTGACCTTCTCAGCTGAGGTTCAACTGCTTCTTGCACGTCTGAAGGCTCCCCATGCTCAGTACCTTCAGTGTGTTCATCTACGACAGGTTCATCATCATCAATTGCTGGCTCTTTTGGTTCATGTTCTGATTGTTGCATTCCTTCCTCCATGGCACCGTCATATGGAATGCTGACTGGTGTATAAGCATCTACACCGACACCTGTGGATTTCGTTATATTCACGTTTGAGTCGCCCATTGTCTCATGCTCATGGAATACTACGTCGCGACTTCGAACCGTCTTCTTCTTCTTTGGATCCCAAAGTCTGTAGCCGAACTCCTCGTCTCCGTACCCAACAAAGATGCAAGGATTTGATTTATCATCGAGCTTCGATCTTTGTTCCTTCGGTATATGCATGAACGCCTTGCAGCCAAACACTCTCAAATGTGAATATGAGATGTCTCTACCGGTCCACACCTTCTTTGGTATATCGAAATCCAATGCCGATGAAGGTAGTCGGTTGATAAGATAGACTGCAGTGTTGATAGCTTCCCCCCAAAATGACTTAGATAGATTAGCCATTTTGAGCATCGCTCGGACTCTCTCCATAATGGTTCGATTCATTCTCTCTGCGACATCATTCTGCTGAGGAGTGCCAGGAACTGTCTTCTCATGCCTAATGCCATGTTTTGTGGAATAATCTCTAAACTCCCGAGAGATGTACTCACCACCATTATCTGTGCGAAGACACTTTAGAGGCATTCCCGTTTCTCTTTCCACCATCGCATGGAACTTCTTAAAATAGTAGAACACCTGGTCCTTCGTTCGCAACAGATATCCCAGGTCTTGCGAGACGCATCATCAATGAAGGTCAGAAAATATTTACTGCCTCCCAGAGATTCGACTTCCATGGTCCACATACGACAGAGTGTACCAACTCCAACTTCTTCATTCGTCTGGTTAAGTTCTTCGCGAATGAAACTTTATGTTGCTTCCCAAATAAACAATAATCACAGGGGTTCAGCGCTTTCTCCTTGGCTACTGGTATGAGGGAATTTCTAGCCAAGACATTCAACCCCTTCTCTCCGACGTGCGCCAGCCGTCTATGCCACAAATTTGGAGAAGCATCATCTTCAACTGCATTCAGTTGGTTAGCACATATCGTTGTGTGCATCTTGTACAGCGAGCAGCATAACTTTCCTCTCGCTACCACCAATGATCCCTTGGTGAGTTTCCAGTTGCTATTCGCCATCTCATTATAGTATCATTCGTTGTCCAGCACCTTCACAGAAATTAGGTTGAGACGCAGGTCTGGAATGTGTCGCACATCTTTCAGCCGTAATGTGCACCCTACGCTCGTCTGGATACAGATATCACCGATCCCCACTATTTTAGAAACACTTTGATTACCCATCTTGGTAGTGCCAAAGTTTCCCGCCTTATATGTGGAGAAGTATTCACGCCTAGGACACAGTGGTAGGAGGCACCAGAGTCCACTACCCATTCGGTGCTTGCATCCGTAACATGACAGCAGTCTGCTTCATTCACCAGAGTGACCTCTCCACCATCGTTGGAGGCGATTGCAGACGTGTTCTTGTCATCATCTTATTTCTATTTTCTGTTGAGAAGCCTACAGTTTCTTTGTAAGTGGCCAATTTTTCCACAATGGTAGCACTTCCTCATCTCCATGGACTTGGATCTATCTTTTGACTTGTCATATCCTTTTGGTCCTCTACTCTTACTCCGACCCCTATTCTCCGTGACAAGGGCCTGATTTCCCGTAGTGGTACTGGCAGCATCCTTCCGTCGCAGCTCTTCATTGTAGAGTCTGTTTTTCACCATCTCCATCGTGACTTTACCGCTTGGTGCCGAGTTAGTGAGCGATACCACCAACGTATCCCAGGGTAGAGATCCCAGTAGTAGACATGCTTGTAGCTCATCATCAATGATTAGACCGACACTTGTGAGTTGAGTTACCAGCCCTTCAAAGTCATTCAGATATTCAGCAACTGATCGTCCCTCGCCCAGCTTCACATTCATGAGTTTTCGCATCATGAATACCTTGATTCACATTCATGAGTTTTCGCATCATGAATACCTTGCTCAGCGCATTTGTCACCTCGTACATACCCTCCAATTTCGTCCAGAGTTTGTAGGGGTCTGTCTCATTTCGGACGTGGTTGTAGAGGCTAATGTCCACCCATTGGCGGATCACAGCTAGCGTCTTTCTTTGCAATTTCTTCCATTGGACAGCATTTCCACCTTCGGGCATCTTGCCTTCATTTTCGATTGGTTCGTGGAGGTCTTTGCAATAAAGATAATCCTCCATCCTTGATTTCCATATGGAGTAATTCGTTACTGTCAGCTTGATCATTTCTCCGTCGTTCTCCATGGCCGTCAAAATCTACCAGCTACTAGTATCTTTTCTGATGTGGAAGATCAGTCAAAGCTGCAACCACAGAGCATACTCAGAATACTATCAGGCTCTGATACCACTTGTTGGGATTGATGGTGGGCCCCGCGGTGGTCAGTGGGCCCCGCAGCGGAACAGGTCCCGGTTTGGCTCGGTACGACGATCGGGAGAAGTGGGACCCACAGGGTAAATTTGGTGGGACCCACACAGTAACTACCACGGTAAAAATAAAATTACCATAAGGTAAGAAAGAACACCGAAACTTTAACGTGGAAAACCCTCTGTTAACGAAGAGGGAAAAACCGCGGGCTAGTCGGCAAAATCTTCACTATAGTAAAAATTACAATCCTCGAATTTTTACTATCTCACTTTTACCACTCGTGTTTACCTCACACCTCTCTGTGGATGTGGAACCCTATCAGTTTCTACCTGAATTGATAACCTCACAATTCATTCGAACTACTTCTCTCTATATAGTAAAACTCGAATGAGTTTGTGATGATAATAATTTAAGAATCATCAGCCTATTTATAGATGTCTTCAGCTCTTCTGGACCGCTCGAAACGGGTGGCCAGGAATGCGCCGCGTCGCCCTTCAATATCAGCCATTCATTAAATTATTATATATATAAAATAATATTATAATAAAATTATTTTATTTTTTCCTTCCTTGGTGGGCGTCCTCTTCAGATTTACCAGCACCAAATTACTAACATCACCATCTGCATTAGATGTCTTGACATCGGATTCAACAACATCAGCACTAACAACACCAACGTCAAAAACATTCCTTGGCTTGTCAATGCAATCCTCGAGCTCGGCAACTACGCCCTCAATTACAGAGACCTTCTTAGAGGATGTTTGGGTGAGTTGCATACACTGCTCGAAACGACAGCCTAAATCCAAGAAGAGCAAAATAAAATTAAGTTGGAAAATTTTAACGTAACATGTAGAAAACCAATTACCTCAAGGGCCTTTGACCGCTCTGACGTATTCTTTCAAATACAGATCTCTGACATGCGGGTCCTGGCAAAACTATGGTATGTACTTCTAGAATCAAAAGGCTTAACCTTGATATAGAAGTTGAATGTCTTTCCAACAAACGCCTGAATACATTCTGGGATCCCCTCAACAATAGTCGTTGGATCATGGATTCGACTTTTCTGAAAACCATTAGGCCGACTAAATATGAGAATTATATATCAACATACATATAAGCGTTTTAAAAAATGATTACTTACAATCATGTTCATCAGGTCTTTAGCTGTTGTATTCATATATTTTTTTGCTGGACCATCAAATATAACAAAGGTCGCAGGCTGAGATCCATCGTCAACAATCACCTCAACCCGAAATCTAATAAAGATATGAAATAAATGATGATCTGCAGAATTTGTTGCATTACAAAAGTCAAAGTTCACGTTTAGTTAACAATACCGCAAAACTCCTAAAGCATTCGTCTCGTGACATTTGTTACAAATCATAGTAGTGTCAGACCTCCCTAACTTCGTTGAACATTTAGCGCATGAAATGTAATTCCAACCATTCCGCTCCACAATTTTTGTTATCTGTGCCTCGCAACAAAAATTCCTTTCCTGAATATTACAGGATTACGTGATTGATCAATCACAAAGACGATATGACTACATTGAAACATGCCTAGCTCAACATTAACAATATCTAAATGTATCTTGCTTGAACTAAAAAATTTAAATTAACTATGGGAAAAGAACCTGTTCGTGCTCGGTGTGAATAAAATCGAAAACATCGGATAATCTGCACTTGGGTATTTCTTTGTTGCTGGTCACCAAAGGAATTGCTCATGTACTGGCATCTAGTTTCATCCTACACCAAAGATACAGTTAATCAATAAATTATGGAAACTTCACTATGTTAACTATAAATACCTTTTCCTTGAATTCCAACACAACTGGGCTCTTTCGCTTTACATACAGAGTAGTTGCGGATGTGGCATTTAAATATAAATCACCTGTGAAGAATATAAGATTAAATATGTCTGCAGGCTGATAAACAACATATTAGTAGGAATGTCGTCACCTGCAAACATCTTTGGATTGACATTTGTGACAATTACCACAATATGTTCGCCTGAGGCTTACTTTATTCTCTTACAAAATTCAAATGCCTTCTCATCCCAAGCGGTAACAGTCACATTACTGCCACTAAATTTCGAAGAAGCGAAATTTAGACAAAAATACGACAAAGAACATCAATACTGGTAACATAAAGGAATTAAAATGTAAGACAAACCCTTCCAAAACTATACGCAGCATAGCTGGAGTGGAATTATTGTTACCATCGGTATATGGTTCAACAATAGAAGACACCAATCCAATAACATCTAATCAAAATGTTTAAACCGAGTAAAAAAAATTAACAAACTACTAAGGGAAAAGTTAACAAAATATAAGCAAAAAAATTAAACAGACCCAACTTCGATGCAAGTGAAAAAGAGAGAGGAGTTAGGGTTTTTGAAATTCGGACCGTAAATAATGTGTAGTGGTAAAGAGGCAACGAATGAGTTTTTTCAGACATATAATAAAACTCACGATGTCACTAAAATAAAGTGAATTTGGGTTTTTATATCATAAATATGTGGCATGTGGCTCTTTGTCTTTTTATATTATTTTTGGTTTGTTAACGTTAAGATGATCAACCATTTACGCTACCAACCAAACAAACAACCCTTTAACAAACCTATATATATATATGTGTGTGTGTGTGAAATAATATAATAATAATAATAATAATAATAATAATAATAATAATTATCCCCTTCTCCCAAAGTGAAGTGCAAGACTGTAATAGTATACTAAAACCCTAAAACACTAAAACCTAAATTCAAAACTTGAAATAGACAATAAAAAATGTAACAGCATACCTGGTAATTCTTCCCGCTTATCAGCAATGCCAAACAAATAATTATAAGAACGAAACTGAAATTTCTCCTCTTTTATAAGAATATCACCATCGGTATTGGGAATCATTGTGGTACGGTCATTGAAACGTATCATAAAACGTTGTTCAGTAGTACGGTAATATGGGGAAGCACTGATAACATCAAAGTCTGATATAGAAAAGATACATTCATCTTGAAGAATGCCCTCAAAACGATCAACCCGCATACTATGGATAGAAGCTTGCATGAGAGCATCCTATAACACATCAAAACAGATTTTTGAAGATTTTGAAAGAAGTAACTTGCAAGAGAATAAAAGAACAGTGTTCAAACCATTTCATCGAGTAACATGACATCGACACTCATTAGCTCTCCGTTCCTTTTGAAATTTGTTGCCTTCCATGACCGCAAAAGCCTAACAGTTATGATGCAACACCCGATTTTAGGATTTAACGAACCAAGTACGCAATAATTTTTAGGCAAGACCATTGTTGGTTCCAAATAGCTTTTGATATATGAATATTACTTCATAAACACCAATCTGTATAAATAGGACTAAAGAAACCAAACTGTGTATAAAAAGCACACGAAAACCTTTGAACTACTCCCAAGTACTTCAATGAGATGAAAAGGTGTGTGTGTTGCCTTCAATGATTATTTCAATGGGATTATTTCAATTAATTAAATGTATGCGTCTGTTTAATAAGTTGTTAAGTGGCGTCCCTTGGTTGGTAAAGGTATTTTATGTGTCTTTAGTTAGATGTTTAATGGACAGGAACTGATGCTATATGGCGAATATATACATATTGTCACAAACAATATACCTAACCTGTAAAACTATTTTATGCTCTCTATGACGTGCCAAAAACTTAATGAAGTAGAGCATATTTATTCTTTTTCCATTCACACTTACGTCTATGACCCTTGGTTGGAAGCTTAGTATGTATATGCTATAGTATAATTTATTATCTATACTATATAAAATGGCATGTGTAATTACAATCTCACATAGACCTAAAAGAGTCACTTGTATTTATAGTGCTGACATGTCACATAGGGATTGGCTAATGGGGGTGCTCAATGAGTATAGATCCAACTTTTATATAGTATAGATGACAGCACAAAAATCATCTAAATCAACATTTAAAAACACATGTTCTTCTTCTATGATGGTATTTTTATATTCTCAATTTTACCCTCTATTTTTAGTAAATTAATATTCTACCTTAATTTTATAATAAATCAAATTTTCCTTTTATATACTTACAACTAAACAAATATAATTTCTAATAAATATTTTAAATTAAAATAATTTTAGTATGATACATTTGTCTGTTCTATTATATTAAGGGTGGGGGTTAGGATAAACCGTCAATTGGTCCGTCTCATTTGACCAATTAGATTTTTTTTACATCTATTAAAAATAAAAATAAAAAAGACTTGTTAAACAGCTTACCTTCCATAACTTCATAATAACTATCAAATGCTATTTTTAGTATATTACGTTAAAATTATTTAATAATAATTAAGTTTATTTTATTGCACACACGTAGGGTGTGCTAGAACTACTAGTATATTATACAACACCCAATTGAGTGTGAAAAACTGACTATTATTAAATTAAGGGACCCGATAATCCAATTTCTCATCTTTTGTTTAATATATCACTTGTATGCATATAAAAAAAATATTACCTACATGAATACATAGCAAATATGATTTTATGGGTTTTGTGTCTGCCCGCCAACTTCAAATTCTTGCCAAGGAGAATCAGGTGATCAAGGCTTTTCTTACATAGGTACAAAGATCCAACCTTTTTCTTTCACTAGTTTGGTGATTCTTTGGAGGCTGAAACGAGTTTTGCTTGTAATAATCTCACTTTGCTTGGATATGATGTGTTATATATGCTTTAGCTTGGAGTGGTAAAAAGATATGATTTTTATTTGCTTGCTTACTTGTGTTTTGGTCAAGGTTCTTTTTCGATGAGTTTTTTCTCCCTTTTATGGGTATATATATACCTTTTGTTAATTGTTGATGATCGATTTGTAGTTGTTTCAGGTCTTTGGCTTCAAGCTATGCCTTTTGCCATGAATTTTCTTTGGTGTACTCATTATTTTTTAACGTTCTGACAAAATGCACAAAAAATCCTTGTGGTTTGAAAATTGCACTAAAACCCTTGGGTTTATTTAATTATGCACTCATTGTCATTTCCATCCCCTAATTTGGGGGTAGAATTGAAAATTTGGACCCAAGCCCATGGCATGGCCCGACCCGGCCCTAAAATCGGGATTGGATCTAAATTTCTTGAACCCAAAAAGATGACCGGGCTTTTCTTGAACCCGAGACCGGGCATCGCCATGTTATTAGTTTTTCTTTTATTTTCTATATATAATATTTATCAAATTTTATTTTATAAGCAAAAAATAATATTTTTGATGTATTAAGGGGATGTAAAAAATTTTTATAACTATATTTTGTAATATTGTGTATAATAATAGTGTATAAGATAATTGATCAAAATATTAAAACATCCTGGCCCGTTAGGCCGAACGGATTGGCCCGCTAACACTCAGGCAGCCCGTTCAATCCAGGCGGGCGGGCTAGCCGGTCCACCCAAACTTCCAGCTCTATTGATGGATATTCTGCTAGGTTTTAGACAACACATGGGGTACGATGCTAAGTTTAGCACAACACAAGAGGGTTTCGCGTAATAAAAAAAGAAAAGCATAGGGTGTAGGGGTGCGCATGATGCGGTTTTGGACGTTGTTTACCAATTCCACACCACCACAATATGCGGTTTTTCGGAAAAAATTCTTAAATTGCGGTTTTTAAAAATCAAACCACACGTGCGGTTTTGAGCGGTTTGGACGATTGCGGTGCGGTTTGTGGTTTTGAACTTATTAAAATAAAATACTTACATTTAGTGATTACGTCCATTACTTAAAAATCGAAACAAAAAATCAACAAAGACATACTACAATATTAGAACCAACATATTGAAAAATATATCAAATCATAGCTTATGAGCTTATTTGACATTTGAAATTTAAATAGTGGCTCGATTTTTTATGAAGTATTTGAGTCGTACATATTTTAACCCTAATATATTTGGTTTTCGTTCCTAAAAAAATATTTTATGGAGTTTATATATATTAAATAGAATATATAATTAGCATAAAATAAAATTAGATATAATTATACCAAAATTATTAATGCACTATTAGTGCGGTTTGGTTCGGTGCGGTTTGTACTAAAAATCCACACCGAATCATTAGTACGGTGCGGTTTAGTACATAAAATTACACCGCAGTGTAGACGGTTAATTGTCGTGTACGGTATGGTTCGGTGCGGTGCGAGCAGTTTCTTAAAATCGTTAGACACCCCTAGGTGGTAGTATTGTGCATCTCAGCATAACCACATGGGAGTATAACATAATTACCTTATTTTTTTGCACTTTTTGCCCTTCATTTCCTCGATTACGATTCCGTATATGGTTCTTTGTTGTATTTCTACTTTAATTTGAAATTGGATTGCTGCTGTGTATTTTCTTGGCTGAGTTGAGTTTCATGTGTTTTTTGGTTTGATCTGAATAAATACCAACCACATTGCACGAAAGCAGCAAAGCACATCCTAAGCAAATCATTACAAAACACTGTCATCATAATTTGCTAAGAAATATTCCCAGATTGACAAGAGATCAAAGCAGCCGCCTTAGTTCTAACAACCAAAGTGAATATTATTTTACAACCAAACAAAAAAAAAATCTAATAACCGTAATTATTTCCATAAGTCGAGCTATAACCGCCGATTTGTGGATTTGAAACATACGCTGATCCAAGAGCAGTTGTTCCATAAGAAGAACCATACGTTTGGTCAGAAGCTGCTGAAGGAGGATTCTGCTGTTGAGTTGAGGCTGCTGCTGCTGCTGCTTGGGCCATGAAGTTCTGCATTAACAGCAATTGATGCAAAAAAATGTCGAATTAAGGCAGCTACAGTTATGAACAGTACAGATTTTGTAGGAAACAATAAATGGGCAAAAGTGTGTGTGCGTTTTATTGAACAAAATCCACCCCCCATGTCAATATATGGAGTTGAGCATGTGCAGTAGTAGCTAAACTTGCTTACGTTCGCACTGAAAGGATTGACGAGTCAGAATGGAACTTTAATGGCACGAGACTACTTATATAACTATCGTAATATGCACATTAATGATTCAAAAGAGATGAGGGGGATAATGATGAGTATATCATAAAGATGCTCTTCCTAATCATAGCGTAGCCATTGGAAGTAGGAGAAGGTTGTTGCATGCCGTGCCCAGAAACCCACCATGTGCAGTTTCCTAATAATCACTGCCCAGAAGGAATATATCCAACAATTTCACCTATTACTAATTTCACCTATTACTAAGCTCTTCTGTTTTAAGCCCTTTCAATTTTATGCAACCGCTGATGTTAAATGTTAAAATAATGATATTGGCATGCAAATAAACTGCATGCAACGCTTATTACCTGAATTAGTTGCTGGGCAGTTTGGACTTGAGAAGCAGTACCACTTATCTCAACGGTCATCTCAGTGGGAACTCCCCGAGTTTCTTGGATGGTAACAGTAGCACCACTGACCCTCCTAATGTAACTAATGCTAGAACCTTGTGTCCCGATAACAGCGTCGGCATAAGATAATGGAATCTGCATTTGCTGTGTGACCTACACAACGCCTTGAATTTCAGTTTAACAGAAATGAACACTGCTAAGAACATCTTGTAGCCATAAAAAAGTCGAAATAAGCCCATTATGTCGTTTGAACAAGGCACCGTCGTCGCAAATCAACATGCGTAGACTTAATCCACTGATTTCAAAAAATCCTACCCCTCCTTTTGAGCACATCTATTCACCAAGCGAAAACTAAACAATATGAAGATAACCTGAGTGATTACAGAAGGTGTCAGGCCAGATGATGAATGCATTGACATTGGAGCTTCCCTTCCATAAGCAGATATGCCTTGATGTGCTTGTTTTTCTTGAGGTGGCATGTCTGCTGGGGAATAATAGTTGTCATATTGCCTTGACTGAGGCATGAAACGAGGACTAGCTCCATATGCAGGGCCTCCATGAGCAGTTTGAGGGAAAGATTGAGGAGAAGGGCCCCAATTCTGAGGTGCAGCCATGTGGTCCATCGGTGGATTGGAAGGCGTTTGCATCTACAAAAGTAAGAAATACGATCGTGTGAAAGTTTTAAACCCAATTTATATTGTAAGGTAATGCAAAGAAAAAGATAACATACTAACTTGCATCTCAATAACAGATATTATGCTTCGGTCGACCAAAAACTTTCTCAAATGGTTTGCAATTAACTCAAGGGCCTTGTGTGTGGCAGTAGCCTCTCCTACCACTTCAACAACTCTATCGTCTTGAAGAGCAAAAACAGGCAGTTCATCTGTATGATATTACAACAGATGTGCTTCATCACTGGTAAAATGTGTCAATTACTATGGTGATAAAGAAGAGGTAGCGATTATCCAATGCCGAGTACTTCCTAGAAAGAAGACTTTCAAAATTGTAAGAGTCAAACCAAGAAAAACAAGAGGAGTGTAGATATAGTGATATCATTTCCAACTGAAGAAGACTCCCTGAGTTTTTCTATGCGCACGTTAACACGTAAAAGGAAACTGAATCATAAGTTGAGGGTCATATATCGAATGCTGAAAAGTGAAATAATACAACTATCATATCGATACACAGATAAAAGATCTATAAATGTAAATAAAAAACAGCACAAAACAGAAATCATTATGTCAAGGGAGAAAAACCTGTACCTAGAACTCTAACAATGCAATTAGACTCTTCTTGGATGGATTTGACAGTGGTTCCTTGTTTCCCAATCAAACTTCCGGCTTGAGTAGCAGGCACTAGTAGTCTTGTTGAGATCTTGCCTCCCAGGCTTGGAGTTGGGATAGAAGAATCATTTTCCATGCCATCCAAAACACGCTTGTAAACATGTAAGAGACCTTCTACGGCAGGAGGATATGGGGTATCAGGCTCTTCCTTGGCGGACACCATAACCTGTTCCCAACAAATTGGCAGCAGCAACAAAAAAAAAAAGTATTACTGGGGGCTTAATTCTTAGAAAACTATTCAAGAAAGCCAAAACAAACATGAAATGACTGAGGGAAACATCACAAACTGATAGCTAAATAATCTAGTTTGTTTTGTTAATCAATAATGATATATAAAACATTTTCGATCATTTTGGAGGCTTAATTCCTCGAATGGACTAATCACTTGCAGCCAATAGTTAAAAAATCCAAAGCGAACATGTAATGTACTACAGAAGACTTAACTCAGAGAGAGATAACCAATCCAATTCTCTTCTTAATCAATTGGGCTTAATGATATATCAATCATTTTCGCTTTAAGTACAAACATAAACTTTATTTCAGCAATAATTCCATATGTATTATAAACATATCAAACCAAGTATGCTAACCTACAACATGAGTTTACTTACCGCCCTCTCTCTGCATCCTGGAGGGGCTTCGAGAATTTTAATACGAGCTTTAGTCTCTTCACATGTTTTCTTTATATACTCTCCTTTGCGTCCAATTATGCTTCCAACCTTCTGTGCTGGGACCAACATCCTGAAAACACTCTCCCCTGGCCAGCCGGGCCATTTACCACCAGTTACAGCAGCTACGTCGACGTCATTTTCCTGTTTTTTATCAGCATGTGAGTTTTCTGGCATTTCATCTTCAATACCAATGTCTTCCTCGTTGTGCTCGTGTTCTTGATCTTGTTCATAGACCAGATCAGACTCGTGTATGGGTTGATATTCCTCTCCAGTTAACGGTCCAGGCTGATATTCCTCATCAACTTCACGTTCAGGGAGATATTCTTGCCCAGCTTCTTCTTCTGCATCATCATGTTCGGGTATATATTCTTTCCCAGCTTCTTCTTCTTCACCATTATCATCATCTTCTTCTTCCTCTTCTTCTTCTTCTTCTTCTTCTTCTTCTTCTTCTTCTGCCTCCTCTTCTTCTTCTTCTTCTTCTTCTTCTTCTTCTTCTTCTTCTTCTTCTTCTTCTTCTTCAGGATCAGACTCCTCTTCAGCTTCATTTTCAATTTCATACTCATGCATTTCAGGCTGATACTCATCATGCCCGTCGTCATGTTCAGGTTGATACTCATCACGCCCACCTTCACGTTCATGATGATACTCGTGCCCAATTCCAGGTCCAGGGTTATACTCATCGTCGTCCATTAGGATTTTTTTTTTAATAGAAGAAACTGATGACAATGAAAAACGTGGTGTAACAATGAGAACGATCGAAATGACTATAAATTGAACTTAAGACAGTAGACTTTACTAGGGGAAACATGCTATTTTTCAAGAGTGAACTTGAAGTGCCAAATGAAGCCCTTCGCAATACAGAATACACAATAATTGCGATCTACTCAGGATGGTATTTTACGAAGAATTCGGGAAACTAACCATAGATAAAATAGTTTCATGAGTAGTGCAACCTGATCATGAATTAAGAGAATCACGCATTTTTAATAGCTACATGCCCACCATGCCAACCAAGAATTAAAAATTTGTTAAAACTTCAGGGAAATTATAGAAGTAGCCATCGCAGAGAAGGTAACATAAATCATTAACGTTCAAACACATTCGTCTTCTCATCGTATATTTGAAAAATGAATTATTCCTATAAATAGAACGATAAAAATTTTCCGATGTGCTCCACTACAACAATTGGCAAGCTAAATTTCCGAATCGTACCATCAAACTTGAGATACAGATGCTCTAACAGAAGCAAGATGTCAATAAGACTACAGAATCCAGTTCATGAATACCAAACTAACCTTCCTTAGTTACAAACAAGGTTTCAAAGTTCAAAATTCTATAATTTGCAGTCCTCAGAGCTGCAATAAAATAATCCCAACTACTATATAAGCTATTTGGCTATCGTACAACGATAAACCTTGAGAGTCATACAAAAAATTAACCCAAGCCCGACCTAAATCACTACCAATCCGCAAATGGTTTGAATCCCAAATCACTGATAATTCAAAGCTATTCCTATTACCAGTTATCACCAAATCAAGCGACGACGATAACCCATACAACTTCAGTAGAGACATGCTCGTACTTTTAACACATTCTCCTCGCGCAAAGATTCCCGCCATTTTTTTCCAAATCAAGCAAAGGACAGCCCCACCCCTTAAAAGAAAAATTCAACATAAAACCCCCCAAAATAATCTTGAAGCATTACCAGGATGACAATAAAACCGAAACAAATAAAACAAAAATAGATGATTTGAAGCTCGAAAAATGGCACACACCAAACAGTGGTTTCTCTTTCTTCGTACAGAAAAGGAAAGGTCGCAGGTACTACTCACACAGATGACGCGTAGCAATGAAGCGCGAGCATAAGAGAAGTTGCTTGTAAGAAGACTCTGTTCGAATCGAACGTAGGGCTTCAATTTTTAGCTACTCTCACGTCACACTTCGCTCCCCCCTTTTTGTATGAGCGTCGAGGGTTCATGAATGGTCAAAATATGTCACGTACACTTTTACCCTTCAATTTTGTATATATTCTTTTCGCATGCGGGTGTCTAAAATAATTATATTTTACGTTAATCATAATTTGAGATTTATTCTATTTAATGTCGAATAGATAAAATATAATTTTACCAATATAAAAATAGAAAAATAATAATATAGATAATACAGAAATGGGCTGAATAAAAAGTGATAAATAATCGATTTTATAAGTATTCGCAAATGGGTCATATGAGCCCAATCGTTTCATTCAATCACTATTCAATTCCTGCCTTTGTTTTCACTTACTTGAGGTAGTTTTATATTTATAGAGTTATTGTAAATTTAATATGTTTAATATATGATAGGATGATTCTGTTTTAAATAAGAAATCATTCGAATTATATAAAGGGAAAAATAATTTTATGGAAGGATTGAATTGTAATTCAGTATGATAAAATTGACATGCCAAATTGAATGGGTAGTTAGTAGTTACTCTACTTCTTGAAATCATCGGTTCCACTTTTGGTGTCCCAATTTATGTCTCATTTAATCATAGCCATCGGATTTTTGATCTAATGCCTTACAAATTTTCTCTTATATAGTAATTATTTTAATTTCATATTCCACCAAATCATAATATCATTGTTGTTTCATGGGATTTATATTAAATATTTTTGCACATCCAATGTATGTACAAATATATTTTATTGAAGATTTTAAATTATTAATTAAATTATTTGAAAATTTAAATTATGTATAAAATTCTAATAAACTAAAATATTAAGGGTAAAATATAAAAACACTTCACATGCCAATTCACACAGTTTTTAGACCACCTATAGATACTAGTATTTTTAGCACGTCTGCAATATAATAAAATGTGGATGACTTACTAAGTGATATACTAAAAATAGAATGAGATGGTTATTATGAGGTTAATGATATGCGGTTTAGTAAGTTTTTTTTTATTTTTAGTAGTAACTAACGTAGGAAAAAATCTGATTAATTGACCGACCAATTTATAGCTTTTATTCATCCTATGCTCTTTATAAAATATAATAATATAGAACGATGACTCATCTATTAAATATATTAAATTTTATTAGCTTTTTTTTAAAAAAAATGAGGATTTCATTCATTAATTCAAGTGGACACAAGAGTACAATAGAGCAATATTCAAAATATTACAATATATTTAACTATTTCTATTGCGTAAAAAGCCGGTGATAGTACGGTGCCCGTTCCAAATCCCCGAAAAAGTAAAAAAGTGAAAAACTCTAAAGGAAATTCCCACGAGGGGAGAGATGGGCTCCCAAAAGGGGAGAGATAGGCTCCCACGAGGGGAGCAAAAACTCCTACAAAGGGGAGAAACTCCAAAAAGAGTGTCTCCCCTGAGGAGAACCCACCCGATACAAATACCGAGCGGTGGGTGGGGATGTCGGTGACAGCGGCAGGCGAGCCGAGCGTCGGGGTGGAAAGGTTGGGGGCTGCGGACGCGGCGAGCGGAGGCGGAGGCTGGCATAGGCGGAGACGGCGGCGAGCGGAGGCGTGGAGGCGGCGAGCGGGAGGTAGAGCGGAGATTGATGTGCCTTATTGAAAGAAAAGCTAAAAAAGAAAGAAAAGTAGAAAATGGAGAGAACAATAACAGAGACCTCCCCACCTCCATTAATGAAGGATGGGGGAGAAAACCCGTTTTTTGTGTGGCCGCTTGCTGGAGAGAGTTAGGTTATTAAATTTTTATTAGCTAAATCCCAAAATTTGAATGAGCACAAAATAACCACAACGTACTATTTATCCACCATGCACTACAAAAATAGTGTCTAGTAATAAAGCATATTGCAATTTTGTCCATGACCTTTGTCTCCCCACGTGGGAATGTTGTACCCTTTGTGGGCTTTGTTTTTCTCTTTGTGAGGACTGGTTCCGTTTGGCGAGATGCGACCAAATGGCTCTGTGTGCTGTTTAGCACGGCTGTACTTTCGATTCAGTAATGGCAAGTTAACGTTGAAAAAAAAATAAAGCATATTGCAATTTAACATTATAATTTATCCAGTGTATGTAGAGCCGGCAATATTACCCGCGGCCCGCGGGCAGGCCCGCCCCACCCCGCCAAAAGGGCGGGGCGGGCTCCGATTTTTCAGGCCCGCCAGGAGCGGGCCTAAAAAGCCCGTCCCGCGCGGGCTGCGGGCTTCTGTGGGGCGGGATGGGCTAGCCCGCGAGCTGACCCGCCAATAATAAATAATATAAAATTAATTGATAAATATATATATTTATATATAGATTATATAAATTTTTTATATAAATTATATAATTTTTTATATTTTTTGGTAAGATTTTATGATTTATAAAATTAAAAGATAAATTAATTAATATTTTATGAAGTTGAAATATATTTTATATATTTTTTGATTTTCAAATTTTTTTTTATTTTTTTTTTTAATTGGGCCGGCGCGGGCCTAGCTTTCTTAAGCCCGCCGGTTTGCGGGCTACGGGCCGGCCCGCCCTGCCGGCCCGTTTTGACAGGTCTAAGTGTATGCATTACAATGCTACATAATTTCTAGAACTATATGGGGAAGGATATAGTTAGACAGATCGAATGAAAGAGAAGACCATGACAAACAAAAATTTATCATCAAAAACTAACAAAACAAAGAAAAAAGGTAATAAAATCCCATCAAAACGAAACCTCACCAAACAAAAAAACTAACTTGTTACAATATTTTTTTTCTAAATCAAGAACTGCCGTTGTTTCCATAAATAATCAATATATTCCACTATATAAACCCTAGTGTTGGCCTCATCTTTTATTACACACAAAAAACCCAACACAGCGATGAGTTCCCCAAACGTTATTATTACAACTTCGACGACGACTAAGACTAAGCAAGAAAAAACCCTACCGATTTCAAATGAGTCACATGGAACATCTCATTTGAAGCAAAAGCATTGCTTATCATGTGAAGCTCATCAATGTGCTTCGTTCAAGAACGCCATTGAAGAACATGAAGCAACTTACAGGTACTTGGGTAATAGTGCAGATAATCTATTTTCCATGTTTATTAAGAGTGTCAATGACTCATTCATGCAATATATTATATGGTGTAAGAAGGAACCTATAAGAGAGATTATTTACCATTTAATTCTTTTCTTATTGCAGTGGTCGCTCTTTCTGTTGCCGTAGATGCAGAGTTAAAGTGATGGCTGCTGATATGAACAGAAAAAGACACCAAGAAAGTGTAAATAAGAAGGCGAACAGTTATGAATAAGAGACTACTTTGTGTTTTGAGGGTTTGATAGATCGTTTCTATAATATATTTTGGGGTTTAGGGTTTTTATTTTAGAGGGTTTATCAACCGCACATGCTATAAAAAAATTATGGTTATTCAATGGGAATTTAGGGCAATTTTGATCAGTGTAAAGAATTATTGAGTTGAGCTTTTAAAGAATGAAAACTATGCAACTCTTGGGTTTTTGGTGCAATACCTGAGAAAGCAATGCAAGGAACTTATTCAAAGATAACAAGTAACATATATATTCACATATATATGTATATATAGATATAGATTCATGTTCTTGGTGGTTAACTGAGTTAAATATAATGGCTAAATAAATTAAACCAGAACAGACTTAAAATAAATTAATAATATTCGAAGGTTGTATATCTTATCTCCAATTACAATTCGACTACGTGTCCGAGATCATATATATATATATATATATATATATATATATATATAGAACCCGCTGTAGAAGTTAGGTCTGACTTTATTTAGCCTACGGAACTTCTCTTATCTGTATCCTAGAACATGTCTCGTTATTTCTATCTGACATCCAGACTATCAAGATAATAATCAGAGTTACAATAAGTTGTTGCGTTATTCAATCAAGCTTCAATCATTTTAGGCTTTTAGCACACAATCAAAGCTAACATGGGTATTTACGTCGCGTCGGCGCGGCCTCCAAATTTCTAGTATATATACATATATATATATATATATAGCAATTATATGGGGCTCACCTAGGGTGAGCACCTTATATGAGCACCCTTAGTGGCATTGCCACATAGGTATACTACCTTAAATATAATTAGATTTAAAATAATAATATAATTAGATTTTAACTAGGATTATAGTTAATAAAAATTAGATCAAGCCATACGTGATCTTCCCAAGCTATCGATCACTGACCCCCACATCAGCGCCATACGCCCTCCTCGCCCGAGACCACCACCGTCCTCGCCGGCGATCGCTGCCCTCCTCGCCGGCGACCGCCGCCACAATTGCTGCCCTCCTCGCTGGCGATGATGTGGGGATCTTCTTTTCATCAGCGATCGAATTCTTGTCCCTCGTCTGCGCATCCACCCTCCTCGCCGGCGATCGGTCTTTTTCGGAGTCCGTCTCATATTCAAAGAAAAATGTTGAATCCTTTCTTTTTCGGATTCAAAAAATTCAATTAATGTTTCTTCATCGATACCCTTCTCGGAATCCTTTAGTCCTTGCTCGAAGTTTCTAATATCCCTTTCTGTACACCCAATGCACAGAACCTCCGTACTCTATCTCCAATAAACGCACTTGTTGACAAGTTGGCACGTTCGCTTCTGCAAATTGTTGAGTCAATGCCCTCTTCGCTGCTGAAATATTCCGATGTGATCGTAACAAATGTACCTTTGAAGGAGTCGAGAGAGGATGATTATGACTCTCTGTTAAAGTACAACTACCCAAGAAGCGCCAGTTGGTTCCTTTACAATTGAAATTCTTGCCATACAACCAGTTCTAACTTTATGGCCTTCTTTAGAGCAGACGAATTGTTTCCATATGACCTCATCTGTCGTCGAATTTTTTTGATTTTACTCATTCTTGTACTAAATCCAACTTCCCTTGCATATTGGTTGTAGAACAAAAATGCCTCGTCTATTGAGGTAAATGTCATCCCAGGTTTTGGCTTTTTTCGTTTGCAATTTGGGATATGTGCAGATAATCATCTCCCGTAGATTCTTTCACTCTATCATAAAATCAATGTCAATTGGCTAAACAAATTACATGCAAAGACAACTATTGGATAAATCTATATAATTTCCTATCTAACGGACACCAATACTATAGGAAAAGGACGTACATTCTTAATCGTGGTCACAGAGAGCAACGCTAGGAACACAACGAAGCAAAAATATCCTCACAAGTCCTCAACGCTTTTTGATGAACGGGTCACGGAGGGCAAGCGCTGAGAACGACAATTGTCGACAGTAAGGAAAACAACGATCGCCAGCGAGTGTTACAGGGACGCCGACAATTATCAATTTGCAAAGTGGCAAGGAGGTCGAAGGACGAAGGCGAGGAAGATGGCGATCGCCGGCGAGGAGGGTGGATGCGCAGATGAGGGGCAAAAGAATTCGATCGCTGATGAAAAGAAGATCCCCACATCATCGCCAGCGAGGAGGGCAGCAATTGTGGCGGCGGTCGCCGGCGAGGAGGGCAGCGATCGCCGGCGAGGACGGTGGTGGTCTCCGGCGAGGAGGGCGTATGGCGCGGATGTGGGGTCAGTGATCGATAGCTTGGGAAGATCACGTATGGCTTGATCTAATTTTTATTAACTATAATCCTAGTTAAAATCTAATTATATTATTATTTTAAATCTAATTATATTTAAGGTAGTATACCTATGTGGCAATGCCACTAAGGGTGCTCACCCTAGGTGACCCCCATATAATTGCTATATATATATATACTAGAAATTTGGAGGCCGCGCCGACGCGACGTAAATACCCATGTTAGCTTTGATTGTGTGCTAAAAGCCTAAAATGATTGAAGCTTGATTGAATAACGCAACAACTTATTGTAACTCTGATTATTATCTTGATAGTCTGGGTGTCAGAGAGAAATAACGAGACTTGCTTTAGGATACAGATAAGAAAAGTTCTGTAGGCTAAATAAAGTCAGACCTAACTTCTACAGCGGGTTCCGACCAGTATACTTGTAGACACAATCCGGTCGGCTGGTAGGCAATGCCACCCAAGTTGTAACGTGAGTGAGTCCCTATCTGGCAATTGTTCTCGTACATATATTATTTTTTATTACGTAATCAATAATCATCAAATAAAGTTAAAATATTGGTATTAATAGAAATATAATATCCATACCTAGCATAAAAAACAAAAGAAATATCAAGACCATAAATTGTAGTTTAATATTGTAGAATTTATCAATATCAATGTCCATATTATAAAAAAGCTGAAATAGATTTAAGAATGAAAAAAATATCAGATAGTCCATCTTGAATCGATAAATATATAAGATTTAATTTTTGTGATCGACGGCGTTGAAAAAATATCATAATATAAAGATCAAAATTTTTCTTGAAACTCAAGCAATTATAGGGTAACATTGATAGAGCTTCTAAATGTCGGGGGATATATATGATAGTGTGAAATCTCATTGCACAAGAGTTTATACATAAGTTTCTAAGCAGATCGTTGAATTACAAATTTTCATGGTAGGAAGATATTTGGTTTGATATGTTTTGTGTTGTAATGATTTTATTGAATGTTATTGTGTTGCTATGGGCTTTGACAACCTAATTGACCTAAATATTATCAATGTGTATGATTATCTAGCTCCATCATTATCTCTCTGTAATGAAATAATCAAACATATAAAGCGGCGTCGTTTTATGGTGAACGAAACTATCATACGAGATATAGAATATTATCAAGCTATAGGCTAATAATCATTATGCTATTCCTAGATTACGACGAAAAAAGTATTTCTAAGCCACTTACATCTCTATACTTATACTAGAAATTTAGAGGCCGCGCCAAGGCGCGGCGATAAATGCCCAGGTTAGCTTTGATTGTGTGTTAAAGGATCGAAGTTTGATTGAATGACACGACCGTTTATTGTAGTTCTTATGATTAAGTGAATAGTATGGATGTCCGAGAGAAATAGCGAGATTCTTTTGGAATAGAGATAAGAGAAGTAATGTCGTCATGGACCAGATTAAGTCCTCGAAGGCTGGGAGATCTAGCTTAGTCCAAACCTGACCTAACTTCTGAAGTGGTGACATATATAACATTATCAATATAGTAGGTTAATAGGCAATCTTTACTGGAGCTGCACATAAGGCGCAAAATTAAATACCCATATTTTGCTTATATATGTATTAAATCAGAAAAAATTAGCCAAGTTGTAAACTACAAGAAGAACATATTTTTATTATCATTGGAATATATAAAGGGTAAAGTTATAAAATAACATGATTATATAAAGTAATTATTCTTTCACGAGTCTTTGTATCTTTTATTAGACAACGCCTACACAAGGCCATCTAAAGCAAACCACAAATGCAAACGCATTTTATAGTAAATGTCGCATTTTGCAATAATAGATATACAACAGCTACATGCATTAAACGCAAGAGAATATTCTTTTAATATAACTATTAATATCATGGTGTTGTTCTGTTAATTCAACATGTGTACTGTAAATTATATGTTTTTAACGTAATATCTCATAATAATTTTTTAATTCTATATGTGTGCTACAAACAATATTTAACCACTATATTAAAAACTTATTACTAAAACTAAAGTGTAAATGTTAAAATAAATGCAATTTATAGTTTATAAATATAAGTATACAATTTCCAATTTCTTTAATATACTTTATTTATGTTATATTTTTGCAATAAAAGGTCTTATTTGTAATTTAAACAACAAATGCAATTTTGCGTTAAGATGCAAATTTGCATTAAAAAAGGGAGAGAAGTAAAAAAAAACGTATTTTCCGTTTGCAGTACTGTTGGAGCGTTTTCACTGCATTTTTTGCATTTGTGTTTTGTTTTAGAGCACAATTAAATATGGTTTAAAAAAACAATACCGTTATAAATATGTTGACAATCCAACAAAACGGTAAGCATTGAAATACATGTGACATATATATCTGGATTTTTTCATTGAATAGTTTAACAAATATTACCAAAACCATAATTTCTTCATATTAAATTACCCAATAATCTGCAAAAATAGTAAAAAGGCTTCTAACGTTTTAGAGGGGCTATATCTTTTAAGTATTTTATTAGACAAACTTCGTTGCTTGATTATCCGTGCAAATTATACTTTTTAGTTTTTACCATAATTTTCATATTGATTTACTACTGAAATAATCAAGGATCACTAACGACGTCGTTTCAAAAAGTTTCTCCACGGTACAAATAAGTTAATCTCATGAGAAATTGTAGGTTAATAGGGTATCATTGCGCTGTACTATAGATTACGACGAAAACTTACTATTCATTCTACCATTCGCATTTATAATATATAATAAAATATCACATTAAATCATATAAATCATTAAAGATAGACCATACAAGTAAAAGAAAAAGGGTAAATTTCTTATCAGGTCCTGTCAGTAATTAAAACTTCCTGTTCAGTACCCCTACGAAAAGTTCTTCCTGTTAAGTACCCATCTGCAAAAATATATGGTATAATAACGAAGATAGATGGTATAATAACGAAAATATATGGTATAATCTTCACAATTTCTGGTATAATTGCAACATTAGTTGGTATATTATTCAATTTCGCTGTATAAAATTAAAATAACAATATTTACTGGTATAATAACGAAAATAGATGGTATACTCCTCAATTTCTGGTAGAATAGCAAAATCAGTTGGTATAATGCCTAGTTTTTGGGTATAAATTATAATACCTTTATTTATTGTTATAATTACGAAAGCAGATGGTACAATTTCCATAATTTCTAGTATATAGCATAATCAGTTGATATAATATCCAATTTCATTGTATAAAATTCGAATTTAACGTAGTACAATGTTGGAACATTTGGTATAATTTCTACAAATTTATGGTATAATTTCAATTTTATTGGTATAATAACAAGTTTTGTTGGTATAATTCATGTGAAATAATTTATTCAACTTCAATGGAATATGTGAGACAGGAGTATGTTCGTCCTTTTAACACTGGAAAGACCTTTTTAGGTACTGAATAGGAAGAAATTTTCAAATAGGTACTTATAAGGAAGAAATAATTCGAGTGGTATTTAAGAAAAATTTTAAACTTTGACAGGGACTGATAAGGAGTTAACCCAAAGAAAAAAATATGGTTCAATTTTTTTTATGCAAGTGCCTCGAGGTAAATGGTCAGCAGGAGCAACATCAATAGCGAAAGTACACGAAAATAAATAAATAAAAAATTGCTAGATAAATTTAATTATTTGATTGGAATAGTTGACTTAATCGTTGCCAACGGATCTACGAAGATATAGGATTTTGCTCAAGTTCAACCTTATGCATCGAACCATAATTTACACTTACTGAAGATAACATAAAAGATCAAATTACATATCCTTACTCCATCATAAATTAGTCGAACAATGATAATTAATGAAGCAGAAGCAAATAAGACTAGTAAAAGCCATCCATCTATCTCTACACTACATGGCCTGCACTACATTCTAATCTGAAACAAATAAACCGTTTATTCGATGAACTTTCTAGAAGCATTCAAACTAAGTGTGCGACTTTTAATATTAAAAATATTATGAATATTAAGAAATAATATTAAAATGTGGATGTTTTTGTATTGTTATTGAATTATTGATATTTGGAGGTATTGTATTGAATGTTGTAAAAATTAGATGTGTATTAATTGATAGATGATGTATATAATTATAAGAAATGTTGTAAATTTTAGGTGTAATAGTGAATTTGTAGTAGTATAAATATGTGATTTGGGGTTGTGTAAATTGTAAGAAAAAGTATTAATAAAGAAGTTATTATCTCTCTAGTTATCTCTCTAATACTACTATAATCGTAATTAATAAAATACGTAATGATTATAATAGTTTATAACACGTTATCAGCACGAGGCTCTAACCAACCGAGGTTCGCCGACTTCATCACTCGAGCACGTGTTCCGACCATTTGAATTTCGCCGACGTCATCACGCCGCGGTATAATATAAACATTTTATTTTCATATCTTACAACACAAAAAGCCCGCTAGCTCTTGCGGTAACCCCCACAAACTTTTGGCGTGAGCACCAGATTTCGAATCCTAGCTGGGCCGTTGACTTTTAATATTATGTCATTTTATTTTTTTTTGACTTTTTACTTTATCACAATAAGGTTAATTTTATTTACGCTTCGAACTATTTTTCTTAACCAATTGTTTATTCTGTGATAGTAATGTCGAATCTTCAAAAGCTTGATATTGTTGCTCTAGATATCACGGGCAAGAACTATTTGTCATGGATTTTGGATGCCGATATCCACCTTGAATCGAAAGGCCTTGGAAATACTATACAAGCTGGTAATACGGCATCGAGCCAAGACAAGGCCAAGGCCATGATATTTCTCCGTCACCACCTTCATGAAAGTCTAAAGGTGGAATATCTCACTGTGAAAGATCCACTTGTTTTGTGGACAAATCTAAAAGAAAGGTACGACCATCAGAGGACTGTGATCCTACCAAATGTCCAATATGAATGGACAAACTTACGGTTCCAAGATTACAAATCTGTAAGTGATTATAATTCTGCTATGTTCAGAATTACTTCTCAATTAAGATTGTGTGGACAGGAAGTTACAGAAGCAAGTATGATGGAGAAAACGTTCACCACATTCCATGCAACGAATTTGTTGTTACAACAACAATATCGTGAAAAGGGTTTTAAGAAATATTCAGAATTAATTTCTTGTCTCCTCGTTGCTGAACAAAATAATGAGTTATTATTGAAGAACCATCAGTCACGACCAACGGGCTCTGCTCCCATTCCGGAAGTCAATATGAACACTTATCAAAGTGAAGGAGGCAATAGCTTTCGCGGTCGTGGCAGGTATAATAATCGAGGTCGTGGAGGTGGTCGTGGTCGTGGACGAGGTCGTGGCCGTAGCCGACAACATTATGGTAATTATGATAGTTTTCATCAGAAAAGGAAAAATGAAAACAAAGAGAAAATCGGCGAACAATCAAAAAGGCGATTCGATGAACCATGTTCTCGTTGTGGTATGAAAGGTCATTATGCTCGTACTTGTCGTGTGGCAAAACATCTTGTTGAGCTATATCAAAAATCGCTTGAAAAAGGGAAGAAAGTTGAGACAAACTTTGTCCAAGATGAGGGAGGTTCTAATCTCAACCTCGACGATATTCCCCACATGAATCTTGAAGATTTTCTCGTCGATCATAATGAATAAAAGACCTAATATTGTGTATCGTATTGATATTTTATGAACGTGTGCTGTTTATGTATTATCCTGAATATTATGTACGCATGTGTGCTGTATTATCATGAATTTTATAATTAATAATTAATGTGTTTTATTATTTTCTTGAGGGATGAACACACGTGGAGATATATGTCTTGTGGACAGCGCAACAACTCACACAATACTCACGGATAAGAAATATTTCATCCGATTGATTACTCAAGAAGCAAATGTTAATACTATTTCGGGTATTACAAAATTGATTGAAGGCTCTGGAAGAGCAAATATCTTATTATCCGGAGGAACAAAATTGCATATTGAAAATGCATTATATTCTTCGAAGTCTCATAGAAACTTATTGAGTTTTAAAGACATCCGTAAAAACGGATATCATATTGAGACTTCAAAAGAAGGTGATAATGAATACCTTCAAATCACAAATGTGATTTTAAATAAAAAATGCGTTATGGAAAAGTTGTCTGCATTATATTCCGGGTTATACTATGCGTATATAATACGATTGAGTCGAATTTTATAAACAATGATTTATTTGTGGTGTGTCATGACCGGTTAGGCCATCCCGGTTCAACTATGATGCGAAAAATAATTGGGAACTCATGCGGACACACTTTAAAAAATAAGAAGATTATTCAATCCAATGAGTTATCATGTGATGCTTGCTCGAAAGGAAAATTAATCGTTAGACCATCACCGGTAAAATTGAAGAATGAATCTATTACGTTTTTAGAACGTATTCAAGGCGATATTTGTGGACCAATTCATCCATCATGTGGTCCATTTAGATACTTCATGGCTTTAATTGATGCATCAACTAAATGGTCACATGTATCATTATTATCGACACGCAATGTTGCGTTTGCTAGACTGCTTGCTCAGTTAATTCGATTACGAGCACACTTTTCTGATTATCCAATTAAGAAAATATGTCTTGACAATGCTGGTGAATTCACCTCTAAAGCATTTAATGAATATTGTTTGTCTATTGGGATTGATGTTGAACATCCCGTAGCTCATGTGCATACTCAAAATGGACTTGCGGAATCATTAATAAAAAGATTACAATTAATAGCAAGACCATTACTAATGAAGTCGAAGCTTCCCTTATCATGTTGGGGATATGCTATTTTGCATGCAGCATCACTTATTCGCATTCGACCCACAAGTTATCATAATGTTTCCCCATTACAAATGGTTTTCGGTCAGGAACCAGATATTTCCCATCTGAGAATTTTTGGATGTGCAGTATATGTCCCAATTGCTCCACCACAACGCACTAAAATGGGACCTCAAAGACGATTGAGAATATATGTTGGATTTGAATCTAAGTCAATACTAAAATATTTAGAACCATTGACAGGAGATTTATTTACGGCTCGATTTGCCGACTGTCATTTTGATGAATCAAAATTTCCAACATTAGGGGGAGATAAAGAAAATAAACAGCTGATTAAAGATATTAGTTGGAATGAATTATCATTGGCTCATTTTGATCCTCGTACAAAAGAATGTGAACTTGAAGTTCAAAAGATAATTCATTTACAAAATTTAGCAAATCAATTGCCAGACAGTTTTACTGACCAGAAAAAGGTGACTAAATCGCATATACCAGCTGTTAATGCTCCTGTCAGAATTGATACTTCTATTGATATTTCTAATAATAAAATTGAGCCGAAACCACAGTTGAAATGTGGTAGGTCCTCGGGATCCAAAGACAAGAATCCTCGTAAAAGAAAAGGAGCAAATAAAATAGATGGTCAAATCGAGGACACGTCAACTATAAGAGAGTCCATGGGCATAAATAAATCTGATCAGGTACCTGAAAGTTGTGAAAATATTGAAAATGAAGAGATCTCAATAAATTATGCCCATAATGGAATAAGATGGAACCGAGGTGAAGTCAACGTTGACGATGTTTTCTCATTTAATATAGCGCTACATGAGATTAATGAAAATTAGGATCATGAACCAAAATCTATAAATGAATGTCGACGAAGAAGTGATTGGCCAAAATGGAAAGATGCAATTGAGACAGAATTAAAATCACTTGAGAAACGAAAAGTATTCGGATCCGTGGTCCGTATTCCAGAAAATGTAAAGCCAGTTGGATATAGATGGGTTTTCATTAGAAAGAAAAATGAAAACGGTGAAATTGTGAGATACAAAGCATGGCTTGTTGCTCAAGGCTTCTCCCAAAGACCTGGCATTGATTATGAAGAGACTTATTCTCCTGTGGTGGATGCAACTACTTTTCGTTATCTACTTAGTCTGGCAGTACGTGAAAGGCTCGATATGCATCTTATGGATGTTGTCACTACGTACTCGTATGGAACACTCGATAGTGACATATACATGAAACTCCCTAAGGGATTTCGTTTGCCTGAAAATTCAGGATCTCGAATTGAGTACTCAATAAAGCTGAATAAATCGCTCTACGGATTAAACATGCCCTTGTATCTTCATGAGAAGAAGTGGAAATGAATTTGTCATCATTGCTGTTTATGTTGATGATTTAAATATTATCGGAACTCATCAAGAGTTAACTAAAGCTATTACATGTCTGAAACGAGAATTCGAAATGAAAGATCTCGGAAGAACGAAATTTTGTCTCGGACTACAAATTGAATATTTAAGCAATGACATATTTGTCCATCAAGAGACGTATACAAAGAAGATCTTGAAAAGATTTTATATGGACAAAGCACATCCATTAACTACCCCAATGATAGTACGATCTCTTGATGTGAATAAAGATCCGTTCAGACCATGCGATGATAATGAAGAAATACTTGGTGCTGAAGTTCCATATCTTAGTGCTATTGGAGCATTAATGTATCTTACAAGTCATACTAGACCAGATATAGCATTTGCAGTAAATTTATTGGCAAGATATAGTTCTTCACCAACTAGACGACATTGGAATGGGATCAAACAAATATTCCGTTATCTTCAAGGAACTACGGGTGCGGGATTATTTTATTCGAATGATTCACAATCAAGTTTAGTTGGATATGCAGATGCGGGATTTCTATCTGATCCGCATAATGGACGATCGCAAACAGGTTACTTATTTACACATGGAGGTACAGCTATTTCATGGCGATTAGTTAAACAAACCTTAATTGCTACTTCTTCAAATCATGCTGAAATATTAGCGATTCACGAGGCTAGTCGAGAATGTGTTTGGTTAAGATCTATTATTCAACACATTCAAGACAATTGTGGACTATCTATTGAGAAATTACCTTCTACAACATTATTTGAAGATAATACAGCATGTATAGCTCAATTAAAAGAAGGTTACATCAAAGGTGATAGAACAAAACACATATCACCAAAATTTTTCTTTACGCATAAACTTCAGAAAAATGGTGATATTGATGTACAACAAGTTCGATCAAGTGAAAATCTTCCTGACCTATTTACTAAGGCACTTCCTCCAAGAATTTTTGAAAATTTGGTATATTCAATTGGAGTCCGAAAACTTAGAGATCTTAAAGGATATACTCATCAGGGGGAGTAAATACGCGTTGCACTCTTTTTTCCTTCACTATGGTTTTTCCCACTGGGTTTTCCTAGTAAGGTTTTTAATGAGGCAACAACTAAAAAGCGTATCTAAAGAATGATGTACTCTTTTTCCTTCATTAGGTTTTTATCCCACTGAGTTTTTCCTAATAAGGTTTTAACGAGGCATATTCTTTGAAAAACATCCAAGGGGGAGTATTATGAATATTAAGAAATAATATTAAGATGTGGATGTTTTTGTTTTGTTATTGAATTATTGATATTTGGAGGTATTGTATTGAATGTTGTAAAAATTAGATGTGTATTAATTGATAGATGATGTGTATAATTATAATAAATGTTGTAAATTTTAGGTGTAATAGTGAATTTGTAGTAGTATAAATATGTGATTTGGGGTTGTGTAAATTGTAAGAAAAAATATTAATAAATAAGTTATTATCTCTCTAGTTATCTTTCTAATACTACTATAATCGTAATTAATAAAATACGTAATGATTATAATATTTTATAACAAAAACACATTTTGGCGTGAACATATATTTCCAAGAAAACGAGACAACTGCGCAACACTGGGGCATTAAAAGACCACAGATGATATAATCATTCTCCTTCTCCAAATAAATTTACTACCACTTGTAAATGTAAATGAATTGAAGAATTTTATAACCATTTCTTTCAAGGTCGCTTGATAGTGTATTTGGTGTGCTGTCTACACGCTTTTCCCGAATATTAGTTCTTTTCTGGTTATTTACTTTTCCTCCCTTTCGTTCTTTGCGATCGTCGCCACCATTTTTTTTAATTTTTTTTGTTCAAAATTCGATAGTGTTGAATGAAGTTCGATTTGACATTGAGTGTTCGATCTCATCGTATATTTATTACACTGTGGATGATAGTGATGTGATGAGACTTCGTTTTCCAATCACAACAGACCATACCATTATTGTACGTTTTCTTGCAAGAAAAGCATTTGCTCGATCGTCTTCTGTTTCATCGACTTCTTTCTTATACACAATTGAGTTCCTTTTTTTTTTAATGATTAGTCGTGGAGCTTAGCGTAGCTGAAGATTTGCTTCTGCTGGGTTTATTTTTTTTTTATTTTGAGAAATAAGATTATTTGAAGTGAAAATAGCTGTTTTTGAGTTTTTCTTTTTCTTTCTTTCTTGTCTGGGCTGTGATTATTGTCCGAATTCTCCAATGGGTTGTGGTTGAATTTCAGGATTTCTTGGGATTCTTTGTTGAAATCATCATCAGAATTTTCTATGAATTTCTGGGTTTTAGGTTATTCTGCTGATTATGTGTTTTTGCAAGGGGATTTTGAGTTTTTATGATGATGGTTTTGTCTTCCTTTACATTGAGATCATGGCCTCAAATCACCATCCATTGTTGATAAGAAAGAATTCACACTCTTCTTCTTCGGTAGAGCCTACACATTCTGAATATGGAGTCTCATTCCCAGAATGAAATCAGTGAGAACTCATCCCAAATCCCTAATGAAATTACTTTGTTTTCGTCGTCGAAGAGAAGTATTTCGTCGATTCAATCAAAAACTTCTGCTAACCACTCCGTTAGGGAAGTCACCTTTGGCGATTTAGGACCAAAACCTCAAAGACACAGTTCAACGGGCCCAGATTCAGAAGCATTCAGCTCTTCTTACAAGGAAATCAACGACGAGGATGCAAGGGTGATTTACGTAAATGACCCAGAGAGAACGAATGAGAGGTTCGAATTTTCTGGGAACTCAATTAGGACGGGGAAATACTCAGCCCTGACCTTTTTGCCCCGAAATTTGTTCGAGCAGTTCCACAGAGTTGCTTACATATACTTCCTCGTTATTGCCATACTGAATCAGCTTCCTCAGTTAGCTGTCTTTGGTCGTGGAGCTTCGATCATGCCATTAGCCTTCGTATTGCTCGTCACAGCTATCAAAGATGCTTACGAAGATTTCAGACGCCACCGTTCAGACAAGATCGAAAACAATAGGCTCGCGTGGGTTTTAGCGAACGAAATGTTAGGACAGAAACGTTGGAAGGATATCAAAGTTGGAGAAATTGTCAAAGTTTCTTCGAACAAAACTCTTCCCTGCGATATGGTCTTGCTTTGCACGAGCGACTCGACTGGCGTAGCTTATGTTCAGACAACAAATTTAGACGGCGAGTCGAATTTAAAGACAAGGTACGCCAAGCAGGAGACACAGGTAAGAAATCCCGAGGGAGATAATAACCTTAGTGGGCTGTTACGGTGTGAGAAGCCAAATCGAAATATTTACGGGTTTCAAGCGAACATGGAAATCGATGGCAAACGCATATCTCTCGGGCCTTCGAACATAATCTTGCGTGGCTGTGAACTGAAGAACACTGATTGGGCTTATGGGGTAGCTGTTTATTGCGGGCAAGAGACAAAAGCAATGCTCAATAACTCGGGCGCCCCTTCGAAGAGAAGCAGGCTTGAGACACGAATGAACAGAGAGATTATTTACCTTTCGATCTTTCTTGTTGCTCTGTGCACAGTAGTGAGCACTTGCCACGGTGTTTGGCTGAGAAGGCATAGAGGGGAATTGGAACTAATGCAGTTCTATCATAAGAAGGACTATTCAGAGCCTAACGTGGAGAACTACAATTACTTTGGTTTGGGAATGGAGGTTTTCTTTGTGTTCCTCATGTCTGTTATAGTTTTTCAGATTATGATACCCATTTCGTTGTACATATCCATGGAACTTGTTCGTGTGGGCCAGGCATTTTTCATGATCCGTGATGATAGAATGTACGACGAGTCTTCGAAATCGACGTTTCAATGTAGGGCCTTGAATATAAATGAAGATTTAGGCCAGATAAAGTATGTGTTTTCCGACAAAACTGGAACTCTCACTGAGAATAAGATGGAGTTTCGATGCGTTAGTATTGGTGGAGTGGATTACAGCAATGATGAGACGATTCTTGAAGATGGACGAATAGGATGTTCAGTTCAAGGTGATTTTATTACATAACCATAACACTTTACGCAGATGGACGGAATTTTCTGTGCGAGAATGAGTTGACTCAATTGTTTTTTTGTCAGATGGAGGGCAATTTTTGAGACCGAAGATGAAGGTAAACGTCGATGAAGAGCTTCTGCGTATGACAAAACGAAGGGAAACTGTTGAAGGAAGCTATGTGCATAACTTTTTCATTGCATTGGCGGCTTGTAATACTATTGTGCCTATGGCTTTGGAGACTTCGAATCCTAACCTTAAATTAGTCGACTATCAAGGCGAATCTCCCGACGAACAGGCCTTAGTCTATGCTGCAGCTGCTTATGGATATATGCTCGTAGAAAGAACTTCGGGTCATATAATCATCGACGTTCATGGAGAGAAACAAAGGTAGATCAGTTACTATGTTGACACCTGTCTTTATTACATATTGCGTGTTCATTCCAATGTTTTCTAATCATAAAATAGGTAGTAATAAGTTCTTGACTTGGCAGAAAATGTGTCTTTGGAAGGAAAGTTCTTGCGAGATTAGCCAAACCTAATGTTTCTTTGAAACGGTTTTGGAAGCGGTCAAACTATATGAAACCGAAAGTGCATATATCATTAGCATAGAAAAAAGTCCGATTCGGATTCGGTATGCATTCTGCTATGAAGCTTCTGCTTGAAACAGCAATCTGCAATAAGGCCTAAATAGTAAACTGTTTATCTCATTTTCTAATTCTGTTCCAACTAATTTTTTGTTTCCCTTCACAATCAATGCCCTTTTCTTTCCTTATATATCTAATTCCTTCACTGATATTTCTTGTTACTCAATCTAGTTTTTTAAGACGTACCATATTGCCTCTGCAGATTCAGTGTCTTGGGCTTGCATGAATTTGACAGTGAAAGGAAGAGAATGTCTGTCATATTAGGCTGCCCAGACAATACCATAAAGGTTTTCGTAAAAGGAGCCGATACATCTATGTTCAGTGTGATAAACCGATCCACAAACATTAACGTCCTAAAATCCACTGAAGCCCATCTCCACGCATACTCTTCAAAGGGCCTCAGAACGCTCGTCATTGCAGTGCGCCAGCTCAACCCATCAGAATTCGAACAGTGGCAATCATCTTATGAACAAGCAAGCACAGCTTTACTGGGCAGAGCAGCTTTGCTTCGTAAAGTTGCAAGCAATGTCGAACACCACCTTAGCCTATTAGGTGCCTCAGGCATCGAAGACAAGCTGCAAAAAGGCGTCCCCGAGGCAATCGAAGCACTGAGAACAGCGGGCATTAAGGTTTGGGTTCTTACAGGCGATAAGCAAGAAACAGCGATTTCAATAGGGTACTCCTCTAAGCTCTTAACGAGCGACATGACTCAGATAGTTCTAAGCAACAATCATTCTAAGGATTCGGTTAGAAAGAGCTTGCAAGACGCTATTTTGCTTGCGAAGAAGTTCGCCCTTTCTTCTGAAGTCGGCGTGGGGCCCGAATCGAGCCAACTTGCTTTGATTATCGATGGGGCAAGCCTTGTCCATGTCTTGGATTCTGAACTTGAAGAGGAGGTAAGAATTGCTGGCCACCTTAAACTCTTACACAAACAGGCTTATTCATACGTTTGCCGAGATGGGAGAAAGAAAAAGAAAAGGAAACAAAAATCTAATTTCTTTTTCGTTTTTCTGCAGCTTTTCGAATTATCGACCAAATGCTCTGTGGTACTGTGTTGCCGTGTGGCTCCACTACAGAAGGCAGGGATAGTTGATTTGATAAAAAGTCGAAGCGACGACATGACCCTTGCAATAGGCGATGGTAAGAGCTGTAGTTTGAAGTATTCTCCTTTAAGCAGCAAGTAAGCTTATTATGTCCACTTTGTAATTTTTCTTTTTTATTTTTGTTCGAAGGTGCAAACGATGTTTCAATGATCCAAAGGGCTGATGTAGGAATAGGAATCAGTGGGCAAGAAGGTCGACAAGCTGTTATGGCGTCGGACTTTGCCATGGGACAGTTCAGATTTTTAGTTCCCTTACTACTTGTGCATGGGCATTGGAACTACCAAAGGATGAGCTACATGATTTTGTACAACTTCTATAGGAATGCTGTTTTCGTTCTGGTCTTATTCTGGTAAGTACTACGTATTCTGCTTTTTCGGTAATATTGGGACCAAGTTAGCTCATATGTTAGAAAGTACGGAGAGAAACTGATTAGAAATTAGTGCAGTTTCTGAGAATCAATGTTGGGATGTTCATGTTATAAACCACTCTGTCCTTACCATAGAATTCACCAACTTGGAAAGAAAAAATAGTCAATGTAGAAGTGGAAAATCATTCAGAAACGAATTTCAAGATGTATTAGCCTACTTATCTGGATTTTGGTAGGCTTTAGTTTCCTAACCTGACCTCCTCTGAATGTCCTAAATCTGTGATTTATTCTTACATATCTACGTGTGATAATAACCCAACTCCGTAGATTGTTGACATGTCATTAACAATTTGATATTTTCGGATGATGGGTCCAAAACAAAGTAACCCCATTTCCCAATCAGATAAGATACTGTTGGGAAGAATATATATTTAAAATTAAATGGCGATACACTCCGGTAAAGCTTAAACTTGAAGGTGAAGTGATTATTCAACATATACAAAAGACATGATTTGCCAACTTATCTATGAAAAGAACAAAATAAATGACAAGATAGTGTCGTATATGTATAAATGTAAATATTTAATATTATTCTGTTTTACCAGGTACACGCTCTTCACCGCCTTCACCCTCACAACAACAATAACGGATTGGAGCAGCGTACTGTACTCCATAATATACACTTCGGTTCCTACAATAATCGTGGGAATCCTAGATAAAGACCTAAGCCGAAAAACCCTCTTAGAGCATCCTCAGCTCTACTACTCGGGACAAAGACAAGAGAGTTACAACGGTAAACTATTCTGGCTAACGATGTTAGACACTTTGTGGCAGAGTATAGCTGCTTTCTTCTTCCCTCTCTTTGCGTATTGGAAGAGCGATATAGATAGATCGAGCTTAGGCGATCTTTGGACAATCGCCGTTGTAATAATGGTGAACGTTCATTTGGCGATGGATGTCATAAGGTGGTATTGGATAACGCATGCTTCCATTTGGGGATCGATAATAGCAACTTTTGTCTGTGTGATGATCGTCGATGCCCTTTGGTTCCTCCCAGGCTACTGGTAAGGTTTAATGGTTAAATTGCGATTTTTTTGATTTTTTTTTTTCATTTAATTTTTCGAAGGGGTGGTAACTTCGATGGGCATATCATATCGTTCATGGTTCTGTTCTCGTTTTTGTTAAACGACCAACCTAAAAGTCTAAACTTGAATAAAGTTGTTGGAAACAAACACATATAAATTAAAATATTATACATGTGACCTTGAAGCTTAAGCTTGAAGAAAGTATATCATATTTTAATTCATTTATATTATATTTCCAACACGTTCCCTCACGTCCTGGCTGATTTCTTCTTTATCTAACTTTAGACGTGTAATTTTCTCAAGTTGTTGGTCATATGATGGAAGTGTGAAGGCTTAAGCTTGATGGAAGTGTATCGTATTTTAGTTTTATATACATCATATTTTCCAACACCCTTCCTCACATCTAGACTGATTTCTTCATTACTTAGCGAGACGTGTAAATTTTTGAGATTCTGACCATGTCCATCTTCGTTTGAGCTCTGATACTATATTGTAATTATTTTCGATTTACGTTGCTATAACTATTTTTGGTACTGATCCTTGAATCTTCTCTTCTTTCATTAGTTTCTTCCTCTTTTCTTGATTTATCACATTTTGAACTTACATATTTTTCTCCCTTTGTGTATGTTCGATTTTTCGTAGGGCGTTCTTTCACATAGCTGGTAAAGGGTTATTCTGGATAAGTGCGTTGGCGATTGTTATTGGGGCGTTGTTCCCTCGTTTTGTCGTAAAAGCGTCTGCTCAGCACTGCAAACCGAGCGATATTCAAATCGCAAGAGAAGCCGAGAAGATCAAAAGATTGTCGTCGTATCAAAATGGAGCAGCAGCAGAAATAGAGTTGAATCAGAAATCTTGATTGGGATATTCTTTTCGCCATTTTTATAGGCCACGTGTCATGTTTTATTCTTCTGATTTTGGGGACTTGGGTTGATGGAAAATCTTACCATAAAGGATAGGGAGAGTGTGTTATTTGCTGAGTTTGTAATTGTACATGTATTTGTTGCATGCAATGCGCTCTCTTATATATACACAATACAAATGTGTGTAATTTGGTTGCAAACTGCCTGATGATTATTTTTGTCACCATCACAATTTCATTCTTATTCCATTTTGGGAAACATGGGGAGATAACTATTTTTTTGTTCGTGATTTGTTTTTTTTTTCAATTCTTGATTCTATGGATTTGGGAGCTTTTGCTTCTGTGCGCCATTCATGAAAAATGAAGACAAAAGAAAGTGAAGTGTATTGTCGTAGATCTCGACATAATTTTATTTTTATGGAGTTGAAACTGGTTTCTAGTGAATTTTTATTCTTCGTGATCAAAGTATGTACATTGTATTCTTTGAGTATTATTGTTTTTTATCCATCTTTCTTGATGAAAGTTCTCTTCTAATTAGATGATCGAATGTTAACTGTTTAACTTACGTTTGAATTATTTTCGTTCAAAACATAACTGTTAATGTAAAAGTACATCTAAGTCGTATTGATAGAACCTCAAACAAATCTTTTTTACATCACAAAAAGCGAGTAGCATGATTTTCTACTAGCACTAGCACATAACTCTGATTTGCCCTTGATTAAACTGAACTTCATTATTTTTCCGAAGATCCTCATTTCATATTCTCTCAGCAACACTAACCCTCAGATTATCATTCTTAAATCCATGTTTATCAAAAGCTCGAGCATAATTTTCTAACATCCATGTGGCATAAAAGTAAATCAAATCAATGGTCATATAGAGAATAAATAAATCGTCTTACAAAACACAGCAGCATAATATTCAAGAAGGCTAAACAAACAAATTAATGTTACTACGGAAGAAAGTAGGCTAGTGAATGAAGTACATACAATTACATGTACAACCATCCAAGGAAAATTTCAGACAAAAACCTCATAAACACCAACCTTTAGGTCAACTACGTACCTATATTAACAACTAAAACATTCATCTCGAGTTCAGAATTGAGGCGTTTAGATCACATAGCAGATTCCTCACTTCCTTCGGATTCAGATTCAGATTCAGTTGCTGAAATTAAGGAAGCTGATTGGATTTTCCCGGCATGCTCAAGGCGCATTAGAATGACCCCCCCTGCAAGATTTCAGAAAATAAAATAGAAAATTATGATATGGGTTCAGTGCTATAATCGACATGGTTATTGTGTTTTCTCCATTTTATGACTTGGGCAGTTCGGATTTAGGTCTTTTACAAGGCAATAAATTGTTTTCTTGAAAATTAAATTACCTTGCGAAGCGGGACTGAGCAGAGATGTCTCGTACTTTAATTCTGTTCACTGTTCCACTTTGGCTAACCAATACAACTTGTTCATCACTTTCGCCATCCTCTGTCAGAGAGTTGATATCAATCAATAACTACTAAATGCTAAAACCATGCAATGGTTAACAACAAAAGTTATGCATACAAAAAAAAATATCACCTCCCACCGAAAAACCCACAACAAAAACAGCAGCAAGACAATCTTCTGCGGCAAACTGAAGTAGAAAATAGCAATCTTATAACTAGCTATATTGGAAGAATAATGAAATTCGTAACAGAAATAAAGAAAGCAAGGAATTGGGACTGTTGATCTGTTTAAGAGTTTTGATATTCTGGCGAGAATTGATAACCAACCTTGTAACCTCTAAGACCAACCCTGTTTAGCGATGATGTACGGAAGCTAGCTAAAGGAACTCGCTTTCCATAACCACTCTCAGATATGAATAACAGCCAAGGTCCACTGACGCGTCTACACCATTATTAAAAAGAGTAATAAATTCAGGAAAGTTTTTTGTAAATTACAAGTGGAATGTCCAAGTTTCATGGTGCACGCAGGAAATTGATGATTAAACTGAAAAATTACTTTGTCGATTTTGCTTCTGAGCTTCTCTCCAATTGTTTGGCCAAATGCGCATGAATTATGTCCATGCTAGCCATTTTGTCTCCTTGTTTCAGTTTCATAGCAATCCCACCTCGAGTATTCCGACCAAGTGCTCTAATCTGTGAAGCATATATATTCGCTGACTAATGTTTCCAACTGAGTATGACAACCAAGTTGACCAAGTGGGTGTAAAAACAAAAGATCAACTTACATTCTCACAATGGCTAACAATCACCATTCCATTCTGTGAAGCCATGGCAACAAAATCATCATTTGTGCAGCGCCGTACCCACTTCAGTTCATCACCAGGAACCTATCAGCATATGACTAACGATCAGAGACTTCAATATAATAGCCTGACGTAAATTCCAAAAAAAGAAGCGCGTACAAACCAGTTGAATTGCTATGATGCCGGTCGACCTTATTGATGAGAAATAGCTCAAAGGAACCTTTTTTATGTACCCCTTCATGGTTAGCATCATAAGATACTGGTCTCCTTCGAATTCTCCAACTGGGATTACTGAAGTAACTCTTTCACCATCAGATAAGGACAAGATCTGGCCATGAAAAAATTCAAGGTAAATGCAGAAGAATTCTAATTAAACTCCTAACTTCAGAGATAGGTCAATACTTGAACAAGAGGTGTGCCAGCTGCAGCCCTGCTACATTCAGGAATTTTATAGGCGCGGGAAGAATAAACTATTCCCTTGTCACTGCAATAGAAAAAAGGATCACAGTGATGGCATACATGTATCACCAAGTTGGTTGATCGAGAGCAAGGTATCTTCATAATCCATCACTTAGAAGTGTGCAATCAATTATAAATAGTGCATGGCATTAACCGGATCTTTCTTAAAAACCTCCGCCTTGGTATTATGATTATGCATTTGTGACCCTCACCATTTACAAACAGAACGAGTGAACCATGCAAGTTACTTGTAAGCACTGCAGTCAGTTCGGACATGCCTGGGTGTGCATGTAGCATGAAGAATGAATGATATATACTTTCAAGTCATTAAGATCAAAATAAAAGTTCAGTTACTATATTTTAGATTGGGATGGATATAAGAGAATGAGAAACAGATAAAATGTCGCTAAGCAAAGAACGTTTGAGAAAGAAGCTGAAACCTGAAATAGAGGACATAGTCATGGGTGCGGCACACAATAAAATCAGACATGGTGTCATTGACTCTCAGCTTCCCAACTGATTTTCCTATAGTCCCTCGATTTTGAAGGTTGAAAGTATCAGGCCTCATTCTTTTGAAGTAACCTTTCTCACTAAGCGCCTGAGAAGCATACACAGCCCCGTGGATGATTGTGTCATTTATTTTAGTAATCAAGTGGAAAAGGTAATGTACCAGAAGCATATCTTCATTGGGAATGACATCAATGTCTTCAAGTTGGCCACTAGCATTGTCCTCAAGCAGTGAACGCCTCGGAGTAAAAAATATGTTTTTAATTTCATTTGCTTCTCCTTCCACCAACTACGTGTTAGAGCAAAAATTCAGTATACAGTGGGCCATTAAATAATACGACACGGCCTGCGTTAGTGTAACAGAGGGGCATGGTGAAAAAAGTCCTTCAACGGGAGATCATTAAGACTGGTTCACGATAGTAGATGTATTGCAGCGATAAAATGTAAAAACATATTCTGAGGTTTTCCTACGGTTTTAGGAGTCATTGAGAAAAAGAACGACGCTAATAACGGCGACCATGGGCAAGTAACAACAGATAATCAAATTGCAAGTGTAAGCTCTTTGTTCTTCCCTTCCTACAGATATTATATATAAGAAATGTTGATGGCTATCCACTGTTACCAATTTGAATCATTTCATTCGATGCTGTGTTCGATGAGCATTAAGGAACTCTAGGAATCAAATTAATAGGGATATAGATTATTTGAAGTAATAAGCTCCAGCATAATACCTCCAATATTAACTTTTTACTCGACAGTAATTCCTGAAGCTTGGAAATTTGTTCCGAAAGAGATTTTCCTTCACTAAGGAATTTGTTTTTCTGAAAACACAAGATAATCTCCTTCAGACATGATATAACTTAATATGAACATAAATGTCGCTAGACGCAGAATTACCTCAAGGAATGTTAGCTTTCTGAGGCTTATATCCAATATAGCTTCTGCTTGCTTTTCACTCATGTTGAACTCTTCAGAAGACAAATAAGGATGGAAGATAAAATGATCAGTAAATGTCCAAGCAACATAATCTAAAATAATGATTTCTACTGAGCAAGTACTATTATTTTTAACAGGCAGCACTACAAGGAAAAATTTTGAACAAGTTCACTGCAAGGCATTGCCAGTTACTTCACTGAGACAGGTAAATTACCAAGTTGGAATATCCTAAAGAACTAGCAACGATTGTAAGACACAACAAAATGCGTGTATATTATAGCCTGCTGCTTTATGAGAGTACATAAATCCAATTTGCTGACTGTATGTGGTCTTGAGTATGGGTGTGCCAAGATTTTTCAATGCTGACAGATGCTTTTTATTACAAATAAGAAATTCCAATAAAGCTACAATACATGTTGAAATTGAATCCGAAGTTGAGGATCGGCCATTCTTCCATTTCCTTCGTAGGAAGCACAGCTATGAAGCAGGAAATGAGAACAATTTGGAGGAATAACATCTTACCCTTTCTTAGATTGGCTGTTGCTGCCACATGACTGGAAGCTTTCCTGATAATGCCAATAACTGCATCCAGGTTGTCAAGACCTGTAATAATACCCTATGGTACAAGAGGCCCGTCTTAGATATCAGCGTCTATGTTCATAAGGTTATCATATAGCGACTCAAATATAGTAACAAGAGAGCTTCGCTCCTTAGTCTTTTAAAGAATAAGGGGAAATGATGCACGGCAAGCGCATATATGATCATTTTACTCAAGAACTCGTGACAAAAAATAACTTACCTCCACAATGTGATAACGGTCTTGCGCTTGCAAAAGTTTATGTTTAGCACGCCTTTCGACCACGGAGCATCTGAATTCCAAAAATGCCTGCATAGGTAATTGACAAGTAAGCTAACCCCTCACGACAGAATATTTGAACCTTCACAACAGCACTTTTTCTATGAGATACAATTCAAAGATTAGTAGCATAATTGATAAGAGAAAACCAAAAATAGAAAAAATGAGCATATGTATAAGTAGTACACGTCATATTCGGCAACAAAACATAGTGTACTTATGTACTAATGAAGATTGGATCTATTGCTTTGACATGGGTCGTATGAGCAGTCACCTGAAGCAATTCCTTCAGTCCCATCTGTTTTGGTTGACCATTAAGAATCCTGAGAAAAAGTATGCATCAACAGTTAAAAGCGTTAACCAGAAATTTGCTCAAAAAGAGTGCTCGGAGAAATATAAAGTGAAAGCACAATTACCGCAACTTCCATCATTTGCCCCTAATTAGGACAACTACCACAAAAACCAATCACATGACTACTTACTGATTTTCAAATAATTCTTGCTTTGTATATTTGAAGCAAGATATACAAGATGTATGTAATAGTTTTACAATTCGTTACTTACCCCACCATATTGCAACTAAATGTTGACTGAAGTGTTGTTTGACGATAGAGATTATTCAGAACGATAGCTGGATCTGACCCCCTCTTAAGCTGGTAAGATTGAAGCAAAGTAAGTTGCGGAGAGAAAAGAAATGTAGAAAGGTTAGAAACAGAATCAATGCAAATTCTGTATCTTTAAGCGCAATCCTAATATTGTTAGATAAGACAAAAGGTACCTCAATTACAATGCGCATTCCAGATCGATCGCTCTCATCTCGTATATCACTTATTCCTTCCAAAGCCTAGCATAAATTCATTAAAAACAAACTTATACTGTGAATGAAATAAGGATTTACCAGAAAATTTTGGAGAGAATAATTTAAGTAGTGTTATTCTAAGAATTCAATCACAAAAAGAGTTAGCTTTCTACAACTGTTATAAAACTAGTTAAGTCTTTTTTAACTATTTTTAATTCTTCACCACAAAACTTCTACAGATTACAACTTCACACATTCATTGCATGGAATAATTATTAATAATTATACTTTGAAATAATTATTTTTAACAATTAAAAGAAGATTGGAGTTTTCAGTCACGACCGGATGGGCTTCCCACAGCTATTGCACGAACCACTCTTTTTATATTTTTTGTTGGATAATGCTTATTTGAATATTTTAAGGATTACTGTGTTCCTGTTACTTTCCAAAGATTATTTCTCAAGCAAAAAACTAAAATAAAAATCATTTCTCAAGCCCAAATAATAATGTAATAAAGGATGTTGATGACAAAGGAAAGGTGAAGTCTCCAATAACATTTTATTAATAAAACAATTGTTCAAAATGAATATTTACTAATTTTAGGTAATGAATGTGAGAAGTTGTAATTTTAAAAAGTTCTGTACTGAAAAACGAAATAATAATAATTGATTACAAACTTAATTAGTTTTGTAACGTCTAACAGTGGTAGAAAATTAACTATTTTTGCAATTGAATTCTTAGGATGACATTATTTATGTTATTCTCTCGAAAATTTTGCCACTGACACAACAGTATCGAGTGCAGTCTTCCACAGGAAGTAATAAATAGTTCTATTAAATCAAAGCACATCTAATTTTTCAAGCTAGCGCAATTTAGATGGTACCTTAGTTTCCACAAGTTCAGCAATTTTCTCCACAAGAGATGCTTTGTTGGTCTGATATGGAATCTGTTTCAATTAAGTACAATATAATTAACAATAAGTTATTTGATCCTCTAACTATATGGAAATAAATTTAAGTCTGACTAACTAGAAAGTTATATTGACATAAGAGGAACCTCTTTTATGATAATTGCCAAGCGCTTGTTTCTGGAATCCAGTAACTCCACTTCAGTCTTCCCTCTAATTATCACTCGTCCTCGCCCAGTTCTGTATGCCTCTAGAATACTTGACAGAGTTCACCAGATGTCAGAGATCAGATATTTGATCACACCACAGGGGAATGAGTTTCAAAGGTTGATGGTAATGTGAAATCTACATCTCAAGCAGAACTCAAAAATGTTACAAGAGATCCTTCACGGGGATCTTCATGGAGCATCATAGCATGGAAAACATATGTCAACAAAGAAAAAAAGAGCTCCATTGCGTTTAACCTTACACTACACTAATAGAGGAGCGTTGCTATAATTACAATACCGAATAAAAACTGAGGATACACTGTACTCGTAGAAGAACGCTTCTAAAACTTCAATACTGAATAACATGATAAAGCTAAAATTTACCCAGTGTTTCCCATGATTATTCCTCCAGTTGGGAAGTCAGGTCCAGGCATGTACTCAAGTAGTTCTTGCAACTGTTTTGTACATTCAGGACAAGAAAAGAAAACAAGTTCATAATCTGGTCCTACCATCAACATTTGCAAATGCATAGGAAGACAGAGGCCAAAAATCAATTGATTCCAAAGAAAGCAGACAATAATGCCAAATCCTGTTTAAAATACTATATTCCTTCAGCGAACACATTGCTAAAATATTTACCGTAGCGTCTGGATTGTGAATCAACACAGACAAAGCGTCTATTAACTCCCCCAAATTATGCGGTGGAATATTAGTAGCCATACCAACCTAAGAGCAGAATGACAGATCATAAAATTTAGTTAACAAAGATGTGCATGACAGCCATGAGAAAAGCAACAAAGAAAAAACAGTTCTTAATTGAAAGAAAAGCATCAAGGAGATACAGCTATTCCTGAAGCACCATTCAACAATAGGTTTGGAATGCGTGCCGGAAGCAAAGATGGTTCTTTTTGCGAGTTGTCAAAGTTCGGAACAAAATCAACCTGCAACACATGAACTCAAAAGGTCAAGACTTAATAACATAAATGTCAGGTTATTAGCCGCAACATAAAGTTCAAGAATGGCAACTGACAGTATCTAGTTCCAGGTCAGCTAATAACATGGCCTCTGCAAGTGCCTGGAGGGAGAAGTAGAATGGTCAAGCACAGCACACATAAGTATTTACTTATGAGATGAAGCCAAGTACGTACTGGACAGAAGCAATGAATTCACATCAGTATACCTCGAGTCTGCACTCTGTGTAACGCATTGCAGCAGGAGGATCTGCATCGATAGAACCGAAATTTCCATGTCCACGAATTAGTGGAGAACGCAAGGAGAAGTCCTGAAATGTACAGATTCTAAGTGGTAAGGAGAAATTAATCAGAAATCCCCAGAAGAAATTCAATTTATTTGGCTTTTTTCAACAAAAGGTAAAAAAACAACTGGTTTATCACTCCATGGATGCGTTAAGATGATATTTATATTTAGATATATTTATGTTTAGATAATTCTTCATCAAGATGCAAGGAAAACCTTTACAAGATTCCAAACAGGTGATATCACTAGCCAAATTCCAATAGAATCATACTAGACAAAACAGCGTCATTTCTTCAAACATTAATTATCTTCTCCCCTACTTCTGCAGTAAAAGATAACTGATAATTATACCACGGAGTATGTAATCCCTCTATTGGACCCATGCGGTACTAAATCTTATTGTTACTTTGCATTAACCTTAGTTACAGATTCATACAAAGGCTCAAAATAGATACTTGCCTGAGCCATTCGAACCAATGAATCATACACGGCAGTGTCTCCGTGCGGATGGAACTTACCAAGAACCTGGAGTTTGAACATTGGAACAGATGATAAACTTTGGTTGCAAATACATTATGAATAATAAAATACAAGCTCCAGAAACGATACTCATAAACTCGGAACACTGGTAGAATCAAACACAAACCTCACCAACTACTCTTGCACATTTCCTGTAAGGTTTCTTCGAAGAAAGTCCCAATTCATGCATTGCGAATCTGATTCATATATTGTTATAAACAGAAAAAAAAAAAAGCAATTCAGCCTGCTGTAAACATTACATGACCAAAGCCAAAAACTCTGCAGATTAAGAACTGAAAGGTGAAATAACAGAGTTATTCACAGCAAACCTACACTACATGGCAGGTTACTGCAATACAACGATACCAAAACACAGTGTTCTTTTCACATTTTCCTTTAGTAAAAACAAATCAATTTAAACACATCAACACTAAACATATTGAGAAGCAAGCAAGTGAGAAAATATTTACAATATCCTCCTATGAACAGGCTTGAGCCCGTCTCTAACATCCGGCAAAGCCCGACCCAACAACACAGACATCGCATAAGACATGTACGCCTCAGTTGCCTCCTTGTGAAGCTCGGAAACCAAGATTCTACCGTCTCCTCCGCCATTCCCATTCACGGACACGCCTCCATTGCTACTCTCCAGGGCTTGGTCGTCCGTACGCTTAGCCGAGGATGCCCGAACACCGTAAAATCTTCTTCTACTAACTAAACGGAGCTCCGATAATCGCCTCCCCAGCAGAAGACGGGTCGGGTCGGTCGGCTTGAGCGCAGGCTGGTAACGGAATAGCCGCAAGCCGGTGGCTAAGGCCATCATTGACGGTGGATTTTGCGGAGTTAAGCACTGAATCGTGGAGTGGAATGCGTTCATGCCATTAGGGTTTTAGGGGTTTTGAATGTAAACGGATTGGAAATTGAAATGGAAAAAGAAAGGAATATTTAATAAAATGGCCTTGACATGCTCAACTTTAAAAAGATAGCCTCCAAATGTAAAATGATCAAATAGCCTTATTAATTGGGCCCACATTCAGACGCAGGGTACCTCAGCAGGGGACCCGCGCATGCTAGCAGGGGGATCCGCCCACAGCAAATGGGGCGGGTCCCCCTGCTAGCATGCGCGGATCCCCTGCTATATAGGGCGGGTCTCCTGTGTCTACTGCGGCAGGGGATCCCCATGCTGTGCAGCAGATGCAGCGGAACCGTGGTATATAGTAGGGAACCCGCGCATGCTAGCAGGGGACTCGCCCATTTGCTGCACAGCATGGGCGGGTCTCCTGCAGCATAGCACTGGTCCCCTGCCTAAGGGGAAACGTGCTATGCAGCAAGGGACCCTGCATCTTTTAAAAAAGACACCCTGTAAAAAGACAAAAATACCCTTAAATTTAAGGCTATTTTTAAAAACGTAAAATCAATAGGGCTATTTCTTTTAAAGTTGACCGAGTCAAGGGCTAATTTTTTAAAAGACCCATGAAGAAAAGCCCTAGAAAATTGATTTGCGCCAAGCAAGGAGGTCTCTTTTTGTGCGATGTGCACGCGGATGGCACGCGACTTTGCTCTTTTCATTAATCATAATCTATAAATCAATAAAAGTTGATATGGACTCTCTTTGGAGGTGACACGTCATCAACAAAATGATACCTCGATACGACAACGTAGAAAACAAAGAAATTCATTTTTGTGTTACATGGGATCACCAATGATCATGAAGAAACAATAGCTAAATAGCTAGCTAATGAAAAGTCATGTACATTATTTTTGGAAGAGACTCTGATATTCTATTTGTTACATCCGTTGTATTTAGCAAAAATGGATCTTAATGTTGTGTGTTTATTGTGCATGTATTTTAGTTGTATCTGTTCTAATTTATATTGATACATTTTTATTTATCATTGATGGATTTTATTATCTGTAGGAACCTCTGTTGGGGTCCAGCCAACTTGGTTCCCAGCCAACAAAGGAATATGTACAAATACATTACCCGGGTGGGTAAGGGGTCTTGGGTTTGGGATTAAACACGAGCGTTAATTTGTATAGTGTAACATTCTCAATATAGTAAAGTTGGTGCGCTCCGTAGATGTAGGCCGTATTGGCCGAACCACGTATAAATCTCGTGTTCTCTATCGGCGTCATTCGGTTTTATATTGTCCAGATAAAATAGTCGCGGGTCCAAATCAACCTTCGGTTGGGCCCGAAAAATTACTGCTCAACCCCAACAAGTGGTATCAGAGCCAAACCTAACTGATATTATGAGCATGCTCTGTGGTTGCAGTTTTGTTGATCTTCCACATCAGAAAGATATCAAGAAGGTTTTTCGTTACGGGGGAGCCAGTGTCGGGCCAAGCTGTCGAATCTCTGTAAGGATAATGGCGACGGAAAACAGTTTCAAAGTGCGACAATTTGATGGTACAGGGAGTTTCACTCTGTGCAGAGACGAGTGAAGGATATACTTGTTCATCAAGATGTGTCAGCACAATCCGTTTGTATATTGCGGGTAACATTATTAATAATGTTGTTAATGGAGATTCTGCACGAGACTTGTGGGCGAAGTTGGAGGAGCTGAATTTCGGGAAAAACTTAGCGACAAAGTTAGATCTGAAGCGGGAGCTGTACCGGCTGAAGATGGAGGAAGGTGGAAATCTCATGGATCATATTAGCGTGTTCAGCGGACTTGTGGATCAACTTATAAAAGTTGATGTAAAGTTAGAGAAGAAGATAAGGCCCTTTTACTTCTTACCTCGCTTCCTGATTCCTATGATAATTTGGTCACAACCATCTTGTACAAGACGACAGTAAAGATGGTGGATGTACAGTCAACTCTTTTGGCGCATGAAAAGAGGAGACGATCAAAATATGGGGATATGCAAAATTTGGCGTTGGCTATACACGGGGGAATCGTAGAGGAAGGTTCCATGCCAGGAACATTGGAGGTAGCAGCAGGTCAAAATCAAAGAATGACGGAAAAGGCATCGTGTACTACAAGTGTGGTGAGCCGGGACACATCAGGAACGGCTAGAAAAATTCCACAACCATGATAGCACATGATACGGATGATGTTGTAGACGTTCTCACAGTCTACAACGATGGCGTTTTTTCTGAGGATGATGGATATTTTGATTTGGGGTCGAAGTACCATATTTGCTCCGAAAGAAAATATTTTGATACGTTGCAGAAGATACGAAGAGGTTCGGTTTCCATGGCTGATGGATACCGTCATGTGGTTCGTGGTGTTGGAACTGTGAAGATCAAAATGACTGACAAAGCAGTGCGGGCTTTGGGTGGTGTGATCTTTGTCCCCAAAGTTACGGAAGAATTTAATATCTTTGAACTAGTTAGATTCCAAGGGCTATGAGAGTTTCATAGCATGGGGAGTCTGTAAATCACACGTGGCGAAAAAGTCCTACTGAAAGAAGAAGAGCGTGGAAGTTTGTATTGTCTGGGTTGGAGTGTGGTACATAATACTCCGACTTCGATGGGTTCACGAAAATCGCGCGCGCGTGGTGGAAAGGTAGACGATGGTGAGAAGGGAAGTCCTGCTGGAGAAGGGGCTGCATCGAAGTCCCTCTTCAGAATCGACGGGTAGAGTCGGTTCGACAGATGCACATAGGATTGGCCGCGGAGTGAATCAAGTATGTAGGACCTGAATTGTTGATTCGGTTATGTGTAGCTGGTACAAGGAAGACCAATGGACGTCGTGGTAATTACGAACGGGTTACTCTCAAACAGACTCGCTGGGATGAGCGCTTGGTGGTGCTGAAGATGAGGATGAGGCAGATGTTGAAATTGGCTGGAGGGGGAGAATTGTTGGCGTCCAGCCAACTTGGTTCCCAGCCAACAGAGGCTGTGTGAGGCAATAATGAAGCAAATTGCATGTGACGTGAGCAATGAGCTATTTTAGTTTGTTTTCTTCCTTCATGCTCTACCTATAAAAACGCACAAGGCCTCGTTGGAGAAGAGCACCCCAAGAGCAAAGCATAAATATATATAGTCCTAGTGCGAGAGAGTGTAGAAAGGAAACTTATCCGGGTGGATAAGGGTGAGAGCGGATGCAGTTTTACTAGGGTAGTTGGGAATAGGTATAAATACATTATCCGGGTGGGTAAGGGCTCTCGGGTTTGGGATTAAACGCGAGCATTAATTTGTATGATGTAATATTTGCAATATAGTAAAGCTGGTGCTCTCCGTAGATGTAGGCGGTATTGGCCGAACCACGTAAAAATCTCGTGTTCTCTATCGGCGTCATTTCGGTTCTATATTGTCCAGATAAAATAGTCACGAGTACAAATCAACCTTCCGCTGGGCCCGAAAAATTACTGCTCAACCCCAACAACCTCAACCGTCGTAGTATCAGTCTCAAAGCATAATAGTCTCTCCCACACACACACACACGCAAACACCTACTCCATTTCATCAGTCTTGCGTGTAAGGTTAGAAAAATGAATTGACTGGGAAAATAAAGTATGGATAACAGAGGATGCAACTTTGACAATTGATCATGTGAAGCTAGTGTCTGCCTATCCAAAATGCTCGCTTTTGTGTATGGCTTGAAAATTAATCATTCTTATATTTAAATCACTTTGAGTTTATGTATGGCTCGAAAATGCTCTTTTGCTTCAGTAAGGAGACTTTTGTTACGAGTTAAGAAACACAACCTTACTGCTTAAGGAGGATAAGAAACATAGGCTGTATACGGTAATACAGAGCCCTATGGTAAGTTGATTTTTGTTACGAGTTATGAGTGCAATAACTGAATAGACGTGGCATTTCGTATTGTCATCGTGTGCATCTCTCGGTGAATGTTTGATTGTATGTTGTTCAGTCACGATATTCAAGTCGGTCATGGAAATTATTGGTGCATGCTAGGCGGTAATTTGATGACGACTAAGAATAATGCTAAAAAGATAAAATTGCAAAACGATAAGAAAAATGGAATAGGATTTGTAAAGTTGTAGTTTAATCATAGATTGGGTTTGGGAGGAATTCATATTTACTTTTGCAGCTTGTCTTGGACTAGATTGCAATGTTTTCATTTATTTGAGTGTTGTTGTACTTGATATATGTGTATAATCTTTTTTCAGACATTTCTAACAGTTCATGAATGGCTATCATTTTCTAATCCTTCGAATTTGTAGGGAGGGATTTAACTAGCGGCAGATGGAGTTTGGAGCGCTATGCAAACTTGAATGCCCCAACGCATTCGCTTTCAAATATCTGGCAAAGACAGAGAGCCGTATATCTCTCCTAACTTCCTTAATGTCCTTCTGAACTTTTTTCTCCACAAGTAAATTATGTGTTTCCGCGTTACCTGAAATCAAACATGAGTGCTTATTTATTGTCATTAGGGGAACATAAGTTGGACTCCCCTTAATGATGACATCGAACTGTTTGAGGTGCGAAAAACGGCTATAGAAGCTAAATTTTATGAGGTACGATTTTACTTTGGGTCTGTATGTTTTCATTGATGTATGATATTTAAGTTAAATTTTTTCTTTTTATGTTTAACTTTCCCGTTAAATTAATTATATGCTTTACAAGGTTTAATTATTGGCTTGCTGTTTATAAGTTTATTATATACATAGTCAACATTTGTCTTATGCTTTGACGGCGTGAAAAATTAATACTACCTCCGTCTAATTTTATCACACTTTTCCATTTCGGGCGTCCCAATAATTTTATCACTTTTCCATATTTAGCAAAAAAACTATCACAAACAATCAATATAATAATATTAAATATTCTTAAAAGACGTGTCAAAATATACATTTTTATCTTTTCATTGTACTATATTATTATAATAAGCCCACCTTAATTTGCGTGTAAAGCAACTTATGTGATAAAGTTGCTGGGACGGGGGAGTAGATAAGAAAGTTTTTAGCTTTGGAGAAATTCAAAATAAGCATGTTGATACTTGCTTGTTTAGATCTCTTGCAGACACGCATTACATCAATTAACGCTCGAACATGCGAGCTTGCATCCAGCATGCAAGCTTCAGGTAACTTCAAAAAGTATGTTTATCTGAATGTGTAGATTTGTAGGAGGTTAAAATCATCATTTTGTTTTGATACGTAAAATGGAGATACTAATAGAATAGAATTTTATCTGTTTCTTTGGCACAATGGATTGGATTTATTGGCTATGTGGAAGTTGTTTTTTTATTCTTGCATGACTTCGTTACGCACCAAATTATTATGATGATGGGGTTATTTTATTAAAACATAGGAAATGGATCATGATTGATGATTTCTTTCATTGAATTGAAGAATCAACAGTGGTGATGAAGTCCCCAATTATTAAGTCTTGGAAGCATAATTAAATGGATTCGCACTACGCAGCAACGGATAAAAGAACATAGTTGTTTCTTACCAGAGCACTGACACTATTGCACACGCCTAAAAGTGTTGCTTCATATGATCAGCAATTGTCCATGCTGTGTAGTTCAATTTGTAAAGAAAGATTATCTACCCTCTGATAATATTGTAATGAAAATCGACTGCCATATTATAAATTTTATGATGCGATATCTATTTCATTGTTCCCTCATTTGGCACTTCTAAAGATTTGCATGGTTTTCTCCCATGATGTTGGTGCTAGGTTCTACTGAATGGGACTTCGTCAAATTAAATCATATTAGCACCTCCATTAGTGACAACGTCAACATAAGTATACCACGAAGTTTTCAATCATTGACCAGTGTATCGTATCATCGTTCATAATTAATACGATTGTATCCCGTACTTGACAGACACCTATCTTGCTGTAGTTTTCGACTTTGAATCAGTTATTTTGCACTTTTGCAAATGAAATGATCGATATATATGACAAAAAAGATTAATCCATTCGAATTCGAAAAGCTACGTTTAATTTTCGTGATAAAATAGTCCCCGTGCATCGCACGTGCCAACATCTAGTACTTGATAAATTCCAATAATCAGAATCATAATTAGATGTGTTCATAATTCGAGTAACCAATCGAACCGAACCGAAATTAAATATTGGTTCGTATTGTCGCGTCCCTTGGTACGAGAGATAAATACGCATGTGATTGACACATGTTACGTAATTTCAGGCATCGCATATATAATCCACCACTTCACTGTTTTCTTGGTGAGGTATTGCGAATTTCCTTGCAAACATAAACAGAAGAAGAGCTAACTGCTTGCTATAAAGAGCATGCTGAAGTTTATACAAATTTGTTGTCTTCGACCTAATAGTTGTATTTCTTCCCTTAGGGTCATGACTTCAAACCACATGAACATCCTAAAATGTTGGTATCTAGAGAATAATCTCATCCATAGAGTTTGTGTGCCAAACTCTTAGCTTAGCTGGTTGGTGAGAATACTTCAAAATGAAAAAAAAAAAAGTAGTTCATCCATAATACTTAGTATTATCGATCAATCTTCAAGTACCTCGACTTAAAAAGTGAGAATCTTAACTCAATAAATCCTATAAAAATGTGTTGAACACCAATCTGTAGTATACGAGGTAGTTTTTAGTCGTATGCGACTAAAAACTCTAACTAGTTGAATGTTAAGTGACTCGTCTTCCGAAGAATCACCAACGTTTATTGCAGAGAAAAATAAGCTTAGGTCGAGACGTAAAGAAGAAGCGGAAACTGAGTTGAGGCTAGGGCTCAATCGATGCCATGTATAACAAGGCAAAACGGTAAAATTTATATCAGTAAAGGCTTGTCAAGCCTTTACTATTTATCTTTAAATGAATCAAGATGAGTCGCATCGAATCATATTATTTGCTAGGTTTTTTCGAACTGTATTGTTCAAATTGCTCGATCCGCATTATATGATAATAATATAATACTCCATGTGTTCCAAAATACATGTCGTTTAAGAAATAAAGCAAAATCTACATTAAAACCCTTGATTAATTATATTGTCTTATTTAATTTAACAAGTTCTGTTAAGATAAGGAGTAAAACAGGAAATAATCAATATTTTTTATCTTGAAAACCGTAAAACGACTTGTATTTTAAAACAAAATAAATTCTAAAACGACTTGTTTTTAGGAACGGAGAGAGTATATAATAAAAATATGGGCTCAATAAGCTCGGTTCATCGTCAGTTCGAGCTCGGTCCAAATCAATGAATTTTGACCAAGCAGTTCGTGAACATTTCGGTTCGTTTTCCAATATCAAACATATTTACTTAAAATTTCCAAAATTTTGGTCGAACATGTCAATTTCTAAAATATTAGAGATACAGCCAAACATTTTTGGCTGCGTTTTAGTTCATGGTATAAGCCTATATAAGAATAATTTTATCGGTTTAATCTTGTTCTCTTTGCAAATCAATTTTTTCTTTAGAGCGCGCAATAAATGAAAGCCCGTTACTATAAACTGGTCTGTCCAAGATAAATAAACTCATGGCATGGGTCGAGTTTATTTATCCAAGCATGATAATTATTCAGAAATGACTAAAATATCCCTATTCTACTAAATTATAAAACCATATTTATTTCATGTGATTTTTATGGTAAAAATAAATAAACAACACTAAATTACTCCTTGTTTCATGGCGATCAAATCGACATGCACATCTAATATTTTTCAATATACATAAGTATATTTATTTTTGTAAATTATGTAATGATGGAATAAATGGTATTTTTGTAATTTAACCAATAATACAAAGATAAACGTTTTGTTGTATTGGAAACTAAACAAGATAGTAATGTAATATAATATCGTAAAAAATACAAAGTGAACACCTAATCAGTACAAATGAGCAGATTGTAATCGTTAGATAAATTTATGTGACGTCTCATATACAAAACTAAACGCAGCCCATTACGACTGATTGATTACAAGAAGCTCAATCAATTCTTGAGAACCGAGAAAAAAGCCGAAGTCTTGGACTTCTCTCTGATTTGGTCACTTCACATCGAATGTTCATCGAATTGAATTCCACTAATCAGTCGTTATCATCACATAAATAGTGGAACCTTATTATTAGCCTCGCCTCCTTCGGGAAATTTAAGAAAATGGCATTTGACGTGGTCAACGTTAAAAAAGTAGCCTCCAAATTAGCAATGACTTTAATGCCCTTACTATCGGAGTCCCAAAGATGCGGGTTCCCTTGCTACATAGCACGGATCCCCTAAGCAGGGGGCAGTGCTATGCTGCAGGAGACCCGCCCATGCTGTGCAGCAAATGGGCGGGACCCCTGCTATATAGCACGGGTCCACTACCGGGTCCCATGAGTCTGGGCAGCCTTATATAAAAATATATTGTTGGGGATTTGAACCAACGACCTACTACTTGCACGTCAGCCTTATATAAATAGTGGAACCTTATTATTAGCCTTGTCTCCTTTGGGAAATTTAAGAAAATGGCCTTTGAAGTGGTCAACGTTAAAAAAGTAGGCTCCAAATTAGCAATGACTTTAATGCCCTTACTATCGGAGTCCAAAAAATGCGGGTTCCCTTGCTACATAGCACGGATCCCCTAAGCAGGGGGCAGTGCTATGCTGCAGGAGACCCGCCCATGCTGTGCAGCAAATGGGCGGGACCCCTGCTATATAGCACGGGTCCACTGCCGAGGTCCTATGAGTCTGGGCAGCCTTATTTAAAAAAATATGTGATTTGAACCAACGACCTACGACTTGAACGTCAGACTACATAACCACTGGACTACGGCCCACCCAACCACTGTAACGCGGTCTCGATTTAACATATTAGTTTTTACTGTGGAAAAAAAGACATTATATAAAAAGACGAAAATACCCTTAAATTGAAGGCTACTCTTTAAAAGGTAAAATCGAGAATGTTGTTTTCTCAAGTTACTCAGTCAAATGCTAGTTTTTAAAAAGACCCCGCCTCCTTCAAGATCTAAATAAAGTCAGATACGTGAATGCTTTCTCCTCGACAACAAACGATTCTGCTGCAGATGAAGAAAAATGGCTTCTAAGACCCGCCGGCGTTCGCAAAGCGTCAGCGCCGTTTCGACGAAGGAATCGACCATTTCGGCGCAGTTCTCAAACAGCAGGGACAACCCTCTTTTCTGGGACGCGGCCGACGGCGATGCAACGGAAGAAATCGGTGAGATTTCGAGGCCCAATAAGTCATTTGTCGAAAAGAATTTGATTAACGGTGGAAGTAATAGCAGTGGGGGCGATGAGTTCAGGGGCCGTTCTGCGACGAGGAGTTTGAGCGGTAAGAAGAATGGGATTGGTCGGAGTTTGTCGACAGCTCGAGCGAGGCCGCACCGTTATTCTTCTGATGAGGTTTTGGGTTTCGATCCTTTGTCTTTGTGTGTTTGTAGATTCAAGGCAGTTGATTCTTGATTCTTGTGCCTATGTGTGAATTCTTGACGCTTGATTTGAGTAATGGAAAAAAAAGCTTTGTTTTCATATAAGTGCAAAGATCTGTTAACTGGGCTGTAGCTATCTTTGTAATGAAGTATATTCTTTGAGGATTGTTGATGCTTTGTTCGTTTAATCGTTTGTTCCTTCCCTTTTCTTGGTGTGGTGTAAGCATGTGATTCCAAGAGCAAGACATTATTCTCATGTCCGTACCATGTTTTTTTAGCCTGTAATGGACTACGATCAGACTTTCGATCCATTGTTATGTTGAAGAATTTCTGAAGATCGAAGAATCGGAATAGAAGAATTTTTATTCAATCGATTGAATTGCGAGAATTGTTCACTGTACTTTACATTTCGCGCGCACCTCCTCAAAGAGGGTTACAATTCAAGTATATATACAATCTCTAATATGGGCCTACTTTATACCTAATTGGCCCACTTATTATAGATAGAACAAATAACTATCATTAGTTAAGAGTCAGACATAGAAGGTTCACGGCTGTGACCTTATGCTCACCATGCCGTGACCTCAAGCAGTATGGTCTTCTTTTCTTCTCTGAATATGTCACGGCCGTGACACTTTGGTCACTAGGCCGTGACTTAAGGCAGTGGCTCGCTATCCACCATATCACGGCCGTGAAGAACAATTCATTGGCCGTGACACTCTGTTCCACCAAAAAAGCTCTGCTCCATAGTATTTCTGCTGTTCCTTTGTACCTTCAGTTTGATCTTTCAACATATGTCATATGTGAAGCATCAAAGCATAGAAAGTGGTGTTGTTTTGATTTATTGTGTCCTAATCAAAGACTTGATAGATGACTCCAAGTAGGTTTAGAACGATGGTCTGAATGAGTTTTGGCCTGACGTAATTTGATTCTTTTTAAAAAAAGTGAATTACTACATGCGTGGTACTACTTTACGGGACTAAGTTTTCTTACGATCTTCTGGTTCATGACAGAGTGAAAAGGGTCAGAATATGGCAACAACAAAGAGACCTTCAAGCACAAATGGAACGAAACCATTGAGGAATGGTTTAGCTAGAACTACTTCAGTTGGTAATAAGCTTGTTGATACTCGCAAGTTTTCTAAGAATGGAAGGGCTTCGATTCGTAGAACTGAAGATTCAGAGTTTTCTCAAGATGATGATTCTAACGTGAGGATTGACTTCATCTATAATACAGATTTGTATTTATTGTGTTTATGCCTTGTTGTTTAAGCAGAAATCTATCATTTTCAGAACTTCAAAGCATCTCATGGGGAGGACGGAATCTCAACAAGCTCCTTATCAGAAGCAGAAGCAAAAGCCATCCAAGAGTTCTACGATAATATCATCGTAAACCCTCGAGCTTTTATCAATTTTCATTGTTGTTGAATTACTAAATATTAATGGGCTTGAGCTTTTTCCATTTGTTCTGATTTATATGCAGTTGGGAAACGAGGAGCTAAGTGGAGATGATATGCCTTTGAGTGAAATATACGAAGCTCCACAGTTTGAAGTAAAATATGCCATACCTGATATCCAAGACGACCACATAACTGTAATAAAACAAAGTGTTTTTTTACCTATTTCACGGGATTTTGCTTTAACATAGAATGCTAATGTTATCTTGCTATAAATATATGTAGGCATTTCAAAGAAATTATGCAAATTTAGCCCAAAATTTCGCTGGCATGCCTTCAGATATAGTTGACCCAAGAACCGTTGAATTTACTTCTGGTATCAAAAGGGAATGTGCCATCAAACTAGAAGAGGTAAATAACTGGAAAACGAAAAAGCTAGTGTCTTTTATCGTTAGAGAAATATATACGCACATATACATACTTAAAGAAGCCATAATGTAATAATCTCAATATCCATTACGCCAGACTGAAGAGCGTGCAAGAGAATTGAGAGCTGATCTCGCTTTCGAAGAGCATCGTGCCCGAGAATTGAATAGAATGCTCGAAGAAATACCCCCCGAGGCACAAAGTGTTCGCAAACCTCGTCGTGGTAGAAGGGTAATGCTATACCTATTAATATTGGAAGACATATGGTTAAAAATATTGAGAATTGTTTTTAATCAGTTTCTATGTATGTTCGTTTCAGGCAAGCAATGAAAGGAGAAATATGTCTGAACTTCTCACGGAAGGAGCCATGGCTTATTTCGACGAGTGTGTCTCTCTATCAACGTTTGATAGCTCTGACTTCTCTGCTTCAGAAGACATAATAATACCTCACAATTCGTTGGGAGCTAATGAACCCATTGATGCTCTTTCACAAGTAAAAGGAAGTTCGAGCACCTCATATCATTACTATGATCAAGTCAATAATTTTCGGCAGAAGCAGGCATATCTATCAATATCCCTTGAAGAACATATTTCTCACAATTTCTTACTCTTCTTTGTAGAGAAGGAACACTACTATAATATGCTCTAATCTGCTTTATTTTCTACCTCTACCAAAGTTGGAGTTTTTTTTTGCTTCTTACGAATGTTCTCTGCTATGCCAATTCATCCCTTTTTTGCGAAATGCTCTCCTTACGATTTTTGAAATAATTATGGTCTTTTTATTACAGATTCATGGTTATGAGGATTCTGTAATATCGGTGAATAGCAGCAGTGAGTCAACTATGGACGCTCAACAACCTCGACGGTTCTCATTCGAGGCTCGAAACTCATCTGCAGATATACAAAGCTACGTCAAACATTTCGAAAAAGATTCGATCTCCTCAGAGTATAAAAGATCGTCGTTTTACGATGCTGAGGAATATATTTCATGCGAACGTATACTGCTGATCGATAGGGTTTTGTATAGGAGAAGTATAGAAACTGGTGGATTGCTTCTTTGCGCGGGGCGGCCTTTCTCTTCTTTCTTGTAAGAAAAATAAAAGGGTGTATTTTTTTGCAGATTCACAAGTTCTGAATTTAGAATATGCTACTTATATAAATCGGTTTACCTATGTTTTGTTCGTCCCGTGAATCGGGAAAGGTACTTTCAGGACACACAACTAAGGGAGTTGCACTTTAAGAACATTGATTTTTAGAATTGAACACTTCAGGGTGTTTGGTTTGTGGAACTTAGTAAGGAAAGGTAAAAGAAATCAAAAAGGGAAAACTAACTTTTTATGTTTGGTTGATAAGAAAGACAACGAGAAAAAGAAGGGAAAAAAACTTAGATTAACTGTGCAAACCACTTAGATTGAGGGTGCAGTTGAAGACTATTGAAAATCAATTCTTCGTCAAAATGGCGAGGAAATGGAAAGAAAAATTTAGTAAAAATCATCTTCTCCAAATGAAGCTTCCACATAAGATTTATTATAAACAATTCCAACACCACGTCGTATTTCTCCAAATGATCTGGCATGTGAGACACTTGGCGAATTTCCGACTAAACTAAAAATTTACGATGCAACAGTGTGCATCAATTTTGAAAGTTAATATCACGCAACCCCTAAGTTGGGCGTTTTGGAAATGCTACCGAGTAGAGAAGTAGTTAAGAGAGACTATAAATGATTCAGAATACGATTCAAAGAAAACCATACACGATGATATAGAGTGACAAGAAACACAAGAACAAAGCCTATCAAAATCACTAGATATAAATAGCACAACGACAAAAAAAAAAGGAAAAATCAAGATTCAATTTTTTAAACCTGGGACAGCACCACACTTGGTTCATGGCCATGGACCCTCAGCCTATAGATGCACGTGTGCGTATCACTTCCGTGGTTCGATTCAAAATCGAGCCTAACAGTATCGATGAGATCGGTCGAAGATGATGGGCCCACCTTAAAAGTCTGCACATTGGTCTTTTCGAGGTCGTATACAAATTCGGTAAGTAAATGCATCTTTGGTGTATGAGAATCGCTGTCCATTGGTTCCTTTCGTTGCAAATATCCCGACACTATGCAGTGTTTCGGGGCGCTCGATCGGTCGTAAGCCACACTCTGCGTTATAATTGTATATGAAAAAGAAATAAAAATGGCGTTGTTAAAGCTCAAAGAAAGTGTTAAACTGATGTATTAGTCAGATAGGGGCACGCTAAGATCAATCAGCAAGCAAGTTAGGACACAAAATGTGATATTAGGACGTTTTATTTCTTTGCTTTTCATCAACGGGGCTTCAAATGCATGATTAACTAACTCTAGCATTATTAGATGATTTGGTTCAATTCCAAGGTATGCATCGTCTCATCCATCTAGTTCATGGCATAAAATTTGTTGAACACTAAAGAAAGAAAGAAGATTACAAGCCAGGACAACATATAATCAAGAAATTCCCATTTCCAACAAGATCGAAAAAAAAAGGGACATTTAGGACATTGGTTGTTCCACCACGTGGCAAGCAAATATATCCTATATCAGTTATTGCTTTCATCAATGAGGCTTCAAACAAGATCAACGAATAGAAGATACGAAACCGCAGAAAACATCAGCCAACCAAAAAAGTTACCTTCGAAACATGTTCCAAGGTTATGGCTTCAGGAAAAATAGCTGTCCTAAGCATTATCGTCACAAACCAGCCCCTCCTTTAAGAGGTAAACACTGCCCGGGCTCTCCAAAGCTCGGCTTAATCATCATCTCAGCCTCAGGCGTAACCCTATGCCAAGCTTTCAAGCTCCCCACCAACCAATTCATGCTACTTCTACCGTTGAAGGGCTCAGAATGAGAAATAACCCTACCACCGCCCGAAGACAATGCATAGTCTGCCATCCCCAACCCATCTGCTGCGTGCCTTTCGATTTCCCTCTCCACTATTTCCCTTGCGTAATCTTTGATGTCATCTAAACTAACATCGCCATTAACGCCATCGCCTCGATCTCTCCTCGATTTCATAAACTGTTCGAAGAATTCGCCAAACTCTTCCTTCGATAACATACTCTTTCGACTGAATTCGCTCATAAACTTCTCAAAAGCATCGCTCCTCGTGTCGAGAGCCTTCAACTTCAATTCCAATTCTTCCCCCCTTTTTTCAATCTTTTCGCTAATCTCCTTCTCCGCTGCAGCAATCTTGTCGCCGAGCTTTTTATCGACAGCATCGACTTGTACTTGCATAGCCTTCACCGTCGTCTTCACGAATGCTGCAACCTCGTGTACCCTTCCCTCGAAATCGCCAGAAATCACATCAAAATCCCCAGGCTTACCCCACGAGTTTAACATTAGCGGGCGAATCATCTGCACAAAACCCCACAAGAAAACAAGCAAAGTTAAATTCTTTACGGAAATGCTAACTACTGTCAACCACAGAGGCTTGGTTGATTTCCGCGACGATGACGTGGATTTTTTGGGCTGCGTCTGCGAAGGGGTTGCACTATTTCTGGCGTCTTTCAAGATGGCGTCGGCCGTATCGCCGGCCGTGAGTCTACTTCCCCTGTAGTTTTCTTCTTCCGGAAATAAAGGCGAATTGAGGTTCGCGGCGAGGTTGGCTCGCCGGCGCGTGGTGGGCCCTTGATTGGCCGTGGCGGGGACCGTTGATGCGGACATTCTTTTTTTAAATGGCTTTGAGATTGAATTGCGATACTGAGTTTTTGCTTTGGTATTCAATCAATCGAAAGTAGCAAAAATGAAACCCCTACGAAAGAAGGGAAGAAAACTCATTTTGGATCGGGTTTTGGGATGGATCGTTTTCTTTTCGAATATTTGAACTTCAGGTCAAGGGTTAATTCCATTTTAGACCAATTACCATATTTTACTTGGAGTTCAGTCCTCAAAACTTTTGTGGTTTAGAAAATGATCCAAATTAGTTTGGATCAACATGCCGTGAACAAACGTATTTGCGTTTCGTAGCAAAAATTACGAATGTAGGCCATAATATCTCCCAAATGATTGAAGCAAAAAGTCACGTTCCAAATCCGGTTGAATCTCGAATAAGGTCAAGTCAACGCATGAGTCTTAGGGTAACCACAATGGTGGTTTATATGTGTGTCATATGTGCTTATTTGGCACTTTATATGACACACCACCATTGTGAATGTGTCATGAGCACGACACTGTGTCATATTATGACACTGTGTTATAGGAATATTATAGTATTATGGAGGAGAGAGAATGAGGGAGAAAAAAAGAAATTATTTATTTATAGTTGTGGGTCCGTGTTATAGTAGTGTTATTATTGTGGAAAAAGTAGAATAAAAGTGTTATAGAATAAAATATAGGAAAATATAGTGAAAAGCTGATGTGGTAGTATTATGAGTGTGTTATTGTTGTGGACACTCTTAACCATCAACGGAAATTACTAACTTATAGTGAACGTTAAATCCAATTCGAAAACCCAGTTGAATAACGGGTGAAATCTCTACTTTAACGGTCGAATTAGGTGCAATCGACTCAATTTGATCACGAGTCTTAATAATCAAGTAGAATTATAGATCTTAATCACATGAAATAATAAATAATAAGATTGAAGCGTTAGCTGAGTAACACTTTCTGCAACGAATATAACGTATATCTTGTAATTTATGATATACATCGTCACATCAACAAGTCATTCAAAAAAAAAATAACGATTCTTCTTGTCAATAACATTCAAGACACGAGCAAAAATTAGCAATAAACAGATCAAAAATCGCCAACGACACCAAGAAACTGCTAAAAACAACTGAAATTTTGACGTCAATAACTAATATGGTTAATTTGATCTTAATTTCCTGGGGATCTTAATAATCAAGGAAAATTATTGAAGTATAGTTAAAACACACGTTCTTCCTACATCGGAAACCTTCATCCAACGTTTGACCACTATAGTAATTTTGATGCTAACTAATATTGAATCTTTTATTAATTAATATGCTATCTCAGTAACACTGTTTGCAATAATAATAACGCGTGTCTTGTAGTGTTGGTATATAAATAACAGATCTCCGATATAGTGATTCTTTCATGTCAATCTCACGCAACAGTTAAAAACTAATATTTTCCATGATATATAATAAGAGCGATATTACCACAGTTTTGGTATTTTTTGCCGATATCGGCTTGCCTACTTACTTGGTTATCATTTATAATTCTAGTCCAATCGTTACGTGCCATAGAAATTAAATTACATATTACTTAGATTGATTGGTGTACAACATGTTAGAGTAGTGTTGTAAGATGAAAATATATATACTCTTGTATAAAGAGGCTAGGGTAGAGAGAAAAACTGTCAATTTGGTCTTAGTTATTTACAATTTTACCCTTAATTGCTTAATTACAATTTTGCCCGTATAAGTTTATCCTTAAATTGAAATTTATTTGTTAAGTAATTTACTTAGTAATATAAAATGTTCAAAACATAAAATAAATTGATATATTTGCACACACATTGGGTAAACGGCATGCCATGCCATGCCATATATAAATCACCGGGGGCCATGCCATGCCATATATGAAAACCGCAATTATGTTGATTAACTCAAATTATTACGTAAACCATGCACACAAAAGAAATCATGGGTACATAATCTCCCATTACAGTCAAACGAAACCTCTGAACAAAACACAGGAATGAATACACTGTCATTCTCCGTAGTCAAAAAAGACAGAATCTATTTTCGTAAAACTTATTATGGAATTACTAAATTCGTCATCTCCAATTTGAAAAGAAAAAGTAAATTCATGCGTTATTACATCAAGGTCAATATTGCAAAATTAAAGGGTGGCTCTACGAACTTATTAAACTAGCTAGCTACACCGCAGTTTTTAGAGTGTAAGGCCATCTCCAATGGAGACGCATTATGCAGTAAAAACCTAAAAATATGCTCCAATGGACACCCATTCCTATACCTAAAATAGGATATATGTGATTTCTCTCTCGGTTCGACCCATATTTCCATTTATACTGTTCATGAACTTGAGAACTTTTCAACTCTTACAAATAAGCCCATAAAAATTCTCTGCTTCTCTCCAACAAAAAAAAAATGAAAAACCAAGACAAGAAGACGTTAGAGTAGAGAGGAAAAGAGAGAGACTCTCATGTAGCCCTCCAATAAATATAATATTATTGTACTAATAATTATTGAATTTAAAATAAATATCATTGCTTAATTTTTTTAGCATAGTTGTTGTCTAATTTGTAAAGTTGTAAAATACATGGGTAATATTGAAACTTGTAAAATTTGGTGTGGAAAAGAATATTTTGAGAATATTCTTTTGAGTTTGAAAATGAGTTTAATGGTTGGAGAAGAATTAATGTTTGATGTGACATTGACTGTATTTTGGGTATGAGAATAGGTTTTTCGGTAGGAGATGGTCTAAGAAGTCACACAAAGCGTGTTATTTCTCTCAACGAAGGTTATTATTATTATTATTATTATTATTATTATTTTTTATTTCGTATATTTAGCTTCATCAGATTCTTTTATGAGCAAACATACACAAAGCGCCTTTTGCAGCAGCCCTCTCAACGACGACAAGGGACTGAAAAAACAACACAGAAGAATCCAAGCCGCAATCAACGGTAGTATATTTACGTCGGTCTATGTAATAATGTTTCTGATAATTTTCCTCATAGAAACGATTGCGCGTTGCGCACATATCGCTTTATTCCCTCGATTGCGCTTACTAATTTCATCGACTTTTGAAAAAAAAATGCAGCATCGCTCGCAGAGACCCAACAGGCAAAACCCTCGTCCTAGGGCGAGGAATTACGCTGTAGGTGGGCCAGCTGGGACCAGACCCGCGTTCACGCCGAGGAGCCACATTAGAGCTAGCCTCTACCGAGTGGCACGGGCGTTTTCATTCGTAGAAGCGCTCCCACGAGTCAACACAACCGAACGCCAGGTTTGCGTTATTAATTAATTAAAAGCAGCGCAAAGTATCAAAGCAAGAACATGGAGACAGAAAAGAATCGAGCTTAAAGGCAACTGAGGTTGAGGCTCTGTCGAGTTAAAAGCATGAAGAAAGTTTAAATTCTGTTAAGCCTGGAAAGCGCGTTTAATAGCATGACGCATTTTTTATTAAAAGGAAGAAACTAATAGAGACGTTTAAGCCAGCGACGTTTTTAAAAAGACATGTCAGGAATTTTAAATTTTGCGCGCGGATTATGAGGCAGAGTGAGTTCGATCATCTTAATCTCTCAAGATCTTCTTTTATCATCGATTCTGTAATTTTCTCTTTTCTCTCAGAAGGTTCAAGATCTTCTTGATCTGTAATCAGACGATCATCAATAGTGATTACTCAAACTCACCGTGGATGTAGGATTTAATTATAATCCGAACCACGTTAAGCTTGTTGTTCATACAAACAATCACATTTATTTACATGGTATCAGAGTTGAAATCGCTCAACAACTGCGAAAAACAAAATTGAATCACGCTCAATTAGGTTTATCTAATGATCGATCAGGGAAGCAGAATTAGAAGTGGCGACATCCAATTCCACAGCCTCGACTCAGATGGATGATCCCTATTTCTTGAATTCTAATGATTCATCTGGGCATTTCCTCGTGCATGAGAAACTCAATGGGGATAATTACGCGACTTGGAGCAGAGCTATGATTATTGCGCTTACAGGTAGGAATAAAGTAATGGTGAACTTAAACCACCAGCAGCAGCAAAAAAGGAAAAGGTCGCGGCGTGGAAAAAGAACCAACAATGTTATCATTTCTTGGATTCTAAATTCATTCTCCAAAGAAATATCCGCAAGCATCCTATATAGCTCATCGGCAAGAGATGTTTGGGTGAATTTGCAAGAAAGATTTGGGCAAACTAACAGGCCAAGAATCTTTCAACTGAAGCGAGAACTGGTGAATTTAGCACAAGCGGATAACACTGTGGCAGTCTATTATACCAAGCTGAAGACCTTATGGGATGAATTATCAAATTATCTGCCCAATTGTCAATGTACTTGTGGAGGAATGAAGCAGATGAAGACACAGCTCGATGAAGACTATGTAATGATTTTCTTGATGGGGCTCAACGACTCATACTCACAGCTAAGATGACAGATATTGACAATGGAGCCTCTGCCATCTATTAGCCGAGTGTTCTCTCTGGTGGTGCAAGAAGAGAGGCAGAGATCAATAGTTCATGGCCAGGTTAAAGGCAGTGATGACCAGTCCAACAATATGGCAATGTTGGCTGCAAGGAATTACCATGATCAGGGCAGGAAAGCAAGCTTTGGACAGAAAAAGGATTCATTGAGACCAACATGTACTCACTGCAACAAAAAGGGACATACAGTGGAAAATTGCTACCAATTGCATGGCTATCCACCTGGTTTCAGGCAGAATTCAAGGTATAAATCAGGAAGGATTAATCAATCTGTTGCAGACATTCAGCAAAGCATAGCACATCAAGGAAGCCAGTGGAAACTCACTGGTCCAGCTGCAGCTCACACCTCTGCAATTGCAGAGCCTCAGGTCACTGATAAATCAATCAAACATCACCCAGGTACAGGAGGATGTGGGATTTTTTAAGCAGGCAGGCAAAAGGACAGGTATATGCATGACTTTCAATTTGCCCGAGCTAGCACATACTAGTGTTTGGTTGTTAGATTCTGGTGCTACCATGCATGTGTCTGGAAATAAAGACATGCTATATGATCTGCATCAAATAAATAAATCAAAGGTGATATTGCTTGATAACACTGTGATAGAAGTAGAGCAGGCAGGATCCTTTAAATTGAATCAGCACATTACCTTAACAGAAGTGCTCTTAGTTCCTAAATTTCACTTTAACTTAATCTCTGTAAGTTCTCTTGCCAGCAGCCAGGCTTGCAAAGTCATCTTTGAGCCTAACACCTTCTTGATACAGGACTCATCACAGAGAGTGATTGGCAAGGGTAAGTAAGAAGCAGGGTTGTACATCATCAGGGCAGCAACAACAACTGTTAGATAGTAATAATGATGTATCTGTAGTGTTAAATGGTGTTTCAGCTGATATCTGGCACATCAGATTTGGGCACCCTTCACACAGGGTTTTAGACATGCTAAAGAAGTCTCTAAGACACAATAATAAAGACCTGGATGCACACTGTAATATCTGTCCATTAGCTAAACAAAAGAAAAATGTGTTTCCAAACAACAATAAAACAGTGTGTTCCCCAATTCACCTCATTCATTGCGATGTGTGGGGACCATTCCATGTTCCATCCTATCTAGGAAATCAATATTTTATCACTATAGTTGATGATTTTTCAAGGTTCACATGGCTTTTCATGATAAGGCAGAAATCTGAGGTCACCACAGTCATACCATATTTTCTAGCTCTTGTACAAAACCAGTTTGGTTGTAGAGTTAAAACAATTAGGTCAAACAATGCACGTGAGTTTAGCATGGCAGAACTGTTCCAAAAACAAGGGATTGTGCATCATTTGTCATGTGTTGAGACTCCACAACAAAACTCAATCGTGGAGAGAAAACATCAACACTTGCTTAATGTTGCACGAGCTCTATTTTTCCAGTCAGGTCTGCCTGCAAATTATTGGTCTGAATGCACTTTAGCAGCTGCTTATCTAATTAATAGAACACCCACAGTAGTTGAATAGTAAGAGTCCTTATGACATGTTATATCAGAAGCCTTTTGACTATCATACACTGCGGGTATTTGGATGTATTTGCTATCGTGCCACACTTGCAGGTTCAAGAAGGAAATTTGATCCACGAGCAAAAGAATGTATCTTTATAGGATACCCAAATGGCATAAAGGGATATAAAGTGATGGACTTAGCCACAAGAAAGGTTTTCATCTCAAGAGATGTCAAGTTTGCAGAAACTGTTTTTCCTCTTAAAGGGCAGCTTGGTTCAGCAGATGCTCAGGCTGATCCATTTTCAGGACTGGTATTGCCCAGATCCTGCATGACAGAGGATGTTGGAGGATTCTCATCATCATCACAAACCAGGACAGAGGAAGTGATCAAACTGTGACAGAGGTGACAAAACAGATTCCACAACAGGTCACAGAAGATCAGGAAGATCTGGGCAGTGATCCCATACAGTCCCATGATCAGGATAATGCAGACTCACAAGGCCAAGCTGGCATCTTTACCAGATCAGGAAAACAGGCAAAAAGACCAACATATTTGGAGGATTATCAATGCAATAATCTGGTGCAGAAAAAGAGCCTGTACCCCATTTCACAGATGATATCAGATCAGAATTTCTCGAGGCAATTTCAGGCCTTGATCAAGACAGCTTCACAGAATCAAGAGCCAAGAACTTATGAACAAGCATCTATCAAACATTTGGGTAGAAGCAATGCATGAATAGTTGAAAGCCTTAGAGGACAATCAGACATGGACAATCACTCAGCTACCAAAAGGAAAAAGAGCTGTAGGAAGTAGATGGATATATAGGATAAAATATAACTCGCTTGGAGGGACTGAAAAATATAAAGCTAGACTAGTTGCTAAGGGTTATGATTAACGAGAAGGAGTGGATTACATAGACACCTTCGCACCCGTGGCAAAGCCTAGCACCATCAAGATAATCTTATGCTTGGCAGCTAAACTTGGATGGAAATTGCTACAAATGGATGTTAATAACACTTTTCTCAATGGAGAGCTAGCAGAGGAAGTATACATGGAGATTCCCCAAGGTCTTGAAGGTGTTTATGAAAGGGCTGGAAAGGACAAACTGGTGTGTAAACTCAACAAATCTATATATGGTTTGGAGCAAGCTTCCCGGGAATGGAATAAAAAGTTTACTAATGCTGTTAAGAACTTTAGCTTCACCCAAACCAGCTCTGATCACACAATATTTCAGAAGGGAGAGGGGAATCAACTGGTACTTCTCTTAGTCTATGTTGATGACATTATACTCACAGGTTCATCAGTTCAAGCAATAGATGAAGTGAAAACATTTTGAGAAAAAGTTTTAAAATAAAAGATCTGGGTGAACTCAAGATTTTCCTTGGAGTTGAAGTGGCGAGGAGTGACAAAGGAATTTACCTATCACAGAAGCAATACACGTTACAGCTACTGGAAGATTCAGGCTATATAGATGCAAAGCCACTATCAACACCCATAAGCACAAGCCAGGCAGTTACTGAAACAGATGGAGAACTGCTGAGAGAACCTTTCAATTACAGAAGGCTAGTTGGAAGACTTCTTTAACTCACATTTACTAGACCTGACATTGCTTTTGCGGTACATAAGCTTAGCCAATACATCTCTATGCCCAGAACAGCACATATGGCAGCAGACCATCTGCTTCGATACTTGAAAGGGACAGCAGGGCAAGGAATTTTCTTGAATGCTGAGTAGAGTTTTGAGCTGAAGGCCTTCTCGGATGCTGACTGGGCAGCATGTAAGGATACAAGGAAATCAATCACGGGTTACTGCACCTTCCTAGGAAATTCACTGATAACTTGGAAAGCAAAGAAGCAAGCTACAGTCTCAAGGTCCTCAACGGAAGCTGAATACAGGGCATTAGCAGCAGTGGTGGCTGAAGTGCTTTGGATCAATCAGCTGCTCAGAGAATTGAACATACCAGTGGACCCAAAACCAGTGATTTTCTTTGATAATCAATCAGCCTTGAAGTTAGCAGCCAATACTAAGTTTCATGAGCGATCAAAACACATAGAAATCGACTGCCATTTCATTCGGCATCACGTTGCTAATGGGGAGATCAAGTTACTGCCGGTTCGAACCGAGCATAATTGCAGATACAAAGCCTTTACCGGCGCCAGTTTTGCAAGAACTCTTAGTCAAGATGGCTGTAATCAACCTATATCATCCATCTTGCGGGGGCGTATCAAAGCAAGAACATGGAGACAGAAAAGAATGGAGCTTAAAGGCAACTGAGGTTGAGGCTCTGTCGAGTTAAAAGCATGAAGAAAGTTTAAATTCTGTTAAGCCTGGAAAGCGCGTTTAATAGCATGGCGCGTTTTTTATTAAAAGGAAGAAACTAATAGAGACGTTTAAGCCAGCGACGTTTTAAAAAGACATGGCAGGAATTTTAAATTTTGCGCGCGCATTATGAGGCAGAGTGAGTTCGATCATCTTAATCTCTCAAGATCTTCTTTTATCATCGATTCTGTAATTTTCTCTTTTCTCTCAGAAGATTCAAGATCTTCTTGATCTGTAATCAGACGATCGTCAATAGTGATTACTCAAATTCACCGTGGATGTAGGATTTAATTATAATCCGAACCACGTTAAGCTTGTTGTTCATACAAACAATCACATTTCTTTACACAAAGCGTTAATCAAATAAAAACTGACGACACTTGCGCAAATCACGGGCATAAAAATTCATTACATTTTTATCGGTTGTTTTTGCTTGCCTCGGCTTATTATTATGGTTCGTTGAGATTGCCCGCTCGAGCGGTGGTGCGGGCCCTCGATACGGACGTCGGTCAAGTAGGCAAAACGCCCAAGACGAGCCAGGTTGTAAAAAAACGCGTATATTATACTAATAATTGACGCTGTCAGCTTCTTACAGTAGTATATATTATATGCTTTTATTGCACAGCAGATGGGCAAACAAACCCTAAAAGCCAGGTCGATGAAGAGGCGAAGAAGAAGGGGGAAGACGACAATGATGCGTTGTGGCGCGAGCTTGGTCTCCCCGAAGAGTGGACTTATTAGGTTTACGCTACAGTTTCGGCCTGAGGCGCATATTAGAAAAACAAAATTGAAATTAGTATGATATTCTACTCTAGATGATTAGGAATAATGTGAGATGTATCATTTGTAACATAATGAGAATCAAATATGTATCATGTCTTAAATGATATTTGTTAGGATATGCGAAAATCCCCGATAATTTAATTGCGCGAAAAATGACGATAATAAATAAATGAGACAAAATAAATTTGGATGGTAAACACGAGATTTACGTGGTTCAGTCAGAAACCTACGTCCACGTGCCGGAGGGTAGAACTTCTTTATTATGTGGTGGTTTTCTCTTCATCGATTGATGCCTATTTGTAGGCAATGGCTTGGTTCGATCTATCATGTGAATAAGAAACAAAAAATTCAGCTCCTTTAAATACCAACTACGCCTGCAAAAAGAGAAATTATTTTCTTCGCTTCACATGCTTCTTTGACCAACAAATTCGGCGCTTCATTGCTTTATTAGTTGAATGTTCAACACCCACGTGAATATCGAGCTCACCTGACAATATTCATGATTTCCTCTGAGGTTAATGTACCAGAAGCTTAGTATAAATAGGCAAAAACATAGTGTGAATGTAAGTATAATGTTTCTCTCACTGTTTACATTGTACATAGTCATCTATTTATACAGCTATTCTAAACTCTATCCAATAATAATAAATACAATCCCATAATCATAGGCGTAGTTAACGAGAGCATATCAAGCCTTGATTTACTCCATTAGCCCCCCTCAAGCAATATGTGGGATGAGGACCAACTCGTAGCTTGTCTCGAAAAAATTCAAATTGTTGATGGTGGAGAGCTTTTGTGAAAATATCTGCAATCTGTAGGTCGGGAGGCATGTACTGCGTGCGTAGCCGCTTACTTGAAACAAGTTCACGAACAAAGTGAAAATCAATATCGATGTGTTTCGCTGGCTTGTGAGAACTCGGATTTTGACTTAGAAAAAGCGCACTTTTGTTGTCCGAATATAAAGTGGGACAAGGCATAGGTTTGATGCAAAGCTCTCGAAGAAGCTGAAGCACACATACAATTTCCGAGGCTGCATTGGCTAGAGCACGATATTCAGATTCACAACTTGAACGAGAAACTGTGGGTTATTTCTTAGCACTCCAAGAGACTAGATTTCCACCAAGAAAAATAGAGTATCCATACGTAGATCGCCTTGTTTCCACACAACGTGCCCAATCCGCATCAGAATACACAGTGACAGTAAGTGAAGAGCCACGAGTAAAGGATAGACCATATGATGGTGTGCCCTTCACGTAGCGAAGAATTCGCTTCACAGCTTTGAAATGTTCAACAGTGGGATTCTGCAAGTGTTGACTAACCAAGTTCACCGCGAAAGATAAATCTGGCCGTGTAACCATGAGATATTGCAGAGCTCCGACTAATGATCGATATAAAGTAGGATCATCATACAGCTTTCCATGCTTTCCATCAGTAGAAAGCTGACAGCCTGCAGGTAATGGAGTAGAAACGGGTTTTGCATCTTCTAAAGATGCTCGCCGAAGAATGACTCGAGCATATTTCGCCTGATTAAGAAAAATGCCTGAAGAAGTATAAGAAGCCTCAAGACCCAAGAAATAATTAAGCTTTCCTAGGTCCGTAATGGCGAACTCCTTACAAAGTCGGGCGATGAAGGATTGCAAGCTATCTGTCGAATTCCCAGTGAGGATAAAGTCATCAACATACACCAAAAGATATAAAATTGATGGCCCGCGAAGATAGATGAATAACGATGAATCAGTCCGACTGCATATAAATCCGATACTCAAGAGAAAGTCACTGAGCCTCTGAAACCAAGCACGTGGAGCTTGCTTTAGAACATATAATGCCTTTTTAAAGTGGCAAACGTGATTTGGGAAATTGGCGTCTACAAATCCAGGTGGCTGCTCCATGAATACCGGTTTAGATAAAACTCCATTTAGAAACGCGTTTTTAACGTCTAGCTGATGAAGAGCCAATTATTTAGTACAACAATAGAGAGCACAACTCGAACGGTAGAAGCCCGAATCACAGGACTAAAAGTGTGAGAGTAATCAAACCCCGGCAGCTGTATGAAACCTTGAGCAACAAGACGGGCTTTATGACGATCTATTGATCCATCAGCTAAAAATTTGGTTCGAAAAACCCATTTTGACCCTAATGTTTGTATTTGTAGGACGTGGAACAAGATCCCAAGTATTATTAGAATGCAACGCAAAAGTTCGTCGTTCATAGTTGCAACCCATTCTGGCCGTTTTAAAGCAGTTTTCACCCCACGAGGTTCACTGACCGTAACAAGAGCATTGAACAAGCTAGTGCAAGCATAGTAAGTCAAATGCTTCGGTTTAAAGATACGTGACCGAGCCCGAGAGTTTGCATAGGATGCGTAGAGACGATAGGAATGGCTCAACAAGAGGAGGCACTTGAGCAGATGCACCAAGTTGTGTCGAGCCGATGATATGATCGCAACATGATCGATAGCATGATCCTGAGTAGTAGGCGAAACATGATGATGTTGCGACTGAGGCTGATCATCACATAAAGTACAACGTCGATGTTGAGAACTTTCGACTAAAGTATCCTATGAACTCGAGGGCTTGGGCAGTGAAATAGCCGCTCTTGCGGGTTCAAAAAGTTCCTGAACAGGTACGGAGTGCATGCTTGACCTGCACAAGGTTTAGCAAACAGAAACGAAGATTCCACAAACTTAGCATGACGAGATATATAAACGCGGGAGGATGTAGGATCGTAGCAACGAAACCCTTTATGCGATCTACTGTAACCCATAAAGATACAGGCGGTGCTTCGTGGCTCGAATTTTGTTTGCCGTAAATCTCGAAGACATGGATATACTTGGGAACCAAATGGGTGAAAATTCTCAAAATTCGGAGCAGTGGAGAATAATACCTCGAATGGCAATTTTCCGGCTAACACTTTCGATGGTAGACGGTTTATTGTATATACGGCGCTACTAAATGCCTCGACCCAAAATTTCATAGGGGTGTGAGAGTGAAAGAGCATCCCAAGAGCTGATTCAATAACATGTCTATGTTTTCATTCTGCCCGTCCATTTTGAGCTGGAGTATACAGACAAGAGAGAATATGACGGATGCCCAAATCACGAAAATGTTTCTGCACTTTATTGTTAGTGAACTCTGTTCCTCCGTCACTATGAAAAGTCTTAATACGACAAGAAAACTGATTTTCAACGAATGTACTAAACTGAAGCAGTACCTCATAAAAATCAGATTTGTGCCTCAGCGGATAAAACCACGTGAATCTAGAGAAATCATCCACAAAAATAACATAATATCGAAAGCCAGAGTCAGAACTGATAGGTGCAGGCCCCCACAGGTCACAATGAATAATATCCAAAACTAGGGCTGGGGAAAATATCGAAATACCGAAATACCGTCCTTATCGTATCGAATCGTATCGAAAATATCGAAAATTTTGGTATACCGAAGTTTTTGGTAAGGTATGATACCGTACCGAAAATTTTCGGTACGGTAATGGTATGAAAGTTTTTAAAATTAGGTATACCGATTATACCGAATACCGAAATTCTAAAATTTTTAATATATTTTATATATACATATATACACACCTATATATATTATATTATTTCAAAAAATATAAAATGAAAAATTAAGGATCTTCATAAACTTATTTAGCCCATAAATTATTAACATATACACAACTTTCTAATATTAGGCTCACCATATTCTACTTATGTAACTCAAGTAACTTTTAATTTTTGCCTTTTTAATTGTTTTTCATGATTTTTGAAAGCGTGAAGATGCAATGCAATTACTTTTTGTTAATCTTCACTAATTTTTTAAATATAGCCGCTTCGTTCTAATTAATCTGTATATAAAGTTGTATTTTGTGGTTATGTAAAGTTTTTTGTCTTACTAAGGAGACTAGCTAAAATATGTAAATTATTTAAGGTTAAAAAATCTTTTTATTTTGAAAAATTCGGTATTAATGATCTATCTTATTGGGGCCTAAGGAGTTTGAATTGATTAAAAATTCCAAAACAACTTATTAACGAGTCACGAGACATGCATGGTAAAAGACCCTCCGTATGAATGGTATAGAAGGTATGATACCGATACCATACCGAAATTTCGGTATGATACCGTATCGAAATTTAAGGTATACCTAAATTTTGGTATGGTATTGGTTGACTTTTTTGGATACCAAAATTTCGGTACGGTATACGGTATCACAGTTTTGGTACGGTATACCGTACCGAACCACCCCTATCCAAAACAGAGGACGATCTTTTATCATCTAAAGTGTAGGGAAAACGCTTACTCTTAGCTTTTTCACAAGAGTCACAAATCACTGGTTTGGGTAACAAAGAAGTAACAGATATGCTCCCAACCTTATTTAAGTAGAAAAGTGTATCGTAAGAGACGTGGCCAAGACGAGAATGCCACAATTTGAATGATGCTTTCGGAGTTTGAGTTGCCATCAAAGCCATATGAGGGATATCCAACCGATAAAGGCCTTGACTGCGCCTGCCACGTGCTATAATTTCCTGAGTGCCACGATGTTGAATCGTAAACTGATTATCAGTAAAAAAACATTTACGGGTAAGTCACTGGTCAATTTGCTTACAGATAGCAAATTCTTTGTGAGTCCAGGAACAACTAGATCTGTCAAAATGGGCCGGCGGGGCGGGCCGGCCAGTCGCCCGCCAACCGGCGGGCTTAAGAAAGCTAGGCCCGCGCCCGCCCACTAGCGGGCCGCGGGCCCTGCGGGCTTAGCCAGCATAAATTAAAAAATAAAAAAACCTGAAAATCAAAAAAATAAATAAAAATATATATTTAATATATTTCAACTTCATAAAATATTAATTAGTTTATCTTTTAATTTTATAAATTATAAAATCTTACCGAAAAAATATAAAAAAATATATGATTTATATAAAAAATTATATAATTTATATATAAATATATATATTTAGCAATTAATATATAATATTCATTATTGTCGGGCCGGCCCGCCCCGCCCCGCCGAAGCACGAGGCCAGCGCGGGACGGGCTTTTTAAGCCCGCCTCCTAGCGGGCCTGAAAAATCGGAGCCCGCGGGCCGCGGGTAATATTGACAGCTCTGGAACAACCAGTACGTCGGATAATTTAATAGAAGAATTCAAAGTACAATATCCAATATGAGAGATAGGCAATACTGCACCGTTATCAACAACAACTGAATCCAAACCCGTGTACGCCAAAGAAAAATCCAAGTCTGACTTATTTGGAGTCATATGGGATGATGCGCCCGTATCCAAGTACCAAACATAGGTTGGAGTATTAGGAGATGAGAAATTCGAAGAAGCCATAGTCGTTAGGACAATACAGTGGAGAGATTTGGAGAAAAGGTTTACGTTACTTAGTCTGATACCATGTGAATGTAAGTATAATGTTTCTCTCACTGTTTACATTGTACATAGTCATCTATTTATACAGCTATTCTAAACTCTATCCAATAATAATAAATACAATCCCATAATCATAGGCGTAGTTAACGAGAGCATATCAAGCCTTGATTTACTCCATTACATAGTTCTCACATTATAAGATCATAGTCGGGCCAACATATAATTTGCACATGTATATCAGAGTTACAACGTTTTCAGACAAAACTTGGTTATCACAACAACGATAGAGGGCGGGCAAAGCGTAAGATTCTTTCACAAGAAGTAGAAACAAAATGTGATGCAAGCAGATATCTTCCCAAGATGCAGAAAGCAACCGGAAGCCAAACCAGAACGGCCTGCAGGTGTTCAATAAAATGACTCAGTGAAGAAACAAACCATAAATAATTTTCTGCCTAGTGTAAGACGAGGACAACTTCGGCTGTACGGAGCGTTGGTTCGCAGAAACCCTAGAAGACACCAAAAAGGTTCCATCTCATAACAATACTGCTTAATCATAATTTTTTTAATCAAGTGGTTCTTTGACACTACACTTTTCAACTGTAGTGGTACGTGGCTGGTTAGTTTAGTACGACGGTGTTCTTGAGAGATCGGTTTGCTGCAATTTGGTGGAAGAAAGGAACGGAACTAAGAATCTGGAAAGAGCATTGAGAACTTTAGCTTAGTCACTTCTCTTTTAGTTCACTAGTTGCATGCTTCTCTTTTGGAACGAATATTTGTATTTTTTCTTGTAATTTATCTTCAAATATATATTATTTCCGTTTGTTATTTGATTGAATTTTTGGGTGGAACGTGGATTGGATTACGAAAATTGTTTGCGACCCGAGCAAAGCTAAAAAAATTTTAAAAAAAAAATCATGTGACGGTTGTTACTAACAACCGTCGCCTATATTCACTTTAGATGACGGTTGTTTTTAAAGACCGCCGCCTATAGTCACTGTAAGTGACGGTTGTCTCAAACAACCGTCAGCCGATACTCAAGTATGGGCGACGCTTAACAGCCGTCGCATACACTCGTGTTATGCGCGTCGGGGCTCTAGGCGACGCCGAGAAACCGTCGCCTATACCCTTTTTTGTACTAGTCATCTTCTCCTCTTTAAGCTCGCTCATCGCTTCAGAGTACAAGCGACAAGACTCGAGGGCCTCACTGTAATTTCTTGCTTTTAGGACAGCCAAGCGATTCTCTGAGAACTAACAAACTGATTCTTCTTCCACTGACGTGAGAACCTTCCATGTCTCAGTTGCATGCTTAGTTCTATTAACTTATTATTAAGGCTCGAGCCTTCTTCTTCTACGCCCACATTAGTCAGTTTCAACTTCATGGTAAGTATGCATTCGACGAATCAAGAAATCGGTGTCAGTGGGTCAATGTCTGTGCCCACCAATAGGGCTCCCAACATGTTTAGAGTAGTGTGTAAGATGAAAAGTATGTCAAATAATTAACAGACTTTGGGTTATACACAAACGAGTGGCATTTTTAATTAAATAAACCAAAAAAAATAAGTATTAAGAAAATAAACGCAATCTGAGAAGCATTAATAAAATAGGTATTTTCGTACTCCCAGGATACGAGTTACTAACTCGTATCCTGAGATTACGATTTACTCTGGCCCGCTGACTTGTTGACCTGACGTGGCTCTCGTAACTCGTATTCCCAGTATATGAGAGAGTAACTCGTATTCCTGGGATACGAATTACTCGGACTGGCCAATTGACTCTTTGATCATGACATGGCAGCTTACTTGGCACCGTAACTCGTAACTTTGGAATACGAGATAGTAACTCGTATTCTGAAGTTACGAGTTACGGAGGGCCCGACCAACTTGCATGGCCATGCAAGTGTCGGGCAATAATTGATCTAATTCGTAATCTGGTATTACGAGTTACGTGAATTATTCAAATAATTGACGTAACTCGTAAAACCAGATTACGAGTTACCTTAACTCGTACTTCTGTCATACGATTTAATTTTCTATATAAACAAACCACTTCTCGCTTATAATTCAAACCATAATCCTAAGTTTTTTTTTTAATAACTCAAACAATGGTGTCAAGTCGGGTACAAGTCGTAGTATATTTCGGCGGGGAAATAATTCAATCAGCCGATTCTACCATTAAATATAGTATCTGTCCTGTTGGGTATAGGCGAATTCGTCGTAACACCAGTTTTTCCGACTTTATATCGTTGTTGTTCGAAATTACTGGTGCTGATAGCAGTCATTGTTCCTTGATTGTCCATGGTAAAAATGAATACTTTCAACATTCCCGCCATTTTCATCAGCTTTTTCAAATCTCCAACGACAACGATTTACAATTTTTCATACATCCCGATTCAGAAAACAATTGTGTCGAGGTTTTTGTTAAAACAGTTGAAAATTCAAACTTCGATTTGAACGAAGAGCCTCATCAAAATTTTGAAGTTGGTTCTTCGAGTTACACCTGTACGGATTTTCCCGACATTGCCTCAGTTACGGCAGGGTTCAGTAATGTCTCTTTGGAGATGCCGGCGCATGTTCCATTCAATATGCCGGAAGTCGTGTCAGAACCGGAGGCAGAAGTCGTGCCAGAACTAGAGGAGGACGTTCATGTTAGTGATTCGGAAGCGGACGATGTGGGTCCACTTTTGTCCGAGTTACCTGATCCCAATGAGGACGACGAGAACGACGACGACGATGCACCAGATGATACCACTCCAACGAATGTTGCTGCTCCAACGCTGTATCAGTCTGTTCCATTTTTTCAAACGTACCAAATACCACTTCCAGCTGGTGACGACTACGGTGGTTGTGGGGAGTTTTACGACAGAGATAATCCTATGTTTTGTCGAAGTGTGATTTTTCAAACTAAAAAACATTTACAACGTGCCGTGATGAGCCAAAACACAACAAAACACAAAAGTAATATTTCACAAACGACTATCGGCCATGATGAGCCAAATGGCCGCCGGTCCCACAACGAGGTGGCATACGTACTCGATTTTCTCGACGGTTACCTTGCTCATCATCATCATCCGGACTTCGAGGTCGTTGCGGTCGTGGAGAAGGTGTTGCAAACTCCTAAAATGTGATAACAAAATTTTTGAAAATAATTTGCTCGCTTTAAATGCTAAATTGAAGGAATGTACCTGATGATCCATATACGGCGGCTGTGAGCTGTGTTGGGCTGCAGACGATTGGAAAAAGGGCGACAAGTCGTAAAAGAAGGACGGGTTCACCTCTTCGTGCACCTGAGATGGTCCGGCCCCATATGCCTGAGAAGGTCCGGCCCCGTGTACGTGAGATGTGCCGACCTCATGTGCGTGAGATGATCCGGCGTCGTCTGCGTGAGATGGCCCACTGCTTCGTCGAGTTCGGCGTCGCGAGATAAACATTTCGTCCATCTGCCGCAGTAAACCGATCGACTGGTCATGCTCGCCGGTTTCCGCGTACTGAAGGCTGTTGTGAACCCCGCGTTCCTAAATATCGAAAAGTAAATTATATAATTTGAGCTATTAATCAAATAATATTAGTACATAAATTAAACTTACGATGGTCGACATAAACACCGCATCCCCCATCTGGAAGCCCTGTGACATATGCCTCGCATGAGGGGATATGTAGAGTCGAGTGATCCAATAGTACCACTCGTAATATCCGTCCTCCACCGAGCTGAAGGTATTCGCGGGGCAGTGGTGCTCGGCGGGCTGCGGGGCAGTGGGAACGACGGGGTGGCGGTGCAGAGCGGGGCGACGGGGCAGGGCGTGGTGGCGGGGCATAGCGAGGCGGCGCGGTGGGGCAGGGCGTGGCGGCAGCCGGGTAGTGGGCAGGACGTGGTGGCGGGGCAGAGCGGGGCGGCGGGGCGGTGGGGCAAGGCGTGGAGGCAGCCGGGCAGTGGGGCAGGCCGTGGTGGCGGGGCAGAGCGAGGCGGCGGGCCGGTGGGGCAGGGCGTGGCGGCGGCGCAGTGGGGCTCGGAGGCGGCGGGGCTGCGGGTCGCAGAGATGGAAGCTCTCTGCTGCGGCGTCGAGGCACGGGTTAGGCGGCGGCGTGGAGGTCTTCGTCTGCTTCGTCGTCGTCGGGTTCGTCGTCGTCGTCGCTTGTCGCCGTCGTCGTCGCGTGCTTCGTCGTCGGCTTATCTTCTTCGCGATGGTAGTGTTTTAAAAATACAGATCTAACTCGTAATCCCAGGTTACGAGTTAGTAACTCGTATTCTGAGATTACGAGTTACTACACGTAAGGCGCACGCGCCAGCTCGGATAGTAACTCGTATCTCCAGAATACGAGTTACTAACTCGTAATCTGGGATTACGAAAATTGCTATTTTATTAATTCTTTTCAAATTCCGTTTATTTTGTTAATGCTTTTTTTTTTGTTTATTTAATTAAAAATACCAGGTTTTTCTAACTTAAAATAGTAATAAAAAAAAAGAAAAAGAAAAATAGAAAAATGTTTTACATTTTATTTCCCTACGTCAAACCCGATTGACTTAGAAAGGACGAACCCGTCGAGAAAAAATTTCACTCTGAAATTCTTTTCTTAAAATCGATCGATTGTTCTGCTCTCATTAGATCAATCGTCTTCCAAATCTCCTTAATATTTCTATTTTCTCTGTTTTCTGTATTTTGGTTTTTTCAAAGATCCTTTTCTTAACCCTAGTTCAGATGATGGGCCTCTTAACGCATCTTGAGTGGAGTATGAATGAGCTTGTTTATCTGGCGATTTCTTTTTTGGTATTGCTTTTCCAGTAAAATAAAAGAAAAAGGGTCAAGAATTCTTTTTTTTTTAATACGATGAGGAAGAAGCTCGATACTCGTTTTCCCGCTGTGAGCTTCGCCTTAATTTTACTTAATTTCTTTTTGTTTCGATATTTTTTTAATTATATTCCCCTGTTTCTGCGTGTAGATTCATGGGTTTGGGTTTTCCCTAAGTTTGCATACGTCGAATATAGAACTAGGTTTTTTATGGTATATTATTGGGGTTTAGGTCACAATTGAAGTATGCCATGGAAATGCTTTCATATTTTCAAGATAGAGCTATTTACTCTGTGGTTCTCTTTTCTTCAATGTAACTTGTTCCTTTAATTGAAGTAAATTTTTTGTTACTTTTGCTGATACATGCTATTTGAAGCAAGAACTTTCGTATCGGATTGCTTTTATCCATATGACGGAAACGAAAGTGATGCTATTGTTTGATTCAGTGACGTTCGGGATTATCTTAATCTGTGTTATTGTTCCTCTTTTCCCTCAGGCCCGAATTAAGAAGATAATGCAGACCGATGAGGATGTGGGAAAGATTGCAAATGCAGTGCCTGTCTTAGTTTGTATGCATAAATTGCAATGAGAGCATGCTTATTTTTACTACTCATGTTAGTTTGTATTAACATGTGCTCCTTTTGGTTTGTTCTTCAGCTAAAGCTTTGGAATTATTCCTGCAAGACCTGTGCGATCGGACATATGATATTACTGTGCAGAGAGGGGCAAAGACCGTTAGTTCGTTGCATTTGTAAGTGAAAATAAATACCGTTGTTCACTCAAATCTAGATCTTGATCTTGATCTGTTTCCATTGACTTATTTGATATTCTTATTTGGTATCTATGTTTCTCATCTAATGTACCCCACAGTTGATACATAAATACCTTATTATAACAACTCTACCAAACCTTAAAGTTTTTTTTCTTCTTTTGCATTTGGCTTGCAGAAAACATTGTGTGCACAGTTACAACGTATTTGACTTCCTTAAGGAAGTTGTCAGCAAAGTTCCTGACTATGGTCATTCTGATTCTGCTACTGAAGCCTCTAAAAGAAGGTTAGAAACTTTTCCCTAGTTTTTTTTTTTTAAATTTCTTTTACCTCAATGATTCAATTTCTCTTGTGCCTGCTTTAGTTGCTATTTAGTAATTTTCCCCATACCATTGCAGAAAAGTTGCTGCAAACGAGTCTAATGACAGTGATGAGGAGTCCAAAAGGAGCAATATGGTAAGAACTAAGACAACGCTTTAAAGTTAACATACAATGATCAAAAAGTTTAAACTTCCTTCCAATCTCCAGCATGAAACATCAAACGCAAGCAGCTCTTCTCGGGGACGTGGGCGGGGCAGAGGTCGTGGGCGGGGCAGACCCAGCAAAGCAATAGCAGCAGAGAGAGAGCTCTTAAGGCAAGAGATGGAATCCAATTCTCTATCGAACGTTCAGATAAGCTTCAAGCAAAACCCTAGCCCCGAGGGAAGGTCGATGGACGACTTTGAATCGCCGAAAGGGGACGATATCAATGGAGCTGCGACAAAAAGCATAGACTTAAATTTTGGGGCCGAAGTAAGTACAGTAAAAACAGCTTCTATTGCTGTTGATGTTGTTGATGCTTCGAAGGTGCCCGGCGATGTTGTTAATGATGATGAGAATCTTCTTGATATTGGTGAGATAAACAGAATGGTTGTTGACCCTATTGATCTTGCTCACATGAGTTCGAGGGTGGACGATGAAGAGGAAGATTATGATGAAGAAGAAGAAGATGGCTAGGAAACAGAGCATTATAGCTTTGTTGGTCTCATTCATTGCTTGCTTCGTAAACCATTTACGCTCTTTTATGAAGATTTTAAGGTTTCAATTTTGTATTTGTGTTTTTGATGGAATTATGTAGCTGCTGTTGATGTATATTAGTTTCTATCTTTGAAGTATTGATTACGAGGAGGGTGTGCTTGGTATGCGGACTCCGTGCGTGAAAAAAAAAAAGACGAAGGAAAAGTAAGTTAGCGCATCAAGCAATGGTATGTTACGCTTCTCCCACTATGCACTTTTCCTTTTCCTTGGGTGTTGAAATCATCATATCAAACGCATTCAAAATAGTCAGAAATATTATTTGTTTGTGAATATTTTAAGATAATAGGAAAAGGTTTCGGGAAAATTGTCACCTTGTTAAAGACAATTTGTGGTGTTTCGCAAATCAGACTGAAATAGAACTAGGGATTGGATGTATTTTGCTCACTCCGTCTTATCTTTTAGAATGTTTCCCAAAAAGTAAGATTATTGTGAACTAGTACTCATTGAGGTGAATTCATATTTGTTTCAAACTACACTTAATCGAAGCAATGAGATTACAATGATGTTTTGTGGGACATCTCTTGGAAAAAAAAAGCGATTAAGGGCCTTAATTTAAAATGACTTGCAAAACGAAGCTAAGGTAATGTGGTATAAAAAACATTAACACATTTTTTGTATGAGATAGAGGGAATAAATAATATGCAATATTGACAAGAAATTTAATAATTTAGTGAAGGAAAAATTTGACTTTGATAGTCATATATATGTTGGAATATTTAGAAAATGGCATTTGACATGGTCAACCTTAAAAAATAGCATTCAAATGTAAAATAATCGATATACCCTTACTAATTGACCCCACATTCAAAACCATCAATATACCCTTACTAATTGAGCCCACATTCAAAACCAATATATTTAATGGGATGTGCTATAGAATGGGCGTTTGTTCAAGTAATAAGTCTTGGTTTGAAATCCCAAAAACATTTTTTTTTATAAGAATGGGCAGCGCAGTGGACCTCGATAGGGGACCATGCCATATAGCAGGGGACCGCGCTATGTGCTGCACAGCATGGGGGGTCCCCTGCGTCTATTGCAGCAGGGAATCCCCCATGCTATGCAGCAGATGCAGAGGAACTCGACAGGGGACCCGTGCTATGTAGCAGGGACCCGTACTACATAGCAGTGGACCCGCTCATCCACTGCACAGCACGGTTGGTCCCTGTTATATAGCACGGGTCCTCTGAATGCGCCCATGCTATAAAGCAGCAGACCCCTGAATGTAGGGGTGTTCAAATTTCGGATAAAACCGAAGAAATCGACCGAACCGAAAAGAACCGAACCGAAAAGACCGGAACCGAAAAAACCGAACCGAAGCAAATTAAAATGGTTAGGATATCGGATTAAGCATACATAAAATCGAAAACCGAAAAATCGAACCGAAATTATCATACTACATTAAAAAAATAGAAAAATATTAAAATCATTTGTTTTTCTCCCATAACGTAAACAACACAATAAATATGATTTCATTGTTATATTTTTGTCTATTTTTAGGTGAATGTTTTCCTCACCAGTCAAATACAATTTTTCTCCCAAATAATTTGTAGTATCTTAAAGTTTTTATATTTTGGTTAGATTTTGTTCCATTTTCATATTGTTTTTTACCATTGAATTGTTTTTGCTACATGTCACGTCATAAATCTTCTTTGTTTCTTAATAACCATAAATGGTTATATGTATTTTTAGCTCATAATATTTTTTTTGTTGATATTAAATTCCTAACCGAAAAACCGAACCGAACCAAATTAAAACGGTTCGGATATCGGTTTAAGCATACGTAAAACCGAAAAAACGAACTGAAATTTCAAAAAACGAACTGAACCGACCGATGAACACCCCTACCTGAATGTTAAACAAAAACCTGTAAAATGACCCAAATACCCTTAAATTGAAGGCTATTTTTTTAAAGGTGGAAATCAAGAAGGTAATTTTTTTAAAAGAGCCTTATATGTTGAACCGAGAGGCATAAAATAGGGTCGAGAGCAAATGAATTATTAATACTAATAATAGAAATAATAAGGTAAGTATACATTTAAATACCTTAAATATAGAAGTATCAAATCAGTCAATTGTCAGAACTTCTTTATATATAGGTACCTTAGCAAAATAAAATTTACATATAGGTATGCGTTTGACTGAACATCATAAATTTAGATACCGTAGAGAAACGTATTCGAGTACCTCATACAATGAAAAAGGGTACAATACAGCTATAGTTTTAGAGGTAGCATTTAAAAATATTTAGGTATCAAATATACACGTGATGTTGTACGTATAATATAAAAGATACCTAAACGAATGTAAAATGGTACTCAGACCTAGTCGATACATATGCGCAAAACGTTTTAATACAAAAGATGTTTGACTTAGATACCCCAAATAATAATATTAATATAATAAAAAATTCGGAAATCTACACATAAATACCCAATAGGAAAAAAATCAGCCACTTTGACTTAGGTACCTTGTCAGAACTATTTTATAGCTAGGTACCCAGTTGAATAAAATTTTTACACTTAGGTACCTAATCACCTAAGATTACGAAAATACCCTTATTAAATGTTTTAGAATTTCATTTCAGCTTTTTTTTTCTCTGCAAAATTCGACCTTCAGCTCGCCGTCGACGATTTCTTCTTGCCGACCAACTCCTTCTGCTCGTGCCGGCGCCGGACAAGGATCGAAGACCCTTTTGAACGTTGGGTTCTCGATTTTGGGGGTTGATTTTGTCAGGTAAGTTTTTCTTTTGGTTTGGGTTTGGATAACCGATTTTGGGCGTTTGAGGTTTATCCCAAATCCGTGAGCTCAATGCTATCCAAGAGCTCCATATAAGAGTGGAATGTTAGGATTTGATAGTTATTGAGGCTAATCCGTCGAGATTTCGGTTTTCTTTTATGTAACTGTTACGGCGTACCATTTCCTATGAATATTACGTACCATTGTATGTTGTTTTACCGTACCTAAATACATTATGCGACACAGTCCGATTTGACATTTATGTTATGTAGTATCTTTGTGTATTTATATTACGTACCAAGTAACATGTCTATACGTTACCAAAATGTCCAGTTATGCAGTACCAATCTAAACTATACACCGTACCATTTATACAGGTTGCCATATTATCTGAAAATATGACTTCTGCAAATTCGTTTGGTGGCGGGACGTTATTTGCAATGTGTGAGTATAAAAGGGAGTCTTCCTTACTATTAATCAATGAAGCAACGACGCTTATCGATATATACGTATCCCTCCAAAGAAGGTGGTCGGATATCGATTCCCGGCATGACTCAATAAAGACACGGAGGATTCCATCTCAGGTAGATAGAAGATCCAACAAGTGTAAAATATGTGGGAAATACGGACATAATCGCCGTACTTGTACAGAAGCCGTAACGACGTAGCGTCCGTATTTTCCATGTATTTTCTTTTTGCTTTTGTCCCATAACCTTTTTCGGTGCTCTTTTGTATGGTATTGGCTCATTCTTTTTGTCTAAATGATGCCAGTAGGTCATTGTTTTGTTCAAATGTGTCAATAGGATATGGCTCATTGTTTTTGTCTAAATTTGGTACTGTAATGACTGCCAGTTTGGTACAGTAAGATATGCACATTTGGTACTGTATTATATGTAAATTTAGTACCGTAATGAATGCCAGTTTGGTACAGTAATATATGTAGTTTTGGTAACGTAACATATGTAAATTTGGTACTGTACTGACTGCTAGTTTGGTACCCTAGGCCTAAGATATGCAAATTTGGCACCGTATATGTAAATTTGGTACTGCGATTGACAGTTTGGTACCCTAACTGTGCAAATTGGCACCGTAATATATGCCAGTTTGGTACGGTAATATATATATGTTTGGTACTGTAATATATGCCATCTCGGTACGGTAGTATACATATGTTTGGTACTCTACGACATGCATGTTCGTACTGTAACATATGCCACTTTGCTAATGTATGCACATTTGGCACCGTAATATATGTAATTTTGTTACTGTAATACATGCCAGTTTGGTACCATAAGACATGCAAGTTTGGTACGGTAAGATGTGCCTGTTTGGTACTGTCATATATGCTAGTTTGGTACCTTACGACATACATGTTTAGTACCGTAACCTATGCCAGTTTGCTAATGTATGCACATTTCGCACCGCAATATATGTAAATTTGGTACTGTAATGTATGCCGATTTGATACCCTAAGATATGCAAATCTGGTACGGTAAGATATGCCTGTTTGGTACTGTAATATATGCCAGTTTGGTACCCTACGACATGCATGTTTCGTACCGTAACCTATGCCAGTTTGCTAATGTATGCACATTTGGCACCGTAATATATGTAATTTTGTTACTGTAATACATGCTAGTTTGGTACCATAAGATATGCAAGTTTGGTACGGTAAGATGTGCATGTTTGATACTGTCATATATGCCAGTTTGGTACCCTACGACATGCATGTTTGGTACTGTAATATACATATTTGGTACTGTAATATATGCCAATTTGGTACGTTAATATACGCAGCCTTGGTACTGTAATATAGGTAATATAGGTACTCTAAGTGTACGACATAGGGTACTGTATCCTTTCAGAAGTAGGTACAGTATAAATTAAAGTAAAACTTTGAATTTAAGAGTTGGCTATATTCCGCCACAAACGAAGTATTTCAGCATGTGTTGATGTGGATAGAGGATTAGACAATTTCTGACTTCTTTCAGTAATGATTGCACACTTTTCTGACGTTTTTCAGTCATGAGTGGACATATTTCTGACATTTTCTATGTCATGTTTGGACAGAATCTGACATACGAGGTTTTAAATAATAAAAGACAGCTCATCTGACATGTCAGTTGGCTTTAATAAAATGTTTCATGTCTTATGTAATTTTGGGTACTGCAACCGTGGCTGCGTTGGTACGCTTTAAACAAAACGACAGGTACCCCTACATAGATATTTAAGGTACGGGGTCCCTTATATATATGATACGTCATACTAGGGTTAGTATTTTTCGGGGTCGATCGAATTACGTTTTCATCTCGAACCACCGTAGACCAATAATATTTAGTATTAAATACGTTTCAGATCAAATTCGGTGCATTACGCCCCGCACGCATGAATTAAATCTTAGAATACCATGATTCATTATAGTATAAGGATACAAGCAAGAACATCTACAACATAATTTGAATAATGTGGTGAGTGCTAATCTGCGAATTCGGTGCATTAGGCTTTCACATTTTCTTTTCATTCCGTTATTGTTAGGTATTGTCAAAATCACGCACGACACCGCGATTCGATTACGAATGTATTTTTTTCCGATCGTATAACAAATGGTACGATATGCTTTCATAATTTGGTACTGTATATGTGCAATTATAGATACGATAAGGCTGCATGTTATGGTACTATATAGGTAAATGTTAAGGTACCTTCTGTAAATCACAAGGTACCTTAGTGTACAACAGATAAGGTACTTCATGTGCGATATATAAGGTACGGTATATATTTACGTATTGGTACGAACCTGCACTTAGGGTACGCTATATGTAAGCGATATGGTACGGTAATATGAAAGACAAGGTACTCTATATCTTGTGTTTATGGTACGCCATATATTTACATAATGGTACTCTGTACGTAAAGGATAAGATACGGTCCTACAATAACATATGGTACTGCATAAATTACGGACAGTCATAGAACAACAAAATACAGCACACTTGGCAATAACTTTGGGTTTTTCGAATTCCCCATCGGGAATAATACAGAGTTAAACAAGAAAAGAACAAACAACCTAAGGAACTCATCTGTGTTCTCCCTCCCAAACTTTCCTACAAACTCATTCAACAACTCTAAGATTTTTTTACGGGTTACATTACCATTTTTCTTACCGAAAAGCCGTTCAACGGTTTTCGATTTCATTTTCGAATTTAGGTCCACGGGCTGTCCTACATTATGCAAGGCCATTACAACACTAAATTCATGTGAGGAGAATACCACATTCGTATTCTCCCCCAACCTAAACATGTTCGCCTCTACACTATACCGCTTTATCAATGCCATGATTCGAGCAAACGAATGCGACATCTTAGGCATATCTAAAAAAAATGAAACGGGGATGCGACTTCTTATAGCTTCTATCATGGGTCATGCTACCCTTCAAATTGCTAATGGTAGATCGAAAGAGCGTAGGATGGCACCTGGAAGACAGCTCAAATCCCTTCCGCGGAGGCATTTCTGCAAAAAAAACAAAACTGTTAACAAGCAGTACCATTATATTCACACAAGGGGTACCAATTTGGCCAAACAGAGTGTACCAAATGCAGTGATAATGTAGTACCAAAAAACATTGACCCCATTTTCGAAAAACCCAATGTTAACAAGTAGTACTATTTTGTTCACACAAGGGGTACCAATTTACCCTAACAGAGGGTACCAAATGCAGTGATAATGTAGTACAAAAAAAAATTGACACCATTTTCGAAAAACCCACTACTAACAAGCACTACCATTTTATTCACACATGGAGTACTAGTTTTCCAAGACAGAGGGTACCAAAACATATTGACCCCATTCAAGGTAACCACTAACAAGTAGTACCATGTTATTCACAAAAGGGGTACCAATTTGGCCAAACAGAGGGTACCAAATTCAGTGATAATGTAGTACCAAAAAAAATTGACCCCATTTTCGAAAAACCCACTGTTAACAAGAAGTACTATTTTGTTCACACAAGGGGTACTAATTTACCCTAACAGAGGGTACCAAATGCATGGATAATGTAGTACCAAAACAAATTGACACCAGTTGATAAAACCAATGTTAACAAGCAGTACCATTTTACTCACATAAGGGTACCAATTTGCCTAAACAGAGAGTACCTAATGTAGTGATAATGTAGTACCAAAAAAATTGACCCCATTCGAACACTTTTGCCAAGTGGTACCATTTTATTCACACGGTACTAATATGCCAAAACAGAGGGTACCAAATGCAGTTACAATGTAGTACCACAACAAAGGGACCCCATTCGAAAAAATAAAAATCGACCCATTCCAAAAAACCCCAAATCAAGCAGCCACGACGAAATGCACGCACAAAAAACCGTAATCGACCAACAAATCACGCACATTCCAAAAATACGCACAAAAAACCCTAATTGTGACGAAATGCGACCACTTTACGGTAATACTGTGAAAGACTTACCAATCGATTTCAGAAGGGAATAAAACGACGAACGACTGGAGTGAAGACGTAGAATCTGAAGCCAAAAACACCCGGGTCGATTCTGCCAAGGAATCGCGCGATTTGGTTTGGGGCTGTGTGGTTTTTTCTTTTTTTTTTTATGAGCGATCGTGAAATAAGAAACAAGGTAAGAGATGTAAAAAACCAGTTCTAGTAGGGGTAAATCCGTCAGTTAGGTACCTATCAGTAAAATAAAATTCAACTAGGTACCTAGGCTAAAAATTACACTGACTAGAGACTGATCTGTCTAATTTTTTTGATGTAGGTATTTAAGTGTTGAATCCCCTAAAAAATTCACATTCCAAATAAAATAAAGTAATAAAAAATATTAGAATAATGAACTATTTTTCCCGCTTAAACGAACACTGTGAAATCTTCACAGTAATAGCAGAGAATCAAGAAAGAAGCGTTACGCTTCATTTCGAATTTCACGATACAGAAGATATGAAAGCAAACCAAGACTGTACGATGCTTTCTATTTCGCTTTAGGGTTTTCTTTTCCACTCAATTGCACCGCAATGTCAGTAGTTTTCAAGGCCGATTCCACCTCGCCCCTTTCGTTATCGATGTCAGGCAGCACCACATGCGCTTCTCTGTTGCGGGAACTTCAGGTAAGAGCGATTGTGGAAAATCCGCTGTTTCGATTTATCATTTATTCATTTCTTGCGAGGAATTGTTTGACATATATGGACATTGTGCATACGACTCTGCCGCACGGTGACTCGAGAGTGTAGTGGAGATATAATTGCATGTTATCTTATGGGTGAATGGAATCTTTATAATTTAGTCTGTGAGAAATAAACTGTTTGTAGAATGGCAAAACAAGAAGAAAAAAAAGCTTTTCTGGTAACTTTTACTAATTTTCAGGAAATATGGGATGAAATCGGAGAGAGTGAGACTGATAGAGACAAAGCCCTTCTCGATTTGGAGCAGCAGTGCCTTGACATTTATCGGAAAAGGGTTGAGAGTACGCGAAAGCACAAAGCTGATCTGCGCCAGGCTTTAGCGGATGCAGAAGCAGAAATTGCTCAAATATCATCTGCTCTTGGAGAAGTGGTTTCGCTATCCAGGGTTTGTTCACCTCTTTCCCTAATAAACTGTGTTGTATGTATTTTTTATATTTTCTTTGTGGTAGATTTACATTTTCCTGTCCCAATAATTTAGAGATTGTAGTATTATAGTAGTGTGACAAAGGGTGGTTTGCATGCTTTTAGATTTTCTATTAACTGGGCTTTCTGTGTCAGGAGAAGACAAAAACCAGTGTCAAGCAGCAATTATCTACTATAAGTCCTATAGTTGAGAATTTGAGGCGAAAGAAAGACGAGAGATATAAGGAGATTTCAGAAACTGAGTTCCAGATTGCTCGTATCTCTTCGGAAATAGCTGGCAATGATCAGATAGCTAATCCTAATGAGGCATATGTGGATGACTCTGACTTGACGACCAGAAAGTTAGGAGAATTGAAGTCGCATTTGAAGGAGCTTCAGTTTGAAAAGGTTTGATACTAATTTCTTATGTCGGTTTCTAATTTGCATTTTCCAGATTCGTTATCCCTTTTTTTTTTTTTCTAGAAATGGTATGTAGTTGAATTATACGCGATTTATGCAGAACATGCGGGTACAAAAGGTTATTGGCCTCATGAAGGGAATCCATGAACTCGCTGTTGTCATGTCCCTAGACTTTAAGACCATAATGGCTAGAGTCCTCCCAAGTCTTGTTGATACTGACTTTGGTCAGGCAAAGAGCATAACCGATGATACACTCGCTGGACTAACCATTGAGTTGAATTTGTTGAGGCAAGAGAAGCGACAGAGGCTACTAAAGGTCGTCATGAGTAATTTTTATCGCCTTTCTATTTATAAGTTCAAGATTTCCATGTGTAGATTACCATTGGTTGAAAGCTGTCTTAAAGTTCCCTTCTTAAATTGGTGATTGTTTGTCGAACTTCTACGTGTCGTCTACCTGTTTGATAGGCATGAAGAAGTTCATCTTCTGAAATCTCGAACTCTAAATTTCTAAGAAGCTTACTTCTCTATTTGCAAGAACAAAATAGTATAATTTACTAATGTTGTTGCTTGTCATTTTTGGTAAAACTTCAAGGAGCGAATTTTATAAATTTCTCAACTCTTGCACCGCATTTATTGTCATTGAGTAACTTGATTGCTTAAAATAAATTATAAAGTTCGTTTTCAGCCTTATCGATATTGAACTGGTGGTGCATGGTGCATCATCGACATGAACGATTTTGGTATAGATTTGTCAATCAGGTGGTTTGGTAGGTACTTGACTTTTTTTCCCTGATACATAATCATGTTCATAACTTTTCTTGTACTACCTTGATTATTGGATTTCCATTCAGGTACAAGATTTTGGGAGAGCGCTAATAAAACTGTGGGACCTCTTGGATATGTCTATGGATGAAAGAAGAAAATTTGATAACGTTACTTGCTTAATGAATTTAGCAGCAGATGAAGTTGTGAGTATGGGATGTCTATCTGTTGATGTCATTGAGCAGGTAGGCTCCTCTCACTAATTTGCTGTTTCCTTTTATTTGTTTACTAAAATATATAATATGGTACTCGTCAAAATCTTGCTTATTCTTAATATGCGCGCGCCACTTGACATGTCTGTAGGTTGAACTGGAAGTTGATCGTTTAAATTTTCTGAAAGCGAATAAAATGAAGGAGCTCATACTCAACAGACAATCAGAGCTTGAACAGATATACAAAGAGGTCCATATGGAAATCGACGGTGACAGAGCGAGAGAAATGCTCATTTCTCTTATGGAATCTGGTCTGATCGTTTCTACTTTTAAGATCGATCTGCATATGCTGTTGACTGCTCTTTTAGTTATTTCCCGTGTTCTCTGCCATCTGCATATCGCGGTGTATTTTGCTGCTGTTTTCCATTAAAATTGTGTTTTGTGAGAGGGTGATTTCTTTGTACATGAAAGTCATGACCGTAGAAAATATTGATCCCACCTGAAATGGTAAGTTGTCAGAGAATTTCAGTCGGTCCTAAAGAGACTGTACTGTTAACTGGAAAAAAATACCAAAAGGTATCTTGTTGCCATCAATAGTTGCTAAAGATAATACATAATAGCTTATATATCATATGGATCTTCAGTTAAACAGGGCAATTCTTCATGTCATTCTGTCAATCTGATTATTTAATCTAAATGCAAGTTATTCAACTGTTTCAATATGTGTCTATCTGCAGAAACATGCGAGCTTTCCGGACTTCTAGCAAGCATGGATGATGAGATTGCAAAAGCAAATGCACTAACTCAAAGCAGAAAGGATATTTTGGATAAGGTGGAGAAATGGAGACATGCAGCTGAAGAGGAAAGGTGGCTAGAGGAATATGAAAGGGTAATGTGCTTTTTATAATTGTTATTGTTGCAGTACAATGTTTTACACGGGAATTTATATTTTATGGATCTTTAGCAACTAGGGCTCTAATTATGGTTCTTTCAATAAGCCACAAAGTGCATCTCTTTTCTAGAAATTACATTTACACAAAGTTGAATGTTATATGTCTTGCATTTAAAAGCCTTTGTTTGAACTTTTTTGCAAGTGCTAAAAGCCTTCAATTTGTTTGGTTATTGCAGTTAATCCTTCTGTTAGAGTGTCACTATAATATATCTATGATCATAATCCTTTTTTGAACTTTCTTGCAAGTTCCTTCGGCAATATATTGAGCATGGCCTGTTATACAACGGACTTACATCAATAGTTTTATTTTATGTAGTTTTATTTCTAAAAGGTCAGATTTTCTTCTTCATGTTTCCTCCAGGATGAAAATCGTTACAGTGCCGGAAGAGGAGTGCATAAGAACTTAAAACGGGCAGAAAAGGCGAGGAATCTGATAAACAAGATTCCATGTATGTTCTTGGCCTGAATTGATTTTTTTAATGACAGAACATTAATTTCATAAAGCGATTTCTTTCATAATCATGGTATACCTGGTCACATCACTGCTGGTTTAGATCATCAATTCAAGCACTACGCGAAAGTGTGCTTTTCTTGTCGTCCCTCAATTTCTGAATGACTAGATTATCCTTTTAAGATTGATAAGCTTGCCTTGTGGAATATGCACACTGGGCCATGTTTTTTGCAGCTCTTTTGGAGAGCTTAACTGCAAAAGTAAAGGCCTGGGAGTCAGAGAAAGGAATGCGATTCCTCTACTATAAGGTAACACATCACTGCTTTGTGTCCATTAGAATATGTATAAACAATTCCCCACCCCACCTTTTTGTTAATCTCAAACCTATGTCAGGCCCCTTTACTCGAGACATTGGAGCAATTCATGATTTCCCGGCAAGAAAAAGAAGAGGAGAAGCGCAAAACTCGAGTACGTCTAATTTGCATGAGAAAAGAAAAAAGAGGTAGTAAACTTTCACGCTGATAATCATCATCATCCTATATATAAATGTAGGAACAAAAGAAGCTACAGGATCAGCTAGCTATCGAACAAGAAACACGATTTGGCTCAAAGTCAAACGCTAAGAAACAGCGTTCAAGGACTACAAATGCAGCTACTACTCCTTCGGCTCCTCGGCCTGGAGTTTCTAGCCATGGAAAAGGAGGCAATGGTAGATATAGTGGTAAGGTTGATGCTGTGATTCCTGTTAATTACGTTGCTTTGCCTAAGGATGATAATAGAATTGGTTAGGGAGTGCGGAAGCTATGTTCTTATTCTTTTTTGTTGCTCGCTCTATGGTTTGGTGTATAGTTTAGAATGGTTATCTTTTCTGTTGATTCAGGCAATTAATTCATTTCTTTAAAGGGGATACCTCTCGGAAAAAAAAAAAAACATACACAGTGGAGTATTATATAATACTACTTTTCGGCACAGCTATGTGCTGGTGCGTAAAATATAATTATATTTAATGTTACTTTTAGTTTTGAAATTTAGACCATCTCCAACCGAAAACTTATTCTCAAACCCAAAATACAGTAATTGTCACGTCAAATAGTAATTCATCTCCAACCATCAAACTCATTTTCAAACTCAAAAGAATATTCTTGGAATATTCTCTTATACACCAATTTTATAACTTTTTAATCATATCCATATAATTTACAACTTCACATATTAGAACCAAGACAAATAAAAATATTATTTAAGCATTCATAATTATTTAGTTATTTATATTTTACAATTATTATTATTATTATTATTCAAGTATTATATAAATATAAACACTTATATAGATATTATACATAAGAAAAATTAAAAAGATTTTGCAGAAGAAATAATTATTAATTCAATTGGGGTCAATTTATAAGAGTTGAAAAGTTATAAGTGTGTAAACAGTGAAACGGATAAATGCGTTTTTAGGAGAGAGAATTTCATCTGAACTCATTTTACGTATGCTTTTTAGTATCGGTTGGACCATTATTCCTTATATGCGTTCTAGTTTGCCGTTCGATTGGAGTTGGCCTTATATGTTTCATTGATGAATTTTTAAATATATAAAAGGAAAAGTATGTGTAAAAGTACAATAAAAACAAAATTTAGAAGTGGTATTATAATTATTAATTTGATTATAAATAAATGGGTTAAATTGTAAATAGAGGGAAATCCACGAACTTTATAAAAGTTACAATTGTTTCGATTACCTATGTGAGACTGAGATTGGATATAAAACTACAATATCCTTAAAATATATAAGTGTGAATTGCATGGTAATGTTCAGGTAGACAGTCCCCACATTTATTAATTGAAGTTTAAATATAATGTTATTGTTAGTGGACTCATAACCTGGGATGCCAAACTTTATCTATTTATAGGTTTACTGAGGTAACTATTGAATACCTAGCTTGTACACATGTAGCTTATTTATTTACCTCAATATTGTGCCTCATTTGATATACATAAAATGTAAAAAAGGTTATTCTCTCTCCTTTGCAATACAACGTACTCCACAGTTCATAGAAACCATCAACGACATCTTCAAAATCGAAGGTAAAATATATGTTTTGGTTAATCTTTGTTTTGATTTAATATATTTGTTTTCTTATTTTAATATAAGCCCTCATGAGTGTTGTATGAGATTAGCAAGTAGATAATTTGTTCATTTAGAATTCATTGAAGAAGACAAAAGTCAGTCGCAGCAAGCTTAAGATGTATTATATAACTATAAAATATTTTGTCCAATGAAAGATGTAAACATTGTAAGAAGGAAAGACGGTGATGTTTCAGATTCTATCATAAATGTTCAATTTTTAAAATTTCAACTTTGAGGGCGAGGTGATACATGGATGAAGACCTATGAGGCGGCAAATGGTCTTGATGTTTTGACATTTTGGGGCTACGGCCTTTGTATATTCATAAATTTGTAAATGACTATCGTTGCAGTATATTTTATTTTTGGAATTTTTTTTATTAGACGGGGCTTCCGCGGCTTACGTTGCGAAAATCCGCCACTAATCCTAATTAGAAAGCGAGGATCGCCACATTTGATTTTTCAATGTGGATTGTCAATTGGATTTTTCATTTGTTAGTGGTGTTCGTGTAATGATGTTCTGAGTCTAATTAGTTTATTTCTTTCAGCTCTCCTTTTGGGGGTGCTTCACCTTTTTTTTTTCATTCATCGATTATGTGACGTGGTCTGTGATGACATTCTTTCGCTGTAAATGAGAAAAAAATCAGTTTAGAGTTCTATCAATGCACTTAGCTGAACTAATATGGTTTAACTATTTTGCTGAAAACGGTACTGAATCAGTTCTAATTTTCAATTTTACATATAAATTCCTTGATTTGCAATGAGTTTGTATGATGAAGAACATATTCAAAGATCCGTATTCATTTCGTGTTTATTTTGTAGAGATATTTTTATTGAGTTTTGAACATGACTTAATGTGCGCACCGATTGCATTATGCTTTAATAACGAAAATCATGTTTTTATTTCATTTATGTCGTTCAACAATGCAATCCATTGCATGAGAAGCCTTGTGATGAGATATTCTTTAAAATTATGGTGCTATGAGTAGATCCATCAACAACAATACAATGACAATAATTCATCTGCTAAAGGTTTTTTTTTCCTCGTCTCCTTTTTCACATGAAATTTTCATTTAAATGAAGGTAGATTCCTATCTATTTTATGTTTGAATTTACGGGTATGTATGCAAGTCCAATTTTTCAGAATCTTAAATGAAAGTAGAGATACTTTCACGTATAATTTTTTCCAATGTGCTTGAAGCCTAAAATCAAGGGCACTGATACGTGGCTTGCTGTGGAAACATAGAATGAAGTGTTCCATCACATCCCGAGAGATGATAGAGTAGAAAGTATTAAAGAAGTTTTGAGCGTTTTACAAGCTGAAAGTTTTGTCCATCAATTTTTCAGCTCCCACTTATTTTTTTGTTTTAATTAACTCTAAGTTTTGTCCTCAGAGCAAACAAAAAAGCCACAGTTGATAATTAACTCATCTTATCATTCTTTTGCTTTTCAATGGTGTTGTATAGGCGGAATTTTTCTTTTGCTTTACTAATTTTAAACTGCAGTTATACAAAGGTAGCTCATCTAACGATAATGGTATCAGATTAAAGTTTTTTAGGGAATTTTAACAATATCTAAAAGTTTCTTTAAGATTTTGAAATTGTTTTAGGTGATTACTTGACACCGTTGGTGATATTTTATAATCTATTGTAGGCCTAAACTCGAAAACTATCATGTTTGTGCAACTTAGGCCCATTTGATCAGAGTAACTTAGTGAAACTCATATGACTGAACTTTTAACTCTGATTCGAGTAGCCGAGTTGTGTTATGTCATAAAACAAATTAATACTAGCGAGTGTCAAAGGATGAAACTTTGGTCGAAAATGCAACGTTACATTGTAAATCAAAAGATGCGTCTAAGAGAAGCTCAAAGAAAAATAGCGTGGACAAAGAAAAGAATGTTCACAAGAATCAAATTGAGAATATACAAGACACTGAAAGTCATTAGAAGCACGTACAAATTTTATCATTTTTTAAAGTAGTAAAGAAGGAAATTTCTAAAAAAATTACTTTAACAATACAACTTCATACCCGTGCATTGCACGTGCAATAAACTAGTAATATATCATATGTCACTGTGTGGGACAACGCAGATTACCAATCTTCCTCCTTATATCATCTCGCCTCGCCTTATGGGTTATATATGTATCTTCAACTTACTTTGTGGTGCGAATTTTTATTCCTTTCACTTAGTTTCCGTGTTGTGTTGGTGTAAATTATTATTTTGTTTTTATTTGATTTGTCTTTGTGTTAATATATGAAAGTTTGTCTGAACAATATGTTTTAGATAATTTTTTCTGAATGTATGAAAATAGAATTTGGTTCTGTTTGTAGAGGTCTATCATAGATATACCACTTCAACTTTTAATTTTTTTTTTTCAGGATGTGGGAAAATGGTCATAGCAATAGAAGCCATATACTCGGCCATTGTCGTTCCATTTCAATTTGGATTTCTAAATGAGCCAAATGAAACGAGTATTTTGTAGCATTTTGATTTTCTGATTCTTGCGCTGTTCCTTTTCAATTTTGTGGCGACTTTTTTTGTGGCTTATTTAGACGAAGTCAAACTTATTCCTATCATTCAACTGCGAATGATTGCAAAGAGATATTTGAAATCTTGGTTGGTACCTGACCTTATTGCAATCGTTCCATCTCAATTTCTAACTTCTCTATTCCATGGACTTATGGGTCGACAACAATGTTTCGCCTATGTCAACTGAGGAGACCGGGGACGTTGTTTGCACGATTATTTTTGTTTTTTACTGCTGCTTAATTTTATTTCCTTTTTAAAGTTCAATTATGTTTTTGCAAAGGACATAAGGTTCAATTACTTTTTAGTGCTATCCGTCAAGCTGATATTTTAGTTGTGAGGATTAACTTCGTAATTTAGTGCGATATAAACATTTACTAGCATTTTCGTCACTCTTTAGATAACTGTAGGTCAATGTTTTGTGGTGCATCTTGGTGTTTGCCTATGCTATAAACTTGCATTCCATTACCATGACCACAAGACAACGTGGATTGGTAATAAAATGCAAGATTTTCACAATGAAAGCGTTTGCATTCCATTACCATGACCACAAAATAACTTCGCCTTTCGAAAGAGGATTAAAATGTCTGGCGATGAGTACTTTGCAAGTGCAGACGAATGTCACATTACTGACATACTGCCTCCGCTGCGTTCGACAACGCAGATTACCGATCTTTCTCCTTATATCATCTCGCCTTATGGGTTATATAGGTATCTTTAACTTACTTTGTGTTGCGAGTTTTTATTTCCTTTCACTTAGTTTCCGTTTTGTGTGTGTTAATTTATTATTATGTTTTTTATTTGATTTGTCGTTGTGTTTATATTAGAAAGTTTGTTTGAACAATAAGTTTTGGATAAATTTTTCTCAATGTACAAAAATAGAATTTTGTTATGTTTGTAGAGGTCTACCATTGATATATAGTTTTACAACATTCAACTATTAACTTTTTTCCGCTATACCACTTCAACTTTTTTTTAAATTGGTTTTTGCAGGATGTGGGAAGGGGTCATAGCAATAGTAGCCATATACTCGGCCATCGTCGTTCTAGAAAGCGTTTGCATTCCATTACCATGACCACAAGATAACTTCGCCTTTCAAAAGAGGATTAAAATGTCCGGCACTGAGTACTTTGCAAGTGCGGACGAAGGTCAGATTATCGACATATTGCCATCACTGGGTGCGACAACGAAGAATACCGATCTTCCTCCTTATATTATCTCGCTTTATAGGTTATATAGGTATCTTCAACTTACTTTGTGTTGCGAGTTTTTATTTACCTTCACTTTGTTTCCTTATTGTGTTGGTGTAAATTTGTTATTTTGTTTTTTATTTGATTTGTCTTTGTGTTTATATTAGAAAGTTTGTTTGAACAATATGTTTTGGATATTTTTTTCTCAATGTATAAAATAGAATTTTGTTCTGATTGTAGGGTCTATCATAGATATGTACAACATTCAAGTATTGCCGCTATACTACTTCAACTTTTTTTAAAATATTTTTCGCAGGATGCGGGAAAGGGTCATAGCAATAGTAGTCATATACTCGGCCATCGTCGTTCCATTTCAATATGGATTTCAAAATGAGCCAAATGAAACGAGTATTTTGTCGCATTTTGACTTTCTGATTCTTGCGCTGCTCTTTTTCGATTTTGTGGCGACTTTTTTGTGGCTTATTTAGACGAAGTCAAACTTATTCCCAGCATTCAACAGCGGATGATTGCAAAAGAGATATTTGAAATCTTGGTTGATACCTGACCTTATTGCAATCATTCCATCGCACTTTCTAACATCTATTCCCATGGGCATATGGGTCGACAACAATGTTTAGTTTATGTCAACTAAGGAGACCAAAGGCATTTTTTGCATGGTAATTCGTTTTGTTTTTACTACTGCTTAATTTTATTTCTTTTTTAAACACGTCTCAATTGTTTTACTGGTTTTTTAGTATTGCGACGTTATTTTATATTTGAAAATAGGTTGGCGAAGGACATAAGGTTCAATTACTTTTTAATGCGATCCGCCAAGCTGATATATGTAAGTCTAGTTGTGAGAATTAACTTCGAATTTTGGGCGATAGAAACAATTACTAGCATTTATGTCACTCTTTATATAACTGTAGGTCACTATTTTGTGGTGCACCGTGGTGGTTGCTTATACTATAAACTTGCATTCCATTACCATGACCACAAGCAACATGGATTGGTCATAAAATGCCAGATTTTCACAATGAAAGCGTTTGCATTCCATTACCATGACCACAAGATAACTTCGCCTTTCGAAAGACGATTAAAATGTCCGGCGCTGAGTACTTTGCAAGTGCGGACGAAGGTCAGATTATCGACATATTGCCTTCACTGGGTGCGACAAAGAAGATTACCGATCTTCCTCTTTATATTATATCCCTTTATGGGTTACATAGGTATCTTCAACTTACTCTGTGTTGCGAGTTTTTATTTCCCTTCACTTTGTTTCCGTGTTGTGTTGGTGTAAATTTATTATTTGTTTTTATTTGATTTGTCTTTGTCTTTATATTAGAAAGTTTGTTTGAACAATATGTTTTGGATATTTTTTTCTCAATGTATAAAAATAGAATTTTGTTCTGATTGTAGGGTTTATCATAGATATATACCACATTCAAGTATAACTTTTTGTCGCTATACCACTTCAACTTTTTTAAAATATTTTTTCGCAGGATGTGGAAAAGGGTCATAGCAATAGTAGCCATATACTCGGCCATCGTCGTTCCATTTCAATATGGATTTCAAAATGAGCCAAATGAAACGAGTATTTTGTCGCATTTTTACTTTCTGATTCTTGCGTTGTTCTTTTTCGATTTTGTGGCGACGTTTTTGTGGCTTATTTAGACGAAGTCAAACTTATTCCCAGCATTCAACAGCGGATGATTGCAAAAGAGATATTTGAAATCTTGGTTGATACCTGACCTTGTTGCAATCATTCCATCGCACTTTCTAACATCTCTATTCCCATGGGCTTATGGGTCGACAATAATGTTTGGCCTATGTCAACTAAGGAGACCAGGGGCATTTTTTGCATGGTAATTCTTTTTGTTTTTACTGCTGCTTAATTTTATTTCCTTTTAAACACGTGTCAATCGTTTTGTTGGTTTTTTAGTATTGCGACGTTATTTAATATTTTGAAAACAGGTTGGCGAAGGACATAAGGTTCAATTACTTTTTAGTGCGATACGTCAAGCTGATATTTGTAAGTCTAGTTCTGAGGATTAACTTCGTAATTTTGTGCGATAGAAACAATTATTAGCATTTACATCACTCTTTATATAAGTGTAGGTCACTATTTCTGTGGTCCACCTTGGTGGTGGCCTATACTATGAACTTGCATTCCATTACCATGACCACAAGCAACGTGGATTGGTCATAAAATGCCAGATTTTCACAATGAAAGCGTTTGCATTCCATTACCATGACCACAAGATAACTTCGCCTTTCAAAAGAGGATTAAAATGTCCGGCACTGAGTACTTTGCAAGTGCGGACGAAGGTCAGATTATCGACATATTGCCATCACTGGGTGCGACAACGAAGAATACCGATCTTCCTCCTTGTATTATCTCGCTTTATGGGTGATATAGGTATGTTCAACTTACTTTATGTTGCGAGTTTTTATTTCCCTTCACTTTGTTTCCGTGTTGTGTTGGTGTAAATTTATTATTTTGTTTTTTATTTGATTTGTCTTTGTGTTAATATTAGAAAGTTTGTTTGAACAATATGTTTTGGATATTTTTTTCTCAACATATAAAAGTAGAATTTTGTTCTGATTGTAGGGTCTATCATAGATATATACAACACTCAAGTATTAACTTTTTGCCGCTATACCACATCAACTTTTTAAAAATATTTTTCGCAGGATGTGGGAAAGGGTCATAGCAATAGTAGCCATATACTCGGCCATCGTCGTTCCATTTCAATATGGATTTCAAAATGAGCCAAATGAAACGAGTATTTTGTCGCATTTTGACTTTCTGATTCTTGCGCTGTTCTTTTTCGATTTTGTGGCGACTTTTTTGTGGCTTATTTAGACGAAGTCAAACTTATTCCCAGCATTCAACAGCGGATGATTGCAAAAGAGCTATTTGAAATCTTGGTTGATACCTGACCTTATTGTAATAATTCCATCGCACTTTCTAACATCTCTGTTCCCATGGGCTTATGGGTCGACAATAATGTTTAGCCTATGTCAACTAAGGAGACCAGGGGCATTTTTTGCATGGTAATTCTTTTTGTTTTTACTGCTGTTTAATTTTATTTCCTTTTAAACACGTGTCGATCGTTTTATTGGTTTTTTAGTATTGCGACGTTATTTTATATTTTGAAAATAGGTTGGCGAAGGACATAAGGTTCAATTACTTTTTAATGCGATCCGCCAAGCTGATATTTTTAAGTCTAGTTGTGAGGATTAACTTCGTAATTTTGAGCGATAGAAACAATTACTAGCATTTATGTCACTCTTTATATAACTGTAGGTCACTATTTTTGTTGTGCACCATGGTGGTTGCCTATACTATAAACTTTGCATTCCATTACCATGACCACAAGCAACGTCGTTGGTCATAAAATGCGAGATTTTCACAATGAAAGCGTTTGCATTCCATTACCATGACCACAAGATAACTTCGCCTTTCGAAAGTGGATTAAAATGTCGGGAGCTGAGTACTTTGCAAGTGCGGATGAAGGTTAGATTATCGACATATTGCCTTCACTGGGTGCGACAACGAAGATTACCGATCTTCCTCCTTATATCATCTCGCTTATTTGGACACTTCGGGGGAGAACGTTAGGAATATTTTAGAAGTGTCCAACAAATCTATTCTAATTGTATTTCTTTTGATGTATTTTATATGCTTTATTTTACTTAGATGGTTTGTAGTTGTAATGGGCTTTGTTAGGGGCCCAATGGGCTTAATACCTTTCCAAGGTATTTAAGCTTAAACCCTAACTATGTTTAATCTAAGTTTCCATTTCTCAAACTTCACGTATTCAACATTAAGCCTCCAAACACTATTCATAATATCAATCGAAGGTTTAATCTGTTGAAGTGTTCTTGGATAATATGGACTTACAGTTGCCTTTTCAACCATAGTCTTGAATTTTTTAAATGTTTCCAGCACCTCAGAGTTTCCTTCAAGAAATACACCCAAGTTTTCCGCGAGTAATCGTCGATGAACGTGATGAAGTATCTTTTTTCTATAAATGATGCCGGCATGATAGGTCCGCATATATCGGTGTGTATAAGCTCGAGCGGTTTGCTTGCTCGAAATCCTATGTGCTTATGAAACGACGTCCACGCATGTTTGCCAATCACGCAACTTTCGCAAAGCTTCTTTCCTCCCTCTATCATCGGCATTCTGTGCACCATGCCGCACTTGGAGAGCTCTGTCTATCTCCAACAGTTCTGGCACACATTGCAGATTACTGGACCGCACCACATTGCTTCAGCAATGTCCGCCGAAATCGATCAAGAAATCGTGGTCCTCACTCGCAAGATTGTCCAAGATGTACTTCAACTGTCAGTCTACTCACCTTACGAACCACTTCCGACGCACGAACAACTCATCGACGACATCGATGGATTGGGCTATCAACCTTAAAACAAGAAGAAGCAAGGCCCACTCGTTCTCAGCGAAGTCACCACACGCAACCTACCTCAACCCTGGCAGACTCTGTACCTCCTACTGAACAAATGCATGTCAGGCAAGCATGCTGGCCAGGACCGCGGGAACCACCAAATCCTTACCATCCTAACCGGCATCGCACACAACCACAAGTACAACTACACTGAGATCATCTGGATGGATCTTGTCTCCATGATTCAACGTCGCGATCGGGAAATCGCCAAGGACTACAAGAACCGCTTCGTCCCTTACATGCGATGGCTCCCAGCGCTCATCAAACACTTCCGCATGTTCTCCACCCGCATCCGCATCCACATCCGCCCGGCGAGTGAACATTTCGTGATCCCCGTTGTCGAGAAGTTCGCCAAGAAAAACACTACGGCGAAACATCGACACGCTATGATCATCCCGGACGAAGTACTTGCCTATGCCGACCCGACAAATCCGCACGTTCGAGAATATCTCGCCTCCACGATTCATTCCGCGAGAGTCCACTACACACTGTCCCTACGGAGCAGACCAACCCCACTGCTCCTAACCCCGGGACTAGCCAAAACCCCACCTCCACTACTAAAAAGTCATCGAGTCACGCCGCATCCTCTTCCACCCGCGTACCGAAAAAAAGGTCGTGCGAGGATGACGTAAGCCGCACCACGGAGCGTCGATCAAAACAGAAAAACGATCGACCTCCTCAGTCACAAACAAGCCGAGCCCAACCTATAGGTCCAGGGGGTGATGTGTTCACCTCCCGAGTAGAAGACGTGGCACATGGCTCAACCATGCAAACGACCCCACTAATCCACTTATCTTCCTCTCAACAGGAAGATACTTCATTCCACGAGGAGCTACGTATGCCATCGACATCCCACTTGGAGATAGTCGATGTTGAAACAAGCAGTCCTCCGCCTCAGACTGCATCCTCTTCAATCACATCGAGTATAGTGCCCTCACTCTCCATACTGTCATATGTTCCTAGGACACATACACTTTCTACTGCACAACAGAGTCTCCGTCATTCTGTCAGAACGCTCGGTGATGTCTCTGTGACTGAGAGCGGAAGACCTAGCATGGCCAACGTCACCACAACCGTGAGCCTAGGCCATCAATCGTTTGAGTCTGTCTCATCGATAATGCCAACGGGAAGTCTTAGTGACCCCATCTTTTCCCGTCCTGTGCAAACGGGCGGCCGATCGGCTCTCTTTTCCGACTCGGTGTCAGTTGGAATTCTTCGTGGCTCCAACTTGTTAGGCTTACCCCGTTTCGTCACCGAGACCGCGCTAGAGGCTCGCCTTCAAGAGTTTGCAAAGACTCTTGAGGCATCCATCCTAGATAAAGTCTATGCGGGTCTCGAGGCGTCCACCCGCGACAAAGGCAAAGGTGTGGCCCCGAAGACGCCACCACCAACGCAACCTGTGGACGTCGAAGCTGTTCTCGCCTCCATTTCCGTAAAGGAGCTCTTTTACACCCTCCGAGCCCGACTCGAATCAATGACGGTACTAGACGAGGAGGACAGCGAATGAAGGCTATCATGACTCAGCCGATGACTTGCCGCGCTCAAAGCGAGTCTAGCGGGATCAGACGCGACGATCAAGACGATGATCATGATCGACGCGAGGGGGAGAATAGGCAGCAAGGGCAATCTCAAGGACTTGAGCAATCGACGCCGCCTTCCTCCTCTGGACCTGAAACGACACCCGCGACAGAAACCTCACACCCGACCAGCCAAAAATTCCATCCCATTAACCCTGAGTCACTAGCCAAGTCACCCTCACCACCACCTACTGTAACCGTCTCCGAAACTCTAATCGTCACATCGACATTAGAGACCGCCACCGCACTTTCTCCACCCACCTTTTCGGGACCTCTAACTGTCACATCGACATTAGAGGCCACCACCACATCTACGCCACCTGACACCCAAATCATCCCCGCCAAAACCATCACCGCAACCGAACCCCCAGAATCTCCACCACAACCATCTTCATCATCCTCACCCCGAATATCCCCACAATTCACAACCTCCTCCGACGCAACACCCTCGCCACTACACAGCCCTACCCCTCTCAATACCGACCCCAACGTGGCACTCGAGGACTTCTACTGCGCGCAGAACGAGATCGAGGCCTACATCTTCAACGATGAATGGCTTTACACACCCGCCGACGCAGTAGCAGCCAGGAAGTTGATGGAGAATGCTCGACGCTGCTAAAGGAAGCATCGCTTACGCTGATCAATACTGCAGACAACGAGAACGGGGAGGAGTACGACGTTGAACCCGCCGAACTCGAGAACATCCTACGGTTTCAAGCGCAGCAAGCTGAGGCTCCTGCTGCTCAACCGGATGTGCCCACTGCGGATAAACCGGAAGCACCGTGGGAAAATAAGAAGATCACCGCACCCTTCCAAGAAGAGATTAGGAAGAGGATCTGGCGGTGCAAGGAGCAGATCATCACGGTCTTCGATGAATACGAGCTGATGGATATCCAAAACTGGAGCGAGGAGAAGAAGAACTCTACCGATAGAGTCTTCTTTGCCGCAAGTGCACAAAGCAGACGCTGTTCGATGAGGAGAACATCGTGGTTGAGATGAATCGGGCTCCCATCTGCAAAGTCACTGCCATCCGCCCGGAGTCGAAAGGACGTGTCCACTATCCAGTGTTCACGGTAATGAGGCGAGATGAGAGCTACGGTGAAGTGAGCGAGGCAGACTTCAAGTTTTTGCGCCTGGGTGATCTGTACAGCATGCTGGATTCCATGAAGCAGTTCAGACTCATCTCCAGAATGCATGAGGCATAGCTCGTTCAATAACCCAATTTTCTGGGAATTGGATTTCTTCCCATTTAATAGATCTTCGAGTTGTGATATTAGATCTACTAAAATTGGTTTCTATAAGAACAGTTTCGTTGATAGGTTTATCAACAATTTTGCACTGAGGATTCAGTGTGTATAGAGGTTTATAATAAATCCTATAACAGACACAAATTACTTCCGATCCTGGAGCGTAATTATATCCGTGAGCTTTGACATTTAGTGTCAAGGCATCCAATATATTGACATCAGTCTATGATAATTGGAGATTTGGGTATTAAAGTATACTGGACCATGAGCTAAACTAGACTGAATTATTCCCATAAGGGATAAACTTATGATTTATTCTATATTTTTCTAAGTCTTTATTACTTAGAAGTCTAATAACCATCTCTTCGTTGTTAAGAGAGATAGTTTCTTCGGTAGTTTTGGCTACCTGTTTCAAACCTAATATTTCGAAGGTTCCTAATTCATAGATTATTTTATAATCTATCTTAGGAATAGTCCAACGATTTAATTTATCTAAATCTTGAGGAACATCATATTCCTCTTCAATACTGTTTTTAACAGTATCTCTTCTTCGAATCAAATTCATTGGTAAAAGACGTTAAACTACACCTTTGACTTCTTAATACCCCGTCATGGCTCTGATACCATTATAGGATCTTTTAAAAAAAATTTAAAACTATACAAAAACGGTGAAAAAACGGTGGAAAATGGTATGTGGCGTTGTTTTGACGTCAGTCCAGTTTTAGGTTGTTAACAGTCTAACCCCATTCGGACCGAAGGTATTCCAGCCTATATATATTGAATTGTAATATTATGTATTGGCACCCCCTCTGAGGGTGGAAAAAAACCTTAGAAGTTCGATTTCTTAAAATTTTGTTCTCCATCAATAATAATGTAAGTTTTAATTTATTACATTTTATTCATGAATGCAGTTATTCAAATGAAATTATTTACGCATATATATTAATTTTGTAATTAATGGTGGAAGTTCATTCTACACTTTACCATTAGAATAAACAAAACTTCTAAATTTATAAATATTATTCTTTGATTTATTTTTAGAAAACTTTTTCATACCATAAATATTTCGTATTAAAATTTTTAAATATATAAAATTATTCGAATCGAATAATTCGATTAATATTCGAAGCGAATATTGTGATTCCATATTCGTATTCGGATATTTCTTGAATCACAAAACTATTCTTATTCGGATTCGTATTCTAAATATTCGAATATCTTAAAATTTCGAATCGAATCGCGAATCGAACCAAAAAAGTTCGATTCGTTTGCAACCCTAACATATGAGGTTTGGATTTCTGTTTGTTAAATGGATCATGGTTTGTATTAGCTCTTCCTCTTTCTCATTTAACATCAATGGCATCTCTTGTGGCTTTATCAAGCCATCTCGAGGCCTCAGACAAGGAGACCCCTTATCCCAATATTTGTTAATCATCATCTCTGAAGCGCTTTCTAACCTGATAAAAAATGTAGTTCTGCAGAACAGACTTAAAGGGATTCGAATTTCTTGAAACGTCCAGCAATTGCACACCTTTTCTTCGCTGATGATTCCATTTTATTGTGAAGCTAACATGTCACAGGCCCTTTTTGCATTAAAGAAATTCTTGAGCTTTACAGCATAGCTTCTGGGCAGCTTGTGAACTTGAGTAAGTCAACGGTCTTCTACAGTTTTATACTCCATGCGAAGATAGAGCGAGTATCAACGACTGCCTTCATGGTCTTCAAGAGCATAAAAACGCTAAATACCTTGGACTTCCATTGGTAATTGGCAAATCCAAGAAAGACGTCTTCAAATATGTCAAAGATTCAGTCAAACAGAGAACCGAGAACTGAAAATCATCACTTCAACCCTGCCGACAAAGAGATTCTTATTAAAGATGTGCTCTAAGCTCTCCCGGTCTATATTATGGCATGCTTCAAGCTTCCTATTGGCGTCTGGAAGGAGATTGGAAAATTAATCACAATTTTTGGTGGGGAGATCGCAGATCCGAAGGGAAAACAATCATTGGCAAGCATGGTCCAAATATTGCATTCCTAAAGAGCATGGGGTATTGGTTTCCACGACCTTGTGTGCTTCAACGATGCACTCATCTCCAAGCAACTTTGGAGATTCTCACAGAGCCCAACTTGTTTGTAAACAAGGTACCTAAGGCCAAATACTTCTCCAAGGCGGCCTAATGACAAAATCAGTATCCGCTAATTCGTCTTGGTTATGGAAAGGATGGATGAAGGTTAGATACGTCCTTAAAATGGTCTCCGATTCCAAGTTGGAAATGGTACATCGATTAAAATCTGGGAATTTCCTTGGATTCACAATATCCCAGATTTTATCCCATCCCCGCTTCATTCTTCTACTCAAAACCCGATTCGGGTTAGAGAGCTCTTGATAAGGGGGCGCGCTAGCTTGGAATGAAGATCTGGTTCCTTCTATGTTCAGCCCATTTATTGCATAGACCATCCTTGGAATCAACATCGATCGTGCTGGTAATGATCGTCTGTCTCTGGCACTTCGACCAGAAAGGAAACTTCACTGTCCATTCTGCATATGCTAAGGTCTTAAGTTCGAGATCTTCTGCCCCATGCGTCCCGAGTCCAGTGACGAGAGAACCTCCAAAATCTCGATGTGGAGAAAAACATGGAGCATGAAGATCAAACCTACACTTACGCACTTTTCTGTGGAGGTGTCTCAACAACATATTACCGACCTTTGATCAACTAATTAAGACGGGCATCGACGTTGATCCAATCTCTAAATGTTGTGGTGAGGAAGAAGAGACGTTGATTCAGTGGCGTAGCCACGTGAGGACCAGTGGGGTCAGTGGACCCCACCGGAATTTTTTTTAATTAGTAATATAATGTAAATTTTTTAGGATGGACTAAAATTGAAAATGTTTACACAGGAGGGACCCCAATGAGAAAGTTTAAAAATATAAGGTGTGGGGTCCAATTAGACTGGACCCCACTAAAGGATAAGTCTGGCTCCACCACTGCGTTGATTCATCTTTTCTTCATATGCAAAAGGGAATTGTTTACTTGGAAGCTCGTCCCGATCAGCTGGAATGGTATCACGAGCGCACTTTCAACTTTTATGACGGGTAGTTTACCATTAACAAATCAGATGGGAATGAGGTTTTTCAACAAAGAATGCAACTACCTGTATACATTCTTTGGACCCTTTGGGAAATAAGGAACTTGTGGATTTTTTGAAAAAATCCTCAAATCTGAATATGAAACAGTTGATTTAGCCATTTCTTAATGGCAAGAGTCCCACCTATTGGTATCTCATTGAACATGAACTTTTTGGTCGTGGGCGAGTAGGACCCTGTGGACGGTGGTTTCCCGTGACTTGTTTTCAATTTTCCTACCAATTAACATGTTGATTCCTTTGGTCTATTCCTGAAAACTTGGAGCAACTACTGTGGTAAGCTGTGGGGTCTATGTGACTCAGTGGCCTCATTCAGTGTTAGAATTGTTGATTTTTTTTGTAGGTTCTTTAGTTCCTTATTCTATTTTATAGGTTCTCTTTTAATTTAGAGTTAGCTTGGTTTTGTCTGTTTTTCTTTCATCATCTAGCTCTTCAAATGAGCTGAGTCTACCCGAAGGAAAATTGTAACTTCAGGGATCTGCTTTGAAACTTCTGTACAAACTTTTGGTGCTATGAGAGAGTTTTCACACTATCGTCCTTAGAGAAAGAAATGCATACGCCAAATAATATATAAATTGGTTACAATATATTCTTTTTCAACTTTTTTTCACCCGAATTATTTATTTCGAATTAAAAGTAGTTATTCGAATTATTCGAATTTTTGTTCTGTTTAAGATGGGATGGGATATTTCGGTAACTTTCACTCCACTTCCTTACGTTTAATAAAAATAGTAACCGCTCCCTTATGCTACAATAGCCCGCACAACAACATTGTCGCTGGGAGTTCGAGATCTGCAAAAGAATCCCTCTTTGCAATCGCCATGTAAGCTTTCTTCATCTGATTCCGCTTTTCACAATTTATTCATTTTTCGTTTTGGATGGAACCTCAGATCGATCATCAGTTTCTTGGAAATTTTCCACTCTGTTTGTTACCTACCGTTATTCAATTTTGCTTTGTTTGCGAACGAATCATTTATCGATCTATGATCTGATCTCACAAACATTAGATCCTCCTTTCATTCACGGAGTTAAAAATTGGCTTTTCTTTCGTGATTAGGTCGTTTGGGTATATGTCTTCTCCGAATTTTGGGAAATTCTAGTTGTTCGTTAGAACAAGAACGATCAGATATATGTATGATCTACCCATTGATTTTATTTTTTCCCAGAATTTGTAAAGTTCATCGAATTGGTTCTTTTATCCCTGAGATGGACTCAGAAATGGGGTCAAAATACTAGGTTAAATGAAGTCACATATTAAGAGATCTCCTGCTTTTTTATGGTCACCATTGCGTGGTACTCTTTCCATGCCAATCGCTTGATGATTATGATTTAATGTTAGAAGATTTTTTTAATTTAGCAACCTGTATCCTGAGCGAGGATTATATATGTTTGGACGAAGCTAAAAATCATCTTTACTGAATTTTCTTCAGTCCGTTCTTTTATGTAGTATATTTTATTCATCTCAATTCTCAGTTATAATCAATCATATTAGAAGTAGTTACTTCATCTTTTGAACATTTCATACCCCTCTCCTCTGACCCTTTCTGCTACTTGTGTAACCGTGATATCTTTTCAAGCAACCCTTATGCTACTTTTGTCATCATGTTTGCATTATCAAAGACATGAACATTTGTTAATATTTTCTGCATTCACATATTCACGAGAACTAAATTTTATATTAGTCACTTCTGCAGAAAACCATGGGACTGTCTTTCACCAAGCTGTTCAGCCGACTCTTTGCTAAGAAGGAAATGCGTATTCTCATGGTAGGTCTTGATGCTGCTGGTAAGACCACCATATTGTACAAACTCAAATTGGGAGAAATAGTTACTACAATTCCTACAATTGGTAAGCTTCTTCGACACTCGCAATTATGTTACATAAGCATCGCTTTTCGTTGGCTGATCATAATCATTGAACGTATTGGTCTTTGTTTCAGGTTTCAACGTGGAGACAGTTGAGTACAAGAATATTAGCTTTACAGTCTGGGATGTTGGGGGCCAAGACAAGGTACTTGGAGAAGCTTAATATGCTCATCATTCGAACTCGTCATGTTATATGACAGAAGACAGATGACTCTAACATCAGTTACTGAAAAAACTCCTGATTGTCTGAGATTGAGATGACATGCTATGCCGGCTTGTAGTTTGATCAATATACTTTTCATGGCTTCTTTTTATTAGCTTCTCGAAAGAATTATCATGTTTGACACTTGGAATTATCTACTTTTCTTTTTTTGACCATTTGAAGATTCCCTCTTATTTTGTGAATATTTTGGTCATTGAACCTAGATCCGACCATTGTGGAGGCATTACTTCCAAAACACTCAAGGGTTGATCTTTGTGGTTGATAGTAATGACCGAGATCGAGTTGTTGAAGCTAGAGATGAGCTGCACAGGATGTTAAATGAGGTAATTACTGGGATTGACAAACTTTTTATTTCCATAATTTACAGCAGTTTGTCATTGTCGATTGGAAAATGTTAGGGCTTTCTTTGTATGAACATGAAACTCGTATTTTTATGTGTCATAGATCTACTTGTCATTGCTATATCCCCTCACAACTAATCAAGATGAGAAAATAAGAATAAAACAAAGGGTTGTGAATCATTATTTATTCTCTCTATAGTGGTACTTAGTAAGGTTCTAGAATTATATAAATTGATCTTCATGTAGGACGAACTGAGAGATGCAGTGCTACTTGTTTTTGCCAACAAACAAGACCTTCCCAATGCCATGAATGCTGCTGAGATTACCGACAAGCTTGGACTTCACTCTCTTCGTCAACGTCACTGGTACCCTCTACCCTCTCTCTCCCTTTCATTTTCCAGATCTATTTCATTGAGTTAGAGTTGGCCAAGGCTGCTCTACTATACTTTAATTCTACTATGTTTGGCCAACAAATCAGTTTTTAACCCAGATCTATTGAATTTCATGAGTTTATCCCAAAACCAGTTCGTGATATGAGCAGCCTTTCTAGGTTTTTATATTATGGGTTGGGATTTCAATATTTCATACTCTTCTGATGTGGGATTACATTCTCGATACAATTAAACAGTGCATCGCATTCCCTTGGTCATATGTATTACAGGTATATTCAGAGCACATGTGCCACCTCAGGTGAGGGTTTATACGAGGGTCTCGATTGGCTCTCAAACAACATCGCTAACAAGGTATGTTTTTTTTTTCATCTAACCATTACAGTAAAGAAATGGTTATTCTATGCTCGTACATGCTCGATCTACTTTTCAAATCTGTTACTGGAATTTCCCTTTCTACGTGACACAGGCTTAAGAAGATGTTTTGATTATCAGTTTCGGTGTTAGCAATCGAAGCGGGGAAGAGTACATTTTCAATGTTTCTGCTGTTTATTGAATCATCAATCGTAGCTGTATGCATATTGTGATACTTTGTGTTATAGATATAGTTCCATCGTGTGTTTTTTACGTTGATTGATATCTACTTCTGCAAGTACATTTTTATGAGTATTGAAGACTCTTGTTTCTAATTTTTCTTGTATGTCCTCACTAGAGCTGCCAATGGGCTGGGCCGGGGTGGGCTGGCCCGACATGTAGTGGGCCTGGGAAAATGGAACCCAGCCCGCCCAGTGGCGGGCCGCGGGCCTGGAGGGCTAGGCCCGCCCGCTTAGAAGTTTTTTAATTTTTTATTTTTAATTTATACTTTAATTTATATATATTTTAATTAATTAAGGTATTTATTAATAAATTGTGGATAACCAACATATACTTATATATGTATTTATATATATGTAGTTAATTATGGTCTAATGAATTATTAATTATATATATTTTATTAATTAAGGTATTTATTAATAAATTATGGATAACCAACATATTATTATATATTTATTAATATATATGTGGTGCTCAAATTTCGGTAAACCGACCGAAACAAAATAAATTTGGTTCGCTATTCGGTTTTTATTTTTTATAACAGAAAATTTTCGGTGCGGATTATTACCTCGGTAAGCCGAACGAACCGAAAAACCAAACTTTTTATTTTTTATTTTTTTATTAAAATATCGGTTTTTTGGTCGGTTAAACAACCGAACCGGAAAAAGTTCGGTAAAATCGAAACCGAACCGAAATTATTTCGGTTCGTTATTCGGTTTATAAAATGCACGATTGGTTCGGTTTTTACCGAATGAACATCATACCGTTGGATCAACCCCAAATATAATTATTTGAAACAATATAAAATAATATTCAAATGTTTCACCTGAAAGTTCTTGGTTGCAGATTGTCTGAAACTGAGAAATTGCAGGAAAGTTCTAACTATTCATGCCTGTGATAACTCAAAGTACTTTGCTCATCTCGAGTGTAGTGATACCATTTTCTTCTTTTTCTCATATCCATTATTAATATTTTCTTCAATCTTTTATTATCGTCGTGTAATCTCCCAAATCAAATGATACCAAGAAAACTATACCATTTCCCAAACGTCATCCCCCAGCCCAGCAAATTTCTTCATTATACAGCGGAAAACTCATCGAACCCTTTTCAGAAACCTTTCATGGCGAAGCCCCCTTCGTTCTTGGCCACAAACGTCATCAAGTCCTTCTTTGACACAGGGCAAGTCGATCAAGCTCGGACACTGTTCGAAGAAATGCCTCAAAGAGACGTTGTTGCATGGTCGGCCATGGTCAGCGGCTACACTTCATGCAACCTTTATGTAACCGCTGTGGAGGCATTCCGCGACATGTTGAGATTCGATGTCGATGTTAAACCCAATGCATTTACATTTTCGAGCATCTTAAAAGCTTGTAAGGGAATGAAATCGCTTGTATGCGGCGAGCTAGTTCACGGGTTGGCGGTCAAGCATGGTACTGTTGGGAGTTGTTATGTGGATAATGCTCTCATGGATATGTATGGTTCTTGCTGTGATGATATGGATAGAGCTTGTGCTGTGTTTGAGGAGATGAAAGTGAAGAACTCAGTTTCATGGACGGCGTTAATTGCAGGATATACTCACTCGGGTGATGCTGATGGTGCCCTCCGAGTTTTTAGGCACATGTTGCTGGTTTGTGAGCATATATATATAATTGCCTTTGTTTTCTGTGAATGCATTTCTGTTTGAAGAATGATAGAAGTTCTTAGGGCCTTTTGAGTTTCGAATTATTTCTGTTTCACTCTCACGAATTCTCTCTCTCTCTCTCTTTGCAGAAAGAGGCTGAGTTGAATCCTTTTAACATTTCGATTGTCATCAAAGCTTGTGCGTCAGTAGGCTTTCATAGCTATGGAAAGCAGATTCATGCCATGGTAATAAAGCATGGCTTCGAATCGAGTACGCCCGTAATGAACTCCATTTTAGACATGTGCTTCAGGTGTATCGGTTTGGACGAAGCAGACAAGTGTTTTGAAGGTATGCAAGAAAAGGACATAATCACATGGAACACAATCATCGCAATATACGAAAAGGCCGATCCATATCAGTCCCTGAATCTCTACTCAAGATTAGTAGCATTCGAAGATCTATCTCCAACTTGTTTCACACTTACCACTGTAGTAGCAGCAGCAGCTAACATGGCACTCTTAGGGGTAGGAATACAAATCCATGGAGGAATCCTTAAAAGGGGCCTTCAAGACAACCTAGGAGTAGCCAATTCCTTGATCGACATGTATGCAAAATGCGGAAGCATTCTAAATTCTTGCAAAATCTTCGAAGAAATGCCTTCCAAGAACGTAATTTCATGGACCGCTATGATGGCAGGGCATGGCAGCCATGGACATGGAAAGGAAGCTGTCGAACTATTCGACAACATGGTACGCTCGGGAATAAAGCCAGATCGTGTAGTGTTTCTCTCTGTCCTAAATGCATGTAGTCATTCTGGGCTCGTCGATGAAGGCCTAAGATACTTCAAATCTATGATCAGAGATTACGGTATATGCCCAGATCATGAAATCTATGGGTGCACCGTAGATCTTCTGGGAAGGGCTGGTCGAGTTAAAGAAGCTTATGAGCTTATCGAATCTATGCCATTTATGCCTCACGAATCAGTGTGGGGGGCGTTTCTTGGAGCTTGCAAAGCACATAAACGCGCCGAGTTGGGAAAATTAGCTTCGAATAAAGTGTTAAATTTGAGGCCGACCGTTGCGGGGACTTACTTAGCTCTTTCGAATATTTATGCGCTCGACGGTAAATGGGGAGATTCTGCTCGTATAAGAAGGTTGCTGAAAAGAGGGAGTAGTGAGAACAAGAAAGACGCTGGCAAAAGTTGGATTGAGGTGAAAGGTGAGACGTGTACTTTCGTCTCGGGAGATAAGTTTGGCTTGCATATCGAGCGCGTGTATTTTACGGTGGATATGCTTCGATCGCATATGAAAAACGTTAGATATGATGCTGATTTAGGAGATCTGATATATGTAGTTTAGAAGATGGGAGTTGATGGAGATTTTCTCAAGTTGTTATATGTGAAGCAATGGAATTCTTAATCAAGGAAACGACACTATTGATTGTTGCATTCTTTATAGACAGAGAGGAACTCATGAACACACATTTGAGAGACTTTGATTATTTATGTTGTATATTGTTTGAGGTATAAGCTGCTGTTCTTTTTAATCTTATACAAAACAATATATGTGTACAAGAATGTATAAACAACCAATCAACCGTGGTGTTTATCTGCTAATAATGAGGTGCACAAATTTATTGTTAGAGAATTTAGTTCTATCTCATCAAAACTACATTTGTGATGAAATAAAAATAAATACATTCTGTTAGGTGAGTTTCATTCTTCACATGTGGGTTTGAATAGTCGGAGAAAGTAGAAAAAGCAATGAAAAGAAGAAAATAGTTGCGGCTGTAGTATTTTTTTTTTTGGTAAAGAGAAATTCATTACCACTGAAAACATTACAACGCGGCCCAATAAACCCACGCCATTTATAACTTCAACATATTAGAAATAAAAGCAATAGAAAATCCCGATCGACCCCCAAATCTCATGCCTCTCATATGCACAGTAATCCCTTGCCAGATAACAATTGCGAGCTCCATCTCCGTTCTACTCCGCTTCTCATGCAGCCTCAAATTCCTCTCCGCCCCAGATGCCATAAGCAAGCGCAGCAAGACCCGCAAGGTGAACATGGGAAATTAAACCCTTTTTCTTTCCAATCTTTACAAGATCTTTCCATCGATCATATATGTCCGAAGTCTGGACCTGAAGTCGCAGGCTAACTTCATGTTTTACCTTTTTACTGTAGGGACAAGTGAAAAAGATGTGTCTTGCACTCTCATCCTCCCCCGCACAGAGCATACACCGAGCATCCGGGACATTCAACCCCCACCTTGTAAGTCTATCTCTCGTTAATAATTTCCCGTGTACAAGTAACCATAGAATGAATCGGTGTTTGGGTAGGCTCCATCGATTCCAAACAGCCTTAGCTTCTTTAAACTCATCCCTAGTCCCTTTAATCCATTTGTACCCGGACCCCATAGTATAACACCCATCAGGGGAACTGACCCACTGCCCATCATTATACCCAGTCCTAAACATCTCCTTGATTTTGTTGATTTGTCTCCACTGCCAGCTCTTATCCCCCATAGTGCCTTGGTAATCCCAGAAATCCCCTCCTTTTAGGTAGATGGCATGAATCCATTTAACCCACAAGTTATCCTTTTTTGAGGCTAAGTCCCAAATATGCTTCCCTAAAGCAGCATAATTCCAGGCACCACAGTCCCTAATGTTGAGTCCTCCCCATTTCTTCTGCAAGCATACCACATCCCACGCCACTAAGGCTCTGGTCTTACTCCCTATCCCCTTCCCCCACAGAAAAATCCCTGCACTTTTGATCAATCCTGTGCACAACACTTCTAGGTATCACAAAAAGTGACCCCCAATAACTGTGGACAGAGGACAACACTGAATTAATCAGGCAGCATCTACCTGCATAGGATAAATTCCTCGAACTCCAACACTTTATTATCTTCACAATCCTATCCACCAATGCCTCACAATCAGTCCTCTTCCATTTATTTGGAGAGACTGGTACACCAAGATACCTCATAGGGGAACTTGCCTTCAGGGTAACCTGTGATCTCCAATAACTTGGTTTTAGTTTCCCTGGACACCCCAGCAATATAGATGCTGGATTTGAGGGGGTTAGCCTCTAATCCAGAAGCCTGGTGGAAATGCTGCAGGCTATCCAAAATAAGCGACACTGAAAGCTGCTGAGCCTTGCAAATTATAAGCAGGTCATCAGCAAAGCACATAGAAACCAGCTTGAGTTCCTTACATAAGGGTTGAAACCTGAATCCATTGTGTTTGGAGGCGAGAATAAGTCTTCCAGTCAAATACTCCATCACAATTACAAACAAAAGGGGAGAAATAGGGTCTCCCTGTCTCAATCCCCTAGCAGCAGGAATATCCCCTTCAAGGCTGCCATTTATAGCTATTTTATAGGACACTGTAGTCACACACTCTTTGATCCAATCCACAAATCTGACAGGGAACCTTAGCATAGCCAACAGATTGAATAGAAAACCCCATTCCACAGTATCATAGGCTTTCCTCAAATCAATTTTCATCATGCATCTAGCCGAGGCATTCCCTCTGTTATAGAGTCTCAGCAGCTCTTGACTAATCAAGATGTTGTGTCCAATAGATCTCCCAGGGACAAAAGCCCCCTGATTCTCATGAATGAGGCTAGGTAGGACTGCCCTTAGCCTAGAGCAAAGTAGCTTAGAGATGCATTTATAGATTGTATTGCAGCAAGCAATAGGTCTGTAGTCAGCCCCTGAACAGGGATGATCATTTTTAGGGATCAAGGTGATAGTAGTGCTATTAGAACATTTAATCAGCCTCCCCTGCTCAAAAAACTCCAACACTGCATCAGTAAGATCCCCCCCAACAATGTTCCACCCAGCCTTAAAGAACTCACTGTTGAAACCATCAGGGCCAGGGCTTTTTCCACTGTGGATAGAGAACATAGCCTTTTTTATCTCATCCCTTGTAAAAGGCCCAATAATTCCCAGCTGCTGCTCCACTGTAAGGGTATTCCCCTGAGCAATGGTGAGAGCATCAACCTCAGCTAGCCGAGGATTCAAACATCAAATGATGCTGCTTTAATAACTTGAGTTCACATGGAAAATCATAGCCGAGGATTGCCTATAAATAGGCTCAATCACAGAAGGAATAAACACACCACATCCTTACAGATCTTCTCTCTCATCTTAGACTAATTCTTTGTAGCTTAGTCCTATTTGTGTAGCTGTTTTTGTATAACGTCAGTGTACGTGTCTGTAATATCTCCACATATAAAGAAGTTCTATCCTCCGGCCCGTGGACGTAGGTCATTCTGACCGAACTACGTAATAAATCTCGTGTTCACTGTCCAAATTTATTTTCGTTTATTTTATTTATTATCGTCATTTCTCGGGAAAATAATTGTCGGGGATTTCCGCATATCCTAACAAATTGGTATCAGAGCCAACCCGATTTATTTTTTCGCCACCATGACGATAGCAAAAATGTCAATTGAAAAGTTCGACAGAAATGTCAACTTTGCAATATGGAGTCTCAAGATGGAGGCCATACTCATTGAAGACGGTTGTGAGGTGGCGCTTGAAGGCATAAAGAAGAAACCAACCGAAATGAAGGACAATCAATTTAATGAATTGGACAAGAAAGCCAGATCGGCTATTATATTAAATCTCTCTTACGAGGTTCTACAAGAAGTTGCCACGACGACGACGGCCATGTGTATGTGGGATGCACTAAAAGCTATATACATGAAGAAGACTAAGGAGAATCGGCTTTATTTAAAGCAGAAGCTGTACAGTATGAATGATGCAAGGTACTTCTATTCTTTCGCATCTCGATAAATTCGATTCAATCATTATTGATTTGGCGAATGTAGAAGTTAAAGTGACGGACGAAGATCAGGCCATAATATTGTTTTGTTCTCTTCCCTCGTCTTTAAAGTACTTTCGTGACACTATAATATATGGAAAAGATACGATATCGTATTCTAGTGTCAAATATGCGTTAGAATCGAAAGAACACATAGACAGGGATATTACAGGAGAAACAGGTGGTAGCTAGGCAGAAGGCCTGTTTGCACGGGGAAGACAGAACATAGAGATGCTGAAAGTAGCAGATCCAAAGAAAGGTCGAAATCCAGGTACAAAAATAAAGTCTGTAGTTTTTGCAAGAAAAAGGGTCACATCAAAGCTGATTGTTATAAATTAAAAAATAAGGAGAAAAATAATCAGCAATTGAATAAACCCGCCGAAGCTAGTTTAGCTGCTGATGAGAGCGATGGAATATATTTGTAGCAACTGCAGATATTGTTAGGTCTGATAATGAGTGGATCTTAGCGGGTTGTTCTTACCACATAAGTCGGAGTCGGGACTGTTTTTCCACATATGAAAATTTTGATGGTGGATATGTTTAATGAGAAATGATGCTCCGTGTAAACTTGTTGGTAAAGGCACAGTTATGATCGAGATGTTCGAGGAATCATCCGAATGCTCACAGAAGTCAGACACTTTCCAGATATGAAGAGAAATCTTATCTCTTTAGGCACACTTGAATCTCAAGGGTGCAGGTTCTTAAGTGAAGGTGGAGTTCTAAAAATTGCCAGAGGCGCCCTTGTCGTGATGAAGCTTGCAGGTCTGGAAATTTATATATTTTGCAGGGAACTACTGTTACAGGTTCCGCTGCAGTTTCGACATCCCCGGAGGTTGATACCACGAGATTATGGCATATGCGACTTGGACACATGGAAGAAAAAGGCTTGACGATTTTAAGCAAGCGGGGCCTACTTTGCGGTCAAAGTACTGGTAAGATGGACTTTGCGTACACTTTATTTTTGGGAAGCAGAAACGAGTCAGCTTCAATTTGCCAGCTGTCCACAAGACGAAAGGTACTTTGGACTATATTCATTCTGATATATGGGGTCCTTCTCGTGTTCCGTCCAAAGGCGGTGCAAGATATATGTTGACTTTCATTGATGATTTTTCAAGGAAAGTCTGGGTCTATTTTCTTAAGCAGAAGTGATGTTTTTCTAACATTTAAACAACGGAAAGCTTTGATTGAAAAGCAGACAGGAAAACAGATCAAGCGGTTGCGAACAGATAATGGCTTGGAATTTTGCGGAAACGAGTTCAACGAGTTTTGCAAAAATGAAGGAATTGCTCGACATCACACTGTTAGAATGACGCGTCAACAAAATGGTGTCGTGAGCGCATGAACCGAACGCTTTTAGAAAGAGCTCGGTGTATGATTTCTAACGCTGGGTTGACAAATGATTTTTGGGCTGAAGCTATTGCTGCAGCATGTTATATTGTCAACCGCTCACCGTGTTCACCCATCAATTTCAAGACTCCCGAGGAAGTATGGCCAGGTACTCCTGCAGATTACTCCAACTTAAGAATATTTGGGTGCCCAGCTTGTATGCACGTAAACGAGGGAAAGTTAGAGCCTAGAGCTAAAAATGTATTTTTTTCGGTTACGCTTCAGGGGTGAAAGGATATAGACTATATAATCCTGATCCCAAGTCACCCAAATTTATAATTAGCAGAGATGTTACATTTGACGAGTCTGCTATGTTACATCCTTCGAAAGAGTCTACTAATCCCTCTAAAAGAAAAGAGAGTGCCCAGAACAAGGTGGAGCTCGAGATCAACAAAGATTTTTCAGATGGTCCTGCGACGAGTTCAACAGATCAAGGTGAGGCAGAGCCAGAACCTGATTCAGATCCTGTTGAAGATGAAAGCACCGAGCAGGAATATTCTATAGCCAGATATAGGGAGAGACGAGAGATTCGACTACCACAGCAGTACGTGAATTTAGTTTCGTATGCTTTATCAGTGGCACAAGAGATAGGTGGAGGCAGCAAACCTTCTACCTAATCAGAGGCGATAGACGACGTATTCTGATAAGTGGCTGGTAGCGATGAATGAAGAAATGGGGTCTCTGCACAAGAATGGTACGTGGATTCTTGTGCCGCCGTCGAAGAAAAAGAAAATAGTCGGATGTAAGTGGGTCTTCAAGAAGAAAGAAGGTTTTTCTGGTTCTGACGATGCAAGGTATAAGGCACGATTAGTCGCGAAAGGCTATAGTCAGGTACAAGGTGTTTGATTTTATTGACGTATTCTCACCTGTTGTTAGACATAGCTCTATTCAAGTATTACTTGTATTCGTTGCCATGTATGATTTGGAGTTAGAACAGCTCGACGTCAAGACGGCGTTCTTACAGCGATTTAGATAAACAGATTTATATGAAGCAACCTGAAGGCTTCATAGTCGAAGGAAAAGAAGACCAAGTTTGTTTGTTGAAGAAATCCTTATATGGATTAAAGCAGTCTCCAAGACAATGGTATAAACGGCTTGATTCTTTCATGTTGGGTCAAGGTTTCTCCAGGAGCAAGTATGATAGTTGTGTTTACTTCCGAAAGTTAAATGACAGTTCGTTCATTATCTATTGTTATATGTTGATGACATGCTCATTGCGGCTAAGAATCTTGCAGAAATTCACCAGTTGAAGGCCTTATTGAACGGTGAATTTGAAATGAAAGATTTGGGAGCAGCTAAGAAGATTCTTGGTATGGAGATTAGATGTGATAGAGGAGCTGGTAAGTAACACCTGACCCAGGAAAGTTACCTCAAGAAGGTTTTGGAGAGATTTGGCATGAACGATGTCAAACTAGTCAGCACTCCTCTTGCTAGCCATTTTAGGCTAAGCGCTGCTCAGTCACCATCATCAGATGAGAAAGAAGCATACATGGCACGAGTTCCTTATTGGAGTGCAGTCGGCAGTATTTATGTATGCAATGGTATGTACACTACCTAATATTTTACAGGCTGTTAGTGTTGTTAGCAGGTAAGTGGCTAACCCAGGGAAGAACAATGGCAAGCAGTGAAGTGGATTCTCAGATACCTGAAGGGTACTCTAAGCTTTTGTTTGGAGTTTGGCAGAAACAGTGATACTCTCGTTGGCTTCGTTGATTCAGACAATGCAGGTGATCTCGATAAACGAGGATCTCTTACGGGTTATATATTTTCTATTGGAGGTTATGCAGTTAGCTGGAAAGCTACTCTACAGCACATAGTGGAGTTGTCTACTACTGAAGCAAAATAAATGGCGATTACTGACGGGATCAAGGAAGCATTATGGTTGACGGAGTTATTCAGCGAATTAACTCAGAATCAAGGAGTTACTACTATTTACTGTAATAGTCAAAGTGCGATTCATTTGACCAAGGATCAGATGTATCACGAAAGGACTAAGCATATTGATGTCAAGTATCATTTTATTCGTGAGATCATTGCAGATAAGAAGGTGTTTATCAAGAGGGTCAACACAAAGGATAATCCTGCGGATATGTTTACGAAAGCTCTTCCAGTTTCCAAGATCCAGCATTGCTTGAACTTGATTGGTGTTTTAAAGTTGGTGAAGTAGCCCCTCGGGGCCAAGGTCGGAAGGAGATAAAGGTATTCTAAATTAAGGTGGAGTGATTTTGGAATCAAACCCAAGGTGGAGATTTGTTAGGTGAGCTTCATTCTTCACATGTGGGTTTGAATAGTCAGAGAAAGTAGAAAAAGCAATGAAAAGAAAAAAATAGGTTGCGACTGTAATATTCAAACACCAAACGATGACTGTTTTAATAACTTGAGTTCAGATGGAAAATCAAAGCTGAAGATTGCCTATAAATAGGCTCAATCACAGAAGGAATAAACACACCACATCCTTACAGATCTTCTCTCTTGTCTTAGACTAATTCTTTATAGCTTACTCCTAGTTGTGTAGCTGCTTTTGTATCACGTTAGTGTACGTGTCTGTAATATCTCCACATAATAAAGAAGTTCTACCGTCCAACCCGTGGACGTAGGTCATTCTGATCAAACCACGTAAATCTCGTGTTCACTGTCCAAATTTATTTTCGTTTATTTTATTTATTATCGTCATTTCTCGGGGGAAATAATCGGGGATTTCCACATATCCTAACAGATTCTGTATAGAATACCTTTGTTTTGGGCTAATAAAAACTATTATATTCGAAAGACTGGAAGGCTCAGCAGAGTGATGAAATAAACCTATCCAACTTTCTTTTTCTTTTTTAAGTCAACGTAAGGTGCTCCCACAAGTGTTGGGATTGCTCTAAAGTTAGCCAAAACATTTAGTGCATGTAATGTAAACAAATCCAAACTACAAGTACTAGAATTTCTGGTCATACAGAAAAAAATTTGGTCGTAGACGAATTCGACAAAGGTGGAATAATCCATACATATATGATGTATGTATATATATATATATATATATATATGAATAGTGTATCTTAATTATAAATGTGTATGGGTATATGAATAGTGATTTTTATCAGTAATCTATACATATAGGGTAATGATTGCTATCTATCTATATGCTCGCCATAATGACAGTGTTATGTATTATATTTTATATAAGGGGCGTTTCTATATCAGACCCCATCGAAAGTTTCCTTTTGAGTTCAGGCCCCTTTCACATTAAATATAGGTTTAAGGACCAAGTCTAAATTAAATTCAAAATAAAGGACCTAAACAATGATTTGACGAAAATGCCCTTTGTAGGTGTTAAATAAAGAGGTATGAATTGCTGTAATTATGTTACCATATATTATTCAAATGGTATTAATCAAAAAAACTATTTTGACGATCGATTTTCCCCAAATTTTCGAGCATACTGGGCACAAAATCAATTTTGACGTGTAACCGACGATATCAATGATATTTACGTCGTCGTATTTAAGATCGGTGAGGAATAATTTGTAGAAATTCATTTACGCAAATAAGATAAATCGAGCATGTTTTTGGTTGAAATTAAACCTAATATGCATAAATTCGAGAGACCCATAGGTTGAAAATTACGTCGCGCCTTGGTGGTGACTCAATCGTTCGTCCATCAAGATGAACGAACTGAAAGTGAAATCGCCAGAGAAAAAGAGTTTAAATGAGTATTCGTTATGTGGTATCAGAAAAGCTTAAGTGGTGTAGTTTCCGTACGTTTCGGTACAATAGTGGCATAAAGTGGTATAGTTACAATAAGAAGCATTACTCGAACTAATACGAGATATTATTCTAATTTAGTATTAATTTTATATGATGTTGTATACAAGAGCCGTAACGTGGTATAGAAACGATAAGAAACGTTACTCGAACTGGTACGAGATATTACTTTTTCTCATTTGGTATTATTTTTGTAATATATGGTACAAGAGAAGCATTATGTGGTATAGAAGAGGCTTAAAGTTGTATAACAACGTTAACTGTTACTTATCTCATTTGGTATTAGTTATATAAGAAGCGGTACCAAAACAGAGTGAAGTCGTAAAACAGATCGTAAAGTGGTATATTAGATACATAAAGTGGTATAGCAACGAAAACTATTACTTATTCTTAATTGGTATCCATTTTATAAGTTGCGGTACGATAACAGCGTAAAGTGGTATGACAACCATAAGAAGTGGTTTCCAGACTGGAATATTTTTCATTTGGCAGGTTGTGGTACCCGTTAGGGAGGAAGTGGTACTGAATAAGCAAGTCACGCTGTTGGGCGGGAAAGCTGAATCTCAGTATTATTTTGGGCGGGAACTTTTGTGTAGTATAAATTGGTACCAGAAGTGGTATGATAATGGCATAAAGTGGTATGATAAACACATAAAGTGGTATAATAATGTCATAAAGTGGTATCATATACGTGTTAGTTGTTTTTCCTGCAAAACTTAGTGTTTTATGATAGTACAGAAGTGGTATGATAATGGCATAAAGTGATATAACTACCATAAGAAGTGGTTTTCAGATGTTATGCAAATGGTATTAATGGAAAAGATATTTCAACTATCGATTTACCGTAAATATTTTACACGTACTGGCATAAAATCAATTTTGATGTGTATTCGACGATCTCAATGATATTTACGTCGTCAGACTTAAGATCTGTGAGGAATAGTTTCTAGAAATTAATTCGAGAATAAGATAAATCGAGCATATTTTTGGTCGAAATTAAAGCTAATATCATAAATTCGAGAGACCCATAGCTTGTGCGTCGCGCCTTAGTGGTGACTCAATCGTTATTCCCTCAAGATTAACGAATTGAAAGTGAAATCGCAAAAAAAAATATTTAAATGAGTGTTCGTTATGTGGTATCAGAAACGTGTAAGTGGTATAATTTCGATAAGATTAGGTACAATTGTGGCATGAAGTGGTATAATTTATATGTGATGTGGTATCATATAAAGATGGAGAGACCATATTCACTGACGGCCCATGATGCTTCTGGAATGTTCTTATTTTTTGTTATGAATGTAGTATAAATTGGTACTAAAATACGCTGAAGTGGTATAATTTACTTGTGATGTGGTATTATGTAGTATATATTCCTGTAATAATGTGGTACCAGAAACACTTTATGTGTTACAGATTGCGGTTTATGCGCCAGGGTTTCCATTTTTTTGGTTTAGAGTATCGGATCTTAGGGTAAACTGTTTCTGGATTACGATTAAAGGTTTATTGTCATAAGATTTGTTCTATGATTGACGTATAATGTTGTTTAGGATACATTTGTTGTAATTCATAATGGTAAATATCAATGTGATGTTAGTTGTCTACGATTTGCATTAGTATACATTTCACATAATCAAAACCTCATTACTTGACTACTTACATCATATTTGCATAAAACGTAACAAAATCAAGGAACTTCGTGGATTATACATCAAATCATATATTCCCATGATTTTTATTCTTCGACACCGAAAAGACCAACTTTTATTTACGAAATTATCCGAATCATTAATATGGTACAGATAATATATTATCTAGTATCACTACAACTTAATGTGGTATCGGTTCGAAATGTATTGTTACCAGGATAGTATAAATTGGTATGAAATTATGCTGAAGTGGTATAGTTTACATACGATTTGGTATCATATAAAGATGGAGATGCATATTCATTGTCGGCCCATGTAGCTTCTGGAATGTTCTTATATTTTGGTATGAAAGGAGTATAAATTGGTACTAAATCATGCTGAAGTGGTACAGTTTACACGTAATGTGGTATCATATAAAAATGGAGAGGCATATTCATTGTCGGCCCATGTAGCTTCTGGAATGTTCTTATATTTTGGTATGAAAGAAGTATAAATTGGTACAAAATCATACTGAAGTGGTACAGTTTACACGTGATGTGGTATAAAGATGGAGAGGCATATTCACTGTCGGCCCATGTAGCTTCTGGAATGTTCTTATATTTTGGTATGAAAGGAGTATAAATTGGTACAAACTCATGCTGAAGTGGTACAGTTTTCACGTGATGTGGTATCATATAAAGATGGAGAGGCATATTCACTGTCGGTCCATGTAGCTTCTGGAATGTTCTCATAGTTTGGTATGAAAGGAGTATAAATTGGTACTAAATCATGCTGAAGTGGTACAGTTTACACGTGATGTGGTATAGTTTATTCCTCCACAACCGAAAAAGACAAATTTTATTTACGAAATTATTCGATCCATTAATATGGTACAGATAACATATTATCTAGTGGTATAATTTATATGTAATGTGGTATCATATAAAGATGGTGAGACCATATTCATATGAAGCTTCTGGAATGTTCTTTATTTTCTGTTATGAATGGCATATAAATTGGTACCAGATTACACTGAAGTGGTATAACTTACATGAGTTTTGGTATGGTATAAATATGACGAAGCAGGTTTGAGGAGCATGAAGCTTCTGGAATGATCCTTTTTTTGGTATGATTGGAGTATGAAGTGGTACAAAACGATGCTAAAGTGGTATAACTTACATGTGATTTGGTATGGTATAAATATGACGAAACATGTTTGACGGAGCATGAAGCTTCTGAAATGATATTTTATTTTTGGTATGAATGGAGTATGAAGTGGTACAAAACTATGCTGAAGTGGTATAACTTACATGAGTTTTGGTATGGTATACATATGACGAAGCAGGTTTGAGGAGCATGAAACTTCTGGAATGTTTCTATTTTCTGTTACGAGTGGAGTATAAATTGGTACCAGAATATAATTAAGTGGTATAATTTACATATGATGTGGTATTTTATAGCTGAGACGGTAATAGGCCCATGGAGCTGAAATGTTCTTATTTTTTGTTACGAATAGAGTATAAATTGTTACCAGTATATTATTAAGTGGTATGATTTACATGTTATGTGGTATGAAAATAGAACTAGTTCAAAACGCAAAAAACAAAAGCAGAACCATCATTCAAAACACCAAAAAGTGCTAAACACAGTCAAACCACAAGCAGAGTCATCATTCAACGCTGTTGTTCTTCCCAGCAACTTTCTTCTCTTTCTTCCGGCCACTTTCTTGGCGATCGACGGGGTTCTTCTTCGAAATCGCAAGATTCGTCGATGAAGTGTCGAAATCGGTCGGGGTTTCGTCAATTAAGGGTTCAGATCGGTAGAAAATTCTTCGGGTTTTCTCAATTAAGGCTGGAAATTTTTAGGGTTTGTGGTACTGAAAATCGATTTTAGTCTCAGCGTCGTATTAGAGATTTTTTTTTAATACCACTTCAATCAGAATATATACCACTAAAATAGATTTATATACCACTTAATAACACGTGAAGATTTAAGTCTAAAAAGTTTGATGAAACTTCTGCAAAAAATAAGGGTAAATAAGTCTTTTCCGCCTGAATTGGTCCTTTTTCCTAACGTAACTATTTGATGGGTCCTTCTCCCTATTTAAAATACTAAAAGGGCCTGAAACCTACACCAACTTGTTAAAGGGGCCTGAAATCTAGTTAACCCTTTATATAATATGAGTTGTTTGAGTGTCACATGTCTTTTCCCACCCAATTTAGATCCATCACTTTACAAATCGTATGTAATGAACGTATGTATATCTTAAACATTACACACGTAATATGGATAATATTAATATTATTGTAAATCTAATTACCACATATAATAAATATCAACATCATTCAATTAATCACGATAATTAAGAAATTTGAATTTCAAATGGGGTCTTCTTATGCATTTATGGATCGTACTGGGATCTCTTGATGATTCCATATTCTGAAAATGGAAATGGTCTTAACTTAACCTATAAATATATTTTTTATATTATCACTGCATATCAAGAAAATAGTAGCTAAAAAGTGCAAATAAGTTGCAGTATTGCATGCGCAATGCTTAAGAGCCCCGTCCGTTAGCGCAATTTAGTGGTTTAATTCATTGTTTGAACTATATGAAATAAAATAGAGTGCGATTGCGATGAAGAGTAATCCAGTGCATCACTCGCGAACGAAACACATAGACATTCGTCACCACTTCATCAAAGAGCATGTCGAACAAGGGACGATTGAATTGCACTACGTAACTACCGAAGATCAACTGGCCGACATTTGCACAAAGCCGTTGGATGTCAAACGATTCCAACACCTTGTGACTATGTTGGGCATGTTGAATCTTCCGTTATGATCAATCGACCCTAAATAAACTTTGATAAAGTGTACATATTTTTCTTCATTTTACTCCATTTTCTATGTGTCTTGTGTAAATTTCGCGAAGTAGCCTGAATTATGACTCTTGAGGAGGAGTTCTGATTTTTCTTATTTGAAAAGGGAGTTTTCGATTAAGGGGGTGTTTCTGATTTTTCTTATTTACAAAGGGAGTTTTCGATTAAGGGGGAGTTTCTGATTTTTCCTATTTTAAAAAAAATCAAAATTTTCGTTAAAATTGGTCTAAATGTCAAAATTTTAAATTTTGGTCAAAAGGAGTCAAAATTGGACCAATTGGACCCAATTTTGACCAAGCCGGCAAAATTTGGCCCATTTACTATCTCGCATGAACAGTCACAAAACCCCCAAAATACTTAACTCTTTTCACAACCCTTTCAACTTCCCGAGAAAATTCAAAAATTTCGCATCCTCCCCATCGAAAATTTCTCAACCTCTCGCATCGTCGTCTTCTTCAATCTGCCTTCATAATCCGTTTTCCTGCATACTCTGTCGTTGCAATTCAGTTCTTCGGTATGAATACACCCCAAAAAACCAATTCCCTTTCGTTTTATCATGTTTTTGCCCCGGGTTTTAAAATTTTTAGGTTTAAGATTATTATTTGCTTCGATTCGGCCGCGTGATACGATTTTGGTGTTTAAAACCTCCAAATATGTATTGCCCGTCCAATTTCGAGTCGATTGAGTCCAGTTTATCACATTTTGGTTAAGATTTGAGTGGTTCCAAGGCAAAAATCATCGTGTCGTCCCGTTCGCTTTCGCACTATGTTCTTCACCGAGAAAATTTCTTCCGAGAAAATATTTTAACGATAGATTTTCGCTGCTACAGTGAGTGAAGTCGCGCGAAAGTTTTATCCGAGAAATTCTTTACGTTAAAATTTCGCTGCTACAGTAAGTGAAGTCCCGCGAAAGTTTTATCCGAGAAAAATTTTTTTACGTTAAAATTTCGCTGCTACAGTAAGTCATGCCCCGCGAAATTTTCATATCCTTCACTTCATATCACATCTTTTCGCAGCTTCACTATTTCGCGGCTATAGTGCCTCAATAATTTCTCAACCCATGAACTTCAATTTTTCTCGGATCCGTGTTGATCAAATTCTTTCGCAGCTACAGTGGTTCAACAATTTCTCAACCCATGCGTCATTTTTTTTCTCTTTCGCGGATCACGCAACTTTCTCAACCTGAGAAAATTATCAATCCGAGAAACTTTATCACTTACCAAACTGAGAAATTTCAAACCGAGAAATTTTATCACCTGAGCAAATTTTCTTCAAAGTTTTCTCACCCCGCGAAACTTTCATACCACTTGAGAAAATTCAAAACCTGCGAAATTTTTGCTAACTTGGAAATTTCTCTACTTGCGAAACTTTAATACCATTTGAGAAAACGTTTTAACTGCGAAATGTTTGGACAACTTAGAAAATTTCTCTACATGCGAAAATCAGACTGCTCACGTGAGAAATTCCTCAAACTTGCCTATGTGTTATAACCTGCGAAATTTTACACTACTCGAGTCACAATAAATGGGAATTTTATCAACATGAAAATTAAAATCTCGTAGTTGGGTTCTCATCCACAAAAGCTGTGAACAACAACTAGCGGCGGCGACATATTCTGCCTCCGTCGACGAAGTTGAGACGCAGTTTTGTTTTCGAGAAGACCAACTCACGAGTTTACCGCCCAAGAAGTGTGCAGCTCCAGAGGTGCTTTTCCGATCCATCTTGCATCCTGCGTAATCCAAGTCGGAGAATCCAACCAGTTTGAACTCAGATTGAGTGGGGTACCACAAACCCCAGATTGGGTGTTCCTTTGAGATAGCGGAGAATCCTTTTAACAACAGTGCAATGGGATTCCTTAGGTATAGCCTGAAAACGAGCGCAGATTCCTGTCGAGAGAACGATATCCGGTCGACTAGCAGTGAGGTACAGAAGAGAGCCTATTATCCCACGATAGACGGTTTGGTCGACGGGAGCACCAGATGGGTCCGCGTCGGGTCGGCCAGAGGGAGACATAGGTGTAGCGGCAGTCTTAGCATCTTTCATTCCATATTTCTTGAGGATGTCATGGATGTATTTGGACTGGTTGATGAAGATTCCATCTGGGAGTTGCTTTACTTGAAGACCAAGAAAGAAGTTCAGCTCGCCCATCATACTCATTTCGAATTTCTCCTTCATCAATTCCGCGAATTCTTCACACAGTTGTGGTTTAGTCGATCCAAAAATGATGTCATCGACATAAATTTGTACAAGCATGATGTCCGGGCCATTCCGCTTGGTGAAGAGAGTTGTATCCAGAGATCCTTTCTTGAATCCTAACTGAACGAGGAAGTCTGAAAGGACGTCATACCAAGCTCGGGGAGCCTGTTTCAGTCCGTAGAGAGCCTTGTAGAGTCGATATACGTGTTGAGGAAACTCTTCGCTCAAGAACCCTTCAGGTTGATCGACGTACACTTCTTCTTTGAGAAATCCATTCAGAAATGCAGTCTTCACATCCATTTGGTAGACTTTGAAGTTCTTGTGAGCAGCAAAGGCAAGAAAGATCCGTATAGCTTCGATCCTGGCAACGGGGCGAATTTCATCGTAGTCGATGCCTTCTTGTTGATTGTACCCCTTAGCCACAAGTCTTGCTTTATTGCGGATAACAACACCGTCTTCATCCTTTTTGTTCTTGAAGATCCACTTCGTGCCGATAATGGATATGTCGCGAGGGCGTGGTACGAGTTCCCAAACTTGTAGACGTTCGAACTGATTTATTTCCTCCTGCATTGCAATCAGCCAATCAGGATCATTGAGAGCTTTAGCTACTCGTGGTGGTTCGGCTTGACTGAGATAGCAAGCGAACAGACTTTCATTCATCGTAGCCGAACGCGTCGAAACACCGGATGTGGGATCCCCAATAATTTGATCCTCAGGATGAGAGCGAACCCAAAGTGGTACATTAGTCTGTGAAGAGCTAGCCGCATTTGTGTCGAGCGGAGGCTCATTAGATTGGGGTCCGGTGTCCGAAGAATAGATCTCAACCGTAGTAGATTGAGAGGGTTCGGCATCAGGATCAGCAATGTTCCCATGGTTGGGTAAAATGTCGTCTTCGTTGAGATTGAGATCATCCAAGTTTGGAGGGACGACATCATTGCCGATAGCCGGTGGTGTAGGTGGGGTGGTTGCAGTGGTAGGTTGAGTGGTGGCAGCGGGTGTCTTGGAGACTGGATAGAAGTACGCGAAAAGCAGATCGAGATCCAGTTCGCCAGAGTTGCCCTCAAATGAGAAAGTTCCCGTCGATGAAAGTTGACCTTTTGTCGACGACTGTAGAAGACCGGGTTCTGGTCTGATATGAGCAGAAGCCATTTGGTCGCCTTCTTTTTCATCAACGGTGACGTTTGTGCTCTCTATGACTAATCGTTTCTCCTTAAGATAGACTCTGTATACCTTCGAGTTCAGAGAATATCCAACAAAGATGCCTTCAAGTGCTTTCGGATCGAGCTTCCCAAGATGTTGGCGATCATTGGCAACAAAACATCGGCAACTGAAGACCATTAGATAAGATATATCCGAGATACGACGGTTAGTCAGCATCTCATATGGTGTGCGGTTGAATCTCTTGTGGATAGAGGCCCGGTTCTGGGTGTAGCAAGCCGTTTGAATAGCTTCGCCCCAAAGAGAGTGAGGAAGGCCGGATTGGATGAGGAGAGTCCTAGCAGCTTCAACTAGGGTCCTATTCTTACGCTCGACGACACCATTCTGTTCCGGTGTCTTCACAGCTGAGAACTGCTGGGTGATGCCCTGAGTGGCATAGAAACTACTGAGCTTCTTGTTCTTAAACTCAGTTCCGTTGTCAGTTCTGATAATCCGAGCCTTCTGTTGATGAAGATTTTGGTACGTAACAACAAACTCGATGATTAAATAAGGAACTTCATCCTTTGTGGGAACAAGTTTCGTCCACGTGTAGCGTGAGAAATCGTCGACAATCACAAGAATATACCGTCTTCCTCCGAGTGTAGCCGTAGGCATCGGGCCACAAAGATCCATGTGCAAGAGCTCGAGGATAGCTTAGAGGACGGCGTTTCCTTGGAGATGTGGGACGAGCGCTTCATCTTCCCCAATTCACAGGCAGAGCAGAGATGCTCCTTATGATAGGACAGCTGGGGTAGACCGTTGACGAGTTTATTCTGACGCAGTTTGTTGAGAGTCTTGAAATTGAGATGTTAAAGACGTTGGTGCCATAGATCGTTCAACTTGAGTGTAGCACGAGAGAGAAGACATATTGGTCGAAAGGTCGTAAGATTGAGTACGTAGAGGTGAGACGTGCGCGTTCCAGAAAGAAGAGGCAGTCCTGATGCATCGATAATGCTGCAGATGTCAGATTCGAAGAAAACCTTGTATCCTTTGTCGCAGAAACGACCAATGCTGAAGAGATTGTAGCTCAAACCCTCGACGTAAGAGATGCCCTTGATCGTCAGTTTGTCATGGACGAGATCGCCAGTTCCAAGAATTGGCGCCATTTGACTGTTTCCGAAGGAGACCCTTCCAAGATAGCGCTCGGAGAAGTTGCTCAACAGCTCCTTGTTCCCCGTCATGTGTGTGGAGCAACCTGAATCTAGATACCACACATGACAGACCTGCAATCATCAACAAACGTTGGGTCCCCGTTTACTGACGGGACCTTTTTGTGATACAAGTAATATTTTCGTGCGCTTAACGGGAAATGTGGGGTCTAAATCAGGTTGCGCTGGATCTAATTTAGGTTTCCCTTTGTGATTTGTTTGAGATGGCGGGATTATGGTTTTTCTAACCCATATTTGCCTAACTTGTGCTTGCATGTATGGTGCCTTATGCATGAATTGGCGTGGGGGATGTGGTTGTTGTTTTCGTGCTTCGGTTTTAGTCGTCTTTTGCTTGCGAGCAGTAGGTGACTTTGTGCTTGACGACGAAAGGCGTGTTCGCTTAACCGTAGGTTTAGGCGAAATGGGAGAATGCAAAGGCGTCGTAGAGAAGGTTTGCTTGCGTGGTCGGAGTGTTGCGTGTTCATGTGTTTCATATTCATGAAAGCGTGGGAGAACAAAGTCATTGCAGCAACACATAGACATAAGCTTGGTAAAAGGAAGATAAGTTCTGGCAACATAATTATCTAAGTCCTAAAGATATTGAGATTCATTACACAAAGAGGAAAGACGAATATAGGATGGTCTTTTCTTCTTGTCATCGAAGAGCGGATTCTCCTTTACTTCAAACGAACTACCTTCCAGAGACGTCGGACTCACATTCCCTGTATCCATATGAATACGAGAGTTAGTGGTTGAACGTGTTTCAACTTCAAGAGTCATCTTCGCCGTTTCTTACATTTACATGTTTGAGAATCGGGTACTTGACTCGACGTAGAGGGTTTGTTCGTATTGTGAAATTGCTCTAGGGTAAAGATTTTGCTAAGTAGCTCATCTCGCTCCTTCGCGAAGGCTTTCCGCTCTAATTCTAGGGTTCGTTCTAGTTCTGCTATGACCAGAAGTTTCTCTGGGATATAGATGCGAGCAAGCGCTTCTCGAAAAGCAATTTCCTGTTCTTTGGTTGGAAACAGAGTCTTGATGTCCTCAGAGAGTGAAGGTTTTTTAGTCTCATAACTAGCATTCAATTCTGTGTAGTCATACGCGATTTCCACCCAACGAATGTTATGTTCCCTCTTTTCTTCCAAAAGGACAACGGAGGAGGATCTCACAAATGGCATAAGCTGTGAGGGAGCACCCTTCCTCGTTTGCAGGAACGTAGTGCTACACATGTTATACCTTTTTACCATTATCGGCGTTGGTTTGCTATTGCTAGTAATGCCGATTCCCACCCGGGCGTTGTAGAATTCTACTTCAGCCGGTTGGTTCAAGTGGCATAAGAGGAGTGCGTGTTTGTTTCGAAGGTGAAGTTGCTCTTCAAGCTCTTTCACCTTTTGGTACAGCCTAACTCTTTCCTCAGTAAGCAGTTCATATTGTGAGGCCGTCAAGAGACGAGATGTTTCACATGAACTGATGGCCAGTGTGGTTTCCTTAATCTTAGTCTCACTTTGTTGATTCTTGTTTTGCAGACGTTTGACTAACGCTACAGAGGCAATTAGTCGTTCGTTTGCGCAAGCAAGCTCTTCTACTTTTAAACTAAGTAAGGCATAGTTGTTTTCAAATTTCACATCATAATCCCTAGCGTCTATGGTGGATTTCTTAATGGTGTGACGGTGATTAAACACGTCATCGAGTTGTGAAATCCGTACCTCAGACTCTGCGTTGGTAGGGGTCTCAGCAGTGTTCTCACCGGTGTTAACCATCTCCTCGTCCTCGTCATCTTCGACCAGCCTTGCCATGCAACAATCCTCATCCTTAGGCTCCTCGTCTTCGGAAGTGGTCGTTCACCCACTCAGCTTCTTCGGTGAGAAGAACTTTCCCACTTTTCATTTTGCGGGTCATTCTGGCCTTACGGTCGTAGTAGTCAGAGTCCTTCACGCGTGGGGCGTGGCATTCCTTGGCAAAGTGGCCTGACTTTCCACACCGAAAGCACTTCACAGACTTTTGAGGTTTGGATTCCTCCTCCTTCTTTATCTGCTTAGCTTCCTCCGTAGGAGTGGTCTTTTTGGTGCCGCTAAAGGTTCTTTGACGATTGGAGGAAGATGAGGATTTTTTCCCGATCCTTTTTGAGACCATCTTCGTGAGCATTGCCAGCTGCTTGCGTAGATCACGAACATCTTCATCAGATTCCGTATCAGCTTCGGATCCTGAAGAGGTGTCAGATACATCAGTTGGTTGCTTCCCTTTGTTCTGTTTGGCCTTAGAGGTGGAAGATCGCTCGGCAGTCTTGTTCAAGAGGAGAGCCAGCGGGTCAACTCGAGTGGTGGTAGACTGTGGTTGCACGTAAGGAGCATAGACAGACAGGCTGTCGTAGAGGGCGTGGATGGAGGTGTTGGAGAGGTCCTCACTCTGAATCATCATCACCGTCGCATTGCCCCAATGTGGTTTGAGGCTACCAAGGAAGCGGTTGTTGATATCGAATTTGTCCCTCGAGATCTTGGCTTTCTTGAGTTCATTGATGACCTTCAAGTATCGGAGGTACGTGCCACGCAGCTCCTCTCCTTCATACGCCTGGAAGTGTTCATACTGGGAAAGACAGGCTGATTTCCTCCCCTGAGCACTCTCTGTTGTGCCTGCCATAATTTCCACGAGTTCATCCCATATTTCCTTGGCAGTTGAGCAGCACTCGATGTGTGCATAGACTTCGTTGCCCATAGCCTGGAAGAGGTATCCTTTGGCAGTCTCATCGGCCTGTAGGCGAGCCTCTTCTTCCTCATTAATGGGACCTCTTGGAGTGCGGCGTTCAGCCATAGGAGGGTTCGCATTTGGTTGAGCAGGGATGATCGTCCAGAACTGTGCTGGTCCGTTGAAGATGGAGTCCAATAAGTACTGAGAGAATGGTGCGCCTTTGTTCCTGATGAACGTGAGGAACCTGTTTGTCCATATGTTGTAATCGCCTTGTCGCAGCATCGGAGGCCTGGTGTCGGAACCCACTGTTGAGATGTCATTTGAGGTAGACATGGTTGGTGCAGTCGAATCTTCCGTGGTTTTGATCTTGTATAGATGAGAAGGTTAGTGACGAACGAGATGAGAAATATGAATTTAACGAGTAGAGCTTGAGAAAATCGTTTAATGAATTTCTTAGAACTAAGTGAACATGTATGATGGTCGAAAACGTATGAAGGGGAAATATCTTGAAATTCGGAGTAGTTCTAGAAATTTAGAACTTGGAAAAGTAAATTTTTTTGTCAAAAATGGTCTAGAAGAGTGGTACTAAAGTGTAAAGGATCAAGACTTAAATAAGTTCGAGAAAAATTTAACACGAGAAAAATTTGCGGTTTGAGAAAACGTTTCAAAACTGTTCGTGATTGCGAAATAAGTTACCCGAGAAATTATTGTTCGAGAAATTTCAGTGCTTGTGTGTGTTTAAAGAAAAATTCTCGGACTGAAAAAATTCTCAGTTGAAAACTATTTTCTCAGTTTTAAAATTTTGCATGTGAGAAAGTTTTTCAGTTTTGAGATTTTTCAGGTTGAAAAATTTTCAGTTTGGAAGAAATTTCGCGGGTTGAAGTGAGGTTTTAGAAATTTTCTCGGATTCGAAAAGTCGTGGTTTTGAAAAATTTTCTCGGTTTTGAAAAAACTTTCTCAGCTGAAAATTTCTCGGATTTGACAAACTTTCTCAGTTTCAATGAGTTTTCGCAGTATGAAAAACTTTCTCTGGTTTGAAAAATTTTCTCGGCTTAGAAAAATTTCTCAGCTTCTGGAAATTTTCGTTGTTTAGATAAATTCTCGGAATGAACTTTCTCGAGTATAAAATTTCTCGGATTTTGAAAATAAGCAGTTGAGAAAAAATGAAGTGAAACAGAGAAATTTTTGCGGTTTAGATAAATTCTCGGAATGAAATTTCTCGGATATAAAATTTCTCGGACTTGAACGACGTGACAGAAAATTTCGCGGCCAAGAACATGTATTCACTGTTCCATCGCTGTCGCGAGTTTTACCAGAAAATCGTCCGGTTTTCACTCAAATCTCAACCAAAATCACTCAAACTTGATCCAAAACTTCAGAAATTCTTCCCTAAACACATAATCGACCGATTTGTGGGCTAAAAACAACAAAAAACGAGTCAAAATCGACCAAGAACTGAAACCGGCCGAGATGACTTTTTCTGAAGATTTTTGCTTCGATTTCGCTCAGAACTCGTTAAAACTGATCCAAAAGTGTTCTAAAAACTTTTTAGGCATAGAATCGATCTGGGGGAAGGTTTTAAACACAAAAACGAAGCATTAAAACCCCAAAACGAATTCAAAATAACCGAAAGTGATTTTTTTTGCCCAAAACACCTTTGATCTTTCTCGGAATCGAACGAAACGGGATTCAAATCGATATAGATCAATCCACGTTTGCTCTGATACCACTTGTTGTTCCGGATTGCAGCAAACAAGGAATCAAAGAGGCTTGGATGGGATGAAAAGGGAGAGGATCTCACCTTCAAGTGCGTGTATTGTGTGAAAATTAGGGTTTGCCTTTTAATCTTTGATTACCTCGAAAATTGTGCTGGAAAAACCATATATACCACATTTGACCTAGGTACATTAAGGCCCAAACACAAATGATTAAACTAATTACAATCTAGTCCAAAGCCCAAGCCAAAAGGATAATTACAATAGATAACCCAAGACGTAAACTAATGACACAATCTATTAAATATCCTAACAAATTCTTTTAGAATCTGATAGTGAATCAGAATCCTCTTCAAATGATGAAAATAACATCATTGAAGATATTTCATCAGGATCTGATGAATGTCGAAACTGCCAAATTGGACAGCCTTGTTTCAAGGTTCAGAGAAATCAGAATCTGAATCAGAAGATAATAATTTATATCAAATTATATCTCAATTTCAAGAGATTAATGTCCTAGACAATAATCATTTAGAAATGCTTAAAGAAACTGAAGATCCAGATTTAAAAAATCTGATCATCAAAAGAATTATTCAAAATGAAGAAGAAATTTCTAAAGAAGTTATCCCAAAATCTGAACCCTATAAAATGTCAGAAGTAATGAAACTACTTCGAAACAAAAATAAATATAATGAATCTCCAGTTTATATCAAAGATTTAACTATAGAATTTCGATTCTTAAAACAGAAATTAAAGATTTAAAATGAAGTAATAATAATTTAGAAAGAAGACTTTCTAAGCTTGAAAAGGGAAAAGAAGTCTTAGATGAATCATCTTTTAAATCCCTTGATGAATTTGCTAGTACGACAGAAAATGATAATTTTCTTTCTACACTCGAAGTTATCACTTCTCAAAAATGGCTAGTGAAGATCTCCTTGATAAAAATTATCAAAAAGACCTTATAGCCCTAATTGATAGCGGTGTAGATTTAAACTGTATCCAAGAAGGTATAATACCTACTCAATAGTTTTACAAGACAACTCATTCTCTTAGCTCTGCTAGCGGAGAAAGGTTGCAAATCAATTACAAAATTCCTAAGGCCTATATTTGTAAAATAAGGTCCGTATCCCTACATCGTTCTTGCTTGTAAAGAATATCACGAAACCAAGTAATTCTTGGTACTCCGTTCCTTAGGAAAATATTTCCTATCACTAATATTGATGAACGAGGATTTAAAGGAAGCTTCGAAAATAAAGAAGTATACTTTAAATTCATTACTGAACCAATTTCACGAATTCTTAGTGAAATTAAAGATTCTATTATTATTAAAGCAAAAGAAAATCAAATAAATTATTTGAAACAAGAAATTAGTATACTTACGATCGAGGATAAAATCCAAAATCCTAAATTACAAGAAAAAATAAAATTGATTCATAATGAATTTACATTGCAAATATGCAATGATCTTCCAAATGCATTCTGGAATATGAAGAAACATATTGTTTCTTTACCCTACGAAGAGGATTTTAGTGAGAAAAATATTCCTACTAAAGCTCGTCCTTGCCAAATGAATGCTGATTTATTAGAATTATGTAAGCAAGAAATAAATTCTCTCTTACAAAAAGGTTTAATAAAACCTTCAAAATCTCCTTGGTCGTGTACTGCATTTTATGTTAATAATGCAGCCGGAGAGGAAAGAGGAGCTCTCAGGTTAGTAATCAATTACAAACCTTTGAATAAAGTTTTAAAATGGATCATATATCCTATTCCTAATAAAAAGGATTTACTTGATCGATGCATAATGAAATTTTATTTTTAAAATTTGATTTAAAATCTAGTTTTTGGTAAATCCAAGTCGAAGAAAAGGATCGGTACAAAACCGCTTTTACTGTCCCAATTGGACAATTTGATGGAACGTTATGCCTTTTGATTTGAAAAATGCTCCTTCAGAATTTCAAAATATTATGAATGATATATTCATTCCTTATAGTAATTTTATAATTGTTTATATTGATGATATTTTAGTATTTTCTAAAGATATCGAAACACATTTTAAACATCTAGATATTTTTAGAAAAATAATTATTCAAAATGGGTTAGTTATATCTAGTCCAAAAATGACTTTATTTCAAACAAAGGTTAGATTTTTGGGTCATACTATTGAAAAGGGAAAATTACTCCAATTAATAGAAGCATTGAATTTGCGTCAAAATTTCCTGATCAAATTTTAGATTAAACTCAATTACAAAGATTTTTAGGAAGCTTAAATTATATTTCTTCTTATTACAAAAATCTTGCAATTGATACATCTATTTTATATGATAAATTAAAAAAGACGCCTTGTCAGTGGACACATAGTCATACTGAGGCAATTAAGAAAATTAAAAGTAAAGTCACTCATCTTCCTTGTCTCATGCTTGCTAATCCTACCTGGCAAAAAATCATTGAGACAGATGCGTCTGATATTGGATTCGGAGGAATATTAAAACAGGTTTCTCCAGATAACAAATTTGAGCATCTTGTTAGATTCCATTCAGTAAAATGGAATAATGCTCAGAAAAATTATGCTATTATAGCCAGAGAAGTTCTCGCTATAGTAAAATGTGTTTCAAAATTTCAAGATGATCTTTATAATCAAAAAATTTTTTAAAAAAAAACTAAATGTCAAGCTGCGAAATTCATGTTTCAAAAGGATTTCAAGCATAATGTCTCGAAACAAATGTTTGCGAGATGGCAGGCTCATTTAGCCCTTTTTGACTTTGAAATAATTTATAAAAAAGGAAGTGATAATAGTCTTCCTGATTATCTTACGCGTGAATATTTAACATGACTTTTTTTGCAAATTGCAGCAATGTCCCAATATGGGAGAGGTTTCGCCTCTAATAGAGGTGGACGTGGTCGTGGTGGTCGTGTCATCGCCCAAATGGGTAACAAGAAACTTGTGAAAGAAAATCTTTCAAAATTTTGTGCGTCTTCGAGATATGCATGGAATGAGGATGATCCAATTTACAAAGAGTTTCTTGAATACAAGAAACAAAAGGCGCAATCGCAAAATAAAGTAGGTACTTCTTATGCAAAAGTTATTGCAGATGACGACGAAGAAGTCGATTATGAGAAAAGGAATCATACAGAGGTAATACTTCTGTTAGAATTCAAAGACTTGAAATGGGCTGATGAACCATGGACAATAATGTCCAGGTATTTAGAGAAAGCATCATATGCTGCTCTTTTTTATAAATCTCGTGATAATTACGAGAATATTTTAAAAGCTACTGGAACAACTGATTTTGAGCATTTTAGTGCGGGTACTACCCAAACTGCTCAAAGAAAAGGTTATACCTTTAGTAAAATTATTATTAAGCAGATAATAACTGCTGAAAATTGAGCACTTCATCCTTTTAAGATATAGAATATATCCATCCCGAATCAAAAATTTTGATTAAATATAATTATTATGATTATATCGAAGCCTTTAATAAGGTATTTTTATATCAGAATGATAATAAAAAAACATTCTTGGTGGATTAAAATCTGCTCAGATGTTCATAAAAAGGATATTCCTAATTGGTTTTATCAATGGTGGCTATTATATGGAGCATCTATTGAAATATTAAAAGAACCTTTCTTTTGTTTTTACCAAGAATGGGTCAAAGTATCTCCCTTTCTAATAGAAGCGGAGCAAAATAAACAATGTATAGAATGAATGACTTCTTTACATTTTTATATTGAATTTTCTATCCCGTGGATTTGGAGATGGAGTCCAGAAGTGGGTTATACCCAACAAAAAATTCCATGTCTTCAAAGAAACTTTTAAATAAAATTTTGGAAGAAAATGATCCGGAAAACACAGAATGGTGAATATGAAAGCCAGCAAACAATTGATAAGATCGAAGAGAAAAGTTTTCTTTACAAAAATGCGATTAATAATCGTCAACAAAGGGAAGCTCCTAATCCATTTGAAACCCTATCTAGAAGAATTAATCTTCAGAAAGGAAAATTAAAGCCCAATGAAATTATTGATGTCTACTTCGAAGAAATGAAGAAAGACATTGCAAAAAATTTTGGTGTGAATATCGAAGATATTTCGATGGGGACATCTTCAAAAGCCGAAGAAGATGAAGAATTTTGCCTTGCTGGTGAAGGACAAGATCCGGAAAATCCGGATGACATTATTATCGAAGATATTGGAGATAATGCTATTGATCTTATGGGACAAGAAATTGCCATTATTAAAGACAAGGTGGCACAAATTGTCAAGACCCGTGAAGAAATTAAGGAGCTCAAAGACAAAGAGTTTAAAGAAGCTATGGATAGGATCAAATAGAGTTGATTGGGACATCAACGATAGAAAATTGATCACTATTAGCTTTAATAAAGCTAAAGATAAGTTTGAAGACTTTCTTGCCAAATTGAGTACAGCTGTCAAGATTCCCTCGACAAAATGGACAGCTATGAAGAAAATTTATCTTCATTTTAATTTTTGTATTGTAATTTTCTCGTCTATTTATAGTTCTGAGACTCATATATCTCAGGTGTGCTTTTCTTTACACTCTCTTGTACTCTCTCTTCCTTCTCTCTTGTAATTTCCCTCTGCTGTAAAATATTTCAAGTAATAAAAGCTGAAGTTTCTTGTACGAATCTCTTACAAGTAAGTTTTTAATTTTGTCTTTATGTATTTTATTTTGTCTCACTTAGCCTTAATGGAAGGCTAAATTCTATCGTTAAACTACACCAAGATGCCTTAGTACCTTAATCATGGTTTTATATCATATATTTATATATATACTAATTATGATGTATTTTTTTTATAAAATCCTTTTGAAAATCGATTGAAAGAATTAAATATTGGATAAAGGTTGTAATAAAATTTGATTTTGATTAATTCTGTTTCGGCTCTTGGCAAGTCCGTGTTGCCGAAAGGAAGGCGTTTGAGGACGATCGCTGTTACCGATTGAATTAGTCAAATGAAAATTTTATCATGTAAAAATCCTTATATTCGATGATTAAATTCTAACAATCACAAAACAATTTTTATTTTCGGATTAATGGTATATAGGCTGGAATACCTTCGGTCCGAATGCAATTAGACTGTTAACAGCCTAACAACTGGACTGACGTCAAAACAACGCCACGTACCATTTTTCGCCTTTTTTCACCGTTTTTGTATAGTTTTAAAATTTTTTTAAAAGATCTATAATATTTTAAATATAATAATATTTATATTTTTATTAAATGTAAAGATAAATACTCAAATATAATCCATATACGAGTATTCGAATATTCGATTCGAATATTTCCGAATACGAATAAGAATCGATTTTATGATTCGATTAATTATTCGAATATTCGTATTCGGATTCGATTGTCATCCGAATACGAATAGAATATTGTGGTATTCGACTCGATTCGATTTGTTTGCAACCCTATGTGTCATGACTTTGCAAAGTAACGACCACTCGACCCTATCAAATGCTTTGGCCATATCAAGCTGTACTGTGTGAAGTTTGTTGATGTGGTGAAGGCACTCGTGAGCAATGACCACATTGTCTAAAATTTGCCGACCCTCAAGAAAAGCAGTTTGGTGTTCTAATACATTAGGGAAGGTAAAGTTTCACCATATTGGCAAGAATCTAGGATATAATTTTGTATGCAACATTGCCCAGTGAGATAAGCCAATAGTGGGAGATAAGTTTGGCATTTTTGATTTTTGGGATAAGAATGATCAGAGTATGGTTAACACTGATCGGTTTCCAGCCACATGCAAAAGCCATCGCTGAAACCAATCCAACCACCATCATTAATAAAATACAATAAAAATAAATTTATTAATATTATATTATAATATTATCTATATATAATAAATTAATGAATGTTCATATTAAAGGGCGACGCGGCGAATTTCTGGCCACCGGTTTCGAATGGTCAAGAAGAACTGAAGACATCTATAAATAGGTCTCATTGTTCAATTGTAAAATCATGCCAAGCAAAGAGAGCTCAGTGATTGTAGAGAGCGAGAGAGATAAAAGAAATTATCCGGGTGGATAAGGGTGAGAACAAGTCTAGTTTTCTGGGTAGTTGGGAGTAGGTACAAATACATTATTCGGGTGGGTAATGGGTCTCAAGTTTGGGTTTAAACACGAGTGTTAAATTTGTACGGTGTAATATCCTCAATACGGTAAAGCTGGTGCTCTCCGTGGCGGTAGGCGGTATTGGCCGAATCACGTAAAAATCTCGTGTTCTCTATCGGCGTCATTTCGGTTTTATATTGTCCAGATAAAATTGTCGCGAGTCCAAATACAACCTTCCGCTGGGTCCGAAAAATTACCGCTCAACCCCAACAAGTGGTATCAGAGCTAAGCCTAATTGATATTCTGAGTACGCGCTGTGGTTGCAGCTTTGTCTGATCTTCCACATCAGAAAAGATATCAATAAGGTTTCGTTATGGGGGAGTAAGTGTCTGGCCAATCTGTTGAATCTCTACAAGGATAATGGGGAATTTGATGATACGGGAAGTTTCACTCTGTGGCAGAGACGGGTGAAGGATATACTTGTTCATCAAGGCTTGACTAAGGCTTTGAAACGAGACACGGCAAAGCCGGAGAAAATGACGAAAGAAGACTGTGAGGATTTGAGAGCAAGATTTGTCAGCACAATCCGTTTGTACATTGCGGATGACATTATTAATAATATTGTTAATGAGGATTCTACACCAGACTTGTGGATGAAGTTGGAGGAGCTGCATCTCGGGAAAAACTTAACCACAAAGTTAGATCTAAAACGAGAGTTGTACCGGCAGAAAATGGAGGAAGGTGGAAATCTCATGGATCATATTAGCATATTCGACGGACTTGTGGATCAACTTGTAAAAGTTGATATAAAGTTAGATGAAGAAGATAAGGCCCTTTTACTTCTACCTCACTTCTTGATTCTTTTGATAATTTGGTCACAATCATCTTGTACGGAAAGACGACAGTGAAGATGGTGGATGTACAGTCAACTCTTTTGGGGCATGAAAAGAGGAGACAAATTATGGGGATAGACAAAATTCGAAACGTTGGCTATACACGAGGAGAATCGTAGAGCAAGGTTCCACGCCAGGGAATTTGGAGGTCCAAATCAAAAAATGGCGAGAAGGGCATTGTGTGCTACAAGTGTGGTGAGCCGGGACACATCAAGAGGAACTGTCCGACTTGGAGGAAGGACATGAATGGTTAGGAAAATTCCATAATGATGATAGCAGAAGATTATCTTGGAGACGTTCCATAGTATCCAATGATGACGTTCGTCCCCAGGATGAATGAATATTAGATTCGATCAAAGTACCATGTTTGCTTTTCGAGAGAAATATTTTGATACGTTCCGAAAAATACGTAGGGGTTTCAAGGTGTTGGAACTGTAAAAATCAAAATGGTTGATGGAGCGGTCCACACATTGGGTGGTGTGATCTTTTTCCCGAAACTGCGCAGGAATTTAATATCCTTGAGCCAGTTAGATTCCAAGGGCTATGAGATTTTCATAGCAGCGAAAGTGTAAAATCACACGTGGCGGAAAGGTCCTACTGAAGGGAGAAGAGCATGGAGGTTTCTATCGTCAGGGCTGGAGTGCGGTTCATAATACTCTGACTTCGATGGATTCACAAAAATCGAGCATGCGTGGTGGAAATACATACGATAGTGAGAAGGGAAGTCCTGCTGGAGAAGGGGTTGCGTCAAAGTCCCTCTTCAGAATCGACGGGTTCGTTCGACAGCTGCACATAGGATTGGCCGCGGGGTGAATCAAGTGATAGGACTTGAATTCTTGATTCGGATATACGTAGTTGGTACAAGGAAGGCCAATGTATGTTCGTGGTAATATGAACGGGTTACTCTCAAACAGACTCGTTGGAATGAGCTCTTGGAGAAAATGTGATGAATGAGGCTGGAGGGGGAGAATTGATGGGTTTCCAGCTACATGCAAAAGCCACCGACGAAACCTGTGCAATCACCATCATTAATAAAAAATGAATAAAATAATATTATTAATATTATATTATATATAATAAATTAATGAACGGTTGTATTAAAGGGCTACGCGGCGAATTCCTGGCCACCGGTTTCAAGCAGTCAAGAAGAGCTGAAGACATCTATAAATAGGCCTCATTGTTCAATTGTAAAAAGCATCCCAAGCAAAGAGATCTCATTGAGTGTAGAGAGCGAGAGAGATAAAAGAAATTTATCCGGGTGGATATGGGTGATAGCGAGTTTAGTTTTACTGGATAGTTGAAAGTATGTACAAATACATTACCCGGGTGGGTAAGGGGTCTCGAGTTTGGGTTTAAACACGAGCGTTAAATTTGTACGATGTAATATTCTCAATATAGTCAAGCTGGTGCTCTCTGTGGAGGTAGGCGCTATTGGCCAAACCACGTAAGAATCTCGTGTTCTCTATCGGCGTCATTTCGGTTTTATATTGTCCAGATAAAATTGTCGTTGGTCCAAAAACAATCTTTCGATGGGCCCGAAAAATTACCGTCAACCCCAACAAACACTTCTAAGCATTTTCCTATGGATAAAGAAAATTTTCAGAGCAAAACATAACTACATTTTTAATGAAAGGCCAGAAATGTTGGATAAAAAGAGGAGTCATACAATCGGGACCGGGAGCTTTTGAGGGGTGCATGTCGAAGAGGGCTGCTTTGATCTCTTCATCTTTTACAGGGCTGGCCAAAGTCTACTTCATATTGTTGGTGATGGATTGAGGAATGCCCTGAATGCCTTCAATTCCTGGGGGTGTGATGTGCTGAAGAGAGTTGTAGAACCTGCATTGACGATTTGATCATGTGACTCGCATCTCTCCCCAGTTCTTTTCATAAGATTATCCAGGCTGTTACGCTTTCCTTTCAACGGTCGAGGCGGGAAAAGTTTTTGCGATTCTATCTCCTTGCCTTAACCATTGGTTCCTTGATTTTTGTGCCCAGAAGAGCTCATCCTCTCTATAAGTTGAGTGTAATCTTGATTTCTTCAACTTGTTTTGCTGCATTGAAGTTGTTGTTCCTTTCCCATTTGACAATTCTATTCTGCATTTTCTGATTCTAACCATAACTTGGAAAAGTGGGGTGCCAAATTGAGGACAATGCCATGCTGTGGAAACAACTTCATTGAGTCCATCCTTTGTTAACCATCTCTGTCAAAGCAGAATCTACCGATGTATATACTGCGCCGCTCATCGGTATCCAGCAAAAGGAGGGAATGGTCGGAGCCCATCCCTGCGTAGTATGCATTTGAGTGTGTAAAAAAATTGATACGATCCTAAAAACTTTTATTTTTCATCAGATCTGCTTACACTATAAAAAAAATACACAACCCTCTAAAAAACATCACACATGCCATGCCAATCAACGGATAACGTGAGATGGGCATGAAATTTAATTTCGTCGTCTGAAAAACTCATTCTTAAATGCAGTGATTGTCAACTCAACTATTGATTCTTGTCCAACAATCAAATTCAATTTCAAACATAAGAATATTCCTAAAATATTCTTTTTAACATTAATTTTACAAATTTTTCAATACCACTCGCATATTTTATAACTTTACATACTAAACCACAATATTATTTTCGATTTGAGAAAATTTTTATGGCTGTTGTAATAGTCTCCGTCTCCTAATCCTCTGAGCTGCTTAGCTAAGTATTGATTTAATTCTTGACCGTTCAGTATAGTTATCGCACAATACTAAAAAAGAAAACATCAATAAAAAAAAAGAAACTTCCAAGAAATACAAATGCAAATTACTACATAGAACACTAAATACCCAATAAGGAGGTAAGCACACCTAAGGAAGTCCCATAAGTTTCAGCAGAAAAAAAAATAAGAAAAAAAATAAGGCCCCCATGTATCAGAATTGAGGATCTATACTTCATCAGAATTCTGCAGAGTAGAAGAACGATCAGAAAATTGGTAAAAGGAACAAGTCGACAACCAACATATCAGACATGAGAATCCTTCGATTGTTCGCCTATTATTGCTTATGCTGCAAAGTCACTTCTATGATGTCAATGGGTGTTTTAGGCTGATAGTGCTCGTCGGTGTCCGCCTCTTCGATTTCCTGAATTTATTCACATGCAATGTGTTGGTGCAAAGATCATTTTATTCCATGTAATATCATATTGTGCTCAAATGAGTGAATTTTTAGGAGAGTTAACAGATATCTCGAAAAAGGAGTTGGGGATTTTTTTCACCTGAACGACGTCTTCCCCCTTAATAACATGTCCAAAAACATCCATTTTCTCGCTTAGGTCGGGGATTGGAGCTGTTGTAATGAACAGATCGAATGCCCCACCGCCATCTGCCTTTCTCTTAGAAGTTCCCAGCATAAAAGCTTCATGCTTCAAGCTGAAACAAATAACCATATTTTCACAGAGATGCACCGAGGAAAGTTGGTTTTTAGTTTTATTTTTAACTTAGGAAAGAGATATGATGAAATTTGATTAATTAATAAGTTAGACCTGGTATCTAATTGATTGTAATGCTTTCCCCTCGAAGTCCAATCTTCGGTGGCCCCAGGTCTGCTGACTTCACCCCCTTGAATGACAAAATTCTTTATTACACGGTTGAAGTGCATCCCTTTGAAGTGGCCCTTGCGACTGTAACCAAGTTTAGATGCGTGATACGTTACTTAGGTAGTCTTAACAACATTATCCAGTCCATAAATACTCGCAAGCAATCTCAGAAGATGCGTATATGAAAAAATAGTTGGAAAAATATACCATGACTTAACAAATGAGGCAACAATTTCAGGAGAGCCTTCCTTGTACAGCTCTACTGTTATTGAACCTTTTGATGTTTTAATAACCTGCCAATGCAATTATTATCCATTATAAGCAAATAAACAGTTTATACTTATCAATGAGTTCACCCACCAGGTAATAAGGAACTTACTGCATATTTAGGTAGATCAGTTTTCTTTGGATCTTCAAAGGAGTTATTACGCTGAAACGAGAAAACAGCAATATTACGTCAGCTGAAAAACAGGACACGTTGGAAATCGTATGGATGTTCTATAAACCTTGCAAGCATATTTTTAAACTAAGTCTACATCACATCTCAATGACAAAAATAAAGAGAAGATTCCATCTTCAACAATGGGACCTCAACCAAGCCACAGAGGCATATGTGTCATCATTTACAAACAAAGATCACAAATTGTACCTCCACTTCTGAAAGTGTCTCGTCCCCATTAAGAATTTCCCTGGATAAGACGAAGACAAGAGGGTAACAACATTTACTTGTTATTTGAAGTCAACCAATACCTCAAAACAAAATATTCCCAAGAAAAAACTATTGGTTCCTTCAGTTTTGCAAGATTATATATCTTTAACTAACTACCATCATTCAAACAATCTAGATCGTTGCGTCAATGTTCACGAGCAGATAAAATAAAAGGAAATTCAATCACAGAGTGATAACAACACAACATTGTCAACTAAGATTCAAAATGAAGAAAACAGAAGAAATAAACGGACCTTTGAGCCCAATGTCTGTAGGTAGAAAAAAGAAAAAACACCATGAGGGCGACGACAATCACGTAAATTGTTATAGTGGCGATGCTAATTCGACCGGGCACCTTTTTCTTTTTGCTCTGCTGTAACAGAGCTTGGGGCTTAATCCTCGCCATTTAATTCTGCAGCGAAAACTCAAAATCCTAAGCTGTTCAAAAAGGAGTAACAAAATCAACAAATATATATATATATATATATATATATATATCATTCAGTAGATCGGAAAGCATAAAGCATCGCATATAGAACACCAAAAGAAAAAAAAAAGGCTCTTAAGTAGTAGCATCGATAACCGCCCGCCCAATTATTGTCATCCTCCATAAAATTCATATACTAAAGGACGAAATCAGCAACGCAACCTACACAGGTACACCACTTTCCAGACGAATTACAGTAATAACAATAATTAATGAAGCCCACCACATAACGAAAATTAGTTGCAAGAAGTATACCTAATCGAAGGGTTGAAAGTACAAATCGGCGACGAACTTCGCAGTTAACGACTAGCTACGATCTGTTCGTTTTGATCGATTTACTTTTCTTCCTCTGTATTTTTCTTTTTCTTTTTTTTTTTCTTTTCTCCTTCTTCAATGGATGTCAGAACTGAGAAGGATCCATAGAAAAAAAAGAAATATGAATTTCGGAAAGTTTGATATATAATCTTAGATAGATGGGACAACCTCAACTAAATCCTCATTTACTAATTTTCTATCAACTAACTCCCTACTCACATAAATTTGTTAGCAAACTCCCTATTTCAAAAACAATCATACACATCACTACCCATTTGACAAAAGTGACAACTTTGCCCCTCCTTTATTATTTTCTTAAATATTTTTCTTCTTCAAAACATAAATTGAAATCACATACTATCGATGCCTTCCAGTTTCAGATTTCATTTCTCAAATCCTCTTTCAATCTTCAGCTCTTGCCCGCGCCGAAAAGTTCCGAGTTTACCCAATCTACCATGGGTTTCTCGGTCCAGGTAAGTGGATGTAAGATTTCAATTTTTTTCATCGTGAGTTACCCGACGAGTTTCTTGAACTCGAGCGAACGGAATTGAGCTGAAGCGAACGAAGTTCTAGACACTCTGATAAGGTGATTGTGAACGTTTATGGTAGATGCATTGACCTAAATTGGATGTCGAGTTGTGGGTGTCGTCGCGTTTTGGGTATCACCGTGTTTTGGGTGTCGAGCTGTAAGAGCTGAATCTTCATTCGTTTTTATAGTGTTAGCATATTGTGGGTGTCGAGGGAGGTTAGTATTTCGTTAAAATTTGACTGATTTGTTGGTTAAACGAATTTGTTATATGCAGTACCAAAGGAGGTTCATTGAAGCTTTCTAGCAGCACCATATGGTAGCAGTACCATATGGGAACCGTTTGTTGTCCTAATTTTAACATATCATATTGTACCTAACTATGTTGTGGGGCAGAGAGGCGGGGTGCCACAAGGCTTCAAAGGCAAAAAAAGCTGCTATTCGTGATCTTCATCGCTTAGAGGATGGCACGTTTGACCAAATATAGTGGTATTGTTGCCTATAGGTTATGGCACTTTCTTTTGTCGATATGTTGCCGATAGGATATTTCTTCGATTATGATGTTAGTGGATGAATGATATTAAAACTGTCGGTAGATGAATGATATTAATGCTATGATGTCGTGTTATTGCTGATGATCCAATAAAGTTATTTTGTATTGTGTTTGTTAATGACTTTATATCATATTAATGCTGGAAGTTATTTTTTGTTCCAGCTTCTTACCATGGTACTACAAGTAACCTATGTATGGTATTACACTAGCATACGATATGGTACCCCGAACATATATATATTGGTACTACAAATATACTACAAATTTGGGTAGGAATTTCATTAGTTAAAAACGTGGTACGAAAAAGATACTACAAGTAACCTACTTATGGTACAAACTAACTTATAATATGGTACCACAAACATCTATATATTGATACTACAAATATACGTATATTGGTACTACAAATTAGGATAGGAATTTCGTTAGTTAAAAACGTGGTACGGAAAAGATCTACAAGTAATCAAGGCATGGTACTACACTAGCATACGATATGGTACACAAACATATACATATTGGTATTATAAATGTATGTATATTGGTACTACAAATTTGGATAGGAATTTTTCGACGTTGTCCGAATTATTTTTGGCCCTTGACTATGTTACCATAGTTATAAGTACTATACTGATTATTGGTATCAATAATGTTGGGTTAGTGTTTAGAATTAGGGATTGTTACGTTGAAACCTCAACATTCCTTCTACTTATTTTTGGTCACTGACTATGTTACCATATTTATAGGTATTATATTGATCATTTGGTATCAAAATTAGTGGGTACGACGAAGGTAATACAAACAACCTACGAATGAAACTACAATATCATAACTTGTGGTACTATAGAAGTACATGTGTAAAGGTGACGTCGTTCGCCGAGTACATAAAAGATGACGCCTTTCGCCGGGTACATAAAAGATACTACAAACTAGCATATGGAACTGCATTAGCATATGTCATGGTACTGCAGGAGTCAATATAAAGGAACTACAAAAGTGTTTATGTTGGTACCACAAATTAGAGGGCGTATTTCGACGTTGTTGGGGTTATTTTTGGTCCGTGAGTACGTTACCATGGTTAAATATACTAAGTTGATCATTTGGTATCATAATTGGCGGGTTAACATTTACAATCAAGGATTATTAAATCGAGAGACCGACTTTCTTTCCACTTAATACGATAATAGTAAGAACATCTTACTACATAATCAAGATTTTTGATCTATTGGAAGTTAGTGTTTATGTTCTACGTTACCGTGTGTTTAATTTTTATTCTGTGTCGTATTTTGGAAGTTCTAATGTCTTATTTGCACAATAATCTACGTGTTTTCGACAATCAAACGAATGGTACGGCGAAGGTACTACAAAAAACCTACGGACGGTACTTCAATGGCATAAGTTATGGTACTACAAAGTTCCATATATAGGTACTGCAAATGTGTTTATATTGGTACCACAAATTAGTTTTGGCGTATTTCGACGCCGTTCGCCCGGTACATAAAAGATACTGCAAACAACCAACGGATGGTACCGCAATAGCATACGTCATGGTACTGCAGGTGTCCATATATCGGTACAAAAGTGTTTATATTGGTACCACAAAATTAGAGGGCGTATTTCGACGTCGTTTGGGTTTAATATTTGTTATTTGCCGCATTTGTAAGCTCTCAGGCCTTAATTGCTCAAGACTCTACGTGTTTTCGACAATCAAACGAAAGGTACGACAAAATTCTACAAACAACCTACGGACGGTACTACAATAGCATAAGTTATACTACATAATTCCATTTCGACGCTATTCGCCCGGTACACAAAAGATACTACTAACAACCTACGGATGATACTGCAATAGCATACGCCATGGTATTGCAGAAGTCCATATATAAGTACTACAAAAGTGTTTATATTGGTGCCACAAATTAGAGGGCGTATTTCGACGTCGTTCGAGTTTAATATTTGTTATTTGCCGCGTTATGTAAGCTCTCAGGCCTTAATTGCTCAAGAATCTACGTAGAGAATCAAACGAAAGGTACGAAGAAGGTACTACAAACAACCTACGGATGATACTAAAATAGCGTAAGTAGTACTGCAAAGTTCCATATATAGGTAATGCAAATGTATTTATATTGGTACCACAAATTAGTTTTGGCGTATTCCGACGCCATTCTCCCGGTACATAAAAGATACTACAAAGAACCTAAGGATGGTACTGTAATAGCATATGTTTATTGTACTGCAAAAGTGCATATATAGGTACTACAAAAGTGTTATATTGGTACCACAAATTAGAGGGCGTAGTTCGACGCCGTATGGATTATTTTTTGATCCGTGAGTACGTTATTATGGTTAGATATACTAAGCTGATCATTTGATATCAAAATTGGCGGGTTAACATTTAGAATCAAGGATTATTACGTTCGCCGGGTACGTAAAAGAAACTACAAACAACCTGCGGATGGTACTACAATAAGGAAACCAATTGTACTGCAAATCTAGCAATATTGGTACTACATAGTTGTTTGTTTAGGTACTACAAAAATACCTGGAACAAAAGCATAAAAAAGTCACAAAACTAAGACGATCAACAACGTATCAATATCAAAAACAGATAAATATCACTCAAATAAGTGGAACATGCAACTAAGACCGTCTGTAAGTATCGTGGCAAGCATAAAGCCACGATACAATTTGACGTCAACTTCGTCAGGATACCTCCCACGAGCCACCGGTCCAACGATGTATCGATCTATGGACATTGCAGTATGTATGTCGCAATCCACGCCCTTCGGATTCTGCTCCCTCGTCGACTTCAGTGCCATTTCTGCATGAGACAAAAACTAGATAATCAAATAATGAATTTACGGTACCATTAATTATGTAATATGGTACCAAAAAACATATACAGACGGTACCAATTCAAATTATGTACCGAGAAACAACCAAAACTCGTACCAAGACCGTCACAGATGCAGTACCTTTACTTCGAACAGGGACGTAGAAGCTAACAAACCGTAGATTGAATGATACTAAAACCCCAAATCAAAAAACAAAAGAATTAAACCTAATTTTTGCCATAAACCCCAAATTCGAGCCGTTATAAAAAAATTAAGCATAACATAACCCGACATGAAATCCTTCAAGAAATGAAACTATCGAAGCCCTAATCTCGGAATTAGCCACAAATACCACAAAATCGAAAAATTAAAAAGTAAGCTTATTGGGAGGATTTCGTCAGTTGTATCGGCGGTGACTCAGCTCAATGTTCTTGTTTTGGAGGGCAATAGGCTTTAGGGGCAGAGGTTTGCCTTGAGAATGGTTGTTCTCCTCTGCATTTCTCTAGTTCTCCCCCAATTTTTGAAAGCAAAAGTCGAATAATGGGATAAATCGTCTGTATTGAATTTGCTTGGTTTTTTTGGAATATTTATGTCTTGCAGGGGTATAAGTGTCTATTAGGGAGCTATGTGATATAAAAGTTTGAAAGGGGGAGTTTGATGATAAATGAAATGGAAGGGGGGAGTTAGTTGATGAAGAATTTGGGGAATGTGGATTTATGTGTAGATTTGCCATCTTAGATTTGCTAGCGTTGCATCTCTTCTAACTCGTTGCAAAACTTCGATGCAGGAAGTCTAGTTCCTCAAACGTCACCGTTCTGAACCACGATAGTTGAATTGTATTAGAAAATCAGGAGAGAATTACATAAATAAATTTTGAGAATGGAATTACAAAACTAGTTGAGTTCTTAAACCTATTACAAACTAATCTAACTTTTTAACCACGAAAATACTTAAAATTACAAAGTTTCACTATTGTTATCTTCAAATAGCACAACACTTGTTAATAATTAAAACTTTACCCCAACTTTCAACTCAAATATATTAAAAATATATTACTTAGAGAAATAATCAAAAAGTAAAATTAATTGGCGTGATCGTGACCTACGTGAGTTTGATATTTAGAGATGTCAAAATGGGCCTCATGGGCAGGGCGGCGTAGCTCGCCTTGGGTGGGGCGGGCTCTGGTAAGCCCGCCGTTTGGCAGGCCTGGAAATTGAAGGCCCGCCCCGCCACCAAATTGAAAAAAAATCAAAAAAAAATTCAAAGAAATAATGAAAAAACAATGAAAATTAAATATTTAAGCTCGAAATTAATAATCTAAATAATAATTAATTTATATATTGTGGCAGCCCCGCCTTCCACCACTACTTTTTACTAGCTACACGACTAATGTCCTAATAACAAAATAGATCTTGTAAAATCTGGTATAAAATTTTTTCTTTTATAAAAAGGAATCGTAACGGTTTCTACAAAATCATCCTGGGTCCTATTTACATAGGAAAGCGCGCATGCGGGTCAAAATAAATTTATCTACTGGGCCTCCACGAGGTCGCATCCATGCACACACTTCCATCTCAAAAGCCCCCGGAAGCTTCAAAAGTTGGCCTCGCCGTGAAAATGATCACGTACCGTGGCGGGGTCCTACAACACATAAAAACGTGAAATGAGCTTATAAAGCTCAGTAAGTGAAAACCATGCATGCCATGCACGTGACCTAAATAGCGAAGGCATTCGCGCCAATGCTATTGACCTCTCATATTCTTCTCGTTCTTTTCATTTCATATTTGGGCCCGTTCGGCTTTCAATCTTACTATGTACCATATAGAGCTCAAACCCCTAAGGGTATAAGTGGCAGTACACACACTGGGAGGCTAAACCCGAGTACTCCATCTGTGCGTAACCCTATGGTGCCTTTCAATCCCAATGCGGTACACACTGAGAGGTTATAGTGCCTTTCAATCCCAGTGTGATCCACACTGAGAGGCTACTAGTGCCTTTCAATCCCAATGCAGTCCCATTGAGAGGCTAACCCGGGCACACAAGTTTCGTTTAACCCTAAGGCGCCTTTCCATCCCAATGCGGTCTGACACGCGGGCGCTTCCCACTGGTAGCTTACTACGAGGTCGCCAACACTCGAGGTTCCCTCGGTGCCGCTCATACCCTCGAGTCGCATCCTCCAGGTTGCATCTCCCGCTACGGGGTATTCCCCCTACCTTTCGTGAATCGCCGTGGTAGCATAGAAGAGCCGAGACTCATCATTGAGTCGACACAAATGCCTATATCGGCAAATATACGTATCGCTTTCAAGCGATCTTATACTCATGCACGCTATCTCACTGACTCTCATACTAGTCGTGCGTGCACGTGATTATGCCATGAAATCATATAAACATGCGTGCAATATTCATAAAATAATTTACGTCACATAAATCACGTAAATTTACGTCACATAGAAAACATAGAAGTCACATAAAATCATGAAAGGCACATAATTTCATACACATATAATTATGTGTTGTAGTTGCGATTTCCACTTACCTGGTATCCTTAGCTATTAGTTTATCGGTAAGTTGCTAACCTTCAAACCCTAAATATAGGAACATACAAAATTAGGGTTTATTAGTCTCATTCATAATTTCATGAAATTGGCTTAATTTGAAAACCCTAATTTTGACTTCTATAATTTTGAAACCCTAAAATTTAGAACTTAACTTAAACTGAGAAATACTTATTAGTATCCATCTCGATATTTTCAAATTGCATATAAGGATATCGATGTCAAATACAATTCTTGGGTTAAATGTCGAGATGGATATAGAGTTATAAATAAGATTTCGATATAAATTACGAGAGCATATCTCGACATTAATTAATGAATCTCGAGCTAGCTTCTATAATAGATCTCGACATGTCTCAATGATACATCTCGACATTTTATGACTTTCTATATAATTTTTGGATTTCAATGTGCTTCTCGAGATTTTTAATCATTACTCATATATAATACTTCAAAGTATATGTCGAGATGAATCTCGACATAAATGTCGAGCTTACTTAGATAATTATACAATGAAGACCTTCGACATTATTATATCTATATGATTTCGAGATTTGAACTCACTTGTACATTAGGTTTCGACATTTTCAAAATACTTCTCGATACAGTATATAAAATTTCGATATCTACACTATGCTCAAAGATCTCTATATATTATATGCAAGGTTTCAATATTAAATAGTACATAAGGATTTCGATATCATTTGAGGACAATCTCGACATTTTCAAAATGAACTTCGATATAACATATAAACTTTCGATGTGTTCTTGGAATAATATATATATGGATCTCGAGTTATTCCTTCCAATTCATGCTCGAGTTATTCCTACCAATTCTCAATCTCGATCTCAACACCTGATATACTAAATCCATCTCCTAGATTAACATGCCATGTAATAGAAAACTAGTCAAACCTAAGAATCCTTAAAGTTCTACATGCGCTAGAAACCCTTAATCATATAAAATCTCTAAGCCTAATGATCCCTAGGAATCATTTTTCTCGTGCTTATTCTTTTTTTTAAGGCATTCGATTTAGAACAGAACATAATATCATTAGCAAATTTTATACTACTAATTCTTGCTTCCTAAATCGTAATGCTAAAGATGCTAGGTATAAACCCTTGGAACTAAGTCTGTATTATCTGAATTAATTACAACTTTTTGGTGCCTACTATACCTAAAACACGTTAACATGAACATAAAAACATGAAGTTTTAGTAAGAAGCTATACCTACTTCCAAGATAAATGATGAATTCTACTCCAGTTCTAGTTCGACTTTCTTCTTCCTCTATACATCAATCTTTCGTTAGTTTCTTCCTAATGAACTAAGATAAGTATGTTATCTGTTTATACTTGCGTGTTGTTTAAGTAAGCTAAGTAACGTTGCTTTCTACGTTTTTTTTTTTTTTACATACTTATCCAATTCCTTAGTAACAATCATTATAATATTAATTTAAATCATTTCCACCTTCCTAAGTTATCAAGCTATCTCTAAGTCCTTATTCCCTAAATAATAAGCCTCATAATATTATTAATAAATCGTGCCCACCTATTTAAATTTCTAAGTTTACAAATCTAATCTTGCCTCCTTCGAATTCTATTCCTACTAATTCGTATTTTCCAAAACATGGTATCAACACTAAATCAAATATTCTAAGTTAGCATGTTATGTACTAAAAACCCTAACATCAATAACTAACCGAATTTCAATTAATTCCTCTACTTGGTTAGTAACCCTAATAGCACCCAATTTTGAAATCATGTTGACACATAAAATCGTAAAACACATCTCATGCAGTCACGTAAGTCATATAATGTGTATGCATATTTATTTACGTATCGATTTTCTGGTAGTCCTAGCTTTTATTTAATTAGTCCAACGAAATTTCTAATTCACTGCTAATTAAATCGTAAATCCCGTAATTAAATTTTACGGGTATTACAACTCCAAAATAAACTTCCTTAGAACCTAAGTTATCTTCGAATGTTATCAGAATTCTTACTTCAACATAAAAGAAAATATAGTCAAGGATCGAAACATGAGCATCAGGGTTTTCTTGCTCACATAACTTTCGTAACTCTCATATAACATATCATAAGTCACGACAGATACTCATTAATAGAATATATTAAGTACAAACAATTTCATATATATATATATATATATATATATATATTGTAGAATCCATACCTCACGTTGAATCTTTTTTTTGTTTTCGTTATTGAGTGCTCGATATCTCCTCCTGGTTTATAAGGGTTTCTTTCTTATTGAAGTTTTGCCTTTCTACTCGTTTTATTACTTAGGGTGTGGATATATATTAGGATTCCGAACTTTGTGATGGAATTGACAAGGCAGTGACGAGTCCTTTACTTTGAGCTTAAGTAAGTTTATTAATATCTATACTATCGAAACCTTTGGGTTCATTTTGAAGATATTAGTAAGTAAGTATAGCCCAACTTATTTTATTCCAACATTATAAGTATAGCCCAATTTACTTAAATCCAATATTATAAATTCCACTTAGCTTTTGGAACATTTCGAAATTAGGTGGAAATTATTGAAATTTATACCCTATTTTCACCATTTAAATGTATCTACAATTCTTCCGAATTCACAAAATTACACAGTTAATTACATCAAAATCCCGTATTAATTCTACGGGTATTACACCATACTTGCTCGGACAACACTTCAAAGTTCGAACTGACCGTCGAAGTTTGCGATCCCTACTCCATCAAAGTCGCGCACCAGTCCAACAGGTGTGGGTGGCAAAACTCTTGGTTTATCGTTCAATGTGGAGTACAAACCGAGCGTTACGAATCACGCTGCTGATGCATTATCACGACGTCATGAGGAGCTACAATTAGGCGCGATCACCATACCGAGTTGGCTGGATAAAGACGTTCTCCTTCCAGAAGTGAGCCGGGATGCAACCTTAGAACCTATCAAAGAATCATTACTATCTGACCCCAATTCACGACCTCCGTACATGCTAGTTGGAGGTTGGTTGTTCTACCGAGGCGCTTGGTGATACCAACTGAATCAGCTTGGATTCCTCGTCTTTTGGAAGAATTCCATTCAACGACAATGGGAGGTCACTCAAACGCCTTAAGGACGTATCGTCGCTTGGCTGCTACATTGTTTTGGCGAGGTATGATGAAACAAGTACAAGATTATGTTGTCGCCTGTTTAATATGTCAAATGGAAATATATGCGGCTATGTCTCCATTCAACGCCAAGGGGAATTTTGACGAAATTAATGCGAACATGTTATAAAGGTGCATCGCTTGGGTTTGGTATAAATTTTCGAAAACTGGCACAATTTTTTTCGAAAATCATGTTTATCGATCAAAGGATGATTGCATGCTAGAAATTGTATGAGATGATTAACTTGGCGATACTTGGGAGATCCATACACATAACCCTATGTTTGTGAGAATTTTGAGCCTACGAGCTTTTTGCTCATTTCTTCGATTGCGTGAATCATGCTTAATTTATTTCTCTTCAGAACTTGCTTGTCTATTACATGTTGAAACTACTTAAAGTGAGATTGTGTAAAAATGAGGAAGGCATTAGGAATTCAGCCCATAGCCAAAGTATCCGACCACGCTTGATCACCGTAGTTATACACTTTGAGCCTGGGCCTTTTATTTGTGAAAACCGGATTATAAATTGCCGAACCTATTAAGCCTTCAGAAATAAATCCATCGGAGCATAGTGGCAGTTGAGGATGAATGCCGAAGTCAAAGAGCGCAACCCCAGCCAATCTCCCGATAAACACAACAACTGAGCGTCGAAAAAAAAAAGAAAAAAAAGTGAGAGAGAGAGAGAAAAAAAATTAAATTAGTCAGCTAAGAACTCTTCCTCCGATAATCTCGCATATTGCCTATTTTCTTGATCGATAGGTTGAAAGAATAAGGGCTTAGTATAATAAAATGACGAGAAATGGAAAAGAGTTGAAAAAAGGGGAGAATCATGGGTGCTTTCAGATGATGGCATGAGTCCGACACGACTACAGCTCATATCCTTTTGAGCTTATTCTCCACATTTCTTACATATCTCAGCCATTTTATAACCCGGAAAAGACCTTTCGATTCACGCTATATCACTGAGAGTAGTAGAATTACGAATCACTGCAAGCTTATGGTAGAGATTAGATTAGTGTATGACCCGGGCGATTTCAACAACAATTTACCACAAACACTTAGTGATTTGAGTGAATCCTTGTGAGGTATGGATTTTGATAGGTATTGCTAAAGAAAATCGTGTAGTTAGTCGTTGACTTAAATGTGCTCTCCGAATTTGCTTGCATTATCTCCTACATGAATTTGTTCTTGATTGATACGTTGCATGCTTTTATCCTCTTTGTATGCCATTTGCTTTTCTTTGCTTGAGGGCAAGTAAACGCTTAAGTGTGGGGACACTTGGTCGTATTTCGTACCTTGTAAAAGCATAATATCGGTTGTTGTTTATTTGAATTTCCCTCAAATATCATACTTATATGTTTATATTGATATCTGACAGATATTCGGAAAAAGAACTACAACCGGAAATATTCGGGCTTGAATTAGTTTGAGGAACCGTTGAACCAAATATCGACCCAAAACAATCGGGCCAAAGAGTAAAAATCAGCCTGTCAGTTCCAGCCCACAAAAAAGTCCAAGCCCACCAATGATATAATAGATACACAATATCCACATGGTCACAAACGTACAAATGAAGAATGTAGACCAACCCGCAGACACACGCACACACAAGATGAAGAAAAAAAAAAGAAGCTCAAGGCTGAAGGAAGAACACGTCGTTCTTAGAGCAGCCAAACAAAGATTTTGTCTCCCCCTCTATAATCTATAAATAAAGCGACGTAAACGAGCACAAGGGGGGAGACGAGGCCATATACACGTACAGTGGAAGGTGGTGGTCTGCACACACCTAAAGCAATCACCTCCCACTTCACGTACGTTACTCACCTCACACCAAAAAGCCACATTACTCACAAGGAAGCAACTGAAGGCATCCGTGCATGAATTGGAGCGAGCAATGCAGTGGTCTGCGTAAATTGGAGCGAGCGAGGCAGCCGTGCGTTACACACGCACACAGAAGGTGAAAAAAAAAGAAGAAGCTCACGACTCAAGGAAGAAATGCAATCTCATGCCGTTCGTGGAGCAGCCAAACAAAGATTTTGTCTCCCCTCCATCATCTATAAATAAAGCGACGGAAACGAGCACAAGGGGGGAGACGAGGCCATATACACGTACAAGGGAGGTGGTGGTCTACACACCTAGAGCAATCACCTCCCACTTCACGCACTTACTCACCTCACACCAAAAAGCCACGTTACTCACAAGGAATCAACTCAAGGCAGCCGTGCGTGAATTGGAGCGAGCAACGCAGTGGTGCGTAAATTTGATCGAGTGAGGTAAGCGTGCGTAGGAGAGCAGCAAGAGGGCAGCCGTGTGTAGGAGGGCAGCGAGCGAGTAGTGCAAAAGAAGGGCAAGGAAAGGTTGAAGCTGATCGCCTACCTCCTGTTCGACGAAATTCCTCAACGAATGATTAACCCCGAAGGCGAAATTCAGGGAAGAAACTGTGTTTTAGTTTATTTAGTTTATCGTTATTTATATTTTTTATCAAATCAAAAATATGTACGAGGATATTTAAACGACGGTTTTCTAAGGTATATAGTTCATTTGGGTTCGATACTCGAATACTTACCATTTCTATACTATTTTCGATAGGTACACTTGCCTGTTGAGCGTAGGATAGTTTGACGATATTCGTTTTATTTATTACTCGATCCGCTCGATCATGTTTTTAGCACCGTTGCCCGGAAACTATTGAGATTTGGAAAACTTTAGTTGATTATTCTAGATGTATTATTATTTATTATTATTATTATTATTAATTAACGTAACAATTATGCAATACAAGGAAGAGGAAATAAATAGGTAAGCGAACTTCCCTGAATGGTCCGACGTGCATGCTTTGTGCGATCAGTTAAAACACAAACATTAAAACTGAAAGTGCGAATATAAAGATAAAAGAATACATATGATAAGCTTGGATTGCCTCCCAAGTAGCGGTTTCTTTAATGTCTTTTAGCTAGACATCGTTTAGTGGTTTCAAGGTGGTTCAAACAATATAAAGATTGACGATACGACCACCGGGTCGCTTAAGCTCCAAACATGGCGGTCCCTCGAAGGAGCGCCTCTCTTTATCATCCTCCTTACTTCCCTTAATAATTTTCATATTTTTTACAGTGACCTGCGATGTATCATGCAAAGGAAACAGTGTAGTTTGATCAATGACGTCTAAAAAGTAACACTCATAATCATGCTTGCAATTATTATCCGGAGTGCTAAATATTACTTTCTCTCCATCCACCCTAGACTTCAACTACCATTCTTAACATCTACCATGTTTGCGGCTAAAAATGATCCCTCAAAGATCAAGGGTAAATGCTCAACCTCTTCCAAATAAAAAATAATGAAACCTACGGGAAATCTATCACTTGCTACTAGCACTTCCCTTCGAGGACAAATAGTAGAAACACATCGAGCTTGCATTTGTTCGTGAGTAAGTCCTTGTGGTATTTCACATATTGGGCTACCTGTGCTAGAGCTTTGACAAGCGGTAAGTTAATATGTATTTGCTTGAGACAAGATAGAAATTTACCGTACTCATCGAAAACCATATCCTTGTTTAGCATAGTTGGGTATGGGATCTCCAGTTGATTCGCCTTGATAGGGGGCTTAATCGTGATCTCTTTTTCTTTGTCAACTGGTTCTTCCTTGACATGAGCTACTTTCGTCACGCTATTCACCACCACTTTCTTCACTTGCTCTTCTACTTTCTCCTCATGGATCTCGACATCGTTTTTCTTCGCAGCTTCTTTCTTGGCGCTTTTCTCGGAAAGATATTTCCAAATGGATCTTTTGGTATTCCCCGTGTTAGAGCTGTCGGAAATGGAATATTTGGTTTATAAACGTTGATCGGTGATCTTGGGGCAACCGCCTCCCTGCTCCTTGGTGTAACATCATGGCAATACTCATTTGGTTTTGTCTCGGTATTGATAGGTAATGCACCTAGCTTGCGTTGATGGATAGTTTCAGCTATTTCTCCGGCTTGCTTCTCTAATGCTCTCAATGAAGATTCGGCATTTTTCAACCGAACTTCTTGACTATACAAGCGAGAATCAAGCTTCTCCATCAGCACGAGAAACATGTCTTCGAGCTTATCTAAACGAGTTTTGGCATCATCCTTAGCAATTACGTCTTGGTATGGTTGAGCTCTTTTATTTTGAAATATTAGAGGAGCTTGTTGATGATTTCCGTAAATCAGGTTCGGATGAACTCGGGGAAAAATTTGCTCCTCTTGGTAGTTCCCCATATACTCGACACAATCAATCGAGAGAGTGGATGGACATTGAGATGCATCGTGGCCTCCAATGCAATATTGCATGGCGGGACATACATCGGGTATGTGAAGGGAGGCGCAACAGCTATAAGGGTAAAGGGGTGAGGCTGCAACTGTACATCGTTAACGGTTTGCTTTGATACAAGATTCGTTAAGAACAAATTTGTTAAGGTCTGCATTCAAAGGCCGCCCGATGTAATTTGTTGTTGTAGGGCGTCGAGCTTAGCGTGGAACGCGGTTGTCTCGGTAACGTCATACATTTCCGGTGATTACTTTGCCTGCAATTTACCTAGAATAAAAGAGGGAAAAAATACTCGTAAATAATAATAATCATATATTACTAATAATAATTAATAATAATAGAGCTAGAGTAATAAACTAAAGTTTTTCAAATATCAATAGTTCCCCAGCAACGGCGCTGAAAACTTGATCGCGCGGATCGAGAAATAAATAAAAGGATTATCGACGAACTATCCTACTCTCAGGCAAGTGTACCTATCAAAAATAATATAGAAATGGCAAGTATTTGAGTATCGAACCTAAAGGAACTATATACCTTCGGATGGGATCCTCTGTCCCAAACCCTGTCCCAATGTGTGTACCAGATTGTAGAATATATGAAAAAATAATTTTATAGATATCGAAAAATATAAGATATGGATATCAATTTGATCGTGATGAAACAAAGAATTACTCAGTGTTGTTTATTTGTTTTTATCATATAAATGACATGGAATAAGAATTATTTTATAACTTGATAGATTATGTAATTAAAAAATTTAAAAAATAATTAAAACAATTTCTAAACCACAGGATTTGACAAGTGTCAACATCCGGTGATTTGGTACGCACATTAGGACATGGGTTTGGGACAGAGGATGTCATCCGATATACCTTAGAAAACCGTCGTTTAAATATCCTAGTAAATATTTTGATTTGATAAAAATATAAATAACGATAAACTAAATACACGATTAACACAAAAAATAAAAATTTGATAAAAGATCGATAACGGGATTGGACGACTTTATGAAAGCGAACTTATTTGAGACTTCGAATCCCCCTAGCTCGACCAAACGACATTTAGCTAACTATTAGACCGTGAGGATTCGTAGAGTATGCGTACGAATTTATTCGACTAACGAAACTGCGTCTTATCACATAAGAATCATAAATAACTAATCTATGAATTAAATAGCTGGGCATGGTTCCCTAACTAGTCAAACACGGATCGCATTAAAACACGATGAATCGCACTACTAGATTTGACTCTAATCCGGCACGGTAATTCAACCTATCTCTAGCGATGAGTTTATTCCGCTCGTTTACGAGTTGTCTAATCGTTAGACCCAATCTAGAGCGTAGCTTGCGATTTCCCAAATATTATCCTAATCACATAGACATAATCAAAACAATATCGTAATTCGTAACCAAGTCGTAATAATAGCAACACAACAATACTTTAAAAACGCGTACGAACTCGCTAGGGTTCATCTAATCTCAAATACTGCGGGATTTAGCTACTCATACGAAGCATTAACACGACGAGAAGCGTAAATAACAAAGAGAAAACACAATTACTTCCCTGAACTTTGCCTTCGGGGTTAATCTTTCGTTGACGGATTTCGTCGAACAGGAGGTGGGCGATCAGCTTGAACCTTTCCTTGCCCTTCTTTTGCACTAATCGCTCGCTGCACTCCTACACACGGCTGCCCTCTCGCTGCTCTCCTACGCACGGCTTCCTCGCTCGCTCCAGTTCACGCAGGACACTGCCTTGCTCGCTCAAATTCACGCACGGCTGCCTTGAGTTGCTTCCTTGTGAGTAACGTGGCTTACGTGTATATGGCCTCGTCTCCCCCTCCCCCCTTGTGCTCGTTTTTGTCGCTTTATTTATAGATGATGGAGAGGAGACAAAATCTTTGTTTGGCTGCTCCAATAACGGCGTGAGATTGCATTTTTTCCTTGAGCCGTGAGCTTCTTCTTTTTTTCTTCACCTTGTGTGTGCGTGTGTCTGCAGGTGGGTTCCATTCTTCATTTGTGCGTGTCTGAGCATGTGTGTATTGTGTATCTATTATATCTTTGTGTGGGCTTGGACTTTTTTTGTGTGCTGGAACTGACGGGCTGAATTTTACTCTTCGGCCCATTTGTTTTTGGGCCGATATTGGGTTCGACGGTTCTTCAAATTAATTCAAGCCCTAATATTCCCGGAAACGTATACGTACGATATTCGAGGGAAATTCATAAAAATGACAACCCATATTACGCTTTTACGGGGTATATACGATATAGATTTCATTTATCAGGACCTATCAAAGAATCATTACTATCTGACCCCACGACCTCCGTACACGTTAGTTGGAGGTTGGTTGTTCTACCGAGGCGCTTGGTGATACCTACTGAATCGGCTTGGATTCTTCGCCTTTTGGAAGAATTTCATTCAACGCCAATGGGAGGTCACTGTATCGTCGCTTGGCTGCTACATTGTTTTGGCGAGGTATGATGAAACAAGTACGAGATTATGTTGTCACCTCTTTAATATGTCAAACGGATAAATATGCTGCTATGTCTTCAGCGGGACTACTTCAATCATTACCAATTCCACAACAAGTTTGGGAGGATATCGCAATGGATTTTCTAAACGGACTTCTGAAATCATAAGGGTACGGCTGCGTCATGGTCGTGGTTGATCATCTCTCTAAATACGGTCATTTTGTCCCTTTAAAACACCCCTACACTGCACGTAAGGTAGCTGATATCATGTGGTTCGTTGGTATAATACAACCTTCCATGCTTCGACATAATCCACACCTTTCCAAGCGGTTTATGGTAAGGACCCCCCCAAATTTGATGCAATTTTTACCGGGCGAATGTAGAGTTGCAGCAGTCTCCAAAGTGTTGAGCGATCGGGATGAGATACTTTGACAACTAAAGAATAACTTAACTCGTGCCCGACAACATATGGTAAAGGTAGCCAATAAACATCGACGCGAAGTTCATCAATGTGGGTGATGCCATTTTCTTAAACTTCGTCCATACCGTCAGCATTCGGTTACGCAACAGTTTAGTCACAAATTAGCAGCTCTCTTTTATGGGACGTTCAAGGTGGTTGAGAGGATCGGAGCAGTGGCCTATCATTTACAACTTCCTACCTCTAGCCACATACATCCGGTGTTCAAGTCTCGCAATTAAAGAAGGTTATTGAGAACCATGCATTAGAAGTCGAACTTCCCCGGGCCTTAATAGGAGTAGCTGATCAGTTATGTGGATCCGAATCAGGTGTAAGAGGAGCGGTATGTGTCAAAATGTGAGCTGAATGGAGCTGATCTGAATAAAGCTGGTAATTCATATCTTGTAAGGACCCCCCATTTTGTCCTACGCACGGCTTCCTCGCTCGCTCCAATTCACGCAGACCACTGCCTTGCTCGCTCCAATTCACGCACGGCTGCCTTGAGTTGCTTCCTTGTGAGTAACGTGGCTTACGTGTATATGGCCTCGTCTCCCCCTCCCCCTTGTGCTCGTTTTTGTCGCTTTATTTATAGATGATGGAGGGGAGAAAATCTTTGTTTGGCTGCTCCAATAACGGCGTGAGATTGCATTTTTTCCTTGAGCCGTGAGCTTCTTCTTTTTTTCTTCACCTTGTGTGTGCGTGTGTCTGCAGGTGGGTCTCCATTCTTCATTTGTGCGTGTGTGAGCATGTGTGTATTGTGTATCTATTATATCTTTGTGTGGGCTTGGACTTCTCTGTGCGCTGGAACTGACGGGCTGAATTTTACTCTTCGGCCCATTTGTTTTTGGGCCGATATTGGGTTCGACGGTTCTTCAAATTAATTCAAGCCCTAATATTCCCGGAAACGTATACGTATGATATTCGAGGGAAATTCGTATAAATAACAACCCATATTACGCTTTTACGGGGTATATACGATATAGATTTCATTTATCAGGACCTATCAAAGAATCATTACTATCTGACCCCACGACCTCCGTACACGTTAGTTGGAGGTTGGTTGTTCTACCGAGGCGCTTGGTGATACCTACTGAATCGGCTTGGATTCTTCGCCTTTTGGAAGAATTTCATTCAACGCCAATGGGAGGTCACTGTATCGTCGCTTGGCTGCTACATTGTTTTGGCGAGGTATGATGAAACAAGTACGAGATTATGTTGTCACCTCTTTAATATGTCAAACGGAGAAATATGCTGCTATGTCTTCAGCGGGACTACTTCAATCATTACCAATTCCACAACAAGTTTGGGAGGATATCGCAATGGATTTTCTAAACGGACTTCTGAAATCATAAGGGTACGACTGCGTCATGGTCGTGGTTGATCATCTCTCTAAATACGGTCATTTTGTCCCTTTAAAACACCCCTACACTGCACGTAAGGTAGCTGATCAGTTTGTGCATCATGTGGTTCGTTGGTATAATACAACCTTCCATGCTTCGACATGATCCACACCTTTTCAAGCGGTTTATGGTAAGGACCCCCCAAATTTGATGCAATTTTTACCGGGCGAGTGTAGAGTTGCAGCAGTCTCCAAAGTGTTGGGCGATCGGGATGAGATACTTTGACAACTAAAGAATAACTTAACTCGTGCCCGACAACATATGGTAAAGGTAGCCAATAAACGTCGACGCGAAGTTCATCAATGTGGGTGATGCCATTTTCTTAAACTTCGTCCATACCGTCAGCATTCGGTTACGCAACAGTTTAGTCAGAAATTAGCAGCTCTCTTTTATGGGACGTTCAAGGTGGTTGAGAGGATCAGAGCAGTGGCCTATCATTTACAACTTCCTACCTCTAGCCACATACATCCGGTGTTCAAGTCTCGCAATTAAAGAAGGTTATTGGGAACCATGCATTAGAAATCGAACTTCCCCGCGCCTTAATAGGAGTAGCTGATCAGTTATGTGGATCCGGATCAGGTGTAAGAGGAGCGGTATGTGTCAAAATGTGAGCTGAATGGAGATGATCTGAATAAAGCTGGTAATTCATATCTTGTAAGGACCCCCCATTTTGTCCTACGCACGGCTTCCTCGCTCGCTCCAGTTCACGCAGACCACTGCCTTGCTCGCTCCAATTCACGCACGGCTGCCTTGAGTTGCTTCCTTGTGAGTAACGTGGCTTACGTGTATATGGCCTCGTCTCCCCCTCCCCCCCTTGTGCTCGTTTTTGTCGCTTTATTTATAGATGATGGAGGGGAGACAAAATCTTTGTTTGGCTGCTCCAATAACGGCGTGAGATTGCATTTTTTCCTTGAGCCGTGAGCTTCTTCTTTTTTTTCTTCCCCTTGTGTGTGCGTGTGTCTGCAGGTGGGTCTCCATTCTTCATTTGTGCGTGTGTGAGCATGTGTGTATTGTGTATCTATTATATCTTTGTGTGGGCTTGGACTTTTCTGTGTGCTGGAACTGACGGGCTGAATTTTACTCTTCGGCCCATTTGTTTTTGGGCCGATATTTGGTTCGACGGTTCTTCAAATTAATTCAAGCCCTAATATTCCCGGAAACGTATACGTATGATATTCGAGGGAAATTCAAATAAATAACAACCCATATTACGCTTTTACGGGGTATATACGATATAGATTTCATTTATCAGGACCTATCAAAGAATCATTACTATCTGACCCCACGACCTCCGTACACGTTAGTTGGAGGTTGGTTGTTCTGCCGAGGCGCTTGGTGATACCTACTGAATCGGCTTGGATTCTTCGCCTTTTGGAAGAATTTCATTCAACGCCAATGGGAGGTCACTGTATCGTCGCTTGGCTGCTACATTGTTTTGGCGAGGTATGATGAAACAAGTACGAGATTATGTTGTCACCTCTTTAATATGTCAAACGGAGAAATATGCTGCTATGTCTTCAGCGGGACTACTTCAATCATTACCAATTCCACAACAAGTTTGGGAGGATATCGCAATGGATTTTCTAAACGGACTTCTGAAATCATAAGGGTACGGCTGCGTCATGGTCGTGGTTGATCATCTCTCTAAATACGGTCATTTTGTCCCTTTAAAACACTCCTACACTGCACGTAAGGTAGCTGATCAGTTTGTGCATCATGTGGTTCGTTGGTATAATACAACCTTCCATGCTTCGACATGATCCACACCTTTCCAAGCGGCTTATGGTAAGGACCCCCCAAATTTGATGCAGTTTTTACCGGGCGAATGTAGAGTTGCAGCAGTCTCCAAAGTGTTGGGCGATCGGAGATACTTTGACAACTAAAGAATAACTTAACTCGTGCCCGACAACATATGGAAAAGGTAGCCAATAAACGTCGACGCGAAGTTCATCAATGTGGGTGATGCCATTTTCTTAAACTTCGTCCATACCGTCAGCATTCGGTTACGCAACAGTTTAGTCAGAAATTAGCAGCTCTCTTTTATGGGACGTTCAAGGTGGTTAAGAGGATCATAGCAGTGGCCTATCATTTACAACTTCCTACCTCTAGCCACATACATCCGGTGTTCAAGTCTCGCAATTAAAGAAGGTTATTGGGAACCATGCATTAGAAGTCGAACTTCCCCGGGCCTTAATAGGAGTAGCTGATCAGTTATGTGGATCCGGATCAGGTGTTAGAGGAGCGGTATGTGTCAAAATGTGAGCTGAATGGAGCTGATCTGAATAAAGCTGGTAATTCATATCTGAAGAAGAAGAAGAAAGGAAAAATGAAGACGTTTGAATAAAAAGGCGCATCTTAGTTAAAAGCGGGTTATCACTTATTGAAACGTGGATGGCGCCAGCGACTTCTGTGCGAGAAAGAGAAGAAACATTGCAACTAACTTCTCGTAGGAATTTTGAATATAGAAAGCTGATCGGAGCTTTCTTCATTGTGTGCTACTTCTTCAGTTTTAATTTCTCTCTGTAAAAATCATCGAGCTAGTGTGAGCTCTCTATGTACTGTGCGAATCTTGATTGAATTAATAAGAAGAGAATTCAATCCTTGGATGTAGGATCGTTCGAGTCTGAACCACGTTAATTGCTTCTTGTTCAAAACACGCAAACACCTTAGTTTTGTTATGGTTTCAGAGCATTCTTTGGTTGAATATTTGGGGCATTGAATCAACACCGTGGCTGCGATTTGTACACCGTCCTCAAGCTCAGTTGTCTTGATCAACGATACCTACTTCCTCAATAACAACGACACTTCGGGTCAGCTCCTCGTGCTTGAAAAATTGGTTGGAGACAATTACGCCACATGGAGCCGAGCGATGATAATCGCCCTGATAGGAAGTAATAAAGAGGGGTTTGTTAACGGTGATCTCAAGGCGCCAATCGCTGATGCTCAAGATCAGACCGGGAGTCAGAATCAATTGAGTGCTTGGAAACGAAACAACAGCGTGGTAGTGTCATGGATTATCAACTCTATATCAAAAGAAATTTCTGCAAGTATCCTTTATAGCTCTGCAAAGGAAGTATGGCTGGACTTGCAAGAGAGATTTGGTCAGACGAATAGGCCAAGAGTCTTTCAATTGAAGAAGGAGTTAATTAATCTTGCACAGGGTTCGAGCAGTGTGTCTGTTTACTACACCAAACTAAAGACATTATGGGACGAGTTGAGCCATTACAGACCTGCCTGTGAATGTGGAGTCATAAACAAGATTAAGGACTATCTGAATGAGGAGTATATTCTGACTTTTTTTATAGGTTTGAATGATACATACTCACAGGTAAGAGGGCAAATTTTACTAATGGATCCATTGCCTTTGATCAACAAGGCTTTTCTCATATTACCCAAGAAGAAAAGCAGAGATCAATGGCCACAACCACTCACAAGACTTCAGAAGACCAGAGCAATAATATGGCCATGTTATCCGCCAAGTCTGATAAAGAGTTTGACAGAAAGGGTATTTATAATCAGAGAAAGGATGATGTCAAACCTCTATGCACTCACTGCCAAAAGAAGGGCCATACTGTGGACACCTGTTATCAGGTGCATGGTTACCTGCCAGGTTTTAGGCAAGGCTCAGGATTCAGAGGAACAAGGATCAACCAGGCACTGACTGAATCAAACTAAGCACACAGGAATATCAGCAGATGAGTCTTTGGTCCAGCTTCAGCTTACACCTTTCCAACTCCAAAGTCTCAGGGCCTTAATCAACGAACCTGTTGGCAATGGCATTCCCTCTACTGCCAATGATGATTTACCTAAACAAATGGAGAAAAGAACAGGTATTTATCTAGCTCGTAATTTACCAAGTCTGACCAGTCATGTAATGTGGCTGGTAGCTCGGGTGCCACGAGACTGTGTGTGGCAATCAAGAGCTCTTATATGACTTGCATGAAATAGAGGTTTCAAATGTTATATTGCCTAATAAGGCAGTTATGAAGGTAAATAGGGCAGGCTCTGTGATGATAAATAAATTTATTACATTGACAGAAGTTCTGTAAGTACCACATTTTCACTTCAATCTCATTTCTGTTAGTTGGTTAGCTAATAGCAGTGGTTTATACTTTTCTTTGGGAGCTGATGGATTTGTGTTGCAGGACAATTTGCAGCAAATGATTGGATTGGCTGGGGTGATCTGATTGCAGGACTATATGTAATGCAGAGTGTAGCTAGTGATCAGTTGCATGCTAGAAATAACCATGTTTTTCTGAATAAGTTGTCATCATCTACTCTCTGGCACAATAGAATGGGGCACCCTTCTGATAAGGTGTAAGAGATTCTTTGTAGTTCTTTGAGTGATGGCTTAAGGTGAGAAAAGTTTCTATAAAATCTGTCCTCTTGCAAGACAGAGGAGAAACTCATTTCCACATCGTAATAAAACAGAATGCTCTGCGTTTGATTTGCTGCATTGTGATGTCTGGGGTCCGTTTCATATACCTTCTCTCTAGGACACAGATACTTTATTATCATAATAGATAACCATTCCAGGTTTACCTGGCTTTTTATGATTAAACAAAAATCAAAAGTGAGTTCGGTCTTGGCTTATTTCTTGAGCTTGGTAGAAACACAGTTTTCATGTAAAGTTTAAGACAATAAGAACAGACAATGCAAAAGAATTTAACCTTAGTGATCTGTTCATGAGCAGAGGTATCATTCACCACTTATCATGTGTACAAACACTACAACAAAATTCGGTGGTTGAACGAAAGCATCAACACCTAGTAAATGTTGCAAGGTCTTTGTTATTCCAGTCTAGTCTACCAATCATATACTGGTCTGAGTGTGTTTTGACTGCTACATTTCTTATCAATAGGACCCCCTCAGTAAATTTAGGCAATCAATCACCTTATGAGTTATTATTCAATAAGACTATGAAGTATAATCAACTGCGAGCTTTTGGATCTTTGTGTTTTGTTTCACCCTTGCAGCTCACAGGAAGACGTTTGATCCAAGAGCAAGAGCCTGTATATTCAATGGCTACCCTAATGGCATGAAAGGCTATAAGGTCATGGACATCAAAACCAGAGATCTCAAGGGATGTAAAGTTCTGAGAGAATGAGTTCCCATTCCAAAAATCAAATTGTTTTTCTGCCTTAGAGGATCCATTCTCAACATTGATTCTCCCAAGAATGTATGATGCAGATCCTGTGGTTGATGGGGAGGCATTGGACCCTGAGCAGACATTGATCCCTTGGCAGACTGGTCACACTTCTGAGGAGATAACACCCACTGAGACAGAAGACAATGTCACTGGCATGGAAAATGAGGTGGACCTTCAGACTCAATCTCAACCACAAGATCAACAGCCAAGGAAGTCAGCTAGAGTTCCAAAACAACCGGGCTATTTGAGGGACTGCAATAAAATGGCTAACAGCAAGGTCATTTACCCTCTGACCCAATTCTTGTCATATCACAAGTTCACCCTGCAGTATCAGGCCTTAATTTCCAGTGTTGCCTTAGCACAAGAACCCAAAACTTTTGCTCAGGCCTCCACATCTAAGAGCTGGGTGGAAGCCATGAATGTGGAAGAAAATCACACCTGGTCACTTGTTCAGCTCCTTAAAGGCAGAAGGCCAATTGGAAGTCTTTGGGTGTATAAGATCAAGGTCAACTCAGCTGGGTAAGTAGAGAAACACAAAGCACACTTGGTGGCTAAAGGATTTGATCAAATAGAGGGGGTGGACTTCATTGATACCTTTGCTCCAATAGCCAAACCAGGCACAATTATGATCATCTTGGCATTGGCAGCAAAAGTCAAATGGAACCTTGAACAAATGCATATGAACAACGCCTTTTTAAATGGAGAATTGGCAGAGGAAGTTTATATGGAATTGCCAGATGATTTTTACAAGGATTACAACAGATCGGAACCTAGGAGGATGGTCTATCAATTACACAAATCAATTTATGGCTTGAAGCAATCCTCTAGGCAATGGATAAGAAGTTTACAGAGGCTGTGATGGAATGTGGTTTCCAGACTCAATCAGATCATACCCTCTTCATAAAAGGGAAAGCAGATCATCTAGTCATCTTATTAGTTTATGTGGATGATATCATCCTAGCAAGCCCTTGAATGAAGGAGATACAAGAAGCAAAGGACTTTTTGAGTACCTGTTTCAAAATCAAGGACTTGGGAAGTTTGAGATTCTTTCTCGGCATTGAAGTTGTGAGAAGCAAGGATGGTATCTGCCTCAGTCAGAGGCAGTATGCTCTACAACTTCTTTGAGGACACAGGCTATCTCGAAGCTAAGCCCTTGACAACTCCCATGAACCCAAGTGACAAGATGACCACCAATGACGGAAACCTTCTCACTGATCCATTCAAGTATCGAAGACTATTGGGAAGATTACTTTACCTAACCTTTACTAGACCTGATATTGCCTTCTTTGTGCATAAACTGAGCCAGTATATGTCAGCACCAAGGACAGCACACCTACTGGCATCTCATCATTTACTCATATATATCAAAGCAACCCCAGGGCCATAACCATGAATGCAACCACGGACTTACAGCTCAAGGCATTCTCTGATGCGGATTGGGGTGCTTGCAAGGACACGAGGAAGTCCATTACAGGGTATTGCACCTTCCTGGGAGATTCAATGGTAACCTGGAAAGCCTAGAGCTGTCAAAAAAGCCCTAAGCCCGCGGGCCGGCCTGCCCCGCCCTGCCACTAGGCCCCCCTGAAGGCTGGCCTCGACGGGCCCGCCCAAATAAAAAAAATTAAATTTTTATATTATTTAATATATCTATAAATAACTTATATACGATTTTTTATATTAGTAATTATAATTTTAATTCGAATTAAGTTTAATTTAGTTTAATAAAATAAATAAATTATTATTATAATATAGTTAGGATTAAATTACAAATACTTTCCAAATTAAAATCTTCTTTTTTAAATTTTTTCCTCTTTTTTTTTTAATTTTTCTCTTTTAAATTTTTCTTTTATTTTTGGCGGGCTAAGCCCGTCAGGCCCGCAGCCCGCCCAAGGGGCGGGGCGGGGCGGGCCTCCCTTTCTCAAACCCGCCAGAAGGCGGGCTTACACGCGCCTGCCCCGCCAGTTGGCGGGCTTTGGCGGGTAACGGGCCGGCCCGCCCCGCCGGCCCATTTGACAGCTCTAGGAAAGCCAAAAAATAGGCAACCGTGTCAAGATCTTCGACTGAGGCCGAATAAAGGGCATTAGGATCAGCAGTTTCTGAGATTCTGTGGATTAGGCAGCTGCTACAAGAGCTAAACCTTGGCTGCCTGCAAATACCAGTCGTGTATTGTGATAACCAGTCTGCGCTAAAGTTGGCCTCCAATCCCAAATTCCATGAAAGATCCAAACACATGGAAATAGACTATCATTTCATTAGGCATCACATTTCATGTGGATTAGTTAAGCTTCTGCCTGTGAAGTCTGAAAACCAGTTGGCAGACCTTTTCACAAAACCTCTCTCAGGACCCGCGTTGCAAAGGCTATTGGTCAAGATGTCAGTGATAAATCTATGCCTTCCATATTGCGGGAGGTGTTAAAATGTGAGCTGAATGGAGCTGATCTGAATAAAGCTGGTAACTCATATTTGATGAAGAAGAAAGGAAAAACGATGAATGAAGAAGTTTGAATAAAAAGGCGCTTCTTAGTTAATAGCGGGTTATCACTTATTGAAACGTGGATGGCGCCAGCGACTTCTGTGAGAGAAAGAGAAGAAACGTTGCAACTAGCTTCTCGCGGGAATTTTGAATATAAAACGCTGATCGGAGCTTTCTTCATTGTGTGCTACTTCTTCGGTTTTTAATTCCTCTCTGTAAAAATCATCGAGCTAGTGTGAGCTCTCTATGTACTGTGCGAATCTTGATTGAATTAATAAGAAGATAATTCAATCCGTGGATGTAGGATCATTCAAGATCTGAACCACGTTAATTGCTTCTTGTTCAAAACACGCAAACACCTTAGTATTGTTAGTATGTGACCACAGAAAATGGTCATGGGCGTGAATGTTTGGTGAAATGGTCAGGTCGAGAAAAGGACGATGCCACATGGATGGCTGCGGACGAACTACAGCGCCAATTTCCTTTGTTTTCACCTTAGGGACGAGGCTCGTTTGGAAGAGGGAGGTAATGTTAGCACCAAGGTTTCACCAAGCCAAATTAAAGTGTACCATATAAAAGCCAAAGTGGGCCGAGGCAATTTGAGCTGAATCAATTGGAAGATTAAGTCAACAGACAGCATTTACATCATATCTTCAACATTTACAAAATCAAGCATATCATATCATATCGCACCCATTGGGTGGATTTATTGTTGACTAGTGGGATTTGTGTAGATTAGATTATATTATTATAAAAAGGGACTTAGATTGGTGTCTTGGCATGCATGGAAAATAGTGTGAGGATACGAGACTTGTTCTTGTGAGAGTATCAGAGTAGACTTATTTGCTTGTTTTTGCTAATTATCTTCAAAGTTCTTAAGAAAAGCTTATTTTTTAATCGTCTTGATCTAACACATTCGTAGATGGATTCGAGATTGGGGAAGAGATACACCAATGAGGTCATAAAAGCCTTAGGAGTTTATGCCCGCCAACCGCTTGTATAAATGACTACGACATTTGCATGTAATGTTAATTCGCTTGTGTGATGGCTAACTTTAGGATATTGTGAGTTGGAACAAGGAGGAATCTCATCGGCAAGAGGAAACGGAAACATAATCCGAATCATCCATAGTAGTTGACAACTAAAGAGTAAAATTTTCGTCAAGGTAAGTGCATAAAGAGAAAGAGGTTGTACAGAGAGTTTTGAATGCATATTTATGTTTAAATGTGATGACTCGATTGAGCCCGGTTGAACGACGCTTCTAACGGTTATGGAAATTTATTTCTAGAGTTTTATGGTTTTCTTTCACTCGAACTTCCTCGTTAACTTGTTTGTTTAGCTTGTGCATCATCTCTGTGATGAATGGCATTTTATACGCATTATGGATGTGCACGGATGATTCATTTGTGAGTGGATTGATACTCTTGGTGGCGTATTGTGTTGATAATAATATAGCTAAGTTATTCATTTACAATGTGTTGTCGTGTGACAATGGTAGTGTTGATATAGAGGCCAATTTGGGCCGAATGATTTTCGAAACAATAGCTCTGGTTCGGAGTGTGTTAGTGGCCAATGGGGTTGGAGTGTGTGCATGGCCGGTAAGAGTGTTGTTGATAATTCTTGTAATTGTGGATAGTTGTTGAAATTTTTTGTGTTGGATTGAGACGATATCGAAGTTTGAAATATTTGAGAATAGGGAGATTGAAGGTGCGTAACATACACTCATTTCTTTGTTCGCATATTAATGTATTGATTGTGCTACACGTTCTTGATTTGCACTTACTGAGTCTTGTCGACTCACTAACAATATATACATTGTTATGTAGATCCTCCTTCGGGAGGTAAGACTTAGAGGATGTGATGATGGTTGGCCTGTGGTGGAGCATGTGAGGGACGATATGTGACAGGCTCAGTGATACTATAGGATTGTGTCTTTTGAAAAGTATAGCATCATGTGTGTAGCTTATTTGTGGCATTTTGGCTAGTATTTTGTGACGCGTATCATACTAGTTAACTTCTGCAAACCTCGTCTTTTGACTTGTACATAACCTTATTGATATATATTTGGTTGGATGCTTAAATCCCGTGGTAGTGGGTTTGGGACATTCTATGCCACTGCATGATGATATATCGAGCGCTCTTATTCGTCCGTTAGAATTCTACGCTGCCACTATGAGTGATTGACGTGGTTTAGTGTCATCCATTGCTGCCCACACCAGCACCACTACTGCCCACTGTTGTCGTTGGTGGAGTTGCTAATTTAATTCGGGAATGAATTTCAATTTAGCTATTGATGCTGCTTATCGAGTACGCTCTTGGGTATCTATCTATGCTAGTATTTCTGGCACACCCTACGTGTACGCAATAAATACAATTAATTGTTTTTAAATAGTTTTGATAAGTAATATACTAAAAATAGCATTTGGTAGTTTTTAAGAGGTTATGAAAGATACGTAGTTTAATAAGTCTTTTTTTTATTTTTTAATAGATGTAGAAAAATCTGATTGGTTAATTGATACAGACTAATTGACGGTTTATCCTAGCCTCACCCTTAATACAATAGAATCGATAGGCTGGAAACTCCTAAATGTAACTACTGATTTCCATATTAAAAAATGAAAAGATCAAGTTAATTCGAAAATATTGACTAACATATGTAACTATGTGAATAGAATATAACAGAATATTGTGGTATTCGACTCGATTCAATTCGTTTGCATCCATATGGTAACTAGATGCATCTAGCGGTTCAATGTATCCTATTTCCAACCACTCAACTAACGTGATACGGATTTATAAAATTTTCCTTATTATAACTCCTGATGTGAAAATCATTCAATGTGGCGTTACCCAAGTAACTTCACAAAATATGCCACAGAGAAAATGCACAAACATTGCAACACAAGAACTCATGACTCATGCATATACCAAGTTATGCACGTAGTCATATCTATACTACTATAAAAGGGATAATGTTGCCAATTTTCACAGCAGGTTACAGGTCATCCATTTAGCTTAAATAGTTTGGATGGCAGACCTCTATTTCGAAGTTACCTTGTTTTTTCTTTTTACTTTTCCATATTAACAATGCTACATATATCACCTTTAACTTAATACTCCCTCCGTCCCATAAGTTTATGGACATTTGGGTATTGGCACGGGAATTAAGAAACTGAATATTTTAATAATATAGTGTGTTGGAAAGGTAAAAAAGTGTATGTTTTGGCACGTCTTTTGATGATATTTAATATTATTATATTGATTGTTTGTGGTAGTTTTTTGCTATAAAAGGAAATGTCCAAAATGGTTTGGGACGCCCGATATAGTAAAATGTCCAAAACGGTTTGGGACGGAGGTAGTATAAATATAAACTAATATTCCAACGTGAAACTAATATTCCAAAGTGATCCATAATTACAATTATACCCCTAAACTTAATTAAAATTGCAAAATGACCCATAATATAAATATACCTGCAAGTTTTATTTTGTTTATATAATTACATAACATTTCAGATAATATATTACAATTTTGTATAACAGTTATGTTTCATAAGAATAAATTAACGAAAACTTAATTAATGAATATATGAAGGAATATATATCATGATTTTGCTATAGATGGAAAGAAGAAATTGGTGGAGTTTCGACGATGTAGTTCAAATAATAAATGTTGAAAAATGACATTGTAGCAGCTTTATATATACTAATAGGTGGCTTAGTATTTTCATTATTTGCATTGTCACGTATTACAGATTGCATGACTGTTTTTTAAATTTTGTACCCCAGTTGTTGTAACGAAGTGCCCTAAAAATAAAAAAACTGAATTGTACCATAATTGAACTATGTAGAACACTTATAACACTAAGTATCAACATTATTTTGTCGCATTATATATATATTTGATATACCACCATACTTTGTGTATATGTATATTAACCATTCACTTCCGAGAAACGGTAGCATAGAAGCCGCACAACGTGCGGCCACGTCATCTAGGTTAGAATATCGCAATGTATTTGGTCAAACTAGGTATTCGAGGGCTCGTAAACACAATGATAGATTCTAACTATAAGTAGTATATATATTGTTGAGAAATTTTGTAATGTGAGTGGCATTTGTGAGAAACTCTTATGTGACTGATTGATGAAGATCAACACCAACATCTCTAGAAGCATCTGCATGAGTCATCATCCACGTTATTAACTTCCCAACTCATACATGCACAAGCACTCATTTTAAAATGAGTGCTTGTGCATGTATGAGTTGGGAACTAATATAAAATAATTGAGTGGCTTGTGTGAGTGTATGTATTAAATATAGTATCCATATTTCTTGAGCTTGATCATTTAAATATTCAACAATTGATGCCACATCAACATGACAAGTGTCAATCAATTCCACGAAAAGGTGTTAATCAATGACATGTTACCTCTCATGTTGATGTGGCACGTATCAGTGCCACATATGAGTTGTTCATGTGTGTTTATGATTGTTCATTCGGTAAAAACCGAACTGAAACTCGAATTTTCGGTTCGGAAATATTGAAAGCGAATACCGAACCGAGGTAAAACCAATTTTTTCTGTTTTTTCTCGATTACCAATCGAAATATCGAAAAAAAAGAATTTGAATATTTATTTGCCTGTAAAGCTCCAAAAATGACGATACTAACAGCTCAAGCAAAATGTAATAACCCTAAAGAACAAATCAACATGTAAACAGAGAGAAAAAACCCAAGAAAAATTAAGAGATGAAGCTGATATTGTTATGTCCTAACAAAGAGTAAGAACAGAGATCACAATAATGGAATCTCATGTTCTTCGATGCAGTGGCGGAGTCAGAATAATCCCTCAGTGGGGTCCAGCCCCGCACCTTATATTTCGAAAAATTTTCACTGGGGTCCCTCTAGTGTAAAATTGTTTAATTTTAGTCACTGTACTAAAAATTTTACACTTGTTACTAATTAAAATAAAATTCCAGTGGTGTCCACTGACCCCGCTGGACCTCAGGTGGCTCCACCCTGCTTCGATGACGACGAGCATTAGATGACGATGCTGAAATTAGATATGGAAAACGATAGTTTATAATAAATTAAGCAACAAGGGCTATTGAATTAACTAAAGGCCCAAACAATTACATATATGTATATTAGTGGGTGGGCTTGTTAATTAATATATAAGTTGATATATTGAATATCGCTAAATCGGTTTTTTTTTTTCAGGTTACCGAAGAACGGAACCAAAAAAACTGAAATTTTGGGTTTTATTTTTCTGAAAACCAAATATCGAACCGAAATTTTTCGGTCGGTATTCGGTATGAACCGAACTATCGATTTCGGTTCGGTTCGGTTAGTTACCAACTTGTGAATACCCCTATGTTGGTTTAAGTTGGGAAGATGACTTATAAAGTTTTAAGTCAACTAAAATGAGATCATGTATTCTCACGTTTAAAATTTTCTCTAAGCTAACGATTAAGTTAATTAAGGGACAAAAACGGCCCAAATCATTAACATTGAGAACAAAATTTGCATCTCAGAATATATGTTACTAGAAATGCTCATGATGACTAAAGTATTGTTGGCCTCCTTTTTCTATAAATTAAATTCAAGAACATTAGTCGTTTTCTTCTCATTTATCGACGCTACGCAGTTCTAATATCTCATACACTTTCAGTTATGTTTCTCTCGTGGATCAAGTTCTCACTGGACTACCTTTATTTCATGTTGCCAATTATATTACAACGTGTGAGATTTTGAGAATGAATGTGAAGATTATATTATGACCTTAATCTGAAGCTAGCAATCTCTATTGCCAACAGTTGTGAAAGTTCCCTTGAGGAGTATAGTCGAGATTGTTTCGCTAATGTAGATCAAGGTAATATGTCATCACTGTGTTTGTTTTGAGGTTATATTTCATTTTGCATATTAATGTGATATTGGAATATTGTATTTGTTTAATCGCAGTGATTCTGGAATGATGTTGTGTAAATGTTTTGTTTAACCTTATGTATATTATGTAGTAAAAGTGTTTTAATATGTTCATTTGACGTAATATTTAACGTGATAGTTTAATATTTGAAATCAAGTATAACTTTTAAGCATTAATAATACGCATGTTATATAATTTATCAATAGAATTATTATATTTTTTTAGGCTTTAAACATAGATTTAACCAATTATTAATTATAAGTATTTTATATAATTCTTTAATATAATATTTTTATTGTTTTAAGCTTTAATAGATTAATCAATTTTGTATTATAAGTATTTTCTATAATCCTTCAACATAATTCTATTTTTTTTTAAGCATTAAATATAAATTATTTACAGATTTAAATATGTTGGTATTCAATTTTAAGCTTTAATGGATGATTAGAAGGATACTCGTATTTCAAATCGAAATTGGGATATCCAAACGAACCATAATCCTATTTAGCATGTTACTCTATATACATTTTTTCAATTTTGTTGCGAAGGAGGGCGTTGCTCGGTTGATTTGGCAAGAAGCTTTGCTTGCACCTGTCTATGGAATACCATCTATTCCAAAGGGATCGGATGAAGACAACGTTTATCAGTTACAAGTTTGCAAGAATGATCCGATGAAGAAGAATTACACTAATTAATGACTAACATTTGCCCAAATTTGAAGAAAAAATATTTCAGATATCTGACCGACCTCACCTCATTAAGAATGAAATCGACAACTTTGCCCTTAACAATATCCGTAGACTTCAGAAAGTGAATGTCCAATTGGATTTTGTTGGAATCCACTTCGACTAAGGGGGTGTTTTGTTTGGTGATCCTCCAAAATATCACGTGATCCTTCTATCGCTTCCTAATCACCGCGTTTGTTGGCGTGGGTGATTAGTCTTCACCGTAATGGAGGATCACCGACGTGATAAAAACAGGATGATATTTCTACTGTTGGATACCACCGTGACGGGGTGATATTTTCAATATTACTTTGGACAAAATTATCCCTTATCTTTCAACATTCATTCCTTATATACACCTTACTCCTATGTTAAATTACATAATCCCTTCGCTCACAGCAAGAAGGCGAATCAACCGTATACTATATAGCAATCATATTCATCTTTGATCTCCGTTTTCAGTTAAAAAAAAAAGGTGAAGAAAAGGAAAACATCTCTTCCCTGTTTTCGTTTGCTTGCCAAAATCGGAAGTTCTTGTTCGTCAGTTTTCTCTTGGGGCAAATGACGTAGTTCTGACGACAGCTCCTAGGTAAAAGATTTCTATTCGAGATTCCTATGGCTGACTAATGTAATTTGAGGCAAACGTTAGCAGCACTTGACCCGATACGTGCTTGATCATATGTGTGCTGTAGTTAATCGAAATTGTCTGCCAAAATGGTGGTTAGATATAGCTTGTTTTCGTTTTGTTGATTGAGATCTCTGCTTTTTAGCTATTTTTATCAGCATAGTGTTTGATGGTCACTCTGGACTGTCGATGCATTTATAGATTTTATATCGTGAATTGCTTCTTTCTTTATTGCTTAAATTTGATCTACTATGCTTGAGTCCTATCTCAGGTGCATGTATTATGACGTCAATTCTGGCATATTGAGTTGTATTATGACGTTGTAGATAAATTTGGTGTGATATTGTTGCTGTCCTTTAGCTGCTTGAGTAGGTAGAATCAAATAATTGGATTTTGGTTTTCATAACAGAAAGACCAGTTACTTGCGTGCCATATGTGAACGGTGAACTTGGAAGGTCCTTTAGATTTTAACTCTCAAAGTCAGGGAAATACTTTTAAGTAATTTGCTATTCTTCTACATTGACTTGGCTGTACTAGTTGCAGTTGTGCTATCTTCAGCAGTTTATATCGTGTAAAATTCCCCTAAGTTTATTTATTACAAGAAGAACCTTATATCAGTATCAGTAAGACCAACATGAAATTAGAATCCTCTGATTATGGCATTCTCTCAGTTTATTTGTGCTTTCAATTTTATTTTAATTAATTATGAATCTGATTTCTTTTTTGGTACGTAGATGTTTTTTTTTTTCTGTTGAAAAGTAATATGAAATATTTAGGGCTCTGCAATGCATGTATCCATTTTGACTTCACCTAGAAGACCGCCTTTACTTATTTAAAACTTTGCGTTTATCAGGATCACGTGTGCAATTAGCATCATTTGTCTTCTTTGCTTCCCATCAGCATATTTGACCTTGTACTGGTTAATATATTTCAGGTTTTGCGCGAACAATGGATCTTAAAAAGTGCGCATCAGTGGGTGATGGACGTTCTGTAAACGTGGGAATGGTTAATTATGTACATAAGATGAACGTGAGGGGTCCAGTTCCCGAGCTTGAGAAAGCCATAGAGTCTACTCCTTCCAAGAATGTAGATGTTGATCTGTCGGAGATATATTTTCTCGTCATGCATTTTCTATCGGCTGGGCCATGCAAGAAAGCATTTTCACAACTCAGTGATGAGCTTCTGGAGCATAAACTCTTACCAAGAAGATACCATGCTTGCTATTCTCGAAGCAATGTGGTATCCGTGGTCGAAAATAGTGGCGGGAAATCCTTTCCTCTAAGTTATGGCGAATTGCTTGCAAGGTCGTTAATATAATAATACATACTTCTTGTGAGTAGTTTCCACATGGTAGTAGTTTTATGCTTCACAATCAGTTTTATTGATCGTGAATTCTCAGTGGTTTTATAACTTTTTACCAGGTACTCTCACATTGAAAATGATCACTTGGTTCAGCTTCTTAAGCAACTGATTCTAGTGAACTCTCCCCCCTTGCAAAGCATTGGGACAGTTGCTCGAAGTGCTGCCGATGTTCCTACATTATTAGGGACTGGGTCCTTTTCTTTATTATCCTGTACGTTTAATTTAGCAATAACAATTTGACATTAGTTATCATGTGTAGTGGTTAATTCTGTTCTTCTAAGTCTAATATATATTTGCAAAAGATCCCTTAGCTAAATCTTGTGCAGGTGAGAAAGATAAAGTTAATAAGCAACGGTGGAAATTGTCGTCTCACCTCTGCTGGCCTCATAAGCAAGCCAATCAGGTTCAAGGGCTTAGCTTGAGAGAAATTGGAGGTGGCTTTTCCAAGCATCATCGTGTGCCATCTATTCGTCTTGCATGTTATACGATAGCTAAACCATCAACTGTGGTGTCGAAGATGCAAAATATGAAGAAGTTAAGAGGACACAGAGATGCCGTCTATTGTGGTATTTTACCAATTAACGCATGGCTATATATGACAAATTTTCGTATATGGTCTTGAAAATAAAATCTAGTTATGTGATATTTATACTGCTAAGCTAAATATTAGTGCACACGTGGAATACGAATATCTATAGCACTTGAGAATTGATAACAGATACTATGGACGTCCTTTTGTGTCAATGATCATTCTCCGCAGATTCATCGAAATCATGTGCCATTTTGATATTCCCTGTATTTTATCACTTAGTCCTTTCCATGTTGTGGAGGATTTAATATGGTCTTTGTCTACGTGCTTCATTTTTTGTAGCTATATTTGACCATTCTGGTCGTTACGTGATCACGGGATCAGATGATCGTTTGGTTAAGATTTGGTCCATGGAAACTGCACTTTGCCTTTCCAGCTGTCGTGGGCATGAAGTTAGTTCAACTTTTAACAAATTAGTTATTCCTTACTTCTTACTGTATCAGTTGCTAATACGTTTATCTTGTGATATTCCCAGGGAGATATTACGGAGTTGTCTGTCAGTTCAAATAATGCTGTAGTTGCATCTGCCGCAAATGACTACACCGTTCGTGTTGTAAGTTTCTTCTGGTTATTGACATAAATTAACTCGTACGCTCTAGCAGACCTAATATTCCGTTTGTGCAGTGGCGGTTGCCAGATGGAAATCCTATTTCAGTTCTTCGTGGCCATACTGGAACTGTAACTGCTATTGCCTTCTGTCCTAGTCCCAGACCTAGTGCTGCATATATGCTCTTATCGTAAGCCTCATCATAGATATTGAGTGTAGCGTTGTTTATCATCGTTCGTTGTTAAAATGGTAGAGAAAGCTGTCCTTGCCATCGACTTAGAAAAGAATATGTTTCCATTTTAAAACTCAGAATCTAATCGTGATTGAGCAACTTTATTTTTCCATTAGAAATAGTGGAAACATTCTGGCTTGCAGCTACGGGGGCCTGATGTTGTACAATATACAAATTTTCTTCTTTTAGTTATCGCCTCCGGACATAGGAAGCCATTGTGCCTTAGTTGCTCCTGACAATTTTTAGTATGCTCCTATGCCATTATATATTTTAGCTTTCCTTTCTTTAATATCCTAACCCTTGTACGTCTCCCACCACCTTTATTTGGGTACAAAATATGTTTTTCAAGTTATTGATAATTATTAATTTCAAATCTTAATAGGTCATCTGATGATGGCACCTGTCGTATGTGGGATGCTAGACACTCCCACCTACGTCCACACATTTATCTGCCAAAGCCGACAGATGCTACGACTGGTTATTTGATACTCTTATCTAATTTCTAGCTCAATGTTGCGTTCAATATACCATGACTTGCATTTTTTTTTTATAATGGTGCAGGAATGAGCAGTCATTTGCCCCTGGCCGGTGCATCATCTAGCACTGCGTTACCTACTCATCAAATATTATGTTGCGCATTTAATGCTAGTGGAACTGTCTTTGTCACTGGAAGCTCGGATACGTTTGCAAGGGTAATTTCCAGCTCACGGTGTAGACATTAATATAAATGTTAACATTGTCAATGCGAAGGTGAAAAATTATGCATGCCAACCCTCAATGTCCACTGAGTCCTACGATCATCTTACTGCCTTCGTTGTAATCTTGGTCGATGTTCCATCATATTGCTTGGATGAAGCTCTGAGTTAGCATTTTATGAAACTGCACTGACCAGCTGCAGAAATATGATGTGGATGCTAGTACTTGAACTATGCCTTTTGGAGTTCTTTTACTGGTTGATTGCTGGCGATAGCCTTCCTATAGAATATCTTGTCGTGAAGGAACAAACGCAATCTCGAACTATGTAATTTCTGATTTAATTTAAGCAGGTCTGGAGTGCCCGTAAACCCTGCGTTGATGATCTAGAACAACCAAGCAATGAAATCGACATATTAGCTGGGCATGAGAACGATGTCAACTATGTACAGTTTAGGTTAGTATGTCAGGTCAGGGATTCAAATTCCGAAACATTCGTAAATCGTACTCCTATTGTTTATTTCATATTTGCTGCACAGTGGCTGCTCTGTGGTCTCACGTTCTTCTTATCCATTGGATTCTTCAACTGAGGATTGCATCCCAAAGTTTAGAAATTCATGGTACAATGCCTCTTACCATCTTCTCCTTTATGGTTTTTTTACAAGCATCGTATGCAATTCATTCTTTCTGGGTTTTACTATTGATGGATTGTTTAAATCCACCATGGTGGTAGCAGGAATTTGTAAATCTGCAATGTCTAGGCATCCGCCATTGAAGTCAATCATCTGATCAGTCAATGATTTGATTCTGGACACAGGTTTAATCAAGACAATATCGTTACCTGCTCGCGTGATGGCACTGCAATTATTTGGATAACTAGGTCCATGAGATCACATGTTAGTTCCTACCATGTTAGTTCCTATATTTTTAATCTCGATTTATTATAAAGTTAAGATTGAAATATAACTTTTGAAATACTTATTTGTAATATGGTGTTACAATATCATGCTCAGTAGCTATTTACCCATTAATAATATATGTGTAAAGTCAGTATTTTTATTATGTGTTCTTATTGTAGGGGAAAGCTGGACGTTGGATTCGGGCATACCATCTTAAAGTTCCTCCTCCACCAATGCCTCCACAACCCCCGTGTGGGGGCCCACGTCAGAGACTTCTTCCAACGCCTCGTGGTGTTAATATGATTGTATGGAGTCTGGATAATCGTTTTGTGCTTGCTGCAATAATGGGTATCCTACTTCCTACTGTAAACTTCTGTTCAAGACCCTGGAGTCATTCTATTTTACACTAGATGCAATTTTCTTTAACCATTGCTTAAATATGGTTTTTCTTGGATCTCTTGGGTTGATTATTCTATTTCTTTTCCAATTGATACTCTTGTCCATTATGATGATCTTTGGTGTGCTGTATGAATATTTCCAAATAAGAGACATTATCAAACTTTATTGATTGAAAAAGAATTTCCTTGTGCGGGTATTTGCATCTTCAGATAACCGGATATGTGTTTGGAATGCTAATGATGGGAGCTTGGTGCACTCTTTGGCTGGTCATACAGCATCTGTAAGAACAATATGAACTTCCCTCAAGATCTGTATTTGCATCTTTTTTGTTTACCTTTTTTCGCAGTCTGATTGACCACTCTCTTTTAATAAAGAAAATGGATAAAACTAATATGCATAAGTAGTTGAAGAAGTTTCCAGTCGATTTATTGCATTTCTTATGCTACGTAAAGCGAACCTCCTTCAACAGCTGGCTAATGCCATCTTCACATGTGACGTGCCTGTTGCTCATTGTTTTTCTTCCATTAATTTCAGACTTATGTTTTGGATGTGCATCCTTTTAACCCAAGAATTGCTATGAGTGCTGGGTATGATGGAAAGGCAATTATATGGGATGTAAGTTAGTTTAACCTTTCAATTGATATCATTATGACTGCTAAACTGCTTTATCGTGAATTTCTTCTGAACAACAACCATCATAGATATGGGACGGCACTCCGATAAGGGTGTACGAGATTGGCGGGCGCTTCAAGTTGGTTGATGGAAAATTTTCTCAGTAAGTTAAATTTTATAATACATGTTTTATTATAAAATATAAATATTTACTATATTAAAAATTAAATTGTCGTCTCGATAAGTGCTCGACGAGCCACGAGCCCAGATATGACGGGCTCGAAGTTCGGCTCGATTGCGAACAAGCTAGCTCGAGCTCGGCTCAAGCTCGATTTGACCGAGCTTGAATCAAGCTGCTCGCTTACACCCTAGTATTTGTTTAAAATTTCTGACCTTGTTATGATTTGTTAACATTAAATTCCATGAGTTTTTTACTATATTTTACGTGCCTCTTTCTCTTGATGGATTTCTATCTTTATTAAGAAATATGTTTCGTCATGATGTAGGGATGGCACATCAATAGTTATGTCAGATGATGTTGGACAGATATATTTGCTTAGTACTGGGGAAGGAGAGTCCCACAAGGATGCCAAATACGACCAGGTAGAAATAATGGTACTGTATGGATTTCTCTTGAAATTTATTGTATTGATGCTGAATATTAAAATATATGATATCATTTTGATCCCGAATATTAAAAACATATATGCAGTTTTTCCTTGGCGACTACCGTCCACTTGCTCAGGATGCTCATGGCAATGTTCTTGATCAGGTGAGATCTCTTTTTCACTTTTTGGGTTTCAAAATCTTTTACCCAAATTTTTTGCAGAACTATCCTGCATATTGTTTTTCCTTTTGTCATCATCTATTTTTTCATTTTCATGTATAACATCACGTCTTATACAGGAGACACAGCTTGTGCCTCACCGGAGAAATCTTCAAGATCCTTTATGTGATTCAAGTATGCCCTGGGACATATAATACTGACCAGTCGCATTTTCTATTTATCTTCAACATTTGGACGGTGGACTCTAATGGCATTCTTCTTAATCACAGGCATGCTTCCATACCCCGAGCCTTACCAAAGTACGTATCAGAAGCGTAGGTTTGGTGCTCTTGGAATTGAGTGGCGTCCTTCATCCATGAAATTTGCAGTTGGCACAGATATTGGTATTGGCCAAGACTTCCATATTATGCCTCTGGCCGATCTTGAAGAGCCACTAGAGCCACTGCCAGACTATGTTGATGCTATTTACTGGGAACCTGGAAACGATGTCATAAATGATGATAATGATTCAGAATTCAATATTACCGAAGAATATTTCAGTGAGGAGGAGCAAACTTGTAACAGTGAAAACACATCGAGTGACTCTGGCTTTCGCGAAGACAATAATAAGGTCAGGCGAAGTAGAAGAGACAATTTGCATCGGTCAAGCCAGAAGAAACCTTCGCGAGATGTGAGTCTAAGTTCTACGAGTTACTTTTTATAGTTCGTAATGTAATGTCTAGAACATGTCGTCATCCCCTCAGGTTGAGTTGATGAGTTCTTTGCGAAGGCGTGTGAGTAAGAGGACTCCAGATGAACAGGGAAGTTCGTCCCGCCGAAAAAAGCACAAAAAAGCAAAACCAGGTCAAAGAGCCTCCAAAAAGCAGTCCACGAAATTGAAGTCACCGAGATCTCAGCGAGCTGCAGTACGTAATTCATTCAATAGTTTCTGCCAGATAACAGAAGTTTCTGCTGACGAGGAAGAGGAGGATTTCTTATCGGGCGAGACGTCAGAGTCTGAATCATCCCTTGAAGAAGGTTCAGACAATCAAAGCCACAATGAAGACTCCTGCAATTATAAAAAGAAACCTTCAGTTGCTACTGTGATAACTTCGGTTGGCTGTCAAGATTTTGTCCAGCCTAACAATAACCCTGATTTACAAACTGGTGATTCTAGCAGGAAGAAACTGGTGGTGAAATTTCGTCGTCACGCCACACCTACATTCTCAGAGAACAATGATGGGCAAGCGAAGAATCCAGCTCATAAAGCACCCTCAAGTATTGAAGGTTGCCAGAAAAGGCTGGAAGGCTTGTTTAATTCTAAAGTAGAGGCTATTATTAGTTCGTCTTCTGCAACTGCCAGTGGCAAGGAACACCCAATTGTCAAACAGCAGATTGAAGATGCTGAAAAACCAACTCGAGGCAATATGTTGAGGCCTTCTACAAGCCGAAGTAATTGCAGCCCAAGTTGGGGGAAGTTGAAGATACATGTCTCCAGTGGTAAGGGACGGGGAGATGTATTGCCTTATTATGAAAGTGCTAGAAGAAGTGATGGATCGGTGCAAATCGGAGGTGATGCGATGTCTTCGTCTTTGGTTATGTCATCCATCAGTGGTCCTCAGCTAATGAACAACGACTCGGTAGGGTTAGACAAGCAAAAATTCGAGGCTGGTGAAGGTGAGATGCCTACGGAACTACCACCCATCGTCAAAAAGAGGACGCCAGTGTCAACACTAAAACCAAGGAAGGTTTTAGGAGACACTTCTCCAAAGGTTGGTATTGCAGGTGACCCAATAGTTAAAGCAAGTTTTTCTGTTGAGGAAAAACAAACCTTAGGAGGGCCATCATTGGCGAATAAGTATGAAACACATCATAGTAGTGAAGAAGCTTATAACAGCGACTCTAATGTTAACCTTCATGACCAAGAGACAGAAGGTGGATTGCCTGAAATGAAAACTGATTCTTCACCTCGGTCCAGAACATCAAAGCTAAAGATCACTTCAAAGTCAGAGGCAGGTGCTTCTAATCTTCAACCAGGCACATCAAAAAGTCAGGGGAGGTCCTTTAAGAATGCCTCTGATCATCTTCCTTCAGAGAGATCGACACCTACTACAAGATCTAGGTCTTCCAGGATAAGAAAAGGTGGTCAGTACAAAAGCAACGATTATTCTCATGTTGAGAGAAGCACGCAGCATTTTCCAGGAAAACCGAATTGGCTGCTGCTAACAGAGCTCGAGGAGGGATACCGTTACATCCCTCAGCTTGGAGATGAAGTTGTATACTTGCAACAGGTATCAGTTCAGTTTTTACCTCTGGTGGTTCTCTTTCTCTGTGATTGAGCATCAAAAAATGCCCAAACCCTTTGCTTCATTGACGTACAGGGACACCGTGAATACGTACAAAACACCCTTCAGACACAATCTTTCATTCCTTCCAAATACAAAATTAGGGCAGTTGAAATCTGCTCAGTCGAGGGCCTCTCATATACGTATGCTCCTGGTTCTGGAGATAGCTGCTGTCAACTCTCACTAAAATTTATTGATAATTCTTCCATAGCGTATGGGAAAAGCTTTACGCTGTCACTTCCCGAGCTAGCCAACTTCCCAGACTTTGTCGTTGAAAGGAGTTGGTATGATGCAGCTATTGAGAGGAATTGGAAGGTTAGGGATAGATGCCGCGTGTGGTGGAGAGACCAAAGTGAACAAGGCGGTCAATGGTGGGATGGTCATATTACTGCTATAAAAAACGAGTCAGTCGATTTTCCAGGAAGTCCTTGGGAAAGATTTGTGGTGAAGTATAAAAACGATGACACTAGTGATTACCCTCACTGTCCTTGGGAACTACACGACCCCAACAAACCATGGGAACGTCCCTATATTGACGTCGAAAGCAAAGACAAACTTGTAGATTCTCTAACCAACTTGCTTCAGTCTGCCGTTGTTAATAAGGTTTTTTTCCCCTCTTTGACTTACGATTTTTGGTGATGTTAGACTGTTTTGCTTAGTTTCTATCACTGGACGTTGCAGGATCGTTATGGGATCTTAAAGTTGAAGGAAGTTGAAGTGAAGCTCGACTTTATGAACAAGTAAGAAAGACTGTTTATGCTTATGTTGTTTTTTTTTTCCTTTTTTGGTGTGAAGTTAAACGAGCACAACTTCATGGCACAGGTTTCCCGTTCCATTATCTCCGGGAATAATCTTGTCAAGGCTAGAAAATGATTACTACAGGTCTGTGATGGCGGCGAAGCATGACATTGATGTAATGTTAGAAAATGCGAAGTCTTACTTCCAAAGAAACGCTGAGCTTCAACATAAGATGAAGCGTTTGTCAGGTAGGTTCGATTCAGTATTTTCGGAAATTCTATGACTGGTCGAGTTTCTTTTTCTTTTTGCCCATTAGCATGCATAGTGTATACATACATAACCTGTAGCCATACACTGAATTCCTCTTGAAAATAGTCTCTGCCACGACTGAAGAAAGTGAAACAGTCAGTCAAATCAAACGCAGTGTAGTTACTTTACTTATTGTGTGTAAGTATTATGACGTTCGATTGATTTTAGCATGTCAAGTAAGTAGGAAATGCAATTAGCAATTATCAAATGTGTCTTGTTTCATAGTAGAGAATCCTTGCTATAGCAGTACATTATATAACCTCGGAGATGGATAGCATCATATAGTATCCCAAACACTTATTTGGTATGTGGATTATGAATGAGCTTTAATTGCATTTTAACCGATTATATTAAAAAAAAATACTGAATTATGTGAGTGCTGTTATTTCTGAATGAGATTTGCAACTTTGCGGGAAAACTAAGTTGGTTGGCGCATCGAACAATGATACTCTCCGCATCGATCGTTGTACGTTCACACCTTTACTTTTCTTTTCCTAATTGAACTCGCAAACCAAAAGCACCCTTAAGCTCCTCCCTCCGAGTGGCACTTTATGGGCTTGCACTTGCATGTTTTAATTGTTTGTTTTCACATATACTCTCCTTTTTCACATGGATGGATCTTTCGAAAGCTGCTTCTCTCTCAATTATTTTTCTTAATCTTTGAACTATACCACAATTTCACTGTTGATGCTCAATTTTTTAAACCTTTTGGTTCATGGACTTAGCACAACCTGTCATTTTGTTCCTTTGACCTAAAGAACGGGTAAAAGAATCAAAAGTGAAAATTTTGCAAAGTTCAGGAACCAAAATGACACATTTAAAAGTAGGCACCAACATTTAGAATTTTTATATATACATGCGATTGTGTAAAAATAATATAAAATTCGTATTCGATCACCACTAGATTTTTTTACTTTTTTTACTTAAAAAAGTATCTCAATACAATTACATCGTATCAGGTATCCTTCTTGAAAAAACAAATAAGTAAAAAATATGTAATAAAAATTGTTGCTTAAACTTTCAAAATTTTTGGTCTGGTTGTGTTGGAATGCCTCGTGAAAAAAAAAAAAACAATAAGAAATCGTCGTGGTGGCCGAAACTGAATTGAATTATATTTAGTTCTTACTATAGCATGTGTGTAAAATGAAAATTCTAATTATTCGTGTTCAAACTTTTAACTATGTCGTTTTTGTTCCTTAATTTTGCGAAGTTGTTCCATTTTCGTTTTTACATGTTCTTTAGGTCAAAGATACAAAAAATGACAGGTTTTACAAAGTTTAGTAATCAAAACGACACATTTAAAAGTTTGAGCACCAACAGTGAGACTGTGGTATAGTACAAACACCATTTTTCCTTTTTTTTATCCTTCTATGATGGTGAACAAGATGAACCAACAACATTCCGTATTTTAACCACGAACGAACTAGATTGAATCCTCTGTTCCAGATTGGTGTTCCACCAACCAAATTGCGACAAGTGTACAGTTGGTCAACTCAGTTTAACACTTGTCGGGGAGTGGTTGGTGGAACACAAAGGTGGAACACTGTTGTGGCACAGACGATCCGAAACCCGAACGAACATAGGAGATTCTCAGTAACTAATACACAGCCCATTCTTAGAACTCATGAAACCACCATACATTCAAATTTGCAGCATATTCATACACTCAACCAGGCATTCGATCTATATTATATCTATAACGATGATTGTTCAAATATTTTTAGAAGCACATCCCATATAACTACGTACGTATTAAAGCAACCAATAAGAAAGTTGAAGTTTTGCCTTGACAGCAGCAGCATTCTCCTCGATCGGATCCAAACTAGGCCTCCACTCTTTACCCGAAATCTGCCTGCTCCAGGCCTTCCCTCTATAATATCATCAAAACAATCACATTTCTTCATCCCTTCCTTCTCCTTTCTCCCTTCAACAATCTCCTTTCCACTACAATTATCACCTCTTCTCAATCCCTTCGCAGCCGCGCCAAGCCTCAACAAGATAGGCACAACGCCCGTGTAGTACAAAAGAGCCTTTGATCTCAACAAAGAATCACTTCTCTTCAACACTTTTCGTGCTTCCTCTGAAGATACCAAGGCGGGCTTTCCTTTCCTCTTCTTAGGGGAAGCATAAGGTACACCTTGTTTGCTTCAAGCTTTGCGTCGGCTAGTAAAGGAATCGGTTTCTTCCCATTAGCAGAAAATTGTACTACAACCTCTTGTGGATGTTCTAGCATGAGCTCTGCTGCTGTCATGGCCTTATCTTAAGTGAAGATTGACCTTTTAGATAGAATGACTTGTTCCCCCCTAGAGGAGCCAAGGGTGGCCGAGTTTCCCATATGAGCTGGTTAAGGAGATCTTTGTTTTAATGAACTGAGTTGAGTTGTGTGTACATATAATAATAGAGTTAGAGAGAAGGGATGTGTTTGTTTAACCGCTCCAACTTTGATTTAACAATGGTGGACTTGAAAGAGCTGATGAGAATGTCCCTAATGTGGTGTCATTGTACTTTCGAACCTTTGTTATCAGTTTAATATCACTAAGACAATACTCCTTATAGAGATTTAACTAACGGAGCCTCTACTCCTTCCTTTATTTAAGCCCTCCTTATTATTAACCATTTTTATTTTAAATTCTTTAATTTTTTTCTTTTAATAATAATCTCTCTCTCTTTCCTCTCTCTCTCCCTCTCTCTCCCTCTCTCTCCCTTCTCTCTATATTAATGCCCCCCCCCCCCCTCTCACTCAATTTGGTAGTATTAATTACAATTCTATCCTTAATTGCTTATTATAATTTTCCCTTAATATTTTCATTTATTACATGTTTATCCCAAATTAAAATTTATTAATTAATAATATATAATGTTCAAACTATAAAAGAATTCGATATATGTGCACAACACATTATGTGTGCTAAATATACTAGTAATAATGTAAATTGTGTATAGAAATTATTATTTAAATATTATTTTTAGGTATAACGATATTATTTAAATATTAGTAATATCGGCGAACCGGGCAGAGACTCCTGGGTGGCGGGGCCTATAATCCTCATACCCACCCCGCCCACGGGGAGACATCTCCCCCCTCGACGCCTCATATGGATAAAAAAAAATCAAGAATTTCCCGCCCCAATCTTAAAGGGAAGTCTCCTTCTCCACCCAATTGGCGAGCTTAATCCCGGCGGCGCAATAAAATTATTATAACAAATTAGAAAGTTAAAACACAACTAGGAAGGCAATTGATTACATTGAAAGGAACAAGTTCGTGGTCTTTTCTTGCACAACTAGTTGCGTGGCTTTTCGTAATCACCAGAACTACAATAAGAGAAGAAAGCTAAAGGAGTCGTTCCTAATTAAACCAATTCAACTCAAGGAGCTCCATGATGACGCAATTCTAATTATATAACAAACAATTACATTAAAGAAAACAATAATATAACCACCAACAATTAAAAAAATAATAATCACGAGCCGCGTACCATACCAACAAATGGACGTAGATTTAACAACAGTCCACGTGAAAAGGAAATAAAACCACAAGACATCATAAGACCAGTTCAATGCATGCTTGCTTGCTTTAGCCTCATTCATAACTCTCAAGCCGGCAACTTTATCAACTATACACTGTTATAAAATGCTTCCTTTTACTTGATCAAATCAAATCAAACAAACGTCAACAACCTCATATATAAATATATACATACATATATATATATATATATATATATATATAAAGAAACGTTCAAACACATTTCCTCCTATTTCACTACCAAACCAAAAACCCTTGGTCCAAAACCATCTCTCTCCATGGCCAAGAATCCATTGATGCTAATAACAATTCTCTTTGTTTGCTTAACATTCTTGCCCGCCTCTCTCTCACAAGCACTGAGCCCAGTCTGCAACGGAATATTACTCACTTACCGATACCTAACGGGCAACATAATCTCCCCAATCCTCGTGCCTTCCGACCCCTCGAACCAACCCTATCGATTCCAATCGTCGCTCACGGTTCAAAACAATGGGCCCATCGGGCTCAAGAATTGGCGGGCCTTTGTTGGCTTTCAGCACAACGAGCTATTGGTGTCGGCCGACAACGCCTTGTTGGCCGACGGGGAGCCCTTTCCCGCTAATGTGAGCAGCGGAGCCTTTTTCGTCGGGAATTCTATGGTTGACTTGAAGACCGCTATCGAGACTGCAGGCGACGATTCGCTGATTCAAGTTGTGGTTAATTTTGTAGGCACGCAGTTTGGCGTGGCTCCTCCTGGAGTTCCTTCTCCGAGGAATGTTACTCTGGCTAACGATGGTTACTCTTGTTCATCTGCTTCAATCGTAGGTATGTATGATAATGATTTGATATGTTTAGTTATTTCCAGCCGTGATAATTATGAGGTGGTGCGGAGTCAAATGACCATTTCACTTAAAAGCTTAAAGCTTAAATGGGTGCATAATTCTATTTTACATACAATGGCTCTCGTGTAGATTGTTAAATTGACCACTTCACGGGGTGTATCATATTTTATTCTATATATGATATTTCTGACACGACCCTCACGTCTTTTTTTTTGTCAAATGAGAGATTCATTAACCACCTTAGCACAGTTTTGTACAACCACCGACTCAAGAAAGTTAAAGTCTATTGCCTAACAAAATAACAAACACGATTGTAAATGTCCAAACCATCTGCCTTCTTCACGCGGCAAACTCCTCTGATCCTCCATTTTATTCCCTCTCCAAGCAGCCTCAGAATTTGCTCCTCAGTCCTAGCTCTCCTCCACCATGCAATCTTCTGTTCCGCTCATTCCATATATGGTAGAATAGTGAAGAAAAATATGCTAGTAGAATCCAGTTTTTGGTCTTCCTTCTTCTCCCTAGAATCAGTAGCCAATCGCATAACTGCTCAAATGATGAGTAAACTGCTCCAGCATTGAGCCAAACATTCATTTTTTCCATCAGTTTCTGACTGAAACAACAGGCCACAAATAAATGCTCTAATATTTCCTCCACCAGGCTGCATAAGGGGCATGATATGTCTTCCAAGTTCAGACCCCACTTGATCATTCTATCTTTTGTTAGCAGTTTCCTATGTACAATCAACCAAAGAATGAAAGAATGCTTAGGAATTGAGGATCTATTCCATATAGCTTTGGCCAGAGGAAATGGATGTGCTGCTCCTTTAATCTAGTCATAACCAGAGCTGATTGTGTACTTTCCATCCCCAGACAGAATCCACTCGCTTCCTCTATATCCATCCTGAAACTGTCTTTTGATTCTATGTAATTTCTTCCAATGCCAGCTTGAGTCTTGGGCAGGAGTAAATTCCCAGAAGCTGGTTCCCTTCAAGTATACCCCATGGACCCATTTGATCCATAAGGTATCAGTTTTCATTGTGATTTCCCAGATCTGTTTTCCAGCTAGGGCTAAGTTCCAGGTCACACGGTCCCTCAGACTTAATCCTCCATTTTTCTTGGGCATGCAAACTCTGTCCCAGTTCAGCAGCGGTGCACACTTCCCATGATCTTTTCTCCCCCATAGAAAAGCCCTGCAGATTTGATCAATCTCCTTGGAAACGGCTTTGGGCAGTAGGAAAACAGCCCCCCAAAAACCATGAGTTGCCAATAGGACAGAATTAATCAAACAAAGCCTGCCTGCATATGATAAATTCCTTGTAGACCAGCAGAGGATCCTTGCTATGATTCTGTCAACCAGGGCCTGGCACTCATGTCTCCTCCATTTGGTGGGAGCCAAAGGCACTCCCACGTACCTCATAGGATAACTGCCTAGCTTAAAACCAGTGCTCTGCAATATCTGTTGAGCCTCTTGACTGGATATACCAGCCAGAAACAGCTTGGATTTCTGGTCATTAGTAGGGATGGCAACGGGCCGGGTATGGGTCGGGTTTGGCCGGACCCGGGACCCGACCCGATTATTTTTAGGGAACCCGGGACCCGCCCCGCCCCGCCTCGGGTCTGGACCCACCCCGCCCCGAGCTAGACCCGAGCGAACCGGGTCTGACCCGCCAGACCCGGATATATTGATTTTTTTCTTTTTTTTAATTTTTTAAAAGATAAAATATATAAATGCGTTGCTTGAGGCTCGAACCCACAACCTCACCTTTGGTACCAACCCTCTACCATTAGACCAACAGATCTTTTATTGATAATATTAATAATAACTCTATATAACTTTTAATTACGAAATCAATTATAATATAAATATTATCGGGGCGGGTTTCGGGCCGGGTCTCGGGGCAGGTTTGGCCGGACCCGGGACCCGCCCCGGACCCGGCCGGTAGAAAAATTTAAATCCATTACCCGCCCCATACCCGATTATTTTAAAATACCCGGCCCATTAGGGACGGGTCCGGGTCCGGACCCGCCCCAGTGCCATCCCTAGTTATTAGCCTCCAGTCCAGATACATCTCTGAAATGATCCATCACAACTTGTCTTTTGCCTTTGCAGAAGATCATGAGATCATCCGCAAAGCAGAGGTTTATCAGACTGATCTGCTTGCACAAAGGATGATATCTGAAGTTAGGATCCTGAGCTTCAACTTGCAACTTCCTCGTGAGATACTCCATAACCACCACAAAGAGTAATGGGGACATAGGATCCCCCTGTCTTAAGCCCCTAGTACCTTTGAACAGCCCATCTATTGTCCCATTTATAGAGATGGTGTAGGAAGCTGTTGAAACACATTCCATAACCCAAGTGATAAACTTCCTAGGGAATCTGATGTACCCCAGCCATTTCTTCAAAAAATCCCATTCCACCGTGTCATAAGCTTTCCTAAGATCCACATTGAGAATGACCCTTGAAGAAGCATTTTTCCTCTTATACAACCGTATAACATCTTAGCATAACAAAATATTATGCACAATAGACCTTTCACTCACAAAAGCATTTTGGTTAGAACTGATGAGCTTAGGTAACAAAGGCTTCAGTTTTGCACATAGCAGTTTTGATATGCACTTGTAGATGGTGTTACAGCAGGAGATAGGCCGAAAATCCATAGCTGTGGCAGGGTGTACAACTTTAGGGATTAGACACAAGGTGGTCCTATTAACCCTCGGCTGCAATTTCCCAGTCTCAAAGAATTCTAATACAGCATCAGTTACTTGCTCCCCAACCACTCCCCAGGCTTTATGAAAGAATCCACTGCCATACCCATCAGGTCCTGGAGCAGCTTCTTCATGGATATCCTTCATGGCAGCTGCACTTCCCTTCTGGTAAAAGGTTGGACAAGTTTCAGTTGGTATGATAGTGATAGTATGTAACCCTTCCCAGCTGCTCTCATATCCAGCTCCCCCTTCCCAATACTCCTCTTTCCCAGCAAGTGATGGTAATACTCAACAAAATGCCTAAGGATATCTCCACTATCAATAAGTGAGGTTCCATCTGGGGTGGCAATAGAGTATATTCTATTAGCATAGGTTCTCTGCTTTATCACAGAATGATAATAACCTTTGCTTTTTGTCTTAAGAACATATCATTGGCCTCACTAAGAAACTTGAATTCCAGCCTCATTTGTTCTTCTCAAGTCAATAGCTCCCCATTCATAGGATCCTCATGCAATGCCTTTTGACAGTCATCCAGCATCCTTCTCATTTCCTCTGTTTTGAGAACAATATTAGCAAAATTCTCCTTGTTCAGTTCTTTAAGATGCCCCCTTAGTTTGAGCAGGTTCTGGCACACACTGAGCATAGCAGAACCTTGAGTGAATTCCCATGATTTTCCTACAGTCTGCACAAATGGTGGAGCCAAACTCCACATATTAAAATATTTGAAGTTCTGCCTAGGTCTCTGAGCTTGCCCCAAGTCTCTCAATAGCAAAGGAGTATGGTCACAAACTCCTTCTTGTAAAAAGGTCACAGCATAATCAAAGAATGTAGAGATCCATGCCTCATTAGCAAGGGCCCAGACAAGTCTGCTCCAAATTCTCATCCCCTGTTTCTGCTTATTTGTCCAGGTGAAATGGCAGCCATTCCTCCTAATTTCCTCAAGCTGACATTTCTCAATACACTGGTTAAACCTGCTGATTTCACTAGTAGTAACTGGGGCTTCTCCAATCCTATCCTCCCAACTCCTGATGTTATTGAAATCACCCCATATCATCCACGGATCCTTCATTGTAGCACCCATCAGCTTCAACAGTTCCCATAAGTCCCCTCTCTCAGCAGGATTATTAGACCCATATACAGAAGTCAGGTATGTGATCGGCCTCTGCCCTCTCACCACTCTAAAGTGCATATGGTGCACAGATTGAGATATTAACTCCAGTTCTAAGCCTCCTCTCCATAACACCAGTATTCTACCATTGGGATGTGCATTTAAGTTGTGCCTCACCTCCCATCCATGAAAATGTTTACTAAGTACCTCAGTCATATGTTCTAGCTTCAGTTTAGTCTCCAACAGACATAGTAAATTCACCTTATATTTATTGCAGAAGAGAACTAGTTCTCTCTGCTTAGCAGGGCCATTAAGGCCCCTAATGTTCCAGGCAGCACTCCTATCCATGACCAAGGTCATGGACCCTCTGCTTGGAAGGGTTGGAACGGTCAGTGTTTCCCTCAACTATCTCTTGTTGAGCCATGTCAGCCCACGAGTGCCTGTTCCTGTCACTACCCCCATTCAGATCCAATCCCCTTACTACATCCCTGGTTACCTGTACCAGATCAGAACTGGCTTGGTTCTGCTTGTCTAACACATTTATAGCCTACCTCTGCTTTATGCCAACTGTAATGGTCTCTTACTGCTGGCCTACTTCAGTACTAGCTTGTGGATTCGTAGACCCCTGAACTAGCTGCAAAACTCGCTTGATATCCCTCCTACAGCTAGAAGCATCATGCCCATACCTTTCACATGTAGAACAGAACACTGGCTTCCACTCATAAGTGATGTTCTGCTCCATTAATTGCCCTTTTTCATTCATAAATTGGACACTATCCTTGAGCGGCTAGTACAGGTCTATCTCAACCAAGACTTTAGCATAATGAACTCTCTCCTTCCTCTTAGTAACCTCATCCGACATGATAGGTTTCCCAATCAAGCTTGGAAGTTTACTCAGGGTCCTGGGTCCCCAATACTTCAGCTCCAACTGCGGAAGCTGAATCCAAATAGGCACACTATCCACCCCCACTTTATTAAGTTGAGTTTCCTCAGACCAAGGAGCTAACACTACCGGTTTCTTATCAAAATGGAGTATCTCTGTTTGTAGGATCTTATCTCTCGCTGCCACACAGTCAAACCTGGCCATAAAGAGCCCCTGCCTTACCTGCCACACATTCACTAGCCTTTTTTATCCCACTTCCTCTTTAGAAACCCTGACATTCACCATACGGTGGGTTTGCACCCAAGACATAGCACAACACGGCAGACCTCCAATGATCAACTTCTGCCTGAATCTCCTCAGCGTCTACCACACCTATTTCCTGACCATCTTTAGATAGAGGTTGAATATACTCTAGCCGAGTATCCTGATTGCTTAGTAGATTCGCATTGAATTTGAACCACGGATTCCCTTGCTCCTCACCCTGGTCCTTCTTCTCCGCCATACCACCATAGAAAACCTTTGTTGCTGACCGCCTGCCCACCGATTCCCCCGGCGTAGGCCACACCTTCTCCACGGACAAAGTCATGTCAATCGCATATTGAGATCCCTCCCCCAGTGGAAAAGTAACCTCAGGCGATTTTGGCTCATTGAGCGTTGTACGTTCCACTCGATTACCATTGCTTCTAGATCTCTGTGATTGCCCAATCGAACTCCCAATGGTTGGGGACGGCGTCATCGACACGATCGGCGCTGCCCTCTGTCTCGTTGCTTTCTTCTTTTTCGTCATAGCGGAAGAGACAGAAAAAACGAGTCGTATCTCTTAATTTGGCCAATTTAGTGACTAGCAAATCCCGACCCTCACATCTTGACTGAAATCATTCTTATCTAGTTTTACACGTGTATTTTTTTAAAGGAGTAGTCGTGAGAATTCGTATCTATGATCTCTTGGCCTGAGCTCCCTGACACCACGGTAAATGACTACATGATCTAAAAGATTAAGTTTTGACATGAGTGTATCATATTTTCATTTTTTATATTATATTTCCATCGTGCATACAAACACATAGATTGCGTAAATGCACACAATTTTCTAAAAAAATTCTTATTTGTTTCTCCAACACTTGCACAGGAAATGACACGTCGACGTGCTGCATCCTCGATCCCAACGCCAGGACAACACTAATTTCCGACTACCCCTTTTCGCCTCCTCAGAGGGGGGATATCTCCATAACCTACGACGTCATAATGACCTACGACACCAACTACTGGTCCCAAGTCAGCATCTCCAGCGCCAACCCATTCGCTCGTCTCCAAGACTGGCGATTGAGCTTTGAATGGCTCAACGGGGAATTCATCAACTCCATGAGAGGGGCCTATCCCGAGATAATCGACACGAACGACTGCATCTTCGGCGAGCCGGGAAATTTCTACAGTGAAAACTTCGACTTCTCCAAAGCCCTATCGTGCGCGAAAAGGCCGACCATCGTCGACTTGCCCCTCGCGAAAGCCAATGACACGAACTTAGGAATGGTTCCCTTCTGCTGCAGAGGAGGCACGATTTTGCCTGAATGGATGGACCCCGCGAGGGCGAAATCGTCATTTCAAATGCTACAAAATGCCCCCTCGACTGAACAAGACCGACCTCTCCCCGCCGGCGAATTGGGCCATCAACAGCACTGCAGGGCCCGAATACATATGCGGGCAGCCAATCCGGGTCGAGCCCACTCATTTCTCCAACCCGACGGGCCTTCCCTCTAACAAATCGGCTATCGCCACATGGCAGGTGTCGTGCAACGTAACCAATAACTTGTCCAAGAAACCCAATTGCTGTGTTTCCTTCTCTTCCTTCTTCAACGATTCCGCCGTGCCCTGCAACACTTGCGCGTGTGGGTGCGAATCGAATCCGAGGAATGGTTTTAAAGACGTTTGCAGCGCTGACGAAAAGCCCATTTTGGTCCGACCCGAGGAATTGTTAGTCCCATTCGACAATAGGACGAAGAAAGCAGTGGCATTTTCGAAGCTGAAAGGGAGGGAAATCCCTAATCCATTGCCTTGCCCAGACAACTGCGGTGTGAGCATACACTGGCACTTGCTGTCCGATTACAAGGATGGATGGACGGCGAGCATTACGCTGTTCAATTGGGACGAGGAGAGGGCCGTCGCCGATTGGTTTGCCGCTGTCGAATTGGGTGAATCCATGGCTGGGTATGAAGACACTTACTCCATCGGCGGTAGGGTTTTGGGCGATTACGGCGATACGCTGTTCTTACAGGGACTTCGGGGCAACAGCTATCTGTTGGCGGAGCGAAACGTGTCGGATCCGAAGAAGGATCCACCGGTTCCGGGTACCCAGAAGTCGGTTATATCCTTCACGAAGAAGAAGACGCCGGCGATTAAGGTGGGCATTAGGGATGGATTTCCGACCAAGGTTTACTTCAATGGAGACGAGTGTTCGATTCCTCCGATGGTTCCGAGCGGTGGTTGTAAGGTGGACGGCGCCGTCTCTGCTGCGTTGTTTTCTTTCATTGTGGCGACTTTGTTTATGGTTATGATGGAGAGGCATTAGATGAGAGAATGGCTTTGATGATTGTTTTCCCGTGATTTATTTCTTTTCTTTTTCCTCCTGCCATCGTGATTATTGTACAATTATTTCTTTTTTATTCAATTTGAGATGAGACATTTTGATTTTACGGTATCGGTGTGGTCACTGGAATCGAAGAGGGCAAAATTGAAATTAGATAATATTCTCCTAGCCATAGAAGCAGATGCAAAAAAATTGGGTAAATTCCCTATCGGGCCCTCTTGAAGTTTGAACTTCCATGTCAATACTCCTAGTAAAAAATCTTCCATTTCAGTACTCATCTGCAAAAAATTGTGTGTCTAATACCCCAAACGGTGAACTGACGAAAATACCATTTTCTGATTGGACATCATACCAACTGTTTTTTATTATATATCAACTGTTATTCTAATTACACCAACTGTTATCATTATTATACCAAATGATATAGTGTACAATTCTGTTGGTTTAATTATGACAACGGATGGTATAAATTTCTACAATTTGTGGTATAATAGAAAAATAGTTGGTCTAACGTCCAATTCGCTGTATAAAATTCGAATAATGTTATTTATTAGTAACGGAAACAAATGGTATAATTTCTACAATTACTGGTATAATATCAAAATCAGTTGGTATAACGTCCAATTTCGTTGTAAATTATAATAACGCTATTTAAATTGGACACCATACCAACTGTTTTGATTATTATACCAACTGTTATTCTAATTATACCAACTGTTATAATTATTATACCAACTCGTATAGTGTACAATTTTGTTGGTATACTTACGACAACAAATGGTATAATTTCTACAATTTGTGGTATAATTGCAAAATCAGTTGGTATAATTACGTCCAATTTCGTTGTAACGTTATTTATTGGTATAATAACGAAAAGAAATGGTATAATTTCTACAATTTTTAATATAATATCAAAAGAAGTTGGTATAACGTCCAATTTTGCTGTAAATTATAATAACGCTATTTAAATTGGACATCATACCAACTGTTTTGATTATTATACCAACTGTTATTCTAATTATACCAACTGTTATCATTATTATACCAATTGGTATAGTGTACAATTCTGTTGGTATAATTACGACAACAGATGGTATAATTTCTACAATTTGTGGTATAATTGCAAAATTAGCTGGTATAATTACGTCAAATTTCGTTGTAAATTATAATAACGCTATTTATTGGTACAAAAATGAAAACAGATGGTATAATTTCAACATTTTCTAGTATAATGTCCAATGTTGTTGGTATAATAACGAATTTTTGGTATAATTGATGTGAAAATAATTATTCAGCTTTTTTGATATGTGAGACAGGGATATTTTCATCCTTTTAACGCTGAAAAGACTATTGTAGGTATTAAACGGGAAAAATTTTTCAAATAGATACTTATAAGGAAGAAATAATTCGAGGAGTATTTAAAAGGAAGTTAAAAACTTGAAAGGGACTCATAAGGAATTAACACTTGATTTGTCAGAGTTTATCTTGAGCAACATTATAAATATTATAAGCTAACTCCAACAATTCTCTCAACATTGTAGGTGAGGGGTTAGGATAAACCGTCCAATGGTCTGTCAATAGAGGTTGAAAATATTAATTAAAAAATTTAAAAAAATCACTAACAACCTTTAATTACTAATTTAGTTAATTATTAATCTACCTTAAATTTATAATAAATCATTTTTTCCTTTTTTACATATTTAAACATACAAATTAAATTTAAATTATGATTTCTACGAAATATTCAAACTAAAATACATTAAATAAAAATATTTATATAAATAACACACGCATAATATTTATATAAATAACACACGCATTTGAGTGTGCAAAAGTTACTTATTTTTCCTATATAGAACCAGATAATTTAAATTCTCGTAAGGACATTGGTCCTCATTGCGACCGTCCTGCACTCGCAAATTCTGAACATTTGTCGGGACCTAAGACGATGGCTGCGATTGGATAAAAACTATTCGTTTTCCAACTTGATTGCCTATAATATAGAGTGTGTTGACCTCAGAGTATGAAGTCTCACAACTGTCACATTATCATGGAGCGACTACTCCCAATCGACTTTCGCGCCAGAATTTGTTTGGAGCCCTTTAGCCGAACTTAGTGGTTTCTTTCAATCATTGTGCTCTACGATGTTGGGTGTTTCTAAGATACAAGAATTCGACAAACAAATTGCTATTTGTAAGTTGGAAAGAATAGTTCTACCTGCTTTTTTTTATTCGATGGAACATGTGATCGTTCATCTTCGGTGTGAGACACTAGTCGGCGGTCCAGTACATTATCGATGGATGTATCCATTCGAACGGTACGGTTACTTCATTTTAATTTTTAAGTTCATTTAATTGTATTTTACTTAATAGTTTATTATTTCGATTTGCAGGTTTTTGCAGAGTTTAAAGAAAAGTAATATGATTTTGGCCCATGTGGAAGAATCAATGTGCAACCAGTATATGATGGAAGAAGTAACAAACTTTACAAATATTTTCTCGATCAACAGAATAAAGGAAAATCTTGAGAAACCACAAAATTTTTCTGAGGGGGGTTACAAGCCATTTTCGATTTTTAACTACCCAGGTAGGGCGACAGGTAAACTCACAAACAAATACACCACGGGTCTTGATTTGCATGTCGCACACGTGGGTTGGGGCTGGCGGTGTGGAGGGCTGAAGCTGTGTGGCTTGCGGTGGTTTGGAGCTGACGTGGGTCGGGGTTGGCAGTGTGGGGGGCTATCGGTATGGGGGGCTGGCGGTGTGGGGGGCTGGCTGTGGGTTGTGGATGGATGGCCGGTTCGTTGAAGGGTTGGTTTGGGCTGGGTATGGGGTTTCTTTGCACTAGAGTGGGTTAAAGTGATGGGTTGGGCTCCGTTGGTTGACGGCTGGATCAGGATCGGTTCGTCGAGGCCTGGGGTCATCGAGGGCTGGGATGGGCTTTATCAAACATTAATATTATTGAAACTAACTTTTATTTTTGGTATTTAAGGATAATAAGGCGGTCCAGTGCTGATGTGGGTTCTAGTGCATCGAGTTCGCCATTCAGGATGAGGAAGATGTTAGTTCCCCCGAAACCCTCGAAGAGCCTAATGCACCGTCTTCGGGTTCAACGGATAGGTGCTTCGTGAAATTAGCTACTTTCAAAGGTACGTCATCATATTTTATAAACTATTTGTTACTTCTTACGGTAACTCGTTATTTTTGGCATTAGGACACCAATTATAGCTCGTATTATGGTCAGAATCATAAAGGGTAGTTTCGACGGTCCATACTACGAATTCAAGAAAGTGCCTCGTGTTGCTATTGATCGTTGGTTTACGCATTTTTGTGTAAGTCTAGTTTATTTTGTTTCTATTTATAATTTATGATCCGTCGCTATTTTTACTATGTTTTTGTTAAGTGCAAATTCACATTCCCGGAATCGGAGTACGACGCAATAAAAGCACTTTTAGAAAATCACGTTAAGTTGTGGTTTCGCACAGGCATTTATCACTATCGAGCTAGTATGAAGCTTAGCCGATGACGATTGGAATCAAATGGAAGAACCCTGGAACAGTGACGCCTACAAAGTTGATCGAGAGAGAAATAGGCATAACCGTGTCGATGCGAATCCGAAGGTTGTGACCAGTCAATGGCGAGGAGGATCTCTAGGGCAGGTCGTACGAGAAATCGTTTGTAAGAGGAAAATAGCGTATTTTAAATTTGTCTCTTTCAATTTACTAAATTATTTGAAACATTAGGCATCAAACTTGGGACGTTGACACGCTCAAATACTAGCAAGTGTACTAGGTCGTGCAAGTAGTAAAACGGACGAATTCCGAGTATCGATCCACGAAGACAGCTTGATTAATCCTAAGATAATATTCCTAATTCTAATTTAGACTAACGGAATTTTTATAGTTTTGATGATTTGATAAAAGAGATAAAAGACGCAAATAATAAAATAAACGCAAATAAAATAAATGAGGATAGAGTAATTAACGACGAACGTGATTAAGACACATGCTCGGCACGAAATATTCCTACGTCTTCATGCAATATCATCTATCTAATCAACATGAATTAAGTCAATGTGGAATTTCCTAATATATGTGCTACCCGTTATTCACGTAACTAGCAACTCTACATGAATAGCGAACCAATCAACTATATTAATGACTGTGGTTCCTACACGTGCATTTGATCTTCGTGAAATTCCCCGAGTTTAGGCGCTTTCGACGCCTAATGTCTCGGAAACCACAATTCCATCTCTGGTCGGTTTTACGTAGTGATGTTCAATATTTTAATCTAACCTTTCTAATCACCTTTTCGGTCTCATGTACTAGGTCAAGAATCGTGTGCGCGGTGGCTATCGCCGAGCTCTTATATTATTCGCTGCTCTCTTTATATAGAAATAAGATAAGCCTACTTAAAGAAACGAATTCTCTAATCAATAGCTTATTCGAATCTTTTAGATGCCTTTTTTCTATGTTTGACCTCTACTCCTTCCTTATAGCATGCGAATATCTTGGTAAAAATATAAGCTGGGACAGATCTACAGCCGGGCTCGGGAAGTCTGCTGCCTCTCCGGCCGGCCGACTTACCCCTTAGGCGTACTGTGGCTAGGGGCTGATTTTCCATCTACGCGGCTGAAGAAGCCCCCTCTGAAGAAGATGAACAGGAGCTGCTGACGAAGATGAATAGGGCTAGGGCATGTTGTTGGATAAACGTGGTGTGGGTTGGGCTCTTTAAAAAAAAACTGGTTTCGGTCTTTTTTATTCTATTAATTAGTTTTTTTGTCTGAGCTGCAGATTTTCGGCCCTCTATACAATTTTTTGTAATTCAGTTTTGTTTTTGTTTTCTGAAAATTCATTTTCATTTACTGGCCCGGAATTAGGTATTTGGCCTTTTTAACTAATTATCCATGGTTGTTTATGTCTTAGCATTTAATTACTTTTAATTATTAAATTTGTTAAATTTAATAATATTAATGTAAATTTTTTGTAAATTACGTTATAAATGTAAATAGACAAAATTAACTTTGACAATAAAAATATCAATTCCACAAATAATAAATTAGAAAAATAAATAAAGATAAAAACAAATTTAGTACCGTACACAAACAGACTCTTCACAGTTAAGGTATATGGTAATTATAAATTTAAATTTAATTATGTATATATATAAATTATAAGTATAATATACAATAACTAAAAACAGTAAACTAAATATAGTAAATAGAGTTTGTGGATTTTTTTCCTTAATTGTATTTTATTTTTTGTAAAATTGACAGGTCAAATGACAGTTTATACACACATTCACGCTTAATATAATAGAGTATAAGAATATATTTGAGTTTAGATAATTTTGAGGGCCGCTGGGTGGATTTCTATGTGACTGGTTGACCAGCGTTTTATATACATCGTGATGGAACCGGCCATATTCGTTTTTACATGGTGGCCCCATGTTTTAACTAAAGTGAGGCCCAAAAAACATAAACGGTGATCATACAAGTGAAGCCTTCAAACAGTAAAAACTTGTCCTAAAAATTACATGGCCTTGTGGAATAGGCCGTGATGAACGGGCCAAAGCCGACCTTGTTGAGCCCCCCATGTCAACAATCTTAGATTCGTCACTGAATATAAGAGTCCTCTTGACTTCTTCTATCCTTGCGTGTATGCATATATCTTTGTCAAGTGGGTGTTTTGACTCTCTCTTTCCTCCTTGCACGTGCATGCATCTAGCTAATTCTATATTTAGTTTGCTCTTTAAATCTTTTGTAGGCTAAACTTCCAATGGGCTGAATCAATCGGTCATTGTAGTCCAATTCAATTCATAATTATACTTTGCGTGTATAATTCCTCGACTTCGATTCTTTTTGCTCCGATATCTACAAAACATGAAATAGAAACGCAAGTTTAGGACATCCGAGTATATTTTGTTAGGATCGGTTGCGTGTTTAGAGGGGGGTGAATAAACACTAGCTCTTTTTCGGTTCTTAACCGGTTAAGGTTAGATACTGGTGCTTGATATTTGTGTATGTTACTTATACGGAAGGAGACGGGTCGGTTTTGAATCAATACCGGATGGAAGATGTGATTTGTGTGTGTGTATTAGCGAAAGACAAGAAATTGTTTCTGGATGTTCGGAACCAAAAATCTCTTATGACTGCCCTTCTTCCCCGCAAGGAAGACACCACTAGAAGACTCGGTTTTACAAACCCTGTTGCACAACCTTCTTAGCTAGACTAACATAGTATAACCCACACGGCTATACTCAGCTAACTAAACACCTAAACACCACTTAGACAGCTTTTTAAAGCCCGTCTACTTTCAAAAGATTTTTACAGTCCCTTGAGAACAACACACTCACTCACTAACCGAAACGGTCTAAATGCAGTGAGGACAACACCTAAACACTTCTTGCTTAATTGCTTGTGAGTTTGAACTTTTTCTCTCGTTTCTTGATTTCCAAGATGGTGAAGTACTTTCTTCATCTTGCCTCTCTCCTTTTTATATTTGGAGTTGATGTAGAAAGCCGTTGTGAGATAGTTCTTTGTACCGTATTGAGCTTTTAATGTCTTTCCCAAAATTGAATCTGTCCGGTCTTTGCAGTAGTCGCCCTGTGCGTCTTGCTTTATTCCTTATTTGGCGTAATTTGACTTCAACTTGGCTCTTGCTATCAGCCTTGAATTAATTGTTTGTCAGAAGTCTTCAACTTGCCTTGCATGCTCTTGTGATGAATTTGAATCTTAGTCCACCGTGACATATCCGGTATCTGTATTACGGTCTTCAGTGACCTTCTGATAGCATCATTGATCCTGTTGCTGGTTGCATTTGTCGAACTGCTTTCCCGTATCCGGTATTCACCTGTGTTTAACCGGTATACTTAATTAAGTTATGCCCAATCACCAAACCTATTAATCTGAATTCTTTAAATTCACGATTCCTAACATATTTGAATAGACAACGATCGAAAATATGCTATTATGGGGTATAAAATGACGTAAATCCTAACTTATCAGACGTAGTCCAACTATACTTGAAGTATTTGCCGATGGATATGCTCGACATGGAGTCTTTCAGGGTTCAAGAGATCAGGGAATAGCGGTAATATAGTTTTTTTGCCCAATTTTAATTTAGTATAATTACTTTATTATTATGACAAGAGGAGATGCAAGATGCGATGACACGAACTCTAGAGGAAACCGGCGCAGAAATGAGTTCAGAGCAACTGACGGAAGAGTTTACGAGAGTTGGGGGAGGATCGAGGGAGGACTTTCGGGGCTACTGGAGCGGTACAAAATCGCAGCAATTTTGTTTCGAGTCCGAGCACCCAATTAGGTAAAGAGTTATCTGGCCCCAAACTTTACAATATTTTATTATAACATTATATTATTAAATTATAATGCAATCCGTCCGTTCAAGACGAAGTATCGAGATTAAGGTCTGACCACGAAAGTCTCAAACAAGGTATGACATAGATGGATCGGAGAATGACTCAAAGAATGAGAGAGATGGATCGAAAGATGAACGAGCTAACTCAGCAATTACAGTTGCAATCATCTCAAGGTGAGGCGGGTCCTTCACAACCCGCTATAGCTCAGTTTAACCAACCGACCTTCCAACCTTCGCCGTTAGTTCACCAATCTTTCCTGGTAATGTTGGGCTTGGGATATCAGACACCGGCATTTCCTCAATTTTCCGATCAAATTCCGTCACAAATTTCGCCCACATCGCAAAATATTAATAATTCTCCTACATACGCTAATACTTGATTAGGAAGTTTTGTTTTGTGATGTGCAAGCTTTCGATGTAAAATACATTTTATGGTATGTTATTAGCTTTTAAATATTTTATATTTATTTAATTGTTTTAAAATTATTACTTTTAATATTATAAATTATTATGAATTATTCTATTAATATTATCTAATTATTACGAATTAATATTAAATATACAAACCTGCATAAATTCCAGATCTCCGACGGAAAAGCCGTCGCTAACCTCCGCACGAACAGTCGTCGCTAAATCCGTCGTTAACTTTGCGACCGAATAGTTGTTGCTAATCCGGCCACAAGCGACGATGAGCGTCCGTCGCTAGTTCAGCGACAACATGGTTGTCGCTAAGTAATCCGACTGTCTTTCCATCGCTAATTTTGCGACGGATTGTCCGTCAAATACCTGTTGCAAAATTTAGCGACGGATTTGCGATCATTTCTTTATTTCCGACATCGAGTTAGCGACGGAATTTTCCCGTCGCTATGCTGTCACAAACTCGTTTTAGCGACGGAAAAGCTACGGCTTCCTGTGTCACTAGTTGGCGGAGTGAAATAACTTTGATCTACTTATGAGTATGATACAGACTACACAAACAATATACATAAAATGCATGCTAATAACTCGATTATCAGTTAGAATAAGAACCCATTCGCAAGAAATAGTACTACGACTAAGATTAGCTCTAAATATTCAAGCATTGGACATCTGAGTTTTACTTTTGGATGTGGCGATGGATATCAGTTTCTCGTTGGAAGTTCGAAATATAATAAAAAATTTACAATATTAAACCATAATTAACTAAATGGGTTTATTAAGTTAACGAATCTTTAATCAAAAGTCGCTCCCTTTTATTAATTAAATAAAAAAAGAAAAGTCAGATCTTTTTTTTTTTTAAATACTGAGAAACTAATCCCTTTTGTTAAGTTGGTTAGGCCATCCTCTCGTGGGTCTTTAACTTGTTAATAATTATGGTCCATTTTATGTTAAAATGAATAATATTGGGCTCCATCATATCCCCAATCACGTTTTGTTACTTTACTTGAACAGATCTTCCTTCATGGGACAGTCCGTAGGTTTGATGATTACTGATCTTGTCAGACGAGCCCATCAAAGTTTGATTCTTGGCAATTATAAATGCAATATTTAACTAAAGTTTATTCTAATTTCTAATTATGAAGCTGTGCTATGTAACCCGCTTTTTTATTACCGCATCTCTTTCTCTGCCTTTCAAATGAAAATCCGATACTTTCAACGTTGCTTGCGTCTTTTAATAATCCGACCGTTGGTATTGAAAAACCTTTTATTTTGTTGACTTTGGATACTTCTCCACTCTAAAAAGGGTCTACTTTCCTTACCATTCAATGTTCAACATCCGCCGTCCGATCTCTTCACATGCAACGGTCCATTTCTGTCGACCGTTCTTTCAAATCCCATCATTTAATTGACTCGAAACTGTGACAGACAACGTAATTCAAACTTCTTTCATTGATTGGCATTCAACTCTATTACATTTCCCACCATATCGCTCTGTTTCTGTCTCCTTCGTCTTCTGTTTTCCTGTCAATAAAAAAACCCGAAAAACATAAATAAACAAGAAAAAAAAAAGTAGAAAAAATGGCCAGGAAATCTGAAACAACCTCATCATCGCCGGTGACAATCACGGTCACCTCCTCATCCGGCGGACTTCGGAACATGTCGCTGACGAGCCCAGTCAAGCGCCACTCCATCACTTCAAACGGCAACTCTCCCCTCACCAACAGCGGCAAACGCAGGGACTCGTCAGGCAGCGCCGGCGGACGATACCTTTCACTGTCAAAGGACAGCGCCGATGAGTGCGTCGCCTACACCGTTCACATCCCGCCGACGCCGGACCACCGCGTTTTCTCAGATTCTCAGAACAGCCCTATCCTCGAAAAGAGCAGCAGAGGGAAGAAGATGAAAATGAGCAGCAACCCTAGCGAGGGTTTCATCAAAGAAACGATTTTTACGGGCGGATTCAACTCGGCGACCAAAGCCCACCTTACAAAAAGCTCCGAAAACGCCCCCATGGCTGTGAAATCGAAGAACTTGTGCGCAATGGATGGCTGCGACGAAGAAGCTCTAAAGGGAAATTTCAAGAACCAATGTGATTGCGGTTTTGGGATATGCCAAGATTGTCACTTAGATTGCCTGGAAAGCGGCGGAGGGTACTGCCCAGGATGTAAGGAACCATACAAGGATGCCAACGGTGGTGATAGCGAAGAAGAAGAAGACCACGAGCCACGCTCTGAGGAGGAGGGGGAGGAGGAGGAGGAGGAGGAGAAAGACAAGGCAAATCCACTGCCTTCTTGGGGAAGATCGTCTAAATTGGAGAAGAACTTCTCACTTGTGCAGTCTTTCAAGAATCCAAACCATGACTTCGATCACACAAAGTGGCTGTTTGAAACCAAAGGAACTTATGGCTATGGAAGCGCTTTATGGCCCAGAGAAGGCTACGAAAGGTACGAAAATCCCCCAGATTTCAGCGACAGAAGAAACAAGCCACTGACAAGAAAAATCGCGATTTCTGCTGCAATTCTAAGTCCATACAGGTAAATTCAACACCTTGTAGCCTATACTCCGTTCCTCCTTTTGCTTGCTAACTTTCTTGGCTTGACTCTACTCTTATTATTTTCTATAGATTGCTGATGATCATTCGCCTCGGAGTCCTCGGCTGCTTCCTAGCATGGCGCGTGATGCACCCAAATCGACAAGCAATATGGCTGTGGCTGATGTCCGTAATCTGCGAAATATGGTTCGCAATCTCATGGATCTTAGACCAACTCCCAAAGCTCTGCCCGGTAAAGAGGGTCGCCGACCTGAACGTTCTAAAAGAAAGATTCGAATCCTCGGAACCAAACCTTCGAAACCCGAAAAAATTCTCCGACCTGCCGGGAATCGACGTGTTCGTCTCCACCGCCGACCCAGAAAAAGAGCCGCCCCTCGTTACTGCAAACACCATCCTCTCGATCCTAGCCGTCGATTACCCCGTCGAGAAAATCGCATGCTACCTCTCGGACGACGGCGGGTCCCTCACCACCTTCGAAGCCCTCGCCGAAGCCGCGAGCTTCGCCAAGACGTGGGTCCCGTTCTGCCGCAAGCACAACATCGAGCCCAGAAATCCCGAGGCGTACTTCTCCCAGAAGCGCGACCCTCTGAAGAACAAGGTGAGGCACGACTTCGTTAGGGAGAGGCGAAGGGTTAAGAGGGAGTACGACGAGTTCAAAGTGCGCGTAAACGCCTTGCCAGAATCTATCAGGCGCAGGTCGAACGCCTACAACGCCCAGGCCGAGGTTAGGGCTAAGAGGAAGCAAATCGAATTAGGGCTCAATGATTCCGCCGAGCCAATTAAGGTTCCTAAGGCCACTTGGATGGCCGACGGCAGCCATTGGCATGGAACATGGTCGTCGGCCGAGGAAGGCCACTCGAAAGGCGACCATGAAGGCATCATACAGGTTAGTTTAGCTAACAGTTTTCTCTCTTACACGTCGAATCTATTACATCAATTTTAAGTCGAAATCCTTGGAATTCTTCAGATTATGTTGGTGTCTTCGAGCCCAGAACCGCTCTTCGGCGGCGAGAGCTCCGAAGAAAACTTGATCGACACCTCGGACGTCGACGTGAGGCTGCCCATGTTGGTCTACGTTTCCCGGGAAAAAAGGCCGGGATTCGACCACAATAAGAAGGCCGGGGCGATGAACGCTTTGGTTCGGGCGAGCGCAATCATGTCGAACGGCGCGTTCGTCCTCAACCTCGACTGCGATCACTACGTCTACAATTCCCAGGCCCTGAGGGAAGGAATGTGCTTCATGCTCGACAGAGGAGGCGACAAGATCTGCTACGTTCAGTTCCCCAACGCTTCGAAGGGATCGACCCCAGCGACCGATACGCAAACCACAACACTGTCTTCTTCGACGTCAGCATGCGGGCCCTCGACGGGCTTCAGGGCCCGATGTACGTCGGCACGGGATGCATCTTCCGTCGAACCGCCATCTACGGGTTCAGCCCGCCCCGAGCCACTGAGCACCTCGGCTGGTTCGGGCGGCTCAAGCAGAGAAAGAACCTACTGAGGAGGACGAGGAGGAAAGGAGACGAGCAGCAGCAAAAGGACGACGAAATTCTCCTGCCTATCAACGCCGACGACCACCGATACGAAGACGACGGCTCGCTGGCCAAGCAGTTTGGCGGGTCGACGGCACTGACCGACTCGATTGCGGTGGCAGAGTTCGGCGGACGGCTGGTCCACGAGCTCCGGGCCAAGGGCTGCCCGGGCCGGCCCGCGGGCTCCTTGGCTGTTCAGCGCGAGCCCTTGGATGCCTCCGCCCTAGCCGAGGCGGTGAACGTGGTGACGTGCTTCTACGAGGATCGAACCGAGTGGGGCCGACGGGTCGGGTGGATCTACGGGTCGGTTACCGAGGACGTGGTCACGGGCTACCGTATGCACAACCGAGGGTGGCGTTCGGTCTACTGCGTGACGGCTACAAAATTGGACGCCTTTCGCGGGACGGCTCCGATTAACCTAACCGATCGGCTCAATCAGGTCCTTCGGTGGGCCACTGGCTCAGTGGAGATCTTCTTCTCGAAAAACAACGCAGTGCTCGCAAGCCCTAGGATGAAGTTCTTGCAGAGGGTGGCGTACTTCAACGTGGGGATATACCCATTTACGTCGATTTTTCTAATTGTCTACTGCCTTTTGCCAGCGCTCTCCCTATTCTCGGGGGAGTTCATCGTTCAGTTGATCGACGTGACTTTCTTGATTTTCTTGCTGGCAATTACTTTGACTCTTTGCATGCTGGCTTTGCTCGAGATAAAGTGGTCGGGGATAACGTTGCACGATTGGTGGAGGAACGAGCAGTTTTGGCTCATAGGTGGGACCAGCGCACACCCCGCGGCTGTGTTCCAAGGCCTGCTGAAGGTGGTGGCGGGGATCGACATTTCATTTACTCTGACGTCCAAGTCTTCGGCGCCCGAGGACGGCGAGGATGAGTTCGCCGAGCTTTACGAGTTTCGGTGGACGACTCTGATGATTCCGCCCATTACGATCATAATGTTTAATGTGATTGCTATTGCTGTTGCTGTTTCGAGGACGGTGTACAGCCCTTTTCCTCAGTGGAGTAAGTTGATGGGAGGGGTTTTCTTCAGCTTTTGGGTGCTTTGTCATTTGTATCCCTTTGCGAAGGGGTTGATGGGGAGGAAGGGTAAGATTCCGACGATTGTGTACCTTTGGTCTGGGCTGATATGCATTGTGATATCTCTGCTTACTGTGTTGGTTTATCCTACTAGTACGATGGGTGGTGGTTTCTTAATTTGATCGATCGATCTTCAAGTTGGTATTTGTGTGTGTGTTTGTTTGTTGTATTCGTCTTTGCTTTTTTTTTTTTTTTTTATAGATTCTATTGACTGTGATTGTTTGATTTGGTTGGTAATAGCTTTGTTGTAAAACTCGGTCTAGGCGCAGCGGGCGCCTAGGCGCCTATACGCTACTCGGAGGACCTCCGCCCCGAAAATAGCCTAATCGGCCAACTATTCGTCAAAACGACTACACGACCGACTAGTCGGCTTATTCGGCCGATTCGGGCTAATCGGCATTCTAATCGGCTAATTTTCTTGAAGCCCATTAAATGCCCAAAATATTTACTAGCCCAAAAAAATTGACTAGCTCATAAGCCAACTAGGGTAGGCATATTCCACTGTAACGTGGCTAGTACTAAAGCTGAAGAGAACGCGGATATTTATAGAAAAGATCTGAGCTTTCTTCATAAGCGTTGTCCGGTGTGGACAACGAGTCAGTATTAATATTTATTATTCCAATGTCCTTTGTACGGGGAAAAAATTCGATTGTCCTTTGAATAAAGAAAAGGAAAATACCTAATATTCATTGCAAATTCATTAAATATTTAACAAATACAACTTCAATTAGATTATCCAAATTATTAAAATATTGAAACATATATCTTTTTTTATTTAACCAAGAGAGATTGTTGTATTGTATTGTTAAAAATTTAACTAAAAAATATATATATATATATATGTATATATATAATAGGTTAAGGTTCATTACACCATGTTTGTTATATAGGAAAAAATAATAACAAAAACAAGTATACTGCATAATTTCCGCCTAGAAACCGCGTAGGTCCCCGCCTAGGCCGCCTAGGCGCTAGGACCCCTCCGGCGCCCGACTAGCACCTACGAATTTTACAACATTGGAATCGTGATTTCTTGACATGTATGACGTGTGTGGGAAGTCAAGGAAATCTGGTTAACAAATCTGCTGATACATAGGATTGGAATTCATCGTTGAGATTAGGGCTGGGGAAATATACCGAAATACCGATATACCGTCCTTATCATATCGAAACGTACCGAAAATATCGAAAATTTTGGTATACCGAAGTTTTTGGTAAGGTATGATACGGTACGAAAATTTTGGTACGGTAATGGTATGAAAATTTTAAAAATTAGGTATACCGATTATACCGAAATACCGAAATACTAAAATTTTTAATATTATATATAATATATATATATATATATATATATTTACACACCTACATATATTATATTATATCAAAAAAGTGTAAAATGGATAAAATATTATAAGGATCGATCTTCATAAATTTAAATTATTAACTACACCCAACTTTCTAAGGAAAGTTCTTTGTCTTACAAAGGAGATAGACTAAAATATGTAAATCATTTAAGGTTATTTTATGAATTAAAAATCTTTCTATTTTGGAAGATTTGGTATTAATAATCCATCTTATTGGGGCCCAAAGAATTTGAATTAGCTAAAAAATCGAAAACAACGAATTAACGAGTTACGAGACACGCATGGTGAAAACCCCACCATGTGAATGGTATAGAAGGTATGATACCGATACCATACCGAAATTTCGGTATGATACTGTATCAAAATTTAAGGTATATCGAAATTTTGGTATGGTATTGATATGATTTTTTTCGAAACTGAAATTTCGGTACAGTATATGGTATCACAGTTTTGATTCCGTATACCGTACCGAACCACCCCCAGTTGAGATTGTGAGGGATTGATTTATCATCATCAACATCGGACAACGAAAATGGCTTAATGGCTTATCATCCAGTTTATTTTTTTGAAAATGCTTTCTTAATCGGTGGCTATAAAGTTATTTTCTAACTCTATTAGTGCCATTGTCTTTCAAGCTTTTTTTCAGTTGGTGCCGAAAGTATTTTTGCACTCGGATAGGTAGTCCAGTGTAACGAGTATTCCAATTCAATTCATGCAGATACCACTAACGTATGCAGAGGTTTAGTAGCTACCTGATTCTAGAAGATAAAAAAAACGATAAAACTTGTTCTTAGCGGGAGAAAACGCAAAATAGTCATCGTTGTTTACCTCATGAACCAATTTAGTCCCTAATGTTTCTCATGAACCAATATTGTCCTCGAATTTTGAACCAATTTATTCCATTCACTAATAAGACTGTTAATTTTGGCGGAAAATGACACTCGACATGAGATTGGCCAAAACTTAAAGTAACGTTAAAAATAGAAGAAAACTTAGAAAAAGAAAAGATGAATACTTATAAATTGAAATAAAATAGATTAAATATAAAAGAGAGAATAAAATTTAATTAAAAAATCAACTAAAACTAAAGAAGATAAAAAATATTAAAAATAAATTAAGTAACAATAAAAGATAAAATTTAAATACACAAAAAATATAATAAGCGAAAGAAAAAGTAAATGAAGAAAAAACAATAATAAATAAAAATAATAAATTAAAATAATAAAAAAGTAATATAAAAATAAAAAATAATAACAAATAAAAGAAAAATAGTAAGTATATTTATTTATTAAAATCTAAAAATACGGTCGAGAACGGGGAGGAGAATTCTTGTAAACTTCCGGCGCAATTATTATCGAGAGAATTACGTAAATAGTGTTATTTTGATTATCTAATTACAAAACTAGTTGAGTTTTTAAAACTATTACAAAACTAATAAACTTTTTAATTTTAATTATTATTCTTTTCATTTTCACTACAAAACTCTTCAAAACTACAATATTTTCACAGTTATTAGTTTAAGTTAGTAACATAATTACTAATAATTATTTAATTCACCACAATTCATTTTTAACGACAAAAAATTTAACATGTATACAACAAATTTCGACGTGAATAAAAGATACTACTTTCAACTAAACTATATTATTGTTATTATAATAATTATTATTTTTGCTTAATATTTGAAAAGTAGTATTAACTCATAAATAAATAAAAAATTCATAATCCTCAAAATATTCAACATTACCCTGAACGTTTCTTGTGAGTCTTTCGATCTATTTAATCTAGAATCCATCATGTTCGATTACGTCTAGTTTTTGTCTTTTACCAAATGAAAAAGAGTCTTCCATCATGATCCCTTAATGAAAATTCAAACCGGGAAGAATACATTGTCTCTAATATTTCAATTTAAAATCATTTGGAGCATATTAACTGAACTTTCAAATACTTGCGAACCTAAAAAAAATACAGCAATTATTAAATAATAATATACTTGACTGGCATGATTAACTTGAGGGGACGGTATGGTTTACCAGGAATAAGAACACTCGTTGTCCATGTAATTGTGAGATTGTTCGATTTTTAATTTTCGTTGATTTAAGTAACTAATAAAACAATAGTAAAAGCATGTTTTTAAGAATAATTATTATTTTATTTTAATCACATGGGAGTGTAAGTTAGATTACGTTTATTTTCATTTTATTTATTTCTTTAGTTAATATATTTGGATAAAAAAGTAAAAAATGAGTTTGGTAAAAATGAGTTTGGTATTATTAACAAATTTTATGTTAGTTTAAGATAATATTAATTTGTAGTTTTACATATTTTTGTGGTACAAATGAAAATAATGATAGTTAGAATTTAAAAAGTTTATTAGTTTTGTAATAGTTTTAAAAAGTCAACTAGTTTTGTAATTAGATTATCAAAATAACACTATTTACGTAATTCTCTCAATTATTATCCTTATTCGTTTTTTACTTTTTCTCTTTGTTTACAATACATAACTACGTTTCTTGTATTTTACTTTTCTATTTTATTTTTATTAGTTATATTTTTTTTCGCCTTACTCTCTTTTTTTTTTGTTTATTTTTTATTTCAATTATTTTATTTTTACAGTATTTTCTATTTTTGACTTTATTTATTTATTTATTGTATTTTTAGTTTTTTTATTTTCAATTTTTTATTCTCTCTTTATTCTTTTATTTTAATTTATAAGTATTTTCCCTTTTTTGGAGAATTTTTTCCTTTCTTTTAGTGTAAATTTGTTATTTTTAAGTCTGGTCAATCACATGTCGATACGTATCATTTTCCTTCAAAGTTAACGATCATACTAACGGTGAAACTAAATTGGGAAAACATCGCATGCTATATTGATTCACGAAAAGTATTATAAGCTGAACTGGTCCATGAGAAAACATTAAGGGACTATTTATGGTTTCATCCCTGTTATTAAATCACGATGGTATGTTTCATCATACATTAGGGGCATTGAATGGAATTGAAAAATATTTTGGCAACAATGGGGAAAACCTTAAATCACGGTTTCATTTCTGTTATTAAATCACGATGGTATGTTTCATCATACATTAGGGGCATTGAATGGAATTGAAAAATATTTGGGCAACAATGGGGAAAACCTTAAACACGTGTGTAGAGCTGTCAAACGGATCGGCGGGGGCAGGCCGGCCCGTTACCCGCCAAAACCCGCCACTTGGCGGGGCAGGCGCGGGTAGGCCCTCGCCAAGCCCCTTGGGCGGGCTGCGGCCTGGCAGCTTCAGCCCGCCAAAATATGTATATTTAACTTTAGTTCGAAACTATTTGTAATTTAATCCAACTCTTTAATAATAATTTATTATTTTGTTAAACTTAATTCCTCTTAAATATATAAACTCTTTAAACCCTATATAAGTTATTTCTACATATATTATTTAATATAAATATTAATATAATTATTTATGAAGGGCCTGCCCACGGCCTGCCAGGCCCGCCGCCCGCGGCCCACGAAGGCGGGCCTAAAATTTCACAGCTCACGCCATTTGGCGGGTTGGGGCGGGCCGGCCCGTGGGCTGCGGGCATTTTTGCCACCTCCACACATGGGTACACACTGCAGTTAAAAATAATTTTAAACACCAATTAGAAAGTCTTAAACACATGGATATCAACTCGAAACCCGAGATATTTTTTTGCTTTCGTAGACAGAGACAAATTTGCTATGATTGCAGGAGTTGGATGAATGAGTTTTTCAATTTAAAGCATTCGAAGTGGTTTCGAGGTCAATCCGTCAATAGTTACTGCTCTGGGCTAATTTGACCATTTTTCATTGTTTGACCAGCAGGCAAAGTGCGGATAGTCACAACTTTTGGGCCCTTTCAAAACCAACACTTTTCAATCCAACGGTTCAGGATGATCTGTTGGGTTACCCGATGTGTAGTGGAGACGCCACGTCCCCGGGCACGGTGCGAAACAAAATTTTCCGGGTTTTCCTATTGCCCGCCCTCGTTGCTCGGATCGGAACAGTATTTCATATTGACACGTAATTGGGCGGGTCAAACCTGTAAAGATTTACTAGTTGAAGCGAGTGGCAGCTCCTCGTCCTTTTCTTCAAGACTACGGTGATGGTGGTGGATGGCACTAGATTGTCACGCCGACCTCGCGGTGCACAATAGATCCAATCTAAAGATACTATGAATAAATGGAGATGAGGAAAATTACCAAAATACCCTTCATGTCTAACATGAGTTAGTTCAATACCTTGGCCAAGGATTTCGTAATTTTCCGTCGCCATCTACATAGGACACTTGTCTCGATTACTTATGAGACTGTGAATCCATACTTGACGGTCTGAGCCCGGCAATTATAAATCGTCATCAAGACCGCATTTGGCCCGCTGACCCATGTAATAGCAAATCGGGTCGAGGGGAACCAGTGACAGGCATGACTTCGAAGTCAAGTCCGTCAAAACTCCTTTTGGTCTAAGGTTCAGGCAACTATAGTGTTGTCGTCGTTTATTGACACTCCTTGAGTAATAAGCCACGTTCGACCGTACGACCCGTGAGTCTGTGTCCATGAAATGATTCAATCCCTTGATTCGATTCGTATCACAAGTCATGACCTCCACTTTCAAGCGGGATATCGGCACGATAGGTCATCGACAAATAAGCCGTAATTGGTTATCCAGCACCCAACTGGAGCCTTAGGCTTACGGACTTTTAATGTATAGAGGTTAAGAGTCCACTGGAGCCTTCCTCTCTCGTGCCCATCGAGAACAGTGACTCTAACTCGACACATTTGGATTTGTTCATTTATTGTTTTACCGGATGCTAAGTAAAGAACTCATATATCCAATAAACGAACAATACCTTTATTAAACAAATGAAAATATCATATTACATAAGAAAGTTGAATGATAAATAAGCTAATGCTCTATATAATCTAATCCTCATATAGCATTCGGGGGCATATTCCTAACAGATTGCACGGGTAGTCTCCTTTATCGGACCATTGCAACCCATTGAACTAACGAGCTTTCCTACCTTATGTTTGTCCCATCAGCGTCCGTCTTCACTTACCTCGAGTTTTGCACACATGACACGTCGTGACTCGGTCTCGAGAATGGGCCCTGGCCACAGAGCACCTCCTCGCACTTGGAAAAACCCATATAAGTCCAAGTAATCCCATATACCTATTTATCACAAGACAACTCTTTTAGAATTACCAATACAAGGTAATTCTATATGAAGTTAAAATAGTATTATGTTTAATCAATGTCAGACAAACGATCCCCACACTTGTTTATTACAATCATTAATATCTTATTAAGTAAGTTTATGTTGGAACTTCAGTATCTGTCTGGTCGGCGGCAGATGGAACTTCAGCTGTTTGATCTTGTAGTAGAAATTGTTTTGAACGTAGTCGGAAGATGGAGTGTTATCTTCAGACGCACGTGCAGTGCGCGAGTACCCAATATATGATAGCAGTGGCGGAGCCACAGTTGGGCCAGTGGGGTGCATGGACCCCACTGGATTTTTTTCCCTTCTATATATTATCAACAAAAAATTTATAATATCTTAAATAATATATATAGTTTACTGAAGCGGACCCCACTAAAATATTTTATTTATTACTGTAAGGAAGATATAATTGTATACACTTGAATTGGACCTCACCCATCAATCGTTCTGGCTCCGCCACTGTATGATAGCTGCAAATACGAGCACGAGTAAACACCACATGATGAACAACTCGGTCATGAGTTTGTCAAGATTATCCATGACCGTATACGTAGTCGAGGCGTGTGTTGGACCACTATCCGTAAGACGAAATTACCCCGATATATAGTGCTTTCGGTTAGCAGCGATCGTCCCCAAGATACAACCACCTTTTCTTAACTCATAATCGCAGCACAACGACTAGAGTTTTCTGACGAATCGTACTCAAAAAACGAGTTTTTCTTGCTTCGGGAAATATGGGTGTTTGGGAGTGAAATATGCAAATTTATGGGTTTGGCAAGCCCTTTTGAATAAAGCCACATGGATTTCTATATATATAGTGAAGATTTTCTTAGTGTCTAACCAATGTGGGACACTTAATTCCCCACTTAAACACTATCAACCATTTTGGTTATTGGGCCAACTTCGAAAATTAATTTCTCATTCATCTGATATCAGTTTTTAGCGTATTAATATTCGTTAGATTCTCCGTGAAACATAGGTTCATAATCTTTCAACAGTATCTCGTTTCGACATCTGATGGCTTTCCGATTTAATTAAAATCGGGACTGAAATTATTTAATGGGCTAATTACCCAATTTGGGCCCAATGGCCCATTAGGCTCAAAAACCCAACAATCCCCCATATGAATGGAAATTAATGCAAATTCTATGCATGCTGACTCTTGCAAGAAAAACTCAACGAGCCGTCATCGCATCGAGATAGGTAGCTTGTGGCTTTTATGTAAATTAAGACAACAGCGTACACACAGTGACAAATTTTATTTCTTTCGATTCTCACGTTGTGTCCATTTCGGCCTTGAACCATATCTTGGTTTCATAAGTGTTATATTGAAGCGGCCCCACTTCTCACTTATATAGGTGATCGAATATTAGGACTTTAATCCTAGAGTATCCCGAAATACTCCACCATCAGGTATAGCCATCATTAAAAGCAAAGTCGCTTACCCTTTACCACACGTATTCGGGTAATTACTTGGGCAGCTTATGAGAGCTTCTTTTTTTTTTTTAAAAAAAAATTCAAGTAAGCTACTGAACTACACTCAGCTTGGTTGTCTCATTGAACAAAGTTTGTGGGATCTCCACTCATCATGGTTGAGTTACCACCGAGTTTTGTTCTTGGGTGTGTGGTTTTTAAGCCCCATTCCCCTTACTGCGTTATAGTGTTGATCTCTAGCAATGCCTTTCGTCAAAGGATCTGCTATGTTCTCTTTAGACTTCACATAGTCAATAGAGATTATTCCACTAGAGATCAGCTGTCGTACGGTATTATGTCTTCGACGAATGTGTCGAGACTTACCGTTATACATACTAGTGCCCTACCAATTGCGGCCATACTGTCGCAATGTACCATAATGGGTGGTACAGGCCTATTCCAACAATGAATATCCTCCAAAAATTTCGACGGCTTTATCTAGTGCAATAAACTCTGATTCCATCGTAGACCGAGCTATGCATGTTTATTTGGAGGATTTCCAAGAAATTGCTCCTCCACCGACGGTAAATACATAACCACTCGTGGACTTCGAGTCTTTGCTATCAGATATCCAGTTAGCATCACAGTATCCTTTAAGAACTGTTGGATATTTTGTGTAAAGTATACCATGATTAATCGTGTGTTTCAGATATCTCAACACCCTTCTCAAGGCTATCCAATGATTACTCCCGGGATTACTCGTAAACCTGCTGAGCTTACTGATTGAATATGCTATATCACGTCGAGTACAATTAGTTAGGTACATTAAACTGCCAATCACTCGAGCATATTCTTGCTGTAATATGAGTTCTCCTTTGTTTTTGGCCATATGTAGATTTAGACCTACAGGAGTCTTAGTCGGCGGATCACCGAAGGCATTAAATTTCATCAACACTTTCTCAATATAATGAGATTGTGTCAGCATAATTCCTTCGGGCGTCTTATAGACGTTTATCCCTAGTATGACACTAGCCAAACCCATATCCTTCATACTGAAATTATTTTTCAGCATAATCTTCGTGTTTACAATCATTTTCTGATTGCTTCCCGTGATTAACATGTCGTCTACATAAAGATAGACAATTACGAATTCATCATGTGTGCCCTTAATGTAAACACATTTCTCACAGTCGTTGATTTTGAGCCCATTCGATAGCATAGTCATATCGAATTTTTGGTGACATTGTCTTGGTGCTTGTTTATGCCCGTAAAGTGACTTCACGAGTCGCCACACTTTGTTTCCTGCCCAGGTACTATAAACACCTTCAGGCTGATCCATGTAGATTTCTTCTTCAAGGTCTCCATTTAGGAATGTCGTTTTTACATCCATTTGGTGTACCTTGAGGTCATACAATGCTGCAATAGCAAATAGAACCCATATTGATGTAATTCTTGTTACGGGTGAGTATGTATTGAAGAAATCATACCCTTCCTTTTGGGAATATCCCTTGGCTACTAAACGAGCTTTATATTTCTCAATTGATCCATCAATTTTATATTTCCTTTTAAGGACCCACTTGCATCCTAAAGGTTTACACCCTTTTGGGAGATCTACCAACTCCCAAGTGTGGTTCTGCATTATGGACTCAATTTCGCTGTTTACAGCTTCTTTCCAGAATGGAGCTCCTGGAGTCGACAGAGCTTCTTGCACTGTCCTAGGTTCGTCGTCTAACATATATGTTAGGAAATCAGGCCCAAATGATTTGGCCACTTTTTTATGTTTACTTTGTCGTGGTTCCTCAACTGGAGGTGAAACTTTAACGGCTTCATAAGTTCGGTCACAACTTATTTCATTTCTTTCCTTCATTTAAAAGATGTTTTCAAAGAAAACTGCATTTCTCGATTCAATAATCATCCCAGAATTCACGGTCAGGAGTTTCTGACTTATGCACCAAAAATCTGTATGCATTACTATTTTCTGCATATCCAATGAAAATGCAGTCAACTGTTTTCGGTCCTATCTTTACCTGTTTTGGTTTAGGTACTTCGACCTTTGCTAGACACCCACACACTTTAAGATATCCGTAGGAAGGTTGTCTACTTTTCAAAAATTCGTATGGCGTTTTATCGTGTTTCTTGTGCGGCAACATATTTAGAATACGGTTTGATGACAGTATGGCTTCCCCCCACAAATTCTGGGGTAACCCTGAACTGATTAGCATCACATTCATCATCTTTAAGAGTTCTATTTTACGTTCAGCAACGCCATTTGATTGAGGTGAATATGGCACCACCGTCTGATGAATAATACCATGTTCTCGGCAAAATTCAACAAACGGTGCCACGTATTCTCCTCCTCTGTCACTTCTTATTATTTTGATCTTAGAGTTAAGTTGATTTTCAACTTCACTCTTATATCTTTTGAAAGCATCAAAAGCTTCGTCTTTACTGCTTAAAAGATACACGTGACAGTACTTCGTGCAATCATCAATTAACGTAATAAAGCATTTCTTTCAGATTGCATATATCAGTACGGATCAGTTCTAGTGGTGAACCATTTCTTTCGACAGACAAAAATGGTGTTTTACCACCTTTGCTTCAGCGCAGATTTCACACTTGCGTTGTGAATCGATTTCCTTTTGTGGAAGTAAGTTTAAACTTCTCAGCTTTTTTAGTTTGTTTAAACTCATGTGTCCTAATCTATCATGTCATAAATTAGACAACTCAACCAAGTAAGAAGAATTGGCTTTATTACTATCAGCGATCTTAATATCGCGTTTTACAGGCATTACAGATAATTTAAGAAGGCCCTTCTCGAGGTAACCTTTGCCAATAAAATGATCATTTTTGGTCAGTTCATATTTGCCAGCCTCAAACACTTGTCTAAATCCGGCGTTACTGAGCAGAGCACCGGACACCAGATTTTTGTGGATGTCTAGGACATGCAGCACGTCCACAAGCGTCACTTCCTTGCCTGAGGTCATCTTTCAGCACCACCCATCCCAATCCTATGATGTTGGACGTCGCCGCGTTCCCCATATAGAGCGTCGTACCCGAAACAGGCGTGTAGGTGGAGAACATTTCTTTGTCAGAGCAGATGTGGTGCGTTGCTCCGCTGTCGATGTACCAGTAGTTTGGATTTTCCACGACGTTTGCCTCGTACACGACTGCAGTCAGATCTAGCTCCGACGTGTCCGTCGCCAACTGCTTATCCCTTAGTGAAATGTGCCCGAGTCTTATTAACTCTCTTGTTCTTACGACAATCCTTGGCTATATGCCCAGGTTTATCGCAGTTATAGCAGTTGCCCTTAATTCTTTTGGAATTCGGGTCTTGCTTCTTTTGCGATGGACCTGGCCTTTTCCGTTTGTTGCCATAGCGGCCCGGCGAAGTTGGCTCCCACCTCTATACTGCCCCTCTTATTCTTGGCTTAGCTCTTTCGGTTATCTTCCTCGATCCGAAGCCGCACATTCAGATCCTCAAGCCCCATCTCCTTTCGTTTGTGCTTGAGGTAATTCTTGAAATCCTCCACAAAGGCGGCAGCTTCTCGATAATTGCAACTACCTGGAAGGTTTTGCTGATCTGCATATTTTCAGCATGAATATCGTGAATAATCAGCTGCAGATCGCGGCCTTGGTCCAGCACCGGCTTAGAGTCGGTCGTCTTATAATCCAGAAATTTGCCGACGATGAACTTTTTCAGCCCGGCATCATCGGTCTTATATTTCTTGTCCAGCGAATCCTACAACCCTTTCGCAGTCGATGCCACCGCATAGACGTTGTATAGGAAATCGTCGAGGGCGTTCAGAATATAATTGCGGCACATGAAATCATTATGATTCCATGCGTCTAACACAACCTTTTCTTGCTCTGATTGAGCGACACGAGCAGCATAGTCTGCATCGTTAGGGTTTTCACCCTCAGCTGGTGGGGCTAATTCTGTCACCGTAGGAGCGGTCTCATTCAGGAATCGAACAAGGTGGAGCGTCGTCAGGTAGAACATCATCTTTTGCTGCCAACGTTTGAACTCCGTCCCGTTGAACTTGGCAGGATGTTCGTTGTGGCTGCTGGCAGGGATCGTTGATGCGTTGGTTGCCATCAATCAGATCACGAACAAATAGATTTCGTCTTACGATTGTTGGAACTTCATCGGTCTGATCGGCGGCAGATGGAACGTCGACTGTTTGATCTTGTAGTAGAAATTGTTTTGAACATAGTCGAAAGATGGAGTGTTATCTTAGACGCAGGTGCAGTGCGCGAGTACTCAACATATGATAGCTGCAAATACGAGTACGAGTAAACACCACATGATGAACAACTCAGTCATGAGTTTGTCAAGATTATCCATGACCGTAGACGTAGTCGAGGCGTGTGTTGGACACACTGTCCGTAAGACGAAATCGTCCCGATATACAGTGCTTTCGATTAGCAGCGATCGTCCCCAAGACACAACGACCATTTCTTAACTCATAATCGCAGCACAACGACTAGAGTTTAATGACGAATAGTACTCAACAAACGAGTTTTCCTTGCTTCGGGAAATAGGGGTTTTTGGGAATGAAATATGCAAATTTTTCCATCTCATTTGAGGTCTATATATAGACTTTTTCTCGCAGGGGCTTAATTGCAAATTCAAGAACTTTCTGGACTGCTTCTGTTATTTTGACTTTTCAGTCCAGGGACTAGACTGCAATATTTGGCAACTATTGGACTATCGGTTAATTTGACGTTCCGCGACAGGCCCGACGGGCCGACAGCCCGAGTCTTCTGCATATCCCACCGACGGCGACCCGATTCTCCGACTTGATCCACCAGCGGCTTGACCGACACTTCTGGTTGGGCCGACCGACACCTCTTGTTGGGCCGGATCAACCCAACAGCCCACTGCGATCCATTGATCCAATGGATCATGCCACCTCATATAGGTTGCCCAATCAGCGCGCATCGCCACCTCTCTTTACCTCAACTGCCATGTCACCGTAGTAAAAATTTAAGCTCCTCAATGCTCCTCGCTCCGATGCGGCGTGCAAAGTGCGCTCCTCGAAGTGCCCATTGCGCACTTTGGCACGGCACGGCCTCGGGCTCGGTGCTCGGTGCTCGTCGGTGCGAGCACCGACTCGCACCCGGGCTATTATTTGGCCCAAAACTCACACAAGTTTCTCAAGCCCATTTAAGCCAACTAAAGCCCACAAGCCCATTTAAGCCCATACACATGGCTCCCTTTTGAATAAATCCACATGGGTTTCTATATATATAGTGAAGATTTTCTTAGTGTCTAACCAATGTGGGACACTTAATTCCCCACTTAATGTAGGACCTAGGTCCCAGTAAAATTAGGTCGGCCAATAAATTATGTCTATGACTTACGTAATTTTTGTGTTAATTACGTACGTGTTATATGCTCTTGTGATGATTATGAATTTTATGCCGTAAATGTTACGAGAATTATGTGCAATTACTACCAAAGATTTCGTGCTCATTATGCCCCCTAAGTTGGGAAGGATAATTTTCAAAAAAAATACCAAGGGAAGTGACTAATGATAGTCAAATGATAGTTGGGCTTAGAATTGAATTAGTATTGGGCTATAATTTAATAATAGGCCCAAAATTTGCAAGAAATCAACTTAGGAGACAATGTAATAGCTATATGGACATTTGGGCCCTGAGCTCATTTTGGGCTAGAAACTTAATAGTTAGCCCAATCCATGAGAAACCCTACTTGGGAGACAAATTTCCTTGAATCAAGGAAAACCCACGCCACCCTATACCTTATCTACCATAAGCTAAGGAAATATCTAACTAAAATAATCTAAACTTCCTAATCTCACTCAAAAAAAACCCACGAAAAGAGAAAGAAAGAAGAGGAAGAGAAAGGAGCCGAGAAGATTGAGCACAAAAATTTCCCAACTAGCTCAAGCATCGAAGTTGGTGAGTGAAATTCCTACCTCAAGCTAATTCGATTTTTATTTCATGGTATAAAACATGTTTAGGACTAGGAGAGTTAAGAGACGAGATATTACATAGGCGGCAAAAGCCCTAACCTTGGACGAAAATGCATAGCCAAAGATTTCCTTGAGCTTAGCTAAATGTTGGGTAGTTTAGCATGTGATTTAGAACTTATAATTCTGGGAAGAATGAACTAGGAATCTAGTTTCGAAGAGGTGAAGAACGTTTGAATATCGAGTTTATGATGAATGTCGATATTAAAGTCGAGGTGAATTTCATATCGACATCTTATGTTCCAAAATGTCGAAACCTTGTTAGGAAAGTTGCCGAGATCTTTACATATCATATATCGACATTTAGATACAAGAAAATGTCGAGATCCATCTATAAGAGATGTCGAGGCACAATGTCGAATAATAGCTAAAATGTCGAACTTACATATCGAGATTTATATAATGTCGAGATGTCTAATGATAAATGTCGAAACCATAGTAAGGAAAGATGTCGAAACCATGTTAAGTAAAATGTCGAGTCCATGCATAAAATGTCGAGACCCAAGACAAAAATGTCGACATGTTGAATAAGATGTCGACTTAGCATGTCGATGTTTTACACTATATAAATGTCGAAACCTTCACATAAGTTATATCGAGAATTAGGTTTAATAATATGTCGAGATGTTCATTATATCGACATTCTTAGTTTCACATGTCGAATGATAAAATGTCGAGTTAGAGGAATGTCGGGATGTTCAAGCAAATGTCGAAATGATAGAAAGATGTCGAATCCTTTTTAATATGATGTCGAGATCTTAAACCATTTAAATGTCGAGCCATGTGGAGCTAGGTCGACATCTTCTTCAAAATGTCGAAATGAAATGCTAGATAAGGTGTCGACTAAGCATGTCGATATTTCACATGGTATAAATGTCGAGACCCCAAGATGAAAATATCGAGATGTTAGATAGAATGTCGAAAGCTTGCATAGCGATATTTAGTAAATGTCGAGACCTTTACATACAAAATTAAGGAAAATATTTCATCACTTTTCAAGTACCTAGATAACCAATATTTTAGATGACGTACTGACATAATAATTTTATGATTAAGGTCGAAAACTAGAAATTTCGCCGAACCAGTAGCGGTTAATCTACGGATTCCAGGTAAGTAGAAATTCAACTACGACACGTAACTTGCCTGCGTCCAATTATGTGAACTACGTGCTCGTGCATTTTGTATAAAATGTGTACGTATGATATGATTTATTTATATGCGTGATGGCATGATTTGCATATGTACATGAGCATAGCATGAGCACTTACACGCATGTGTAGTACGTAAGGAGCGAGGTAGGAGCGTGCATAAGATCGCCTGTGTGCGATGTATACTCGCCGATATTGGCGTTTGTGTCGACTCGAATGAAGAGTCACGGCTTCCCTTATGCAGCCAGTAAGGCGAATGAAGCTATAAGGCCTGAATAAGAGGCTGGGGAAAATACCCCGTATGCGGGAGATGCAACCTGGAGGATGCGGCCCGGGGCACACGCTGAGTAAGGGAAGATTCCTTCGGGTGACCTTCTAGCGTGTAAAGCACTACCCGGAGGGAAGATTTCTTCGGGTGACCTTCGAGGTTAGTGGCCTCGGTATTGGCTACCAGTGAGAAGCGCCCGCGTGGAGGCCACATTAAGAAAGGGAATATTCCTTCGGGTGACCTTCTAGTGTGTGAACCTCCACACTTGAGATCTATGATATGGCGCATAGTGGGATAGAAAGCCGAGGGCCCGTACGAATTAAGAGTATAAGCAAAGAGTATGAGTCAGGAAAATGAGTAAGAGTATGAGAAAAGTAGTAAGAGCATTAGAAAACGATGACGTGGATTGTCGATCGATAGGACACGTGCATACATGCATAATTTCTGCTTACTGAGCCTCGGTGGCTCAATATTTATGTTACGTGTTGTAGGTACTGACGATCACGGTACGTGATCTGACCCTCATGCGAGGCCGATCTTTTTGAAGCTATCCGGCTGCTTTTGAGGTGGAAGTGTGTGTATGGATGACGACCTGTGAAGGCCGGGCGCATAGGAAGCTTTTGGCTGCACACACACACACTTGTATTTGGGTGGACGCGATTTCGATGATTGGTAGAACGAATTCACGAATATTCTTTTGACATGTATATAAGACTTCCGCATGCACGTTTAAAATGAAAAAAGTTTATTCGCATTTTTACGTACTCGCACGGTAACAAAGCATTAACACTTAGATTTAGAACGGAATACGAGGGCGGGACGACGGGTCCTGACAGAGTGGTATCAGAGCTTCGGTCACAGTCCTGCAGACTGTCCATACACACACACTCAAAAGCGCGGAAGCGGCCTTGCTCGTAAGTACTATGTTATGTGAAATACATGTATGGTTTAATTTATTGGCCTTAGGAATTGTCAGGATCGGGTGGAAATGGTAAGAATTAGGGGAGAAGGAAGTAGGGAGTCGGATCAAGGTAGGGACCCTAATAACCCTACCGACAGTCGGGATGCTATCATCCTGCAACTAACTGAACTGGTCCGGCAACAATCGGCCCAGATTCAGCAGCTGATCCAGCAGCAAAACGCTGGCGAACCATCAGCCAACCTACCTCCCCCGCCCGAACGAATTGAGATGATCGGGGAGCGGTTCAGGAAGCTTAATCCTCCACTGTTTGAGGATGCTGTAGACCCCACGTCCGCCGAGGACTGGCTGAGGACGCTGGAGAATATGTTCCAGCACAGCCGCACCCCTGAGGCAGAGAGGGTCATGTGCGCTGCCTACCTTTTGAGGGGGAGCGCTGGACATTGGTGGGAAACCGTCTCAGCCATCGAAAACCCTTTGACGATGAGCTGGGATCGGTTCAAGGAAATCTTCCGAGGAAAGTATTACACCGCCCCAGTCAGAGCCCAAAGGATGAACGAGTTCATCAACCTCCGCCAAGGAGCAATGACAGTGGCGGAGTACATCAGGAAGTTCGAGCAGCTCTCAAGGTTCGCTGCTCATATGGTCAGTACGGACACGCTCAAGATTGAGCGGTTCATGGAAGGGCTGAAACCCGAGCTGTACAGAGATGTGAGTATGGCCGGAATACAAGGAGCCACGTACGCCCAAGTGGCTGAGAGAGCGCTGGTGGCGGAGCAAGCCGAGGCAAGGATTGCTCGCGCTCAAGAAGCAAAGCGCAAGTTCGTGCAAGGGCCGCAAGGGAGCGGAGGCAATCCAAAGAGGCAGTTCGTGGCCAAGGGTGGAAAACCGAATTTCCCGAATCGATCGGGACCACCCCCACAGTTCAACCCAAACCAGGGTAGACCCCAGTTGGACCTACCCGTATGCCCGAAGTGTGCACGGAGGCACACGGGAGTCTGCAACTCCCAAAATGCCGTCTGCTTCAAATGTGGCAAGACAGGCCATTACCTGAGGGCATGTCCGGAAGGTGGATCCGGGAGCCAAGCGGGAAACCAAGCAGCACCACCAAGGGTACCGGCCCGGGTCTACACTATAACCTCCGAAGAAGCAGAAAACAACCCGGCCGTGGTAACAGGTACCCTCCTCGTCTATGAAATCCCCACATGCATCCTAGTCGACTCAGGAGCGACACATTCGTTTGCGTCCACTAAGTACGTCACAAGGGTAGGAGTTACGCCTCACCAAGCTGAGTGCGAATTTAGGGTTACAGTTCCGAACGGGAATTCTACCCAAACTAATCAAGTTTTACGGAATTGCCCAGTAGTGATCGGAGATCAGGAACTGCCCATAGACCTCATAATAATTCCCATGAATGATTACGAGATAATACTTGGAATGGATTGGCTATCGAAGTACGGAGCTGTCATAGACTGCCACCGCAAGATAGTCACGCTCAATACGGATGGAAATAAACCCCTCAAGTTCGTAGGAACTAGCAAGGGAACCATGATCTCTAGGATATCAGCGCTGAAAACCCAACGACTGATCAAATCAGGGTGCGAAGCCTACCTGGTATTCGCTATCAAGTCGGAGGACGATCCCTCCCCGAAATTCGAGGAAGTGCCGGTAGTTAAGGAGTTCCCTGACGTATTCCCCCGAGGAATTACCGGGACTACCACCCGAGCGAGAAATAGAGTTCGCTATAGATCTGGTACCTGGAGCGGCGCCAGTATCTAAGACCCCCTATCGGCTAGCACCGACGGAGATGAAGGAAAGGACCAACTCGACGAACTCCTGCAGAAGGAGTTCATACAGCCGAGTTTCTCTCCCTGGGGAGCGCCGGTGCTATTCGTAAAGAAGAAAGATGGGTCTATGCGACTATGCATAGACTACAGGGAGCTGAATAAGTTGACGATCAAGAACAAGTACCCACTCCCTAGGATAGACGATCTATTCGATCAACTACAAGGCGCGACAGCTTTCTCCAAGATCGATTTAAGATCGGGCTATCACCAACTAAGGATCCGGAAGGAAGATGTCCCGAAGACGGCCTTTAGTACCCGTTATGGCCACTACGAATTTCTGGTGATGCCATTCGGGGTTAACTAATGCGCCCGCAGCGTTTCTGGACTTAATGAACCGGGTGTTCAAGCCATACTTAGATAGGTTTGTCATCGTCTTCATTGATGACATCCTAATCTACTCACGGACGAAGGAGGAGCACGAAGAACACCTGAGAACAGTTCTAGGAATACTACGGGACAAGCAACTTTACGCCAAGTTCAAGAAGTGCGAATATTGGCTCGACCAAGTCGCCTTCTTGGGGCATATAGTATCAAGAGAAGGGATTTCTGTAGACCCAATGAAGATAGAAGCCGTTAGCAATTGGCCCAGACCGACGAACGTAACGGAAATACGAAGTTTCCTCGGTCTGGCAGGATACTATAGGAAGTTTATAAAGGACTTCTCGAAAATAGCGTCGACACTGACGAGGCTGACCAGGAAGAATACTCCATTTCAATGGACCATGGAATGTGAACGGAGTTTCCAAGAGCTGAAGGAACGGCTTTTCGGGAACCGGAGGGTTTACGGTGTATAGTGATGCGTCAAAGAACGGATTAGGGTGCGTACTAATGCAGAACGGGAACGTAGTAGCCTACGCTTCCCGCCAACTGAAAGAGTACGAGAAGAATTACCCGACGCACGACCTAGAACTGGCGGCAGTGGTCTTTGCTCTCAAGATCTGGAGGCATTACCTCTATGGAGAGCGGTGTGAGATATACACGGACCACAAGAGCCTCAAGTACTTCTTTACCCAAAAGGAGCTGAACATGAGGCAGAGGAGGTGGTTAGAGTTAGTTAAGGATTACGACTGCGTAATCAACTACCACCCAGGCAAGGCGAACGTAGTAGCCGATGCCTTAAGCCGAAAAGCAGTCAGTGCAGAACTGCAACTGCTGGAAGTAGAAGTCGTAAGGTTAGGCGAAGTTGAGGCGCAGCTAGCGACCTTAACTTTGCAACCAACACTACTGGAGCAAATTAAGACAGCATTAGGAGCAGACGAGTTGTATGCAAAAATTAAGGAGGCACAGCCGGAACAAACGACTGGAGACCTCATGGTACGGGAAGATGGACAACTATATTTCAAGGATCGGTTGTACGTACCAGACAACGCCGAGCTAAGAAAGACGATAATGACGGAAGCCCATGCCACTGCATACTCGGTACATCCAGGGGCAACGAAGATGTACAGGGGATTAAAGGAGAATTACTGGTGGCCAGGCATGAAAAAGGATGTCGCGACTTTCGTAAGTCAGTGCCTGACGTGCCAACAAATAAAAGCCGAGCATCAAAGGCCGGCGGGAACCCTACAACCGTTACCCATTCCGAAATGGAAATGGGATAACATTACCATGGATTTCGTAGTGGGGCTACCGAAGAACGCCAAAGGGCATGACGCAATTTGGGTGATCGTCGATCGGTTAACCAAGTCTGCCCATTTCCTACCAATAAGCACGAACTTTTCCATGGAACGGTACGCGGAGCTCTATATTCAGGAGATAGTGCGACTGCACGACGCTCCATCATCGATAGTCTCGGATCGCGACTCCAGATTTCTATCGAAATTCTGGACGAGCTTGCAAAAGGCGATGGGAACGAAACTATCTTTTAGTACCGCCTATCATCCGCAGACGGACGGTCAGTCCGAGCGAACCATTCAGACCCTGGAGGACATGCTCCGAGCGTGTGTACTCGATTTCAAAGGAAATTGGAGTAAGTACCTCCCACTGATCGAGTTCTCCTACAATAATAGCTACCACGTCACCATTGGGATGGCACCGTACGAAGCGCTATACGGGCGTAGGTGCAGATCCCCAGTACATTGGGACGAGGTGGCGAACGGGCAGTGTTAGGCCCTGACATAGTACGGGAAATGACGGAAGCTATCACAACCATACGAGAAAGAATGCGAACGGCGCAGAGCCGACAGAAAAGCTACGCGGATCGAAGACGTCGACCATTAGAATTTGAAGAGGGAGATATGGTATTCGTGAAAGTATCGCCGATGAAGGGTGTGAAAAGGTTTGGAAGAAAGGAAAGCTAAGTCCTAGGTATATAGGACCATTTAGGATACTGAAGAGAGTAGGCGAGGTAGCATACCAACTGGAGCTGCCTGCGTCATTATCGCAAGTGCATGATGTGTTCCACGTCTCGACGCTGCGGAAATACATAGCTGACCCGAACCACGTGCTAGGAAACGAGTCCCTACATCAACAATTGAAACCGGATCTAAGCTACGAAGAGATTCCGGTGGAAATATTGATGTATGAAACCAAGAAACTAAGGAATAAAGATATTCCGTTAGTGAAGGTACTGTGGCGGAACCAGTCCACGGAAGAAGCCACATGGGAACGGGAGGACGAAATGAGAATTCGTTATCCCGAGTTGTTTCACACGGACTGATTTCGGGGGCGAAATCCTCCTTAAGGGGGGGAGGATGTAGGACCTAGGTCCCAGTAAAATTAGGTCGGCCAATAAATTATGTCTATGACTTACGTAATTTTTGTGTTAATTACGTACGTGTTATATGCTCTTGTGATGATTATGAATTTTATGCCGTAAATGTTACGAGAATTATGTGCAATTACTACCAAAGATTTCGTGCTCATTATGCCCCCTAAGTTGGGAAGGATAATTTTCAAAAAAAATACCAAGGGAAGTGACTAATGATAGTCAATGATAGTTGGGCTTAGAATTGAATTAGTATTGGGCTATAATTTAATAATAGGCCCAAAATTTGCAAGAAATCAACTTAGGAGACAATGGTAATAGCTATATGGACATTTGGGCCCTGAGCTCATTTTGGGCTAGAAACTTAATAGTTAGCCCAATCCATGAGAAACCCTACTTGGGAGACAAAATTTCCTTGAATCAAGGAAAACCCACGCCACCCTATACCTTATCTACCATAAGCTAAGGAAATATCTAACTAAAAATAATCTAAACTTCCTAATCTCACTCAAAAAAAAACCCACGAAAAGAGAAAGAAAGAAGAGGAAGAGAAAGGAGCCGAGAAGATTGAGCACAAAAAATTTCCCAACTAGCTCAAGCATCGAAGTTGGTGAGTGAAATTCCTACCTCAAGCTAATTCGATTTTTATTTCATGGTATAAAACATGTTTAGGACTAGGAGAGTTAAGAGACGAGATATTACATAGGCGGCAAAAGCCCTAACCTTGGACGAAAATGCATAGCCAAAGATTTCCTTGAGCTTAGCTAAATGTTGGGTAGTTTAGCATGTGATTTAGAACTTATAATTCTGGGAAGAATGAACTAGGAATCTAGTTTCGAAGAGGTGAAGAACGTTTGAATATCGAGTTTATGATGAATGTCGATATTAAAAGTCGAGGTGAATTTCATATCGACATCTTATGTTCCAAAATGTCGAAACCTTGTTAGGAAAGATGCCGAGATCTTTACATATCATATATCGACATTTAGATACAAAGAAAATGTCGAGATCCATCTATAAGAGATGTCGAGGCACAATGTCGAATAATAGCTAAAATGTCGAACTTACATATCGAGATTTATATAATGTCGAGATGTCTAATGATAAATGTCGAAACCATAGTAAGGAAAGATGTCGAAACCATGTTAAGTAAAATGTCGAGTCCATGCATAAAATGTCGAGACCCAAGACAAAAATGTCGACATGTTGAATAAGATGTCGACTTAGCATGTCGATGTTTTACTATATAAATGTCGAAACCTTCACATAAGTTATATCGAGAATTAGGTTTAATAATATGTCGAGATGTTCATTATATCGACATTCTTAGTTTCACATGTCGAATGATAAAATGTCGAGTTAGAGGAAATGTCGGGATGTTCAAGCAAATGTCGAAATGATAGAAAGATGTCGAATCCTTTTTAATATGATGTCGAGATCTTAAACCATTTAAATGTCGAGCCATGTGGAGCTAGGTCGACATCTTCTTCAAAATGTCGAAATGAAATGCTAGATAAGGTGTCGACTAAGCATGTCGATATTTCACATGGTATAAATGTCGAGACCCCAAGATGAAAATATCGAGATGTTAGATAGAATGTCGAAAGCTTGCATAGCGATATTTAGTAAATGTCGAGACCTTTACATACAAAATTAAGGAAAATATTTCAACACTTTTCAAGTACCTAGATAACCAATATTTTAGATGACGTACTGACATAATAATTTTATGATTAAGGTCGAAAACTAGAAATTTCGCCGAACCAGTAGCGGTTATCTACGGATTCCAGGTAAGTAGAAATTCAACTACGACACGTAACTTGCCTGCGTCCAATTATGTGAACTACGTGCTCGTGCATTTTGTATAAAATGTGTACGTATGATATGATTTATTTATATGCGTGATGGCATGATTTGCATATGTACATGAGCATAGCATGAGCACTTACACGCATGTGTAGTACGTAAGGAGCGAGGTAGGAGCGTGCATAAGATCGCCTGTGTGCGATGTATACTCGCCGATATTGGCGTTTGTGTCGACTCGAATGAAAGAGTCACGGCTTCCTTATGCAGCCAGTAAGGCGAATGAAGCTATAAGGCCTGAATAAGAGGCTGGGGAAAATACCCCGTATGCGGGAGATGCAACCTGGAGGATGCGGCCCGGGGCACACGCTGAGTAAGGGAAGATTCCTTCGGGTGACCTTCTAGCGTGTAAAGCACTACCCGGAGGGAAGATTTCTTCGGGTGACCTTCGAGGTTAGTGGCCTCGGTATTGGCTACCAGTGAGAAGCGCCCGCGTGGAGGCCACATTAAGAAAGGGAAGATTCCTTCGGGTGACCTTCTAGTGTGTGAACCTCCACACTTGAGATCTCTATGATATGGCGCATAGTGGGATAGAAAGCCGAGGGCCCGTACGAATTAAGAGTATAAGCAAAGAGTATGAGTCAGGAAAATGAGTAAGAGTATGAGAAAAGTAGTAAGAGCATTAGAAAACGATGACGTGGATTGTCGATCGATAGGACACGTGCATACATGCATAATTTCTGCTTACTGAGCCTCGGTGGCTCAATATTTATGTTACGTGTTGTAGGTACTGACGATCACGGTACGTGATCTGACCCTCATGCGAGGCCGATCTTTTGAAGCTATCCGGCTGCTTTTGAGGTGGAAGTGTGTGTATGGATGACGACCTGTGAAGGCCGGGCGCATAGGAAGCTTTTGGCTGCACACACACACACTTGTATTTGGGTGGACGCGATTTCGATGATTGGTAGAACGAATTCACGAATATTCTTTTGACATGTATATAAGACTTCCGCATGCACGTTTAAAATGAAAAAGTTTATTCGCATTTTTACGTACTCGCACGGTAACAAAGCATTAACACTTAGATTTAGAACGGAATACGAGGGCGGGACGACGGGTCCTGACACTTAAACACTATCAACCATTTTAATAGTTATTGGGCCAACTTCGAAAATTAATTTCTCATTCACCCGATATCGGTTTTGAGCGTATTAATATTCGTTAGATTTCCCGTGAAACATAGATTCGTAATCTTTCAACGGTTTCTCGTTTCTACATCCGATGGCTTTCCGATTTAATTAAAATCAGGACTGAATGGCACATTCGGCTAAAAAACCCAAGAGTTTCATTGCCTCGATATCATAGTTTGAGCAAATTAATATTCAATGAATTTCCATGAAAACATAGAGTTTAAATTTATCCTCAATTTTGAATTCCCGTTCACGACGGATTTTGATTTTCAAAAATAAAAACAATTAGATGGATATTGGGCATTGACGCCCATTTTTTCTGTTGATAGGCAATCTGACTCAGCTCACTTGATTGGAGTTAAAAACCCCTCACAATTTGTGTATCCATTATCACATAAATAGTACTTTCCTGCATAATATAAAAATCATAATTACGTTGTTTGGAATATTGACTAATGACCAACAAATACATACCTTTGCTCACACGAAGAACGTTCTCTCTACCTACTGCATCACGCAGCACCCTACTATCTGCAGCAGATCCTTCCCATCCAGCTAAGATATAAATGAAGTTCATATCCTGATCGCACACTCCAAGTACATTTGTCGCGATCGAACCTTTGCGATTTCTATATTGGGCTTTCTCATTCTCCCTAACTCGAACACTAATATATGTCTCATCCAATGCTCCCAAACAGTTCTATAAAACAATTACTTTAATGAGTAAAGTACAGAGTTACCAACAAGAAGTATGAAGATAAAGGTTGTACATACCTCAAAAATTTAAATCTCGGAGCGTTTTGTGCATTTATAGGTTTTGGCTTGACGAGGAGCACATCATGTAGAGCAAGAACAGCCGCCAACACAGAATTGAAGTGTCTACACACTGTCTCTGTTGATCTTTTGAACGCATGTTTTTTGCTCACGAGTTTTTTTATGGTGAGCCAAAATCCCCAAAAATATTGCCACTTTTTCAGGTACATCTACGTGTCTTGAGGGCTTCAATCCCGAAAAATGCTTAAGAAGAAAACACAACCTCATAAAGGCATCTTTACTCATCCTCAAATTCTCTAATGCGTAACTATTTTCATCAGTTATCAATCCATTGAGATAATCAACTTGCTTTGGCATTTTTCCTACTAAATGGTAACGTATTTTCTTCACTTCTTTCCAACGAGAGAGCATGAAAAATAAAAATATCCTCTCTCGTCCAACATTCATATTCTGCTATCGCATGAGCAATTGCGAAGAGCAAAAGATCCGCTTCTTTCGTATCCATTCACCTCTATTCAAGAGTACGCACGCATCAGCAAAAAGTAGATGAAAACAGATGTTATACAATCGATAATTCGAACACTATAAATAAGCCATCATAAAACAACGTCTGATGTATTATTGTAAAAGGAGGTGTCGACATATACACCATATATCATCATCACATGCCATAGTTATATCCAATGCAATAAAAGTCAAACATGGCTGCCAACAAATCATGCGACACAAAGTATTGAAAAAGTGAAGCTTTTGGCAGTTTTCTATCACCTTTGAACAACAGCGCAGCTTTTGATTCCCTGTGAAAAAGCAGAAAAAAAATGCAGCTTTGATTCGTCGGTGATAAAGCAAAAAGAATTCCAACTTGAAGGTATAACTTCTGCCAAAAGATGTCGTGCGTCTAATTGAGGGATATTGACGTAAATTAATTAGTGGGTTTTCAATAACCCACCTCAAGGGTGTGTTTATTTAAACCTCCTCAAGTGGGTTTAAACCTATTTTATATCAACCCATAGTTTATATATACCCCTTAACCAAACATATCAATATATAGTAAACCCATGTTTAAAAATTTTAAACACCCCAACCAAACGAGGGCTTAAAGTTTTTAAATTTTCCTTTTTCTTTTAATTTAATTTACTTGTATTTTGCTGTACTAATTAGACGGCATGCACTTGACGTGGACATGGACATCATGAATCCCTGGACAGTTCATAGCCGTTAGTAAGATAATGGTTATCACTTATATCAGTGATGATGCTTCCGTTCGATTGGATAGAAATCAAAAAAAATATATAAATCTGGATTTCACCAAGAGATCAATATAATGATAGAATTAAGAAGAGATGGGCTCAAGCCTCAACAGAAAAGCACGTTCTCCACGCATGCATGCATCGATTATGAATTCCATTTATTCCCTTATTGTTCCTGCAGAAAATAATGTTAAATTAGCTTGACATAAACTACAAAGAAGTCATAAATTCATAAAAGTTTGGAAATCATAAGTTAATCATATTCTAACAACGAAATATGCCTTATTGAGAACAGCAACAAACGAACATATGATATCAATTATCATGGATATAATTTACTACTGCACTACTGATGTGGACTCCACTAGACTGGGCCGAGGAAGCAAAGAAACAGGGAGAAGCCCAATAAGCCCGTGAAAAAGAAAAGCCCATAAAAAAAGTACAGAAGCAAATCTGGGAGAAAGGAACTGCGAAGATCCCTCGGATTAGGGGTGGTTCGGTACGGTATACCGTACCAAAACTGTGATACCGTATACCGTACCGAAATTTCGGTATCGAAAAAAATCATATCAATACCATACCAAAATTTCGGTATACCTTAAATTTCGATACGGTATCATACCGAAATTTCGGTATGGTATCGGTATCATACCTTCTATACCATTCACACGGAGGGTTTTTTACCAAGCGTGTCTCGTAACTCGTTAATTTGTTGTTTTCGAAGTTTTAGTCAATTCAAACTCCTTAGGTCATAATAAATGTATTATTAATACCAAATTTGACAAAATAAAAAGATTATTAATTCATAAAATAACCTTAAAAAAATTTGTATATTTTAGTCAATCTCCTTAGTAAGACAAAGAACTTTACATAACCACAGGTTGGGTATAGTTAATAATTTATGGGCAAATTTATGAAGATCCTTATAATATTTTTATCCATTTTATAATTTTTGAAATAATGTAATATATCTAGGTGTGTATATATATAAAAAATATTAAAATTTTTGTATTTCGGTATTTCGGTATAATCGGTATACCTTATTTTTAAAATTTTCATACCTTTACCGTACCGAAAATTTTCGGTACGGTATCATACCTTACCAAAAACTTCGGTATACCAAAATTTTGACATTTTCGATACGTTACGATACGATAAGGACGGTATATCAGTATTTCGGTATATTTCCCCAGCCCTACCTCGGATACAGGCATTATCCGGACAACGGAAGTAGGACTCCCGGGTAATTCAGGACCAAAGGACATCAGAAATAAGGAAAGAAGCCACAGGGACGCGTGTCAACTTATTATAGGAAGGTACCACTGGTCATATCACTGTGGCAATCGCAAGGGTCATTCAATCAAGCAGTCTCCATTTTTCCTAGTACCCTAGCCCGTACGTCCCCGGAAAATCCGGAACGTAGCGTCATACAGGCGGCGGGGGAGCTACTATAAAAAGAAGACTTAGCCACATTTTCCAGCAGATCTCACTTTTCTACATAAAAGTTCATATAGCATTTCTTCTTTATTGCTAGCATAATTTCTACGTTTTAGGAGTGAAAGTGAGGGTTACTTGAGTGTGTAAAGCATTATAACCCAGTAAAAAGAAGTTCCCAGCGCCCCGTGGACGTAGAATCCAATAGGATTCGAACCACGTAAATCCTCGTGCATTTTCTATTTACGTCCCCTTTATGTTCCCTCGTTCAAACAGCACCTTATGCCTTTTGAATATTTCGCAATAATTTATCTACCGCTAAGTTAAATTCTTTGACCCCCACATATAAAATTAGTTGATTGGGAGAGCCCCATATCAACTACCGAAGAGACTTACTTGGACGACATAGTATGACTTAACTCTTGTTAGTGACAGTTTCAAGTGATTTCGATGATGGATATTTTTTCATACTGTGGTGGTGATTTAGAAGAAGTATATTTCTCGCAAGATGGTGATTTGTACCGTGAATATTTTTCGCATGAGGGATACTTCGCATATGATTGGGAATTTGACTTGTATGGAGGATACTTTTCATATGATAGAGGAAACTTGTATGGTGGTGGTAATTTGTACTGTGGATATGATGGATACTTCTCATCTGATGCTGGAGACTTGTACGGTGGATATTTCTCATAAGGTGTATAATTTTCATCTGGTGGCGGCAGTTTGTACTGTGGATCATTCTGGTATGCTGGATACTTCTCATCTGATGCTGGGGACTTATATGGTGGATATTTCTCGTATGGCAGAGACTTATAAAGTTGATATTTCTCGTACGGAGGATACTTTTCATACGGAGGGAACTTATAAGAAGGATATTTGTCATATGGCTCGGATTTATGAGGTGAATATTTCTCGAACTGTGGGTGCTTCTCATATGGGTTAGATTTATAAGGTGAATATATCTCGTACGATGGGTACTTCTCACGGGGAGTTATAAGGAGGATATTTATTGGCCGAGATATCCTTCTCATCTGCATTGGTAATAGAAACCGAGCAAGCAACTACAAAAGCTAGCAAGAGCGAAGTCATGTTAGGAGGTTTTGTTGTTCTCATCTTTCAACGTGTGTGTAACATCGCCTCCTATGTCCCCTTTATATAGCAGGAGGTTGAGTTTTACCATCACGGTTAAAGTATGGTTTAATACATACCATTACTAGGTAAATATAACTAATGTGGTTTAATGTATAACTCAAATAGCATTTTTGCTGGTTTGAGTAAATTTTTACGTTTATTTCTTAGTTTTATATATGGTAATGTAATTTGATGGAAAACGAGATTGTGGAATGTTTCTTTATTCGGCTATTTAAGATTATATTCTTTTAAATAAATCTCTTATGGCATGATCAAGTCTCTTTTGGTTAGCATCTCTGTAATAAAATTCATATTCTTATGACTATTTATTACTGTTTGTTCGCGCATCCTTTACATAGTCTATTTTCGGGCGAACCGCAATTTTCAATTCCTAATGTTAGGGGTATGTGCGTTTGTGGTGCCACTTTTGTCCTCAATGCATGAGGGCACATGATCTACTTTTTAATCAACTTTAAACCTCATAACTCATTTGCATTTTTGACTAGAAGACACATGAAACATCATTACGCTAGCTTAGATTCGAGGTCGTCAATTTTTCCATAAGGAGGAAATGGGGTGATTCGACTTTTTGCGTAAGACTTTGTTGATAATTGCAATTTGCATACAGTATCTCATATCTTATTTTCGATCACTTACTTTTTCTTTTGTGAAGAGACAATTACCGTGTTGGCAGACTATAGAGCCACCCAATGTACAAAACCTACTACTTGCTGTTGCCGATGTTGAGAAATAAATAAAATCTTTCCTGATTAGAAAAGAAAACTTTAATAACACCCTAATCTGCATCGATTAAATCTATAAATACAATTAAAATCACCTAGTCCCTAGCCTACCCTATTGAACCAAGTTCAAAACTCTTGGTCATAAGAAGAAGCAATTCTTAACAAGAGAAAAGAAAAGTATCTCGAGTCAAGTTCAGAACTATTATTCAAACCAAGAATTTGTTTTTAGGATTATTAAGTTGCAATAACCACGTAGTAAAGAATCATCATCAATGGCCCCATACCATATATCATTATCGATCCCATTTTCTAAAACCATTTCATCGAACCCTTTTGATTCTCATTTTCTGGGAAAGGTTGGTTTCATCTTGATGGCCCTTGGAATTGATCTCTCAGCATCTCATATTTCTTCAGTTCCGTCAACGACAAAGAAGGAGACAAGTCCCTCAACACCTTCAATGATCGTCAAAAAAATAGTTATTATTTCAGTGTCGAGATATAATACATTCTTGGGGAGGGAATAATGCAACATACCTCCACAAAATCCTCGTATTCAACTATAACCGTGTCTTCTGCTCCTCCTAATGAATCTGTATCCATCTGCAGCAATACATTATTATGAATACGTAATTTTCATCGACTGTTTCGTTTTTCACTAATAAGTGAATAATAAAACTAGAGAAATCGGTATTTCATTGTATTGCCCAGGATGGCTAGCTAAATTACAAATTAAAAAGACACCACATAATAATAAAAACTGACGTTGCGTTTAGCAGCATGAAACCACGCATCTGCGCAAAGGGCATACATATCAGCACCAGTGAAGTTTGGCGGGCATCTCAGTGCAATTTCATATAAAGAGACGTCGTCGTGCAATTTGAATTTCCTTGTAAGTGCTTTAAGAACCCTGCATGAAAAACGAGAGCCCAGGATTTATATAACAGAAGTACAAAAAAAAAAAAGAGAAAGAACAAAGAAATCGTTCCATGCATTTTGGAAACAACTGAAATGAGACGGACCTCTCACGATAAGAAGGTTCAGAATTTACACCAACATAGAGGAGCTTATCGAATCTGCCTGGTCTTAAGAGTGCTGGGTCAATAAGATCTGGTCTATTACTAGCTCCTATTATGAACAGATCCTATATTCATACAGCCATGACAACACTTTATTAATTTTGTAAAAGATGGAGACCATAAACAAAGGTTGACATCAAAAATATATAACAGGAAAATAAATGAATACATAAACAGGACAAAACACATGAATTACCACGAGGAAAATAACAACGAACCTGAGTGGAATCATTCAGGCCATCGATTTCTGCCAGCATCTGTTCGAAATATATGCATCAATTACAGTCGCAAACATATATCATAGGCCAGCATTTGTGCAGATTACTTAATGATCAAGAGAATAGACAAGGGAAAACATATTATTTACCTGTGAAACTACTCTATCCATGACACCACCAGAATCTCCGGAGGCACCTCTGGCTGGAGCAAGCGAATCGAGTTCATCGAAAAATATAACACAGGGACGAGCTGCTCTGGCCTACAAACATGTCGAATCAAAGAAACATAACTTTCTAATTAATAAAGAATGTCGTTGACTGGCTAAAACAATTAGCTTCTGTTTTACCTTTTGAAAAATATCTCTCACGTTCTTCTCTGACTCTCCTATGTACATGTTGATCAACTCAGGCCCTTTGACGCTTAGAAAATTCAACGAGCATTCTGTAGCAACAGCCTTTGCCAGTAATGTCTGAGGTTCAAAATATAGAAAGAACAATTGTATGATGGAGATTACTAGCTATGAAATTTAAAAATCAGACGGAAGCAAAAAACAACTTTTAGTTTGAAGATGATTCGGTTAATTTACTTTTCCAGTTCCTGGAGGACCATATAAGAGAACCCCCGATCGCTTACGCAATCCCGATGAAAATAAATCCTTATGCATGAGAGGAAGCTGCAAATACAAATAAAAAAATGAAGTAAAAGAGTACGGAAAGCAAAGTTTTTCGAATTGTCGAAAGCCTTGAACTTTTCTTTCAAAAATATTCCTAATGCGTTCACCATATGCATACTTGAACAGTGTCCAAGATAGACTTCTTAACATCCTCAAGCCCTCCAACATCTTCCCATTTGACATTAGGAACCTATACATGAAAAATGAGAATTTTCTAGGATTTGTAAGGAAACTTCGACCATGACTGCTTCCAATTGCAAATCAAACCAGTTACATCGATAATTTATGGCATTTAATTATTTCATTTGTAAACAAAATTACTAAACATTGAATACTCAAATTGATCAAGGGCCTCTGTAAGTAACCTTTGGAGTGCCAAGAGCAGATGCATTTCGTTTTTTCGAACGCTCCAAGGCTTTGATCAAGTTCTCTTTGCTCATAGTTGGAAGAACATCACTTATCCTACCATGGGGTTCCTCCAAATCAGGCTCAGCTAGGTTTATGCTTGTGTTTTTAGGATACTCTTTGCTGCTCTCAGAAATAAAGTTCTCGCCAGCATCGGCAATTAGGGCACGCATATCCCGTGGCATAAAACCTGATGTCTGTCCAACTATATCCTTAACAAGATCCTCAATGGATGTCTGAAAGGAGAAATGATTTTCATTTATCAGTGTAAAGCCAAAGAAATTATTTCGAGTGGCATACAAACAACAGTCACAGAACTAAACAGGGCTTTTTCTATTTTGATCAGGGAATCAGCCTTAAGCGGTGGTAACGCATGATAATTTTCTAATTCAAGTGCGAGAAAGAGGTATACGTTTTGGAGCAATTCAGAGACATGCTGAAGTGACTCTGACAGCAATTTAGACCTTTGTTCTTCAGTAAACGGACCAATTTTAATTTCGTGACTAAAACAGCGCCTGATAGCAGGTGGAAGACCTTCTGAATTGTCAGCAGCAGCAATCAACAATACTGGGTGGTGATGTGTCCTTTCAGTAGCTCTCAACTGCTCATAATAGTATAAAAAACCAGTAAGTATGCAGCTGAAAATCGCAGTTGGCAGAAAAATGAAAAGTTAGGAACCCTAAGTGTAAACCCAAAATCAATGTTACACAAAGCAAGGTGGTAACCTTACAGTATAATCAGGAGAGGTTTCTTCTATATTATTATTTTCAATAGTAAGTGGCTCGGTGAATTGTTTAATGACAGATGCAACTTCTGAGTTAACACCGACTTGCTCTTGAGATGATCCCTCTTGAGCAGATTGGTTAGAGAAAATCTCGAAATGGCGGAGAAGGAGAACTGTTGGGCAATACCTGAGGCAGTAATCAAACGATAGATATCAACACTCTGCATATAAACACCCTTGACTTATTATATTGTTATGTAAAAAGGTTTAAATAACAACAGGATCAAATCATCCAGGTGTCATCCAATGAATACAGATGGATAGCCGCTATAGAAAAAAAAGTTACTTGTGTTTAATGACAGCACTACCTAATGTTTACTACAATAGTAAGACAGATGGCTGCAACATAATGATTTGTAAAAAACGTAGTCAAAATAACCTGCGGGCTGCATTAAAGGCTTCAGTTAAAGCAACAGATATTTTCTTTTCAGAAGATATCATGAGATCATGGCAACTATATTCCACAACATGTAAACCCAACTGCCGAGCAACATATCTGGTCACCATCCTCTTACCAGAACCTACAAACCAATTTTCACCGCACATTCTCAAAAATTTTCTGTTTCAAATCACGAATAATAGAACAAACATTGGAAAAGCAGAGTATATAATACTTCAAGCTTTGAAGTTGAGTGATCAATGCTTAGATGCGTGGGAAATGAATTACATAAACTAAAAGAACATCCTGGACAAGACAAACAGAAGTTTAAGACAGACCAGGTAGACCCTGCAAAAGAATAGCAACCCGAAACTTCGATGACAGTGTTGACTGGCACATAGTTGGTGCTAGTATTGAAGCTATTGACAGCACTACATCGTCTTGCATCGGTGAGATGCATTTCGATTTTGACACCAATGCCTCTGGGGGAAGAGTAGAAGGTACACCGCCTCCAAGAATAAGAGTAGTTTGACTCTTATTGACTTTTACAACATGTTCCTCTGAATGTTCTATGGCTGCAACCTAAATAATTTATAAGTTTTGTTGGTAGGAAGTTGAACATATACCCAAGTAGATTAGATACAAATGCAATAACTTTCTTACCTTGAAGAATATCTTATCTGCTCCTCCACCAGGAGAACTATTATTGCAAGGTATGCACAGTTCAGATTTGCAGTTCCAGTTGATACATATACTGAAAATATCACCGCGAGAAAGATACCTATCAACTGAAAAATATTCATTTAGAGCCAAATCTATCAGTTCCTGACGATCTTTTGCTTCGACTGACGAAGCAGTTTTGAGACGCTCAATACTGCCACACTCTGGGATCTTCACAAAAGATACCCTCAAGTGTGAGGCATACTTTGGCAACTCTGCCCAAGGTTCTATCTCTATACGAAAAGTAAATGGATCATTTTCAACTCCGTTTATTGCTTCATTTGGTTTCAATTCAAGCAAAATCGACAAGGCCTTTGTCCCGTGCTGCACCACATGGTTTATACAAGACAGATGCAAATTCAGATTAAAGGCGAGCATTGGAGATAAATAGGCCACTTGCGGGTCCAACGTAGCAGACCCATTTTGAGGATAATACATCGAAGGAAAAGCCAACAGTGTGTTAGGAGCATGAGTAGAAACTGTTATATCCTTTCTAGAAGATCCATGATCTGCAATTGGAGGATCCAACACCACAACTTGCCCAATTCTCTTTACATCTGAATCCAAATTCTTGACGACAATCTATTCATACGAACATTAAATATAAGTAAGTAAACGACCATGCTATCTATTTTCAATCATCAAATCCGTGATTTGCAGCATCGACCATTGCTGTTACTGTGTGGGCAATATTCTTGTTTTTTGACTAGCAACAATTTTCTGACCAAGGTTAACCAAATCATTGCAAGCACATCACCATACTGATAAAAGCTCAAAACCACACCTAGTTCACACGAATTTGCTATCTAGAGAATTTCTAAGTCAACATCGAACCGATAAACAGTCAAAATCTTAAAATCACATAAGCCAGCAAACAAATAACTATAAACAACGACAATGTTACCAGCGATCCTGAAGTAATAGATAGCTGTTTGAGCACCGAAGTTGACACTCCGACCAAAGCGGAATCATCAAACGACTTCACGTCCGTACAATCGGACACTCTGAGAATCCCAGCAGTCAACTGCAGAGTTGGAGAAGGAGTAGGAGCAGGGCGAGTACGGGCAATTTCGTCATTTCCGTGGACGGAAGGCTTGAGAGAGCTGAGCACGGAGTTGACGAGGGCTTTAGTTGAAGATAGCACAAGTGGTTTCCTTTTCCTCCTTTCAACCATTTCAGAACCGCGAACGATGATTTCAGTTGCAGCTTTATGTTTATTGCTCAGTTATTGCTTTGGAGTTCCAAGAGGACGCACCCCATTGAGCAATACGAGGAGGCATATATAATTAGGCTTGAAGTTCGGATTTATTTAGGGGGATTTTTTGGGTAAAGAATCATCGCGTCAACCTTTAACTCAATTCTCATTTCCTAACTTTCTATCAACTAACTCTCATATTGATTTTATTTTTTACCAAACTCTCTAAATCAAAACATTCTTACACATCACTACCTACTTACATGAATTGACGATTTTGCTCCTCATTTATTATTTTTTTATATATTTTCTTCTCCAATTCAACCATCAGAACACCAGCGTCGCCTAACGTTCTCAGACAACCTCATTTCCCTATTTTTCTCCTCTTCGTCTTAGCTCCTGCCTCGCCGAAAAAAGCTCCTAGCCTATCCAATCACAGTGGGTTTCTCGATCCAGATAAGTTTTCTATTTTTTTGCACCGAGGGTTACTCGTCGAGGTTCTTGACTCGAGCGAACGGATTTGAGCTCGATCGAACGAAATTGAGCTCGAGAACGCTTCGAGTGCACAGTGAACGTTTGTGGCAGTGAGATTGACCTGAATTGGGTGTCGAGCTGTGGGTGTCGTGTTTTGGGGGTCGAGCTGTGAAAGTTTGATTTTCTCCTCCATTTTCTACCATTAGCATACTGTGGGTGTCGAGGGAGGTGAGTATTTGGTTAAATTTTGGCTAATTTGTTGGTTAAAGCAATTTGTTATATGCAATACCAAAGCATGTCGAATTACCGTACTCACATTTCTCATACGAAGTACGTTTTGAAGCTTTCTAGAAATATCATATGTCGAATTAACTTTAACAGGTCCTATTATATGAAGCTATTTTGTCTACAAATGTCTTTGGTAGGCTCATGTTGTTTGCATTATGTGAATATACGAAGAGCACATATTTATTGATGATCAATGAAACGGCGATTCTAATAGATTTATACGTAACCCTCCAAAGAAGATGGCCGGACATCGATTTACGACATGACTGGATAAAGTTTCAGGTTCCGTTTGAAAGTATTTACGCAACTTTGAAAGAAAGACGTGTTCAATATGTTCCAACTCTATCAACGGCTGAAATTTTCTGTGATCCATATGAAAGTCGAATGTGATGATGGAAATGGAATGGGTGAAAGCAGTGGGGCAGAGAGGTCTCTTTTATTATTCTGAATTTTAAACGTTATGTATATAAATTTCCTACCAATGACTAATGACATTTGTTGTATTTTTCTTATAGTGTGGAAGAGTGACGACTCCATCGAATTTAACATTGACAGAAATTCAATAGATGCATTTCATCATTGCATTTGTGGAGAAGGGCAAACCTTCGAGGATGCAAATGATTTCAGATGGGTCTTAAAAAACTACTCCATTGCCATCCGTCGTAACTTTTTGTATAAGAAGAATGATTCCCAAAGATCATAGCTGTTTGCAAGGATGAGACGTGTCAATGGCGGATATATGCATCACTTCATATAAGGGATAGATCATTTGGCATTCGAAGATGCAATTTGCGACACACTTGCGGTGAAGATAGTATTAAGAGTCGTGATCATCCTCGAGCCGACTCCCCTTGGATTGGGAACATAATGAAGGAGAAGTTACGGGACGAGCCATCTTATCGTCCAAATACCATTGCCAAAGATATTTTGAGGGACTATGGCGTTGGGGTACAAAAGACTTATAGAGGCAAAGAAGCTGCTATCCGTGATCTTTTTGGCTTAGAGAATGGCACGTTTGACCAATTGCGGTGGTATTGTAGCGCCGTTAGGGAAATCAATCCCGACAGTGTGGCGAAGTACGTTTATACCCTAACGACAATAAGTTCGGAGGCTATTTATTTGCTTCCGGGCATGTCTGGTTGGTTTTGTACAAGGATGTCGGCCATTCATATTTGTCGGCGGTACTCACATCAAGACAAAGTTTAAGGGTGTGTTGGCTACAGCCGTGGCAAATGATGCCAACGATGATTTGTTCACGATAGCGTATGGCGTCGTAAGCGTTGCGAACGATGAAAAGTAGGAATGATTTCTTGTAAAGTTGAGGAGCATGTTCGATCAACCCGACGATAGCGAGAGAACTCACTTTTTTAGATAGGCATCCAAGAATATAAATGCTGTTTCGTTGGTATTCCCGGGATCCCGACATGCATATTGTTTGCGTCATTTAGTTGACAACTTGTGGCAGCCCCGCCTTCCACCACTACTTTCTTAACCAGTTTACGCGACTAATGTTCTAATAATGAAATAGATTGTACTAAATTTCGTATAAAATTTTTTCCTTTCATAAAAAGGAATCGTAGGGTTTCGTACAAAATCATAATGGGTCCTATTTACATAGGAAAGCGCGCATGCGGGTCAAAATAATCTATTTACTGGGCCTCCACGAGAGTCGCATCCATGCACACACTTCCATCTCAAAAGCCCTCGGAAGCTTCAAAAGTTGGCCTCGCCGTGAAAATGATCACGTACCGTGATCGCGGGGTCCTACAACACATAAAAACGTGGAATGAGCTTATAAAGCTCAGTAAGTGAAAATCATGCATGCAATGCACATGACCTAAATAGCGAAGGCATCCGGCCAATGCTATCTACTTCTCTCATCCTTCCTGACCTTTCTCACATTCTTCTTGACCTTTCATAACATATTTGGGCCCCTTCGGCTTTCAATCTTACTATGCATCATATAGAGTTCAAACCTCTAAGGGTTGAATAAGTGACAGTGCACACACTGGGAGGCTAAACCCGAGTACTCAATCTGTGCTTATCCCTATGGTGCCTTTCAATCCCAATGCAGTCCCATTGAGAGGCTAACAGTGCCTTTCAATCCCAATGCGATCCACACTGAGAGGCTACTAGTGCCTTTCAATCCCAATGTGATGCACAGTGAGAGGCTACTAGTGCCTTTCCAATCCCAATGCAGTCCCATTGAGAGGCTAACAGTGCCTTTCAGTCCCAATGCGGTCCCATTGAAAGGCTAACCCGGGCACACAAATTTGTTAACTCTAAGGCGCCTTTCCATCCCAATGCGGTCTGACACGCGGGCGCTTCTCGCTGGTAGTTACTACGAGGTCGCCAACACTCGAGGTTCCCTCGGTGCCGCTCATACCCTCGAGTTAGGCGGTCGCAACGGTATATTTCTCGTTGTCTAGTTCTACCTGAAGGAAATCAGTTTATTCGGTGAAGTTCAGCCTGTCGTCGCGAGTCGTCAAATGGAGCAGCTTCACGAGAAATGGAATAACTTTGCGTTGAGATGTCCAAATTCTGATCCGAAAATTCTGGAGGAAACTAGACTTAAAGTCGGTCGTAATGATATATTCCTTGCAATCTAGTTCTGCTTGAGGAAAATCAGTTAATTCGCCGAAGTGCAACCAGTCAACCGCATCTCGCAGCTGCAGCCACTTCACGGAAAGTAGAATATCTTCGCACTCGGGTGTCGGAATACCACTCCGTCAATTTTCCTACACAGTAGACTCATAGACGATCTCATCTGTGTGAAATTATCTGCCCGGTAATGTCTGAGAAAAAGCAGTTTATTCTCAAAAGTTGAGCCTGCTGCGATGCCTCGGTTTGCAATTCTCAACTCATGCTTGCTTTTATCCTCTCCCATCTCGCTCGTATGTGCTCTCACTCTTTATACCTAACATATGTGCTCTAATTGTTGGATTAAAAAATTCTTCTGAAGTCTATATATGTTTAGGGGGAGCATTATCTATTTTTGATAGGGGAGAAATATATTGGCACTTGCATTCTTCTTGTGAAATCATTTGTATCTAAGTGTATCCCTACTTGATATGTTATTAACTGATTTACTTTTAGTTGGGGCTATTACTGAGATAATAAGGGGAGAAAAATTCTTTTGATTCTCACAAATAGGGGGAGAAATATGTTAGTAAATGTTCTTATATGTTAAAGTTTTGTGTTAATCAAAAGGGGGAGATTGTTGGATTTAAATATCTAAGCAATCCGGTTTGATGAACACAAAACTTAGTAATTGTATTACTAACATATTTACTGAGTATGTAGATGAGCTCGGTTCGAAAAACAGATATCAAATATGAGCTCAGGGCGAAAAACCGGGTCGGTCAACTACCGGTCAATACTGGTCAACGCGGTCAACTATCGGTCAACCCGGTTTCGGACTACTCTGACTGGACTGGACTGGTCCGGTATCGGTCTGGACTGATCCGGTTTCAGACTGACTGGTCGGTCAATACTGGTCAAAGCGGTCAATACTGGTCAACGCGGTCAACTGTTGGTCAAACCGGTTTCGGTTTGGTCAGACTGGACTGGACTGGTCCGGTATCGGTCTGGACTGATCCGGTTATAGACTGACTAGTCGGTTTCGGTCTTGACTGGTTCGGTCAATGACTGGTCCGGTCAATGACTGGTCAACTGTTGACTGATGTACAGCTCTTTATTGCAGCAACAGAGGTACAGACAGATAAAGCTGACAGCATTGACCAAAGTCAACAAAGGCTCCCAACGGGTATATTATTGAGTCTAACGGCTATTTCAAAGTGGGAAGACCTATAAAAACAACAGTGACGGGCATAAACAAGCTAAGGATCCTAGAGCAAACTACATACACATCAAAAGAGAGATCCAATAGAGAAGAACAAGTGCATAGAGAAAAGAAGAAAATCAAGAGAGTTCTTCCAAGTGTGTGGGTTACAAAAGAGAGAGTGCTACAACGTTCAAACCCACACACCTCACTCACACATTAGAGAGTTGAGCTTAAGTAGATTGGTTGAGTAAGAGTCTTAGCACATAGACTATAAACAAGTGTATGTAGTCTTCGCACCGAGACAAGAAAGAATGGTGCCGTCTTACCTAAGAGACGTAAAATATCAAAGTGGTTGTGAGGTTGCGGCCACCAACGTTTACGGTTGACCTTGCGGGGTGCCGTAAGTTCCCAAGGGACTTTAAAAAGCTCTTGGAAGAGATGGACTGTAAAAAGCTGTCTAGGTGATTTGACTAGATTAAGCTGAGGTCAGCGGGTAGGTGGTCGATTGGGACACAGCTGAAAGGTTTATACGTAGCACTAAGGTCAGTTCTCTCTAGCCGTCTTTAGATAATTGATTCTGTGGTACAATGCGAGGTCGGCGTGATGATCTAGTGCCATCTACCACCATCGACGTAGTCTTGAAGAAAAGGACGAGGAACTGCCACTCGCTTCAACTGGTAAATCTCTACGGGTTTGACTCGCCCTATACGTGCAATATGTGAAATACTGTTCCGATCCGAGCAACGATGGCAATAGGGAAACCCGGAATATTTTTGTTCCGCACCGTACCCCGGGACGTGGCATCGTCGGGACACACCGGGTAACCCAACAATAACTTATATAATTATAGTTTTACCAAGCTTTTTACTTTAACAAAAAAAAAGAAATCTCATTCTGAACGAATGATACAAAACCATGAAATTCTCTCAAATTGAATGCCCAAATCGAACACCCACAAAAAAGTTTCATCTCCAATGAACGATCTACGAACTCCTCTCTCGTTCGATCCCGGTACGTATCATTTTCGTTTCAAATCGTTTAACCAAATCAATCGAACCAAATTATCATCGCCTCTTAGAAATCGATAATTTCTTTGTTATAGTATTCGTTTACTTACTACATTCAGGTTATTAGATATTGAGATGTGGTATTGGCCTCGATTACTGCATTTTTAAGCTTGATTTGGGGCTTTTTTTAGGTTGTTGCTCGATTATGACTGTATGAAGCTTAAATTGAGTCTCCACTATCGATTCTTTGGAGTTCTTTAGGTTTTTAGTTAAGAATTGCGATTTTATTCTGGTACATTATGTGTTTATTTTTGGTACACGTTACGTGCAAAAACTAGTACAGTATATGCATTACAATGGTAGGATTTGTTATTATAAATTGGTACTTGCAATTGATGTTTTATGCAGTAATGGTACGTGATAGGTGTCGATGTTGTGGAACGTGATGGGGTTGTTGTTGACAGCCGATTAGTGGCATGGGGCGGGAGGTTATCATATATCAGAGGGAAAAAAAGAAGGATAATTTGTATTTAACATTGATTCAAAAAGCTGTATTACTTTGATACAGTTTCGAAACTTTTACTGGTACAACCACTACATATATGTGGTACCTTATATGTTAGGATCGTGGACTGGATGTTAGAGGGGGGTGAATAACACCGGTCACCATTCGCTCATTAGTGGGTTTCACCTCCGGTTAGAGAGTGAAACCGATTTCCAATCTTCAATCAAGGCCAAGTGCGGAACATATTAAACTTGATTGTGAACTATGTGAGGCGGTTTGTGTATGTGGGTAACTTTATCCGGTTTTGGTGAATGGATGTGGTTGAGGCATTTTGTCGAACACTTTGAGTGTGGATGTTTGGGGGTATGTGTGGTTTCGGTTTGTAGAAGTTGAGACATGATATTTGTTATGGAAGTTCGGAGTTAACTCTCCTACGTTTCCCCTTCTTCCTCGCAAGGAAGGTTCACTAGATCTTCAGTTATACACTCACAGTAGTGAGAGCTATGGTCTATGTCAAACTCACTGAACTCGATTCTATGAATAAAACGGAGAGGAGGCAAATTACCAAACTACCCTCCATGTCTAACATGAGTCAGTTCAATACCTGGCCAAGGATTTCGTAATTTCCCGTCGCCGTCCACATTGGACACTTGTCTTGATTACTTATGAGACTGTGAATCCGTACTTGGCAGTATGAGCCCGGCAATCATAAATCGTCATCAAGATCGCATCTAGCCCCTGACCCATGCAATAGCAAATCGGGTCGAGGGGAACCAGTGGCAGTTGAGACTTCAAAGTCAACTCCGTCAAAGCCCCTTTCGGTCTAAGGTTTACGCAGACTACTATAGTGTTGTCGTCGGTCATGAACACTCCTTGAGTAATAAGCCGTGTTCGAGCGTACGACCCGTGAGTCAGTGTCCATAAAACGATTCAATCCCTTGATTCGACTCGTATCACCAGTCATGACCTCCACTTCCAAGCGAGTTATCGGCACACGATAGGTCATCAACAAATCAGCTGTAATTAGTTATCTAGCACCCAATTGCAGCCTTAGGCTTATGGACATTTAATGTTCGAGGTTAAGAGTCCACTGGTGCCTTCCTCTCTCGTGCCCATCGAGAACAATGACTCAACTCGGCGTATTTGGGTTTGTTGATTTATTACTTTACCGGATATGACGACCCCCACTTTTTAATCACTAATTAGCGATATCTCGCATCGGGTTTAGCAGCAAACGCCCCGAAGAACCCATTCTACATGAACATTTATTTATACAAAATGTTACTACAAACGGGCCTTAGGCCCAAATCAACCTATCACGCGCCAGTTAGTCATCCATGTATTGCCTCGCCCTCAAAAGCCCATGGAAGGTCCGATAGCCAGCCTCGATCGTTGATTACCTACAACACGTAAACACTGAGCCATTGGCCAGTAGGTGAAATAGTGCACATGCACGTGTGACTCACTCACGTTCACTCACCCCCAGTTCTCACCAATGCAGTGCCACTCATCATCACTCATCACAATTGAGATACACTTACCACCTCACAATGGGCCCTGGGCTCCATATTGTGCACATCACGTGAAATCACTATCACGATCACGAACACAACCACAACACTATCACAACGGGAGTGGCCTACGCTGGACAGTCTATCCCCTGAGCCATATCAGGTCACACATTCCTAGGTCGCCCTCTTCTGTCCAAATGCGGTGCCTACACTGGTAGCCTACAGAGTACCCAGGTCGCACCCTCCAGGTCACCTTCTCCCGCATACGACAGCGTGGCCTAAACTAGATAGCCTACTTGGGGATACTTGCTCCTTTCCAAGTCGCCTGTAGTCTGCTGCATAATGGCCAACAGGCCAATGGCTCACCGTCACAGGCGCTGGTGCACAAGCAGATGCCCACACTCACATGACTCCTCTAGGGGTCAACAGCCAATATCGATTGCACGCTCAATAGACACAATACAGTGCCACCATTCCAACACGGTACACTCTGTGATATGATATGTTTTAATGTATATCCATGTATATTACGTGGTAATGCATGGTAACGTCATGCCACGAACCGTACTTAAAACACGTAAATCACATAATTCTTCGAAGCACATAGAAGCACATAATTATCAAATAGGTGTTTACGCGTTGTAAATGAAAAATACACCTACATGTCGTCCTGCTACAGTCAATCGAGCAATCTGGTGGAATCCCTAAATGTCTAACCTTTGAACATTTAAATATTATTAGTATGTGGACTAATTTTCGAACTATACTTGTTTAAAATAACTATGTTTATTGGGTTAAAAGTCAACGTCAACTCGCTAAAACCCCTTGCTAATTCGCGATCGGGGCCGAAGAGGGCAGGGAGTGATCGCTGGTGCCAGAGAGGTGCACGGACAAGGAGCGGCTCATGGCAGGCATCTAGGCGAAGGGGTACATGAACGAACCCATCCCATAGCCGAATGAGAGGGGATTCTAGATTGATAATGTATGGGAGTGTCAGGCTAAGAATCGTATAAGAAAATTGGTAGTACTACTCATGTCACCAACGACCTACCTTTTCGGAAGCCCATCCATAAGAACTTCAAAGTTAAGCGTGCTTGACTTAGGGCAATTTTGAGATGAGTGACCCCCTGGGAAGTAGCTCAGGGTGCGTTCAGTGCGACGCACGCTGGAAGGTTAAGTGGGAATACAGTGGGGCCAGACTATCAGTCGGGTGCGGTGGGCCCAACCTCACAGGTCCCGGTAGGGACGGCTGTTACAAGTGGGTCCCGGTATGGGACTAGATGTTACACCAGATGCTAAGTAAAGAACTCATATATCCAATAAACGAACAATGTCTTTATTAAACACATGAAAATATCTTATTACAGAAGAAGTCGAATGATAAATAAGCTAATACCCTATACAATCTAATCCTCGTATAGCGTTCAAGGGCATATTCCTAACAATTATGAGAGCTATTTTCGTCCAAATGGTCCTTACTTGTAAGAAATGTTTCTAGATGGTCCTAAAAGATAAAATAGTGTAACTAGGGAGTTAAGTGATAGAATTTTAGCCTGATAGGTATTTATGTGAAATTCTCCCTAAATGATAAAAAGGGAACGATGGAGGTTTTCCAGTAAAATATTTTTTAGTCAATAGCTTACTTCTTAAGGATATTTTCGTCATTAAATTACTATAGCACCCCATTATAGAATTCAAAATTCAGTTGAATCCAATTCAACCGGAAATTCAAGTGGTTTAAAGTTAAATGGTTTAACCGATATAAAGCCCGAACAAAATCGAAATAAAATCGGCCCGGTTCCAAAAACTCTCGTTGAATCTTGTTGGTACAAAGATTTTTTAGCTCCATAACTGGTCTTCAATATAGAACTCTTAGCTAAGACAAACCCTTTATTCCAGTCGTAAAAAATTATCATAATAAGGTTTGAAACTGTTTCCTTGGTTTGACCAAGTTAACGGCAGAACCCTCAAAAGTCAGTTATAACAACTTAACCATCTCCTCAAGAGGATCATTGCACGAGAGGGGTAGGCTCGGGCCCACAGGTCTTTCTTAGGGAGATGTCCCATGCCAAGGGGTTACTCTTGGGGACTCCAGGAGTACATCCGAGAGAGGTTCGAGTGCTCGGCCCGATGGGCCCTCGAAGACGGACTCTCGGGAAAAATAGGGGAAAACGAGCAAGCTAGCTCGAGAAAAAGGGAACGATACGGGTCACCCTCGAGAGAGCTCCCGAGGAGGAGAAAGATGCAATTCGGATACTTGATGATTTTTTTTTCCTTATTGGACCTTCATTTTTCTTTTAAGACTATTTTTATTATTATTTTTATTTTTTTAAATATAAAACCGGATACCGGATATCCGAATTTTAGACAAACCACTATGTATCCGATCCGGTTTTTATAACCGGATATCCGTTTTTCCGGGTTTTGAAAACCGGATACCGGATCGGAATCCGGTTTCCGGATATTTTTGCTCACCCCTACTTTCCACCCTCAAACGCTTCGCATAAATGACGTATTAACATAACAACAAGTACAATTGAGTAGTTTTTGCATAAAGAGCAAATAAGTATTTTTTCTTAAACACTATATAGTTTGTCTAATATTAACAGATGGAGCCCTCACCAATGAATGAATATGAGGGTTTTCTCTCTCCTTATCCTCTCCTCACCTCCCTAAGCCAAAAAAACCAGAGAACATAAAAGAATGTACATCTTTTTCCTCTTCCTCCATTAATGGAGGTTTGAAGCTGAAGACAGGATAAAGTGAAAGTTACTATAGATCTGAGCATAATAGTCATTCTTATGGAGTGTAAGGTCAATTTATTGTATGTTTTCTTTTTGTCCAACTTTGGATTTGCTTTCTTTTAAACTAGTTTCTCTTTTTCTTGTTTGTACTACCTGATACTGGTTGTGTTTTGATTAGGGCTTGTGTCTCTATCGATTCGACTTGAACCTGAAGAGACATGTTCAGGCTGTTTAATCTATATACTTATTCCTTGTGAAATGAAATGCCTAACTATCCAAGGAAAAAAGAAAAAAAATTATATGAACGAAACTTGAGCATAAAACTAAATTAAAAATACTCCGTCAGCGCCCAAAACCAAAATAACACCAAGTAATAAGGTTGTCTTTAGTTGTCCATACAAGCCCAGATAAGGTAATATTATCATATCTAATACCGTTCCCTGTAAATAAAGTTCAACCGTATAAAGCCCGGTATAAAACATCGCCCGCTACTATTAGCAAACAAACCCGCTACAATTCATCCAGTCGGTCTGCGTAAGATTGTTAATTCAACTTACATATTAATTACGAAAAAAACCAAAATATTCTTATTCAACCAAATCATAAATCATAGTTATTTGATGTGATTTATATGGTAAAATATAAATAAAGAACACTAATTTATTCATTGTTTTATGACGACCAAATTGTCATCCATATCTTATATTTTTCGATATTCATAAGAATAATTATTTTTGTAAACTATGTCTTGATATAAAAGTTACTTTTTGTAATTTATAAATAATACAAAGTTAAAAATTTTGTTGTCATGCAAACTAAACAAGATAACAATACAATACTAGTAACTTATACATACTCAAATGCGTGTGCTATTTATATAAAAATCTGTTATTAAATTTATTTTAGTTTGAAATATTCATAGAAATCATATTTAAATTTAATATATATGTTTTAAATATGTAAATAGGAAAAATTGATTTATTATAAATTTAAAGTAGGATAGAAAAACTTAAAATGGTAATTAACTAAAAATAGCTCTAAATTAAATATCTATTCTATTTTATTAAGCGTGAGAGGTTAACCTGTCAATTTGGCCTGTCAATTAAACAAAAAAAGTTAAATAATAAATTAAAAAACCATCTTGTATTACTAAAGAAATGTAGGTGTCCTGATATGCTGTCACATGTCCCATAATAATTCATTAATAGATTAAAAATGTAATAAAAACATGAAATACTACCCGGTATCACACCCACTATAAATAGTTATTTATTAATTTAAATAGTTACAGATAGGTAACCCGTGCAATTCACGGGTAACAAATTAGTTACATGTAATGTGTATGTAATTACTATTTTTAGCTAATTAGTATTAGACCTTTGTTTTTATAATTTATATAGATACAATTTAGTTTAAATAATAATTTGTAATACAAATTTTAAATTAAAATATAAGTATATATTATAGCACATGTATTGAATGTGCAAAGATTACTGGTAGTAGTTAAAGGTAGTTAGTGATGTTTTTAATTTTATTGATTAATTTTTATCAATCTCAAATGACAGACCATTTAACGGTTTATCCTAGCCCCTCATCCTTAATGATTTAATAAGTTTTTTTTGGCAAAATCCTAAACTAGTCCCCGATGTTTACCCTGTGAACCAATTTAGTCCCCGATGTTTCGCGACCAATTTAGTCCCCGATGTTATCGAAAATGAACCAAATTGGTCATTCCGTCAGTCCGAGCGTCAATTTAGACATCGATGCTATTTGCGATGGCACCCTGCGCTAAATGAAAAAAGTTAAAAAAATGATAAATTAAACATTAAATTCCAAAAAAGAAAAAAAATTTCAATAAATAGAGTAAAGAATTCAAGAAACACAAGAAAAATATTACTAATAAGTTAAATAAAAAATAAATAATAACAAAAGAAAATAAAAAACTAAAATTAAAATAGAAAATGATAAATTAAACATTAAAAATGAGGAAAAAATCCAAAAAGAAAAAGAAAAAAATCCAAAAATAGAGTAAAAAATTCAAACAAACAAGAGAATATTAATAATAAATTAAAAAATAAATAAATAATAACAAAAACTAAATAATACTAAAAATAAAAGAAAAAACTAAAAAATAAATTCCAGATCTCGTCTTTGTCCAGTTAACGGCAATGCAATCATCCCAGTATATTTGTAAAAAAGAATTCGAGATCTGGAACGATTATGTCCTCATTAACTTGGCAGGGACGGTCTTCGTAAAACTTTTAGAGGCATTTTTTATCCTTAGTTTTGTTTTTCCTTTTTATTTAATTTTTAATAAGTAAATATATTTATATTTTTTCCTTTTTTAAATCATAAACTTATATTAATCATTTTTTTATTTTATTTATACTATTTTTTATTTTTTATTATTATGTATTTTTTTACTTTATTTATTAGTAATATTCTCTTGTTTTTTTTTTGAATTTTTTACTCTATGAATTTTTTTCCTTTTTTTGGATTTTTTTCCTCATTTTATTTATCATTTTTTATTTTAATTTTAGTTTTTTATTTTATTTTTATTTTTATTTATTTTTTTATTTAATTTATTAGTAATATTATCTTTTTTTTTTGTTAAAATTTTTTACTCTATTTTAATTTTTCCTTTTTTTGGATTTTTTCCTCATTTTTAATGTTTAATTATCATTTTTTTAATTTTTTCATTTAGCGAGGGAACATCCGTCGCTATTCCATTCGCAAATAGCATCGCCGTCTAAATTGACGCTCGGATTCACGGAGTGACCAATTTGGTTCATTTTCGATAACATCGAGGACTAAATTGGTACTCGCGAAACATCGGAGCTAAATTGGTTCACAAGGTAAACATCAGAGACTATTTTAGACTTTTGCCCTTTTTTTTAATTTATTTATTAGATGTAGAAAATACTGACAGTTTATCGAAGCCTTGATATAATAGAATAGATAATTGGGTAAATTATGTGTCAGACCCTATTTATAGTTTTACTATGAGTCCAGGCCCTATATAGGTTTCGTTCGCTGATAAGGACCAACTGTTTGGAAATTTCAGAGAAAAAAATCATTTAGACACGAAATGACATATTCACCCTCCTAATTTGCCACAATTACACTGAAATACCATCGTCTTCAACATCCGATCGAAATGCAGATCTCACCAAAACTTGGGTTCAAACTTGGGTTCAATCTTGTGTTGCATATCAAACTATCGATATTATTACATGTGATAAACCCAAATCAAAGAAATATCGTCAATTTGCTAAGATTGCAGTTGTTGTGACCAAATATGTTGAAATTATCGTCAGTTTGATATGAATGTTGATAAGTTTCGCAAAAATAACAAATGTCTTAAGGATAATAACAAATGTTGACACAGAAATAACACATCACTGAAAGGTAATAACGCCTTGTTTGCCATAAATAACACATCATGTATACAACCAATGGATAGGGAGAAAATGAACGAAAATCACAAACGACAGTAAAAACAGATGAAAACATCATAAATCACGTCGTTATTGACTTAATTATGTAAAATAGACCTCAATTTCTCATGGGTACCTCGAATTTATACGATTAGTTGCAAGAAACGGATATTGTATTTTCCCCAAATCGTGTAAAAAAGAAATACTTGTAACATAGCAAAAAATAACAAATGTCTTATGGTTAATAACAAATGTTAACTTAGAAGTAACACGTCGCTGAAAGGTAATAACACTTTGTTTGTCGTAAATAACACATTATGTATACAACCAATGGATCGAGAGAAAAAGAACGAAAATCACAAACGACACTAAAAACAAATGAAAACTGCATAATCACGTCGTTATTGAGTCAATAATGTAACATAAACCTCAATTTCTCATGGGTACCTCAAATATGTACAGATTACTTGCACGAAACGGATATTATATTTACCCTAAATCGTGTAAAAAGAAATAGTTATCGCATAGCAACAAAAACAAATGTCTTATGGTTAATAACAAGTGTTGACTTAAAAGTAACACGTTGCTGAAAGGTAATAACGCATTTTTTGTCGTAAATAACACATTCTACATACAACCAATGGATCGGGGCAAAAAGAGCGAAAATCACAGACGACTCTAAAAAATAGATGAAAATTGCATAAAATCTCGTCGTTATTGACTCAATATGGCAATATAGACCTCAAATTCTCATGGGTACCTCGAATATATACCGATTAGTTGCAAGAAACGGATATAATATTTTTCCTAAATCGTGTAAAAAAAATACTTATAACATAGCAAAAAATAACAAATGTCATATGGTTAATAACAAATGTTGACTTAGAAGTAACACGTCTCTGAAAGGTAATAACGCCTTGTTTGTCGTAAATAACACATTCTGTACAACTAACGGATCGGGGCAACAAGAGCGAAAATCACAGACGACTCTAAAAAATAGATGAAAACTACATAAATCTCATCGTTATTGACTCAATAAAGTAAAATTGACCTCAATTTCTTATGGGTACGTCGAATTTATACCGATTACTTGCAATTTATGTCAAAATCTAGATTCGATTTATCATTATATTCTCAATACGCTAAAACCGCATAAATGTCGGTGTTATTGGCCCAATCGACTAAAAATCACGATGTTAACGATGAACAGTGGTGTAAATAAAAGTCAATTTAATTTAATGCCGGCGTTAAAGTTTGTGTTTTATTAGTGAAACTATGATTAAGCAAACAAAAACTTACGTTTTAACACAAAGATGATAACTGATAACATATGGACATATTGTCATGACGGATTGATCTATGCTGATAACACATAGTTCAGAATTTTCTAGAAGCTTCGCGATGCATCTGGATGGTTCTGTGTGGTCAGTGAATACCACCATGATTGACCCGTTATATATTAACACATTTTCAGAATAAAATACCTCTTCCTTATGTTAGCGAAATCAAGAAAAACTTACGTTATAACACAAAATAGTGGACTGATAACGGATTATATTGTTGTCAATAACACTTTACTAATTCGATAAATTTCGATCGTTGATGCACTTATTCCAGAAGGTGTAAGATTTTCATAAAGGAAAATATATAATTTGATGAATTTAAACCAAAGAACTCACTCACAAATCAAATTTTATTGACGTTGAGGTTAATGGTCCAATGTTGTGGTTGTTTGTCATGTAACCAAGGTCCCATTCGTTGCATAGAGTATACTTCATAATGTGAAATGTAACATTAAAAATTATATCACGAAACAGCTCTAAGTTCGACATTACATCACAAGCAACATTTATAAAATATAACCCTAAACCCTAACCCCAAAACCCTAACCCCAAAACCCTAAACCTCGAACCCCCAAACCCCGAACCCTAATTTAAAAACTATAAACACTAGACATAGAAACCCTATTCTGAAAACTCAAATTGGTAACGCTTTACTTCGTAACTGTAACACATTATTTTATGGACCCTTTAAGCAAAAAATTGATAATCCCGCCAATAGTCCCCTAAAATTCCCTCCCAATAGTACGCCAAAAAATTAAGATTCCCGCCCAAACTATAAACACAAGTGTTACTTCTAATAACAGATACAAACTTACGGGTCTTTATGCTTTTTCCGAAAATATATACTTACTTCCAAAACATCCTTCAACCCTCTTTAATGGCACGAAATTGAAGGACCCCACAAAATTCAAAGTTTATTACCTAATTATTGAAATTATTATTAATTTGATCGTGGGTATGATTTGTATATTTATTTTCAGCTTTAATCGTGAGAAATAACGAAATATAGAAAAGAATAGCAAATGCCTTATAGATAATAACAAATGTTGACTTAGAAGTAACACATCGCTGAAAGGTAATAACGATTGTCTGTCGTAGATAACACATCCTGTATACAAGCAACGGATCGGGAGGAATATAACGAAAATAAAAAACGACACTTAAAACGGATGAGAAGTGCATAAATCTCGACGTTATTAACTCAATAAGGTAAAATAGACCTCAATTTCTCATGAGTACCTCAAATTTATACCGATTAGTTGCAAGAAAAGTATATTATATTTTCCCTAAATCGTGTAAAAACGAAATACTTATAACATAGCAACAAATAACAAATGTCTTATGGTTAACAACAAATGTTGACTTAATAGTAACACGTCGCTGAAAGGTAATAACGCATTATCTGTCATAAATAACACATTCTGTATACAAGCAACGGATCGGGAGGAATATAACGAAAATCATGAACGACACTAAAAACGGATGAAAAGTGCATAAATCTCGGCGTTATTAACTCAATAAGGTAAAATATACCTCAATTTCTCATGGATACCTCGAATTATACCGATTAGTTGCAAGAAACGGATATTATATTTTCCCTAAATCGTGTAAAAAAGAAATACTTGTAACATAGCAAAAAATAACAAATGTCTTATGGTTAATAACAAATGTTGACTTAGTAGTAACACGTCGCTGAATGTTAATAACGTATTATCTGTCGTAAGTAACACATTCTGTATACAAGCAATGAATCAGAGAGAATATAAGAAAAATCACAAACGACACTGAAAACGGATGAAAAGTGCATAAATCTCGGCGTTATTAACTCAATAATGTAAAATAGACCTCGATTTCTCATGGGTACCTCGAATTTATACCGATTACTTGCAATTATGTCGAAGTCTAGATTTGATTTACAATCATGTTCTCGAATTTGCACCCTAATTATACAAGCAAAATCTACCTCGTGCGTCGTCAATATCATAATGAATCCAACATGACATGTCAAAATCGGTTGGATGGTGCAGTCGAATTATTTTGTGCCGATTTAGTGCAAGAAAAATAAGTTCGATCATTAAATAAAAAATGTTCTGTTGATAACATTTTGCAATAGAGTCGTAACACAATATCATTGGAGAGTAACGTTTCTTTGTTACACAGTAACAGTATGCTTTAACTTAGTAACATAAAATGAAGTAAAAGTAACGCTCCATATAAGACCACGAGCAACACGTATAGACTTTCGCTGGAAAAAAATAAGAAATAAAAAAGCATTTTAGTAAGGGTATTTTCGTCAAATAACATTTTTTTGGTCTTATACTCAAATTTTACAGAAAATAGGTCCTCTAAACTAACTCCTTTTCTGACAGGGCCTGGACAGAAATTCAAACATTAGCAGGGCCTGACATGAAATTCTCCCTAGATAATTAGCTGGTGTTTGTTAAAATCAGCCGACGATAATATAAGTGATAAGGTAAAAGAGAACACGAGGACACACCAGATCAATCCAAATCATGGAAAGGAAATTATCCTCTGTGGCAAAGAGCATCACACCATCGCCGATTCAGCAGCTGTCATTCCTCGCTCAGAGATGCAACGCCATTAACCTTGCCGAAGGCTTTCCGGACTTCGCCGCTCCCGACCGTTTCAAGTCCGCCGCCGCCGCCGCCATTGCTTCCGACTTCAATCAGTACAGGTTTTTCCATGTCCCACCTCCACCTCATTCTCTCCTTTTTACTTCTCCTAGTGAATTGAAGAATATTTCCGTTTATCAAAGTGAAGGCACGTCCAAGGCGTCTGCGATTACGTGGCTCTTAAAATGAAGGAATCGCAGGGACTTGACATCGACCCAATCGAAGACGTCGTGGTCTGCTGTGGGCAATCTGAGGCATTCGCCGCCGCAATCTTCGCAAGTTCGATTTGTTGTCGCTTTTCCCTTTTTGTTTTACTTACCGTTCGTTCCTCTGTTGGCGTCTCCACTCTTAATTTTTCTCTTTGGGGGTTCAGTAATCGATGGAGGCGACGAGGTTATCCTCTTCGATCCGTCCTATGAAACCTACGAAACTTGCATTAAGCTCGCCGGAGGAATACCCGTAAGTTGGGTGTTTACGGCGAAGTTATTTATTATGGCTTTCATAAGATTTGCTGCTATGGCGAATTGATAGTGGGAATGGAAAACCGACAGGTGTACGTTGGCCTTGATCCACCTCACTGGACATTGAACTCTGATAAACTTGAAAGGGCTTTTACTGCCAAGACAAAAGCTTTGGTCTTGAATAGGTAAGCTGTTTCTGAGCGTACTTTAGTTGTATCTAATTTCTTCTGCTTGCATCTTTTTATGACATCTTAAAATGGCAGGATTTGTGACATCTTTTCATGACACTAGTTTCATTGAAGTACTGTAGTTTCAGCCCTGTACGAATTCTAAGAGATGGTTCAATTGTGTCTCAGCCCTCACAACCCAACTGGGAAAGTCTTCTCCGAGGATGAGCTTCAGCAAATTGCTAGAGCTTGCCAGCAGTGGGATGTGCTAGCAGTAACAGATGAAGTACGATATGATCGCCTATTTTTTTTCTTCTTCTTTAAAAGTGCTATTATTATTATATATTCCATGAAGCCATAGACTACTTTTGATTGAAACCTTCTTGCTTCCATCCCAAGGTATACGAGCAGATCACATTTGACGGGACAAGACACATATCACTTGCTTCGTTGCCCGAAATGCAGAAGAGAACGATTATTACATCTTCCCTGTCGAAAACTTACAGTCTCACAGGTACAGTCTCCTAGCTTCATCTACATGTGCAATGTATGTGGGCATAAAGATTTACTATTCCGAATATAGTAAAATGAACAAATTAGTGCTTGTATTATTATACAAAAGCCTCGCTGGTGATCCTCAAACTTTTAAAAGCACCGTTTGAGTTAGGATTTTGCTAAAGTTTGAGCAGTAACAGTACGTAGCATATTTGCCGTTCACTCTTTCCAATATGAACTTTGTACTAGGATGGAGGATTGGGTGGGCTATAGCTCCCCCAATCATTGCCTCGGCAATAAGAAACATCCACGTCAGACTTACCGATAGTGCGCCTGCACCTTTTCAAGAAGCTGCTCTAACTGCTCTAAGAAGCCCGCCCGAGTATTACTCTTCGTTGAAGAGGGTAAGAATCTTTTTCCTGCTCCGTGGTCTTCTTCACTCAACAACATATCAATGTGATGATTGATTATATATGGCGACGATGTACGTTTAGGATTACGAGTCGAAGAGGGATACCATTTTCAACCTTCTTAAGAAGGTCGGGTTCGTGGTGAAGTACAAGCCTCAGGGTTCATTCTTCCTATTCGCACGGCTTCCCGATACTTGTCCCCTTTCTGATGTGAGTTGCCCGAGCTATATACTAATTCCACCCGTCTCAAAAAACGTCTACCTTAATCTTGCTAAGTAGTGAAAAGGGTTAATTAATTTTTTTTAATCCTGTAATGTAGTGCTTAAGGCATTAGAAAGACATAGAATTTCGGGGGTTGACATTATACGGGAAATAACTGCCAAAATTAAGCAATTTAGGGACATTATACGTAGGAACCATGCTTAATTAAAATTTGTTATCCGTATAATGCTACCCCTTAAATTCACCAGAACCCCAGATTATACGTTGAAACCCTAGAATTTGGGGCAAAATCTAGGATCTCTGCGTACAAAATTCTTAAAATGCTTAATTTTGAAAGTTATTATCCCTAGAATGCTGACCTTTAATTCGTTGTCACTATAATCCTACAGTCCCTAAAATTACAGGACAACAAAATTTAAGCTTAGCGAAAATATTAATAATTCGGCATTTGATCGTTGCAGATAGAATTCGTCGAGGAGCTAATAAAGCAAGCAGGGGTAGTTGCAGTTCCTGGGGCTGGATTTTTCCATGAGGAAGACGGCCATTACCATAGTCGATTCGTTAGGTTTGCATTTTGCAAGAGCGACGAAACTCTAGTTGCTGCTACGGCCAAGATGAGCAACTGTAGTGATCTTCTTAATGCCTACCAACTTAAAATTCGTCTCAAAAAACATCTCTCTTAGGCTATAGCAGCTTTTACTATATTTGAATACATCAAAAGACAGTGCTGATAGAGAGAAAGAAAGTTGTTAGGATCGGTTAACGTGTTTAGAGGGGGGTGAATAAACACTTTGGCTCTTTATCGATTATTTAATTGGTTTGTGCGTAGACTGGTATTCAATCAGTGACCGGTCAGTATTAATGCGGAAGATGATACTGAACGATTGTAACCGATATGAAAATGAGGTGTGTGAGTGTGTGAAGAACCGAGTTGTTTATGGAAGTTCGGAGTTAAACTCTCCTACGTCTCCCCTTCTTCCTCAAGAGGAAGGTCCACTAGATTTTCAGCTATACAAGATAAAGTACAACTTATCCAGCTAAACATAGGTTAATCTAGTGAATCACCTAGGGAGTCGTAGCTAACAATCCACCTACTTCAACAACTTTTTACAGTCCGTTGGAATAAAGAGTATAAACTACGAACAGTTATATAAGTTATATGTCTTTTGACTTCACTATTATTTCTCTCTTTGAAGTGTTTGAAGGTTGTTGATAATAGCTTAGAACGCGTGAAGTATATATCTTCAGCTTGTATTCCTCCTTTTATAGCTGAAGTTTGAATTAGAAGCCGTTGTGAGATAAACTCTTCACTCTGCACAGTGTATTAATTGACTTTCCCAAAATGGGTCTGTCCGGTCTTTGTTGCGGTTCATCCTGCAACTTTTGCTTCATTCCTTATTTGCGCTAGTTGACCTCTGCTTCCCTCTTGGTTGACAGCCTTGCATTGAATGTCTGTCTGAATTTTTCTTTTTGTCTTAGTACGCCCTTGTCTTTGTGTATATAGCCTGTCCAAAGTCGGTCAATCTCTTTCCAGTACTTCGTTAGTTTATATTGTGCTTGACCGGTCGAACGAGTTCTAAGTTCAATTCGGTCTTTCCAGTGTAGAGTTCGTTCCTTAGTGCAGACCGATGTTTTGAATCTCCGATTTCATGTCTTAAGCCACTGTTAGTTAAGTTATGTCAACACCAAAACTATTAATCCGAATATTTGAATTCGTATTACTAGCAATTTCCCTTTTTGGTGATTGACAAAAGTCAATAGCAGAAAACCAGTTTTCATTCATATAAAAAAGAATTTGATACAAACTACACACTAATCATACCCATTGCTCGTAGATATCCGCTCCATCTCCTTTAACTTGATGACGTCCCTGTACGCACTTTCCTTTATATCATGAAGTCTTGCAAGATCTGCCAGTTGGTCCTTTGTAAAACTGCAGGCCAAGTGCCTTAGACTGCTGCCGTCATACTGCACTTCAACCTGACCGGCTTCACTAACCGAAATACCAGATGTATGTTTGCTTAACAATCCGGTATTAGTGCGGCTTCGATTGCTGCTCTTTTTGGGTTATCCAATTTGAGATATATCTGTGAGATGAACTTATGAGAATCAGCTGAGGTAGAGCTAGGGTGGGTCTGTTTGTGTTTTCTGCTGCTATTAGTGCGGCTTCAACTGCGACTCTTTTTGGGTCATCCACTTTGAGATATATCTGTGAGATGAACTTCTGAGAATCAGCTGAGGTAGAGCTAGGGTGGGTCTGTTTGTGTTTTCTGCTAGTGCCACACTTTCCCTCTTTTTGGCAATAACCGGAGTTTGAGCAAACTGACTGGCTATATGTTTGGTCAGCTCAGCCAGTTGAGCCTTGATGATCTCCAGGTCTAAGCAGACATTAGAGCGAAGAACGGCTAAATCGTTCGAGAGAGCTTTGAACTTCTCATATTTATGCTGCCGGTAACTGTCAATTTTCATGGTGAGCACAGACATTTTTCTGAAAGTTTGCTTCACCAAGGAGACCTCTTTTGTTCCATCCATGATTTCAAGCGGAACAGGAGAGGTCTTAGGAGGTTCGTCCGGTGGGCCTGAAGGTGCTGGAGCTGCTTGAGAGATGTCGGGAGTCGAAACCTATACCGGTTGGGGATCCGCAGATATAACAAACGACTCGGTACTACAGCAGTGGCTGAAGTACCTTAATCGACGGCAACATCGGTAGAGTGTGAGGGTTCAGCATCCATCGACGCAGAAGTACTATGAAAAGTAAGAAGTAGGGGCTGTGGATTGAAAGCTGGGATTTCAAAAGGAATGGACGTGGACACATCTGCCAAATTCGGCAGTGAAAAGTCTGAAATTGGTTGGCGGAAGAACAGTGGAGGAACCGCCGTAACCGATAATGAAACCTCCGTTTCAGGGGTTGAGCGAAGAACTGGTCTGGTTTCCAGTAGAAGACTGGTGAGAAATGAGCTGTCTGAGAGGGCTGACAACGGAGAAACCGGTGCGACGACAAGGGCCGTTGTGGTGGTAGAGACAACTGGTGTCGGAGAAGAGGTTGAAACAGTAGCTGAGGATGAAGAGAGATCCGTCTGAATCCTGTTGAGAACAGTTGCGTAATAGACCTCCATGCTGTGCATCTCAGCCTCCAATCTTGTCAGGACTTGAAGATCGTGAACCGCATCAAGTCCCGTCGGTTTGATATTCTGCCTTCGCTGATCAATGTAGTGCTGCAGCTGATCCATTTTGAGAGGGAGACTGAGGAGTTCCTGAGCGCTCAGCAGGACTTGGATGGATTGGATTTCCAGTAGCTTGATGATCTTGGCCTCGGTCTTCGTGGCCTTTGTCAATCGAGCAGTGGAAACTTTCCGACTGAATGGAGTATATCGAATGTCGAGCCAGTCCTCGAAGTTCTGAAGGTCGGTTGCGATGTTTTCATCAATCTATTCGCTGATGAGATTCCAGACGGTTTCATCGATGGACTCAGGAGACTCAGAGATGGCCTTAGCTTTTCCATTGCCTTTGTCAACCGGTACGGTCCGTGCTGATTCCTTTATTACCACACCGCCTTGTCTCGGGACGGTTTGAACCACGTGACCGGTTGGCCCTGAGATTGGAGATGCATCGGTTATTTGTACTTGTGGTTGAGCAGTTTGGTGTTGTGATGGCGGAGTCGGTTCCTGAACAGAGAATAAGGGCTGGTTAGCAGTACTTGCCAGGGCATCTTTAGATTTGGAGGGCAGAGCAGCGGTATTAGGTCCGGTTGCTGTCTTCTTCTTGGGTGCCGTGCTTCGCGGTTTCTTGAGCACCACTGTAAGCGGTGCTTCATCGTCAAAAGAAGATGCCAGAACCAATTGTTTCCTTGTCGATTTCGAGGGAACTGATTTCTTGTCACCCCTTTGTTGGGGTAGCTGCGACCGGTTGCTTGGGGCGGACAGATGTGTGTTTCTTGGACGACCATGGAGCATTAGATTCTTCAGAAGCCTTCCTTTTGGTCGGTTTCTTTGTGGGCTCAGTCATTGCTACCATTTGGCGGATGAACTCAGCCGTGACTATCTGAACACTCTCCAGCAGTTGGACTGACCCAACATCGGGAACCTTGTGTCTGAGGAGAAAGGAGAGTTGATGAGCAAAGTTCTTGAACTGCCTCTCATGAATTGGCAGTATCCCCTTCAGTACCGAGAAGATCAAGGAAGCCCAATTGATCTCCATGTTGGTCATGATGGCAACCATGGCTTGTTTTGTCGCTAGTCAGCATGTCAAAGGAACCAGCTTTTCCCAAAACAGACTTCGCCACCACATCATAAAGCAGACGAAATTTCAGTTTCTAAACCACTTGCTTATCTGAGTACTTGAATGATTTTTTCGTCAAGGACATCGTAGCCTTCATTGATTCCTTGACATCATCTGAGACGTTGATGATGGTTGCCCAGTACTCGGCAGGTTAAATAGCTCTGCGAAATAGGTCTCGGAGATTTCAATCCGCAGACCATTGATGAGACACTGCAGACGATCGCCAACGACGAGAACGGTGGCGAAGAACTGATGCAACACGTCTGGGTAGAACTCAGAGGTGCACTGGAGAAAGGTTTGGAGCCCGGTCGCAATTAGGGCTTCAAGTATGGGGACAAAACCCTCATGCTCGGTGTCCATGCTATTGCTAAAGTTGATTTGCAGTCGGTTCTGGTAAGGTCGTTGTGAACGGGTGTCATTGCTTTCTGATTTCAGTTGAGCTTAGAAGAGGATTATGGAGGAATTTGGGAGAGATAGTTTCTGCTTTGGTGAGTTGAAGATAATGACGGGAACTCTTCAATTGATCACGAAAACAAGTATTTTCAGCGAGATAAAGCGTGTTTTCGCATTAAATGCACGAGACGTCTTGTCGTTTAGCTTTCCTCTCACATTATTAAATGTGGTACCACATATCTCTGTTGATTTGTACAGTGCTCGTCGCCAGTATTCTTGAGAAAATGTACTACGACAGAATGTGTGTCATTGATGACGTGTATTTATTAAAAACGATTTCGATCAGTCATTGGTCAGGCAATGGAAGTATTCGGGTATCAATATCGTTCTGAGGAAAAGTTGTCGGTTTTATGTTAGAGAGTAACCGGTTTCAGAAATAGAGAATGAGAGAAGAGAAATTCGGTATTTAGGAAAGGATTTGTGACTAAGGTCGGCTTTAGTCGAAACTGACATGATTGGTGTATTTTGACCAATACGAAAGAAGTGATTGTTTTATAAGGAGGTTTACCACGATCATCAAGTTGCACGGTTTTTATAGTGTCTAGGCAACCAATTATATCAATCAATTTGATATACAGTGTTCCTGATACGAACCCGGATGGAGGTTCGCACGTGAGCTGAGATCGTCCTTAAAAGATATAACGCAAACATAGACGTGTTCAAACGGTTTGAAAAACCGTAATCGTACCGACAGTCAACGGTTTGGTTAACCGTGGTCAACAGGTTTAAACCGTAACCGAACCGTTATTTAATAAGGTTCGGCTACGGTTATCGAAATTTCTAACCGTAAACCGCCGGTTATAACCGGGTTTGAGCCGCCGATTTTCTAATAAATAAAATTAAAAATATATTGTTCCTTGAGTTTTTTATAGTTATTTTTTATTTGTATATTATACGAAAAGGTCATTTTTTTACCGTTGCTTCTATGTTTCTTTTTTATTCTATGTTTCAATGACACGGAAGAAGGAAAAGGCTATAATGAGTGCTCGTCGGACACTCCCGGAAGCAAAAATTATTCGATCATATTTTTTTATGGTGTAATTGTGTTTTTCTAAGATGAATGAAATTTTTATCTTATTAAATAAAATTAATTCTTTTTTTGCTTATTTAGGTCATAAAAAGAAAATCCAAAAAGAAAAAATAAATTGAAACCGTAAACCGGCGGTTCAAACCGTAACCGTAACAGGCTCCTCCGGTTACAAACCGTAACCGTAACCGTGGTTACCGCGGTTCGGTTACGGTTAGAGATTTTCACTAACCGTGAACCGGCGGTTATAACCGTGAACCGTAACCGTGAACCGTTTGAACACGTGTACGCAAACACGGACTACTACGGACTCGATAAATAAAATGGGATAAATAAATAAAGATAACACCTGACGCAAACTGGAAATGGATAGGATGCAATTTGGAGAATACGAATTGCGAGGGTTGGACACAACAAAAGTAGGATATACCTATCTCCTTCGAGCCACAACGAACGGTTTCCGAAATTCTATCCCCTCGACCCGAACCGACCCTCAAACAACAATATTAGGACGACGCCTAACACCTTTGAATTACGGGCTGCGTTTGGGCGAGAGTTTTGACGCCACAACTAGCTAAATTGCAATAAAACACTAGTTGATAAGTCGGGTGGAATTCCGAAGCAAATCCGGGCTAATTTGCGAGAAACTAGCGAAAGGAAAATAAACTCACAAGGTTTATCGAATAATCAAAGTCTGAATTGTTTCTCCATCATACACGACATATATAGTCTAAGCTTAATAAGAAACAATAAACAAATGGCCAATGAATTATTAATGAGGTCAAAGGTGATTAAAATTTAAGCTAATACCCATGTAGTCAAATTGAGTTGATCAAACTCCCATGACTTCAAATGACTCGTTGGTTTTGCTGGTCAAAGGAACTCATTGGTTGTCCCTTAATATTCCTTGGCTTTACTTTGCTTATTTGGGCCTTCTAATGATGTAGCTCGTAGGTACTAGGGCTGGCCTCGAGCCCACTTGGTTCTTGACTCCTCACCTCGACGATGTTGTAGCATTTGGCTAAGCCCTCTTTAATTGGGTTGGACTTTTGATCAGAGGTGTTGTGAACCAAGACGTTTAAGGCCTCATCCATTTGCTTCTTTCTTGATCTCGTCATTGGTCCGGTGATGTTGTGAAGTGGGTCTTCGACCGCTTTTATATTTTCTCGACTAGCCGTGGTCGCACCCTCGCCATCGACTTGTGCACTTGCTTGCTTCGCATCATCTCCTCTCCCTTGGAAAGGATTCGTCCTCGACCACATAATCTGTACTTTCAAACGGAGATAAATCAGAAACATTAAAACTCGTACTAACACCATACTCACTCGGTTGGTCGAGCTTGTAAGCATTGTCATTGATTATCGCCAACACTTCGAATGGTCCGTCGCCTCGTGGGTGTAATTTGGTCCGCCTCGCGGCTGGGAACCGTTCCTTTCGCATATGAATCCACACCCACTCGCCAGGTTCGAAGATAACGCGCTTACGCCTTTATTTGCCTTTGTCGCGACCTTTCGGCTATTCTTCTCCAAATTTGCACGCGCTTGCTCGTGCAACTTCCTTACCTGTTTAGCCCTCTCAACACCATCCATGTTAATCTTATCCTTCAGAGGCAATGGAGTTAAATCGAGTGGAGTTATAGGATTAGAACCGTAAACAAGCTCAAATGGAGAAAATTGCGTAGAAGAATGAATCGTACGATTATATGCAAACTCAGCTATTGACAAACAATCCTCCCTACTTTTTAAATTCTTTTTTATCAATGCACGAAGTAAAACGCCTAGGGTCCTATTCGTTACCTCGGTTTGGCCATCGGTTTGGGGGTGACTAGTAGTCGAAAATAATAATTTTGTACCTAATTTCCCCCAAAGACTCTTCCAAAAGTAACTTAAAAATTTAACATCCCTATCAGAAATAATGGTTCTTGGAACCCCTGCAAACGAATAATCTCCCTAAAGAATAAATCAGCGACATGCTTAGCATCGTCGGATTTATTACATGCAATGAAAGGAGCCATCTTAGAAAACCGATCAACCACAACTAAGATAGAATCTCTCCCTTTTTGAGACCTTGTTAACCCAAGTATGAAATCCATCGATATGTCGCCCAAGGTGTTTGAGGAATGGGAAGTGGAGTATACAGTCCGTGTTTTAGGAATTATATATAAAAAAAATTTAATAATCTAAAACTATATATATTAAATTAAATAAAACAATAATAATAATAATAATAACATTAAAAATTTTAAATAATAGCCAATTTATTGCGAATGTTGAGGATGGTCACAACGCAGAGTCTAGAGACGAGATAGGAACGATAGTTTTACTTCATAAAAGATGGTTACAATACCATTACGACGTGTGAAGGTCCAACACAAAAGCAATTAAAACTGCGAATACCATAAAAGACAGAACAATAGTTTATTTTGCTTCATTAAGGGAGGTCACACACAAGTGCACCTTGTGATAACCCAACACACAAAAGCAAGTAAAACTCCAAACAAACCCAAAAGCAGAGCAAGGTAGAGTGATAGCATATCTAAATTATGACGAATTCTTGCATATTCTTCACTCTCATTCTCACGGCCTTGCTGCTGTCCCCAATTCATATTGGCTATCTAACCCAGAAATTTCGAAAACAAGATTGTTGAAGACGTGGGATTTATGGTAGATGATGCTATTGTGTTGTTCTACCAATGTCTATTTATAGGCATGAATGGCACAAAAATATCATTATCATACCCGGCAAATCCATTAAATGATACAGACGAGTTTTTGACTTGAGGATTTGACGCCGCGTGAGAAAGTGATATTTCCTTTGTCGATTATCAGATTTTTCCTCGCGCAAACCTTTCTCGAAAAACTCGTCGATTACATATCAATCTTACCAAAATAATATTAAATAAATAAAGCTAAAAAAAATATATATATATAATAATAAAAATAATAATAATAATAATAATCATAATACATCAAAAAAAAGGGCCTGTCACGGCCTTAAAAACAAAACTCACGGCCGTGACAGATATACGCTACGACACTGCCCCAATTCACGGCTTGTAACATTAAAGATCACGGCCGTGAACCAGATCGACGAAATATCCAAGGCCACTGCCTTAATTCACGGCCTAGGACCTCAAGACCCACGGCCGTGAACTTGGCAATTAAGTCCACTGCTACGAGTCACGGCTTGTGTATACGTAGCCACGGCCGTGACTTTGACGGGTCACTTAAAATAATAATAATAATAGGTTATCACGGCCCGTGTCTCAGCAGTCACGGCGGTGACGTAGTCGGGCTTAACTCACTGTCCGCAGTCACGGCCCATGACACACGAGTCACGGCCGTGACTCGGACGAATGAAACCCTTCTGCTCCACTTCATGGCCTATGCATTGTTATTCACGGCCGTGCAGCTTTCGATTTTAACCTTTTAAAACAAAATCCGTCACTCTCTTCGTCTTTTTCACACCGAAAAACAAACCCCAATCGACAATTTCTCGTCTAATCACCCCCAAAACACAACTCTGGGCACCACCGTCGAACACACTTCCGGGGACACCACACAAACCATTTCACATTTCAACGTGAGTAAATCAAAGAGGTATGTAATTTTTCCAAACGCGATTTCCAGCGAATTTAGGTGATGATTGGGTTGTAATTTGTGTGTTTGCTAATCTCATGTTTCCATATATGCTTTGACCATTGTGGGTTCCATAAATTTGTTGCTCTCATACATGAATTTGAATATATAAGGAACCCTAGATTTTCGATTTTGGGGGATTTTCGAATTGGACCTCATATGGTGTTTTTCTTGCTCTTTCATGGATATTACATGCTTCTAACACCTTGGGTAAAGTTAATTTGGTGATTCCATTTTTCAATTTTGAATTTTCGGATTATGGAACCCTAATTTTGAAAATTGGGGAATTTTGGGATGTGATGGTGGAACTTGTTGCTTGTAAGGGTGATTTAGCTGTGACATTATCGTTCAAAGAATGTGCTCGGGTGATCAATTTTGCAATTAAAAGGAGTATTTTAGCTCGTGCTATTATGTGTTCGACAAAATGCGGCTTTGAATTTGTATATGTTCTTGCTTTAGAATTGTCAATTTTGCCGCTACGTTGGTCGAGTCGAGCTGTGTTGATTATCTTTTTCTCACCAACTAACATTTGGACTTCTAGGTACTATGGGTAAAAGCCGCTCAGCTGCATCAACGAGTCGTCCACGTCGAGGCCAAGGCACGACGTCACTGCTAGAGTCTATGGGGCAGTTTGACGATGAGACACACCAGGCCCGTTACAACTGGCTAAAGGATATGCAGTTCATTCCGACCGATCAGATAGATCATGACACGCTGGCGAAGTATCAGATCGACCAGCAAGTGGCCGGGTACGTGTCCCTCAGTGGATGGCTCGACTTCTTTCATATCGACGAGTCGGCGTACAAGGAGCTGACCCTGGAGTTCCTATCCACATTCTCTCTCGAGGAATACGGGCTGAACGGAGTCAAGTTTCAGGCATTTAACGAGGAACACAAGGTGGACGTAGACGACATCTGTCGAGCGATTGGGGCACAGGTACCATTTTTCGGGCGCCAAGGACCTTTTCCCGATATGCATTACAAGGATTTTCTTGCGAGTTCGATGGTGCGCCAGGCCTGTTGGGCTGAACTCGCTAGGCCCGGTGAACCCGACTTTAGTGTGAAGACCTCGAAGGCGTCTTCACTCCGAAGCCCGGGCCTGCGCTATATTCACCATCTGTTGTCGAGCTCGCTCACACCACGGGGCGACTCGCATGGCGCGATTGGCCTTCGAGATCTGTTCTACTTAGCCAAGATGCAGCGCGCCCAACGGGTGCACTTAGGGATGGCCATGGCCCAAGCCGATGTTCGGAGTCACGGGAAGCTCGCAGTTGGGCCATTTGTTACGAAGGTTATCAAGGGGCTTAACTTGTGGCCAGCGAATCCACCAGAGATGGCGATAGTGGGTGGGCGAAATTTGGTGAAGATGAAGATGTTGATCCACATGGTCCCGCACGAACAAGGTTTACCTCTGGCACGAAGTCTATCGTGGGCAGACGGACCTGGGCGACGAAGTCCCCGAGCCACTAGCTATCGAGGGCGTGGGGCCATTCCCTGTTCACTCAGACGCTGCTGGACCTTTCCATTCCTCCGGCTATCACGAGGGCGAGTCCTCGGGTGTCACTCCTTTTGCGTCAGCCGCAGATCTTGACACATTGCGCCAGGAAATGCTACGCTTCAATGAGGAGGCCATACGACGTGATGAGGAGACACGGCGCCGCCAGGACGAGTATGAGCGTCGAAACGAAGAAGCTCACAGACGCTACCGCGAGGAGCAACACCGCTATGAGCAGGCCCTTAAAGCCATGGACGATGCGGTCAGGCGATCACAGGAGTCACTGGTGTTCCTTCGCCCTCAGCAGCCCTCACCACCACCACCTTAGTTCCGGTTTCATTTCGGATGTTACTTTTGTAGAACACTTTGTGCGTTTGGTCTAGTCTTCCCGACACTTTTGATGATTATGACTCGTTTTGCTTTCTACTTTTTACTTTCATCGTGCATTTAATTTTCTTTTCAATGTTTTCAGGAAACGTGATACAATTTATATCACTACGACCCAAAATATTTCACAATCAGTGAAGCAACCATGTTCAACTACATCAAATGCTCGAGGCAGGGTCACGCCATTTTTTTTTTCAGGGGAGTCACGTTCTTATCAACTTCTTTTACCTTCCTTTTATTTATTTTACACGTTGAGGACAACGTGCATCTTAAGTGTGGGGAGGGGGAATTTTGTTGGAAATTTACGTGACATTTTTTCTGACGTGCTGTGGCTATTAAATCTATAGGAGTCTGGCATGATTGTTTGCGTTCATCTCGAAGTTGGAGTGCATACTAGGGAGTCTAGTGAGCGATAAAGACATGCATCAGTGATTTAATCTTTTCAGCATGAATAGATATGGTGTTACTTTGAGGGATTCACACACATAACCCATTTTCCGTTGTGAGAGTTTGAGCTGACGAGCTTTTGCTCATTTTTCTTGGTTGTGTGAGTAATGCATAATTTACGTCTCTCTAGAACTTGCTTGTTTGATGCGCATTGAAATTGCTTATAGTATGTTCTGTACGAATATGACGAAGGCATTAGGAAATAAGTCCACGGCCAAAGTTCCCAACCACAACTGATCACCGTAGTTATGAGCCTAAGCCTTTTTATTTCTTAAACCTCGTATATCATAATCCTCTAACCTGAATAAGCCTCCAGATATCATTTGAACCCGAGTTAAGTAGAATTGAAGATTGAATGTCAAAGTCGAAAAGCGCAGTCGGATGACGCCCCGAGATAACGCCGAAAACACTCGAGAACTCTCTCTTCAACAAGTTTCAACTCACAAGGAGTTGGCGAAAGGGCAGCACACCGCAACGCGAAGGGGTATTCAAAAAAAGAAGAGAGAAAATGTATGGCTGCTGGGAAACTGAAGCAAGAAGAGGGTAAACTGTTGCGAAAAGAAAGAAAGAACCTTTCCTTCGATAATCTTCCACTCTCGTGAATTACACATCATCTCTCATTATGAGACGTGGGAGAAGAAAGGCTTAGTGGAACGCAGCAGAAACAAGAGGAATATGAAGACGGCGTAACCAGAAAGGCTAATTCGTGGCGCGCTTTAGACAATGACATGAAGACCGACTGACTGCTACTCATATGTGATTCCATTACCACCTCATCACTTTTTGACCCCGTTCAACCCGGAAAAGACCTTCTTATTCATGCTAACTGCTTTAAGTAGTAGACCTGCGATTGACTTGCAAGCATATGGTTTAGACTAGATTATTGCATGAATTGAGCGATTCACCGATTTATTAGCCTATACACTGAGTGATTTGAGTGAATCCCTGCGAGGTGTGGATCTCGGTAGTGCTAAGGAAATTCGTGTCGATTAGTGCTGATTATTGTTGCAGTGTCCATAATTGCTTGCTTGATTCCATTTTGTGTTTTCCATCTGCGTTGGTGAATTGTGAATGGTCATGCCACTATTTTGTTACCTTTTCTTGCTTCTAATTTGCTTGAGGACAGCAAAAGCTTAAGTGTGGGGAGGTTTGATAAACGTATTTTAATACGTTTATTGTTGTGTTTATTTGGGTTATAATAGGATATTTTTGGTTATTTCATGTATTTCTTGGCTCTATTTACACCCATTTAAATATTATAGGACATTCGAACTGTTATCAAGCGAAAAGGAACGAAAACGAGGCGAAAACGATGCACAAACGGCGAAGTATGAAGCTGCCAGTCATTAGTCACGGCCGTGAATCACCTCGCAAGTGGCCGTGAACGATGGCAGCAAGCTTAAAAGACAAAACACTCCATCGTCACGGCCGTGACTGAGCACGCACGAGGCCGTGAAGCTCGGCAGAGAGCTCTAAGAAGAAATTTTCACCTCTTCACGGCCGTGACTAGGCATGCACGAGGCCGTGAATTACGACAGAGACTTGAAGAAGGTCACGTCACGGCCGTGAATCATCATGCACTAAGCCGTGAACGACGGCAGAGGCTTAAATAAAGAAAAGACCTCAAGTGTCACGGCCGTGAATGTCATTGCAAGTGGCCGTGAACTGTAACCGAAAGTCAAGATTTAGGGTTTAAGCCGCCATCACGGCCGTGACTCCTAATGCACGGGGCCGTGAAGGGTTTAAGAAATGCGAAAAGTCAGCCTAAATGCGTCGTTCACGGCCGTGAAGGCCCGTTAAGAGGCCGTAAACATGCCAAAGAAGTGGAGGAAGAACACTAGAAGCTGCTCTTCCATTCGGAGACACGTAAGGGACGATCCAACGACACAGCCACGCTTAGTCGATCGAGGAACGAGAGCTTGTTAGGAAATATTTTGTAGTGTTCAATTTCATTATATTATCTTTGTTGGTTAGCTTTATTAAACTTTGGGCTAATTCTTAGTTGGGTTAGTTCTTAGTTATTCATGTAATGGGCCTTCACAAGAGGCCCACCTATTATATACCAACTTGTGGTATAAATAGGAAAACCCTAACACATAGTTAGGTGTGCTTGTGTGTGAAGATCAAATAAACAATTTTAGAGAGAGAGTCTCCTCAAGAACACCACCAAGCCCCACACGCCCCGAATTTAAAACTCGATCATTTGGCGTGTTTAATCCGTCCGAAGTCGTATTGTTGGTGAAATCTCGGACCAACAGAGCTCCACCTCAGAAACGCCATATTCACTTCTTAGGGAAGTTTTTAGGAGTTCTCAATCCTCGTTTCCTTTGAATCTCGTTGTTGTTTTGTCTAATATGAGTAGCTAATCCTCTTGTGTGTTGGGGAATAGATGAACGTTGGGTTGTGTCGTAGTTAAGGCGTAGGATAATCGTGAACACGTGTATTCGACTATTTATCGTTCTTTGTCTCAATATGTCTATGTGTTGATATGAATGTGTGGTACATCGTTTAGGGCGAAAACTAAATAACGACTAGACCATTCGTAGACGTTAGGATTCGAGAAATTGCTAAACTTAGATTCCCACGAGCGTTTAGGGCGACAGCAAATCCGTAAGTGGGTAGGAAATTACTGCGATTTAGTCGATAATCACGTAGGAGCGATATTCCGTAGCCTTAGCGGACAGCACCCAGCGGGATTCGAATCCCGAACACATATTTGTCATCTTAAGTCACTCGTATTATTTCTAGTTGTACTTCCTTAGTCTTCCAATCCTTTAGGTTGCTTTGCTAAATTTGTCCGTAGCATAAACAAATCCTGCTATTTTATTTAGGTTAAATATCGAGTCGATAGGTCAATACTAGTAATCAATTTATTCCTCGCGTTCGATACTCGGATATTCACTATAGCTATATTACAAACGATAGGTACACTGCCTATTGCGCGTGGTTCTAGTTATAATATATTCTTTTTAATTATTACTTGACGTACTTGCACGAACTTTTAATACATTAACGTACACACACGCGATCAATCCGCATTCGGTTTTTAAATTTATTTTCTTATATTTTTTATTATTTTCTTTTGAAAATCATATTTTTATTTCTTATCTCAATAAAAAAACATGTTTTTTATTATAAGAATTTCTACATATAGTAATTCACAAAATATCTGAATTTATGATTCAAATTTACATAATAAATAATAAACACAATAGCACAAATTCACATTAATTTTTTAACTTGCATCTCGATGTTTTTATGTTTTTTTATCTCAATTCTCTAACAAAGTTTTTTGCAATAATTAAATAATATAAATTCAAATATTCTACTTGATATTTTTTTTTTCCATTTTGGACCTTCATTTTTCTTTTTGGACTATTTTTTTAAATTTTTTTTTGTTTCTCTAAATATAAAACCGGATACCGGATATCCGGATTATAGACAAACCACTATCCGTATCCGATCCGGTTTAGTTTAAAATAAATCGGATCGGATATCCGATCCGGTTTTTAAAACCGGGTATTCGTTTCAGGTTTTGAAAACCGGATACCGGATCGAAATCCGGTTTTCGGATATTGCTCACCCCTACGGACAACAACATTCGCTCACATGTTAAGGAAAGGAAGAAAGAAAGAAAACATTGTACTCGCTTGAAGATGCTTTTCCTACCAAAATCTTTTTGGAATTAATTTTAGAAGTACCTTTATCTGAAATAGTTTTAAACTTGTTGGATTTCCGTTTGCACCTGTTTGCTTTTATGGATTTTTCATTTTTCTTTCTTGGAAATCTGATGCATACGTATATACTGGACTAGAAATACTTGGACGTAGGCCACACAACATTGTATCACACTGTTTGTCCAATTAGCCCATGTTTTGGTTGCAACAGTAAATCAAATTTATGTCATACTACTACTAATACATACCAACTAACTGCAGTCCATTTTATTGGATTAGAGAGGAGTTGATATAATAACACAAAATACACAATCCATAACTCACTTATACCTTTCATGGAAAGAAGAGCAATCAGGACAAAACCAATCATCCTCGGGAACATCTTTGAGGGGTGGGTCGACGCAGTCCAAATGCATGCCCGCGCCGCACCCAAGCTCACCGCTTTCGTCGCCGCATATAAGCAGCTCATCTCCTCTGTCACCCAAACCACACGCCCGACAAAAGACGTTCATCATCTCATCATCTTTCGGCTTCATGGGACTATCATCATCGTCGTCGATTTCTTCGACCCTTTTCTTCATATTCTCGAGCGCTCTCATGGCCCAACCGTGGGTGTTGTAGAGAACGTGCTTCTCGAGGGAGTAGCCGTTTTTGCAGACGTACTCCACCAAGTAATCCGCTGAGACGCACGGGATTTCGTGGCTTATGAACTCCTGGACCCACATGTCGGCGCGGGGCATTCCAGGGGAAACGATGGCGAAGTCCACCCCTGATTGGAAGAACCGTGTGTATGGAGGCGAGGTTGCTAGTATGGTGCCATCTCCCGCCTTTATTACGCGTTTCAAAGTATCCTGTGTACCAACAACACATGAACAAGTCTTTTTAGGCGGTATATGATGATATATATATATATATATATATACATATATATATTATGTATGGAAAATGGTTAAATTATGCTATATCCCCCACCACGTTGATATACTGAAATGCACGTTCCTACCCTATGCTTTGTTTTTTAATTACGTGAAACTCCCTCGTAGTGTCTAAAACTTAGTATTGTACCCCAGATTGAGAGGGTGTAACTGCAAGGAGATGAAATAACTATGGTGTATCAAAGGCTTTTTGGTGCTTAGCTTTTAAAAGCACGTGTGGTTCATATGCAATTTATCCTATATAATATTTATATGTGGATTAGTAGTAAATAGCATACCAGTGGAGGGGCGATGCATCCTCCGTAAACAATTACTCGCATTTCATAAAATGCGCCGTGGCCAGTTCTCTCGCGCACAAGGCGCCACTTTCTCGGAGCTTCTAAGTTGATAGCACCGTCTTCGCTTAAGCCTTTCTTGTGCCATTCATGTGGCTCTTCGGGTAAAAATTTCCCAGCTTCGTTAGAGGCTGTTAGGTAGTCTGTCTTAAGAATCCAACTGCAAATAATAAATTAATTAGAAGCAAAGCTAGTGAGTATTGCTATCTATATAGCTAAAGAAAATCTGTCACTTGATATTTATGCTTGGGTTTACTTTTTATTTTATTTTTCTTTATCATGATTAGGGATACCTTCCAGAAGCAGCGGCGGCAAAGAGCTTTTCGGTTCTTCGTATCGGGTCTGGGACGATGAAGTGAGTTGCTTGATAAGACCAAGTATGCGAATCCCTGCAAACTTTTCCTTTCAATCGCTTTATAACTTGCTGAAACTCCTTTCGTTGTAGCCTACGTCCACTCAGTATAAACCAAGGTTGACAAATTGATTCGATACCCTTCGCTTCTTCAGGTGGCTTTTTAACCACCTTCTTGGCTGCAGAGGCTTTTTTCTTACATTTTTCAGTTCCTGGAGTTTCTGCACTTTGCTGCGTAATCACGACTGGTCTGTTTTCCTTCTCTGCAACAGCAGAGCTTTTTAACTTCTTAGATGGTCCTGCCTTTGCTGTAATATCAGCTCCAGCTGCTTTAATATTTGTGTTTTGCTTCTCTTTTCCTTCTTTCTTATTAGATTCATCCTCGATGATCTCCATTCTAGAACCGTTCACCTGACTTGCGTTTGACTTGGCCATCGGACGTTTCTTCGCCTCAGTTAACTTAGGCTCATGGGTATCACTTTTCAGATTTGAACCACTCAACTTAGTATTCTTGCTGTCACAAATCCCTTCAGCTTTAGCAATCTTCTTATCTGCAATGACTTCTGTGCCTTTCTTCTTCACTACAGTAGTTTTCTTCTTTAAATGTTTAGGACCTGCCATTTCATCACGCGTCTTATATGAACAAGGAGATTTAACTTCAGCGGGCTTCTTTTCCTCACTGCCTTCGTCAGTTTTATTTCGACCACTAGTAGCCGAAGCTGTCGTTTCAAGATTCGAGGGGCTATGATCTGTAGCTTCTTCATGTGTTTTATCACAACTTTTGATTAGACTCCTTTTTTGCCTTGCATCATCACCAGTGGGTGGGACCATAGTCAATTTCTCTGTAATACTAGCACTGGCACTATTTTCTCCTGCTTCGATGTCGCGGTGATCATTTTGAATGACAACTCTGTCAAGCTCAGTTAAATTTGGAACTTTGCTGCCGTTCCCTTTGGTAATGCTCTGTCTTCCGTTGAATGGTTTCCTAGCAAGTAATTTATTTTTAACGGGCTTTTTCTTGTCCTTGTCACTTTCCACTTTCGAAACATCTCTAGCTTCAGCATCCAAATTTTTCATGCATGAACTGTTTCCATGTGATGAAGGTTCAATACTTTGGACAACAGGGATTTGGATATCAAGTTCATCTGCTCGACCCAAGGAAAGGTCCATGCTTTTTTTTAACCCTTGAATGTCTTGAATCCCATCATCTTCATCTTCTTGTCTAACCAACGGGGCTTTCACACAGGTAGGTGAAAGATCAATCTCCCGAGAAATATCAAGTGTCGCTGCTCCCAAATCGAGCTTATTTTCCAACAACACTTCAGAACCATGACTCAATTTCCGCGACTTGGAACTGCCATGTGATCCCAGAATTTTCCTCTTATAGAACAGTGTGGATTTATGTCCCTCATTAACAAGGGGTGAAGACTTCTCTGAAAGCCTTTTATTGACAGTATTATGAATTTCACCTTCGTCCAAGTCCAGGGGCATGCCAAAATCACCACCAACCCAGCTTTTATTTACGTCTGAGGCACATGGACTATGGAAACTACTTTTGGTTCCACCCGACACTAGATGCAAACTAGTGTTTTTGAGATTGCTGCTAAAATGGTTTTCGGTACTTGACTTTCTCTTATCAAGCGAAGGAGATTTCTTTGTGCTTTTTGACATTAAACCTAAAACATCATCAATCTTACCAGATGTCATCGTCTCCTCTGGCCTACTAGGTGACATTTCGTAAGGCATTTGCTGAGGACTCTTACCACTGATAGAGCTTACTTTGTCTTGATTCCTACTGTATGTTTCTCGTGAGTATGTGGATGTATTTCTCACGCCATTCTCCTTTGCCAGAATTGACCTGATTCCAGTATCTTCCATGTTTTCAGAAGTTTTAGGTGGAGTCAAACTAAACATGTTTCTCGAAATCTCAGGCTTCACTATTTGCCGAATGGAAGTCGTGTTATCAGCTAATGTGTTTGAGTGACTAACAGCTTTATTCGCTCTCATGTCTGCTAGTGAAGCTACGTCTTCTGTTTCTTCTTCGGAATCCTTCGCTTCAACCTCCATCTCCAACTCGTATCCACTGTGTCAGGTATCGACTCATTACCTTCTTTCAAGAAAAACTAACAAGCTATCTAAATAGGCACAATGCATTACCGTCGTTTCTCACCTTTTGTTGTAGTCAGTTTCTGGAAGAATCTCCCAAGCTTTCAAACTGGAAATAAATCCCAAACAAGGGAAAAATTAAAGGCTCAGAACAAAGTAAGGATGCTATCTTAATGAACGAGAAAAGTCTATAACATAAAGCATATCGTGTATTGTCAACATTAAGAAGATCAGTTAAATCCTAACCAGTCTTCCAACCAACAATGGTTCACCAGCTTTATCCTTTTCAATTTCTTGGCAAGTTCGTATTTTTCCCCTGACAGAGATACCCACCCGAATATATATATAAAAAAAACCAATAGTGAGAATAGTCCTAAATGCAAATGCAAGACCCACAAAAGATAAAGAAGATTAAAAGAACCAACCTTCGAATTTGTAACAAATTAGATGGGTAACCTTGTTTGCCACCAGAGGCTTTGAGAAGCTTGCACCCATCAAGGCAACCATAGCCTGGAGGCACACAAAAATCAGCACCACAGAAAGATTAGAACCTATACATATCACACCACTTCATTAATGGCATACAACTCTTCTGCATTTAGTATAAACCAGAAAGATCAGAAATTCAAAGACCATTATATCGTCTCTATCCTGTCGCAGATATCCAGTCAAGCAGATCACAAAAGACTTGGCTCCTGGAATCCCGTTTAAGTCGCGCACGGGCCAATACATGACCTGTGATAGCAAAAGTTACGATCATACAGCAGAGGATAAAAAAAACTACTTTATCTGACAACGGCGATGCGATTGAAATCGATATTAGCAGCATTTGTGGCAACTCACCGAGTTAGGGTCGACGGGCCTTCCCCAATCAAAACTGTGATCAACCCACGAACTAGTTACCAATGTTTTTCCATCTCTTCGTGCATTTATACAGACTAAATCATCCTGCCATGACAGAAGATACCGTCAAAGAACCACACCAGCAATCAATCAGCCAAACCGACAAGATCCAAATTGTTAATCGCAACTATTGGCTGGTTCCTCAGGTTTAAAATTGCAGTGAATTCAATTCGAGCAAAAATAAATAAAAAAAATGTCGAAAATCAGACTCACATAAACAAGCTTATAGACAATCACGTGCGTACAATCCGGGCCATATCTTGCTACGTCTGTTGCACCGCCTGCTAAAAGCTTCGATCGAACCTGAACGATTTCAATTTGCAGGATAAAATTCGAAAAGAAAAAAAAAAAAAGAGTTACTTCAGTTTCAGGTTCACAGCCAAATGAAAAGGGAAAAAAAGAATCAACTTCAGCAAACAGCCAGAAATACGGAAAACTTAACGACTGTTGAGAACGATTATCACCTCATTTTCCTCATCGGGATGAAATCCTGCGAGGATAAACCCAACTTCAGAAAAAATCCGAGATGAGTCGCTACCATTTTGCTTGCTGCCTTGCATTGTGTGTGCCTGAGAAAGGACGGACAGTAGCTTCTTGGGGAAGGAGGAAGGTAAAATGTGAAGAGGCAAAATTCGCTCATATGTGGTAGAGGCGGGAACCCAAAAATTGGCGTGCGACACGTGTCCTCACTAATGGGCCTATACCTTCGTTCATAAGACCATTTACATTCATATGTGTCCAGCCCAATTATTCCGTTCATGTACATTCAGTGAACTCGACGACTGTGTTGTGTGGTCAAAACAATAGCCTACAAACCACGGAAACAGTCATATGTTCATTTCTGACAGACCAAGTCAATATGTCCTTAACTAGGGGTGTTCAAAAATCGGGATAACCGAATAACCGAACCGAAAACCGAAATTCGGTATGAACCGAACCGAACCGAATCGTTTCGGTTCGGTTTTCGGTTCTTAAAAATAGAAAACCGAAAATTTCCGTTTTTCCGGTTCGGTTATTCGGTTAACCGAATAAAAACCGAAAAAACCGAATTTAATAAATTAATTAATATATATATTTAATAAATTAATTAATATATATATTTAATAATTAATATATATTTAATAATTAATTAATATGTGTATTTTAATAAATTAATGAATATATATTTAATAAATTAAGTAATATAATATAAATTAATTCCGAAATATTTTTTCCCAAAATTATTATTGTTTTTTTTATTTCGGTTTTTTCGATCGGTTAACCGAAAAAACCGAAAAAAAAAGTTCGGTTCGGTTTTCGGTTATAAAATTGTTCAAACCGAATTTTCGGTTCGGTTCGGTTTTAACCGAATGAACAGCCCTATCCTTAACACCAATGATTGTTGTTAGGACAACAAGGCCTCGTTTGATATCCATTTTACAGAGTACATGTTATTTGTGTTTGACTATACAAGGATTTTGTTGATGTTGTATTTTAACATGTTTGATATGTGTGTATTAATTATTTGTGTAATGATATAAAATTGTGTTTGATAGATATGTTTGAGGTGTGTATGGATTAGTGATACACACCCCATAACCACCTTAAAGGTGAGTATGCATATACTAGGCTTATAACCAAAATCCTTGTAACAGACATGTATAGTCATACAAGGCATGGATATACACAGATAACAAACACGAGATAACTTATTCATACACACCACATAACTATCTATACACACGTAATGTATGCTAGTAATATTCGTCAACGTGTGCCATATATATATATATATATTTATATATTTTATAACTTATTTAGTTTGAATTATGTATGAAAATTATAATTTTAGTTTAATTTGTATATTTTAAATCTATGAAAAATCGATTTATTATAGAATTAATGGAAGAATAGTAAGTAACTAAAAATAGTAATTAACTAAAATAGAGGAAGTAATATAGTAATTAAAAGTAGTTAGTGATTTTTTTTATTTTATTAATATATTTTTAAACCTTATTGACAGACCATATAACGGTTTATACACACCCCTCTCCGTTAATTAATAGAATAGGTATGCCTTGACCTCAATTACTAGAGCCGTCAAAACGATTATTTGTGAGAAGATATATAGATAGAGAATGGAGGAAGAATATTAGATAGAAGGTGATATGTTGCTCTCCCAATCAACCAAATTTTTAGGTTCGGGTGATATATAACTGTTAGAATATTTTAGAAGTGTCCAAACTATTTATTCTAAGTCTTTTTATTTCTTTGTATTTTATTTAATATGTTGTATTTTATTTTTGTTGGGTTGTTGGTTGTAATGTGCTTGTTAGGAACCAATGGGTTTAATAAGGTATTAAACCCTAACCCTAACCTTTGTTAATCTAAGTTTCCATTTGCAAAATACTCCACGTACTCAAACGCTCTAAAGCCTCCAAACACTATTCACTATCATCTATCGAAGGTTTTAATCTTTAGAAGTATTCAAAGTGTTCTTGGATTAATCTGGTCTTGCAAGGTTGTGGGTGAGGAAACTTCATTTCAAACAACTTTGAATCGATTTGTGAGCTTCATTTCAGATTTTGTTTGCTTTCGAAAATAGCACAGATTCTTCAACTTCAGGCTTTTTTTCGTTAATTTTCTAGGTTCTTCAAGCTTATATTTAGCATATCTATCTGTTCTGAGAATTACCCAGGCAGTTTCAGCTGTTTTGAGAGAAATTTTCTGGAAAAATTGCATTTCGCGAGTGAAGAATTGCTTGTTGTTCTTGGTTCGCGAACAACATTTGATTAGGGTTAAGATTCAGGGGTTGCTTTATCAACTACGCGAGTCAGGCTTCACGTGCTCAGTTTGGCGAATTCAAGTTCACATCTTAGCTTTGCGAATCAGGTTCGCACATCCTCAAGTTCGTGAATTAAGTTCCGCGATTTGAATTCCGCGAATTAGTGTTAAGGAGAAGAGTTTCGCGAATCAGTTGAAGAAATTGAAGTTCACGAATCAAGATTACTTCATGAACCCAAGTACTCAGGCAAGTTCGCGAATTCTCAGACAAATCTGCGATCCAATCAATTCGCGAATCCGATCAGTTCACGAAGCCTGCTCAACTTCACGAATCCAAAACTTCGCGAACCCAAGTACTCAAGCTAGCTTGCGAGTCCCCAGACCAATTCGCGATCCAATCAGTTCAAGAATCCAGTCATTTCGCGAATCCAATACAACTTCATGAATTCGCGAACTACGCGAACGAGTCTACTTCGCGAATCGTATCTCAGACCAATTCGTGACTCAAACCTTTCGCAAATCAAGCACTAAAATCAATTTCCGAATCAAGACTTATACTAATTCGCTAACTGAACAACTTCGCGAACCACAACTCATTTCGCGATACAAGTCAAACCTCAATTCGCAAATTTAGTTCTTTGTCAAATTCGCGAATCAAACCCTTAAGTCTCAAAGTCCAAACTCAAAGCTCAAATTTGACTCAAAAAATTTTCGATTCAAAATTCTATTTTCCTCACATTACACGTAGACGATCAAATCCAAAAGCAAGGACAATTCTGAAAACTTGCTGGAATCAATTTATAACGGACCTGCACAATTCTGGACCATAATCCCAGCCACAACTTCCACCACTCCCTGCAAGAGAACAAGAAACAATCCTAAAGACTTTTGACGAATACAATGATGAAGAGAAACTGCAGCATAAAAAGTTGATCAAATCGCAAAGTCATACCTAATGCAAGTCATTCCAAACGACATCCTGATGCAGCTATGATGAAAGCGCCAAAGAAATGTGGGATGCTCTTAGGATCATGATGCAGGGAACAGAGTGAACACAATGGCAAGAATGGCGAATACTCTCATTTCTTACGATCGCTTTCAGGCAAACAAGGGAGAAAGTCTTCAAGAAACGTTCCATCGATTCCTCATCCTACTAAATGAGCTGAAGAAGAATGGAGTCATGAAAAATGTAATGGAGATCAACATCAAGTTCCTTGGCTCACTTCACCCAGAATGGGAAGCGACGACAATCATGATGAGACAAATGAACGACTTGACGAAGATTAGCATCCATACATTATTCGATTGTCTCAATCAACACTCCAACTACGTGGAGAAAAGGAGGGATGAAACTAGACCAGCCGGAAGCGAGACACTCGGGGTTGAATCATGATTGAAGAAGCTACATGTGTCAAGTTCTTTTTTGTATCGAAGTTTAGCAATCAATCTTCGATGCCGATCATTGTCCAGTTTTGGCCTTTTTTCCATCGCCATCAAATCGATAATTGTCCCTCACCCAGAATATAATTTAACAATGTAATTTTAGCAAGTCTTTTGCCATAGTATGTTCAAAGGTTGAAACCATGGCAGATCAGTGTTGTTGGTTGCTGAGGCAGCGTTGTGGGTCGGCGCCATGCAACGGCTAAACGAACCTCAATGTTTAGAGATGTGGGTGATGACAAGGCATGTGCCTTCGAATATGACAAGGGAAGTGCAGATGAAGGCTCTTGGAAAGAAATTGAAAGGCAGGCAAATTTAAGAATGACAAGGGTGTGCGCTGATTTTTTGCTTCCCATTTATTATATTGTATCTGACGTTATTGGGATTTTTACTTCATAAACTTCTATTGCATAAGGATCTCATTAGTTGATGTGAGTATATATGTGATACGGAAAATACAAAATGATGCAAATAATACAGCTTTTGATATTAGTGAAGACAAATGTGAAGCAATATACCAACGAATCTTAAGGGGTGGAAAGTCGGTATGTTAACAATTTCTCATGTCAAAGAAAAAAATTCCAAGGCATTTTAGGGCAAGATATGTGTCCCTTTATATTCATCCTCTCCTCTTGCAAGGTAATGAAATTTAAATCGTGATCACCATTATTGCATATAAAAAAACGTGCCCTCTATGTTGCAACAACAAGGTATACTTGCAATCGGGATCGCCGAGCTCAACAAACTACAAGAATCTCTTCAAGAAGAAATTGCATATCAAAAGTATATGCGATTCAAGAAGTTTACAGAGCAGCGCTCCAAGATTTGTTGATGCTTCTCTTCTTTGTGGACTTGAATGCTATTGGTTTGCGAAATAGAAGTCCGGTAAGATGTTTTGGTACAAGTTCATTAATATGTGAAACACCATGCTAATCATCCTTTTTTTGCAGCTTTGTAAGTGTGTAAACGCACCACTTATGGCTACTATATGAGCCTTGGCAAAACAACAACCTGTGGTATGCGGATCCATGACGGTGGCTCAGTTTTGCTCAGATATATTTCTTCCATGTATTTCAGTGCGTGGTCTAATTGATAATACTTCATGGCCTTTATATTGAGTAGCGCGGTGTTTTTCCTTGGGAATTTGATGAATGTAATGGCTAATTATTTGAATTCGATTGCAATACTTTTGGGTAATTGTTTTGTTCTTTTGTAACCGAATTGCAATGTTGAATATATGCTTATTTCTATGAGAGTGCTAACCAAAATTCATGATGAATAGTAAGATGTTAATTGACTGCGTTTTGGACCATAAAGATTTTAAATATTTAGCAAGTCTCCAATATAACAACGGGAGTCAATAATGATAATGCTCATTAATTGTGCATGGTGTCCCCATTCATGGAGTTTATTTTCACAATTGTCTAACTCATATTAGTGCGTGTACTTCTGAAGTATTGGAAACGTTCAAGACTGACTACAACAACTTAAAGTAGAGTAAAATCTCGCAGACTTAATAAATAGAAGACTGTTCCAGAAACGTAATACCATGAGTATGTAAGACTGACATAATGGATTTACAGACTGCAAGACTGTGTGACCTCACGCACATCCATGAGACAGCAGTCAGCAATGAGACCGCACTACTTAACATTGTAAGACTGGCTCGACTTACGATCCATATATTCTTCGAGATTTGGGCATGACTGACTCGACTTACGATCCATATATTCTTCGAGATTTGCACATGCCTAACTCGATCATGAACTTCACTGTTTATAGAGATCCTAACTTCCCCCATCAGGCTAGCAGGTAATACAAAATCCTGAATGTATATATGTTGTGTAATTATTATTGCGTAAAAAAGTTGTTTATGTCTTTTTACTGTATGAATTAGCGGTGAATGTGGCGTATACATGCTGCGATCGGCATTTTCATTGATGTTTGCAGAAGACAATGTGCATGATGTTTCGCCCGGGTGAAGGAGTTCGAAGAATTCCTCACCGTATCAATATTCTTCAACAATTGGTCTTAGCTCTTCGGATAAAAAATATCTTATTATTGCAGCGTTTTGGTTATTTTATGTAATTTTCATAAAGTTTTTTCTAGAATATTGAGGCCAGAAAAATAATGCACCATGTTTCAATGCTCATGTTACAAAAATATGATGTGAAATGTGAGACACCACATGTACTACCACTACATTGTAGCTATTGCAAAATCATAAAATTGTATGCCTGTATACTGTAGAATATGTTTTTAACAATTCTTTTAAAATAAAGTAAAAGAATAATATTACAATATTGTATATTATACAAAAAAAACCTGATTTATGCCAAACAAGCTTCATAAATATAAGCCTGAAAACGGAATGTTTATATTATCCAACAAATACCCTCTGCATTGCACGGGGTATTGTAAGACACCATAGTTATTTCTATCATATTGTAGTCATTACAAGTATATAAAATCATATGGCTGTGGGACCTAAAAAATAGTAGCTATTGCAAAATTATAAAATTGTATGCCTGTATACTGTAGAATATGTTTGTAAAAATTCTTTTAAAATAAAGTAAAAGAATAATATTACAATATTGTATACTATACAAAAAAAAGCCTGATTCAAGAAAAGCTTAAGAAATATAAGCCTGAAAACGGAATGTTTATATTATCCAACAAATACCCTCTGCATTGCACGGGGTATTGTAAGACACCATAGTTATTTCTAACACATTATAATCATTAAAAGTATATAAAATCATATGGCCGTGGGACCTAAGAAATAACCCCGTGCATCGCAAGGGGGCAAACCTAGTCTTCTCAAAAGAAAAAAGAAAAATAAAAATCGATGCCGACGCCACAACAACCCTTGTAGCGCCCGCCGCCGGGTGCTCTGTCGACCCCCTGACCTCCCTCTGATTCCGTCGCTGATTAATAGTTGATAATCCACAACATGAAGAGCGACTGTAAGCTAAGCAAGTCTCAGAAAAGGAAGCTGAAGAAACTTGAGGTATGCAGATTTGTGTTGAATAGAAGATGTAGCTCATTTTTCTTTTGAGTGACTTCAATGCCTATGATGCGTAGGAGGAGAAGGAGAAGCAGTTGCTGCTTCAAAAAAGTTTTGAGGCGTTGGAGTAGGAAACTTCTTCTACAACTTTGTGCTTTCCCCTCATTTTCGTTTCTCCCTCAGCCGAATGCATTTGAACTCATTTGTTTTAATCGAAATATGTTCGTTATTGATGATTGGTTGTTTGGTGTCTATCTCATGATTAAGGAAATACAAGATTCGGGAAGACCTGTATCCGCTTATGTGGTCTTCAAGGAATTTGGGACAGGCATGCCCTTTTATTTTTGGGTAATATTTAATTTGTAAAATCTGTTCGCAGCTTTTTTAGCTGTCCAATTGATCAATAGGTTGAAACAGTCCGTGAAAAACGAAGTCGGGAGGTTGAGTTTTCAAAGGCCGGCCTTGAAGTGGTGGGTTCTGCTCGACCTTCAAAGAAGAGGGCAGGGAACAAACCATCTGCTGCTGTTGGAGCGGGCGAGGGGACAACCGAGTCTCCAGTCGAAAACAATAGAAGTGAAAATTTTCTTTCTTCATTGGTGAAAGAAACAGCAGAATTGAATGAGGTATCGTTCGTCTCTGTAAAATCAGATGAGGAACCTTTGGTTACTGATGAAGGTGATGAACGCATGGTTGCTGAAGTGGTTGGTGGGCCCTCAACACCTGATATTCAGCAGGATTCTAGGCATGGAAGTCCCCCACGAGAAGTCGTTAACTGTATGGTATGTAAATTATAACTCTTCTGTTCATTAGTTGTCTGTTTTGTTAAACGTTGGAAGTAGTGCAGTGCATGCTCTTACTTTTAGTTGCCTTCTGTATTAAATATGGGAATTAGCAGGGCTCATTCTCTTACATTTATTTATGCACATGCAATTTTATTCCGTTTATGGCATGGATTTACTTGCATTCTCAGAACAACAGAGGATCATTGGACTTAAATCACAATCGCGAGGGGGAAAATAACCACGCCAACTGCTCCACACAAGATTATTTAGTTGCCCTTGCCCCGACTGTAGTTCATGTTTCAAGACCTCAGGAGGTTGAAGAGCAAAGGACAGGACTCCCCATAGTTATGATGGAACAAGAAGTAATGGAGGCCATAAAAGAGAATAATGCTGTTATTATATGTGGTGAGACTGGTTGTGGTAAGACTACGCAAGTTCCTCAGGTAAATTGATTGCATTGATTTCCCTCAAAATTAAGGAAACAGCTATGTTGCATTGTTGTGTTGCTGTAGTGACATCTTTATTTTCAGTTTCTTTATGAGGCTGGTTTTGGGGCAAATCATCTCACTGATGGAGGAGGAATTATTGGTGTAACTCAACCTCGTCGTGTAGCTGTGCTTTCAACTGCCAAGCGAGTGGCATTTGAACTTGGTTTTAAACTGGGAAAGGAGATCGGATTTCAAGTTAGGCATGATAGAAGAGTTGGAGAAAATTGTTCGATCAAATTTATGACTGATGGAATTTTACTTCGGGAGGTCCAGGTATCTTGAACTTCTTCATTGTAACGTTGTTGTGTGCTTTCTCCTTTTACTTTATTTGCTGATGTTTCTTTTACTAACCGTAGATATTTGTGCTGTAGAGTGATTTTCTTCTGAAACGGTACTCTGCGATTATCTTGGATGAAGCTCACGAGCGGAGTTTGAATACAGATATTCTTATTGGAATGCTTTCACGAGTTATCCAAGAGCGACAAGTAATGCCCCATAGCATGCTGTAATTCTTATTTTGATTTTGACTTCGTACCATTCTTCTTAATGTTTGACTAAGTGGTGAACTTTGTTTGATTCCTTGTAGAGGGAGCATGAAGCACAGCTGAAGAGGATTCTTTATGGTGAAACTATTCCACGTGGTCAAAGAATATACCCTTTGAAACTTGTGCTGATGAGTGCCACGCTCCATGTGGAAGATTTCGTATCTAATCAGAAAATCTTTCGAAATCCTCCACCTGTCATAGAGATTCCAACCAGACAATATCCTGTTACCGTGCACTTCTCTAAGAAGACTGAGATTGTTGATTATATAGGTCAAGCTTATAAGAAGGTTCTATCGATTCACAAGAGGTTGCCTCCTGGGGGTATCCTTGTCTTTGTGACAGGTCAGAGAGAAGTAGAGTACCTCTGTCAGAGATTACGTGGAGCTTCTCGGCAGATTGTTTCTAATGCTGTGAAAGGGAGCACGGATGAATGTCGAAACGGCGAAGAAAATAGGTCCGCAGAAAACGATATGAAAGAGATAAGCGAGGCATTTGAATCTCAAGGAAACTCCAGCCATGACCTTACCGAACGTTTCAGTTCTTTCGCAGATGACAGTAATAATACTATCTCTGAAGATGAATCCGATGTTCCCTATGATTCAGACGAAGAGAGTGATCTGGAATTCAGTGATGTCGAAGAAAATCAATCGAATTTGGAAACGTTGGAGTCTGACGTTTTCGGAACAGAGGAAACACTTGCTTCGCTGAAGGCCGCATTTGAAGCCTTAGATGCCAAACCTGATCTTAGCACTGATGTTTCACGCGACTCTCGTATAGATGCTGAACAAAATCCATGCAAGGAGAAGGAATCGCCGGCTGGTCCAATGCGAGTTCTACCGCTCTATGCTATGCTTCCAGCGTCATCCCAGCTTCACGTGTTTGAAAAGGTCGAGGAAGGGGAGCGTCTTGTCGTTGTTGCTACTAATGTTGCTGAAACCTCTTTGACAATCCCGGGAATAAAGTATGTCGTTGACACTGGCAGAGAAAAGGTCAAGAATTACAATTCTTCTAATGGAATGGAAACCTACGATATACAATGGATAAGTAAAGCTTCTGCGGCCCAACGAGCTGGAAGAGCTGGAAGAACAGGGCCAGGGCACTGCTATCGCCTCTATTCTTCAGCAGTATTCAGCAATATATTTCCAGATTTCTCTTGTGCTGAAATTTTAAAAGTGCCGGTTGATGGTGTTGTCCTTCTTATGAAATCCATGAATATTAGCAAGGTAAGTTTCTTTATTTGTCTTTTTTTTTGTGTGGTTATCTTCTTCAATAGTAGCATGTATCTTTTTGTTATTGGTTACATCATTTGGTGCAATTTATTTGCATTGAACATCATGGTATGTGTATTTTTCAGGTTGCAAATTTTCCTTTCCCGACGCCGCCAGAGACCAGCGCTTTGATAGAAGCAGAACGTTGTCTTAAGATTCTTGAAGCACTTGATGAGAAAGGAAGGTTGACTCCTATTGGGAAGGCCATGGCTCACTATCCAATGAGTCCCCGTCACTCGAGAATGCTTCTAACAGTTATTCAAATAATGCATCAATCGGAAAGTCATGCTCGGGCGAATCTAGTTTTGGGTTATGCAGTAGCAGCAGCTGCAGCTTTAAGCTTGTCAAATCCCTTTGTGAAGCAGTTTGAAGGAAGCAATGATGGCGATGCTGACGAAGCTTGTTCTGAAAAAAGCAGGAAGAGTTTGGACAAGGAAGAAAAATCGAGGATCAAGAAACTCAAGCAAAGTGCTAAATTTTCGCGCGATCGATTCTCTAACCCCACGAGCGATGCTCTGACCGTTGCCTTCGCGCTCCAGTGCTTTGAACTGTCTGAAGACCAGACAAAATTCTGTAACGAAAACGCTTTGCACTACAAAACTATGGAAGAAATGTCCAAGCTAAGGAAACAGCTCCTGCAGCTAGCCTTTAATGCCAATGTTACTCATGAGCAGCATGAATTCTCATGGAACGTTGGGAGTCTCGAGGAAATAGAATCTGCTTGGAGGGTTGCCTTCAATAAGCATCCTCTGTCGTTGAACGAGGAAGAGATTTTAGGGCAGGCCATATGTGCTGGCTGGGCTGATAGAGTTGCGAAACGAGTCAAAGGAGCAGCTTCGAATCCCTCGGAGGAAGTTGGAAAAGTTAACGCTGTTCGATACCAAGCTTGTTCTGTTTCAGAGACCGTTTTTCTCCACCGCTATTCATCAGTTTCCAAGTCTACGCCCGAATATCTGGTATATAGCGAGCTACTCTATACTAAAAGGCCATACATTCATGTAGCCACTAGTGTGAAACCAAGCTGGCTTATTCACTATGCTAGAACGCTGTGTACTTTCTCTGCCACACTTTCTGACCCGAGACCTTACTACGACCCAATGACTGATCGAGTCTTCTCATGGGTCGCCCCGAGTTTTGGGCCCCACTTATGGAAGCTTCCATTGCACGGTTTGCCTATCAAAGATGAGGGTGATAGAGTGGCAGTGTTTGCTTGTGCTTTACTTGAGGGACAAGTCCTACCGTGCCTTAGAGATGCGCGTGAGTTTCTCTCAGCTTCGCCTGTGATTTTGCTGAAACCTGAAGCATGGGGTCTTAAAAGGGTTGGCAATCTTTTGGGTGGATTAAACAGAAGAAAAAGGGTTGTCGAAAGCTGTGGAAAACTCGGATTGTTGTGGGAGGAAAACCCGAGAGAACTGTATTCGGAGATTCGAGATTGGTATCAAGAAGGATTTCATAGTCAATTCGATGAGCTGTGGTTGAAGATGCTGAAAGAAGCTCGATTGGATCCTGGAAAGAGATTTCCCAGGAAGAAAAAAAACGAAGGGAAGGAGAAGAAGAAGAAGAGATGAGGTAGATGTCTCATTCATTTGAATTATTTCAGGTACTTTAGTATTTATCGGTCTTTTAGTTTGTATAACTAAAAACATGGCTAGTATAGAAAATTTTTGGGGGCCTTGCCTTACAAAATTAGTTAGTTAAAGTCTTAGTCAATTAAATTTGATAAACTGTTAACAGATTCCCAAGTTAATTGTCAGAAATGCGTCTAATTTATAACGTGAATTTAATAAATAATATATGTGTGCCTCCCATTTCTGCATCGTGCGTACAAGTATCGATGATGTTGTGCTGACTTCTGACCAATCTTAAACAAACGACAAATGGAGAACTACTCGCAATTATTATCAAGAATTGCAGTTTGAAGGTCACCGAAAAGAAAAAAAGAAAAGAAAATTAGACCATGGGTTTGCGAAAACCATCCCATGTTGTCTGTTTTCTTCTGTTATCTTTGTTGATTTGTACAAAAAATAGCTATAGCTACCAATTAGAGAAATTGCAGAAACATATTTTCCCAGAGGTTTTTGCCGTTCAAGGCATCGTTTACTGCAAGTCAGGCTCCGGTCTCTTCCCACTCAAAGGTATCTCTATTATATCATATGTAATTATCAGCCTTTATATAACTATCTTATGATAGTCACCTGAGCATCTCTTACATGACCTTTATTGGTGTCATATAAACATGTCATATCAATACAAGAGGTGATTCACTATTGACACCTCTTATGTTGATATGTCATTGATCAATGCCACATAATAACTCCTCAGGTAAGGTGCTCACGTTTTCTTTATAAATATCAAACCATATATCTATATAATATATATATTTATATATTATATATACATATATATGCGAATAATCTTGCATAGGATCCGTTGTGCGGATGGAATGCGTGGGCCTAGACAAGTTTGGATGTGAGACAGCTCAGATTTCTCTGCTCACCCGCCCCACAGACGGCAATGGCTACTTCCTCACGAAGCTCTCGAGCACCGAGCCGATGCTTGTTAGAGAAGGTGGCGGTGGCTTTAGAATATCTCACTGTAAGGCGTTCCTTCACAGCTCGCCTCTCAAAGCCTGCAAAGTTCCATTGAAAGCAAACAATAGCGACGAGTCGGTTAGTGCATTCAGGCTCGTGGGCTCCACCAACGGAGGCGGCATGAGGCTTTACTCACTTGGTCCATTTTTTTACGAGCCGTGACTTGTCATCGTAGCTTAGATATACAAACAATCAGTTGTTGCTTCTGATGTATAATGATTTTTTTCTTTTCAAGGGAAAGTACCCAACATGAATCTGAGGAAGGATTTGGCTTCCTTAAAATATGAATGCAATTTCACCCTGTTAACAATCACTTCAATGAGCGAGAATACTAAAGAAAAATATAAGACCTTTCACTAGATGTCTTATCTGGCGAGTTCACGGTCTAACAATCAAGGGTGAGGCATTCAGGATTATGGAGGGAGTGTTTCGTGATCGATTCTCCCTGCCAATTTCCTTAAGCGAAGCTGTCACACAAGGATCTGAACTAGTGTCACAAGGGTTCATCGGGTCAATGGTTTTCATGTTCCATATATAAATGAGTAAACCGCATGTTTTTTGTTTTCAATTTATTGCTAAAGATTTTAAATCAATGATGAATTTGTTATGGACACTTTTCATTGGTAACGATTTCTTAACCGTTTGTTCTTTTACATAATTTTCATAATATCTTACATTACTAAGGAAATGTAGGTGTCCTCATATGCTGTCACGTGTCCCATAATAATTAATTGTAATATATTAAAATTATAATAAACATGTAAAACTACCCACTATCACACTATCCACTACAAATAGTTACTTATTAATATAAAATAGTTATAGATAGTTAAGCCGTGCAATTCACGGGTAGTTAGAAAAAAAAGATGTAAACCGTAACCGACGGTTTGGACAATTATACGAACTGAACCATACGGTTCTAAACCACGATCGAATGGTTTGTACACAATGGTTCGATACAAAAGAAAACATATGATAGATCAACAACTAATATTGAACTGATTATTTTATTGTATTATGCAAATGTAGTGCCTCTAATGATGCCACGTGTCCATTAAACTTTTTAAAAGTAAAAATGAATTAAGTTTACAATCATAACCCACGTCTGCCAGCTAACGCACAAAAAAACCAACACTCTAGAATTCCCAGAAGAGAGATAATGGAGAAGATATCACTACCAAGAACCACAAATCCTCTGTGATCCCCTTCTTCACATTGCCGCAATCTCAACCACCGTCGAACGAGGCTCCATCTCAATCTTCTGATGGATTCTCAATGGCTTCTCCGCGAGACCCAAAGGAAAGGAAGAAAGTGAAATCGCGAGCGGTTTGTGAAGAAAACTCCCTCTCCTATGAGAAGCATGAACTCAATTTCTGGACTGAAGAACCTCTTCTCTGGTCTGCTTGATTCGTTGAAGCATACTCTGGAGATATCACAATCGAAAATTCAGAAGGATGTTGAGGCTTCAGAGAGTCGTCTTCACAAGCGAGGCGACTCAATTACTTTTCCTTATTGAGTATTTCTCTTGGTTACTTTAGTGCGTCTTCTTCATCGTTATATTTGTCAATTGCAGGTATGATAATGTCTGTAGGAATAATCCTTGTGATTTACTTTCCTTAATTGGCTTAGACTTAGCTTAGGAAAAGATTGTACTTAGCTTAGGAGGATATTTTTGTTTTCCTTATTAGTTTAGGCTAAATTAGTGGCCTGAGTGTAGGCCTTTATTAGTTTCCATGTAAACTTCTATTTAAGCAGTGCAAAGACTACAGAAAACGCAACCGATTTTCAGCAGCACCAAACAAGATCGTGTTCACTGTGTTCGCGTGAGTTTTCTAAGAACTGGTATCAAAGCGAGTTTCATCCAGGGACCATGGGCGATGGAAGCAAGAAAGCCAAGGCCTCCGGCGCCGTGATCCAGCGAGTAATTCGTGAGGTGGGCGGCGGGAATAGCTACTCCGTTCTCACCAAGACCAATTACTCCCACCGGGCGCTCATGATGAAGGTGAAGTTGAAGGCAAGAGCGCTATGGAACACCATCGAGAAGGGCACTGCCGATGAGCAGGAAAGACATGATGGCGCTCGATGCATTGGTGAGCGCGGTCCCGCCCGAAATGGTGTCGACGATCAGCTCGAAGGAGACGTCCAAGGAGGTCTGGGACGCGATCGCGACCATGCGGATCGGGGACAAGCGTGTGCAGAAGGCAACGGCGCAGCAGCTGCGTCGCAAATTCGACCTCGCTACGTTCAACGACGGTGAAACCGTCGAGGAGTTCGCACTGCGCCTCAATGGATTGGCGGCGCACCTCACTACATTGGGAGATGAGGTAAAGGACGAGGAAATCGTAACCAAGATGCTATAGAGTCTGCCTCCCCGCTTCAAGCAGATCACGATTGCGATCAAGACGTTGCTCAATCCATCCACCATGATGATCGCCGGTCTCACCGAGCGATTGTAAGAGGCGGACGAAGAGCTGGATGGACCGCCGGCGTCACTACAGCATGAGGGCATGCTGTATCTCACTGAGGAGGAGTGGGACGCGCGGCGGAAGAAGCGGGACGCGGAGAACCACTCCCGCGGCGGCTCAAGAGGCGGGACAGCACGAACAGGGGAGGCGATCGATGCGGACGCGGTCGTGGTTGTGCTGGCGGGTCGTCGAGTGGGCCGGGCAATCTCGAACAAGCCCACGCGACGAATGCTGCCGGTGCGGAAAGCTGGGCCATTGGGCCGGGAGTGCCGATCGAGGCCCAAGAAGGAACAGGCCCATGCGGTCCAGGATGAGGAGGAGGCCTCACTCTGTCTCGCAAGGTGCTCCCTCATTCTCTCCCCACCGACGCCGCATCGACGGAAACTCCATCGGCCCGTGGCCCAGATCGAGATCCGCGAAGAGAAGGTGTTCGCACAGCTCGGGGAAGAAAAGGAACGCGAGGCGGAGACGTGGGTCCTGGACTCGGGAGTAACCAATCACATGTACGGGACTAGAGCCGCCTTCTCGAAGCTCGACATGGTGGTGCGCGGAACCGTGCGCTTCGACGACGACTCGGTGGCGCGAACTGAAGGACGGGGTAACGTCGTCTTCCTGTGTAAAACCGGGGAGCTCCGGTAGTTCATCGGGGTCTACTTTATTTCTCGGCTGATGACAAAACATCGTGAGCTTAGGCCAGCTCGACGAGGTCCGCTTCAAGATTGACATCGACGCTGGCATGATGAGGATTCAGGAGCTCGGCGGTCAACTGTTGGCAAGGGTGTCGCGCGAGGCGAACAGTCTGTATTTGCTCTGGATCAAGATAGCACGACCGACGTGCTTAGCTGTGCGCGGGCTCGGTGACTAGGTGGCGTGGGCTGGCATAATTGCTTCTGCGATGTCAACATGCCGGCGCTCCGGAAGCTAGCTCGGGAGGAGCTGGTGCGCGGTCTGCCGGAGATCGGCCAAGTGGACCAGCTGTGCGTCGCATGCCTAGCTGGGAAGCAGAGGCGCAACCCATTTTCAGCGAAAGCAGAGTACCACGCGAAGCAGCGACTTGAGCTTGTGCACGGCGATCTGTGCGGCCGATCACGCCAGTGACCCCCAGCGGCAACAAGTACTTCTTGTTGCTCGTCGACGATCTCAGCCGATACATGTGGGTAGCCGTGATCCCTTCAAAGGATCGTGCAACGGCTGCCATCAAGAAACTCCAAGCACGGGCAGAAGGGGAGTCCGGGCTGAAGCTGGGGGCGCTCCGGACGGATTGTGGTGGCGAACTCACCTCGATCGAGTTCGCGGAGTACTGCAACGGAGAAGGAATACATCGCCAACACACCGCACCATGCAGCCCGCACCAGTATGGCGTGGTCGAGCGACGGAATGGGATGGTGGTGGCGACAACGAGAAGTATGCTCAAGGCGAAAGGGCTGCCGCGGTGGTTCTCAGGGAGGCCGTGACCACCGCGGTATACATCCTCAACAGATGCCTAACGAAGAGAGTGGACGGCATGACGCCATTCGAAGCGTGGAATGGGAAGAAGCCGGCAGTGCATCACCTGAGGACATTTGCTTGCATCGTCTACGTCCGGAACACGACGCCGCATCTGAACGTTCGATTTGTTTGTTTGGGTGGTTTATCTTTTTCTTTTTAATTTAAGCTAAAATATAAGCAAAACTGTAATAAATAGAAGTTACAACGGTATAATGGTCAGTTTGGTACCTATGAGCAATAAATGTTTCAAATGGATACCTCAGTATAAAATTAGTCTGACAATGTACTGATTGGCTTTTAACTTTTCCTATAGGTAGTGTAGAAAGCCGATTAGAGAATATTATTCGAATAATCTGGAAAATAAATAAATTGAATATAATCGAGAGGAATTTACTAGAGTCCGATCGAAGATGATTTAACTATGCAAATTAATGGGCCCACAGCGTAATATTTTCTTCCTCGTCTTTTTGATAAAAAAACAAAAATAATTCTTTGGTCAATCGATTAATGACAAGGACAATACCCAACCATTATCTATGTACACGTTTCATTCTTACATTTGTTAGTTAGCGTCAAGGTGGCACTTGGTAGTTGGGAGTCCCCATCGAAACAATTAACCCTCTGCACGTTGAAAAACAAGGGTTCTTATGCATAATATCCAATCAAACCTAAACATCTAAGTATGAAAAAAAGATTTCTCTTGAATCAGCGCAACACCTGTCCCCTTTCTCATTATGAACGACACAATAATAAGATGATCGATCGCCACTTCCATCTCCACGCTGCTACATTACCACTTTCTCGAATTTGTATGTAAAAATTCCCAGTTCAAGAAAAAAGTCATCGAAAATTTCTCAGCTTTGATATTCGACATGACTACCCATGAAAAAGCACCAGCGCCTTGCATGAGAGAAAGGGTCGAAGAAACTCTTGCTGATCACAGAGACGAATTGATTTCTCTACTTTCAAGGTAATAAAATACGTTATTGTGCCTCTTGTTATAATATAATCTAATGGTTGTCCAATCTTTTTAATGAAAATCTTTTTTTTTTTTTGTTTTTTAAAGATATGCTTCGCGGGGAAAATGTTTGTTGCAGTCCCATCAGTTGATGGATGAGCTTGAGAACGCCATAGCTGAGGACCCTGCAAATAAAAAGCTGAGTGACAGCTGTTTTAATGAAGTCCTCAGCTCTGCTCAGGTTAATAATAAATACAATGAGTCAGAACAAAATCTCTTATTAAATATCGTGAGAAATGGACATTTTTAGTTCCTAGTGCTTACAATGTTATTAGTCTTCTTGTTCCGAGATGCCTTTTTTAATTCTTAATGTTACCGATTTTTGTTCGTTTTGGTCTAATGCTTAATTTATTCGTTAGTTTAGACCGAATTTGGAGTGTATGTGTTTTTGGTCTCCAAAGTTCTTATTGACACGATGTGCTGATGTCAAGCAATAGTTTTGCCACAGTTTGTGGCTTTTAGTCTTCAATGTTTGTAGTATGGGCCTTTTTTATCTCCAAATTTTGAGATATCACTCTTAATTCCTAATGATATCGATTTTGAGTCTTTTTTGTCCTCGATGAATTTAATCGTTAGTTTAAATTGAATTTAGAGTATAGGTATTTTCGGTCCCCCTGGTTCTTCCTTTTTTACCACTATGGCTGATGACAGGAAGCAATAGTTTTGCCACCGTTTGTGATTTTGGCTGTTCGCCCGAGGCCTGGCGTCTGGGCATATGTTCGGGTCAACGTGCAAGAGCTAAGCATCGATGAGCTCACCGTTTCGGAGTACTTGTGCTTCAAAGAAGAGCTCGTGGATGGCCGGTGAGCATTTCGATAAAATCAATTCAATGCTTCTTCATCTTCGCCAGTAAATTGCAACAAATCATGACAGATATACATTCCTTTTTATTTTTTTATCGGTGAACTTTTTCTATTCAGGGGCTTTGATCCGTATGTTCTCGAATTAGATTTCGAGCCGTTCAACGCTACATTTCCACGACCGTCTCGTTCTTCGTCCATCGGCAATGGGGTCCAATTCCTCAACCGTCACCTATCTTCAATCATGTTTCGAAACAAAGATTCCCTCGAGCCTTTGCTTGATTTCCTCAGAGTTCACAGCCATAAAGGCCATGTAAGTGCTGGGATTGTATGTTTTCTCTGTAATTCGTGTCATCCAACACCTTATTTGATTTTTTATTGCATTGTCGACTGCTTAGGTAATGATGCTGAATGATAAGATACAACGTGTCTCCCAACTCGAGTATTCGTTGGCTAGCGCCGAGGAATATCTTTCTAAAGTACCGCCCGACACTCCTTACTCTGAGTTAGAATCCAAGTAAGAATTTTCTTATTTTTTGAAGAAAAAAAACCCATCATCCTATTGTTGAAATATATGTTTTTTGGGATTGAATTACAGATTGCAAGGCATGGGATTCGAAAGGGGCTGGGGCGACACGGCTCGAAGGTCATTGGAGATGATGCATCTCCTCTCCGACATACTTCAGGCGCCCGACCCTTCATCACTCGAATCGTTCCTCGGTCAGCTGCCCATGGTGTTTAACGTCGTCGTGTTATCGATTCATGGCTACTTTGCCCAAACGGATGTCCTCGGCCTGCCCGACACTGGCGGGCAGGTGATGATCCATTATTCTCAGCCCGCCCTTTTTCTTGCATGAACAGTTGTCCTATCCGTTAATGTCTTATAAAAACTTGGATTCATTCGTGGGCAGGTTGTATATGTCTTGGATCAAGTCCGCGCCATGGAGAACGAGATGATCAAAAGGATCAAGAACCATGGCCTCAATATCACTCCAAGAATTCTTATAGTAAGATTCGAATGAATCCCTTTTAAGACTGATTGATGATAGTTGATATGTAGTAAATAGGTTCTTATAACTGATATGGTGCATTATCATCATTTGAAGGTCACTAGGTTGATACCCGAGGCAAGAGGCACCAATTGCGATCAGCGCCTGGAGAAGATCGACGGGTGTGAGCATTCGCATATCTTACGTGTCCCTTTTAGAACGGAGGAAGGAATACTCAAGCAGTGGATTTCGAGGTTCGATGTTTGGCCTTATCTTGAGAAGTTTGCAGAGGTAGCCAATCAATCTTTCTCAGGCTTAAAAAGTTTTCTGTATACTATTAAAAAGGCCCGAAAATCATTTTCTACTACGAATTTCATCCTCAGGATGCAGGAAAAGAAATCCGTGCCGAGATGAAAGCCGTCCCAGATCTACTTATAGGCAACTACAGCGATGGAAACCTCGTGGCATCGCTTTTGGCTTATAAGATGGGAGTGACGCAGGTGAATTTTTTCTTATTTTTTAGGCTTTTATTTGCATGGGATTTTGTTAACCTTTTTTTGTCGTTGGGGCGTTTGTTCGTTCGTTTAGTGTACGATAGCCCATGCTTTGGAGAAGACGAAGTACCCCGACTCGGATATATACTGGAAAAAACACGAAGAGAAGTACCACTTCTCGTGCCAGTTCACCGCCGACCTGCTAGCCATGCAGCACTCGGACTTCATAATCACCAGCACGTACCAAGAAATAGCAGGGACGTAAGTAACTAACTAACTAACTTAACCGTTACATGGAAGAATCTGTTGCTGTATAAGTTTGTTTCATTTTGCAGGAGAAACGTGGTCGGTCAGTATGAGAGCCACGTGGCTTTCACCATGCCTGGATTGTACCGTGTGGTCCACGGCATCGATGTGTTCGATCCAAAGTTCAACATAGTCTCGCCCGGGGCAGACGAGTCCATATACTTCCCCTATACGGACAAAGAGAAGAGGCTGACCAATCTGCACGCTTCCATCGAGAAGCTCCTTTTCGATCCTGAGCAGAACGAAGAACACATGTTAGTAAGCTACAGTGTTTTTTTTTTTGAAAATCAAATGTTTTAAATCGTTCCATCGAATCGGACGTTCCAACTACGTGAAGTGTTTAAGTCCATAAATAGACCTCTTGAGTTTGCAAACCATTTACTTGCTCCCACTATATGTATCAAGTCTTCTGGCCGTTTCATACAAATCTCCCTTGATGTTGCAATTAAGAAAGACAATCTTCTCGGCCATTCGCCGTATCCTTTGAAAAGGTTTGGAGATAGAAAAAGCAAAAAAAAAAAAAGAAGAAACTTGACTTTATTCTTTGTTTTTATGGATTCAGCGGCGTGCTGAAGGACCGATCGAAGCCCATAATCTTCTCGATGGCGAGGCTCGACCGCGTGAAGAACATCACTGGGCTGGTCGAAATGTACGCCAAGAACAAGAAGCTGAGAGAGCTCACCAACCTCGTGGTGGTCGCCGGTTACAACGACGTGAAGAAGTCGAGCGACAGAGAGGAGAAGGACGAGATAGAGAAGATGCACAACCTCATCGACCAATACGACTTGAACGGAAGCTTGCGGTGGATATCTGCGCAGAGCAACAAAGCTCGCAACGGCGAGCTCTACCGTTACATAGCTGACAAGAGGGGGATATTTGTCCAGGTAAACTAAACAAGTCATGTAATCTTTTTTCCTTTTTCTTTTTGTACTTTCCTACGAAGCGACAAGGATTGTGAAATTTTGCGTATTTCTAGCCTGCGTTTTATGAAGCTTTTGGGCTTACGGTAGTCGAGGCCATGACGTGTGGCCTGCCTGCATTCGCAACTCTCCACGGTGGGCCCCACGAGATCATCGAAGATGGCGTGTCGGGATTTCACATTGATCCCTACCATCCCGAAAAAGCTGCAACTCGTATGGCTGATTTTTTCGCCAAGTGCGACGATGATCCGAGCTACTGGGTTAAGATATCTGAGCAGGCTCTTCAGAGAATTCGAGAATGGTATGTGTGTGTGTGAGTACATATATATATATATATATATATATATATATTTGTGAATGAGTTGGCTCTTTTTGTTTACTGAAAATGGTATTGGCATTGATGAATGAAGCTATACGTGGAATATCTACTCGGAGAGGCTGATGACATTGGCCGGAGTCTACAGTTTCTGGAAATATGTCTCGAAGCTGGAAAGGCGTGAGACGAGGCGATACCTTGAGATGTTTTACATTCTCAAATTCCGAAACTTGGTGAGCATCCGCTATCTATCTACCTACAACTAATACTACTTCCCTTTTAATTTTAATTGGACAATTGATCACTCGTAACGATAAATGATACCCTTTTCCCAGGCAAAATCTGTTCCATACGCTTCAGAGTAAGAACGCGCCCGCGAACGCTCTTCTTCGGAGCTTTCGCTCGAGTTTAATAATGTTAGTACTTCGTCAGTGTAGTACATTCAGTGGAAAAACAGAAGAGCTCTCGAGTTTGTTATTGTAACTAAATAAAGTGCACTGCAAATGAAACTCAGTTATCTTGTCTACATTCTATAACAGCAGCGTATCTATCAATTGACTGTATCACTGTAATTTCTGTGATCGTACCGTCACTCAGCCTTAGGGGACAGACAAATTTACATTTGATGACACAGAACAGTAAGACAAGACTTGCTTTTGAAACTAGAAAGACGTATAGTTGAACACTTGCAAAGTACTAAAGTTGGCCAAATGAGTGTGCAAAGTAGGCCAATGTCCCGACGAGTGGGGCGTTGATGTAAGTGGCGGACTCGGACTTGTCGTAATCGGACCGTTGATCCTCGAACCCATCGTTCTGATCGGGGCCGCCGACCACGCTCCGATCAGTACATTAGGGTTAGGGGACTGAGAGTGCATAAGTTCGAAGCCAGACGAGCACTGAATCTTGGATGGGTGTGCTCCCACCGAGGGGACTGAAGATCTTCGGTGGTGGATTCTCAAAGGGTACTTAGCAACGTAGCTGACCATAAAGGACATCTTCTTCGGGTTGTCTCCGAGTAAGTAATCGACTTGTTACTTGGCCAGGGATCTTAATGTATTGGGCGTGATGACTGTGTCTCCACAGCTAACCACCTCGTGGGAAGTCGCAAGGTACTTTGCGTAGGTCACTAGAAGGAAAGTAGTCGAAGTTACGTACTGCATGTTGGCTTCTCTCATCTTGAACAAAAGCCCACTTGCCGAGAGACAGATGAATATAAAGTTAAAAATGATACACTCCCTACGAGCTTTGGTTTTGAGTTGAAGAGGTGGTTCAACATGACATTATAGCTTAAGAACTAAAGATATTACGTACAAATCCCCACATCTAAAGCTAGATAAGAAAAAAATCAGCTACGCGTGAGAGGGCGTTAGAAATACAGCAATATAATCTATAAAATTTAAAAATGATACACTCCATACAAGCTTAAGCTTTTATGTGAGTGAATTGATCATTTAACAATCACGTCACGTAAAAGATCTTGTAGGGGGTGCATTATTTTTTTTTTTAATTTTGAACACTCCCCTCTTCACGTTTAGACTTTTTTTTATTATCTACATGTAGTAGACGTGTAATGTTTTTAAATGATGGTCATGAGGATCCGTACCTAAGACCTCTTTGACTTTTCTGAACGTTAAGCTATTAGGTGAAGTGATCATTCAACAGAGAAGGAATAAAAACAAAACTTTTTTGGTGTAAAAAAATTGACTTGGAGTGTACTGAGCGGTAGAATAAGGGGTTCCCGGGATGAGGGAGCAAATGTAGTTATCGGCATGGCTCTTGTAGTCGTGGAGTGGCTGAACCCTTTCGACGAGAAATGCCTGCAATGCAATAAGCAGAGGATTTTATTACAGTACACTGCCATAAGCAGCACAAAGAATCATTCACCATGATTCGATTAAAAAATAAAACAACCTTGGAGAGGAGGATTCGAGCTCCAACGTGTTTATTGTCCCATCCAAACGTATTGTCCGACTCATCGGCCCAAAGTAATTTTTGCCCATTTGCTTGTATGTAGCTCATATAAGTTGGATGTCTTGTTGCTTTTTGCAGCCAAGCAGCAGCCCACAACAGCTCATCCTTCATATAAAGAAACTAAAGCTCTTCTCTTTGGTAAAATATTGGTAAAATAAAAGAAGATGGATTGTTTGTTACCTCGTAACCAGAATAGTCGCAGTAATAGGGACACACATACTGCCTCAACCCACCATTGTATGAACCTCCGTACTTGTCAGCAAACTCAAACACCTATATTGTCCACATAAATGAAAAAACCATGAGAAAAGAAGACAAATAAGCTGAGCTATTAATGTATATATATATATATTATATATATACATACATACTCGAATGGCCCTTGTGGCGAGAATCTTGGAGTAATTAGGGTCGATTCTTCGGAAGACTAACAAAGCAGCTGCTAATGCTGTAGATGTCTCGGCTGCCACCTCAGTGCCTGGCGCGTCTTTGTCAACCTTAAACACACTCCTTGGCGTGTTCATGTCCTCGGGCCTCTCCCAAGAAGCATGATCTTCTCATCATCTCCCACCTACTAACAAAAGGGAAAAAGCCTCTTACTACAAGAAGGGCGAATTATATTTTTTAGTCCTCTCCATTTCAAGCTGCCACTTTTAGTTCCTAATGTTACGTTTGGTCCATCGATTACTGTAATCGTTAATTTAGACGGAATTTAACACGCAAGAGCACACGATGTAAAGAAGAAATAAACTTTAATGTAGCTTTATTAATTTTTAACGTGAGACTGGATTGAGTATACTAGTTACATCGACTTTATATAGAGGCTAGAGATTAATATAAAAGGAAAACATATCAATTCCATTAATCCCTTGATTAGGGTCTTCAATGCTCATATATGGATAAAGATCTTCGATGATTGATTGATGATGATCTTCAATCTCTTCATTGACTTGCCATATTAAACGTGATTGAGTCTTAATGTGACATCCTTGATTACTCCCATTATCCCCTCATTGATGAACCAAATCAATCCGTGATTTGTCAGTGTAACAAATCACGTCCTTCCTTATTACTCCTATCATCCTTATCTCTCCAATTATTTGATTGGTTGTTATTGCGATGTTCTTTTCAATCGACTTAATACCTCATAAATCATCTTCCCCTTCGACTTAAACGCACATAAGCATCATCACGCACATCACATCAGGGACTAAAAATGTTGTTGTCCCTTACAAGAACTATTATCTGTAAAAGGGAAAAACCTGAACGTAGATGGTGTTTGAAGGTTGGTGGGTCGATGTGGGTAAGAGTTTGGGTGGTGCGGTGCGTGGTGGTGGTTGTGTGGGTAGTGGGTTGGGTTTCACCTGCTTCAGCGCCTGTCGACGTCGCACCTGAACCTTGTTCCTGACCTTCTGTTTGGCCACTCGAAGATGTCCTAGGTCTTTTCTCCCCCTCATGACGGTCCTGATCATCCGGATCGTCATGTCTACGTCGTGTGTGGGAGCTTTGGCCTCGGCAAGATTGAGTAGGTGGCTCAGGGTGATCCACGAGACGCCTGTAGAGTGATTCTTCCTAAGGATCCCGAAGTAACTTATACAAGATTTCAAGATTGATTAATCAAGGTTCTCGATATGGTTCTCAAGGTGTATCTCGAGCTCGATCTCGAAATCTCTCACCAAGTTTCGAAGCTAGTACTAAAATGGATTTCGACATGGTTCTTTTAGCTTGGTTGTGAAATTCTATTAAACATAAATCTCAAGCTTGATCTCGAGATTTTACACAAGTTCCGAAATCATTTAAAAAAACAAAATCTCGACATTGAAATTATACAAGACTTCGAGATTCAAATTAAACAATACACAAATTTCGACATGGATCTCGAGCTTGATCTCGAGATCCTATACCTTGATTTCGAAGTTAGTTTCCAAGTTAAACGTCGACATGAACTCGAGATCTTACACATCATTTCGACATTCCAACCCTAAACATTTCGATATGGATCTCGAGCTTTATCTTGAGATCCTTATACCAAGTTTCGAAATTAATTCCAGGATGGAACTCGAGATTTTCTATCCTTGTTTTTGATCTCGTAATCATTCCTACAAAACTAACAGGGTTTTGAAATCTATCAAACTAGGAATCATATTGCTCGACATCTAAACCTTCATCAAAAGCATATCTTCAAGAAAAGTATAAATATCGTGTGAGCCTTAACTATTCAAGAACTAACTTATGCAAACCCTAATCATATCTAATTTCTCAAGCTTATAATTCTTAGAATCTGTTAATATAAGAGTAAAAACACGAAGTTATAATAAGAAAATTATACCTACTCCAAGCGTTGGTAATACCTCTGTTCGACTTCTTTCTTCCTTCCTATTAGTGTTTCCGTTAGTTTTCGAGGGTTTGTATTAATGAAATGAAGTTTTTTGTTCCTTATCTCCAACTTGACGTGTTTAACTAAACAAATGACATCGACATCTTCTAGTTAGTTCTTATCTCAACTATACACCTTTCTTTGTAGCTAAGAAATCGAGTCCCAATGTCTCGACTTCTTTCTATTTCCATCCTTGATCTCGAGATTTAGAGAATTCGAGCTTCAAAGATGTCGACATCCTAATGTATCGAAATTCTTTATTACTTCTTTCGAGGTTTTCTATTTCGAAATTGTTGTCTCTTGGTTTCGAAATTCATCCCTTCCTATCTCATATCAAACGGTTTCGAAATTCATCCCTTCCTATCTCATATCAAACCCTTTCTAAGTTCCATTAATTCTTCTACTTAGTTAGTAACCCTAATAGTACCTAATATGTAATCACATTGACACATAAATTCATAGAATATGTTCCATGCAGTCACGTAAGTCATATAATATGTATGCATATTTATTGGCCGGCTTACTTACGGGACTCGGGTATTACATCCTCCCCCTTAAAAGGGATTTCTCCACCGAAATCAAGTGGGAGAAATAGCTCAGGGTAGCGGTTTCTCATATCATCTTCTCGTTCCCAAGTAGCTTCCTCAATGGACTGATTCTGCCATAATATCTTGACCAATGGAAATTCTTTATTCCGTAATCGTTTCATGTCGTACATAAGGATTTCCACTGGCTTCTCCTCGTAGCTTAAATCTGGCTTGAGCTGTTGATGGAGATTTTCACTGTTCAATACATGACTTGGATCTGCGACGTATTTTCGTAGCGTCGATACGTGAAAGACATCATGCACTTGAGCTAGCGAATTTGGTAATTCAAGTTGGTATGCAACTTCGCCAACCTTCTTAAGAATTCGAAACGGTCCTATATATCTCGGGCTTAGCTTGCCCTTTTTCCCAAACCGCTTCACGCCTTTCATTGGGGACACCTTAAAAAGTACGAAGTCATCTTCTTGGAACTCCAGTGGTCTACGCTTTCGGTCTGCGTAGCTTTTCTGTCTGCTTTGGGCCGTTTTCATCCGTTCCCGTACCTTTGATATTGCTTCCGTCATTTCTTGCACTAGATCAGGGCCTAATATTGCTCGTTCTCCAACTTCATCCCAGTGGATGGAAGATCTGCACTTGCGTCCGTGTAGAGCTTCATATGGAGCCATTCCGATCATTGCATGGAAACTGTTGTTATATGATAACTCAATCAACGGAAGGTATCGGCTCCAATTTCCTTTAAAGTCGAGCACACAGGCTCTTAGCATATCTTCTAATGTCTGGATAGTTTGTTCGGACTGCCCGTCTGTCTGAGGATGGTAGGCAGTACTGAATGATAACTTGGTTCCCACGGCCTTCTGCAAACTCATCCAGAACTTGGATAAGAACCTCGAATCACGATCGGAAATAATCGAGATTGGAACTCCATAAAGTCGTACTATTTCTTGAATATATAGTTCAGCGTATCGTTCCATTAAGAATGTTGAGCTGATAGGCAGAAAGTGAGAGGACTTGGTCAATCGATCAACGGTGACCCATAGCGTCGTGGCCTTTCACAGTCTTAGGCACGCCAACAACGAAGTCCATCGTAATGTGATCCCACTTCCATTCGGGTACTGGAAGGGATTGCAAGGTGCCGGTCGTTGATGCTCTGCCTTAATTTGCTGACACGTCAGGCATTGGCTTACAAATATTGCTATTTCTCGTTTCATCCCTGGCCACCAATAATGGCTTCGTAAGTCTCTGTACATCTTCGTTGCTCCTGGGTGGATGGAGTAGACAGTGGTGTGGGCTTCTGTCATGACAGTCTTTCGAAGTTTGGCGTCGTTAGGAGCATATAGACGTCTTCTGTAGTATAAGCTTCCGTCGTCTCGTATGGTGAAGTCTGCTGATCTTTGTTCTGGTTGTATTTCTTTGGTTTTCAAATACAATTCATCATTCTCTTGGGCCTTCGTGATATGCTCCATCAATGTAGGTCGAAGTGTTAACGCCGCTAGTTTTGTTTCAATTTCACCCATTTGTATTAACTCCACCTCGAGCCTTTGTAACTATGTGTTTACAGTCTTGCGGCTCAGTGCGTCAGCCACCACGTTTGCTTTTCCCGGGTGGTAGCTGATTACACAATCGTAATCTTTGACCAACTCAAGCCATCGCCGTTGTCGCATGTTCAACTCCTTCTGGGTGAAGAAGTATTTGAGACACTTGTGGTCAGTGAAAATCTCGAATCGTCGCCGTATAGTAATGTCTCCAGATCTTGAGAGCGAAAACGACTGCTGCGAGTTAAATGTCATGTGTTGGATAGTTCTTCTCATAATCCTTTAGCTGTCGGGAGCATATGCAACTACGTTTTCGTTTTGCATTAGAACACATCCTAGGCCATTCTTAAACGCATCACTGTAAACAGAAAATCCTCCAGTTCCTGTAGGAATAGTCAGCATTGGGGCTGTAGTGAGTCCTCGCTTAAGTTCTTGAAAGCTCTGCTCGCAAGCATCATCCATTGGAATGGAGTATTCTTCTTTGTTAACTTCGTCAGGGTTGATGCAGTTTCAGAGAAATCTTTGATGAATTTTTGGTAGTATCCAGCTAGCCCAAGAAAACTTCGTATTTCTATCACGTTCGTCGGTTGAGGCCAGTTGTTAATAGCCTCGATCTTGCTGGGGGTAGAATTCCAGCTCCTGAAATAACGTGTCAAAGGAATGCGACTTGATTGAGCCAGAATTCACATTTCTTGAATTTCGCATTCAACTGCTTTTCTCGCAATATTTCCAAAACAATCCTCAAGTGTTGTTCATGCTCCTCCTTGGTTTTCGATTATATAAGAATGTCATCAATGAACACGATGACGCATTTGTCTAGGAGTGGTTTGAACACTCGGTTCATCAGGTCCATGAATGCTGCTAGCGCATTAGTCAGCCCGAAAAGCATGACTATAAATTCGTAGTGCCCGTAGCGGGTACTAAAAGCCGTCTTCAGGACATCTTCTTCTCGAATCTTCAATTGGTGATACCCTAATCTTAAGTCTATCTTCGAAAATACGGTTGCGCCTTGTAGTTGGTCAAATAAGTCGTCAATTCGAGGGAGGGGTATTTGTTCTTGATCGTAATCTTGTTCAGCTCCCTAGTCGATGCAAAGTCGCATCGACCCATCTCTTCTTAACGAACAGAACTGGTGCTCCCCATGGCGAGAAGCTTGGCTGAATGAACCCTTTTTGCAACAATTCATCCAGTTACTCCCTCAATTCCTTTAGCTCAGATGGAGCGAGTCGGTATGGTGCCTTAGAAATTGGTGCAGCTCCTGGTGTTAGTTCAACTGTGAATTGAATCTCCCCATCCGACGGAAGTCCGGGTAATTCTTCGGGAAATACATCAGGAAAGTCTCGTACTACTGGAACTTCTTCTAGCTTCGGGGGTAAACGTTCGGATGATATCGTGAATATCAGGTAAGCTTCGCATCCTGTCTTGATAAAAAGATGTGCCTTCATTGCTGAAATCTTGGGAATCTGATTACTCTTGCTAGTTCCCATGAATGTGAACGGTTCGGTGTCTTCTAGGTTAAAGGTCACTTGCTTACGATTACAATCAATAACTGCTTCTGTACTTAGAAAGCCAGTCCATTCCTAGGATTACTTTATAAGCGTTCATTGGAATGACTATTAGGTCAACGGGTAAGGTCCTATCATTCGCTATTATTGGGTTATCTCGTAAGATTTGGTTGGTTCTCGTAGAGGTTCCGTGAGGGATGGTAACATGGTATTCGTAGTTAACTAGGTCCGGTGTCACCCCGTGTAACACCCGTGAAAATTAATATGGGATTAGTGAATAATTATTTTGTAAGGTCTGAAAATAATGAAGTTAATTTTAGAACAAAAACCGATTTTCGGGATTAAGTCGAAAATAATAATTGTCCGGGATTTGAATAAAATAACATGGGCCAAAACTTAAGAAGCCCAAGAAAGAATATAGAGACTAAAATATGTAGGGAGGCCTAAATAAAAGATAGCCCAAATAAGTTAGGGAAGGCCCAACTTGGAGTAATGAATTTATAAAAGAAAAGGGCTCAATAAGTGAAAGGGTCGAAAGTTTTAATAGCCCAATGAAATGATGATTTAGGAAAGCCACATTGAGGTGAATGTATTTTGTACCTACTTGCTTGGCAAAAATAAGTATATGAATAAAAAAAAAAAACAAACGTAGGTGCTAGATCATTTTACCCAACTTTAGATGAGAGTTATTATTGAAAATATAAATTAAAGAAAAGCCAAATGGAAAAAGATGGTTACCTATTCCACTTGCTTATCTTTCTCATATGACCCAAGACATTGATATATATCATATATGTTCATTACATAAACATCATCAAAAAGAAAACACAAGAAAAGGGACAAACTTTACTTACTCCATGGGCTAAGATTCGTCACGTAGCTACTTGTTCAATCACATAAGTTTTATTATATATTCCATTAGCATGTATATTACTAATTAATAATATCCAAGAGATAAGGATTGTTATTGAAAACAATAAAATAATAAGATAATTGTAGAAGCTTCCCACGAAACATTCATCATTCTAATCTTTGCCTGTTTGATCAATTATTATATATATATATATATATATATATATATTACTTAAAGCTAAGGTTAAACACGTTAGTTTAATGTTTAATCAATATCAAAAGTTGAAGACCTCATATATATCTAACAAATGATACACTTTAAAGGGTAGCTTAAGAAATGAAAAGAACTGTGAGCTAGATATAAAAATAAGTAAAAAAAAAAACCTAGTGGAAAGAGTACGAAAGCCATAGCAAGTGCAAAGGAGAAGATTTCATCAATGAACAAAGTTCGGCAAGCTTTAAGAGATCTTAACAAATTGGATTTTCAGACGTGAGGTAGGTGAAAATATTCATCTGGAACATGTAAATCAATGTTTTTGTGGTGATAATATAGTTTAGTGCCTTGTATGAATAGAATTATTTATGTGAAGGTTTCAAAGTGCATGTGTTTATACGTAAACTAGGTCTGTTATTTTGGAAAGGTGTTTTATGTGACTATTGAGTGCTTAAGATAATTAGTATGATTTTATACATGTTCAAGGTAAAAATTATGTGAAGTTTCGTGCCTTGAGTGATTGTCATTTGTGTGATATCAATATAGCAAATGTTTGTGTGAAGTCTCGTGATCTTAAATGTTAGAATTAAAATTTCAGATCTTAACAGTTTTGCTAAGTTGGTATTCATGAGGGTATAATTTCGATAGTAGACCTAGTATGATACATTTAAAGGTGATAAGTGAAATATAATTTTGGGTTTGATCGATTATTGAGTGTATGATTAGTTTATAGGCAGAGTAGTTTTCGGTAGGAAAGAACTTGTAGGTATTCTAGATTTTTGGAATTCTTTGGGAAGTGATGATATTAAGTTTTCGGCTTCTATAGGTTTTAGACTTTGAAATAAATTATAATGCTAAACACGTGTGAATCTAGAAAGTATTTTGGTACTTAGTTATTTCTCGAGATTTAAGGATTTTCGGCATTTTAGGGTTTTCACTATTTCTAGGGTTTTCAATATTTAGGGTTTGAGAAATTCTAGATTTACGAGACTTAGTATGTATACTTATGTGATAATATTTTCATGCTCAGAGGTTCGAAGCATAGAGAATTTCCCAGATTTCTTGACTAATTTTATCAGGAGGACAGGTAGGTGAAACTCACCTACGGCACGTAAACATTATGTGATACTTATGTGCTTATGTGATTTAGTGATTTACGTGGTTTACATGTACTAAATATTCTGGCATGTTATATATTTGTTGTTTGCACCGCATGGCATGTGCACGACACTTCAGAGTGAGAGAGGTGGACCGTGTTGGCATGGTGACACCTTACGGTGTCGGCGCGAGGCGCGAGTGGGTAGATGTGACCGGTTTCGGTTGTCGACTCGGGGTCGAGTTGAGGTTGGTACTAGTGCACCTGACGGTTGGTGCCGTCAAGCGGGTGGTTGGTGCCGCCCGGCTTTATGTGACCGGTTGGTGCCGGTATGATCAGTGGTTGGTGCCACTGATGACGGTTGGTGCCGTCGAGATGAGTGGTTGGTGCCGCTCGGACTCTACGGTTGGTGCCGTAGATTCAGTTATAAGGTGCATAGTCCGACCTAGGGTAGAGATGAGAAATAAGTGGGTGAGATGAGACCTGAGTTGGCCGCCCGAGCGTTGGGTGAGAGCTAACTCTAACATGACCTGAGTTGGCCGCCCGAGCGCTGGGTGAGTGCCACTCTAACGAGACCTGAGTGGATACCCGAGCGTGTTTAGTATCGAGTCACGAGGCGTTGTGAGAGGCGATAGGTCGTGATGAGAGTCGAGCGTGCATTGCATTTGCGAGTTGTTTGTGAATGGGGGTTGAGCGCACGTTGCATACATGCATGTTTCATCTACTGGGCAAGGAGCTCAGTTTACGTGTTGTAGGTACATACGAGTCCGATGTTGATACGCGTCGCGACTAGGAGGGCTGATGGCGGTGACTCTACGGACTTTTGAGGCAGGGCGGTACATGGATGCGCCCTGTGGAGTGATGTTATGATTTTTAATATTTTGATAGGCTACTACTGTGTAAATATACGACTACGTAGATGATGTTTATTTTAGTATATTTTATTTTTAGAAAAAGTTTTTATACGGGTCTTCCGCGATTTACGTTGCGAAAATCCGCCTAAATATTTGTTAGAAAGTGAGGGTCGTTGCACCCCGAGTCTCGCCATATAGTTAGTAGATTCAAATGAATGCGTGGCTCTTGAATCAACTAATATGCATGTCCGGGTTGAATGGATAAGGAGAGTACCTGCCACCACAGACGGGTTATTCTCCGCCTATTCAGAAGTTAGCGTGTAAACTCTAGCAGGTACCGTAGGTGGCCTAGCTTGAACAGGTGATTGGCTTCCAGATGCAACTTCCGTGTATGCCTTGGAAAAGTGACCCGTCTTCACACATTTATAGCAGGTTGCATTCTGAGAGTAGCACACGCCCAGATGTCACCGTGTGCACCTGGGACATGGGGGTATAGTCATCGGTGGTCTTCCCTGATTAGGACTAAATTGTTGTGGGGGTCGCGGTCGGTTCTGGAAATTGGGCCTGGTATTCTTGGGGTTAAATGGCTTCTTTGAGTTACATCCGCTCCACTTCGGTCCTTGGACAAACTTTCTCTTTGCTTCACGGGCTCGCATAATTCGGAGTTCAGCTTGTTCTGCCATCAAAACGCGTTCAGCTACTTGAGCATAGGTAGCTCCTTGAGATCCGGCCATGTTCACGTCTCTAAATAGTTCGGGCTTCAAGCCCTCCAGAAAAGGTTCCAACTTCAACGCATCTGTGCTCACCATGTGAGTTGCAAACCGTGGCAACTGTTCAAATTTCCTAATGTACTCCGCCACTGTCATCGAGCCCTGTCGTAAATTGATGAATTCGTTCATTCTTTGAACTCACACAGGGGCAGTGAAATATTTGCTCCTAAAGAGTTCCTTAAATCTTTCCCATGCCATTGTCATCGGATATTCAAAGGCGAGAATGGTATCCCACCAATGACCTGCACTTCCCCTCGGTAGGAAGGCAGCACATAACACCTTTTTCTTCCTCGGGAATGCGACTGTACTAAAACATACTCTCCAGAGTTCGGAGCAAGTCCTCGGCCGCAGTAGGATCAATAGCGTCTTCAAATGTCGGGGGATTAAGTTTACGAAATCTTTCCCCTACTATCTCAACCCTTTCTGCTTGAGCAAGTCCACTGCTAGATTGTCCGCCCGTATTCCGTTGTTGCATCATTTTTTGAATTTGAGCAAATTGCTGGCGAACGAGTTCGGTCAGCTGGATAATTGCCGTGTCTCGGCTATTAGTAGGAGTTGCGGGTTGCTTGCCTTTGTCCGCACTCCCACTACTGTCACTCCGTGTTCTATCCATTCTTTTTCCTATACCCTAATAGTACCTATGACCAATAAATTACGCACATACAACATTCATAGAAACATAAAACTTACTAACAAGGCCGCTTCCGTGCTTTTGAGTGTGTGTACATGGACAGTCTACAGAACTTGTAACCGAAGGCTCTGATACCACCTGCGGCGCCCCTGACTTCCACCGCCTATTCTACGTGACTGCATGTGATATAAATGAAATCTATATACGAAAATGCGTACAAAATTTTTCCTTTTATATAAAGGAAGCGTTCTGTACAATACAAAATGTTCCTATGACATAAATACAAGGTTAGTGCGCATGCGTGTTCAAAATAATCTATCGGCCCGCCCCTCAGGTCGCATCCATGTACACACTGCCACCTCAAAAGTCCTCCGGAAGCTTCAGGAATTTACCTCGCACTTGTAAAGATCACGTACCGTGATCCCATGAACCTATAACACATAAATACGTGGAATGAGCTTATAAAGCTCAGTAAGTGAAAGCCATGCATGCCATGCACGTGTCCTAAATTTGCAAAGGCATCCGCGCCAATGCTCCCTAGACCTCATATTTTCCGTGTCTGTCTCGTCTTGTCATGTAGGGCCCTCGGCTATCTTGCTATGCACCATCATGGAGCTCGAATCCACAAGGAATAAATAATCATATAAGTGGCAATACCCACTCAAGGGAGGCTAACCTAGGGCGCCTTTTCTGTCCCAAGGTGGTTTCATACGCCACGCGGACGCTTCACACTGGTAGCCCAATCTGAGGTAGTCAACACCAGAGATACCAGGGTGTCGCTTACTCTCTCAGCTCTCACCCTTCAGGTTTCACGATCCGCCATGAGGGCATTAGCCCTAAAAATCATGTCTTGCCTTGTACATGTCATGTCTTGACGGTAGCGCCATGTGACGTCACCATGGTAGCATAAAAGAGCCGTGACTCAACTGTGAGTCGACATCAGACGCCCATATCGGCGAATCTTTATCGCTCTAGGCGATCGAGTATTATGCACGCTATCGTATCCTGTCTTTCATTCTACTCGTGCGTGCATATGCTCATGTCATGAATATGCGTGTCATGCCATCATATAATGTAAATAAATCATGCGCGTCATGTAACGCAAAGAAACACATAATACATAATTTTATGCACATACAATTATGTGTTGTAGTTGAGACTTCCATTTACCTGGTATCCTTGGCTTATCGTACTGTAAATTGCTAACCTTCGAATCCTAAGTATGGAAATATATAAGATTAGAGTTTGCTAGTCTAATTACAGTTATATGAAAGTGGCTTAGTTTAAAAACCCTAGTTTCGACATAAGTTTCGAAACCCTAAAATTTCGGACTGTGACTTAAATTGAAAAATACCATTTCGAAATTCATAAAGGTCTCGGTATGGGTTTCGAGATTCCATTGGACATGTTTCGAACTTGTAACCTTAGGATCCCGAAGTAACTTATGCAAGATTTCAAGATTGATTAATCAAGGTTCTCGATATAGTTCTCAAGGTGAATCTCGAGCTCGATCTCTCACCAAGTTTCGAAGCTAGTACTAAAATGTATTTCGACATGGTTCTTTTAGCTTGGTTGTGAAATTCTATTAAACATAAATCTCAAGCTTGATCTCGAGATTTTACACAAGTTCCGAAGTCATTTTAAAAAAAAAAGCAATTCTCGACATTGAAATTATACAAGACTTCGAGATTTAAACTAAACAATACACAAATTTCGACATGGATCTCGAGCTTGATCTCGAGATCCTATACCTTGATTTCGAAGTTAGTTTCCAAGTTAAATTTCGACACGAACTCGAGATCTTACACAACATTTCGACATTCCAACCCTAAACAATTCGATATGGATCTCGAGCTTTATCTCAAGATCCTTATACCAAGTTTCAAAATTAATTCCAGAATGGATCTCGACATTTTTTATCCTTGTTTTTGATCTCGTAATCATTCCTACAAAACTAACAGGGTTTCGAAATCTATCAAACTATGAATCATATTGCTCGACATGTAAACCTTCATCAAAAGCATATCTTCAAGAACAGTATAAATATCGTGTGAGCCTTAAACTATTCAAGAACTAACTTATGCAACCCTAATCATATCTAATTTCTCAAGCTTAATAATTCTTAGAATCTGTTAATATAAAATTAAAAACACGAAGTTATAATAAGAAAATTATACCTACTCCAAGCGTTGGTAATACCTCTGTTCGACTTCTTTCTTCCTTCCTATTAGTGTTTCCGTTAGTTTTCGAGGGTTGTATTAATGAAATGAAGTTTTTCGTTCCTTATCTCCAACTTGACGTGTTTAACTAAGCAAATGACATCGACATCTTCTAGTTAGTTCTTATCTCAACTATATACCTTTCTTTGTAGCTAAGAAATCGAGTCCCAATGTCTCGACATCTTTCTATTTCCATCCTTGATCTCGAGATTTAGAGAATTCGAGCTTCAAAGATGTCGACATCCTAATGTATCGAAATTCTTTCTTAGTTCTTTCGAGGTTTTCTATTTCGAAATTGTTCTCTCTTGGTTTCGAAATTCATCCCTTCCTATCTCATATCAAACGGTTTCGAAATTCATCCCTTCCTATCTCATATCAAACCCTTTCTAAGTTCCATTAATTCTTCTACTTTATTAGTAACTGTAATAGTACCTAATATGTAATCACATTGACACCTAAATTCATAGAATATGTTCCATTTAGTCACGTAAGTCATATAATATGTATGCATATTTATTGGCTGGCTTACTTACGGGACTCGGGTATTAAAGATATCATGGAGTTGGGTGATGGGTATGGTGTATGGGTTAATGAGGATGGATGAGAGAGGGTTGTGGGGTTGGGAGGTTTGTCTGCGCTGAAGTGCTCTCTGAGATGGGTGCTTTCCCAGTGTCGCATCGGGACGTCTCGATGGCTGCCAGCACTCTCTCCATCATTTTGTCTTCTAGGGATGTGATGGCTGCAGAGAGAGCTACTTGGAAGTGCGCTTCAATGACAAATTGGAAGGACGCCTCCGTTGATGGACCAGGTCGACTGATGTCGTATGTTGTCAACCCTTGAGCTAACACCGGCTCATCAGGCTTGCTCGTAGTCACTTGAGGACGTGACTGTCCGAGACTTCCATCCCATCCTTGACTCGAATCTTGTAGATTCTCATATATGGATGTTGGGGTCGGCTCTGATTGAACCTGCGAGCAGACACTTGGGGGTCAAAGTCGGTAGTGGAGGGAATCTAAATCTCGGCCTTGAAAGACACTGATATATTAGGCTGCGGCTCAAGATTGAGCAAAATAGGGTCCGCAACCCTTGGAGTTATAGCTGGTGTCGTGTCTGATGTGGTGGTGACAGGTGCGAAGTTGGACTCGAATGGGATGCTCAGTCGCCTTGGAGTCCGTCTTATCAAACGAATTTCCTCGTCTGACTCGGTGCTGACGAGGTAGCCAAGTGAGGTGATGATCCGCGTGCAACATCCTCACGTGCTTGTTCTATCACCAAAGACTCATTGGGCTGAATCGTTGAGATCAGAGCCTCGGTTTCTGGCATTGTAGCCAGTGGAGGTGAGCTGTGCCCCGTTTCTGCTTTGGGTTGTGCTTCTGGTTGCAGGATCTCCTCAACAGATCCTTGAAACACACCAACGATAATGGGCACTTTTGTTTGGAGCTCATGAACTTGAGCTTCAACTTCCAGGTCGTGAGCCACTTCGTCGATCAACGTGGCTTCAAGATCTGGTAGTTGAGCTTTTTGGATTGGAGGCTCCTGCTCAAGTTCCTGGGCCACTGCATCTATCATTGCAGCCTCAGGGTTTGGGTGATGTTGTTGGGGAGGGCTCACATGAAAATCTGTCGGGGGGCCCTCTAATCATCTGCTATGTGAGATGATTGTCCCGGAAGTATAGCTTATAAACGTCTCCCGAGGGGTCGGCAAGACGAAGCAGCTCGAACGGAATGGTCATCGTTGGTTGATCTAAATCCGTGAGCTTTGGGTTGCGGAAAAAATTGAGCCGTGGTGGCTGGTAGTTTCCTCCAGGAGGCAGGCGATGAATGTTCTCGTGTAGCTCCATGAGTTGTCTGATGATAACCGAGAACCACCTTGCATAAGGTACGTTCTTGGAGCGCTTGTTCTCCTTTTGTCTGATGTGGTCTGCTAGGTCGTTCCAGATCTGCTGAGCGAAATTGTAATTCAGCGAGAACGAAATTCCGTGAAATATCCGTAGGATGTTGCCGTTGTCTTTTTCGAAGCCCGCGTGCTTCGGTGATAGACACTTGTTAATGATTCCAAAAAGTGTCTTCCATGGATGTGGAATCCCGTTGCTCTACAATTGCGAGTTTGGTGAGCGGTGGACGGTATCCCATTTGGAGGAAATCTTGCACCAACTCAGCATCTGTTGGCAAGGGGTCGTAGTTGTGCCTGAATGGAAGGTCGGGGACGAGTCCAAAGTCATTCTTGTTCATGTTGATGTGTCTCGTCCCGATCACAGAAGTGAAGCTGTATGCTCCTTCAACTACGTGACTCTTGATCATTCCCCAAACTGTTGGAGATAGACCATCGGCACCGAGGCTGTCACCGTAAGTGCGTGCCAAAGGGGATGGCCCTGGAGTATAGACACAATAATCTCGTCCGGACACCTAAAAGTAGTCAAGTCGAGCTGAAAGTTGGTGTCCTGAACCTTGAGGTACAAGTTCTTGTCGTATATGTGGTTGTAAGCGGGATAGTGTTCCATCTGAACGACAATTTGGAACAACAAATCATTAGTTCAAAAGAAATTTAATTTGAGTCGAAATGGAATATAATGTCATACTATAATTGTTTAGCAATTTATAACATGTTTGATAAAATTTTGAAATTGGAGATAAGTATGTTGCACATAGGTTATGCGAAGCGAACATTGAAGTCATGATGAAATTTCGACATTCACATATAAGTCATATAAAGTTTCTGTCGAAAAAATATTCAGTGTTTATCACCACTATTCACTCCGCTAAAGTTTACGCTCGAGAATTGAGAGTCCAATTTTAATTTCTAAGTGCTAATCTTGAATTCAAATCTCTGTTCAATTTTGCGATCGAAAAATTTAGTCGCAAAGGTTCGTTGTAGTGGAAAATTTAGAGAAAATTTTCTGTGTTTGAACTTAAGGCGTGGTACTGTAGCCGATAAATTTTACGATCGAGAAAAATTTCCGTGTAAATTTACGATCGAGAAAATTGATTTCTGTGTAAATTTACGATCGAGAAATTTTTCGCGCGTAAAAAAACTTTTCGTCGTGAAAGTTATCGAGCGAGAAAGTATTTCGATTTTAAAATAGATTTTCGCTGCGAAATTTTACGATCGAAAAAATTGACAACGAGAAACTATGTGACTCGCCGAGAAAATTTACAATCGATCAAAATCATCGTTACGTACTTTTACGATCGAGAAATTTTATCGTCGAAAAATTAAATTTTATCGCCGCTAAAATTTGCAGCCGAAATAAAATGAAATCGAAATTACTGTTTTCGATGGTAAGTTTTGCGCTCGAAATTAATTGCATCTATTTTATCTATTCCGTCCAGAAGTTTTTCGCTCGTGTAAAATTCTAATTAGAGTTAACCTTTCTTGATGAGTAATTTTTCAGTCAAAGTCCTCTATCTTAGCGATTAACTAAAATTTATCAATCGAAAATCTTTACGATGCGAACAGTATCTCAATTGAATCGAAACTCAATTAATACTGTTTGCGATCGAAAAAGTTCTTCGATAACTTCAACTCTTTAAATAACCCAGTTAAGTCGTACTTCAATTTCAACCATAAGACTCTGATTTCCAAACCTATATACTACCAGATGATGCAAAAACACTGAAACTATCTTAATCGTGCAAATGTTAACCCAGATAAACACGTAACCAGGACTTAATCATTGCAAGATAGTATACGGGTTTTCGAAGCTTGAAAAACAAACAAGAATCTAATCCAAATCACACGAAAAACTACAAAATACATATACAAATCGACTTAAATCGCATGCAAATAACAAATAAGTGCGTTTCTACCTTAAAAAGACAATTCCAAGATAAAAATTGAAAACTTTAAGTAAAGATTTAATCGTCTTTTGAAAGTTTTGCGAGAGGGCAAAATGAAGAGACACTGTAGATTTTGCGTGAGATAAAGTTTTTCGACTGCAGAAAGTAAACTAATATTAACGGGCCGACAAGACGTATTGGGTTCTTGATTTGACAAGGCCACTTTTAATTTTCGCTCGAGAAACTCATGATCGAAAATTACATTCTAAACCTAGTTTCTCGATCGGAAGTTTTTCCTAAGTTTTCAGATTGACCCCTAAATCAATTAAAGACCACATAATTGCTCCCCCTATATATGAAAACAAATGCAATTAACTCCCTGTAATTCCGAATGGTGACATCTGGCTCCATAGTCGAAATTTGAAAATCTGCAATACTTAGAGCAAAACAAATGTCGAGAATATTAGAGTTAATTTGGAAGAAATTTTTCTAATCAGACGCCCCCTGAAAAGTTTTTAAGAAAAATTGGTTAAATTCGAATCCATAAAGCACGTTAACGATCAAAATATTTAACCAACCAAAATTTAAACCAATGTCGTGCGCTCCAAATCGTGACAATTTTTTAAGTCCTCCTCATTGAAGTGCGTTATTCAAGAATCAGAACTGAAGTTTTCTGCAACACGTAGAGAAAGATCATTAACAATATTTGGAGCTCAAGACATAAATTTTGTAAATGCCCCCCCCCCCCCCTCAAATAATGCATCTCAATTCATTTATCAAGTAAGTATATGAATCAATCAAAATCACACTCTTAAAAAAACACGATTTATCAAGCTTAGTCTAGATACATGTTCCCCTATACATGTAACTATAGTTTCGCGCGAGGGTATGGACAAGAACAAATATTCGCATTTATACAATTCAAAGTAGATGCAAACTGAATTTGCAAGACATAATGTGCGTAATATCTTTTATATGTATATATATATATATATATATATTTATTTTATTTATTTTATTTTTTTTAAATTTTCATAACATATAATAGTAAGAAAAATAGGAAGAAAAATTTCAAGAAAAATTATCATTTATCAATATAATTTTTTTCGTTGAATATTAATATTATTTATATTATGGGGTCAGATTTATTTTGCTTCGATCATTGTCACGCCTAAAATTTCACAAGACACATGCAAAGATCATATGCCGTCAAGTCACGTCTACAAACTAAAGTCCTAAATTCATAGAATGATCCATTTCGACAACTCTCACTAGGTTCACTCTAGCGCTCAATTATTTTTAACTTGGGATTTTTATATTTATATCACTCAAGTGAACACACGCAATTTTATGTCAATTTACCTGTGATCGAGACGCTTTTAATCATTTCACCTGTGCGAAAGACCGTCGATTTGGAATCAAAGGGACTTTGAAGGATTTTTAATTTGGCTCTGACTTAGAAGGAAGGAAAAATCTGGGAAAAGTGAGCTTTTTGTCGTCTTCCATTTCTTCGTCGTTTTCCTTCTTTCGGCATTTTCCCATATCTTTTGTCATTCTCATCCTTTAATTTTTCTTTCGTATCAGTCTACACTTGCTCAAGTTGAATCTCCGCTTCTCTACGAGGCTGAGAGATTATCTAAGGGGAAGTTCTTCTTGTTGATTCTCGGGCCAATACCATGCTCCTTTTCTCTTAATCCCTAGAGAGGTTTCAGAGATTATCGATTTGAAGAAGTTCAAAGTTGTGAAATTCGAACCCAAGGCTGTGCTCCTCTTCTCGTTTCCCGATATAAGACCGGATTATTGTTGGTGAAGTTCACTTCGGGGTGCTCCTCTTTCCAGCCGTTCTGACGAGCATGCGAGATTATCAACGGAGAAGTTCACAACAAGATCCATGCCCCTCATCTTATGATTTCTAAAAGATCTCAATAATTAGGAGGGCATGTTCTTTTGGACTGATTTTAGTGCGTTGAGCATTCCTCGTTGGCGTTTTCCACCTTCTTTTGTCATGTTTTTCTTTGTCGTATCGTTTTCTCCCCTTCCTTTTTCTCGATTGAACATCCCGCCGAAAGCTTAGATAGTCGGTTGAAGGCTTAAAGGGTTTTCAAATGAAGAAAGGAATTCGGAGAAGGCTCAAAATGGATGACTAAATGCTTTGTTGAAGAATTGAAAATTATATATTTGGCCGAGTGAGGAATTTCCTTATTGCCGTAATCAATGTCCTCACGATCTAACACAAGACGAGTATGAGGCCACGATCACTAGTTAAGACAAGCAATTATTGTGTGGCTCGCTCAAGAATAGATCCGTCGAAAAATTAAAAGGCTAGAACCTCACTAATATAAAGTGGCTTTGTGTCTAGTGGAATCAACTAAAGAACTTTAGACACAAGAATGCAACTTAGACTGAAAAAATTAAGTAATTAATCAGTCGCATGTCAGGGAAATCTATACGTGATGAGATCGAGCATCCTAAAGATATCGTCATTCCCCTAATATTATAAGTATGTATAATATTTTTTGATTTTATTTTATTAGGATAATTTTATTTATTATATAATTCTTTATTTTTCATGCAGAATATAGCATTTAAGAGTGAAAACACATAGAATAAGACATATGAAAGCACATTGGACCACGTAAAACACATATTACGGAAGATTCAACATGCCTAATTTTCCGACAAGAAATTGGAATCGTTTTTCATCCAATGCCTTGGTGAAAATGTCAGCTAGTTGAAACTCCGTGCTCACGAAGTACATGTCAATTGTGCCTTTTTCTACGTGATCTTTTATAAAATTATATCTAATATCTATGTGTTTTGTGCGTGAGTAGTGAACAGGATTACACGTAATCGCAATGGCACTCTGGCTATTACTGTAAATGGGTATATTATTTAAATTGTACCCATAATTGCAAAGCTGAGTCCGCATCCATAGCATTTGCCAGCAACAGCTGGCAGCCGCGACGTATTCAGCCTCAGCAGTCGACGTTGAGACGCAGTTTTACTTCTTGGAGGACCAGCAGACTAGCTTTTCGCCGAGAAATTGAGCGCCACCGGATGTGCTTTTCCTGTCCATACGGCAACATGCATAGTTAGCATCAATATAGGCTAACTTTGAAATTTGTGACCTTCGGATACCATAAACCTAGGGTTGAGGTTCCCTTGAGGCAGCGCAGAATCCGGTTGACCGCGAGTGAGATTCTTTGAGATCGGCTTGGAAAGGGGCACAGAGACAGGTGGCAAACATAATATCCGGCCGGCTTGAGGTGAGATAGAGAAGAGCGCCGATGATGCTGCGATAAAGTGTGATGTCGACCGCTTTTCCAGTGGGATTGGTATCCAACTTGCAGCTTGTTGACATAGGAGTGATGAGAGGCTTGCTCTGATCTTGATGGAACTTCATCAGAATGTCCTTGATGTATTTCGTCTGACTTATGAAGATGCCACTTCGAGCTGCCTGACTTGGAGTCCCAAGAAAAATTGCATCTCTCCCATGTGACTCATTTCAAACTTGCTCTTCATTATATCTCCGAACGTCTTGCAAAGTCGTGGATTAGTTGATCCGAAGATGATGTCATCTACGTAAACTTTGACGACCTTCAGATCTTTGTCTTGCCATTTGATGGAGAGGGTCGTATCGATCATTCCTCGGATGAATCCAGACTTCACGAAGAAATCGCTCAAGACATCATACCAAGCACGTGGAGCTTGTTTCAGTCCGTAGAGAGCTTTATCCAATCGATAGACGTGATTGGGATGTTCTTGATCAATAAAACCTTCTGGCTGAGCGACACAGACTTCCTCCTTTAACACGCCGTTGAGAAAGGCGGTCCTAACCTCCATTTGGTAGACTTTTGAAGTCTTTATGAGCCGCATAAGCCAAGAAGAGGCGCACGGCTTCGATTCGGGCAACAAGAGCATATGTCTCGTCGTAGTCAATGTCTTTCTGTTGGTTGTAGCCCTTCGCCACCAGTCTTGCCTTATTCCGGATCGCTTCACCATCTTCATTCTATTGGTTGTAGCCCTTCGTCCCGATAATTGTTTTCCCATGTGGATGAGGTACTAATGTCCACACTTGGAGACGCTCGAATTTGTTGATTTCGTCTTGCATTGCTATTACCCAATGCGGGTCTTTAAGTGCGTCTGCTACCTTGGTTGGCTCATTTTGCCTTAAGAAACGGCTAAAGAGACGATGTTGATGTCTTGTCCGTACTCTACCCGAAGGATCACCAATTATTTGATCAACCGGATGTTCTCGAGTCCACTTGCGCTCGTGAGGCAAAGCTGAAGTAGATGCATCAGCCATTTGTGGGTCGAGATTTCCGAAAATCTCAGGTTGTTCATTTGATTGAGGTAGTTCCATTTGTGCACTTGGATTGAGAAATTCTGATGATACTTCCTCAATGACCATGGGAGGTTCTTCAGTGTTATGTGGTAATTCTAAATCGGGTGAGGTGGAAACAGTTGAAGAGCTTGGTACATCAGCCTCATCAAGTGGGGAATCCACTAAAGGTGTAGCAGTGATGGTGTGTGGCAGATATACGTGCTCAATGAGAGAGTCCATGTCCTCTAACGCAAGTCTTATAGCTTCTTTTAACGTTGAATCCTGAGTTATTGCCATATTATGTTGGTTTTGTGCCAACACACCAGTGAATATGGGTTCTAAACTGTCGTATTCAGAACCCATCTGGTTAGGCACGGATCCTGGACTGATGTGTCCAGATGCCATCTCTACCACTTCGTGGAAAGTGACATTGTAGCTTTCTTTGATAGTTCGGTTGGACTTGATGTATACTCGGTACGCCTTCGAAGTTGAAGAATACCCGACGAAAATGGCTTTGAATGCTTTAGGGTCGAACTTAGCACGTTACTCTCTGTCGTCGCCACAAAGCACTTGCACCCGAAGACCTTGAAGAAGGTGATGTTGGGTACTCGCTTGTTAATGATCCCGTACGGAGTCTTATCGAAGCATTTGTGAATCATCGTCCTGTTCTGAGTGAAAGAAGGCGGTATTTACTGCTTCAGCCCAAAGGAAGTGTGGGAGACCGGAGTGAATGAGCATCGTATGTGCGGCTTCCACCAACGTTCTGTTCTTTCTTCCAATGACCCCATTCTGTTGAAGTGTCTTGGCGGCTGAGAATTGCTGACAAAACACAATTTTTTTGTAAAAGTCACTGAAGTATTTGCTCTTGAATTCAGTGTCGTTGTCCGTTCAGATGACTTGGATAGTCTGCTGCAGTACATTTTGGGTAGAATTCATGAAATTGATGATTAAGTCCCCTGTCTCATCCTTAGTTCGGAGGAACTTTGTCCATGTATAGCGAGAAAAGTCGTCGACAATAACTAGCACATACTTGCGTCCGTTGATACTCTGTGTCTGCATATGTGGAGGTCCATGTGTAATAATTCTAGAGGACGTGAAGTAGAGGCAACTAGTTTAATATGATGAGACGCTCGCTTCATTTTTCCTAGTTGACATGCTGAACATTGATGCCCTTTCTGTAATACTATAGTTGGAAGACCGTGAACCAACTTTTTCGTTGAAAGGCATTGAAGAGCTTTAATGTTTAGATGAGACATGCGCTGATGCCATAAGCTGTTCCTCTTAATTTCCCGTCATGTGTGTGGAGCAACCAGAGTCGAGGTACCGCACATGATGGATCTACGAAATCAAATTAGAGAACTTTAGGTACCCACTTGTAAATGGGTCCTCTCAGATTAGTAGATTTAGATGTTGGTTCAGATCTCTTGACGCCGTCCTGGCGCCGTAATGGAAGCAATCATCCCTACCGTCGTAAAATAAGAGCACCTGGCTATGCCCATTCACAAGGACTCGAAGTAATTCGCGAGATCATCACCTTTCTTTCCTAGTTATAACGGAAAAGGGTACAGCTGATTGGAGTCTAGAGCCGAGAGAAGAATGCACATTGCCTATCCTAATCGAGTTGCTTTCCAAAACATTGGTTGACAAACAGTGAATATTCCTGTACTACCCTTTGTTGGTCCCGGAAAAGACCCGCAAACTAGAATCCTCGTATATGTTATAGCTGTAATCGGAGTTTTCCAAAAACTCCGAAGAACTTTAACAACCCAAGTCAATCTCGAAGAAGTTGAATTGAGTTTGCCCTGTAGAAGACTTGGCCTTTTTGGCTTTCATCTTTTTAGGCGGGGATTTAGGAACCCATTTAGGTTGAACTTGGCAGGGAAGATTAATTTCAGCACGGATAAATGCTTTAGTAGGCTTGATGGAGGAAAAGATCTTTTCCTTGGATAGTCTCTTTAGGTGAGAACAAGCATGAATAGCTCCATATGCTTTCTTAATGACTCGATCTTGTTTCCTACGAGTCTTCCTAGAGGCATTTGCTTTAGAATGATTAACTTGTATTGTAGAAGATGAGCCCATTTCAAAGTTAGTGTTTCTAAATATGGTAGGCTTTAAGGAGCAAGTAGAAACAATTATTTTGAGAGAAGAAACAGCTCTTTTATTTATACGAGTGTCATTTATTTTTACATAAGAAGATGGTAAACTTGGAATTTTAACATCCAGAGATTCCTTCTTTATTTCTAAGCTAGACACTCCCGCCTTTGGTTTCTCTTGCTCCATGACTACGCTCCCTGTAGACGTAGTGGAAACAGGATTAGAGATAGATTTTTAAGAACATTATTTTTAGATTTTCATTCTTTGGAAGGCGATTTTTCTTTCTTCACGCTTTTCAGAACGATGTTATCTTTTGAGGGAGATGCGTGAGAAGTAGTTTGTGAGATCGAGGTTCTTTAGATTTTCAATCTCTTTTAGGAATCTTTCCTTTTCCGCTTCAAAATTCTCTCTTTCTTTGTCTAATGCTGCACGTAATTCCTCTATCTGCTTCATGATAGGAGGTTTTTAGGGAGAATTTTCAAAATGTGCGTGTTTGGCTTCCTCGATTTCAGGTTGAGGCTCAGGAGGTTGAACTAAATCACAGACCGGCGTCAAGGGTATTTCCCTGGATTTGTTGCTGTCATTTAATTCTTATAGTCGAAGGGGATTTGGGCCCTATGTCTGGCTCTTCTCTTAGCTAACTCTAAAGCACCTAGATCGTCTGCTTTACTGAAGTTCATAAGAGTGTTTGCGCCTAAACCCATGTATATTATATCTTAAGTTTCTTTCTTCTTTAACACACGAGGGTTAGTGAACCTAAGCCTTCAATGGGATTATAGAATTCTATATCCTTGGGCTTATTTAGAAAAATGGTTTGTTCAGTTTGTCCTTTTCGGGAAAGAAGATCGTCTAATTTCTTAACTTTTGCGTATAGCTTCTTACGTTCTTCTCCTAAGAGAGCAAGATTATTTTCCACTGTTAATTTGGCGGCTTTACAGGCATCAAGATCTTTCGTAAGATCACAAACCTTAGCATTTGATTTATCTAATTGGGCTTTTAGGTTGGTGACCTTAGTTGTCGCTTCAGTTATCCTACAATTGAGGCTAGCTTTCTCATTGAGATTCCTAACAAAACAATTATAGTTATTTTCTAGTCTGTCTTCTAATTCCTTGATTATCGACCTATGCTTCTCTAAGGGAATATACTTAGTCTCGCTAATAATGGGACTCTTAGATAATTCTTCTATTTTGTCATTAGAGCTTGTAAGTTCCTTTTCGAGACTAGCTATCATTTCCTGAGACTTAATTAATTTCTTCTCTACTTCCTTTACACTTTTCTGCTCATGTTTCATGTTAGTGTATGCTAGTTGATATGATAACATGGTCAATAATGTGGAAGGAGACTACCTCCTGTGACGATTCGGGTGCTTGGTCTTCGTCCGTCTGATTCGAGATTCCGCCGTCTGAGTTTTCGTCCAGGCGGGCCATGAGTGCTAGATTCTCCTCGTCAGAGCTTGACGTGTCTTCGAGCCAATGGTCTTGTTCTGCCATGAGAGCTACTCCAGCTTCCTTCTGCTTTGTGAGTTGAATCTTCTTGGAGTAGTAGTTAGCATCTCTCTTCTTTGGGAGAGTGCATTCTTGGGCAGAGTGACCTGGTTTGCTGTAGTTGAAGCACTTGTTCGGCTTTTTGGCATTCTTGACTTCGGAGGTCTCGGGTGCACGTAGTTTGTTCTTTGAGCCTGAGGTCCGAAGTCAGTTGGCTAATTATGAGGACTTCTTCTTAAAGTATTGCTTGCTAATCATTTTTCCAATTAGAGCCAACTGCTTTCCCAGCGCTTTCATAGTTGGCTCTATGTACGAGTCTGATTCGCTTTCCGACTCTGACGGGGTAGGAGGTCTAATGATCTTCTCTTTCCTTGACTTTGAACTCCGCTTCTCTGAGACTAGAGCAACTGTGTCTTCAACCAACTTGCCCTTCTTCTCCTTCTGAATCTCGCTTATAGCTTCCCCGTGCTGTGCGAGATTGTCGAACATGACTTGAATATCCAGCTCCTCGAGATCTTTATTTTATCTTATCTGAGTGGATATCTTCTTCCACTCTGAGTGCAGAGAGGATAGAAATCTGATGTTTGTCTCCATGTTCGTCTTGGTGATTTCTATTTTCCTCATCTCGTTGAGAAGTGTCGGATATCTCTGATACAGATCATGTAAGCTCTCATCTGGTTTTGCTCTGAAGGAGTCGTAAGCCGTGAAAATGTTTGCCTTCTTGGCCTTGATGCCCACTTCCGTTCTTTGCATCATTCGATACAGTTCATCCCACATTCCTTTAGCAGTTGGAAGGCTGACTATTTGTCTGTAAATATCATTTGGGATGCCTTGCATGAGTGTGTGCTTGGCTATCAGAGCAGCCTTAGCTCGGGTCCTTTCCTCTGTCGTGTATTCCTTAGACTCTTTCAGTCGTCTAGTAGCGGGAATAGGAGGATTAGCAGTGTTATCGCCGGATACATTTACCCAGAACTGAGTTGGACCTTGCTCAAGTGATAAGAGAAGGTCTTCTGCATGATCTTTTAGCTCGATGAAGTTCGGAAAGCGGCTTCGCCATACTGTGTATTCGCATCTGTTAAGTATCGGGGGACGGTTGTCGTTTCCAAGCGAGTAAGCATCCATTTTGTTTTTTGAGTTGATGAAGGATCTTCATTTGTTGTTTTGATGATTTGGACTGATGTTATGTGCTTCACAAGTAGCAGATTAGTTAGTAGCGTTTGATTCTAAAGCAGTCGAATTATTTTCGATTCAATCTTTAGAGTTTGATCGAAAATAATTTTGTCGAAGTAAAATGTAGTCGTTACTGTTCTCGTGCGAGAAAGTCAATCAGCGAAAAATTTTCAAGCGAAGAAAATTGCTGAAAATCTTTCGATCGAGAAAAATTTCAGAATCGTGAATTTATTTCGATCGCAAGAAACAGTACATTTCGTAAGTTTCTCGCTGTGTCAAAATAGATTCATTGACTGGAAAAGTTTTTCGACCGTAAATGATTTTCGCTAGGTCAAACTTAATCGTCTGACCGAAAATGTTTTTCGACGGAAAGGTTTGCGAGCACAAAGGTAAAAATTGGCCCCTCGTCGAAAAACATTTTCGCTTGATAAACGCTCGAGAAATTTTTCAACTAAAATCGCTTCTGATTACGACGACTTTAGCGCTGACTTAGAGTTCTGAACGAGAAAAACTATCGTGCAAAGTTTTCGATCGAGAAATTAATTCGATCGAAAACTCTAGCGAGAAAAATTGAAATCGCGCAGCAGTCTTAGAACCCTAATTAACACTGATTTCGGCAAAAACGATGAATTAGACCGTGAAATTACAGGTATCTGCTCGTAATCAGCTGATGAATAGGCACCAACAAACAACTAAACACGTCATGAAGCAAAATATATCAAATTTGAGAAAACTCAGAACGTGTTCTAAGAATTCTACGCGCGAACAGTAACTTCTCAAATCCAATCGAATATGCTAGATTGATGTTCTAAATACAACCAATCTAATCGCAAACGATTTTTAGCACTTAAAACGAGCACAGAGACATCAAATTCAAGTCAAATTAGCACAGAATTGAGCTATCAGATCAAAATTGAATTTCGCGCCAAAAATTGTTCTTCGAGGGAACAGTTCCAAATTAGATTTCGATCCGATTCTAACAATTTTCGATTCACAACAGAACGAACCTGCTCTGATACCAAATTGTTAGGTCCTAATTTATCAACTCTACGATCCTAGACTTCAATCCCAAGGAAATCGATTAGCATTATAGAAATAGAATTTCGATTGAAAACCCTCGTTAAATAACTTCGAGAGAGAATTCGTGTAGTGAGAGAATGTTTTCTGACTTTCTCTCTCTAGAATTGGATTGTGAAGCCTTTCGGATCAATTGACTAAAATTCTCTATTAAGCTCAAATGTGTACAAGGTATTTATACCAGATATACTTGGTATAAATAACAAGCTATATCCTAAACGAAGGACAAATACAAATAATGCCCTTAATTACAAGGACAACTAATGAAATCAAAGCACAATTACAAATGATATTCTACAATTGGTTTATAAATGAGTTTTTGGTTGGAGATGACCTAAGTACATATTTTTAACGCTAACAAATTAGCTTTGTTTACTATATATATTTTAAATATAAAACATATATAGATAAGATTAACCCAACAAATCCTCATTTGCTTAATTCACATCGGACAACGTGTGTGGTAGGACAAAAACATGATCCCGCCTAAGTACAAGGAACATGCTTTTCCCAGAAAATGATGGATCATTAGAAAAAATATAACACAGACACATCAATACCAGCACCAAGCTAATTAAGAGCTTCCTTTAATTTTCTTTATTGACGATGTTCAAAGTAGCAGACAACATATTCTTGAGGAACAAGTTGTTCTTCTTCACGTCTTTGGCCAACTCAATATCATCTTCGAGCTTCTTGTCTTCCTTATCTTCCATTTCGTCTATCTTAAGATGCGAATCACAAGAATCGAGATTTGTCATTGCAGCCTCGATAAATTCCCGAGCATCGGCATAGGATTTCGATACAACAGATTCAACAGCATTGTCAACCAAATCGTCGAAAGAATTGTATTGATCCGTGCACTCGCTGAGCCCCGACTGAAGCATCGGGCTCAGGTCTGGGTTGTCCGAGGCTGCAATTTTCTTGATTTCCGAGTAGATATTTGCTGCTTGATCATCAACAAACCTAAGAAAGAATATAAAAAACAAAACAGAAAGGCATCACACATAATGATGCTGTAAGAAAATCAACTTCTAAACCCTAGCCTGGAATCACAGCTATATGGTACCAGTATTGGGAGAACACAATTTTTTGTTCCAATATTCGGGATATGGGTGTTGTTGGCCCTCATATTCTGAGATGCCACTTTTAATCGCGCATGTTACTAGTTTTAAGGTGTTTTAGTCCACCAGTTAATTTAATCATTAGTGTACGGAATTACGGGATATGGGCGTTGTTGGGCCCTTCGTGTTTGTGGTCCGCAAAAATTTTGGGCTTGCCCGACTTGGCCCGTAATTCCGTCTAAGCTAACAGTAAAATTAATCAGGAACAAAGCGGCACAAAATTGATTATATTGGGGAATAAATGTGACATCTCGAAATATGTTGACAAAAAATGCCCATATCCCAAACATGAGGACCAAAAAAAAATGGCGTTCATCTGCATCAACAGGTAGCTTAGGGAACCAAAATATACCTTAAGGTGAAGAACGAAAGCCCGTTGGCGTTCGATTTCTGATGCGAAGGCGCGGTTTGCATGGTAGATAAGCATTGCGATTCGAAATCTCCTGTGCCATGGCATGCGTTTTCTATCAACGGGACACTATCAGAATCTGTCACTTTACGAGTGTCTCGGATATGAGAACCAACGTGAAGCAGCCTGATGGCATTGATTGGCGAAGGAGATACAATTAAGGCGAAGAAGAGAGCGAACAAGGGCTTGTATGAATAGGACGACATGGTGATTTTTCTTGTTCCTTGTCTCTCTTCTCAGGATATATATTATTTTCTTTATCTACTCTTTCGTTATAATGATGATGGGATGCTCTGTATATCTTGCTGAGAGAAAAGAGAATGACGAGAAATAATAGTACTAGGCTGCTGTTGTTTTTTTGCTCGGTGCCATATGTGTTTGAAGGGTTGGGATTCTATATAGGAGACGTTTGTTTGGAGATCAAATTGAAGTTGTGGTTTCTCATTGACCGGACTGCTGGAAATAAATAAAAATGATATAATCAGGGGCGGATCCAGGAATGTTTGACCGGTAGGGTCGTAGTATAAAATGTGTATATTAGCGAGGATGATAAAAGCTTAAATTTCATTTGCTTTTTTTTTGCATAACTCATATGTTGGTGTGAGAACAAGTATATTATTGGAGATTTTTGGAGATAGATTATAGTATTTATTTTTTCTTTTTTATTTGATGATGTCTTTTTTACTTAAAAAGTGATTGTTTTAATTTTTCAAGGCTCATTGAATTAATAATTTGGATATATATTTTTACAAATGACGTTTATACAGTAAGTTCATGATAAAAATTTTAATTTGAAACCATAATTATTAAAATGATAGTCATTGATGGATCCTGTGTGGAAAAAAAAAGATGAATATTTAATCTATATTACAAGAAATGTTAATTATGACAAAATTAATATAAATCATGACAAACATCTAAGTATTATGTACTATAATTATCAACTATGTGGTTAAATAATTAGAATCTTATCTAATAGTATCTAGGTAAAAGTATTAGAAAAGTAAAAGGATATTTAAATTAAATATAAAAGTATTAATAATTAAATTCTCTTATGATTGATTTTACAAGATGATACTGAAATTCAGCAGATATTGGTTTCGATGATGACGAGAACGAATTTTTTACTTGATATTGAATGATTGATTCCTAGGCTTTGATTTGATTTTATTTTGAATTTCAGATTTTTGTAGAAATTTTCTGAACACCACCTATATTGGGCCAAGAGAGTACATTGCTTTTCTGGGCAGCCCAACCCACGAAATATTCTTTTACTTAATTTGAAAGCCAAAAGCTAAAGCTTAAAAATAGGTTGGATGATGCGAACCCTGAACCTAGGTTTCAGAAACTTACCACCCTAACCAACCAACATGCCAAATGTCTTAATGTGAAACCAGTAGAAGAAAAGCTCTATATAATAATAATAATAATAATAATAATAATAATAATAATAATCGATGTATGACATATATATAGTACTAAAATTTTCGAATATTTCCGGGGGGGGCCACGGCCCATGAATAGATCCGCCCTTGGATATAATATATGTATTTAATATTATTATTTTGTGAAGGTCGCAACTCTTCAAACAATAAATAAAAAATATATTTATATTAATATTATGATTAAATTCTGAAAGTTGTAACTCTTTAAGACGAGTCGTGAGAGGCAACTCTTCATTATTTTGTGTCTATTCAAGTGAAAAGCTTCACAAACAGACATAATTCTCCCGCACATTCATCCATTCCCATCTACAAATAGGGCACTCAATTTCTCATTTGAGTCATCGGAAAATGTTTTCTACAATAGAGCATTCAAGTAGTCATAAGTCCAAAAAGCTTTCAAAAGGTTCGTCGGTTTCGAAATTTTGAAGTGATTCTATTTCGAAAGGTAGTCGTTATCTTGTCTTGGGAGACTATTGCTTGCTCCATTAGCACCAAGAGTGGAGCAATAACGTTTTAAAGAAATAGTATTAAATACTAGCATCGCAAATATTTTGCATATCATTTGCATACAAGTTCGCATTTACGAACATGTTTAAGACGTTATTTTTCATGCAAACTGATATGACGTTGACATCAAACAACGTTGCCATGCTTCAACTACGTACAACACCGAGAAAATACCAACAAAATCCAATGGAGCCGATCTCAAAAGGTGGCAGCAAAAGATGCAATTTTACTTAACAACAAATCTCGTTAGATTTGTACGTGAAGGTTCCCCGGTTACCGAGGAGGATGAGCTTGACCTTGATAAAAAGGCAGCGTAAGAAGAATGAAAAAAATGGCGGTTTTCTTTGCCGTAACTATGTGTGTAATGGATTGGAACTCGGTGTATAACGTGTATAGTCCAATGGAAACGACAAAACTATTGACGGAATCCCGTGGAGAAAGTACAAGACAGAAAGCGCCAGATTGAAGCAATCGTCCTTGGCTGGTTTCTTGACTTCAAAATGGTGAATTCAAAATATGTATCTTCAAGTCCAAAACTGCAATTATTATTGCATGATCTCCATGCTGAGAAGATTGAGATGAATGAGTCATTCCAAGTGGCCGCGGTGATTCAGAAACTCCCTCCTCCGTGGATTAATTTCAAAATTACCTTAAGTATAAGAAAAAAGAAATGGGACATGAAGACTTGATCATAAGGTTACGAATATAAGAGGACAACTCAAAGCAGTCCTAATCTAGAGGAACAAAAAGAGCTTTTGGAGATGGCACAAATTTGGTTGAACCAAATGCTAGTTAGAAAAGATGCAAGCTTCCTAAAATGCTTGAAAGTATGGGGTGTTTGGCAAATGTTGAAGTATCGGCCTAGCAAGTAAAATTGGCCTAAAATGTCCGATGGAATATTTATTGGGTATGCCAATAATATAAGTGCTTATCGATTTATAATGCATAAGTCTCGAGGAATGCAGTGTTTCTTATTTTTCAAAATATTTTCTCTAACGAATAGGAAACTACTGAAAATCAAAGCAATGATAGTTCTAACGAAAATGTCATTTTAGAACAATACCGGTACCCATTGATATTGTTGAACTGTACAACCTCTAAATTCGTCAAATGGATGTTAAGACTACATTTTTGAATGGTGAGTTAGAAGAAGAATATATGTGGAGCAACCCGAGGGGCTTGTAGCTCGAGGACAAGAGAAGGTGTGTCAACTAGTTAAATCATTGACGGACTTAGCAAGCACCTAAACAATGTCACCGAAAATTTGACAAAATAATGATGTCAAACGAATTCAAAATAAATGAATATGAAAGATGCATGTATGTCATAAAGACACCTAACAGTTATGTATTGTATGTCTATGCATAGATGGTAAGCTTATAATGGGGAGTAATCATATGATATAATCGTGATTACAAAGAAATGCTAGTGAAGAACTTTGATATGAAGGATATTGGTTTGGCAGATATTATTGGGGAATTAAAATTTTTAGAACATCTAGCGAGATTGTTATTGACTAAATCTCACTGTGTAGAGTCGATATTGAAAAAGTTCAACGCGTACGAACACTCTACTGTTAAAACACATACGGATTTAAGTTAGCACTTAACGAAAAAACATGGGGAACCTGTGTCGCAATTGGAATATCCTCGAATAATAGGCAATTTGATGTATCTTATGAACTGTACGTGTCCTGATTTTGCCTGTTCAGTAAAAATTAAGTCATTTCACAAGTAATCAAAACAACACCTATTGCAAAGCATTGGTGAGGGTTTTAGGTATTTGAGATATACTATGACCTATGGATTACATTATGGGAATTGGCATGCTGTCTGAAAAGGGCTATTGTGTGCAAACTAGATATCATATATGAAAGACTCTAAATCTACAAGTGGATATGTAATCACAATTGGTGGTGGAGCGGTGTAGTCGAAATCCTCTTACGTTAAAGAAGGCACAAAAGAACAAATATAGAATCAGCAACGACGTCTCTAATAAACAAGAACATATAACGCCCTTTGCCATTCAAATGTTCAAAAAAAAAGAAAAACCCATCTTTCGAATTGGGTTATGACATTCATCTTGTGAACAAGATCACCCATAATAGGAGGAAAATAACAGATTTTAACAATAAACAAAGAATGTACACAAATATATATCTGCTTACCACATGAGAAGCGACATTGACCAAGAGTCTTGCCCTGAAACCATAAAGGACTAAAGCTATCAACTAAAATAATGGATGAAACATTGGTAACATCTGAATTAAGCCTTGGGTAAAATTAGTCCAGCAGCTTACAATGAACAACGCGCGTGATCTTCCCGACATACCTACGATCAATAAAACCATAAGCATATCAAACAAAGACATTATATAGGCCAAAAATCACAAGCTCAGCAACTTTAGATTGATCAGATCTTACAGGAACCAAATGTTAGCAGCTCTAGGCAAAAACCCAAAGACTATCGACGATTTCAATCTATTACTAAGGCGACTATTGATTAAGAGTCGCAACTCTCTGATTCACGATTTATTTTCTGCTTTCATATATGATGTCTTTTACGTTCTGGTGGGTCAAGATGTGATATGTTGGGATGTAACGAACTCTATCGTTTCCTTTTTCCAACGATTCTCTCTCAAATTCTCTGTAACGAACTCTGCAATTCGAATATCAGAACTGATTCTCTTGTTCAAGGTTCTCATTTCGAATTGGATTCCTTTTCCCAGTTAGAGTGCGTATCAAATTGGTATCAGAACATCGATCCCCTGCTTGATAGGTCTCATAAATGGCAGAAGGTACACACACTGCTGAGCTGCATAAAGAGATGGAGCTGTTCCGTGATAAGGTTAATGCGGACAATGCCTCTATCAATGAGCAATTGGCTTCCCTGCGACAGATGATTGCAACGATTGCGATCAATTTGTCTGGTGACAACTCGAACGGTGCGGGTAATAGTGAAAATCCGAACGGTAGGGGCAGTGGCGGAGTGAATGAAGGTCACCAGCGATCGAGCTATCAATTTCCGACCAGGTGTTCGAGCATAGAATTCCCAAGGTTTGACGGGGAGGATCTCCGAGGTTGGATCTACAAGTGTGAACAATTTTTCGAGGTGGATGAAACGCCAACAGAGACCAAGGTGAGGATGGTTGCGGTTCATTTGGAAGGTCGAGCCCTTCAATGGCATCAAGTATTCATGAAAACTCGTCTCATTAGAGAACTTCCCCGATGGCCAGAGTATGTGAGGGCTCTTCCTAATCGCTTTGAATTACACTCTTATGATGATCCGATGAGTGAATAGTGAATCTTAAACAGACTAATTCGGTTCAGGAGTAGTTGGAAAGCTTTGAAGAGTTGATGAATTGTGTTGAACTTACTGAGCAATATGCAATGAGTTGCTTTTTGGGTGGTTTGAGATTTGAAATATCAGTGGCGGTGAGGATGTTTCGGCCTAACACCTTGTTAGAAGCGGTGGGTCTTGCCAAACTCCAAGAGCAAGCTAGTGGTCTAGCTTCCAAGGCGGTGTCGGCGGCGACTTCTTTTGGGGGAGGTATGAGGCCTAACACCCCTAGAACTCCCTTCATTTCAAATCCGGGCACTTCGAGTAGAATTATGGGCCAGAATTCAGTGAACCCGACCTCATCAGCTGAGGCATCTGCATCTTTTCCCAGGAGATCTCACAGTGTGGTGAAGGGAAACAATCAACCCATCATTCCCTCTAGAAGGTTATCCCCGCAAGAAATGCATGACAAAAGAGCAAAAGGGGGTGCTTTTGGTGCGATGAGCAATTTACAGCTGGTCATAAATGTGCAAAACAAAGACAGAGGGTGAAGAGGAAGGCCAAGTGGAGGGACATATGCTTGACTCCAAAAAATCTGCAGATGAGGAAGAAGGGCTGGAAACTCAGGAGGGTCCTTGGATCAATTATCAAGTTTCTATGCATGCAATGACAGGTGTGCATGATTATAGTACCATGAGGGTTACGGGAAATGTTAATGGTAAACTATTACATGTATTGATAGACACGGGAAGTACCCACAATTTTTTGGACTTAGAATGGGCCAAGAGGTTTGAGTGCAGCTTGGAGCAAACTAATCCCTTTCCTGTGGCAGTAGCGGGTGGGAGTAAGCTCCATAGCTCATCGATGTGTAAGGGGTTTAAATGGAAGATGCAAGGAACCCAGTTCGTGGCGTAGTTGAGGGGGTTACAACTGCGAAGGTTAAGATGATTACCAGCAAGAAGATGAATAGGTTGCTATCTCAACCTGTCCAACTTATCAATGATGCAGATGATGATTGTACAAGAAGAAAACCAATTCAATGCTGAAATAGGGCATTGATAAAGGAGGAACAGATGAGTTGCAGCTCCCAGAATGCAAGATACATCCCACTTTTCATGTTACTCAGCTCAAGAAAAGTATTGGGTCGGCTCAGGTTTCCCCACATTTACCCTCATTTTTTACCTCCCACAGCAGCATCATATTGGACCCCGAAGCCATTTTGGAGAGGAGGTTGGTCAAGAAAAATAATCGACCTGTAATTCAGGTATTGGTTAAATGGTTTAATGCACCAACAGAGGATAGCACTTGGGAGGATTGGTTCGAGTTACAACAACTTTTCCCAGCATTTACCAACTCTTGAGGACATGAGTTGTTTTAAGGAGGGAAGAATGATAGCAGCTCTAGACAAAAACGCGAAGATTATCGACGATTTCAATCTATTACTAAGGCGACTATTACTTAAGAGTCACAACTCTCTGATTCACGATTTATTTTCTGCTTTCGTATATGATGTCTTTTACGTTCTGGTGGGTAATCAAGATGTGATTTGTTGGGATGTAACGAACTCTATCGTTTCCTTTTTTCTGCGATTCTCTCGCAAATTCTCTGTAAGGAACTATGCAATTCGAATATCAGAACTGATTCTCTTGTTCAAGGTTCTCATTTCGAATTGAATTCCTTTTCCCAGTTAGGGCAACTCCAACCGTACCCAAAAACCCAAAATATGGGGTAAAATTTCTCCAATCGAATCCAAAACTCAAACCCAAAATGGGATTCAAACATTCTCTCTCCTAAATTAATCGCACTTTCCGTTTGAACTGCCATTTGCGTTTGCAATACACTGCAAAAAAGTCCCTTTTTGTTTTGGTTTTTTCCAAAGAGCACAGACACTGATGAACGAGATGCGCCCCACGTTCAAGAAAATGCCACCGCTTCCAAAACTGAACGAGGAACTCGCCGACTCGATCCTTCCTAGTCGTCCGATTCATTGTCAAATAAGATTGTAAATGATCAGACGGCTGACGATTAAAAGATCACTTATCATGTTAAAGCTAGTGATAATAATCTTATTTAATAGAGAGGAAATGTTTAACTTTCTTGCAATTATTCTGGTAGTTTTTATATGTTGTTGTACGATCATTTGACACGGGTTTTGCCTTATGCCAGATATATTAGTTTAAGCTAATTGTTTTAAGATTTTTCAAGATGTAAATTTTATATGACTTTAATTACATGAATATATATATATATATATATATTTCGAATACAGTTTGTAGTCTATCAATGAGGCGTGCACTCAGAAATTATATTTTATCAATTTTAAAAAGTGTCGTGGTCTGTCTTCTAAAATTATAAATTATATGGATAATATTAAAAAATTGGTAGAAGAGAATATTACATAAATGATCTTTTGAGTTGAGAATTGGTTTGACGATTGAAATTAAATTACTGCATTTTGAGTTTTGGAATGAGTTTGAGTTTGATAATTAGTTTCTTGGTTGGAGACGTATCACCAAAATCGAAACTTCAACTCACCAAGCTTTTTAGCATCAAACGGTCCAACCAAAGAACCCCATACAAATCCGCCCTGCGTCGAGTATACAAGTTGGTATAAGAATAATAGTTTTTTTCACTTTTTTTTCTCTCAAACTTGGGTAATCTCAAGGAAATTGAGTGAAAATGGGATCGATGAGAAGATGCTTACAGTGCTAAACCTTAAGACGGATTCGACTGCAAGAGACGAGCACGAAACTAAACCTGAGATGTCTCTTTCTCCATCTTCAGATCATCGATTACAAGCTGCTTTGATGAATATTCGAAGGGTAGATTATCTTCTAATTTCGTTGTTGTATTACATTAATGTAATTGATTCGGGTAGTTGAGTTCCTTATTTTAATTCACGTAAATGGGCTTCTACTGGGCCTTATTACGTCTAAGCTACTACAAGTTTCAGAGATGCGCCGAAGCTTGCGTATGGTGTGCGCGTGTTATTTTCTTCGAGCTCATAAAGTTATTCATCTTCACTTCACAATCTTCAATGGTTATGGAAGTCTTGGTTCACTGTCAACAGTTAACTGCTTCAACTCATCTATCAACAACACTCCCATTTCCTCACAACACTTATCAGATTAAGAGAAACTGTAAATTCCATGCCAAGCCAAGCAGGAAGGACGCCGTCGATGGCGACGGCGATGATCAATTCCTCTCGGCAGCCATGGTAAGAGCGAGAATTCGCTTTCAAGAAACCCTTCGTCAAGGTAACGGACAAAGTGTTTCCTTGCGCTCTCTGTCCGGCATTTCTTCGAACACTTTAGTGTCGAAAAGTTTCTTCACATCGCTCATTTTTAATTTGCATCTGCAGAACCTATCCTTTTGGACCCATACGTTGGTTGCCTTACACCTTCCGACCATCACGAGACGATTCATGGCGTGCATTGGCATAGCATTGCAACCAAGTTAATCGACGACAAGTTGCTCGACACAATAGATAAACACGATGGGCTTAGGCAGGTGAGTATATGTATGCTTAACATATATCCAAGAGGCTCCATTGTTTGCTTTTCTTAGCATACTTGAATTTATAGGGAAAATGGAAGGGACTGTATTATTATTGCTCTTCTCATCTCACTCAGTGCAGGTGGTTTTGTTCACAGATGGGATGGATACTCGACCTTATCGTCTCAAATGGCCAGCATCAACTTTGATATATGATATCTCCCCAAAACAAATATTTAGAAGATCGAACCAAAAGCTTCAAGGTTTGGACTTGTTTTAGCTGCAACAAATATGACAAACTTGGTCCTCTCATGTTAAAGCACTACTAACATTCCAAGATCCTTCTTATTACAAAGCAAATAGTTTAACTTCAATCACTGTTTTTCTTGGTGGGACGCATTAGAGGTTGGTGCACGAGTTCCACGAGGCTGCATTTTCTCTCACATTCCATCTGAAACCTTAGATATAGAACGAGTTCTACGCAGTAAAGGATACGATGGTGCCCAACCTAGTATATGGGCTTTTCAGGTTTTGTCAAATGCTATCCTTTTCGTCAACTCTTTTTTCGTCGGTTTGAAGGAAGTTTAAAGTATTGGTGGTTTTTTTTTTCTGGCAAATGCAGGATTTCCCGGTAAGAGCTGTGACTGATTTCAAACAGGTATTGAGTATTGTAAGTAATCTTTCTATGAAGGGATCATTTTTCCTCGGAGAATTTCCTGTTTGGTTGGTTGATACTGATGCTGTGATCAAGGTGAGCTTGACTGTTATGTTCCTTTACATATGTCTAAATTCTGATTCAAGCAATAAAAGGACACGCCTTGCTCATTACAGTCGACCAACGATCTTTTCATGAGCCATGGTCTGAAGGCAAAAGTTCTCGAGTGCCATGAAATCGCTCGCAGCCTTGGTGTGGAAATGGCCGCTCATGAATACAACAGTCAACTTTTCTTGGCTGAGCAGCTGCAATTTTCTGATGATCAGGTTGAGAATGATATCTTATTATCTGATGGTTTTTCATAATCAACCAACCATCTTTAATGGGAGAGCACAAATATTTTCTTTTATGTTCACCGAATAGTACATTGGCTTTCATGCTTTACACAGATGGAATTGTGGAGAAATGAGTTTCAGAGGATAGAAGATGAAGGTGATGAAGACGGATTTGAGGAACTGTAAACGATTGATATCAACGTAATTAAAAGTAAACTATTTACTATCAAATAAAGCTACATACTACAACCAAACATTCAGCAGACATCGAGCCACGACTAGGTTAGTTCTCTTGGTCATAGATTAGAGAGAGACTCTCATGTGGCAGACACAGAAGTCAACTTGCAAATAGTCCTGCGAAAACATGAGTTTACAGTATGAATCTGTTGGAAATAGTGATATGATTGAGAAAGTTTTATTATCCCACGCAGAGAAAAGAGAAAATCTTATGCTTTGAATTTATTGAAATATTATGAGTTGCCGAGCTTTAATTTTGTTATTATGTCTATTTACTGTCTGAGAAGTATGTTTCGAATATTGGCGGAGGAAATTGCCAATCTAACAACATAGCGGAGGCAAAATTCCTTGAGGACACCAAAATACATATCATTCGTTAGCTATTTATTGACAGATAATGGCTCCGTGGATTATCAAACAAGAAACCTAATGCTCGGATATTGCTTGCGACTTTGACTATAATTGTTGGGTGGAGAGTGAGACCTGCTTACTGACCTTTGGGGATTAGTGCCATCCACAAAGTATGAAATGGAAGCGCATAGCAGGTTGAGTGGGAGTATCTCGGGTTGATAAAAGATAGAATCGCATAAAGATTCGATGAGTTGGTTAATTACAAAATATTGATTGACGATCAGTTGAGATGGACAAATTCCAGTTGTGCAGTTCAAGTACATCCTTTCGACAAGCTAACACTCCACGTGAGCATCGTTACGCAACTCATTTAACTTAGCTTCAAGCTTGTGAATCATTTTTTAAATGTGATGCATAATGATGCTCACAGTTTAAGTCGAAGAAAAAGATGAGTTGTGATGATTTAAGTCGATTAGAAGAAGATGAGTTGTGATGGCCCAAAATTTTGAGGTTCGCTTTAGGTCCCGACATCTTCAGCAATCCCAAACAAAATCAATATAATGTCTAACTACATGTCAGTATTTGACCATGCATGAACAGTGAGCTATAAAACTGCTAAAGTATCAAATACTTGATTCGCATGTGATTCTGTGATTTATTGGTGAAACTATGTGATCGCATGTTATAGGCACCTCATATGATATGATATATCGTTCTGTGCTATTTAAGGAAATAACGTGCGAAATATCCTACTTAGTTATATAGGGAAAATATGGTGTCTTATATGGAAAGTGATATATCTATTGGAAATCGTTTAATCCTGGATGAAAATCACATATGCGATACTTTGCATGCTTTCCACTGACTTTAATGTGCAATATCGAATTGATATTTTCTTATACTGATTAGAATATTATATTTAGGAAAGATGTGATTTGATTGATTTCGTGGATAAGGTGCTATATATGGTATGTTCTATAAACGGATGTGATCTCTGAAATATGGAAAGTTGTGGCATGACATGTTAATTCATGATAGTTGTGATCTGCTCTGATATTATGTGCTAAACATGGAAAGTAAATTTGGATTGACTTGTGCTATAGATAGCAGGGAATCACATAATGGAAATATCACTCGAATTAATTACATATGCCGTGGATACGAAATTGAGCTTTTATGTGGATTATAATCATGCTATTTGGAGCTTATGATTGTTGTGATGATTTATGATAAGCATGATTATATGGCATGTTGATTCTCGAAAATTACATGGACTATATGCTTGATTTGGTGATTAATATCTTGATCTAATTTTCCATGTAATCATTTGAATGAAAAAGGTTTATATATGAGCAACACTTCATAATTTCGGAAACTTAGAATTTGCGAACCTACGACTACAAGAGTTTTGAGCAGAAACACTATTGAGAGAATCCTGAGCGATCATTTGCGATAGCTTTCTGCCTACCTGAGCGATCACTTGCGAAGTACTGAACGTACTGAGTTATTCCAACCTCCCACTATATATTCTGTCTTCGGACGTGAGCAATACCAAGGAGGCAAAGTCGACGTTTACGCACACCTGAAGGGAAGGACGAGTTCTGGGGGCCCTTCAGTAGCGAGCTGTGTCTATCGGGATCAGGAGATTCCGAGGAACGAAACTCGGCGTGTGGTAACTTAGTGTGTCTAGTGTTCGACTTGTTTCGGTTGTGTATTGGGCTAATCAATCAGTTTTGTATCCAACTGCGGTACATTATATTGATTGGTTAAACTCTTGGGGAGCAAACCCCAAGGAGAGGAGTAAACCCCAGTTGGGGATATAACCTCTATAAAAACGTCTCGCATTTACTTTACAGTTATTTTCTTTTCGCTATGAGACAGACCCGACAATCCGACGTTACTAGGATACATCAGGCTTGCTCAACACTAGCATCAGTAGGCATATCTTAGTCACTACATCTTAGGATTTGTGAAAACAAGAAGCATAAATTTTTATAAGCCTAATTCAACCCTCTTAGGCACGTTTTTATCTTCATTTGGTATCAGAGCATGTTACTCAAACGACGGGCCTAACAAGCCTGAGTTAAAGATCTAATGGCTTCTTTGAGTTTTGATGTTTTTGCAGAGGGACAATCCCATTCCAAGCCACCACTCTTCGATGGAACTAACTACGCCATATGGAAAAATCGTATGAAGGAATTCCTGCTTGCTGCTGACTATGATCTGTGGGATATCATCACTACTGGACCATACAATCCCAAAAAGGCGGATGGAACTCCAAAGACAGGTGCTGAATACGATGCAACAGACAAGCGAGGAATCTCCCTGAATGCCAAAGCAATGAACATGATTGCCTGCGCGCTTACAAGAGAATAATACAATCGTGAGCTCATGTGAATCTGCTAAAGATATTTGGGACATGCTTTAAGTCACACATGAGGGAACCACTCGAGTTGTACAAGAAAGAATAGCCCTATTGACTCACCAATACGAGCTGTTCAAAATGGAGGACAACGAGGCTATAAGCCACATGTATACAAGATTCATGAACATTATCAATCTCGTTGGGAAAGAAAATACCAGACGGTGAGAAGGTGTGAAAAATCCTGAGATCTCTTCCAAGAGAATGGAATTCCAAAGTAACTGTCATATTCGAAGCAAAGGACTTAGACGAACTCTCCGTCTTGGAACTGATCGGATCTCTAACCATGTACGAGATGACTCAGATCTCCATCAAAGAAAAACCCTGTTAGGAATATTTTAGAAGTGTCCAATATATCTATTCTAAGTCATTTATATTTCTTTTGATGTATTTTAAATGCTTTATTTTACTTAGATGGGTTGAAGTTGTAATGGGTTGTTAGGGCCAAATGGGGTTAATACCTTTTCAAGGTATTAAACCCTAAACCCTAACCTCACTCTAAATTAAGTTTCCATTTCTCAAACTTCACGTATTCAACACTAAGCCTCCAAACACCATTCATAATATCAATCGAAGGTTTTATTGGGAATCCCCGAGGGTCCCCAAACCCACATTCCTAGAACGGTGGAATTTTAAATTTTTACGGGGTTTCCCGCCTATCCAAAATCGCTCGGCTATAAACACGAGAACGTACAGACATAAAGAGATAATGGATCAGCCATGATACCTTTTTGAAATTTCTCGACGATGGCTAGCTTGAATCCTTCGAATCCCCGAGCCGTAGTGCCCCTCTCCTACGCCAAAAGCACACGAACGGGGGACGTCTTCTTCGCACAAGATCGTCACGCCGGCACCCCACTAACGTCGTTGCTGCCCTTGCATGTGTGGCTAGGCCAAGAACGAGCTGCTTGTTGCCCTCGAGAGAGAGAGCGCGAGAGAGAAAGTGATGAGAGGAGAAAATTCTTAGTTTTTCCCCTCTTGAACTCAAATTTAAAAAATTATATTCTCTCTCCTTTAGGATAATGAAAATCCTTATTATACCACTTAGGATTTGCCAAAATAGGTTGAGGTAGTAGGAGAAAAATCCTCACACCTTCTCATTTACCAAGTCTTCGCTTCACCTAGTAATGAATTTAAAATTCAAACTTTAAATTTAATTAATTAAATATCCAATACCATAATTAATTAAAATACCATATTTAGTATATTTTAAATATATAATATCCAATATAAATATATTTAATAATTTTCGAAATTTTATCTAATAAAATTCGAAACTTATATATATATATCCGATATATATTATTTAATTCCAAATTAAACAATATTATTTCTCTAAGACAATAATAAAGATAAATCTAATTTAAATCATATACTAAATATGGTATTTTCGGCCGATCAGGGTTTTGGCAAAGCCCCAAACCCTAGTGTCTCAATCTAGGACCTAGGCTTGTCTCTCTCTCTATTGATGACGTTGTATCGGTTGCCCTTTTTAAGCCCGACTCTCTTGGTTCGTCTCAACCGGCCTAGGAGGTATCCAGGAGTTCGGTATTCACCTAGCCAGCCCCGTGGTACCGAACAGATCCCTAGTTGAGTACGAATTTGATCTAATCATAATCCACGAACCGACTGTAGATTTCATCATACGTATAAACCCTTTACGTTTTTTCCGATCGAGTGAAAGTCACGCATAGTCAAAATTACAGAACTCAACTCTATGTCGTTTATGTCGGTGAAAATACTGAAATTGCACTCCATGACTCATCGACCAAACCATATCTAAAAGCGTTCGGTTTCTCCATTCGGCCACGCCGTTCAATTGCGGCGTGCCTGGCGGGAAAACCGTATGATGATGCCATTTTCTCTAAGAAATGCATCAAACTCAAGGCTCATGTATTCGCATCCTCGATCTGACCGAACGGCTTTAATGAACTTGCCAGTTTGCTTCTCCACTAATGCTTTATACTCTTTGAACATTTCAAGAGCTTCGGACTTTTGTCTCATCCAATAGACATTCTCGTAGTGGGAGAAATAGTCCGTGAACGTTATAAAGTAGTGGCAATTTCCTCGGGCCGTTACTTTAAATGGTCCGCATACGTCAGTGTGGATAACACTTCTGTGACCCTAGTGAAAGTCCCTGTGAAGGGCGACTTGGTCATTTTCCCCAAGATGCAAGACTGACAGGTATGAATCGGGCCTGCTCGCACTGTGCTAATCAGACCGTCCTATTCCATCGGTTCAATCTTCGCTACTGCTGCATGACCTAGTCGTAAGTGCCACATGTATCGATCGTTCGACCCGGTCGATGATTTGGTGATTGCATTTACAGTTTTTGCATTGTCTTTTAAGTTGACGTAATATAAACCATTTATTAACGTCGCACTTCCAACATTTTCATTTCTAAAATAAATATGGCAAACATTATCAATGAATCGAAACTCATAACCTAGTCTGCTCAAAACAGGAATCGAAATAATGTTTTTAAGCCCCTTGGGCAAAACCAAAACGTCAGAAAGTTCTAAACAATGTAATGACGATAATACTAAGGTCTTCGATCCCATGTGTGTAGCTGGTACACTATGTCCACTACCTACGTTGATCGAGACCTCGCCAGCTCTAAGCTTCATACTTCGTTCTAGACCTTGGTTCAAAACACAAATGTGGGAACTAGCCCCTGAGTCAAGTATCCACGAAGTAGAATACACAGAACAATTAGCTTCAAAACTAATTGTTTTCCTGAGGCGTCAGACTCCTCCAGCTTCGGACATTCACGCTTCCAATGGCCCAGCTGCTGGCAAAGGAGGCACTTATCCGTGGGCTTTGCCCCCCGACCTTTCGACCTTGGTGGTCTTTGTCTTCTTGTTGACTCTACCCTTGGCCACGGCTGTCTTGTTCGACTTTTTCTTCGATCCCTTGGACCTAGAAGTCGCAACAAACATGTAGACGTGCACCTTCGCTGAATCTTCAACCCACTTATCGTGGAGTACAATCTCCTCATTAGAGAATTCAGCTGTGGGCAATTTTGGCTCCTTAATCTCCTGAAGATGCGACTTATAACGATATGTCGTTCTGACCTAAATTTAGATACCAATGTATTCCACATGTAGGTCTTTCTAGTTCCGCCACTACCATAAACAAAGAATAACCCACCTCTGTTTTGATCATGAGCTCTCATGATTGCAAAAAATACTCTATATTGGTCAGAATTAAGCCCCGAGCAAGATTTTCGTAATTCTCCAACTCTAACTATGCATCGTAATCAAGTTCATCCATTATCAATTGATTGGTGGTGGATGCGCATCCTGTAATGATGGTTGTGGCATTTGTGGATAATCTTTCAGTGACCTCCCATTTTTGTTGAGGATGTGCTCAATCTCAAGGATACCTAAATTACGACGTTCTTCATTGCTAAGGCGTAATTCAAAATTACTCGATCGATGTTGAATCATATATTCAAGATCATCAGTCATACTTTCCCAATGTGCTTCCCATAGTCTCGTTGGATCGTCTACTTCGGCGAACATCAATATGGAGCAAAACATATTTCTTAGTTGCGCACCTGTAGTCCATGTCGATGCTTCTCTTAAAGCATCGTTCCATTCATTATTGTTGTCGAGCAATCCTAATTCAAGACACGCTGCCTGAAATGTCGTTTGAATAACTTCCTTACCGTTCTTATGTCCTCATACGACATTGCACCACGAACCTTCGTAAGGAGCATCCTGAAATAGTAACGCTCACCAGAATTTGGATGTGCAAAAGGCAGTCTCCCAATAGAAATTCTTTGTTGATGCTTTCTCCATGTTTTACTTTGACGGTTCCATAACCATTCGGTTGGAAAATCTGAATATGTCAAAGTTCGAGCTTCATGAGACGTCTGTTTGTTTCGAACCACATTGTCAACATTGTATTTTGTGTCTGATTAACAACTTCATGTAGATCATCGTTGTCAGGAACACAATGTTTTGGTCGCCCGGTAAATGAAATTGCATTCTCACAACAGATGGGTATTGATGTTGTAGGGCGAAATCAAAAATCCTCCAGCACGCTTCTATAGCAGAGACGTAATGACAGTCTAAATACTGTTTTATCTCATCAACACGGTGTGGTTGTGCCGCATCGATGTTATTCCGAGGTTGAATGATCGACACGTGGTGTGTAAATGAAAAGTGCGACAAGTAATAATTAAAACGAATACCTAATTACTATCACCGACGTGCGATAGGCAGTGGACCTATCGTTTGTAGTGCAGTAAAGTGAGTAAACGAGTATCGAACACAAGGAATAAATCAAGTACTAGTAGTGACCTATCGACTCGATATTTAGCCTAATAAAATACGCAAATTGTTTTATGACTTAACCTAACAGATTATATCTAACTCAACTAGAGATTCAAATACGTTTAACACTGATACGAAGCTTCAGATAATAAAGATGTGCTCGGGATTCGAATCCCGCTAGGTGCTATCGGCTAAGACACTGGAATCGTTCCTACGTGATTTTGACTAGATCGCAGTAATTTTCCTACCCGCTCGCGAGTTTGCTGTCGCCCTAAACGCTCGCGGGGATCTAAAATTCAGTAATTACTAACGGCGAGGATCGAGTATTTGCTTTCGCCCTATACTCGATTCCTATCTTCTACGAACGGCCTAAACGTTGTTTAGCTGTCGCCCTAAACGTTTTTCCATACGATGACTTTAACACATAGACATATTAAAGTAACGAAACAATTTCATAGAACAATAAATAGTCAAACACATAGTCACGATAATCATAAGTCTTAACTACGAAACATCCTAGCGTTCATCTAATCCCAAACACAAAGGGAAATTAGCTACGCATAATCGACGGGAAAACAGCGAAAGAAATAAGGAATGAAGGTGAAGAATTCATTATCTTGATATACGGATGATCTGTGATGGAAGCGTTGATGATTCTTCGTTCTTCGCTAAATTGGGCGTGAATTCGTCGATGATCCGTCTCTTGCGCTCCGGGACGCGAATCTGTGTTCTTTTGTGCTATTTTTCGTCTCTAGAGGGATTAGGGTTGATCTCTGGTCAGTTTTCCCCTTTCTGGGTCGAATTTGGGCTTTTTATAGTGAAATTCGACACTGTCACGGCCTAGGACAAGATAGGTAACGGCCGTGACACTCTCTGGGCAAAAATTAAGCTCACTGCCGCTCGTCACGGCCTGGTGCAGTAGCGTCACGGCCGTGACCCTCTCAACAGCTTTGCGCGGCAGTTTCGTATTTCTCTCGGATGAAGGGGTAAACGATGTCCGATTGACCTGAAATTTTAACCATAGATAGAAGACTTGCCAATCTTCATTCTGACCAAAGGGATTCTCAATCCGAGGTCTAGATTGAGAGATATGAATTTTCTAATGTTTCTACTGCTATGGGTCACGGCCTGGTGCAAGAAGTGTCACGGCCGTGACCGTCTTCAGTCTAACTCTCTGCAATGTGTCACGGCCAGGTGCACTAGGTGTCACGGCCGTGACCTTCACCAGTTTTCATCGTTTTCGCGCCGTTTTGCCTCGTTTTCGCTCCTTTTCGCCCGAAACTCGTCCTAAAGCCTCGATCTGACCGAACGGCTTTAATGAACTTGCCAGTTTGCTTTTCCACTAATGCTTTATACTCTTTGAACATTTCAAGAGCTTCGGACTTTTGTCTCATCCAATAGACATTCTCGTAGTGGGAGAAATAGTCCGTGAACGTTATAAAGTAGTGGCAATTTCCTCGGGCCGTTACTTTAAATGGTCCGCATACGTCAGTGTGGATAACACTTCTGTGACCCTAGTGAAAGTCCCTGTGAAGGGCGACTTGGTCATTTTCCCCAAGATGCAAGACTGACAGGTATGAATCGGGCCTGCTCGCACTGTGCTAATCAGACCGTCCTATTCCATCGGTTCAATCTTCGCTACTGCTGCATGACCTAGTCGTAAGTGCCACATGTATCGATCGTTCGACCCGGTCGATGATTTGGTGATTGCATTTACAGTTTTTGCATTGTCTTTTAAGTTGACGTAATATAAACCATTTATTAACGTCGCACTTCCAACATTTTCATTTCTAAAATAAATATGGCAAACATTATCAATGAATCGAAACTCATAACCTAGTCTGCTCAAAACAGGAATCGAAATAATGTTTTTAAGCCCCTTGGGCAAAACCAAAACGTCAGAAAGTTCTAAACAATGTAATGACGATAATACTAAGGTCTTCGATCCCATGTGTGTAGCTGGTACACTATGTCCACTACCTACGTTGATCGAGACCTCGCCAGCTCTAAGCTTCATACTTCGTTCTAGACCTTGGTTCAAAACACAAATGTGGGAACTAGCCCCTGAGTCAAGTATCCACGAAGTAGAATACACAGAACAATTAGCTTCAAAACTAATTGTTTTCCTGAGGCGTCAGACTCCTCCAGCTTCGGACATTCACGCTTCCAATGGCCCAGCTGCTGGCAAAGGAGGCACTTATCCGTGGGCTTTGCCCCCCGACCTTTCGACCTTGGTGGTCTTTGTCTTCTTGTTGACTCTACCCTTGGCCACGGCTGTCTTGTTCGACTTTTTCTTCGATCCCTTGGACCTAGAAGTCGCAACAAACATGTAGACGTGCACCTTCGCTGAATCTTCAACCCACTTATCGTGGAGTACAATCTCCTCATTAGAGAATTCAGCTGTGGGCAATTTTGCTCCTTAATCTCCTGAAGATGCGACTTATAACGATATGTCGTTCTGACCTAAATTTAGATACCAATGTATTCCACATGTAGGTCTTTCTAGTTCCGCCACTACCATAAACAAAGAATAACCCACCTCTGTTTTGATCATGAGCTCTCATGATTGCAAAAAATACTCTATATTGGTCAGAATTAAGCCCCCGAGCAAGATTTTCGTAATTCTCCAACTCTAACTATGCATCGTAATCAAGTTCATCCATTATCAATTGATTGGTGGTGGATGCGCATCCTGTAATGATGGTTGTGGCATTTGTGGATAATCTTTCAGTGACCTCCCATTTTTGTTGAGGATGTGCTCAATCTCAAGGATACCTAAATTACGACGTTCTTCATTGCTAAGGCGTAATTCAAAATTACTCGATCGATGTTGAATCATATATTCAAGATCATCAGTCATACTTTCCCAATGTGCTTCCCATAGTCTCGTTGGATCGTCTACTTCGGCGAACATCAATATGGAGCAAAACATATTTCTTAGTTGCGCACCTGTAGTCCATGTCGATGCTTCTCTTAAAGCATCGTTCCATTCATTATTGTTGTCGGGCAATCCTAATTCAAGACACGCTGCCTGAAATGTCGTTTGAATAACTTCCTTACCGTTCTTATGTCCTCATACGACATTGCACCACGAACCTTCGTAAGGAGCATCCTGAAATAGTAACGCTCACCAGAATTTGGATGTGCAAAAGGCAGTCTCCCAATAGAAATTCTTTGTTGATGCTTTCTCCATGTTTTACTTTGACGGTTCCATAACCATTCGGTTGGAAAATCTGAATATGTCAAAGTTCGAGCTTCATGAGACGTCTGTTTGTTTCGAACCACATTGTCAACATTGTATTTTGTGTCTGATTAACAACTTCATGTAGATCATCGTTGTCAGGAACACAATGTTTTGGTCGCCCGGTAAATGAAATTGCATTCTCACAACAGATGGGTATTGATGTTGTAGGGCGAAATCAAAAATCCTCCAGCACGCTTCTATAGCAGAGACATAATGACAGTCTAAATACTGTTTTATCTCATCAACACGGTGTGGTTGTGCCGCATCGATGTTATTCCGAGGTTGAACATCTTCAATGACAAACGTTGCTCGATCATGACCTTTGTGGATATACTTGTATAGATACTTAATCACACTTCGAACTGTTACACGTTCAACATTTATGTGAGCATCATATTTGACACACAAATCCCTATTGTAGGGAACTATCCACCTATTATCGACTTCTCGACCATTGGCTAAAATTGTCGCAACTGTTCTTCTACGCATGTAATGCACAAAGCTTCGATCATCAACAATGGTCTCGTGATAAATTTCTTCGGATATCGCATTGAGCACTTTCCATCAACTAAACACGGACCACAGGGTCCATGAATCAGAAACTTATTTACTGTTTCATACGCAAGGGGGTCATCGTCTTTATCAGGAATCTCAGCACTGATGAATTTGTCAACATCCTCTGGACATGCAGGCTTGTCACTTGGGGTCACGGTAAGAAGTATATGTGCATGTGGAAGTCCACGCTTTTGGAATTCAATAACATATAAATCTGCAGTTATTTAGCTTGGGTTAGCTACACAAATAAAAAATTAATTTGAAATATAAACTTATCTAAAATTACCAGCAACGACGGTTCCAAAAATCCGTTTGTCCTTCAGATCACGAAGTAATTTTTTCATTTTTAATTTGAAAACTCGAGCGACAATATCCGGACGATCTTCAACTCGTTCACAATGAAGCAGTTCTCTAGTTATTTCGGGCCAACTCGGATTACACGTGAAAGTGATGAAATAATCAGGAGGGCCCATTTTACGACATATTGCGACTGCATCCTGATAATGTTGAATGACATTACGTGGGCCACCTGTAAATGATGATGGCTGTATATACTTTCTTCCAACGGAAATTGCATTAACATCTCCACTTAAGACAGCATCCTGAATCCCTCTACACAATTCGGTGCGCAAACGGCCTTGGTTATCTTTGACGTACATAAGACGGTTTTGCTCAATAGCACAATATACGTCGACAATAAATTGTTGGTACAGGCGACCACCTCGAATCAAACTATCACCATCATCTTCCCTATCTTGGATTCGATAGGCATAAAATTGTCTCATCGTTACTCTATCCCTTGAGGTACTGGAAGAGTTTATTGGTATGTTGACTGACCAACCATCAGTTCCATAAGGAAACAACAATGGATATTGGAGAGGGATATACGATGGAAGTTTCGTTTATCCTTTGTAAAGTCCCATTCATTGTCTCTAAAATGACGTCTCTATTCCCCAAATCTTCCGTGCAATCACCTACCAATAAAGCAGCTACTTCACTTGACATTGGACGGGTGTATTGTCTACCTTCTCTTTCTTGAAAGATACGAATACGTGGATTTATATTGTTTTCTTGTCGTGCCAACATATCGCGAGGCCTTCGGAAAACTGAAACATATGGGTTTACTTGATCAAGCATATGTTGTAGGCCACGAAGTATATCACTGTTTATGTCCGTAGAGCTCGATGATCTCATGGCATTTAGACGATTGAAAACCTCATTTTCAGTGTCGTAAATGTATAGTTGCGCAAATTTCGGTACATTACCCGGTTCGGGAAGCAATGACCCAATTCGATGGTAGTTGCTTCCACTAATTCGAAACACATAAGGTCCCCTACCATCATTAACACTGTTGTTGATCCGTCCTCCAGTTGAAGTAAATGCCATTAATGAATTGTACATTTGGATCTTATCTTTGAAGACTGATTGTGATAGCAACAACTGAAGGAACGGTGGTGATATAGGAATATTTGGTAGACTAACTTGACCATTCCCGCAACATAATTGAAACCTTGGATTCCTCAAGCTACTATCTCGAACTTTTTCGGTAACCCACATGAGGGCATTACAACTGGGACATCTTATCGTTCTCGCTCCAATATCTAAGTGTTGGGGAATTAGACGTCTTCTATTTGTAGTCGATGTTTCTACAAATATATATTAATGATTAAATATGGACGGGTTTACGACTCACATACATATATGTAAATTGGTATAAGGTATTACCAGGTTGATCGCGAGTAGGCTGACTATTTCTAAAATGTCTTGAACTATTACTGCGGAGATTTGTAATCCGCACAGATCGAGCTTCCCGTTGTGATGCCAATTGGCGCAGATTTCTTGTTTGCATGTTTTGATTTGAAGGGAAATTGGATCGACAATTCTGTGCGTCCATAGTTGTTTTAAAGTGATACACGATGTATGATACCTAAAATAGTATGATTAATAGTAGAAAATACGTTGAGTGTTAACTTTTGGGGGATTTTTTTTGTAAGCTATAAAAATTCGATATGACAGAAGATTAATAATAAACGTAGGTAATCGCAAACATATTCGTATTCATGGTATAGAATCAAGACTAATGCAAATCTTCAGAAGAAAACAAATATATATGTCCTACAACAAATATATCTTTGTGCAATCAATGCCATCATTTCAACAACCACATACAAAATGACGTACGAAAACATCTCATAATATAGTCACGCAACAAAAACCAAAAATTGCATGTAAGATGAATAAATTCGATTTATTTTAAAATACTATCGTAAAATTCATAAGAAAAACACAGTTGATGTAAAATAAATTCTTAAAAAGTGTAAATACTTTAGCAAGTCTCAATTTAATACAGTGAAAAAAAAAATTAGAAGGTACTAACCGTCGAGCTCCTTTTAAGCACCTATTCGCAACGTCTCAAGTGGAATTTTCTTAATAGATTCCAAAGATCTGACCTAAGGAATAAATTTTAACGATAATAAACATATGAAAATAATGAGTAGAAAAAAGTCACCAAAAGAAAAGGCATTATACCTTTACGTCAGGAATGAGTTTGGTAGATTTAAGAGTGACAACTAGGGTTGCAAACGAATCGAACTTTTTTGGTTCGATTCGCGATTCGATTCGAAATTTTAAGATTCGAATTCGAATATTTAGAATACGAATCCGAATAAGAATATTGTTTTTGATTCGAGAAATATACGAATACGAATATGAAATCATAATATTCGATTCGAAAATAAATCGAATTATTCGATTCGTATAATATAACATAAAATATAGTATAATTAATATATATTCACATATAATATATGATAACTCACTAAAATATTTAAAAATAATATGTTATAGTTCAATATATGTTTAAATATAATTTATTATAATTCAATATATATTTTAAATATAATATTGTTTATATTTTATTACATAAAAAATGAAAGATGACTTTGAATACAGATATTCGATATTCGATTCGAATATTCGAGAATATATTCGAATTCGAATATGAATCGATTTTATGATTCGATTAAATATTCGAGTATTCGTATTCGTATTCGATTGTCATCCGAATACGAATAGAATATTGCGGTATTCGACTCGATTCGATTCGTTTGCAACCCTAGTGACAACTATTGGCAGTGACTGCAAGGTTTTTCCATCATTATAAATGAAATCAATTCAATAAGTTTAGAGAAGTCAGTGCACATTGCACACTGATAAATCACTATTCAATCAGTCGCCATTTACAATTTGCATATTCACCAGTCGCGCCATTTACTTCAATCACTGTTCATCGCCTAGTTCATAATACCAAAGAGGTGCCTAATTGAATTTAATGCTATACGTCTTAATTATTTATCCTATGCATGGGCAACTCCCGTAAATTACTGGAAGAAGAGCAAAGACTTGATATGTTCCATAGCTTGATTTTACTGATAATGAGGGATCTGATATACTATGAACAACAAATGAAGTAGATGTATAATTCTAACTGACAAAAATTGGTTTATCCAATAAGTTTAAAAAACTAAAACTGAATTTGACTGTTTCACAATCATTTAACGCAAAAAGTGGGTAGTTTTAGTTTTGGCTAAATAATCTGTATTGATATTACTTGAAAGGTGGTTCGTTTGTTTTTTTAGGAAGTGGGTGGTTTTATTTTGTAGTGCGACGGTTTTGATTATGCTATTCATGCAGATTTATATATTCATTTAATTATGTGGCAAACTTTGGACCTTTACGGCAACTTGATTAAAATATGTGAAAATATTATTTCATGTATGTGGCTGCTGATCATTTTGCAATAACAAAATTGATGATTCGGTTAATTCGGTTAATTATTGAAATTTTTAATTGTTTAATAGATTATAGTCAGAATAGGTGAAGTTGGTTTGGCACGCAACATAAAGTCGGTAGAAAATATAATTAATCGTCAAATGTTGAATATTATTTAGGGTTGCAGTTATATGAATTTAGAATCAGTTGAACATTGTGACAATTTTTATAAACATCATGGCTAAAAAATGGGTGGTTTTTATTGTGGTGCGTGCTTTTATTTTATGGCCTTGACTTACCTACCAAAGTGGGTATAACCCAACTCCTATTAAAAAATTAACATGTTTAATTTTTATTTAGTGAAATACGTATGTGGTGTTTTAACATAGTGGGGTAGGGTGTAATGTGTAACTTTTATTTAGTGAAACACGTTTGTGGTGTTTTAACATAGTGGGGTAGAGTGTAATGTGACACATGTCATTTTCTGAGCGGAGTTGGGTTATACCCAATTGGGTAGGAAAGACAAAACCTTATTTTATATAGTTAGTGAGCAGAGTGTTGTGTAAAAAATATTTTTCATTACAAATAGAAAGACTCTGGACACGTGGCAGCTTTATGTGATACCTATATTTGCTTGTATATATAAGATATCTAAATATACCGATTTTACGCCTGTTTGATTCCGACTTTATACCGGTAAAATAACTAAGCCTTAAACCATTAAAATATTCGGTCCGTTTGATAAATCCTATTTCAAACCTTGGGATACTAGACCTGAAACCCATGGGGACAAATTCTATGACTAGTACTCCATAAATTTAAAACATATGCACATATTCCAATTTCCATGGACACCTTAGAGTATGTGCCTCTCAAACCCATATGTCAAAATACATAAGAAATAATAATAATAATAATAATAATAATAATAATAACTAAACACATTTAGAGCATCTCCAATTGAACGTGAAAGCTGGGGTTGGACGGAAGATATGGCGATGGATCATGGAAGAGCTCCAACCCACGCCAAACGCAACGGGATTCAGCGGATGCTACAGTAGTCCGCTATTGGGGGCTACTGTTCCTCCGCCATTCAAATTTTTTTTTCCTTTTAATCTTTGCCAATAACGATTGAGCTAAAAAAGAAAAGAAAAAAAAATTGCTTAGAAGAGAAGACATCGCATATCGATTGAAATACGTAAATAAAAAAATGAATTGCTTGAGAGGAATGGAGGAAGAACCGACTGGACATGAGAGACCAACTTTTCACTATTTATTTTTCATTTTATTATTTTATTTTCTATTTTTTTAATTTGGGTTTAAGTAGTTTTCATTTTAAAATTTTGAAAACTTTAAAATGTCCACTATTTAAATAATCATATTATATATTTGTATAATTCATATTGATTTTTTAATTAAATAGCAAATAATCATAATATAATATGCCGCACATGAATAATTGATTTTTGTTATATTCTTTTAATGTAGTTTTCCACTAATTTGTGATCTAATTAGTTATAATCTGATCAGAAGCTAGTATTATCATATTATAACTTTCACATAAATTAACTACCTCATTTGTTAATTAACTATTAATATTAGAAAATTAAATAAAATTTATGGATTACATTTAATTTTTTTCGTTAATAGTACTTCAAGTAAATGATTTTTTTTATAAAATATTTGATATAATATAAAGAATATTAAAATTTGATTGTAATATTTAGAAAATAATATTAATATAATATTGTGAGAATATTATTTAGAGGAGGATATAGAGGAGATGGTTGGAAATCTGAACAATGATCAAACTTTATATATATAGAATTTTCACTTTAGCAACTCTATGTATATAGGAAATGGTTGGAGTTGGCCTTAATAAATTTAAAATTAGGTCCCAACGACAACTTCGAAATAGGTCTCAACCATGGTTTTGAAGATCGGACCGGTCAAAAATCCGGTCTGGTTCCGATTCGATCTTTTTTTTTTAATGTAAAAATAAATAAAAAAACTTGGTTTAAATAAATTATACAAATAGAAAAACTAATCAATTAGTTTGATCTAGCGGTTAATTTGGGGCATTTTACTTAATGGGCATGTGCTCGAATTCACCCAACACCCTAATTTTTATATTTTATAATTAACTTATTAGCCCACTATTTTATTTTTATTCAAATTTGACCTACTCATAGATTTAATACTTGACAAAGTACGATTAATTTATAACAATCCACGCAATTTACTTTTATTTAATTTTACCCCTTAATTTATATAATTATAGTTTGAAAAGAGTTCATTAAAACATGTATATTTTCTATATTATTTGATTAATTCATATATAAAATATATATTTATTGTATTTAAGATACCGATTTTACTCCGATTTGATTCCGATGTTATACCGGTTAAACCCCTAAAATTTTCGGTCCGGTTTACCCAGTTTCAGAACCTTGGTCTCAACAACAAGAAACTAAGAGTAGATGATACACATTCCATACAAAAACCCAAGAGAGAGAGATCTCCAATAAGATCCACACAAGGTACTCGAGCCACAGATAAGACGACGAAGAGGGACGGAACCAGACAGCATCAAAAGCATAATCTTCAAAAAAAAAAACGAACCGACCAACATTACTTGTAATTAAAATCAAGTTTAGTTATCTGGACTTATATCATCATATGACACCAAACCCCTTCTTCCACCTGGTGGGCTGCTGCTTGACCTGGAATGAGATGGTGAGCTTCGGTTCCTTGAGGGCGAATTCGACTTTAACCGATTGGATTTAGGACCAAGACGAGATTTCAGTCTCTCGCTCATTCCATTGGGACTTTGAACAGGGCTTCTGCTTCGGAGGGCCTTATAAGAAGGGGGGCTTCGAGAAATACTCCTGCTTCGACTTCTTCGGCGCTCATATCTATATGATGATGATGATACATGGTAAAATTACGATATGATATTTACTTAAGCATGGTATAAATAGATGGACATATATGATTTGGGAGGTGAACTTGACCTAAGAGGGCTCCTTGCTCTCCTTGGTGAAACTCGTTGATGTCTTGGTGGTGGTGAGCGATCTGACCTATATCTGTAGCTGGGGTACCTGAAGATATCATTATTTTTTCCGGAAGTTTTCTTTTAAAACACTGAAGTTCAAGAGAGTAATATTCGTATATGAACATCGGAGATTGCCCGAGTCCTCTGGAATTATATATTTGCAAATGAGGTATCAGATATGTAAAAGATTCTAAAATAATTTCCATGCATTCATGCTAGCAGAAGATACAAATCAAACTGACTAGAACAAACATAAGAGGAAGAAATTTTGCAAAGATCTAGGGGATGTTGCAGTCAAGGGCATAAGAAATACCTGTCATAATTTCTTCGGATGTTTCTCCCTCCATAACTGTAGCCGTCACGTGAAGGTTCTGGAGATGGTGTACGGTATTTTCTAACAAATGAATATCTATCAGTGAATCCCCGCCCTTTTCTAACACGCTTAGGCACTCCATCATCTGGAGAAGGACTCATAGTAAAATCTCTTCCACGGTGAGAAGCCGAAGGAGAAGGGGCTTTATTCAGAGGAATCTCTGCACTGGCCTTGTTAATCTCTTGAATTCTAGGACTAATGCTTCGACCCCTCCGAGAATCAGACATTGGCTTTGCACCAGAAGTGGTTATGGGGCTCCTGCTCCTAAATAAGAACCTTGTTTTAACCTTCTTTATGGGAAAAAAATATATAGTCGGTAAAAGTTGAAGTCAACAATAGAGAAATAACAAAGAACCTTGATCTGCTCAATTTGAGAGATTCCTGGGCCTCAACAGCTTGATTGTGTTTCAGAAGTGCACCATTATTTGCATTGTCATCATACTTTCTAGAGAATTCACCTTCTTCGCGAGATGAATCATCGCCACTCTGCTTCGTCTCACCATCATTTCGCATAGGCATTTTTTTCTCCACCCCTTTCATGATACAGATAATAAAAACGAGGTGAGGTAGATGTTATTTTAAACTAAATAGGAATGAAAATGAAATCAATGCATACGTACCATGAATTTTCTCGGGTTGCTTCTCTTTTTTGGTTGATTTAGATTTGCGTGAGTACTCTCTTCTAGGCTCATTCTCCTCATCAGAGCTGCTACTTGTGTTACTACTGCTACCACTGCTATAGGTATCACTTGAACTTTCAGATAGCCTGGAAACGTTATGTTTCAAAAGAAATAATGAAAAAAGGGATAAAGAAAATATGGGGAAATAGAGAGAATAATTGCATAGTAAAATAGGCATACCTTTTCCTTCGAGATCGCTGAGCTCTTCTCTTACCCTTTTGTTTGCTGTCCTGACGCCGACCTCTTGAAGTTAATTTTCTTTTCTTCCTTCGCCTCTCATCACTCGATGAAGAATCTGAATCAGAGACCGCTGAATCTGTCTGAGACGAAGAAGAATCAGAATCTGTCTCAGACGACGAAGAATCAGATGACGAGTAACTCCTCTTCCTCCTTTTAATCTTCGACGATGCCTTGTTTTTACTTTTGGTCAAACCGTCAGACCCTCCATTTCTTGCTGTTTTTTTCTTTTCTAAGAAAATTATGCAAAGAAGGTATCAACGTATGAGTATGACATTGACATCATCAAGATATGCCAAAAGAAAATTTTCGCAAGGTAGGAGTTGATGCTGGGAAAAAAAAAGAAAGGTTACCTTTCTCATCTCCAACCAAATCATCTGTGTTGGGTATAGATATTTCACCACAATCAACAATTCTTACGACTCCCTCCGTTTTCCCATCAGCACTTCCTACTAGTTCCATTTTCTTCACAACATCCATTCCCTTCACAACCTTTCCGAAAACGACATGTTTGCTGCAACAAATTAGAAAAAAGAACCCATTGTCATTGACAATTATGGATGTGAAAAGTCCACAAAGATCACATAAATCATGTATGGAGTTGGAAATTAGAAAAGCTCAATAAAGTAAAATACCCATCAAGATGAGGTTGGCGTTTAAAAATAATAAAGAACTGAGATCCATTTGTGTTTGGTCCACTATTAGCCATAGAGAGAAGACCTGCTTCACTATGATCCATCTTGAAGTTTTCATCTGCAAACAAAGGTATGTCAATGGTTTACATACTCATGAATCCATTCGAGAGGAGGGCCTCTCTCAGGAAATTTGTCCTTACAATTTACGTATATACTTAATTTACCAGCAAACTTTCCTCCATAAATACTTTCTCCACCGGTGCCTGCAACCATTAGAAGATGTCGTACCATGCATTTGCAGCAATTCAAAAAATAAGACTCAGAAGGCGAAAATCATACCATTCCCTTTCGAAAAGTCACCACCCTACACATAATGAATAATAGTGTGATTAGGACAAAAAAAACATACTAATTGATACACTGGTGTAATGTTATTAAGGCAACTGTATTGTGAAGAGACACATTTCATTGTCCTGATGCCAAAGTTGAAACTCAAACTGATGTGCAGGACACTTGTGACATAAATCAATAAACATAGTGAGAGGGCACTTCAGGAAGTAAGGCACTGAAAAATCTATATTATCCCATTTCCTGATGCATATACTTCTGCTTATAATTTAATGGAACACTGAACAGTTCATGAATGTATTGGAAAATCAAATATCGATAGAAGACTATAGCAAAACAGGGCAAGTGTGAAGTAAAAAAGAAGCTATTCTCTGCTGCATTGCATTACAATAATAGAACAATCGAATATCTCTTCACGATACTTATAGCTAACAAGCATGGATCCCATGGCTGAAAACCCCTAGAGTCAAAGGTTGCACCAACAAAAGAACGTACCCAGGAAAATAGTAAAAAGAAAGAAGTATTTTAAAATTTTTATGTTAATGGAGTAAACTTTATTTTGGAAATTTAAACTTAAAATACCTGAGCCATAAAGCCTTTGATGATGCGGTGAAATGTGGTACCCTTGTAATGGAGAGGTTTCCCAGTCGAGACTCCAACACCTTTCTCACCTGCAAGGGAAAACAAATAAAACATGATTTGAGAATTTAGAAAGAAAAAAATAATGTTTCTAAAATGATGAAACACCATGCCAATGAACTACACAAAATACAATATAGAGTTGAAATTTAACAGGTTAATATACGAAGGTACAACATAACCCAGCAATCACAACTTACATGGAAAAAAAATCAATAACCTATACTTAAAAAGTTTACCAGAGCAGAGTGCCCGAAAATTTTCAGCGGTCTTCGGGACAATATCAGCAAACAACTGCATAACGCAATAATAGAGTCAGAGAAGGTAAACAGCGAAAACGTAAACCAAAAGATGCCATGGCACATGCCTGAAGATCAATCAAATTACCTCAATGACAATCTTTCCAGAAAACTCCCCATTTATCGAAATATCCAAGAAAACTTGTGGATTCTTTGTCTTCATGCTGTCTGCTCAAAATAGTTAGATACGATACAAGAATAAATAACATAAGACGCCGAATTATTAAAATGATTTTTCTTTCCTTCATAACATAGTCAGAATGTTTAAGTGACAGAAAAGGATGTACAGACACACACATTGCTATGAAAATGGTATGAAATCCCTTAGTGGCCTTAAGTAAATTTTGCCCACCCAACCAACCATGTATTGACCGCACTAAGTAAACATACAAATCACACATATCTGAGCACACTAAGTAAACATATCTACCAAACCACAGCAAAGAACACTCAATCACCTGGATAAGTCACCCAAATTTTTCATATTTAAATTGAAGGCATGTAAATTGTAATGGTTCAACTATAGAGGCGTTGAAGTTAATGTCCCGTTCGAAAAGCTTTAATGGATAAGTCAATCCCCAAACATGTGATATCAAGATTAACCTTTACTAGTTAAAGGAGAAACCCTTAAATCCCAAATACCGCCAAATGTTACAAATTCCAAACCCGTAATCCAGATTCGTTTGAAACAAAGCAACAGCACAAACATAAACCTGCAAGAAATGCTACACAAATGAAAATGAGCGACAAAAGAGCCACAGACATTTAGAAACGTCAAACTTTCTTGTCAATGTTTCATGCAAGGGTTTCCATCAGAACTGAAAAAAAAAATCCCCGAACTCAGTCGTGAAGAAGAAAATGCGGTCGTATGAACCTTTGAGCATGAAATCTACTGAGCTGATTTCTAAGAAGAAAGGAGGAGTCGCGTGGCGTCGGCTGCTTCCCGAGTTTTGGAGAGTTGGTTTTATTTTCTAGGGATTACTGATATTTGTTGTATTTCGAATCTATATACTATAAAAGTAGGATATGGACCCTATTGTGATGACACGTGGTAACAAATTCCCCCTAGGAAAATGTGAGGATGATTTTTTTTTTCGTGTTGGAAACTGTAATTTTTTTTTTGTCTAAATGGGGTGTATTTGACTGTTGATTTTCTGCAAAGCTGACGTGGAGGACTGTGGTGATAAGACTGACCTTTGTTTGACAGGTGTGACTTCTCGAACTTCTAAATATGATTTAATGCAATACTTTTCAACTTCCATATAGTTTAATGCAAGATGTAGCAGGAATTCGTTTAGCAGCCCACACAATCCGACTGCAATCTGTTCACCTGAACTCTCTATTAATTATGTATTATAAGGGGGATCATCTGCTTGTTGAGGTATTTATCGAACTCAAATCCCTTCATCTGCTTCGCTTAAGCAGCTTCTTCTCACCGTCTTCGACGAAGGAATGTTTGGACATCAGTAACATGAAATATCTTAATGTGTCCTTTGCAATCCGTGCTCCCTTCATTTACGTCTATAGCAGCTATACGCGGTCTGCTTTCTCTTTTCCACCGGGCAGCCGCGCAGGTGAGCGAGGACTGTGAAGAACAGCCCTAGATCGAGCTGGCACGACCTGAAGTCCTGAACCCGTCCAACACGGATAGTACTTTCTGTTGTATGGCTTCACCATTGATTAATTTCGTTAATTAACCTTCTGTGAGCTGTAGATGAAGGTGAAAGTGGAGACGCCGGCGGAACGAGCCACCAGGGAACCAATAGTGTTCAAATCTTCACATTGGGCTTAGTCCAATATCTTTCACTGTAGGTTTGCTGATTTTAATTGATCGGTATAAAAAGCTGTCCGATTGTATTCTATCAGATGATTATACTATTCCGCTGACCAATTTAACACCTACTGATGCAATATTGAGAAATCTTCGTGTTTGTGGATTCTATTAATTTACAGATGTTTGCTTCTATGTACGATCTCAGTTGAGGTTTTGGCTCGATGAAGATAACGCAATCTCAAAGTCTTGATCAAGAACGCAACGTGGAATGCAACCCCATCTTCACGTCTGTATGGTAAGGAGTTGTTTCTTTGATTAAATTTGACGATTGAAAGGGTCCTATAAAGAAAGGTCAGAAGTAGTACCTTTCTCTTTGTTGCATATGATTTTCGAGAAACTCTGTTTGCCCCTCTTGAAACAAATTCATCTAATGTATTATTTAACAATGAATTCAACTGATATGGTAATGACTGATGAGGTATGCTTATATAGTTTATCTCAATCCATTAATTCGAATCGATCATGCGGAAATTGATGTCTTTGGAAGTAGTCGCCACAGAGATGCACGCGCTACAGATTTTTTAAGGCGATGGCTTCTTCCCCTTTTCTTCAGTGAATCACGTCTCCTGTAGTATAAAATTGTCTATATTTTCCTAATTGTCCGTCCATCCAAATTACAGTTGTAATTTTCTTTTGTTCTTATGTGAAATCTGAATATTACAAACGATTATGTTTTCTTCCCTGCAGTTTCTTGGAGCAACCATAAGTGGCCTCGAATACTTATTCTTTCAGTTTACAATGCGTTATGAGTGAAATTTTCATTTTTGAGTGATTTAAATAATAAGATATACTATAGTGAAGAACCAGTGGCCTTATGGAGTTCACTTTGGAGCAGAAATGTGTAAGAAGATTCTGGTCAGTGGCATCACAGATTTGCATTTCTATACCCCTTAGTACCGGTAAGTTTGCTCTGGTCTTATTTGTTGTTACATTTATTTACTTTTTTATTTACTTTATTATTCGACCACTTAAATGGAACTTCCGTGGTATGATCTTGGCTGATCGAAGAGCCAAGAATTTGGAGACCCTTATAAGAGCTGATGAATTAGCATTGAAGTCAAAGAAATATGTCAAAAGAGAAAGCTTTGGGAGTTCAGTGGCTCCCCACTCTTTTTGTTATATTATGCTGAACATGTCATAAGTTTTATTACAGTTGATAGTTTCTTGGTTTTTTTATCGAGACCGATGTCATGGATAATTGGGCCTCAAAGAAGATCTTCGTTTTGAAGTCGAGGAGTTAGGAGAAAGACGAGGCCTTAGGTGGTTCTATGGATCCTTTATGTTTATCTGCTAATTAAAAAAGTCTAACCCGTATGGCCGTAGGCACTAACTTGACATGTTTTTTGGTATTCCTTATCGTTGGCTGATCACGTGGACAATTGGGCTGCTAAGAAGAGCTTCGTTTCTTCGATCGATGAGGTGTGACGAAAGAGGAGGCTTTGGGTAGTTCTATGTCTCCTCGCTTTAGTTGTTATCTGCTAATATAAATAATGTAATATTTATGAATTGGAGGTCGATATTTGGCCACGAAAAAGAGCTCTATTTCATTGGAGCGGGCAATACAAGAAAAGATGGGGTTGTGGGTTGGGTTCAGGCGGCAACATCAAGTCGGATTCTGAATATTGTTTGATGTCTTACCATTAGAGAAAAAAAACCTCCGTAAGGAGATCTTTTCTTTGATCAACAGTATGAATATCGAGCTATGGCTACTAATGATCCTTCTTGGCTTCAATCCGCGATCAAGTACAACATTAACGCACGGTCTATTTTTTGCAAAGAGCTTGAGAGGTGCCCGATTTGATTAACGCACGCACCGTATATCTATATTGGAACCAAGGTTTGTGATTTTCGACTAGATGTTGCCTGAGATATTTCCTTGCCTTTCTATCAATTGTTTGTGAGGTTTCCTTAGGGTGTGTTTGGTTTGTGGATTTTGATAGGGAAAAGAAAAGAAAATGGTGGGGAAAACAATTTTTGGTGTTTGGTTAGAAAGGAAAATGGGGTGGAAAAGAAAGGAAAAGAAAAGAAATTTAAAATATAACTAAAAACAAGGAATTTAGGTTTCTCTACGAAACAGTGAGGAAAATGGTGGAAAACAAACCCATTTCTCTGACCTAACATATCCTCTCTCCAAATTCTCCCAACATACGATTGGTTTTTCTCTTCTAGCTATGTCGCAACAAAGAGGCAAACTAAGCATGAATAGTATAAATCTCTCCTCAAACCTACTTCCTCGCAACAATCAACCTCCAAAACAGTCCAATAATCAAAATCATCGACCGGCGAAATATATGGTGCGAAAGGGTTCAAGCTCTTCTCGTTTTGGCCTAATCGAGGGTGGAGATGATCCTACGTTGCCAAGTTTTAACAATTCTGTGAGCTTGAATCAACAATCAGCGCGTGGTCTTGAAGATGAGTTAATTAGGTGAAACGTTTTCAAGTTGTAACTTCATTATAGATATAAAGAGGAAGAGATGATATAAGGTGAAACTTGAACAGATTACTGATTATTTTATATGATTGCAACTGTTCGATGAAATGTCTCAGTGAGTTTTTCTAGATAGTTAGCTTTGTATGATAGTTCTTTCTCTGTACTTTTTTTGGGAAAAATTTATTGATTGATCGTATTTTTGTTTTTCTATGTATTTTTGTTTTTTATATTTAAACAAATAAATTTTTAAGACAATTACGTGATAGGACAATATGTTTTTATGTGATTTCCTTTGAATTTTCCTTTTGAAAGAACCGAACACCAAGAAAATGGTTTTCCTTTTGCTTTTCCTTGAGTAACCAAACAACAATAAGGAATTGACATTTCTTAGATTTTAGTTTTCTTTTCCTCCATTTTCTTTTCCTCCCCACTTTCCATGATCCAAACACACCCTTAATGTTGCTGTAATTTTTGGAGAGGTTATATGAAGATCTTGAATTGTGAGTAGTTCAAGTGAGCCGTTCCGACCAGTCCCACGCTGTAATTTTTTCTGGCCACTGGAGCAGTTTTAGGATAGGGCTTTGCTTGAAGTCATCGTAGGAGGGTCGATATACTACAGAAGCCTCACAAGGAAAATAAGAGGAGCACCTCATACCCAAAGGAGCAAAGCTCCGGGAACGTGTACGGACAAGGTGGCTAGCTATAAACCCTGTGAGTATTATTAACCAAGAAAGGAGGCATGTGCGTTCTTCTTTTTTGAATGTGCTTCTTGTGATGGTTTTCATATGGGATTCAATCATGTGTAGATGTTGTTAAGCAACAATGTGCACAAGGCTTTGTCTCATACGGTGTTTTTCCATAGATGGGAAGCTGCTCGATTACCTAAAGTAGTCACTGCTAAGTTTAGCAAAACGAAGGAGCAGACCGTTTACATGCCTCAAACCCTGACATTACTAAGTGTTTTGAGAACTTGTTGCCTAGCAAACAGTGGGAAGAAAGCTTTCTGTCTGTTTTTTCCGAGCTGAGATGGGTAAATTAATGTACTTCTCCGTACATTCCTTATTCTTAGGCACTATTTTCACTGGCCGTATATGAACTCCATCTCAATACGAATGGTCATACACCCATTTTCTTTCAGCACCATGGCACTTAGGAACACAATTCAAGATTTCTTAATTTATTTTGACCTTTTTCAGGTTTTCGCAAAGCTTGATCCTCAAGCATCTGATACGAAAAGTTCAGTCAAATTGGTAGGCGAAGACCAAAAAGATAACTTGGACCAAGTTTTTAAAAACGCTGTTTCTGGAAATTCTGATAGCAGGTCGTGCTCTTCTGAAGCTTCTTCATGCACTGACGAGCCAATTAAAGAAGTTAATACAAATCCTCAAGAAAGTAAAAACCTTCCAAGTCTCTCGACGATCTTCAAAATGGACTATCCCGCCCGAAACTCAAAGCTGAAACAACGAATCAGCGCAATAGAGGGCACGAGCTCATTACTATACAACGATGGCTTGTGGCTTTTCGCGCTCTGTGCATCTGTAGATTATCCCCTCGACGCTGACACGAGCGCAAGCCTTCGATCTTTACTTCGAAAGTGTTCGAATTTGCGAGCTGGGAAAGCCGAGGTGGACGATGAAGTGATCATGCTGAATATCATCATTACTGTCACTGGGAGATACTTTGGACAGCTAGAGAAGTGATTGGGTAGCTAGCTATAGCTTTTCTGAGAAAACGAAAAACGAGTTTCTTTTTTCTCTTAACGTTTTCCTGTGTTAATTGAATGAGGAATGAAGATGAACCTTATTTGTCCAAATGTCTGAATCTACTGTACCCGGGATTTCAAAACTCACGCTAAAAATAGTATATTTTTCGTGCCATACTCTTCTATGGCAATCGAATAAAATCTCCCTACGCGCAGGGATAGAGCCTCATTGTATACCTGTGTGAATCGTCACAAGAAAGCAGTGACTGAGTTGTTGTGTATAAGCAAGCGCCAGGGTTCTGTAGAAATATGCAGGAAGGTAGATATCTCCCCTCTTGCGGATGCAGTCGCAACCATTGTCATGCTGCCAGACAGATTCGACTAAAAGCAAGCAGAGGTGCAATTTCTTATTTTTTTTTCATTTACAAGTTTGTTCTTGAAAATACAATTGTTCATGTACTTACGCTAGGCATCCCCCACTTCATGATGTATTTTGTATGATTATGCTAATATCGTTAATATTGTATGACTGCTCAAGTGGGCGACTCCTGAGTTATTTTGTATGATTATGTTGTATTATAATAGAATGACTTTCGTGACTTTACGAGCTTCATTCGCGTATGAATTACATGGTGTATGACAGTTCCCTATGTATCACTTATGACTGCAAATAATATAATTTTAACATGATATGATCTACTATAAAGTAATATAATTTAATATTTGTATTATGTTATATTATATAAAATAAGATAACATAATATTATATAAGGTAAAATAAAATACTACATATAATAATACAATATAATATAACATAATAATATAAGAACATAATATAATACAACATATATAATAATATAATTTAGTATATTTTATATAAAATAATATAGTATAAAGTATTGTATACATATATATAATAGTATAATATAATATAAGCTAATATGACATAATATAGTTTAAAATAGTATTTATATAAGGTAAAATAAAATACTACATATAATAATACAATATAATATAACATAATAAAATAATAACATAATATATTACAACATATAAAATAATATAATATAAGATATTGTAGTATAATATAATATACTACAAAGTATTGTATATAACATATATATAATAGTATTATATAATATAATTTAATATGCTATAATATAGTTTAAAATAGTATTGTAACACGATAAAATATAGTATAATATAATAAAATATAGTACAAGATAATACAATATAACGTGATATAATATAATAAAATATAAAATATTATACTATAAAACAATATATTACGAGTGATATAACATAATATAACATAACATAATACCATGTCACATAATATAACGAGCCGTGAAAACAACGTATGTTTGGGACTAGGAGGATACCCTTATTCAAGGCACGATGACAGTGAAGTTGTATGGCTGCTGCCACCCGTAGAGGCAAATGTTCAAATGCCGGTGAAAGACTGCAGTGAATTTCGTAAAGTGTGAATACTTCCTAAGTGTAAGACTGCACTCAGGAATCTAAGAAAACGACTTCTGTGACTTTAGGAGCTTCATCCAGATATGAATTACATGGTGTATGACAGTTCCCTGTGTCTCAATTATGACTGCATACATGCATGTAAGAATGCGCCTAGGTTCGAGCTTAATGAGTGCGCTACAACTACAAATTTCGAGACTCAACATTTAAGATTGCGGGGTGTATGACCACAAGTAATTCGGGCAAATTAAGAAGGTAAAGCAGCGGCTTTACGGAAGTGTAAGACAGCAGTGAATTTTGTAATCTATGAAGACTTCCACAAGTGTCAGAACTCAGAGATATAAGAATACGACTCCCGTGACTTTACGAGCTTCATTCGAGTATGAATTACGTGGTGTATGTATCACTTATGACTGCAAATAATATAATTTTAACACGATATGATCTAGTATAAAGTAATATAATTTAATATTTGTATTATATTATATTATATTATATAAAATAAGATAACATAATATTATATAAGGTAAATACTACATATAATAATACAATATAATATAACATAATAATATAAGAACATAATATAATACAACATATATAATTATATAATTTAGTATATTTTAGTATAATATAATATAGTACAAAGTATTGTATATAACATATATATAATAGTATTATATAATATAATTTAATACGCTACAATATAGTTTAAAATAGTATTGTAACACGATAAAACATAGTATAATATACTATAATATAACGTGATATAATATAATAAAATATAAAACGTTATACTATAAAACAATATATTACGAGTAATATAACATAACATAATACCATGTCACATAATATAACGAGCCGTGAAAACAACGTATGTTTGGGACTAGGAGGATACCCTTATTCAAGGCACGACGACAGTGAAGCTGTATGGCTGCTGCCACCCGTAGAGGCAAATGTCCAATGATGCCGGCGAAAGACTGCAGTGAATTTCATAAAGTGTGAATACTTCGGAAGTGTAAGACTGTACTCAGGAATATAAGAAAACGACTTCTATGACTTTAGGAGCTTCATCCTGATATGAATCACATGGTGTATGACAGTTCCCTGTGTATCAATTATGGCTGCATACATGAATGTAGGAATGTGCCTAGGTTCGAGCTTAATGAGTGTGCTACAACTACAAATTGCGGGACTCTACATTTAAGATTGCGGGGTGTATGACTACAGGTAAATTCGGGCAAATTAAGAAGGTAAAGCAGCGGCTTTACGTAATTGTGTAAGACTGCAGTGAATTTCGTAATGTATGAAGACTTCCACAAGGGTCAGAACTCAGAAATATAAGAATACGACTCCCGTGACTTTATGAGCTTCATTCGCGTATGAATTACGTGGTGTATGACAGTTCCCTATGTATCACTTATGACTGCAAATATTATAATTTTAACATGATATGAAATACTATAATGTAATATAATTTCCTTAATTTCGACTGAAACCTGTATTTTCACAATAATGACTATGTCTTTATGTTTGTGAATGCCGGTTTTACCCATCTCTACGGAATCTTACGGACAACTAAATTTAAGCAAATAATATTGACGCGAATGTCACATCACTTTACAATACAATTAAAATTGATACACAGCTGTATGACTGTATTTCTGTCTAAATGCAATTGTATGATATGTAATATACTATCCATTGACTAGGTAAAAGGATATCTTAGTGTATGAATGTAGAAGCCTAATGTATGAATGGTTGACAGTGTGGAAATAATACAACTTGGTGAACTTGTATTACAACCACACGTTTAATGGCATCCACAATTTTCCTCCCTTACGTTAACTGTGTACGTACTGCATATAAGTTGTAATCCCCATATGTTTTACCAATAAAAAAATTTAACGACAAAGATCGCATACCAGACATGCAGCGTCCCGTGCATCGCCCGGGCATAACCTAGTATAATCTCCAAATCGAACACCAAAACCCAAATTTGAGGTAAATTTACTCCAATCGAACACAAATTAAACTCAAAATGCGTTGAATATGTTCTCTCTCCTCATTTGGACCCATATTTGGGTTTGGAACGGTTGGGATGCGACTGATTTTTGTTAATTGCATTGAAATTTTTTATAGTTTATTCTCTCTCGTACCTGTAGATTAATGGGGGAATTTTATGTCAGGCCTCCATAATGTTTTAATTTACTCGTCAGACCATGTCAGAAAAGATATAAGTTTAAAGGACCCACTTTTAAATCGAGTAAATGACCCAATAAATTGATTTGACGAAATTACCCTTAGTAAAATGCTTTTTTTTCGAGCGAAAGTCTCGACGTGTTTTTTGGTTCTTATATAAACCGGTACTTTTACTTCATGTTACACAGTTACATCATATTGTCACTTTAGAAACCAGACACGTTATTTTTCAATAATATTGTGTTACTTCGCTATTGCAAAACGTTATCAACAAAAACTTTTTTATTTAATGATCGAACTCATTTTTCTTACATTGAATCGAGCATAAAAACAATCGACTGCCCCATCCAACCGATTTCTACATGTCATGTTGGATTCATTATGATATCGATGGCGCAAGAGGTAGAATTTGCTTGTCTAATTAGGGTGCAAATTCGAGAACATAATGGTATATCAAATCAAGATTTCGACATAAATTGCAAGTAATCGGTATAAATTCGATGTACCCATGAGAAATCGATGTCTATTTTACCTTATTGAGTAAATAACGTCGAGATTTATGTAGTCATTTTTTTAGTGTCATTTGTGATTTTCGTTCCCGACTATTTCTTGTATACAGACTGTGTTATTGACGACAAACAAAGCGTCATTACCTTTCAGTAATGTGTTACTTCTAAGTCAACGTTTCTTATTAACCATAAGACATTTGCTATTTTTTGCTACGTTATAGGTATTTCTTTTTTACGCAATTTAGGAAAAATATAATATTCGTTTCTTGCAAGTAATCGGTATATATTCGAGGTACCCATGAGAAATCGATGTCTATTTTACCTTATTGATTCAATAACGTCGAGATTGTGTACAGACTGTCTATTTCTTGTATACAGACTGTGTCATTGACGACAAACGAAGCGTTACTACCTTTCAGTAATGTGTTACTTCTAAGTCAACGTTTGTTATTAACCATAAGACATTTGTTATTTTTTGCTATGTTATAAGTATTTCTTTTTTACATAATTTAGGGAAAATATAATATGCGTTTCTTTAATGTAATCGGTATAAATTCGAGGTACCCATGAGAAATCGATGTCTATTTTACCTTATTGAGTCAATAACGTCGAGATTTATGCAGTTTTCATTTTTTTAGTGTCGTTTGTGATTTTCGTTCTACTCCTCCCGACTATTTCTTGTATACAGACTGTGTTATTGACGACAAACAAAGCGTTATTACCTCTCAGTAATGTGTTACTTCTAAGTCAACGTTGTTATTAACCGTGAGACATTTTGTTATTTTTTGCTATGTTATAGGTATTTCTTTTTACACAATTTAGGGAAAATATAATATCCGTTTCTTGCAAGTAATCGGTATAAATTCGAGGTACCCATGAGAAATAGAGGTCTATTTTACCTTATTGAGTCAATAACGCCGAGATTTATGCAGTTTTCATCTGTTTTTTAGTATCGTCGGCGATTTTCGATCTATTCATCCCGATCCATTGCTTGTATACAGAATGTGTTATTGACAGGAAATGAAGTGTTATCGTTTTTTAACATTGTGTTACGTTTTGGGCAACAATTGTTACAAAATTAAAACATGTGTTATTTTTTTGCGAAATTTATCAATATTCATATCAATTGAAGATAATTTCAACATATCCGGTCATGGCAACTGCAATCTTAGCAATTTCTTTGATTTGGGTTTATCAAATGTAATAATGTCGATAGTTGCGTTGGTTATGGTTAAACCCATTTACAAATTAATATTGATTTCTCTGTTGCGGATCTCACGAGCGCGCTGGTGTGGGGACGGAACCTGTGCGGCTTCTTGAAACTGTCGGTTGCCGGAGCGGACTTCCTCATGGACTTGCTCGCAAGCTTCTTCCTCCGGGCGATTTGCGAGCGGTTTGCTTCGCGAGCCATGAAAATACGTTGTATGCTTCTGTCAACATGTGAAGAATTTTGAGTTTAGGTCGATTGTTGAAGATGATGGTATTTAGCGTAAATTGGCTAATATAAAAGGGTAGATATGTCTTATCGCATAAATTAGGTATTTTTTTCTATAAATAAAAAAAAACAGGTCCTTATAACTTGACCAAATTTTAACAGGGCCTGGACCCAAGTTCAAAATTTAAATAGGGCCTGACACATAATTGACCCTAGATTAAATCGAATTGAGTACTTTTTTTCATTCTCTCTCCACTTTCTTTTCTACTGCTTAGAGATAATTAAAGAAAAATAAATGTCACATCAAAGTGTCCAACTATGTATATGTACGTGCGACTCAATTAATTATGTAGTTAATTGATTTTTTTTGGTGTAGATTAAATCGAATTGATAAATAAAATATATATCATATAATGATGATTTGATTACGTTGGTGAGATTTTGGTTGTTGTAAATGATTCAATGAGCGTAATTTTATTAACTTTTTTGTGATCAAAATAATATTTGTAGTCTAATTTGTAAAATTATAAAATATGTGGGTGATATTGAAATTTGTAACAATTGGTGTGGAAGTAAATATTACAAAATAGTCTTTTGAGTTTGAGAATGAGTATAATAGTTGGAGAAGAATTACTGCATTTTGAGTTTGAGAATCCGTTTGAGTTTGAGAATGTGTTTCTTGATTGGAGATATATAACGCCTTAAAAATTATTACAAGTTGAGCTCTTGAACTATTGGATAAATGCACTAGGGTCCCCACAATAAACCTGGGTTAGTTACGGACCTCAATGGGACGTTTCGGGGAGGTATTGATCATTCTCGTGTTGAATCTTGGTCCTAAGTATCATCCGCTAATTCGCTGCTTACGATGAATTGATTTGGAGATGAGTCATCGTTCGGGGATTGGGCCTTATTGGTGATTTGAGTTTCCCATATTCAGATATCCAATAACTTAAAAGAATTTGCATTAAACAAGACTAACAACATCACAAAAATCAGATAATAAAAATAACAAAAAATTCCAGATAAAATGCTATGGTGTTTTTTTAATGTTGAGCTTTGTTTTAGTCTAATTTTTAAAATATGATAAAATTAATAACAAAAATTTCTTAGTGCTCTCGTTTGGTAGGTGGGTTTATTTTTATGAGGGTTTAAATTAGTAAGGTTTATATAAACCTAATTAATTGGTATAAACTAAAGTGTGTGTTTGTTTAGTGGGTTTAAGGAAGTCTGTTTGAATAAACATGGGTTTAATAAATGGATGTTTGATAAAAATACATTTATACCCTCAACTATATTCGATAACATGTACACAAACAAATTATTAGATTTACACGTGCACAAACAAAACGAATATCAGTAAGCAGGCGATATAGAAGAACAAGTGCGAGAGTCAATCTGTAAAAAAATCAAATATCAACAAACTAAAATTGAGTCTATCTTTAAAAAATAATATGTTGAAGCCATTGCTCATGCCCCAACAATTCCGATAATAGAAAAATTAAAAATCCATTGACATATGTTATTTGTATTTGGTAATGCTATATTAATCATTATTATTTCTATATATGAAGAACGATATTGAAGGAGAAAGAGCCGGAAATGCACAATCTAAAATTTTAGAAGCAAACTCACTTCAAGTCAGCGTGAAATGTGGCCTCGAATACGATGAATATTTCTTTAATATATTATTAATTATGACTTGTTATTAAATCTGCAGGCGAAGTTCATGCATGACTATTTGATTTTGAATACTTGTAATCTATTGGTCAATAAAATATTGTTGATATATTCGTGCATGACTATTTCTTTTTGAATATTTATAATCTATTGGTCGATAAAATATTATTTATATATTCAATAAATAATAGTATAAATACAGCAAATATGCACATTTGGAGATGTTGAACACTTTCAACGAAACAACCGCTTATGGCTTCGAATAATAGCACCACACGTTCGTGAAAGCCAGATGAAGAAAGAAGTTTGATACAAGCATTCAAAGAAATAATTCAGAAAGGTTGGAAATCTGAAAATAGTTTCAAATTTGGATATCTTCAAGCATGAGGATGCATTTTTGAAATAAAGAGATCAAATATGTGCCTTGGACTCGGTTTCCAGGACCAAGTTCGCTCTTCGCCTAAAGCCTTAACTTAACTATTAACGGGGGCGACTTCATTAGGATTGGAGTGTACCATGTTAGCAATCAAAGCACATAAACGATGTAGAAACTCCAATATGTCTTATGCTAGATCTGAACATCTCCATTGCAATCAAAGCACATAAACCGTTAAACGATGTAAACCCACTTGAGCATAACTAGCATCAATAAAAAAAATTCATTGAATGCAACCCAGATATCAGATGGGAATTGCAAAAGCTTGTGAAATCGCAGATGGGATTGCAGAAGCTTGTAAAATCGCAGATCAAGAATAGAAGAGAAAGCGAGAAAATAAATCACCTACAATAAATAGGTGATTTGCTAACACCTATCTTGGCCGCTTGAGGGATGAAAGGAATCTGAATTGAGTTGACAGAGATCGAAAGAGTGTGGTGCTCGTGGGTTAGATCTGAGGGATAATATTGTAAAATAATTTGTGGGTTTTCAATAACCCACATCAAGGGTGTGTTATTCTAAATCTATACGCATGGGTTTAAAGTTATTATAAATAAACCTATGTTTTATTTAAACATAACTACCAAACATACCAACATTAGATAAAACCATGTTTAAAATTACTAAACCTGGTAACCAAACGAGAGCTTATAGTATTAGTCACTGAAAGAAGGGTTAATTAAGTGTCGGACCCTCTTGAAACTTTTATTTTATGATTCAGACCCCAAATATATTTTACATAGAGAGGACCCAAAATGAGTTCGGTTTAGAGATAAGGACGTAATTGCTGCGAAAGACATATTTTGTCAACCCTAGATGAAAAATTTATGAATCTTTGCCTTTTCAAATGACCGGATAAAAATTTACGAACTGAAGTCCTTTAAAATGTTGAAGATAATGATTCAATATGGTTAAATCGACTTAAATAATGTATGGAATCTCGACTTTTATGGTTGAAAGGTGAAATCAACTCATGTTGATCATGGGTTCTAATAACCTATTGGAATAATTGATGTTAATCACAGAATAGTATTTGGACGCAACCCAAGATTGAAGTGTTTGCGGATTAAAATGTTTTATGTATGCCCATTTTGCATTATGGGTAACACTTCGATACGAACTCGAGATGAGATTTGTAAGTAAGCGTTGAGATCGTCCTTGAAAGATATGACACAAATATGATTGTGACGGACTCGATATATAATAAAAAAAAAAAGATTCGACGATAGATTTAAATAAAATATATTATACGCGCTCTAGAAATAAATATACTAGACGCGAATCGGAAATTGATAGGATGCAATTTGGAGAATATGAATTGTGTGGATTGGACACGACAAAATAGGATATACCTATCTCCTTCGAATCACAACGACGATTTTCGAAATCATATACCCTCAAACAACAATACTAGGACGACGCCGAACACCTTTGAATTACGGGTTGCGTTGGACTGAGTTTTGACGCCACAACGAGCTAAATTGCACAAGAAAAGACTAGTTGATAAGTCGAAGTAATTGCTGCAAAACCAAGCTAATTTGCGAGAAATTAGCGAAAGGAAAATTAAACTCACAAGGTTTATTCGAAAATCAAACTTGTTTGGTCCCTTACACCTCTAGAAAACATATAGCTAGACATTGATAAATAAAATAATAAAAAACGATATATATTAAAATTAATGCTACTTGACTTGGCCGAAAAACAATGTAGTCAACCCATCAGTTAATTGCTTCAAATCACCATGATTTTGATGTGTTCCCATGCAACGATGATTTGACTTCCATGCAGCCATGTCCCTTCACGTTTTCTTGTTGCTGGATCAACTTTGTAGGCCTCTTCATCGGTTTTAGTAGGGCTTTGAAACAAGGGTAAGTCGCGGGCTCGCTTAGCTCTTTATCCTTTAATTCTAAGATGTTATAGCATTTGACCTGGCTCTCTTTAGTTGGCGTAGAAACTTGATCAAAAGTTTGAAGAATTAGTTCGCTCAACGCTTCTTCTACTTGTTCCTTTCTTGATCGCATCATTGGCCCGGCTACATCGCGGAAAGGGTCATCGCACGACTTTTTCCCTGATTAGCCGTAGTTGTATCCTCGTCATCAAGTTGTGCAATTGCGCGTTTCGCATCATCTCCTCTCCTTATAAAGGATTCGTCCTCGAATCCATGTAATTTACAATTTCAAACGGAGACAAATCAGCAATATTAAAACTCATAATAACGCCATACTCACTCGGTAGGTCAAGCTTGTTGGTAGAGGCGGACCCATGATCTTATAACTGGGGGGTTCCAATACACTGTGTCCCCTCAAGTCATTTAACTTCAACGGAAAAATCAATGTGTAATGGGAATTAGCAATAAATATATGTGTAATCAATAATGTATTAGGACTAACCTTGTTCGATAAAGGTGTTCTGAATTCCTTTTTATTTTAATGACTCATTCACTCATATTTGATTCATGCATAATCATAAAAAATAAAACTACTTTTATGAATACATAAAGTTGAAACAACCTTATATACATAAAGTTTACTATCATAACACCTTACTAAACAATAAAAAAATAATGTAGATGATAAGATAAATAAAGTTCAAAATGGGTGGATAAATAACTTAATAATAACGAAAAGCTAAGAAAACCTTCAATCGGCATTCGACAGTCTCGCAACCGTGTTCTCTGCTCCTGGTCTGCTTTTTGCTTTGCTTTTTTTAGTTTAAAATTTAGTCTTTTTTCAAATAATAATAGGCTTTACAATTATTTTCCAATATATATGCATTATTTAAAATGGTCCAAAAGCTTAGAAAGCCCAATAAAATGCCTAATTGTTAATAAAAATATTGTTTATAAAAAATGGTCCAATAAAGCCCAATAGAATAAATAATCAATATGACCTTATTAATCGTCTTCTTCTTCTTCAGGACCACTACCTCTATTGAAACCCAGAGCAAGGTCTGAGGTATACTACTCTTTCCCTCCGGCGGCCAGGGGGTCAATGGTCCCTCCGAGCCCCTACGTTGGTCCGCCCGTATGTACGCATAATTGATTCTTGCGAACTCTTTGAATGGTCCGTCGCCTCGTGGATGTCGTTTGGTTCGCCTCCCTTCTGGGAATCGTTCCTTCCGCATATGAATCCACACCCACTCGTCGGTTTCAAAAATAATGCTTTGTCGTTTATTTGCCTTGGCCGCGACCTTTTGGTTATTTTCCTCCAGATTTGCGCGCGTCGTGCAACTTCTTTACTTGTTCAGCTCTTTCAGCACCATCCATATTAATATGATCCTTCAAAGGCAATGGAGTTAAATCGAGTGGAGTTAAAGGATTAAAACCGTAAACTAGCTCAAATGGAAAAAAATTGCGTAAATCGTTAGGCAAACTCCGCTATAGGAAACCAACCTTCCCAACTTTTAAAATATTTCTTAATTAATGCACGAAGTAAAACGCATAGGGTCCTCTTCGTTACCTCTGTTTGGCCATCGGTATGGGGGTGGCTGGTGGTCGAAAATAATAACTTTGTACCTAATTTTCCCCGAAGACTCTTCCAAAAATAACTTACAATTTAACATCCCTATCAGAAACAATGGTTGTTGGAACCCCTGCAAACGAATAATCTCCCTAAAGAACAAATCGGCAACATGATTAGCTTCGTCCGACATATTACATGCAATGAAATGAGACATCTTAGAAAACCTATCACCCACAACTAAGATAGAATCCCTTCCCGTTTGAGACCTCGATAATCCTAGTATGAAATCCATCGATACGTCATTCTGAGGTGTTTGAGTAATGGGGGTGGAGTAAACAATCCGTGTGGCATAGACTTAGACTTAGCTCTCTTACATTCTAGACATCTAGCGGAAACCCTCTCGACACCCCGTTTCATCCAAGGCCAATAAAAAAATGTTATTTCATGCAATCCCCCACTATGCCACTAAGTACTCACGAAGAGACCACGAGGGAATACACAATTGGTTCTCCCTAAATAAAAACCCATCAAGTCGATAGAGCTTGTTTACAGCCAGTTGTTCACATTCAATATAATTGAAGCATTTCGTACAAGTCCTTCATAAATGTGAACACCAAGATAGAAGTGCTAAGAGAAGTAATAAGAGAGTACCTTCTTGAGAAAGAATCAACGAATATATTATCCTTACCCTTCTTATACTTCACAACGTATGGGAAGGTCTCGATGAAAGCGATCCACTTAGCATGCCTCTTGTGCAAGTTCTTTTGCCCCTTGGGGTACTTGATCGACTCATGATCCATGTGATCGATGACCGTCTCCAAAGCTCACCACGGCGTACAACTCCTTGTCGTATGTTGGATGGTTCAAGGTTGCTCTGTTAGGCTTCTCACTGAAATATGCTATGGGCCGGCTTCCTGGAGTGAAAAAGTGCTTATACCTATTCCTGAAGCATCACACTCAAGCTCGAATGTTTTATTAAAGTCGGGTAGCATAAGTACGGGAGCATTGGTTAAATCATGCTCTAATTGATCAAAGGCATTCTGTTGGGATTCTCCCATTCGATGCCACGTTCTCCTTAACTAATTCATTCAAAGGGGCGGCTGTAATACCCGTAAATTTAATACGATATTATTTTTGTAATGTTCGAAATTAGTGAAGTTGATTTCCGAACAAAAATCGATTTTCGGGAGCAAGCCGAAAATGTTAGTTGGACCGAGAGTGAATAAAATTATATGGGCCGAGAAGACTAGGAAGCCCAAGAAATAAAATGGGCCAAATAATATTTAAGTCCAAATAAATAAGAAAGGCCCAAACTTGAATCTTGGAGTATTTAACTAGTAAAAGAAAAGGCCAAGTAGAAATTAAACATTGGCCCAAAACAAATAAAGAAAGCCCAAGTGAAAGATTAACTTGGCCCAAAGGAGTTGATAAGGACAAGATTACTTAATTTAAGGGAAACCCCAAGTTGGAGGCATGTCACACCTTACTTAATCAACCTAAAAATAATCATTATGTCAAAGTGGAAACGTGAGAAAGGGTGAGATAAAGAAAAAGAACAACCCTCATTTGCAAACCTTCAAACCAACGTGTGATGCAAAAAAGAAAATAGGGAGAAAGAAGCAAAGAATGGTTTTGGTTTTGGGCAATTCGATCCATAACACATAAATAAGTTCCAACGAGCTTAAGAGGTGGTAAGAATTACATTCGTAAGCTCGAGTATTTATAACTTTACGTGTTTAATGGATTAATTGAGGTTAGAGCAAAATAGATGACGGACGAAGCAAGAGAAGTAGAGTTTCGTCTAGCACAATTCGATTTTCAGCAAAATTTGCATTTTTTGAATTTGGCATAGAGCTGTTTTTCCCGCAAAATTCCTAAGACGATTCGTAAATGACTCTCGTGTTCTTCCTTCGTCTTAGAATAGATCAGGATATCGTCAATAAAGACGATTACAAAACGGTCGAGATAGTCTTTAAAGACTCGGTTCATAAGATCCATTAATGCAGCTGGGGCATTTGTCAGTCCGAATGGCATGACCAAAAACTCGTGATGGCCGTACCTCGTATTGAACGCAGTTTTTAGGAACATCTGTCTCCCTAATCTTTAATTGATGGTATCCCGAACGGAGATCAATTTTCGAGAATACCATAGCACCTTGTAGTTGGTCGAATAGATCATCGATCCTTGGTAACGGGTATTTATTCTTGATCGTGATCTTATTCAGCTTCCTATAGTCGATGCATAGTCGCATCGACCCATCTTTCTTTCGTACGAATAGGACTGGTGCTCCGCACGGTGAAAAACTGGGCTGAATAAACCCTTTCTGCAACAAGTCCTCTAGTTGTTCTTTCAGTTCCTTCAGTTCTTTCGGCGCTAGTCGATAAGGAGCTTTAGAGATTGGGGCGGACCCGGCATCAGATCTATCGTGAACTGTATTTCTCGATCAGGGGGTAACCCCGGGAGATCATCGGGAAATACATCGGCATATTCATTGACTATCGGCACGTCTTTTAGTTCTGGCTGAGGTAACTCCTCTGCCTTCACCGCATACACGAGATAAGAGACTCACAACCGGATCTCAATAGTCGTTGAGCCTTCAGAGCGGATATTCGCGGAATACTATTCTTATTCATCTTACCCGAAAAAGTGAATACCCCTTCTTCGGGCAACTGAAATTTTACGACTTTCTGGTTGCAATCTATGATGGCTCCGTATCTCGAAAGCCAATCCATCCTAAAAATACCATCATAGTCATTCATTGGGATCACAATCAGGTCGACGCTCAGATCTCTACCCTCAATGTTCACAGAACATCCTCCCAGCACTTGGTTAGTGCGTGTCGGATCACCGTGTGGTAGGGTAACTATGTAATTGTACTCAGATAAGGTAGGAGAAACTCCCACCTTTTCCACATATTTGGACGACACAAATGAATGTGTGGCCCCAGAGTCAAACACAGAAGTGGGCACGTCATAAATAGTTAACGTACCCGTTACTACAGAAGGATTCGCTTCGGCCTCCTCATTGGTCAAAGTAAAAACTCTCGCCGGTACCGGTGGAGGTCGGATTAAAGGTTGATTTGGAGCTTGCGGTATTTTCTCGTTACAGACCCTGGCATAGTGGCCAATCTTTCCACACCGAAAACACTGGGGAGTTGGGTTTGGTCTTGTCCCATGACATGCACCGTAATGGTAACGTCCGCACTGTCGACACTGGGGTACAGTGTTTGGGGGTCGGTTTGGAACGTTAAATGACCCTTGAATCGGTCTTGGTCTCCAATTCTGTTGACCTTGCTGATTCCATGATAATTTGGCCCCTTGCCGAAGAATTGGCGTTTCTGGTTCCCTCCTCCTAGTTGTCCTTCTGATCTCCGCTTTGCATCTTGCGCCTTAGCAACTTTGGTCTCCGCCTGTTCAGCTAAGATGGCTCGTTCAGCGATACGCGCGTACGTCTTCCCCTCCGTGCCGTACATGCTTACGCTTCGAAAGATCTCGGGTTTGAGACCTTCCAGAAAGCGTTCGATCTTTAGCTCGTCAGTGGCCACGATATGTGGCGCAAACCTAGACAACTGCTCGAATTTGCGGATGTAGTCTGCTACAGACATCCCTCCTTGTTTCAGATTGATAAGCTCGTTCAACTTCTGCGCTCGATCTGGCGCCGTGAAGTACTTTCCTGGAAGAGTGTCTTAAACCTCTCCCAGGTCATCATAGTGGGATCGTCGAGCACCTGAATGGTGTCCCACCAGTAGCCCGCGTTCGCACGTAACATGAAGGTGGCACAAAGTCACCTTCTCAGTATCGGGTAGGTGCTAACGCGAAACATATTCTCGATGTTTCTAAGCCAATCCTCCGCATAGTAGGATCAACGGCTTCCTCGAACGAAGGGGGTTTAATCTTCGGAACCTTTCCCCGGCAGCTTCTGCACGTTCTAGGCCAGGGGATGAGTGACGTTCCGAGGAATTTTGACGGTGAATGAGGTCGTTAATCTGATCTGACTGTAGTCGGATCGGATCGGTTAATTGATGGATGGTAGAGCGGTCCTCATTCGGTGGGGATCGGAACCCGCCCTATGACTAGTTTCGCCAACTTCTCTACGTGTCCTTGGCATTTTTAACTAGTTCTACAATCATTCACAGAAAGCATATGTATCAAATAGCACGTAATCACATAATCAATCATTAAACTTACAGGCCAGGCTGGTTCTCCAGGCTTTTGAGTGGCAGTACATGGACAGTCTTCAGAATCTAAAGCCTACGCTCTGATACCACCTGTGGCGACCCTCATTTTCTAAGTACGATTAGTGGCGGATTTCCGCAGCGTAAGCCGCGGAAGGCCCGTCTAATTAAAACTTTTTCCTAAAATAATATATATCTGTAAAAGTCTGTCTACATCGTCATCGCTATACATGGGTCGAAGCCCCAAAATATCAAAAGACACAAAAGCCCTAATGCCGCTCCACAGGTCTTCATCCATGTACTGCACCGCCCTCAAAAGTCCGTGGAGCACCGCCACCAGCCGCCTCAGTCTTGACGCGTATCGGCGTCAGACTCAGTACATACAACACGTAAACACTGAGCAATTTGCCCAGTAGGTCCTTAAAACCATGTCGAAACTTATGAAGATGTCGAGACCTTTATTATTAGTATCAAACATCTCGAACTTCTTCTCTGATATATCTCGAGATTCTACTATAAACAAGTTATCACATTTCGAAATTCATTATAAGTTCATAATTTAATACGGTTTGAAAACAATTCAGACCTTAAACTCATACTAACCACTTGAAGACTTATATACTATAGACATTTTCACACCCCGAAGTCTCAGGTTTCGACATACGTAATGTACGAAGGGTTTCCTACAGTTTACATATAAGTCACACAATTTACATCGAAACATTTCGTAAAGAACCAAAAAACGTGTTTACATCTCACGTGAATTTCATTGAAACATCATAACGCATAATTCAAATAAAACCGTGAAAACTCATCATAAATCATGTTATGCACTTAAATAACGAAATATATGGAGCACAAGTGAATTCATATGTTATAAATTTTCATACCTCTTTTTCGAAACCTAGTTCTTACTATAGTACGCTCGAGACCTTCTTTCGTCTTTGAGAGTTCTTCCTTGTATTACTTAATCGTTCTTATCATTTATGGTATGGATATATACTAAAATACTAAAGTCTTTGAATTTTGTGATGGAAATGACAAGGTGGTGGTAACGAGTTCTTTTCCTTTAGGCTTAAGCAAGCTTATCTTTACACCTATGGGTCGACTTAGCATCTATTTGGACCTTGTTACTTTTGCATTTACTCATTATTATATTGGGCCAATGTTAGAATTAACTTGGGCTATATATATTATTTCATCTACTCTATTTACTTAACCTCTATTAACTTGGGCCAAGTTATTTAGGTGAGATTGGGCCGGATCTGTTATTTACTCACTCTTTGTTCGAATACTAATTCCGTTAATTCGAACATTTACAATGCTAATTACATTCAAAATCCCGTGTTAAATTTTACGGGTATTACAGTCGATGAGCAGGAACTAACCTGAATGTATTCTTCCCGTGTGAGTGCGCATGCAAGCATGTTTTTCGCCTTCGTGTTTCGCGTGATTCTCTTTTTATCATCAGCAGCGTAATCATTAGTAGCCGTTGGGGTTCCATCGGTTTTAGTAGCCGTATATGGTCCATTGACGATTGTCTCCCAAAGATCGTAGTCGACAGCGATCAGAAATTCGATCATACGATTCTTCCACACTGTGTAGTTCGTTCCATCAAAGTGAGGCGACCTAGAGTGGGATTGACCCTCTGCAAATACATCAACACTTAAAAAAGCCAGTTGATCTTAACTCAGGCGTGTTAGGCCTTTCGTTGAGTAACCTGGCTCTGATATCAAATGAAGTGTAAAATATGCCTAAGAGGGGGTGAATTAGGCTATAAAAATTATTGGCTTGTTCTTCTTTGAAAAATACTTTTCTTTAAGAAGATATTTGCAGAGTGTGATATTTCCCGGAAAGCAGTAAAAGTATCAACCTTATCTCCCTAACACTGTTTCACAAAATATCACGTTATTTTCAGAAAGCCTTTCAACGATATTACATAGTTATTTGCAGGCGTTCCCGATTTGTCTCACAGCAAAATAAATAACTAAAAGTAAAGTGAGACGTAATTTTTATACAGGATCCCCAACTGGGGTTTAATCCTGTCCTTGGGGTGTGATCTCCCCAAGAGTTCCAATCAATCACTGAGTATTACTGGTTATGGTTATAGAATGATCGACCCTTACATAAACGAAGCACTATGGATACTAGACCTCGTTCTAGGTTGTCGCACGCCAAGTTTCTTTCCACGTCATTTACCCAGGAAACCAATTCCCCGACTGGACACAACTTGCTACCGAAGGGCCACCGAATCCACCAAATTCGTCCCTCCACGTGAGAAAGACTCAACTCATGCTCCTTTGTGCGCTCAACACGTCCGAAGACAAAACACGTCCGAAGATAAGGGTTTGGCATAAGGTGTTGCGAAAGATCGCTCAAGGGTACAGATTTTGCAAATGTAGGCTCAACACAAACTACGAATAAATTACAAATTAACGCCCAATCACTTAAGGAATTCGTTTGCTTGTGTGTTCGTTTCATACCCTTCAACGCAAAGTGTTTATCTTCTATATAGACCCACGAATAGCTTCTACACTTCACAAGGAAAGTTAAGCACAGAATATGCAAGAGAAAGCTCAATAATCACGTGCATTAACTCAAGAAATCATGCCAAGAATAAACAGTTAAGCTAAACGGTCATGCATGAATTCTTACCATAAATACCAGAGTCTTACTTTCCTTCCACGGTAATCTCATCCGTTTGTCAGCACATTCCATATATATACTCAATCTGCATATTACCACATATAAGCCCAATCAATTGATCACTTCCAAAATATAAATCCTAAGTCGCATAAGGAAAGATAGATCATTGATTCACTGATTTAAGAGTCAAATAAGATAGCACTCAAACGGATATATCATGATATTCTTTCCTGAAATAAATCAATCACATATAAGCACTTAATCAGAATATCTTTTCCATATATAGCATAGTCATTCATATCCGGGTGATCACAATGACATTCTTTCCTAAATAACTCGATCACATGTACAACTCAATCATAATATCTTTTCCATATATATAGCATACAGTCGTTCATAGGTGATCAAACGATATTCTTTCCTAAATAACTTATTCTCGCAGACAGTTCACATATCACTCAACAAAATATATTTTCCATATATAGCACACAGTGAGATTCCATTCATACGAAAATGTTCATAACCAGGTGATCACAACAATAGTCCAGTTAAGCACAAGATCACACAAATTCGATCATCTTAACAATTTAATCACATTTAAGCACTTAATCGAATAATTTTACATACTTAAACATCATAAATCATACATATCGAGTTTTCTAAATTGTACCCCCTATAATACATAATTACTTGGAAAAATCAAAACTCTCATAATCATTTGGAGCAAAAAGGTCTATAGTTCTCTACACCACTCTAGGTCTCCCATCAGTCCCGCTACTACGCTTCTTATTTTGTGAGCTTTTACTCTTCTTTTCCCCCAATATAAGAGAATCAAAAGTCAAACCCGAAAGAAAGTAAAGAAAGAATTCTGACTTGAGCGTCGGAGGGGCGTCGCCGGCAACGACGCCTCCCTAGCTTACTTATTTGTGTAGCTCGTAGGAAGGAAAAGGCGAAGAAAGAAGATGTAGAGCCCATCTTCGTCCATGTCATACTCGGGAATAAGAAGCCACCCCAACTCGGGGTGTAGCTTCCTTGAAGAGGTGAAGGAAAAAAGACAATGAGCTTATTTTCATCCCTCTCCGTGCTCATGGGACGAGGAAATGAAGACTGAAAGTGAATGAGAGACAGAATAGGAAACGAAGAGTGCATTGTTGTTCACGCCGTGCTTGGGAGCCGAAGGTCCATCGCCTAGCTACTCGGGGTCGAGCTCCCTTAGCTTTATTTTCCCGCATCAATAGTCTATGTAATTCTTTGACTTTTTAATATACATGGAGACAAAGAAACTGACTTGAAGTCGGCAATAGAATATGCCCTTCAAACGTCGCTAACAATGGACGAGAAATCTCAACTTAGAGAGCCGATGCATCAACGAATTAAAATCTGTTTTGGGGGAAATTTTTACTTATACTAATGAAAGTACATGATGCAAGTAGCATGCATGAAACACCAACCAGTAACATACTACCGATTCGCACTCAGACAAGATAGAGATAATCCTACCATGCTATATGTCAATCTCTTCGTGTCGCACGCAATTGTAAAATATAACGAGCAGACAACAATAGATATGATAGTAATCACTAACTTTATAGTCTTCTCTACGTCTTCCCGCAATCTTTGATAAACTATTGCCGCACTCATTTGCCGATATGCCATACGAATAAAATAGCTTCCTCACCATTTTTCGTGCTGACCATACTTCCACTCCAAATATGGGCATTGGAACCGTTTCTTAAAACGCATGAACCTAAGGCATGTACCAGGATAAAAACAAGAGCACCTTCAATAAATAAATAAAATGATTAACAAATGAGTAAAACCCTTACAAAATTGTTATCACTTTGTGAAGATTGAAGGGACGAGTGAAGCAAGTAGAGGCATGGTAAGCACGCTGTTAGTCTGTCGCCGTGTTGAGACTTATTTTATTTTGTTAAAGCAAGGTTCTATTGTCAGGATTTTAGTAGTGACATTATGCTTTAGGGAGGCCAAGAAGATTTCTCGTATGTATCAATCTGTGCATTTTCAGTTTATTTCAGTCAGTACTTTCGCAATCTTATCTAAAAGATCAGTTGAGATCTCAGCAACCATAGAAAGATGTCCGACCAGTTTTCTACATTAAAGTAAAACGATATATGAATAATACATCAATCAATAGGATAGATAATAACAACACAAAAACAGGACGCAAAAAGATAATATGTTAAATCTGCCTCAGTTCATCTTCCACTTCATCACACCACAGCATATCAATATCACTTAACTGCATTACACCATCAAAGAAAGAATTTTCATTCGAAAATTTTCGACGATCAGGTAACAGAGAAAGCCAGCAAAGATGATTCCATTAATAATAGTAGAGCTCATAAGATGTTAGTATGAAACCAACCAACAAACACAGGGTGAGCTTTTACCTCTGTTGTATCTTAGACTTCTTCTCATGCATTGGATTGGATTTGTCTACTTAAAAGCACCATCCAATCACCATAGCCATTTGCACCACCAACTTGGTCCTCGACTAAGTTTGCGAGTAGGAAGTAACCTTCTTTTGGATGTTCCCCTTGCCTAACAATATTACATAATTGATAATATGATTGATCGCTCTCCCTAAACTTACTTAGTATCTTCATAAGCTTTCTAGACATTTCATTGTCCTTCGCGGCAAGGACAACCTGCAAGTAAGTAAGAATGGATGTATTACTACATGCCAATATGAGCAGCGTTTTATTTTATAAGGATCATCTCAGAAACCTTTGAGTAGTCAACGTCGAAATCTCCACCGACCAAATTTCGAGCTATATCAGGTGACACGGATTTTCCAAACCAAATCACAAATCGGAAGCCATCGTCAAGAACATATAGTCCATCAGTGTCTAAGCTCTGTGCAGTAAGTGGCAACCTCTTTGCAGTGTTCGTAAATTCGCCAGACTGAGATGCCTGCATTGGTAAAAGAATATTCACGCTCATAAATTCATTAAGAAGAATGGTTGTCATCGAATACTTACTCTCACAAGGTAGTCATCGACACGCATAAGACTTGGATATAAAAGTTTCAGCAATCTTTTAACAGGCAAAGCCATCATCGTAAAACCAGCAGCACAGCGTTCATCAAGAAGGACGTCAGCATATCCACCACGAAGTGCTGTCGATTTACACAAAGCTAGTCCATACAAGGGCAGTAGTTCCAAAGATTCAGGGTAAATCATCCTTCCACTTAATTGATGTTGGACAGCGTAAAGATTTCTATATTCCCTAAGGGCTTTCACAATCCGCATTTGCACAGCATTACGGGCATCTTCCAGCTTAGACGACAAAGTCTTTTCAATTGCTGCACATTAAATGAGTATATGTAAATGTTTCATTCGATTGTCAGGATTAAAAACAAGGTCACTTAAAAAATGCTGCTACCTTACCGACGATAAGAAAGATACAAGTGTCCATACCTAGCCTGGAAAATACAGAAATAATCGCGCCAGTATCAGCAAATCGATACATTTCTCCTAAATCTGAAACGACAGGAGCTGCGGCAGTGTGTACTCTGATACGCCGCTCTCCAGAAGATGATGTATATCTTAGAATGGTTCAGGAAAATGTGCAATTCACATGCTATGAAGGTTAAATTGCTTGCATAATTGGCAGAGAACACTAAGAAACCATGACTTTTCCATCATAAGAACCGCACAGGAAAATATTTAATAGACAACGTAAACAAAGTGAATAAAGTGCACATTGTCACAGGCAATCATCTGATGAAGGATCGTCAGATTGCCTTTCCATTTCGATTAGTCACATAGTTACAAACCTAAACATAAACAAACAATAAAAGCGAAATGGAAAAATAGGAAAGAAATGAAAATGAAAGTATGCCCCCCGACACCCTTTACTATGAACTAGTAAAGGGAAAAATGAATTGATGCAGTTATTGGATATTGGATCCGTCGGGACTGGCGGGGCTCGAACCCGCAGACATAGTGTGATGAGATAGCATAACCTTCAAGCAGGACGAGCGAAAAAAAGGAGCTTGAAGCAACCCATAGGCCATATCTTAAAGAGTTGATACCGGGTACATGCCTATGTAATAGTCTATTAAACTGTATAAAAAATAGGATACAATAGTGCAACTTGGAAATATATGGTCTGCGTTGTCAAAAGGGTCTCTTCAAGGGATAAAAGTGCCGCATAAGCTTTATCACAGTCTACAGCAGGAAGTGCCAACAAGTCGGTAGATCTTAGCATGAGATTTCCATGATAAGATCCGAAGCGCACTCCTGAAGATGGTGAAGTCAAAATGTTTGGATATCAGAACTCATTGGAAAATAAAATAAAAGACAGAACAGAATAGAAAATATTTAAAAATTTATGCTTGTAACTATCCACTTGACCTTTTCCGCATCTTATTCGCATAACTGCTTCCCAAGCAGTATCTCTAGTAAGATCACGGGTTAATTCGTGTGTCAACTTATCTTTGTGGATATTGCCACGGAAGCTAGGATAATAGTGTACCTGACCACCAGTATACTTTGCCAATGTACCTACAAAACATGATTTTAGTAGCAGTGTTAATGCAGCTACATAACTTAAGCCTGCTTGAAACGCTTGCCCGTCTTGAAATTTGAAACTGATCTTTCATTGGGTTCAAGCTGAGTCTCAAATAAGAAGTTGATAGTTTGAATTCATTTTCATGCCAAACAATGGAAAGAAATTTGCTCCTAATTGATGTGAGAGAGAAGTCACTTGTCATAGGTACAAAACATCTCGTATACTAAAACGCAGTTTAAAACGTTAAAATAAATTGAAAACTTGATATTAGTAAACTAGAACATAAACTAGTTAAGAATAAGCAACAAAATGTTATTAAGAACAAACTACATATAATGCATATCAAATTCAAGCTGGCTTGAACTTGGTTTTAAATTTGTTTGCAAGCTGGGATCAACCCTTACATGAAAACTAAGCTTACAAAAAAAGAAGAAAAGAAAAACTTATTTAGCATCATGTCGAGTGTTAGTAGCACTAAAAGCACGGTGTTTACCACAATTTGTAGAAGATATTATTGTTGAAAAGAAATATAAAAACGAAAGAAAACATCGAAGTGATACTGAGAACTATACATGGTAAAAAGACGAGGCAATTTTATTTTTCATCTGAGCAATTACGGCAATGCTTAAACATTAGAGCTAAAGCATACCTAATGATGCAACATCCGTGTACTTGTCACTAAAAGCATACACGTTCACAGCAATCTGATACTTGGTCAAATCAGCAGCCATCTGTTTATAGAATGGATCCTCTGGCACTCGTAAGATATGCTCCTTATCTGTGCCATATACCCTCGTATCTTCGCCACGCAATTTAAGGCGACCAACACCAAGGGATGGAAGAGTACTCTGAAAGATTAACAGTTTACCTCCAAGTTGGCTCTGGCCACACAACCAAAATTTCATCAGTCAAAAGACAAAGCTGAAGCAATTACATTTAAAAAAAAAAAACTAGCGAAGTTAAGAAAATTTTCAGATTGAAGAGGGCCCAAGGATTCACAACACCAACAATGCCAACATAGAAAACACTTACCATAATCATAAACACAGCTTTAAGAGCTGGACCAAATGCAGATTCCACATTGGTATTCTCCTGAAACATACAGGGTAAGCTATCGAGGAACGCCTCCACTACACTTCTAGATTCTGATAGGTTAACCAGGAGATCATCAGGCAATGGAACAAAAACATCATCCAAATCTGAGATGACCATCATTTGAGGCTGCGTCAATGATGACTGATGCAAGAACAAACTATACATTATCTCTCAGAAAATGGAAATGAAATTTAATAACGGCGATGATGGTGGTCATGGTGATGTGATGATGACACTAATGATAGTAAATGATGTGCTGATGATTCGTCCATAACATAACTCACCTTCATGTTGTAAAAATGTATTGTGCTATCATAAGTTATGAAACCAATCTGTGTCCGCGGAGAACCAGGCAAGTTATCCAAACAAGACTTTACAGTTTGTGCCATTACCTGCACAATAAAAGGCAGGAAAAAACAGACAGCTATAAAATAACATGGAAATTGGTCGAGGTGCTTGCTTACATAGAGATATACAAAGATAAATGAAGCATAACATGCCAAATTGCCATGCATGCACCGACCTTCTTGGTAAATGTTCTGAACGTCAAATACATACTTCTATGTACATGTTTTGAAGTCAAATGCAAACGGCAGAAGAAATATTCCAGATCAAACTTCTCAGAAAACAAATATATAAATGAATTACTCAAAGAGTAGCAGTGATACTAAATCAACAACATACTATTAGGTCTCAGGAGAAAAGGTTCCAGCCTCCTTTCAACAGTTAATATTGGTGCAAACAACAGTTATCAGAACAAAAACAGGAAAAGAAAGCATTATAACAGCAGATATATTGAAAGGTTACCTCAAGCATTCCACTCTGAACAGCAAATATTGATACATCAATGAGAAAAAAGTACAGCGGCGGCATTGGAGGACGGACCATGTATTCAGCAGGAGCAATATACTCAACACTACCCTTAATAAGCTCGGGCCGTTGATCCAAATCAATTCTTCTCCCTGTGGCATCTAACTGTGCAAAGTATTCTCCAGGAACTGCACAATAGAAGATACGGTAATTATCAAGCAATTGACATTTGCAGTAGAAGACATAAGTAAGCCACAACTAGAAGTAATAACCACCGCAGCTAAACCCTGTTTTAAGTCAAAACCTACATCAATAACTAGCAGGCTATCTTATCAAATCCCATGAAACAAAAGCTCAATTAATTAGGAAAGCTTTAGCAGAACATAGAAGTAAAAGGTTTGTGCCATGCGGCAGAACAACCAATGCCCTATCTACAAATAAATGCATGCATGAAGATGTACAATCTCTGTAGAAATTGATAAGAGGAAAGAGACTAGCCTCGTCATATGTTTATAAATAGGATACTATTCCCTACTTGCTATCAAGGTAAACAGAAAACAAGACATAAAGGTATATGCAAAACATTAAGTAATCAGTAAACATTAAGGGTCTGTTTGGTATGCGGAATCCAACGCGGAAAAGAAAAGGAAAACGAAATGATACGCATCGGATCGTTATACATTACGCCTCACATGTCGTACCATAGTTAGTTTTCTTTTCCTTTCCGCACCAAATTCCGCATACCAAACTCACCCTAAGGAAACTGGAAAACTGAAAGTGGCAACAAAAGGCACATAAAACAATTCTGCAGTGTGTCGAAAAATTAGTATTATTAGGATCCAAAATTTTCAGTAACTCTCACCATCATTAAGTAAGGAACAAATATTGCACCTCCACTTCCTCCCATTATCTGTGAATGCAACGTATGGATTGATGTACGTGCGACATCTTCTGCATCGAATGATGCCAGTAGTGGCAAAATTTAGTAATGGAACATCCTCCTGAAATAGATTAAAGTGCCAACACTTTGAAAAGTTGCAGAAAACAGAGAAATCAATTAAAGTATAATTCAAATTCCAAGGAAACTAACCTCCCCAGCAGGAACTTCCGCGAGAGGGCAAACGATGGCCCCCAGGGGTAAATGCCATCTGGATGCCAAAGACTGAGAATTTGGTAGGCCACTTGTTGTAAGTCGCAAATATCTAGAGTTGCAATTCATTGGGTACATAGCAGCAATGGTTCTTGGAACAACATCACCATCCAATGGCCTTGGTAAGGCTGCAGTGTCAAGCCCTGTATCAAATGAGCCTGGTGCAGATCCAAGTGAAAGAGATTTAAAATCCTCTGCTAGGGCCTGAGAAGCAGTAGTAGGCGGAGCAATGCCGTGCTGATGCACTTGGTTCCCTGAATAGAGGGCCGTAGGAGAACCCGAAACATAACCTCTTGGCTGTGCAGAAAAGGGAGTAGCTGGAGCGGCATAGCTTCCAGTTTGTGATGGAAAGGGTGAAGATTGAACTGACTGAGGTCGTGGAACACCAGTCCGAAACGAAGATTGAAAGCTCGGCCTTGACGATGAGAGTGACCCATCAATACGTGGAGGAATATGTTGGTCAGGCTGCCCATGAGGACGAGATCCCATGGGGATTGGAGATGGTTGAGGCTGTGACGAGCCATAGGGAATGGGGCTAGGACCATGTGGAGGCATAGAAGTTTGACTACCTATTGCTGACTGCATTGGTGGACTTGGAAAATGTTGAAACCCGGAAAGAGGTGGGCCATATGAGGATGGTGGAGGAGGCGGTGGTCGGACAATTTCGTTAGAAGTTCCTGGCGGAGGAGGTCTAAAAAGAGTGGTGGGCACAGATGAAGAAAATGGAGTTGAGAACTGAGAGGGAGGAGGAGGTCTAAATGCTGCCGATGCTTCTGATCCAACCATGGGACGAGTTGTTGAAAATGGCGACGCAATTGGAGCAGCAAAAGGTGTTGCACCTAAGCGATTGGAGTCTTCCGTCCCCATTAGATTACGATTTTTAGCTGGATATCACCTGCTGATGCAAATAAGCTAACAGACGTGATTGATATCACTGCAAACAGGCAATCAGTGCAGAAGTTAATGTAGAAACAAACAGATAATTCCCCAGAAGCATTTATTTTTTACTTCTCTTCAACAAGGCATCACTCACATCACTACCACAGAAGTGGGACACAGAATAAAAGAAGATTCCCAATCACTAACATAACGCTAATTTAATCCACCCATATGCTTATTGCAGCTAAAATTCCAAAAGCAGAGGCTGCTCATACACATCTATTGGATTCTTAAGCATGAAAATCAGACGAGAAGGGCAGGTAAAGTTGGTCAAAGAAAGAAACCAATAGAAGAGTTAGAATTCCCTGTACCTTACTGGTGTTACTCAGCGCCTATGGGGGCTAAATCAAACTGCGATACCAAGAGAATTTCTGCGATGCCAGAAACCAATAAGAACTGATCACTAGTTTCAATGAAATCTACAGAAACCGAAATTCGAGTACTTCCGATATTCAATCTACATATTACCCAATCACGAGTAGCGCCAAGATTCAACCTCAATTGCGTTTGAACCAATCGCAAATCGAATGGAATAAAAGAATTACCTGATTACAAGATCGAGAACTACAGTCTCCTCTGATCCGCTTCGATAACTCGGTCTTGTGTAATTCTTGCCAGCACTGATTGTAAATAAATAAAAAAAAGTTATGGGGAGGTAACCAATAGTAAAACCTCAAATTAATAACATTTGAGACATTTAAATTTTATTAATTAAATGGATAAATCAATAAATTTGTACTTTATTAAAGTAAAAGAGATTTTTTTTTAAAAATTATCTTAGTCCATGTCAATGGTAAAGCTCATGAATTTTTTTAAACTATAATATTTTTGCAAATAATCAAATATGTAATGGTAAGTTTTATGAATTATTAATTTAACGTTTTAATGGGACCTAATATTAATTTATATAGTAGTAATTTATAAAGATTTTACTGTATTATTATATTAAGAAAGAGCACTGTTTTCCCAATTTTTATGCGAATTTTGCTGTACGTTTTATAATACAGTCTTTAATATTTCCTTTATTTTATTTAAATCCTTATGATTTATTTTTGGGGAAAAACCTAAAGTCCTCAATGTTTAACCTCTGGACCAATTTGGTCCCCTATGTTTCGCGAGGACCAATTTAGTCCCCGATGTTATCGAATTTGAACCAAATTGATCCTGGCCATTAAATAGCCGTTAATTTACATGGAAATTGACACGTGTCGACATGCGATTGCCCACAGTTAAAAAATCATAAATTAAACTTCGAAGGGGGGAAAATTCAAAAAATAGAATAAAAAATAAAAAAGAGAGAAAATTAATAATAAATTAAAAAAAACAAATATAAATAAAAAATTAAAGTCAAATATTAAAGAAAGAGAGAATGAAATATATTAAAAATAATAAATTAAAAATTAAAAAGAGAAAAAAAATTAAAAAAAATAAAGAGAGAATTAAATTAAATTATAAATAAATTAACTAAAAATAAAATTATAATAAAATGTATTAAATAATAAATTAAAATAGAGAAAAAATCAAAATTAAAATAAATTAAGTAAAAAATAAACAAAAAGAGAGAGATAAAATGTTAAAACTAAAAAAAAAATTTATTTATTTACTAAAAACTAAAAATAAGTAAAAATATAAAATTGGATAAAAATGTCACTGAAAGTTGACGAGAATTCCCGATCTCGTTTCTCTGCAGTTAACGGGGATGCACTCGTCCAAGTATATTTGTTAAAAAAAAAATCCGAGATATGGGACGATTATGTCCTCATTAACTTGGCAGGGACGGTATTCGCTAAATTTTTAGAGGCATTTTTTATCCTTAATTTTGTTTTCCCTTTTTAATTAGTTTTTAGTAAATAAATATATTTTTATTTGTACTTTTTTTAATTCTTATATTTTTATTTATCATTTTTTATTTTAATCTGCTCTCCCTATTTATTTTTATTTTTCTCTTCTATTTTTTTTCTTTGTTTAATTTATTATTTATTATATTTTCATTCTCTCTTTCTTTTTTATTTGATTTTAATTTATTATATTTAAATTTATTTTGTATTATCATTATTATTTATTTATTAGTAATTTTCTCTTTTTTTAAAAAATTTTTACTCTATTGTTTTAGTTTCTTTCTTTCTTTTTTTTTTGAATTTTACCTTTACTAATTTTTAATTTATAATTTTTAAGTCTGGCCAATCGTATGTCGACACGTGTCAACTTCCATCCAAATTAACGGCTATTTAACAGGGGAGACCAATTTGGTTCAAATTCGATAACATCGGGGACTAAATTGGTACTCGCGAAACATGGGGGACTAAATTGGTCAAAGGGTAAACATTGGGATCATTTTAGATTTTTGCCCATTTAGTTTTTTATTTTATATGTGGGAATAAGCTTCCCTGTGTACTCTTGGACCGTAAGTGATTCCAAACCTCCTCTATTACCGAGGCCATTGCCCAACCCATCTAATCTCCGTTTGGGGGATTAATTGATTGGATACCCGAGTAGTTGCAAGCTAGCTTCATATTGCAAAACATTCCTTTAAAAATTGAACAATAAAATCATATATTAAATATGAATTTTTAAGGGGCTCTTTCGTACAGGTCCTGTCAGAAATATTTAACATGCTCCTGTCAGAGGTTTAGCTATAAGGATCAATTTTGACAAATAGTTATTAAAAAGGACTTACAACTGGATCTGATGAAAATACCCTTACAAAAAACTTACTATAAGAGGTATTACTCGGCTATGCTCTGTTATGAACATAAAATCAAATGTTATTCTGTTAAAGTTAATTGTATTATGCCACTAATAATGTTGACTAAATGGCTATTAAGTGGTATCAAGATAAAATTAACACGACCGAACATTTTTCCGCATATATTATTTTCGTGTGCCATCACCACCCAACCATGCACCAAACCACATTTGATGTATTATCGAGGGTTTATTGTGATATTAACGTGAAGACAAGTAGAATTCCATATGAGTTTTTTCCAAAATTGTTCCACGCAAATAATAAAAATGTTTGTAGATCGAATTATGTTTCTAGTCGAAATTAAAGGTAATATGTGTAGATTCGAGAGACCCATAGCCTTAGAATTTCGTCTCGGCACCGTATTGGGTCAATTGTTCTTCGTTCAAGGTTTATCGAATTCCTGAGGTGTTACGATGCATCAAGGAAGAATCTAAAGTTAGGCACCTTGGTCTACCGTTGGTGGTTGGTAGATCAAAGAGAGAAACTTTTAACTTTGCTGTGGAGGCTGTAAGAACAAGGTTTGTAATTGGAGCTCTCTTCTACTCAACGGCGCAGGGAAACATACATTGATTAGGGCGGTTCTTAACTCCCTCCATGTCTATGTCATGAGTTGTTTCAAACTTCCTGTCATACTTGCAAGGAAATCACCCGAAAGGTCATGAACTTTTGGTGGGGTGTTAAGGAACAAGGTGGCCAAAAAATTCATAGGAAATCCTGGCAGTCACTTACTGTGACGCCCCGCCTTCTACTACTATTCTATTACTCTAACTTATGTGACTAAATAGAATATAAAATATATTACATATGAAACATCGATAGAATTTTTCGATTTTACAAAGCACACAACACCCAACTATTTTACAATACAAACATTGTTCAAACTTTACATATAATACAAACTTATTTTACAAAAACATAATTAAACACAACGGCCACCGCACAGGTCGCATCCATGTACACACCACCCTCAAAAGTCATCGGAAGTTCTAGAAGGACCAGCCTCGCTATCTAAGCGTTCACATACCGTGTTCGCTGCGTCTACAACACATAAAAATATGGGATGAGCTACGAAGCTCAGTAAGTAGAAATATGCATGTATGCACGTGCCAAAATAGCAAAGGCATCCGCGCCAATGCTTTCTAATACTATCCTCACATCACACTCATTCTTTTCTCATTTTCATCAGGGCCCATAGCTACTTACTAACCGCACCATCATATTATGAGCTCAAATCCTATACGGATAAAAATACGATAGTGGCCCACTCTAGCTAGGATAAAATTAGGGTTTATCTCCAATCTTATCGTTCACCAGGTCGCCCTTCTATCACGTCACTTTCCTGGCACTATAATTCATACTATGTGCCTTCCCATTACCTAAATAATTTAGGTAAATATATTCGAGGTTTACCCCCGTCATGGTGCCTTTGTAGAAGTAGCTATATCCTCATCTATCTACATACATATAACTCGCTTTCCACTCGAGTAATACGATGCACGCTCATTCCTCAAAATACTCAATATGATTCGTGCGTGCACATGATCATGCTGCATAAATAATGCGACAATAAATATTCCAAACAATCGCATATAACAGATAATTCACATACCACGTATTCATCAAAGCAATTAGTCACGTAGCAATACACATATCAATCAATTTATGTGTTGTAGGTGAAATTCCCACTTACCTGGTATCCTTAGCTTATTGCACGGTTAAATCGCTAACCTTCGAATCCTAATTATAAAAACATATAAAATTATAATTCATTATTTTAGTTACAATTTCATGAAATTAGTTAAATTTGAAAACCCTATTTTCGACTTATCATTTCAAAACCCTAACATTCCAAATTTGACTTAAATTAAAAATACCACTTTGAAATTTATAAAAATCTCGAATTGCATAATAATTTAAATCTCGACATAGTATATTATAAAGCTTCAAGATTTGAATAAAACGAAATCTCGAAATAAAATTCGGTATAGATCTCGACATGTATGTACAAATAAATCTCGAAATAATGAAATGATCTCGACATTTCATAATAATATCGACACCACATCATGTAAATACTTCGACATCCTACTCGATATTTTCTTTCAACATACATAAAAATCACGAAATCACTTTTCACAAACATCTCGACATTTTCTTCGAGATTTTCCTTCAACATTCAAAAACCTCAAAACTATACACATAAGTATTTCGACATCTTTCCCTTCACAACTCACAAAACTCGAAACAGCACATAGTCACTCGGAATCTTATTCAGGATCCTCAACATCACATTTCGAAATCCCACACAACAAATCTCGAAATCATCTTATACAAACACTCGACATCTTCAAGATTTTCTTTTGATATTTATCAAAATTTCGAACCACTTCACCTGACACTTCGACATATTACTCGATATTCCCTTTCAATATTCATAAAACTCGAAATAAACTTCACATAACATGTCGACATATACTTTGAGATTTCCTTTCGAGATTCATAAAAATTTCGAAACAAACATCGAAACCCTAATATCTCTTATTTCGAATTTCTCAAAATTTTCAAAACTAAATTTCGAAATTCACCAAACCCTAATCCTTCAAAAGTCACTAACACTACTTACTTCTAAACTCCTAAGATATTCCGATCAAAATCTTATCTATCATAAGAACACTTTAAATATCATATCAACTCTAAATGATGTTCTTCCCTTTTCAAAAATCAAAAACCCCTAAAGAACATAAACTTACGTGAATTTCATGCTTAATAACACTTAAATAAGACAAAACCTAATTAAAAATATAAAGATTATAGTAAGAACACTTACCAAATTCCAAGTTGCGTTAAAGATACTATTTGAGTTCTTCGCCTCCTTCAAACTTGTTCCACAAAAATTTCATCTAACGATTTCTTTTCTTTCTATGTTGTTATCTCAAAGATTCCAATTATTATTATTACTTAAATCTTAAATAGCTTTAGGTTTTGTCTTTAGCTGTTGAAATTTGGATTCATCCTCTCATCATTATCGTGTATTGATTTCTAAGGAATTATAATCCTTACCTAATCCATCACAAACCAAATATTAGTATTTTATTCCTTAAATTACCCATTCTTTATACTAAAATCTCGAGATAACCTAGAAATCTCGACATCAATTTCAACTAAATGTCGAGCTTCTTAATATTTCGACATACAATTCCTAAACAAACCCCGAAACTTTTATCTCGAGCTATCTAATAATTTCGAAGTCAACATAAACTAGGTTTCGACATTTACATACAACGAAGTTAGTCTCGAAACTAAATCTCGTGTTGGATCTCGAGCTAAGTTTATAAAAATTTTGAGATGTATACACATATATAAGATATCAAAATATATTAAATTACGGACAAGATTTCGATACAAAATTTTGAACTAAACTTCCAACTTCCTAAGAATTTCAAGTCTACATCTCATAAACATTTCCATTAAATTTTTTTTTTCAATTTCACCATATCGATATCTTGCTTCAAATTCATCAACCTCCTAAAATTTTAAAAGTATCCAAAAAGAAACCCTAAGTTTCCGAAATTATAATATTTCGAAATTCTCTTTCCAAAATTTCTAAAACTCCATACCTAATTTCCATATAATGTTAAATATCACATAGTCACGAAATTAAATAAATACTAACTATAAAATCACATAGACACATAATATGCATGCAAATTTATTGGCCAACTTACGCACGGGACCCAGGTATTACATTCTCCCCCCCCCCCTAAAGAGGATTTCGCCCTCGAAATCAGTTTGATTGAAACAATTCTGGGTACCGACTTCTCTATCATCTTCACGTTCCCACGTAGCTTCTTCAGTTGACTGATTCTACCATAACACTTTTACCAACGGAATTTCTTTATTTCGAAGTCTTTTCACTTCATACATTAAAATCTCCACTGGCTTCTCTTCATAACTTAAATCTGGCTTGAGCTGTTGATATAGAAATTCATTTCTCAAAACATGATTCGGGTCAGCGACATTTTTTCGCAAGGTTGACACATGGAAAACATCGTGAACTTGTGCCAATGAGGCTGGTAATTCCAGTTGGTAAGCTACTTCACCGACTCTTTTAATTATTCTAAAAGGTCCAATATATCTTGGGCTCAATTTACCCTTTCGCCTAAACCGTTTCACACCTTTCATCGGAGATACTTTGATAAACACCAAGTCATCTATTTCAAATTCCAACGGTCTACGTCTTTGGTCTACATAACTCTTTTGTCGACTTTGAGCCGTTTGCATTCTTTCTCGTATCTTTGCTATTGTCTCTGTCATCTCTTGAACCATATCAGGTCCTAACATCGCACGTTCACCTACTTCATCCCAATGTATGGGAGATCGACATTTGCGCCCATACAAGGATTCATAGGGTGCCATCCCAATAGTTGAATGATAACTATTGTTATAAGAAACTCAATCAACGACAAATATTTACTCCAGTTTCCTTTGAAATCCAAAACACATGCTCGCAACATGTCTTCCAAAGTTTGAATCGTTCGTTCTGACTGACCATCCGTCTGAGGATGATAAGCCGTACTGAAGGATAACTTAGTTCCCATTGCTTTCTGCAGACTCTTCCAAAAATTTGATAAGAACCGTGAGTTTCGATCCGAAATAATTGATAATGGAATCCCGTGGAGTCGAACAATTTCTTGAATATAAATTTCCGCATATCGCTCCAAGGAAAACATCGAACTTATGGGTAGAAAATGAGCAGACTTAGTCAATCGATCGACTATAACCCAAATAGCATCATAACCTTTTACAGTCTTTGGTAAACCAACAACGAAATCCACCGTAATATGATCCCACTTCCACTCAGGTATTTGCAAAGGCTGTAATGTCCCTGCCGGTCTATGATGTTCCGCCTTTATTTGTTGGCAAATTAGACATTTACTTATAAATGTCGCAATGTCTCTTTTCATTCCCGGCCACCAATAATTTATTCGAAGATCTCGATACATTTTTGTAGCTCCTGGGTGTACTGAATATGCCGTTGCATGTGCTTCTGTCATTACTATTCTTCGAATCTCAGCATAATCAGGTACATATAGACGGTCCTTGTAATATAGACTTCCGTCTTCTTGCATTTTGAAATCAGTTGAAGTTTGCTCCGTTTGTGTGTCTTTGATTTTTAGATATAACTCATCATTTTCTTGCACCCGTTTGATTTGTTCCAGTATCGTAGGTTGTAAAGTTAATGCTGCCAACTTTGCTTCGACTTCTCCCAATTGTACTACCTCCACCTCCAATAATTGTAACTCTGCACTTACCGCTTTTCGGCTTAATACATCAGCCACCACATTTGCTTTAGTGATAACTAATTACACAATCGTAGTCTTTAACAAGTTCCAACCACCGTCTTTGCCTCATATTTAATTCCTTCTGAGTGAAGAAATATTTCAGGCTCTTGTGGTCCGTGAAAATTTCGCATCGTTCCCCATATAAGTAATGCCTCCAAATTTTTAAAGCAAAAACCACAGCAGCTAGCTCCAAGTCATGAGTCGGATAATTCTTTTCATACTCCTTCAATTGCCGAGAGGCATAAGCTATCACATTCCATGTTGCATTAGTACACATCCAGACCATTCCTTGATGCATCACTGTAAACCGAAAATCCTCCAGTCCCTGATGGTATTGTAAGAACTGGAGCTGAAGTGAGTCGCTTCTTTAATTCTTGAAAACTCTGCTCACACTCCTCGCTCCAATGGAAAGGAACATTCTTCCTTGTTAACTTCGTCAGTGTTGATGCAATCTTTGAGAAGTCTTTAATAAATTTTCTGTAGTATCCAGCTAAGCCAAGAAAACTCCGTACTTCTGTGACATTGGTTGGTTGAGGCCAATTGTTGATAGCTTCAATTTTGCTAGGATCTACGGAAATTCCTTCTCCAGAAACAATGTGCCCTAGAAATGCTACTTGACTCAACCAGAACTCACATTGCTTAAACTTGGCATATAATTTATTTTCTCGTAATATTTCAAGAACTATCTTCAGATGTATTTCGTGTTCCTCCTTTGTCTTCGAATAGATAAGAATGTCATCAATGAACACAATGACAAACTTGTCCAAGAATTGTTTGAACACTCGATTCATTAAGTCCATAAATGCTGCAGGTGCATTAGTCACCCCGAAAGGCTGTAATGTCCCTGCCGGTCTTTGATGTTCCGCCTTTATTTGTTGGCAAGTTAGACATTTACTTATAAATGTCGCAATGTCTCTTTTCATTCCCGACCACCAATAATTTATTCGAAGATCTCGATACATTTTTGTAGCTCCTGGATGTACTGAATATGCCGTCACATGTGCTTCTGTCATTACTATTCTTCGAATATCAGCATCATCAGGTACATATAGACGGTCCTTGTAATATAGACTTCCGTCTTCTTGCATTTTGAAATCAGTTGAAGTTTGCTCCGTTTGTGTGTCTTTGATTTTTAGATATAACTCATCATTTTCTTGCACCCGTTTGATTTGTTCCAGTATCAAAGGTTGTAAAGTTAATGCTGCCAACTTTGCTTCGACTTCTCCCAATTGTACTACCTCCACCTCCAATAATTGTAACTCTGCACTTACCGCTTTTCGGCTTAATGCATCAGCCACCACATTTGCATTTCCTGGGTGATAACTAATTACACAATCGTAGTCTTTAACAAGTTCTAACCACCGTCTTTGCCTCATATTTAATTCCTTCTGAGTGAAGAAATATTTCAGGCTCTTGTGGTCCGTGAAAATTTCGCATCGTTCCCCATATAAGTAATGTCGAGATCCGGAAATATTATTGAAAACCCGAATTCTTATTATGTTGAAAACCTTAAATATCGAACACTTTATGTGATATTAACATTCCTTAAATCTGTAATTACAACTCTCTTTATTTCGAAATTTCATTAAGTTCAGTAATTTTATTATTATAAAAATATTCATATGTCTCGAAATTCTATTGAATTTCTAAATCTCGAAATCGTAGTTCAAAATCCTCGGATATATTTCGAGATTTCATATCGAAGTATTTTTAGTTAGTTTCGAAGTTGTATGTCGAGATCTTCCAAGTTCAATTCGAGATCACATCAGAGATTTGTCTAATTGGATTTCAAAATCTCGACATCATACTCGAAATTATAACTCGATATTATATCTAACTGAATTGTTAAATCTCGACATTTCATTTAGGTGAGTTTCTAGATCTCGATATACTACATAAATCAGACATATAACTCGAAATCCTCTTAATCATTTTATTTTATTTTATTATTTAGTATTTATTTCTTTATTTTATTTATTTTTTATTCATTCCTTACTTGTTAGTGGAGTTGTTCGACACTAATATGTAAGGATTACTAGATATGGACTATGACCTTTACCTAACATTGTTAGTATATGTAAGTCATTTCCTAATAAATTTCCAAATTTCGATATCATACCCAAGCTCACAACTCGACATTCTATGACATTTTTTTTAAATGTCGACATGTGTCATAAACGGTCTCGACATTATATCTCGAGCTTTCACTTCATTCATTTCGACATTATATACCAAGTTTATTTCGACATCATATCTCGAGGTTTCACCTAATTTATTTCGACGTTCAACATTGCTTCTCTCGACATTTCATGACGAAATTCCTCTCGAATTCCTAAAACTTCATATTGTTCATATATATATCGAAACTTTTCATACCCTTAAGGATACGAAAAATTCCATTAATATCGAGGTATATAAACTCAGAATTATCAATTCTAACATATGTTCTAGTACCGAATGGAAATCATTCTAGGAACCGAAATGAAATCATTATTATTCTGCAAAAACCCTAATATACATTAAAGCTACGGAATCTTCTAAGTACACTTGCTTATAGTTTATTAATCCTTATATCTATATGTGTATTGCAAAATATTATACGATTCCTTACCTCCAATTTCGATGATTGAGGATTGAGCTTACTTCCTATTTCCTTTGTTTAAAGCTGGTTTCTAGGTCTGTTTCGTTGTTCAACTTGCACGAATGGTTCTTACTTGAAAAAGTCTTATGAATATGTATTATAAAAGTTAATTGGACACGCAATTAGATGACAAATCGTTTTGCCTCACCGTTAGGTAATTTAATGTCTATCCTATGCTAAGTGATATGAATTATTTTATTTATTAACTTTTCTTCCTTATTAAGTTTTTGATATCTGTTAAAGAATTGTTTTAAATGATCGCATGTTATATACATCGAGAACTCAAGGAATCTCGAATTCTTGGTTGAAGAATTTCGAGGTCTTCATTGAACCAATCTCGAGATCCTTGTCTCCCCTATGTAGTTCTATAAATTATTTAAATTGTTACAATTTCGCATCGAGAACCAAAGTTCTCGCAATGTCTATGTTAATGAATCTCGAGATCCTTTGCTTAAAGAAATTCGAAGTCCTCATTGGCCAATTTCGAGATCCATATAAAGAGTTTTGAAATTCTTCTTTAACCCTACCTTAATATTATTTAATTATTTCTTCCATTTTAAAGAATCTCAAGAATATCATTAAACTTTTCCTAATTTGTTTAATCACTATACATATAAAGTTTCTCAGAACCTGAGAAAACCCTAAAAAAATTCTAACTTAGAAAAATTTTAATCCATAACATTTACACCACTTATCTCTTCGAAAACCTAGAATTATAATACTTTAAATACCTTATCCTACAAATACTTCTTGTTTTAAAATGACTTATATGAATGCATGAATTTATGTAAATGCATGAAATTATGATATGAGATTTCGGTTCCTGCATGCGGTTAGCTTCACGAGTTCAAGAAGAATCAAGAATTCTATTTCATGAATTTACCAAGTCACGAACTATGAAGTCATGACATGAATTTCACGAACTAAGAACTTCACGAACTTGATGAAATAGTTCGCGAATTCCACCAATTAATCTAACACTTCACGAGCTGACTTGACTTAGGCAAACTCCAATATTTATTTATCCTACAGCTAAGCGATTTAATACTTAGGAAATTCAAGAATTTAAACGGTACACTAACGATTGAATTTTATGCTTGGGGTCAGGGACTACTAATTTTGCAGGATCACTAGCTAACAATCTACGGACGCCAGGTAAGTGGGACTTTTCAACTACAACACATAGAATTATTTGCGCATTATTTACGTGGCTATGTGCTCTTATGAGTTTATGTGATTCGGTACATGACATGAACTGCACGTTACATGACATGGCATGACAAGTCATTTGGCATTCATACGTGCATCTCACGAGCATACACGAGTCTCACGAGAGTTTTATGACATGACATGAGATATGCATGATTGCCGGGGCGCGACAAATAGTTGCTAATATTAGTTTATCACCATTACCAAACAAGACACGTGTAAGACAAGACGTGTAAATCAGGCAAATGCCCTCGTAGTAAGACTAGCCGAGGGCCCTACAATGCAAGACACGTGCAAGACAAGACGTGTATTAGGGACCCTACAAGACAAGACAAGACGTGACATGACACGATTTTGTGAGGAATAGTGAGCGTTGGCACATATGCCTCTACATGTCAATACATTGGCACAGCATGCATAATTCCTACTTACTGGGCCATATAAGCCCATCCCATGTTTTACGTGTTGTAGGTTCTAGCGAACACGGTACGTGATCGCCTAGCCGGCAATGCATTCTTTTGAAGCTTCTGGGCAACTTTTGGGGGTGGTGTGTACGTGGATGACGACCTGTGAGGCCGGGCGCATAGGAAACTCTTTTGCTGCAAATGTATACACGTCCCATGTAATTAGGACTTGAATGTAGTTAGGAAGTTAATGTAATTCTCCTGACGTGTACAGAAAACGAACTCCTTTATGGAAAAAGGAAAAAAACTTCATACGCATTTTCGTATCACTTGTAAGTTATCGCATCGTTAGACACTTAGGATAACGTTAGAAATGGTAGTGCTGGCTAGGTTCGCTACATAGTTGCATTTCTCCCTCCTCGAAACCTTCACGGCCGTGAAGGCTCATGTACCAGGCCGTGAAGGTTGCGAAAGTCATTATAAAAGCCCAATTTCAACTCAAAAAGAGGGGGAACTGATCAGAACATAACCCTAACACATCAGAGACGAAAAAGAGCCGTAAAGAACAGTGAAATACGTCCCAGAAGCACAAGAGACGGATCAACGACAATTCCACGCCAATTGAACGAGGAACTAGGATTCTACCACGAGATCATCCCATATCCATCCGTAGTGAAGATTATGAGTTCTTCCTCCTTGTTCTTTATTTCTTTTGTCGCTTTTCCGTTAGTTATAAGTAGCTAAATTCCCTTTGTGCTTGGGATTAGATGAACGCTAGGTCGATTCGTACATAAGACAATTTTTATCGTGACTCGTGTTTATGTCTATTTGTCTATCCATGAAATTGTTTCTTCGCTTTAATATGTCTATGTGTTAAAGTGATTGTGTGGAAAATCGTTTAGGGCGACAGCTAAACAACGACGAATAGGCCGTTCATAGATGATAGGATTCGAGTATAGGGCGAAAGCAAATACTCTATCCTCGCCGCTAGTAATTATTGAATTTTAGATCCCCACGAGCGTTTAGGGCGACAGAAAATTCGTGAGGAAATTACTGGGATTTAGTCAAGAATCACATAGGAGCGATATTTCATTGTCTTAGAACGATAGTACCTAGCGGGATTCGAATCCCGAGCACATCTTTATTATCTGAAAGTACTCTCACCAATTTTACTCGTTTCTCTTAATCTCTCTTTGCTTTAGGATTGGTCTGTTAGGTTAATTCGTAGTATAAACAATCTGCACACTTTATTTAGGCTAGATATCGAGTCGATAGGTTATTACTAGTAATCAAGTTTATTCCTCGTGTTCGATACTCATTTACTCACTTAACTACACTAAAAATGATAGGTCCACTGCCTATCGCACGTTGGTGATAGTAATTACGTATTCGTTTTATTTATCACTTGTCGCGCATTTTTGTAATACCCGTAAAATTACTGCGGGATTATTTTTGTAATGTTCGAAATTAATGAAGATGATTTTCGAACGAAACTGATTTTTCGGGAGTGAGCCGAAAATATTTATTGCGCCAATAGTAAATAAAAATCACATAGGGCCGAGTAGACTAGGAAGCCCAAGAAATAAAATAGGCCAAACTTGAAAATTGGACTAAATAATAAGCAAGTAAGGCCCAAAAAGGAATTGGTGGAGACCAAGTTAAATAATAAATAAAGCCCAAATGAAATACCAAAAAGCCCAAAGAAGGAGATAAGGACAAGGTTCCTTGAATTGAGGGAAACCCACGTTGAAGACCATGCTCTTACTAGATATTTAGCATAAAAATATCATTACTTGTTAAAGAAAGAATGAGATAAGAAGCAAAAAGAAAAACAAAACCCCATTTGCAAAGCTTCAAAGTCGAAGTGAAGGAAGGAGGAAAAAGGAAGAAAAACCTCACTTGTGGACCATCAAACCAACGTGGGAAAAAGAGGTAAGAAACCTAATTAGAACTTAAAAAGCTTCGACAAGTTATTAAGGTTTAACATGGCTTAATGATAAGTAAGGTTAAAGCAAAGGAGGTGACGGACGAAATTAGAGAAGAGGGATTTGACTAGCTCGGTTCGATTTGCAGCTTGGGTAGTTAATCAAAGTTAGCTTGGAAGTGAGGTAGGTGGTTAGTCCTAAAGCCGCTCCACAGGTCTTCATCCATGTACCGCACTGCCCTCAAAAGTCCGTGGAGCACCGCCACCAGCCGCCTCAGTCTCGACGCATATCAGCGTCGGACTCAGTACCTACAACACGTAAACACTGAGCAATTTGCCCAGTAGGTGAATAAAATGCATGTAAGCAAGTGTGCACTCAACCCCAGTCCCAATATCTCACAACATGATATAATGCACACTCTTCTTTTCCCGCATTCCTATTTCACACAATACAGGGCCCTAGGTTAGGCTCGACACCTTCGCGCGCAAAAGACTACTGGGAGGCCACCCCCAAGTCTCGCGGCAGCCTACCCTGGTAGTGCACTGGACGATCACGCCAATGGCCTCCTACCGGGTCACTCAGCACCAAAAGCATACACTGATAGTGCACTGGACGATCACGCCAATGGCCTCCTATCAGGTCGCACCAAAATCTCATCCGGTGGTATGCACCTCGGGACGGTCACGCCCGAGTAGACAGATCGATCACGCCTGTCTCCGCCAGGTGCCCAGTGAGGCCAACCTCGACTCCTCTAAGAGTCACCAATCACAAGCATCTCATTCTACCCCGTACGTCAATATCTCATATCATTACCGTCTCACTACGGTACAACACTCTATTCCTGACGTGATATGCACGTGCCATGCATGTTCACAAAATCTCATGGAAAAATGTTTTAAATAAAACGTACGTAGAACATGTAAACACGTAAATCATATAAGTCACGTAAATCACAGAATCACATGAAAACACATAGATCACACATGTGTTTACGCATTGTAGATGGATGATCCACCTACCTGTCCTCCTGCTAAAACTAGATATGAAGTCGGGTAAACTTCCTATGCTTCGATCCTCTGAATATTGAAGATATTTTCACATCAATAAACTTACTAAGTCATATAAGTTTCGAAAATGCTAAAATTATTAAAACCCTAAAATTTATGAAAACCTAAAAACAATGAAATTCCTAAAAATAAATAAACCCTAAAATATTGAAAACCCTAGAAATAGCAAAATTCTAAAATACCGAAAATTTATTAACTGAAATATAATATCGAAATCTTTTCTAACTTGATGATGTCGAGATCTATGCAATCATAACTAATGTCGAGATCTATATATATATATATATATATATTATATATATATATATAACTAACGTCGAAGTCGTCAAGCCATATCGACATCCTATAAATGTCGAGACCTTAGAAATGTCGAGTCATATATACAATGTCGAGACCCTCTTGTCGAACCCTAATAATGTCGAAGTCTATGGCGGTGTCGAGTTCTTTAAAAGATATATCTCGAGATTTTAATAAGCTTGTCTAATTCTTTTGTTGGGAAGCAATTGTCGTAATTAAAGTTATCGACATCTTACCAATGTCGAGAATCAATACCATAGTATAAGAGAAAATATCGAAGCCCTTACTTATCGAGATCTAAGGTAAATATCGAACTCTATTCACAATGAGAATGGTCGGCAATGTTTATTAAATGTCGAGATCCCTATGTGCTTATCGAAATCTTACTAAACAACTAATATCGAGATTCTTAATAACTTATCGAGACCTTTAGTTGAAAAGGAAATGTCGAGTCCTATTACATCTCGAGGTTTATAGATGTCGAGATCTTTAAAAGGTAAATGTCGAGGATCATCATATCTCGACATCTTACCAATGTCGAGATCTTCTTGTCAGTATTTTATAAATATCGAAGCTTATACTGGTGTCGAAATCTTTCTGAAGACACATCTCGAATTATGTCTATAATACATCTCAAAACCGTTTAATGAAGCATCTCGAATTCTAGTTATTACACATATCGATATCTTCCTATTACACATATATATATGTCTCGAATTCTATCTGCTATGCATTTCGACATCTTCCAAGATTATACTAATTCCAGAAACTAATACTCCTTAAAACACCAAACTCTCAAGAACACATCAACTTTGAAAATCGTTGGATTCTTTATATCGGCTTCTAAGCCTTGTGAACTCTAATTTATCAAATAGTACGAAACATAGTTATCTTATGAACTTTATGCACCTGAGATCTATTTCTTACCATATGTGTTACGAAGCTTCCAAAAGAAATCTAACCTAACCACATAGTATATTCATGTTAGGTCTTAACAAGCTAGGGTTTCTAAGTTATGCTAAATACCGAACTTCCTCATGGTTAGTATTAGATTATGTATACACGTGTATTATAAACATATAAGTATACTGAAAGTTACTTGAGTTTGAGAATATTTGCATACCTTTCTTCAAGATGTGTGGTTTGAACTTGATATTGCTCTCACAAGTTTTGCCTTAACTTCACATTTTAGCTTATTCCATTCATTTCTCTAGCTCTTATTACTTACAATTCGTTCCTTATTTGATATACATGACATCATTGATTTTTGTGCATGATTAGACATTAAAGTGACGTATTTTCTCCTAGACTTAAGTAATAAGTTAAGCCCTATCATCATCCATCATTTTTATTTAATACCCTTGGGCCTTATTTAAACATTAGGTATAGTTCCTTAATTTGTTGGGCTTTATTCACATATTTAATTTAGTCCATTATTAATTTTCATACTATTATTTTTGGACCCTTTTTGATTAGTCGAAACTATCCGATTTTTGTTACAAAAATTCGCATCTCTTTACCAAAATTCCTAATTTCATAATATAACATATTTGATTAAATCAAAATCCCGTATTTAATTTTTACGGGTATTACAGTGTAGTTGCTAAACCTTTGCTTTTTTTGCAACTTAAACAATGCGTATAAACCTTTGCTTTTTTTGCAACTTAAACAATGCGGTATAATAATATTTGTTAAACCTTTATCGGATAGAATACACTGAAGCAATGCCGCCTGACTCGCCTTCATTAGAATATTTGGTCAAGATTTTTAAGTTTTGAGAAATTCAAGACGTATAATAAGATAATCGATCGTGGTTGGCTCCCGATTCGATGTATAGGTACTTTCGACTATAATTATAAAAATAGGATCGTTCGATATTTCATTATATTTGATATTTGCACAAAATATTGTATTTTATAAAATTGGATCATTCGATACCCATTTTGTTTAATCGGAAATCTTATTTTTCACTTTCAATATTTTCCATTCACTAACTTGTTGAATAGAATCTGGTAATTTAGGATTTTTTTTAAAATTGGATCAGGAATGAATCTCGAATTTGTACGAAGTATCTTCAATTTCGACCAAATCGGGATTTGATTTCATCAATTTTTATTATTTGCGTCAAAATAATTTCGAAAATACACCCGTAAAATTAACACGTATACCATATGCCAGCTTATCAATACCTATTTAACGGTTTTACGATGACAGATGCATGACCATCCATACCACGTACTGGGAACAGTTGTTCAGGCAACAATCCGGCGATTTTGAATTTCAGCAAACCTTGAGCGACGTACAATAGAGTCAATACGGTGTTTCAGCAATTTGTACAGGATATGGGTCTCTCAAATTTGTACAAAATATCTTCAATTTCGACCGAACGGGATTCGATTTCACCCTGTTTTAATTATTTGCGTCAAAAGAATTCGAACAATTTACCCGTAAAATCGACCATTCGAGACCCAAATAACATGATAAACCGTCTATGACACATCCAACTTGGTTTGGTGCAGGTCGTGCAGATGGAAATAATATATACGATCGATTGTTCCGATCGAGTTTCTAGTGTTATCGTGATACCAGATATTTGGCATTAGGTACCAAACCCAGCTTACTCGAACCTTTAAATCAGTATATATATCATATGCCAGCTTATCAATACCTATCACTGTTTTACGATGACAGATGCATGACCATCCATACCACGTTCTGGAAACAGTTGTTTAGGCAACAATCCGGCGATTTTAAATTCGCCAAACCGTGAGAGACGAACAATAGAGCCAATACTGTGTTCAGAGATTTGTTTAGGTTATGGGTCTCTCGAATTTGTAAGATCTTCAATTTCGACCGAATCGGGATTCGATTTCATCTTGTTTTCATTATTTGCGTCAAAAGAGTTCGAAGAATATACCCGTAAAATCGAACATTTCGAGACCTGAATATCAAAATAAACCCTCGTGGATAGATCGAGTTTCGTTTCCAATGGTCGTTCGAACGGAAATAGAAATCTGCTAGATGTTTTAACCGTGAAAAACGTGATTAACGATGGTAACAGAAAACATGTTCTGGATACCTCTTATTATACAGTTTTTGTAGGGGTATTTTGGTCAGATCAACTTTTTGGTCCTTTTCTCTAACTGAAAGATATCGGATCCTTTATACTGAACTTTATATTGACAGGGCCTGAACTCAAATTTCAAACTTAAACAGGACCTGAAACGAAAAAGCCCCTAGTTATATTCGAATCTAAAGCTAAAAGATAATTTCATGTTTACACGGCTTACGAGTTTTGTTTCCGCGTTGCGAGGCAACTGTGAGTATTTATTTGTTTGTGTAGTTGCTAAACCTTTGCTTTTTTTGCAACTTAAACAATGCGTATAAACCTTTGCTTTTTTGCAACTTAAACAATGCGGTATAATAATATGTTTTAAACCTTTATCGGATAGAATACACTGAAGCAATGCCGCGTGATTCGCCTTCATTAGAATATTTGGTCAAGATTTTTAAGTTTGAGAAATTCAAGACGTATAATAAGAAATTTAATCGATCGTGGTTGGCTCCCGATTTGATGTATAGGTACTTTCGACTATAATTGTAAAAATAGGATCGTTCGATATTTCATTATATTTGATATTTGCACAAAATATTGTATTTTATAAAATTGGATCATTCGATACCCATTTTGTTTAATCGGAAATCTTATTTTTCACTTTCAATATTTTCCATTCACTAACTTGTTGAATAGAATCTGGTAATTTAGGATTTTTTTAAAATTGGATCAGGAATGAATCTCGAATTTGTACGAAGTATCTTCAATTTCGACCAAATCGGGATTTGATTTCATCAATTTTTATTATTTGCGTCAAAATAATTTCGAAAATACACCCGTAAAATTAACACGTATACCATATGCCAGCTTATCAATACCTATTAACTGTTTTACGATGACAGATGCATGACCATCCATACCACGTTCTGGGAACAGTTGTTCAGGCAACAATCCGGCGATTTTGAATTTCAGCAAACCTTGAGCGACATACAATAAAGTCAATACGGTGTTTCAGCGATTTGTACACGATATGGGTCTCTCAAATTTGTACAAAATATCTTCAATTTCGACCGAACGGGATTCGATTTCACCGTGTTTTAATTATTTGCGTCAAAAGAATTCGAACAATTTACCCGTAAAAATCGACCATTCGAGACCAAAATAACATGATAAACCGTCTATGACACATCCAACTTGGTTTGGTGCAGGTCGTGCAGATGGAAATAATATATACGATCGATTGTTCCGATCGAGTTTCTAGTGTTATTGTGATACCAGATATTTGGCATTAGGTACCAAACCCAGCTTACTCGAACCTTTAAATCAGTATATATATCATATGCCAGCTTATCAATACCTACACTGTTTTACGATGACAGATGCATGACCATCCATACCACGTTCTGGGAACAGTTGTTTAGGCAACAATCCGGCGATTTTAAATTCGGCAAACCATGAGAGACGAACAATAGAGCCAATACTGTGTTTCAGAGATTTGTTTAGGTTATGAGTCTCTCGAATTTGTACAAAAGATCTTCAATTTCGACCGAATCGGTATTCGATTTCATCGTGTTTTCATTATTTGCATCAAAAGAGTTCGAAGAATATACCCGTAAAATCGAACATTTCGAGACCTGAATATCAAAATAAACCCTCGTGGATAGATCGAGTTTCGTTTCCAATGATCGTTCGAACGGAAATAGAAATCTGCTAGATGTTTTAACCGTAAAAAACGTGGTTAACGATGGTAACAGAAAACATGTTCTGGATACCTCTTATTATACAGTTTTTGTAGGGGTATTTTGGTCAGATCAACTTTTTGGTCCTTTTCTCTAACTTTGAAAGATATCGGATCCTTTATACTGAACTTTATATTGACAGGGCATGAACTCAAATTTCAAAGTTAAACAGGACCTGAAACGAAAAAGCCCCTAGTTAATATTTGAATCTAAAGCTAAAAGATAATTTCATGTATACACGGCTTACGAGTTTTGTTTCCGCGATGCGAGGCAACTGTGAGTGTTTATTTGTTTGTGTAGTTGCTAAACCTTTGCTTTTTTGCAACTTAAACAATGCGTATAAACCTTTGCTTTTTTTGCAACTTAACAATGCGGTATAATAATATTTTTTAAACCTTTATCGGATAGAATACACTGAAGCAATGCCGCGTGTCGGCTTCATTAGAATATTTGGTCAAGATTTTTAAGTTTTGAGAAATTCAAGACATATGATAAGAAATTTAATCGATCGTGGTTGGCTCCCGATTCGATGTATAGGTACTTTCGACTATAACTATAAAAATAGGATCGTTCGATATTTCATTATATTTGATATTTGCACAAAATATAGTATTTTATAAAATTGGATCATTTGATACCCATTTTGTTTAATCGGAAATCTTATTTTTCACTTTCAATATTTTCCATTCACTAACTTGTTGAATAGAATCTGGTAATTTAGGATTTTCTATCCCCCCCGTCCCCCGTCCCGTCTAGATTCCCGGTACTTGAGAAAAAAGCTCATTTTTTCAAAAGCGCAAAAATTCTACCATGTAGAAAAAAGAAAAAAGAAGTATTAAATATTGGCAAATTTAACACAGATCTGGCTGCCTATATACAACCATAGTTGGAAAAATCACCATTAATATTGCAAGAAAGTTAATTAACAAATCTAGGAACATTTAAAGTAACAACATACCTAGCAAAATGCAGTGAAAAAAAAAGTAATACTGATTCAGCTTTCTAAGTTTAATTAATTTACAAGAAGACACGTAAGCTGCGATGCATGTAAACAGCGCAGGTGGCACTATGCGGAAAACACACTGAATCTTTTGTGTGTGTGTATCTCCTCCTCCCATGGAATCAAACACCTATATTTTCCTCTCTATTAACGACGAACCACTCTGCATTTATAGCACAATTCTCTCAGCAATAGATCCCTAACCGTATGCTACATCTTTCGCCATCCACAATTGTATCCATCCATTTTTCTTATTTCTCGGAATTATGATTGATTTTGCGATTAGGTAGGCAATTTTGAGATGTCGGCGGCGTCCGAGGGAATGTCGAAGCTTTTGTACGTTGTGGTGGTGGAGGACGACGACGAGAATGATGAGAAGAGTGATGGAACGTCGTCGTTTAGGTATACGCGTTCGTTGTTGCAGAGCACCCTGCAACTCATGGGTTGCAAGCCCCGTCACGCCTTTAAGGTCAGTGTTAACTTTCCCCTTTTCTAATTTTGAATTCGAATTTGCCAGTTTGTAATGCGTGCATGCAGGTGTGTTAATTTAATTTAGACATGCATTAACTTTCATGATTGAAAGTTGAAGTTCATCATCAAATAGTAATTTTTGGAAACTTTCTGTGTGGCTTACCAATTTGTTTCCTTCCAAGAAACTAATTCCAACGATTTTTCAGATTGGAATTTTGCTCTATATGTTTATGAATTACTGCTATAGAGTATAGGGACAGTGATGGATTTGGATCCGAACACAATCTATAAACTGCAGTTGATAATACTTTTCTCGTGCCATTCGCTCGACCTTGTTTGCAAAATTTCCGATTTCATGTCTTCAAACATAATCAGATTAGCCAGAGAGTATATGAAATGCTGAAACGGGGAAGTGTGTGTGAAGCTGTTCCTCAGAGCACAGCTAAAGTACACAACCTCGCCGAAGCTGAGCATCACTTTAAGGCCGCCGATTCTACTACAAAAACGGCTTTATTCGAAGGAGAGGAGAACAGCAAACCGTTCGAACTGTACAAAAGACGCACGACGGTTGTTGTTAGAAGACAATATTTCCGAGATGTTGTTTGCAAAGCTCTCTCCGAATACAAGTACGTGGGCCCCAATCAGAGGGCCGATTTGGACTTAGCATGCAGGTGTAGTTTTCATTTCCATGCTCTTGCTATGAGATGATTCTTTCTATGGTACATGAACTTGGACAATCAATGACCATCTTCATTGGTTGTTTGAGACATCCTTCAAATGTAAATAGTTCAACTATGTTTGCATTTTCAAGACTCACTGGGTCGGTAATACCCAATTTGGGCAGCTTATACTATCACGGGCTTGTGAAAACCGCCCGTTTTGAAGCTGCTTTTCTTTGTTAAATGACTACCTAAACAAACTGTATCATGTTACATTTGACTTAGACATCGGGCGCACTCTCAGGTATAGCTGGGATGACAATTTTTTTTGGCAAGTAATAAATACTAGCGGATGATCTTCTCTTCCAAAAAGGATTACCGTGAGGATTCGAGTTCTCGACTTTTCTTGCTGGCTTGACTTTACTTGATCAAACTACTCTGCCATCGTATTTGGTAGAAGTATCAAGTGATGTTATAATTACATTAATCTCGAAGATTTTAGACTGGAATTCGATAATGTGGGATAGGTTCCTTCTGTGACATGTTCATGTTAGCCCTTCGCACGTATCGGTACTCAACCAAAACAAGCATCAATTTTTTTGCAGTAGTTGATTGTTGCTTATGTTTGATCTTTAAGTTTTATGCATGGAGTGAGAATTAACTTCGCACTCACACTCTTCTTAGATATCATCTTTTATCATATCCTACTTTGTATTTTCAGAGTTCGAGAAAGGAAAGAGTCCGTGACAGTGCTACTGTGTGGGACGAGTGGCTGCGGAAAATCTACTCTGTCTGCCTTGTTGGTACGTTTCTGTTCAGCAGCGTCTTCATCAAATCTTTGTAATGATTCATCCGCTTGTTTCTCTCGCCCATTTTTTGTTTTTTGGGTTTTAGTCCCTCAGTGCATGAGACCTGACGTAGGGCATAGACTGTCATGAAATTAGACATAAAATGTATCTCTATGGTCTTCAATAATGTGGTTTTTGAAATGGAGTTTGTTATAACAACTTTCGCTGGTTTATAAATTTTTAATATCTTCGAGTTGTCGGTTCTCAACGCAATGCAGGGTAGTAGGTTGGGCATTACGACTATAGTATCCACTGACTCGATCCGTCATATGATGAGAAGCTTTGTGGATGAAAAACAAAATCCACTTCTTTGGGCTTCGACTTATCATGCGGGCGAGCACTTGGACTTAAATGCTGTTGCAGAAGCCAAGTCCAAAAGACAAGTGAAGAAAGTTTCACTGAAGAACGCCAATGAACTCGTTAGCTCAAAACCTGAGGGAAATGCCGAGCTAATCAGTCAAAAGCAGATCGCTGTAGAAGGATATAAAGCTCAGAGTGAGATGGTGATGGAGAGCCTCGATCGATTGATAACTTCTTGGGAGGAGCGTAATGAATCTGTAGTCGTCGAAGGCGTTCACTTGAGCCTCAATTTCATGGTAAATTTTCTTGTTGAATTATTCTGTATAAATTTTCTTTTGGTTCTTGCAAAAGAAACATGAATGAAATATGCATATGGATTCACGTATGTGGATCCAACCACATGAATCTGAAATTATAAAATTTATGGCGTTTCAAGAATTTATTTTTGAAAAAGCCTATTATCTGGCAAATATTAGGATTTCAAGATCTAGATATGAGCAGAGACGGCAAATCTAAATTGTTATTGCCACCCGATTTGCCACATCTACGTCATATCGGAAACTGAACATTTATTAACGTATTTTGAGTTTGAAATGCTAATTATATCTGAAGTACATTTGCATTTGAATTGAAGTCCCCAGATCATTACGATTCCCTAAAGGGGAGTTTCATTCGGTTAAATTTTAACTTGTATTTTAACCGACAGATGGGGCTCATGAAGAAACACCCTTCGATCATACCCTTCCTAATCCACATCTCCAACGAAGAGAAACACTTGGAAAGATTTGCAGTCCGCGCGAAGTACATGACTTTGGACCCAGCAAAGAACAAGTACGTCAAGTACATTCGAAACATACGAACAATCCAAGAGTACCTCATCAACAGGGCAGACAAGCACTTGGTCCCCAAAATCAACAACACCAACGTGGACAAGAGCGTAGCCGTGATCCACGCCACGATCTTTAGCTGCCTTCGCAGGCGCGTGTTGGGAAAGCAGAGGCTCTACGACCCAATCACGAGCACCGTCTCCATCGTTGACGAAGAGTATCGCAACCAATGCGCTGCCCACTCGGCGAGCTCGAAAGGGATGTGTCATCAGCTCATTCAGAGGAACGGGTCGAACCGTCACCTAATGGCCCTTCTGAACAACGACGGGTCGGTGGCCAAGGCTTGGCCCGTCGACATGGCGAACGATGGCAATGGAAAGTTTGTGACTATGACGCCCATGTACGGGCCTTTGCAGATAGGTAAGGCCGAGCCCATCAACCTTCAGTTTGGACACTTTGGGATCAGCGCTTGGCCCAACGATCTTGAGGGCACGAGCAGGGCGAGCAGCATCGACGAGTCGAGGGGCGAGCTCACCGATAATGGGAGTAGGTACTTCTCGTCCTGCGCCAGTTCCCCCCGAGGAACTACTAAAGAGGTAAATTTTTTTATTTGCGGGCTTTTCTTTTCCTGCCCTCCAATGGGGTTGTGGGACATATTCGTGTGATGGTTGACACGTCGTTGTTACAAATTCAAATTTGCTATGACGTGTGAATCATCTAACGGAGTTGGGCGTTGATATGCAGTGTTGCAAAATTCGGTCTAGGCGCCGACTAGGCGCTAGTCGGGACCTGCCGTGCCGATAATAGCTTATACGACCAATGAATCGCGAAATAATAAATCGGCAAACTAATCGGGCTAATCGGCCGACTAGTCGGGCTAATCGGCCTCCTAGGCGGCCTAAGCGGCCTAATATTTTAGAACAGCCCAATAATAGACCAGCAATTTAACTTGCTAAAGCCCATAGCAAGCCCAAATTAGAAAGGGATGGGCTGTTGTTACAAGGGAAAGTAGCTATGCCTATATAGTGATGGCAACGGAATCCCCGTCCCCGCGATGCATTCGGGGACGAAATCGTCCCCGTCTCCCGCGGGGATTTAATTTGTTTTCAAAAAATAATGTTTTAAATATAATATATAAATTTGAATATTTTCTTGTTATAAATATTCTATAAATTATAGTTGTATATATTATTTGTATTAATCTAATATTATTTAATCTATATTTGATATTATTTTAATATTATTTAAATTATAATTTAAGTATATTATAATATATAAGTAGGGTGGGGGGGGGGGGGGGGGAACGGGGCAGGGATCCCCGTGGGGAAAAATCATTCCCCGTCCCCGCCCCGCGGGGATAAAATCTTGGGGATTCCCCGCCCCGTTCGGGGCGAATCCGCGCGGGGAGAAATCATTCCCCGTCCCCGTCCCCGTCCCGCGGGGATAAAATCTTGGGGATTCCCCGCCCCGTTCGGGGCGAATCCCCGCGGGGACGGGGAATCCCCGCCCCACTGCCAACCCTATGCCTATATATAGGAAAAACGTGACCTTCCTTTGTAAGACGTAACAACGGGTGTGGGACAAGTGCACAACATATGCATTACAGATCAGTATTAAATTATATCTCTTTTGGACAAAAAAGATCGATCCCCACATTAATTAAATAACAAAGACAATTATATATATATAAATCCAACTCTAGTTTGTTGCATGTGCTAAAAATTATAGAAAATATATAAACTAAAAAATAGGATAATTTCTTTCGATATCATTAATATTTGTACTTTAGTTTTGTTACATTGTTGTGATTGACATCATTATTTAAAATGTTTAGATAGATTTGATGACTTTCATAGAATATTTGCATATTTAATATGTATAAGTACAAAAAATAATAAAATATATACACCGCTTAAACCTAGGTTACCTAGCGTTTTTTACAACCTTGCTATTGGGTAGGTTAGTATAAACCTATTTATGTGGGTGTTAAGTCTGATTTCATGTATACCATTCCTTTGATACCCTTACGTCAACATGTGATTATAATTTCCTGAAATGAAAATGTATGTTGCAGCAAGTACTGGACCAAGCATTATTAACATTTAATTAGGCACTAGACTGAGCAGCCGTGAGGATTATTATTAGTTTAATGGTGTAACTAAGTGTGTGTGTGTATATATATATATATATATTGATGCTTGATGGATTCAATTCTATTTTGGGCCTCAGCTAAAGAGTGAGGCATCTGTGCATGAAAGCGACGAAGAGGTGGATGAGTTGAAGGAGGGAGACGACAGTGATGAAGATCCTAGCGACGGGGAGAAACAGCTACAAGAAGACGTAAGTGAACTTCTTTATCTTTTTCGTCATGTCGGGGATCAAAACAGTTGGTAAGCGTTTCTATGTTATTAATTTAAAAAAAATTATGGGTGGGTTTTCTTTATGCATACATATTATTAGCTCGAAGGATCGGTGGACGAAGGATCAACGAAATCGGACGAGGAGTACGATGATCTGGCAATGTTGGATATACAAGATGACAGCGACGGCGTTAATACGTCGTCGGAATACGGAGATAATGGAGGAGAATTTTTAAGAAGGAAGACTAATGATGATGCATTGAATGTTTCTAGTCCTTCTAGTCGAAGTAAAAGCAGCAGATCATTAGATTTTGGGAGGGATTTCAAGGGCGTTCAGGTCCGTACTACTATATATGAGAGAGATTTAACAACGAGGAGGTGAGTGAGGTGATCGATCGCCTCAAAATTCTCTTGTTTTTTCATAGGCACACGCATATATATATATATAGTAGTATATAATTCGTAGAATAATTTATTTATTCATCAGTTTTATACCCGGAATGCGCAAGGTTCATTGCAATTTTGAGGCACATACCATCTCTAGTTACCAAATAAGAATGCCATGGACAATAAGAAAATGTTTGTATTAAAATAATAAAATAATTTTGTGATGTTTAAATCGGTAAGCATACCCTTTTGAACATAGGGGCGGAGGATACAAATAGGGGCGTAGGATACGAGCTCAACGAGGTGGTTCGACTAAAGTTCGGCGAGCGATTTGACTAAAGCAAGCAAATAGTTCGAGTGGCTTGCTTTTTCTATTTGTGTTTTTAAATTTTTTAACAAAAAATCAGAGCTCAAGCGTCAAGCCTAGAAAACAAGTCGAGTTTGGCTCGATTACAGCCCAACTCGGGCGGTGGAAACTCCATCAATGAGGAAGACATCGGACATGCTCATGTAAACCGATTCAATCTCAAAGTCATTGTTAGTCAGAAGCAAGGCTTTTTTTTTTTTTCAATTTCTTACACTGTAGGGAGCCTCAGTATTGATATAGATAAATAAAATTTAATATTTATTATAGTTTCTTAAGGCCCACATTTATGAATGATGGGATATGAGCCATAAACTAATACAGTAGAACCTCTATAAATTAATAACATCGGGACCAGTAAATTTTATTAATTTAGAAAGATATTAATTTATCAAAAAATTAATATTATTAATTCAAATAGAAAATTTTAAATTCAGCTAACTTATATGTTTCTTAGAAACTCTTGGCAATAATTAAAAAGATTAGGCTAAAAATTCAACTAGATTATGCTAATTTACAGTTGTAATATTAAGAATTTAATTTATATTTTTATGGGATCTAATATTTGTTAAGAAATTTTTTGAAAAATTTATTATCTTATTATATATCGAATTTGATGATTTTTTTAAAAGGGCCCAAGTTGGGACCATAAGATCTTATTATTTTAGAGAGTTTATTAATTTATAGAGTATTATTTTATGGAGGTTTTACTGTAATTTTAAAATCCAAAATAGCCTCCAAAATTTTGGGCCCTCTCTAACGGGCCTGGATCACAAGCCCAAATCCGATACTGTTCAGAAAATTTGAACTTAACGTCGCATCCCCTCCATAGACCTCAACTGTTATCTACTACTAAAAACGCATAAAGTGATAAAAACTCTTATATGGAAGGAAAAAATAACCATATGTAAATACCTCAAACTTGGGAGGACACACGTTTAGTCATAATCTTATTGCCATCTTAAACCTCGGTCAATTTAGTTTTTAGTTTTGGGAACACGCGAGAGCATATGGTCAATGTTTAGTCCGTCAAAGTCCTCATTAATTATCTTTTTCTTCTACCTAAACACACATTACAATTATATAACCGAATTATTAAATCCAAAATAAATTATAGTAAAAATGATAAAAAAAAATATAAGATATAATAATAAATTTACTTCTTTAACTTAGTTTGAAGCTGATAAACGTATTCTTTGTACGTTCATCTCTATTATAATTACTTTGAACTTGGGCGTATTTGAGTCATTTTACATTATTACTCAAGTAGTTACACAAGTTTATGATTTTATTGAGTTAGTATTTTTAACATTTTTATTTTTAGACTTATGATCTTTTGAAGACGATTTTTCTTTCTTCACGCTTTTCAGAATGATATTTTCTTTTGGAGAAGATGCGTGAGAAATGATGCTTGAGATGGAGGAAGCTTTGCGATTTTCCATCTATTTTTGGAATTTAGTCTTTTCACTTTCAAAATTCTCTCTTTCTTTATCTAAGGCAATTCGTAATTCCTCTATTTTCTTAACTATAGGAGGGATGTAGAGAGATTTTCAGAACGATGATGTTGAACTTCCTCATTTTTAGAATGATCTTCAAGAAAATTAACAGTTTCAAGGCTCCAGCCCTTGCGAGATACCCAAGTTTTGTCGCGTTGATTCAGTTCGATGTATGAAAAGGGTATTTCTGCCCTTGTACTGGCTTGTCTCTTGGCTTCTTCTTCATCAAATATTACTTCTGAGTTGGTAAAGTTCATAAGAGAAGTTAGTCCGAGACCCATATACGAGATATCATAAAGTTGTTTGCAATCAACTTTCTTGAGGTTATGTGGGTTCTCATAGCCTAAGCCATACCTATAGTCATTGATTCTAAGTCATTGTGCTGATTCAAGAATATAGTTTGATCAGTATGTGCCCTTTTCACAACGAGATCTTCTAACTTCTTGATTTTAGTATACAGCTTCTTACGCTCATCTCCTAAGAGAGCAAAGTTATTCTCCACCGTTACCTTGGCGGCTTGACAGGCATCTAGGTCCTTCACAAGTTCACAAACCTTAGTATTCGATTTATCTAATTCGGCTTCTAGATTAGTGATCTTGGAAGTTGCTTCTGTTAATCTACAATTGAGATTAGCTTTCTCATTGAGATTTCTAATCAAGCAATTATAGTTATTTTCTAGCATGTCTTCTAATTCGTTCACTTTCGAGGGACAGTGGATGACCCCATGCCCGAAGAGCATCAGGAGGACGTTCGGCATTTTCTACAATCAGCTTCGGTGGATCTAGTTTTGATAGAAGACGAAGAACTTCAGGAAGGTGAAGACCATGAACAGATTCGCCAAGGGCTTTCAGAGCTTATAGCACAAAGATAGGATACTCCTCCAAGACAAATGCCAGGATCCGTTCGAGTCGAAACGCCATGGGAAAACGTCCAAATAGAGATTCCCTTCCTAGAAGAAGTTCGAGAACACATTTGGAGATCACCGAACAAAGTCAAGAAGCCGAATGAGTTCGATAAATAGATGTACAAACATTGTGCTTAAAGAGAAGATTTTAGAAATTGATCCGAAAGGTTTGCAATTCGATTTCTAGAGAGAGTACACTAGAAATCTTCTTACTCTAAGCGAAATTCTCTCTCGAGCTCTCAACGAAGGTTTTCGATCGAAACTCGTTTCTCAATAATTCTAATCGATAAACTTAGAATTCATGTCTAGGATCATAGAGTTGATTAATTAGGACCTAACAACTTGCGAGGTTGTGAATCCCTCACGACTGTCAATGCCCAGCAGTTGCACTTCGTTGTCAAAGACCGAATGTCGCCGCTGACCCATGTTCAACCTCGAACAAAGCGGGCCTAGCAAACTAGTGACAAGTCAGGACCCCGAAGCCAACTCTGTCAAAGACCCTTCGGTCAAAGATCCATGTATACTAATATAGTCAGTCGATCGATCATTGACATCAATGAGTAATTAGCCATGTGATCGTTGATTACGAGTCGTGTCCAAATATAGTTCATGCCCGATTCAACTCATATCAATGTTACGACCTCCCACTTCCCAAGTGAATAGTTGGCACGACCATTTAGGAGTCGTCAACAAATAAGTCATGATCGACACTCAGCCACCCTACTGAGGTCTAAGACTTATGGACTAATTTAATATATGAGAATAATAGCTCACCGGTGCCCCCTCTCTCATGGTGGATTTATGGGCCGAATAAGCTTAATAAGTAGGGGTCTTCAAAAGTCGGTTAACCGACCGAAAAGCGAAAGTTCGGTATGAACTGAATACCGACCGAATAGGTTCGGCTCGGTTTTCGGTTCTTAAAAATGGAAAACCGAAAATTTCGGTTTTTTCAGTTCGGTAATTCGGTTAACCGAATAAAAACCGAAATATCGATTTATCCTCTCAGCCCATATATGATATAGCCAAGCCCATCATACAATATTTTATATGCCACTTGGGACTTGGTTTGGCTTGTAATAAACCTAGATTTATAAAATATTTCTTTTATTGTTTTCCCATTCCCCAATTCAGACATATCGTCTGCAGTTCAAAACATGAAGCAACCTAGGGCAGCTGAATAACTCCAAATCGCAGAGGACAGGGAAAACACAACATCATCAACGCATCCGCACAATGAGATTGAGATTGATCTTTTTAATTTCACTTGGTTGTTGCTTATTATCGGTCGAATTTGGTCTTAGGACATCAATTTTTTTAATAGTTCAAGTTCGGTTTTTCGGCAATGAACCGAAAAAACCGAATTATATTCGGTTTTTATCGAAACCGAACCGATTACCGATTAAGTTCGGTTCGGTATTCGGTTTTAATATTCCCGACGGTTTTTACCGAATGAACAGCCCTACCAATAAGACCGATCAGAGCAAATCTTTTCCCCATTATATACCGAATGAACAGCCCTACCAATAAGACCGATCAGAGCAAAACTTTTTTATTCTCTCTTCTTTCTCATTTACCATTTGGTTTTGGTGTAATTACGTGTCAGGCCCCAAAACATGTTTTAAAATAGGTTCCAGACCCCTGTCAGAAAATTCATAGTTTTAAGGACCTAATTTTTATCAAATCTAGAGATAAGGACCTAGATTTACACAGGTATTATAAAGTGTATATGAACAGGTATCGGATGATCGTTTTGTGTTATTCAGAACAATAAAGTGATACTGCATAACAATGAACTGGTATTGGAAAAACAATGAAGTGTTACTGCTGACAATGAAATGGTACTGCAGAACAATAAAGTGGTACTGCAGAACAATGAAGTGGTACTGCAGAACAATGAAGTGGTGCTGCAGAAATCGAATCCTTAAAACTATGAATTTTCTGACAGGGGTCTGAAACCTATATGAAACTTATTGGAGCTGAATTATAAAGCCCCTTATATTTTACTATTATAAGTTATGGAAGACGTGACAAACGCGTACAATACAATGCGTACACAATACTCTGTTTCTGTTGCACCAATAGTGAATGTTTGGGCCGATTAAGCCCACCTTTTGGCCCAATAAGCCCAAACCTTATCATCATTGGCTTGCTGGGAAGTTTTGGCGCGAATGCCATTCCACCGATGGCACACCCGCTAGAAAAAACCCCAACCCTAATATATACCACAGCAGCCCTAACCACTCACCATCAGCAATCAATCTCTCTAGAAATCAGATTCACAGTTGACGAGATGAGCTCCAGCAATCTCTCAAGGAGCTCCTCTTTATCACGAAGAAATCAACGCCCTATGTCGATTGGGGCGATTCGCCGAGCTGCGATGAGCCTGATTGAACCCCGACCTGCACAGCAAAAGGATGACATGGTTGAGCGCGTGGTGGAGAGCAAGAAAAAGATTTTGAAAATTGGTGGCGATGCTGAGAAACTTCCGCAAAAGTAGGTGTTTTTCCTTTTTTTTGGGGGGGGGGGGGGGGGGGGGGGGGTTGTATTACTTGCCGTCTCTGGTGCAATATCTGTTTTGACATAATAATTTGGGTTCGAATTGAAGATTGATCGGATAGAATATCGCTCGATTCGCTTACTAGATCCGAAGGGTTTTGGTTTGTTAAACTTCAGCTGACTGGCTTTTATTTGTTCCTACCTGTCAAATCGATGAAGTTGGCTTTAATTGTTGTGCTAAATGTATTGTCTAGGTCTCATGTGAATTTGTTTGTCGTGAAATTTAGGTACGAGTTATTGGATACATTCTTCAACAGCTTGGATAGCTCAATCAGATTGTTGCAGCTCACTAGAAAGCCCACAACTTTTAGTAACATTGCCGACCAAGTAAAGATATTAACAGAAAGGTTCAAATCTTCCTTTTTGGATACATATGATGCTTTTCTATTTCTGACATGGTCTTCAAATGCTATTTGATTGTATCAGGAGGTTTTTGCAGAGCCATTTAGCTCAGTTGAAATATATCTTGCCCGAGGCAATTGTGATAAAGAGAATCCTTCGACGCGAAGAGCAGACTCACTGCATGCTGCCTGATCTTTGTATTCAGCTTGACCTCGAAGCAATAAAAGATATCAGAAGTAAGAAGAAATCGTGTAAGCACTCTAAGCTTAGGGAAGTTTTCCACAAACGATTGTTGGATTTTGTAAAATCACACCCCGAGGTACTTACTGATCCTCATCCCCCTCATACTTTCGATTTATGCATGTCCAGCGTACATTCTGATCACTCATGTTTTTCGAATCTTGAACATTGTATACATTTTCTATCTAATCAAGATATTACATAATAACTACGTTTGTAATTCAGGGAGATGAGGTGCCAGAAAAAGCATTGCCTGATGGACCGCCCATTGGCAGTGCAACTGATTTCAGATCATCCTTGCAAACACCTTCCTCAGCATCACATTTCCCTCATTCCTTCAAAAGAAGCTTCTCACTTCTTCATCCCAAAAGTTCATGCCAGCCCATTACTTCCACTAATGAATCTGTTTGTAATATCTCCACTCCGTTGAAACCTTTGACTTGTATCGAGAATGATCAAAGCTCTGCTATGCTGCTGAAAACACCTGTCGAACTTGCCTTAACGCCAGCGAAACTAAATTCAGTGCTCAACACACCCAAGAGATGTGAAAAGAAAAGGGATGATGATGATGAGCTTCTTACATCCCCTAGAAAGTTACTGAGGCGGCGACCACCCGCTAATCGCCCCTTGAAGTTCGATACGCCCGTGAGAAAAAAAACAGCCTCTTCATCTGATGGAGATATTTCTGAAGTCCTCGATGAGCATCTCGTACGATCTGTAAGCCCACATTGAAACTCTGACTTTTCGTCAGACTGCTTGCAAATTTTAAAGGTGTTGTTGTTCTACTGCAGATACAAGAAAAGGAGAGGATAGCTTTAATGGAGCAAGATCCAGCGTTCTCACAAGCAAGGGATCGTCAGAAGATGATTTCCACGTTGCCAAAGATGTTCGACATGATTCGCTTTTTCTTTCAATCGATCAAGCGTACTGTTTTGCCTAAGGAGGAGCTGCTAGAGGCAATGATAACGGGGAATTCCGTAATTAGGGACAGAAGTAAATCCCCTCTTTCCTTCTTATCTATTAACTTTAATGCTGTTTGCAAATTTGCGATTACTTATCTCGTCTTCTCATTATTTCGTTTTATTTATTTTTTATTTCAGGTGAAGTTGTGGATCATTTGAAGTTGCTGCAAGAAATCGTCCCTGAGTGGATCTATGAGAAGTCGGCATCTAGCGGAGAAGTCCTTGTATGGTAAGTAATCCCTTTGCCTTCAAGCAGAATTCTTGATTGATTGTCATAGAAATGGGCATATATCTGTTGTGAAATGTGATGTTAATTTTGTCTAATATCTCACTCATATGTGCTTTTATGTGAAGTGTGAATGAGGACTCGAGCCCTGCTGAGGTCATACGCAAGAGAATAGCAGAGGTAAAGTGACTAATGTATGTCCCTTCGTTAGAGGTTTCTTAATCACTTGGCAAATCGATACGAGCTTGTAATAAGTTTTTAAGTTCGAGTTGCTTAGGCAAAGTGATGATTCATTGTTCTTCCCTTTGTAAGAGAATTCTTAATCATTTTGCAAATCGAGCTTGTAATTATACCTTAGTTCGAGCTTGCTTTTCTGCAAGTCAGCCCTTGTCTGTTTTCACGTTCTTTAATTTGATCGAAATACACTAACCTCTCAAGTAACTTGATTATTGTACTAACTATTAGAAATTAATTATGGTGTCCTCTAATTCCTTAAGTATTGGGTTTATTTTGTAATTAGTGGGTTATTAGTAGTTTGAGGAGACTTATGTAATTATGTACAAGTTAGGTGACTGGCTTTAATATACCAACTACTTGTGGTATATAAAGCTCAAACTTACCCTAATTAGGGTTTATCAAAAGAATTTCAAAAGTAAGTCACCTTGTACTTTTTCTTAGAAAAACACACTAGCACACACTCAAGGTGTTTTTAAACAAGCATTTCTTTTGATTTTTGTTTGATAATATAAGGGTCAACAAGTGGTATCAGAGCCTTACGTGGATCGATATCTTCGATTTGAATCCAGTTTCGCTCGATTCCGACGTGATTTGAGGAAGATTTTGTTTGAAAACTCATTTTCTTTTTTTCTCTATTTTGGGTGTTTTCAAATCATTTTCACTGATTTCTTTCTCCTAAGACATTAGAAAACTGATTATGAGTATTTTTCTGGTCTTTCACGTCGATTTCCGTCAAGTTTGAGTAGGATTCGAGTAAAAACGAGTCTGAAAATATGTTTTTTCTGGGTCTGTTCATCACTTTCCGGTAGAGACCTATAGAACAGTACTAAGAAATTAGAAGGTTTCGGCCGAAGCGCCTCACTGTGCATAATTTCGCCCGATCACAGTCTCGACGAATTTCAGTCTTTTTGACCTTGTCGCCCATTCCTCATTCCTGTAGATCGAATCGCCCTATTTGCTACAGTACACAGTTGTGATCAACCGAAACTCCCCATTTCCAACTTAGACTGAAACGCCCGATGCTCTAATCGCTCGATTGGCTACAGTACCCGACTTTAGTCATTCGAACTCCCAATTTCCAATTTGGACCAAAATCGCGCGAAACAAAGCATCGATCATCGCTATTGCCCGATTCACGACTCTGAATTAAAATCGCCTGAATACAAATTTCTTGAACTCTGTCACCCGATTCAATTTGTCGCCCGATTCTAGCACTTTGAAAGTAAATCCTTATCGCCCGATTTTGATTTCCTAGGACCCGAATCGAACGATTCTCAACACTTAGGACTAAAATCGACCGAACTTGCATCTATAGGACTAGAATCGATCAATAGTTAACACTGAAAAATTAAGTCGACCGAATTTGACTTCTTAGAACTCAGATCGCCCGATCCTAAAGCCTAAGGCAAAAATCATCCGACTTTAACACACGACAGACTAAATTAAGTGAACTTGTGTATTTTGATTCAAAACTCAAAATCCTTCAAACTTGACTATTATTGTTCGGAACTAAACATTTCATTTCGCAGATCTATTTCGCGTTAACGATCATTACCAAACAACCGTGCTATTAGCAATCATGGATGGCCTTGCTATTGGTTCTGACAACCGTGCACCACTACTAAGATGGGGGAGTACGACATTTGGAAGCAGCGCTTCATCAACTTCATAGAAATCAAGGATGTAGACATCACCAATGACATGCTTTCCTTCATTTTTTAGGGCCCCGCTCAATTTTGGACCATCATTCCTGCTCAACCCGATGCAGTTCATCCTATTCCAGAGCGAAGAACTCCTAAGGATCCAAGTCGATACAATGACGCGAGAGAGCACGAGCCAGAGCGGACAAGCTTGCTCGACACTACGTTCTTCAGGCTCACTAATATTGTTACGACATTATATCATCATCAACGTCATTTGTTGAAATTCAAGGCCTCGACTTTTTGGGTATCATACAATCGTGACCACAAAAACCTCTTCGTCTTTTTTGAAATTTTTTTGAGTTGTGATATGCTTCAAAATCCAACCGTTTACTTAAATTAAACCAAAAGGGACAACATTCGAGACGAAGCGGTCTTCTTTCCAAATCTATATGAAATAAAGGGATACAACTTTTTTTGTCCCTTATATCCTCATTCAATCGAATATGAACTTGTGTTATACTTATCCAAGATGGGATTAATTCCCGTCTCAGTTCTCGTCCAATATCGATAGTCAATATCTCAAGTGGATTTGGATAAGAAACATTCAATTATAATGTCTCGGCCAACGATTATTAGGTCAAGAAAATACCTCCTTGATTTGGTTGCAGACAAAACTATGAGTTGACTTAAACTTACGTTATTGACCACTAAAGTACAAACGCCCATGCAAGTTTTCTTACCACGTTGACGTAGAAAAATTGGAGTAATTGGACCCATTTAATTTATTTCTAATTCAAGAAAATATGTGATAAACGTATTTTCTTACGTTTATATTTGTTAGATTTAAGTCGTTTGTATGATAATTGAAGTCGTTTTGATTATTTCTGCACTATAACATGGTTTCACAACAAAATAAAACGTTTTACGGCAGTTTGCGACAGTTTCGTATTTCTCAATGATCACGGGGTAAACGATGTCCGATGGACCTGAAATTTTAACCATAGATAGAGGACTCGTTAATCTTGAATCTGACCGAACGGATTTTCAATCCGAGGTCTAGAATGGGAGATATGAATTTTTGAATGTGCTGCTGTTTTGCAGAAAATTAGTCACGGCCGTGAAGCACTTGTACGAAGCCGTGAAGCGCACCAGAGAGCCATTTTCTTGCCCGATTGTGTCACGGCCGTGAACATTGACCAACCAGGCCGTGAAGGGTGCTTCATGGCCGTGAAAGGGGGTGTTTGAGGCCGTGAAGGCGGGCAGAAACCCATTTTCTAACCCCGAGCGCTTCACGGCCGTGAATGGTGGCTACCGAGGCCGTGAACACGGGCAGAGACGTGTTTCTCTTCAAGATTTAAGTTGTCACGGCCGTGAGGATGCATATACGAGGCCGTGAACTTTTCCATGGCCATATTAAAAGTCAAAGCACGCAACAAAAGATGACTTTAGCTCATTGAGGACGAATTTTGGAACCAACTTGGGAGAAAAATCACGTTTGGGACCATATCTCTGCATAAGACAAGCCATTCAATTTCATAAGACATGAAATCAGTTTTTGGGGGCTGCATATACGGCTTGGAGGCTAAAGATCTTTCAAAATTTCAACTCATTGGTTTCTACGTTGAAGAGAAGAGCAAAAAGGAGATGGTGATACACTTCTATAAAAGGGAGCCAATGTAATAAGAAGAGAGGGGGAGGTACGTGAAAGACCACTCTAAGCTCATATATACATATACATAGTCACATACACGTTTCCATTCTAAGCTCCAAGAACACAACATTAGTTGCTCACCAAGTGCTCGATAAAAGTCCTAAACGAAGAACGGGATTAACTTCGAAGTCGAATTCAGGGAAGTATTTATGATGTATTCGATGTTAATTATGTGCTTTGTGTGATGATAATGAGTAGCTAAATTTATTGTATTTGAGATGAGATGAACCCTAGCGAGACCGATCGTATGTTTACGTGTATTTGATATATTGCTATTGTTACGACTCGTTTATGAAACATATAATTTTGATTATGTCTATGTGATTGAAATTGTCTAGTTAGCTTGTCATGTCCAAGTGTTTAAGTTAACGAAGTTGGGAAATCGTACGCTACGCTCGAGAGAGGGGCGAACGATTAGACCACTCGTAAACGAGCGGAATAAACTCATCGCTAGAGATAGGTTGAACTACCCCGCCGGATTAGAGTCAAATCTAATAGTGGGATTCACCGTGTTTTTAATGCAATCTTCGTTTAAGTAGTTAGGGAAGCTTGCCCGGCTATTTAGTTCGTTGATTAGTTGTTTGCGAGTCTCGTATGATAAGGCGCAGTTTCGTCAGTCGTATGAATTCGTACGCATGTTGTAGGAATCTTCACGGTCTAATGATAGCTTTATTTACGTACACTTGATGTTTGTTCTGGTCGAGCTAGGGGGATTCGAAGTCTCAAATACATTTGTTTCCATAGAGGTTTTCTTCTCCGTGCTACTTTATTAAGTTGTATTTTCTAAGTATCGTTATTTACTGTTTCAACAATCAAACCGTTCGTACTAGGATATTTAAGCAAAAGTTTTTCTAAGTTACATAGTTCTCTTGGGATTCGATACTCGAATACTTGCTACGTCTATGCTATTTCGATAGGTACACTTGCCTGTTGAGCGTAGGATAATTCGTTAGTGTTCGTTTTATTTATTACTCGATCCGCTCGATCAAGTTTTTGGCGCCGTTGCCGGGGAACTATCGATATTAGAGAAACCGTAGTTTATTATTCTAGCTATTTATTTTTAAGTAAAAAATCTTTGTTTATTCATATTTCTTTTGGTCTAGGTACGTGTACGAAGGTGCATGACCCGGAGGAACCCTACACTACCAATAGTGGAAGGAGACCCGGAGATCGAAAGGACTTTTCGACGCAACGTGCGAGAAAACGCAAGGCAAGCCGAAATGGCGACTCAAAATAACAATGAAATGCCATTAGCAGTGCAAGAACCACCGATGAGAGAACTTTGGAGAAAACATGCCGTAGGAACGATTAGTTCGGCGATAGTACTTCCTCAGGTACCGAATAATTTTGAGCTCAAACATCATTGGCTCCAAATGTTGCAGGCGACAGCCCAATACGATGGACTCTCTGAGGAAGACGCTTATCGCCACATCCGAGACTTCTCGTCTGTTACGGACGCAATACGAGTACAAGGCGTAAGCCCGGAAGCCATTCGACTCTACCTATTTCCATTTTCTCTACGCGGCACTGCCAAGGAGTGGTTCAACCTACTTCCCGAACGATCTATTACTACGTGGGACCAGATGCATGCCACCTTCATCAATCATTTCTTTCCACCTTCGAAGGTGCTCAAACTAAAAATGGACCTCACGGCGTTCAAGCAAAAAGAGGGCGAGAACTTGTACGACGTATGGACCAGATTCAAAGCGCTCTTGAACCGATTCCCTCAAACGGGATGACGAAAAGTGAGCAAATTCAGCGGTTCCACGAATCGTTGAACGACCATACCGTACAATTATTGGATGGAGCATGCAACGGAGGCCTATGTAATCTCAGCGCTACGGAGGGCTGGAATCTTATGAGGACTATAGTGCAAATAGTTTTCGACGAGGGAGTTCAAGCAATCGAGGTAAACCTCCGGGGATGTACGACGTCGACAACACCACTGCAATAAATGCCAAGTTCGACGCCCTACAACAACAAATGTCAGCGACTAATCTTCAAATGCAGACCTTGATGAACGCGCTCATGCCTAAGCTAGCAACGAAGCCGTCCGTTATGCTGTTCAATTACAAACTGCCCCGATGACCCCGTAGCTGATGCGCCTTCTCATTCATATCCGACGTATATTCCGCCATGCGCTACATGCGGAGGAAGCCACGACACAACTCGCTGTCCCGCTGCTTTTACAACTGAGCAAGTCGATTACATGGGGAATTACCAAGGTCAGCGAAACTTCGTTCCAAATCGAGCTCATCCGAACCTGGCCTATGGGAATCAACAACAAGCTCCACCGGGATTTCAAGATCAAAGGTCACATGGATACCACGGTGGAAATTCGAAGTTGCCCCTGAAGGTCGCGGTAATAAGCTAGAGGGAATGCTCGAGAAGCTAATGGGAAAGCTCGATTCTCGCTTGGACAATCAAGAGGCACGGTTGCAAAACACCGAATCTTCCCTACGGGCCTTGGAGAAACAAGTTGGGCAGATTGCAGAATCAATCCAACAACGTCCTCTCGGTTCGTTGCCAAGCTACACCGAGATCAATCCAAAGGACCACCACGTAAAGGCGGTAACGCTTCGTAATGGAAGAGAGCTTGAGGAGGTGCAGAAATTAAAGAAGAAGAATGTTGAGCCCGTGAAAGCAAACATCGAGGCCGACAAAGAAGAGGAGACCGTACCTAAGCCACCTGTCAAGGCGTATCAACCAAAAATTCCATACCCAGCGAGACTAAAAAGGGACATTGTTGACGACCAGTTTGGTAAATTTCTCGCAATTTTTAAACAATTACATATTAATTTACCTCTTGTCGAAGCTCTTGCACAGATGCCCCGCTGGGCAAAGTTTTTAAAGGATCTTATCACAAACAAACGCAAGCTCGAAGACGTGTCCACAGTCGAACTACGAGGGGAGTGCTCCGCGATCCTACAAAGCAAAATTCCGAAGAAGTTAAAAGATCCAGGGAGTTTCACTATACCTTGTTTAATAGGGGATCTTGTTGTACATAAGGCATTGGCTGACTTAGGTGCTAGTATAAATTTAATGCCTTATTCGATGTTCAAGAAACTCGGCTTAGGAGAACCCAAACCTACTAGGATGAGTATACAATTAGCGGATAGATCTGTTAAATATCCTAGGGGTATTATCGAGGATGTTCTTGTTAAAGTCGATAAATTTATCATTCCTGCAGATTTCGTAATTCTCGACATGGAGGAAGATGAAAATATTCCTCTAATCTTAGGAAGGCCCTTCCTCGCTACAGGAGGAACTATGGTCGATGTTCGTAACGGAACATTGACATTAACCATAGATAGTGAGAAAGTGACATTTGATATGGCCGAGTCCATGAATAATGCCGAGAAGTTAGATGATAAGTGCTTTTATATCGATGCATGGAATGAATTTTTGTCTTTGCAGGGACTTTCGCAGCCCGATTCATTCAGCTCAAAGCAAGAAATAGAGGAAAACGAGGAAATCCATAAGGAAGAGCCAAACGATGACCTACCCTCGTTGTTGCCCAAGCAGATGTAGATGAGAATGTCAATGAGGAACCAACGATCGAGGTGCAAAAGAGCAGCGAAGAAAAATCGTGAGAAGATCTCGGTCGAGGAACCACCAACGCTCGACCTCAAGCAATTGCCCGATCACTTGGAATACGCTTTCCTAGAGGAAAATGCAAAGCTTCCCGTAATCATCGCGTCAAATCTGGAGAAGGAGCAGAAACTCATGCTCTTAGACACGCTACGAGAGCACAAGAAGGCGCTTGCATGGAAGATATCAGACATCCGAGGAATTAGTCCGACCTTCTGCATGCATAAAATTCTAATGGAGGACGACTTCAAACCGGTGATACAACACCAGAGGCGTCTGAACCCCAACATGAAGGAGGTAGTTAAGGCCGAGGTAATTAAACTGCTCGACGCGGGAGTGATTTACCCAATTTCGGACAGTGCATGGGTGAGCCCAGTTCAGGTAGTGCCGAAAAAAGGAGGAATGACAGTTGTGCCCAACGAGAAAAATGAACTCATTCCGACGAGGACTGTCACGGGATGGCGCGTTTGCATTGACTACCGCAAATTAAATGACGCGACGCGAAAAAGACCACTTTCCTCTTCCTTTTATTGATCAAATGCTTGAACGTTTGTCTGGTCATGAATTTTATTGTTTTCTCGATGGACTTTCAGGTTATTTGCAGATTCCCATTGCACCCGAAGATCAAGAGAAGACGACGTTCACCTGTCCATTCGGGACATTCGCCTACCGACGGATGCCTTTTGGACTTTGCAATGCTCCGGCAACCTTCCAACGTTGCATGATGGCTATCTTCGACAAACTAATTGGTGACGGAATGGAGGTATTCATGGATGATTTCTCGATTTTTGGTGACTCGTTCGAGGTATGCTTATTTAATTTAAAGAAAGTGCTCCAGCGATGTGAGGAAACAAACCTTGTGCTAAATTGGGAGAAATGTCATTTTATGGTAAGAGAGGGTATTGTTTTAGGTCATAAGATATCTTCGAGAGGTATCGAGGTAGATAGAGCTAAAATAGAAACCATAGAACGATTACCTCCACCTTCATCGGTAAGGGCAATTAGAAGTTTCCTAGGACATGCGGGTTTTTATCGTAGATTTATCAAGGATTTTTCTAAAATTACTAGGCCTTTAACTCGTTTGCTTGAGAAAGACGTGCCTTACGAATTTACGCCCGAGTGCATGAATGCTTTTACCATACTTAAGAATAAGCTAATTAATGCCCCTGTTATGGTAGCCCCTGATTGGAGCCTACCATTCGAACTAATGTGCGATGCGAGTGATTTTGCAGTAGGTGCAGTTCTGGGGCAGCGACGGGAAAAAGCATTTTCAGCCGATACACTATGCGAGCAAAACTCTAAATGAAGCCCAGACGAATTACACTACCACAGAGAAGGAGTTGCTCGCAGTCGTGTTCGCCGTCGACAAATTCCGTCCATATCTCGTTCTCTCAAAAGTCATAATCTACACGGATCATTCGGCCCTCAAACACCTCTTCGCGAAACCAGATGCAAAACCGAGGCTTATCCGATGGATTCTGTTACTCCAAGAGTTCGACATGGAATTTCGTGACCAAAAAGGTACCGAGAATTGTGCAGCCGATCACTTGTCAAGATTTGAAGGCGCAGCCCACAAGGTTACCAATGACGAAGTCATCCGAGACCAATTTCCCGATGAGCATCTATATGCTATACGTGAGGTATTCGATGAAACCCCGTGGTACGCTGATTTTGCTAATTATCTTGTCGCTAGGATCATGCCAAAGGGATACACAAGTCATCAGAGGAAGAAATTCTTCTCAGACTTGAAGTATTATTTTTGGGATGATCCGTATTTGTTTAGGGTTTGCGCGGACAAGATAATCCGGCGATGCGTGTCTTTTCCCGAGACGGTTAAAATCTTGAGCCATTGTCATTCGGGGCCATGTGGAGGACATTACGGAGGTAATCGAACTGCACAAAAGGTACTCGAATGTGGTTTTATTGGCCTACGATTTTTAAAGATGCTCAAAAATACGTAGAGGAATGTGATAGGTGCCAACGGACAGGTAATATTTCTAAGCGAAATGAAATGCCTCAGAATTTTATTCTTGTGTGTGAAATATTTGACGTATGGGGCATTGATTTTATGGGTCCGTTTCCTACGTCTTTCAAAAATCGATATATCCTAGTTGCGGTTGATTATGTTTCAAAATGGGTAGAAGCACAAGCTCTACCTACGAATGATGCTAGGGTAGTCGTTAAATTTTTGAAAACTTTATTTTCGCGATTTGGCTCACCTCGCTGCATTATTAGCGATAAAGGTACGCATTTCTGTAACACTCATTTTGCAAGGACGCTCGAAAAATACGGCGTGAAACATAGTGTTACCACAGCGTACCATCCTCAAGCGAGCGGCCAAGCAGAAGTCGTAAACAGGGAGCTAAAGCGTATACTCGAAAAGACCGTGGAGCACCATAGGCGAGATTGGCCAAGCAAACTGAACGATGCTTTATGGGCGTACCGGACTGCCTACAAAACGCCTATCGGATCCACACCATATAGACTTGTTTACGGGAAATCTTGTCATTTACCCGTCGAGCTAGAACACAAAGCATATTGGGCTCTAAAGAAACTTAACTTTGATTTGAATCTTGCAGGTGAAAAGCGAATGTTGCAGGTCAACGAGCTCGACGAGTGGAGACAAATGGCATACGAGAATACCCGCATCTACAAGGAGCGTACGAAGCAATATCATGATCGGAAGATCATGAAGCGGGAATTCCAAGAAGGCGACCAGGTCTTGTTGTATAATTCGCGGCTGCGATTATTTCCGGGCAAGCTAAAGTCGAGGTGGTCGGGTCCATTCACGGTGACCCGAGTGTTTTCCTACGGGACGGTCGAGATCACACACCCAGAAAAAGGGACCTTCAAGGTGAACGGGCAGCGTCTCAAGCATTACTTTGGCGGTGACATCGAAGCGCTTGGAAAGGAAACGATTCACCTCCTCAACACCATACAACGCTAAAATCCTCCGAACTATGTCTAGCTAAAAGACATTAAAGAAAGCGCTACTTGGGAGGCACCCCAAGCCTATCCTATGTTTTTTCCTTTACTTTCCTATGCATATTAGTTTTCATGATTCTGGTTTCGATGATCGCAGGGAACTCAAAATCTCAAGTGTGGGGAGGAGTCGTACAAAGCATGCACACCGGACTATTCAGGGAAGTTTGCTTATCTATTTATTTTCTCTTCCTTGTGTTATATAATTGTTACGTTGAGGGCAACGTAAATCTTAAGTGTGGGGAGGTGACTTTCTGCGAAATTGATGCAAACATCTTATATGTGCATGACTTGATTTTTGGTATAAATTTTTTCGAAAATTGGCGTAAACTTTTTCGAAAATCATGTTTCCTTCAATCAAAGGGTGATTTCATGTTAGAAATCTTGTGAGTAATTAGGATACATATGCGAGTCGACTTCTTTCTTACATAGATGAACTTGGCGATACCTGAGAGATTCGTACACATAACCCTATTTTTGTGAGATTTTTGAGCTTACAAGCTTTTCGCTCATTTCTTTGGTTGTGTGAATCATGCTTAGTTTATTTCTCTTCAGAACTTGCTTGTGTATTGCGTTTCGAAACTACTTGACGTGTGATTGCGTGAAAATGAGGAAGGCATTAGGAATTCAGTCCATAGCCAAAGTATCCGACCACGCTTGATCACCGTAGTTAGCCACTTTGAGCCTGAGCCTTTTATTTGTAAAAACCGGATTATAAATTGCCGACCCTGTTTAAGCCTTCAGACAGAAACCCATTGGAGCGATAGTAGAAGTGGAAGTTGATTGCCGGACTTAAGAAGCGCAAACCCGTACTTAATTTCCGAGCTTATGTTCAAAAAAAAAAAAAAAAAAAAAAAAAAAAAAAAGAAAAAAAAAAAAGAGAGAAAAAAAAAGGTTATATGACTAAGAACCCTTCCTCCGATAATCTTTCACTCTCGAAACCATTTACCTATTTCCTAGATCGAGAGTCGAAAGAAGAAGGGCTTGTAAAAAAAAAAAAAAAAAAAAAAAAAAAAAAAAAAAAAAAAGAACGACGGATTTGGCGCATTCGAGATGATGGCATGATTCCGACACGACTACAGCTCATATCCTTTTTACGCTTATTCCTGCATCTTACCTATCTTAACCATGTTATAACCCGGTAAAGACCTTCCGATTCACGTTTGAACATTGAAAGTGGTAGATTTACGAATCATTTGCAAGCTTATGGTAGGGATTAGATTAGTGCATGACCCGAGAGATATCACCGACATCTTAACCTATACACTTAGTGATTTGAGTGAATCTTTGTGAGGTACGGATCTTGATAGGTATTTCTAAGGAAGTCGTGTGGTTAGTTGTTCATTTATAATATGCTTTCCGACTTTACTTGCATTATCTCCTACGTGATTTCATTCTTAATTGATACGTTGCATGATTTTATACTTTATATGCCATCATCTCATTTATTTGCTTGAGGACAAGCAAACTCTTAAGTGTGGGGATATTTGATAAACGTATTTTCTTACGTTTATATTTGTTAGATTTAAGTCGTTTGTATGATAATTGAAGTCGTTTTGATTATTTCTGCACTATAACATGGTTTCACAACAAAATAAAACGTTTTACGGCAGTTTTGCGACAGTTTCGTATTTCTCAATGATCACGGGGTAAAACGATGTCCGATGGACCTGAAATTTTAACCATAGATAGAGGACTCGTTAATCTTGAATCTGACCGAACGGATTTTCAATCCGAGGTCTAGAATGGGAGATATGAATTTTTGAATGTGCTGCTGTTTTGCAGAAAATTAGTCACGGCCGTGAAGCACTTGTACGAAGCCGTGAAGCGCACCAGAGAGCCATTTTCTTGCCCGATTGTGTCACGGCCGTGAACATTGACCAACCAGGCCGTGAAGGGTGCTTCATGGCCGTGAAAGGGGGTGTTTGAGGCCGTGAAGGCGGGCAGAAACCCATTTTCTAACCCCCGAGCGCTTCACGGCCGTGAATGGTGGCTACCGAGGCCGTGAACACGGGCAGAGACGTGTTTCTCTTCAAGATTTAAGTTGTCACGGCCGTGAGGATGCATATACGAGGCCGTGAACTTTTCCATGGCCATATTAAAAGTCAAAGCACGCAACAAAAGATGACTTTAGCTCATTGAGGACGAATTTTGGAACCAACTTGGGAGAAAAAATCACGTTTGGGACCATATCTCTGCATAAGACAAGCCATTCAATTTCATAAGACATGAAATCAGTTTTTGGGGGCTGCATATACGGCTTGGAGGCTAAAGATCTTTCAAAATTTCAACTCATTGGTTTCTACGTTGAAGAGAAGAGCAAAAAGGAGATGGTGATACACTTCTATAAAAGGGAGCCAATGTAATAAGAAGAGAGGGGGGAGGTACGTGAAAGACCACTCTAAGCTCATATATACATATACATAGTCACATACACGTTTCCATTCTAAGCTCCAAGAACACAACATTAGTTGCTCACCAAGTGCTCGATAAAAGTCCTAAACGAAGAACGGGATTAACTTCGAAGTCGAATTCAGGGAAGTATTTATGATGTATTCGATGTTAATTATGTGCTTTGTTGTGATGATAATGAGTAGCTAAATTTATTGTATTTGAGATGAGATGAACCCTAGCGAGACCGATCGTATGTTTACGTGTATTTGATATATTGCTATTGTTACGACTCGTTTATGAAACATATAATTTTGATTATGTCTATGTGATTGAAATTGTCTAGTTAGCTTGTCATGTCCAAGTGTTTAAGTTAACGAAGTTGGGAAATCGTACGCTACGCTCGAGAGAGGGGCGAACGATTAGACCACTCGTAAACGAGCGGAATAAACTCATCGCTAGAGATAGGTTGAACTACCCCGCCGGATTAGAGTCAAATCTAATAGTGGGATTCACCGTGTTTTTAATGCAATCTTCGTTTAAGTAGTTAGGGAAGCTTGCCCGGCTATTTAGTTCGTTGATTAGTTGTTTGCGAGTCTCGTATGATAAGGCGCAGTTTCGTCAGTCGTATGAATTCGTACGCATGTTGTAGAATCTTCACGGTCTAATGATAGCTTTATTTACGTACACTTGATGTTTGTTCTGGTCGAGCTAGGGGGATTCGAAGTCTCAAATACATTTGTTTCCATAGAGGTTTTCTTCTCCGTGCTACTTTATTAAGTTGTATTTTCTAAGTATCGTTATTTACTGTTTCAACAATCAACCGTTCGTACTAGGATATTTAAGCAAAAGTTTTTCTAAGTTACATAGTTCTCTTGGGATTCGATACTCGAATACTTGCTACGTCTATGCTATTTCGATAGGTACACTTGCCTGTTGAGCGTAGGATAATTCGTTAGTGTTCGTTTTATTTTATTACTCGATCCGCTCGATCAATATGTCAGCATGAAGTTGCTGACATTTGGAGGGTTCATTTCATTGCATCTCGCATTTTAAATTTACTCATTTCTGAGTGCCACGATACGAAGTATTTGCATGAAGTTCAAATGGAGATTTAAATGAATCAACGGTTAGTAACTTCATCATAATTATGATAGTTTATAATTTGGTTGATTTGAATAATGAAAAACTAGATGGGATGATTTAGTCTGTCGTTGCATAACCTTTCATCAGCGGGTAATTACCAACAATTTCTCCATCTTCTAGAAGGAATAGATATAGCATGTAAGAGATTAGATGGCCAAATAATTAAATGGCTTCACATCATTATCATAATTTTTTATGTTTAAACGTATTTTGACAGGAAAGTAATTCATTTATCATTTGCGTATTGCTAAATACTTTCATGCATATCCATGAACTTGAACTGTATTGAATAATGCTTAAATATCACAATTTGGAAAAGGAAAAACATATGCAACGGATGGAACAATAACGTGAAGCTCTACCACAAGAGTAAGTAGCCAGTCATTTAGGTTTTCCTTGTGGATATTAGGAAAATATAGTTCATACGAAAATACGCATAATAAAACAGTATATATATATATCTATACTTATATTAATGCTCCTCCGCAGGAGTTAAAAACCGTTCAATTTGGTGTATCAATCGGCCAATCAGAATTTTTCTCAAATTAATAATTAACATAAAATAAGAAACCACCCACTACCTTTCATTTATATATTGTCACATTTACCCTTTTATTTTTATTAATAGTTATTTAATATTTAATAAATGATATATATATTATGTAGCAAATGCATATGAGTGTGCAATTTAAACTAATATATCACATATGATCAATCTTGCGTAGGTCATTCATTTTGTAAACATATGTAAAATTCCAAATCGATTATTTTTAGTTGGATGACTTCTACACAAATTCACAAAGAACAAGCAGGATCGGTCACTTTCAAGTTTAACCTTGTAGGAAATATAAGATATATAGCAGAATTAGAAGGGTATTTCGACATCTTGACTTATTCTGTTTTTCTTTTATATATATACATATATATATATATACACACGATAATGAAATAAATACGACAGCAACGACGACGAACTAGGTTGAAAAAGGATTATTTAAAAAAATGGCCTTTGACATCATCAACGTTAAAAAAATAGCCTCCTAAATGATGAAAGACCAATGTACCCTTACTTACTCTGCGTAAAAGACTTTTATACCCTTTTTTAATGGCAATCAACGACAGTTAACGAAAATTACAGCTTTTGACAGAGGTTTACTGTAGAATCTGAAAAAGCAAAAGTAAATAAGAAAGAACCCTTTCACTTCACGGGCCTTTGCTAAATCGATCAAGCTTTCTCCCTTTTCTTCTTCTTCACAGCCGAATTTGAAGCTCAGAATCCATGGCAGTTCAGGCGAGACCCCAAACAGTGAAGGTAATTTTTTTATTTTTCGAAGACCCCGTCCTATACAATCGCACGGGACCCTAAATTTAGGCCGCAGGGTACCCGTGCTTGCACAGGCAGGGGCCCCCTGTCTTGAATCTCAGGGATCCGTGTGAAAGCGCAGGGGTCCTCCCCAATTAACCCGCGCTTTGTCTCGCTAGAACCCGTGCTGGCTAGCGCTGGAGACCTTGCTATGCCGCGCTGGGGACCCGTGCGTGCCAGCGCGGGGACCCTGCGACATAGCACGGGGCCCGTGCTTGCTAGCGCGGGGACCCGTGCTCATGTGCGCTGGAGGTCCTAGCTATGCCGCGCTGGGGACCCGTGCGTGCCAGCGCGGGGACCCTACGACATAGCATGGGGCCCGTGCTTGCTAGCGCGGGGACCCGTGCTCATGTGCGCCGCGCTGGGAACCCTGCGACATAGCACGGGCCGGGTCCCCAGCGCGGCATAGCAAGGTCTCCGCAGCATGGCAGGGGACCGTGCGCGGCGGCCTATCCATAAGCAATTTTCCCGCAGCATTTGTAATTAATTTTTTATTGATTTGTAGGTTCAATGACATGGTATGCGACTTGAACTATTAATTTTGCAATGAACTATAATTGTAAAGCCCAAGTTGTTTTGGTTTTTCAGCATATGAATGAAGCAATGAGAGGGTTCCTGGACATGCAGCAGACCCATACATTTGCGTCGAAGAATGTTGCGTACATGTCTTACGCATTCAAGACATGTATCGAACTCGAAGGCTTCGACAACGGAAAAGTCTTAAATGGGATGCTTTCGTTATGGTCCCATTACGCGAGAGGACTTCAGGATGGATGGCCGTCGATCTCATGGATGAACGCAGATTGCATCGTCTTCCCGTGCAAACGATAGCACATTGGGTGCTATGCGTCGCTGATTGGAGGCAGAAGACGATGACGATATACGACTCCGACGAGTCTTGCGACAAGGACATGCGCAACCTTAACAAAGCATTGCTGCCACTTTAATTAATGATCCAGGCGATATTGGTCTTCATGGGATGTATCAAGACACGGTTTAAGAAATGGAAAGTTGAGCGTCATCCGAGGTTCGCCAAACAGCAAGGAAGGTAAGTTTCATTCGTTATTATTTCATTAAATTTTTTACGACAATTTCTGTATAAGTGTGTAACGTTTCAGGGGAGAATGCGGCGTACATGTGTTGCGAGCGGCAATGAACCTCATGTTTCGAGGTGACGACGTCTCCAATCTGACACAGAAGAAAATTGTAGATTTTAGGAAATTTCTTACAATTTGTATTTTCCGTAAGGACTTTTGTAATTGGTATGGTCCAAAATAGTTGAATATAATTTTTATTTTATTCAAGTGGCCTGCATGGTTTATTTAAATAATTTTTATGAAAACCCTCGCACGTTGTTGGTTACGTTTGTGTAAATTCATCTAAATAAACATTAGTGATGACATGACAAGCAATTATAAATATTTTATTTCTAATGGCATCAAATCGACTGTTATGACACTGACAATATAAAGAAAAAAGTAACATACCACTAATTGACGAATGATTGTTGACTAGTCAACTCACATAAGCATGGAACCAAGCATTTGAGCACGGGTCCCTTGCTTTTAAACTAGGGTCCCCTGCAGTAGTCATTGAGCATGGGTCCCGCGCATCATCTAGCGCGGGTCCACTGCACATGAGCCCGGACCACAGCACATAAGTTTGGGGACCATGCACAATTTTAATATTTTTTCATTAGTATTAAATTTCTTTTTTCGTATGAAGGTTACACTGACAAGGCATTGCTTACACTGACATGCGCAGAAAAAGTGAGTACGTCAGTACAGACAATAATAATTTACCAATGATTGTTTACTAGTCAATAAAAATCCGCACGGGTCCGGTCTGCTGCGCATGGTCCCAAACTTATGCGCACGGTCCCAAGCAATTAAGCATGGGTCCGCGCACATAAGCACGGGTCCCTTGCGTGAGTTCACAGGTCCCTCGCGTGATCGCTGGGGTCCCGCGCATCCATCGCGCATTAGCTTGTGCGGGTCCACTGCGCATGAGCCCCGGACCACAGCACTCATGTGCGGGGACCCTGCGATTATTTTCGCGATTTTACACCATATTAAATAATTTCGAAGTTCGATTCAGCCTCCATACGAATATAATACGTCATATAATATCATAGCCAACAAAAGTATGGTCGTTTTGCATATAAACCCGTGCCTTGCTTTTTATTTTCACACATCGAAAAGGACATCAGACATGACAAGGCATTATGACACCTGCACTCAAAGCTGACATGTTTCAGACAAATAGTTGACTGACCAATAAATCAATAAATAATAACTCTGTCTGCAGACCAATAATTGACTTCAATTAGGGTTTGCAAAATTTCTGCACGGGACCGAAATTATGCGCAGGGACCATGCAAATAAGCACGGGTCCCAGCACATGAGCATGGGTCCCGTGCGTGAAAGCAAGGGTCCTTCGCGCATAAGCACGGGCCCCGAACATCTAACGCGCATGCCCCCAGTCACTAACCATAATTACATTATAAAACCATAATTACGCTAATATAAACAAACTTTCGTTTCATAACAATAATAACTAGGTTCTATTCCATTACAAAACCCTAAATTTAGAGGTTTTACCTCCTACTAAATTCGCCAACAGAAGGCAACTATTTTTCTGTGGTCTTCCACGTTGTTTCTCGCGAGGAGGTGGCAGCATTTCAACACTTCTTTCAATGTGTTCAGACACCGGCCATATAGTACCTTCGTAAGCTAACTTCCAACATCCCAAGTTGTAGTAAGGGTCGACTAGTGAACCACATCGAGGTTGGCATAACCACAAGCAGCAATAGCGTGTGGGCAAGGAATTCGGTCAATGTCCAGCATCTTACAGGTGCACGTACGCAACTCTAGATCGACGACCTCGTTCAAGTTGTGCCCGTATACATTATACGTTAGACGCCCAACTTCCGATACGTGAAATCTTTGCGACCCAATGAAATTCTCGCGGAGGATCGACTCGACCTTCGACGTAAACGACGTTGAATTCGCAGCGATAGAAGCTTCGCATGCTCTTCGATGCTTACTGAACCAAGATGATGTTAATCGGTGAATTGAGCCCAACAATCCTATAATTGGAAGTTCTCTATCCGCGCGTAGAGCCGCATTTATCGACTCTGATCCATTGGTCGTCATGATGTTATATCTCGACTTGGGACAATATGCCCTCGTCCACCGTTCCATGTCAATCTCGGCAAGATATCGACCCGCCGACTTGAATGTTGTACCTAGAGCTTTGTAATGTGCATCGCACTCGGCCTGGTGTAGGCATTCGCTACCCGCCAGAAAATGGGGCACGCACCCTTGTCCGCCGTTTTTGTCTTCACATTTTGCTGAATGTGCCATGCGCAGAAAAACCATGAAATGAATTCGGAAACACAGCAGGGACGGCATTCTTTATACCGGGGTTTCGGTCAGAAATAATGACGAGTTCGTTACTATCCGTACGAAACGACTCAATCTAGTGAGAAACCACGTCCAAGATTCGGTTCCCTCCGAGTCAGAAAGACCCCATGCGAGCGGGTATTGATGGTAATCACCATCTTGCGCCGTAGCAATGAGCAAAACTCCTTTATATTTTCCCTTCAAAAAAGTTGCATCGATAGATACGACTTTCCTCATGTATGCAAATCCCCTAACGCATGCGCCGTATGCTAAGAACATATATTTGAACCTCCTTTCTTCGTCCATCTCCCAATCCGTGATGCTGTCAACGTTTGTTTGCCTCAACGCATCCAAGTAGGCCGGAAGTAAACCGTAACAATCGTCCCTGTTACCAACTAATTCGTCCGACGCTAGTTGCTTCCCTTTCCAAGCCTTGTAGTACGAGACATCTACTCCCTTGTTCTGCATCATCAACATGATTGACTTGGGTGGCGGAATGTCTTTAGGACCGGTGAAATGTTCCAGCAGAACTTGTGATACAACTGACGAACTTCCTTGCCGATGTCTACGGCGACGATGAGAAACCCCGCAGGTGTGCTTGCCACAGTACGTTCTGATTGAGAAAAAAGGGGAGTCCTTGTTCTGTGCAGCTCGTACTCGCCATGTGCATCCTTCGGTTGCGCATTTCGCTACGTACATGGTTTTATTTGACCGGACCAATTTGAACTCGAAACACGCATCAAGGGCGACTTTAGTAATCACGTCCTTGACTTCCTTCTTGTCCCGAAATTCCTGACCAACAAACAGGCTTGAACCATCCCCGAATCCATACGTGCCGTCGTCAGCATGTGGAGAGTTATGCTCCGCCATTGTGACATCGTCATTATCACTTTCCGAAGCATACTGTTCCTCGGGTTGTTCGAACGTATCATCTTCATTCTCATTTTGATTCTCCCACGGTCCGGTTTGATCTTCTTGAAAACCCTCGTATTCAGAACAGTGGTAGTTAGATGTGTCGCCCATGTAACCCTCCACGGGATGGATTTCCTCATTTGCGTCGCACTGCTCTATTAGACCGACATTGAAATTCGATTCATCATTAAGATGAGCTTGTGGCGGTGTGACACTGACAAAGGATGCAGCCTCAACATGGAGCACGGGTCTAGACTGTGGACCACCAAAACCAAGGTATGCACGTATACCGTAGTCATTCTCGATGAAGATGGGTCGTGGGAAATCGTAAACTACGCTAGGCATGTAGCTTAACGTGAGTTTAGAATTCTCGCTGCATAGCGACAAAACCTTCACAATCACATCCTTCACGTTATCTAACGTGCATGTTTCCTCATCGACCAAGATTGATTGCCATCTATGAGTAGGAAGAGGACACCACTTCGAGGTATTGTCCTCGCCAATTATCCACTGACCCTCGACTTGGAACACAATGTTAGTGATCGTCATGATTACATCCTGCAATAGAAGTAAAATTTATTAGAACCGTAGTTTGCAAAACCCTAGTTTGCGAAAACAATAGTTTGCAAAACAATAGTTTGCGAAACCCTAGTTTGCGAAACCTAGTTTGCAAAAACAATAGTTTGCAAAAACACGAAAACAATAGTTTGCAAAAAACCATAGTTGTGTTTGCTAACGTGATTTCTAGGCATAATTAAAGCCTTAACAGCTTCCAAACCCCTAACAGCTTTCGAAAACCCTAACAGCTATCGAAAACCCTAACATATATGCACGGACCCCTGCACCAGCGCATGGGACCCAAGCTCTAGAGCGCGAGACCCATGACTTAGTGCGCGGGACCCATGCCTTAGGACGGCCCATGCACTGATGCGCGGGACCCCTGCTCCAGTGCGCGCGCCCCCTGTACTGATGCACGGAACCCAGGCACCAGCGTGCGGGGACCCTGAACTGATGCCCGGGTCCCGTGCACTAGCGCGCGCGGACCCGTGTTCTAGCGCGCGCGGACCCGTGCTCTAGCGCGCGCGGACCCGTGCTCCATTGCGCGCGCGCACTGCACTGATGTGCGGGACCCCAGCGCTAGCGCATGGGGCCCGTGAACTGATGCCCGAGTGCCGTGCTCTAGCGCGCACGGACCCGTGCTCCAGTGCGCGCGGCCCCTGCACCAGCGTGCGGGGACCGTGTAAACATGCGCGGGGCCCCAGATCTAATGCATGGGGCCCTTGTGGATATATGTGCGGGTTCCATGAAGCATGACCACGAGTTTTGTCTTTCCGACTAGAAATTCAAAATTCTAGTGGCCAAACATCACGTAAATGACAAAATCACGTAATTTGGAGAGTAAAAATTCGTAATTCAAAAAGAAAAAACTTACTGTAAAGAGTTAGAGCTGGGTTTTTCCTTCCAGACTTGTTTCGCAGACTTCGAGTTCGACTTAGTGACGAAAATGAGGCTGTGTTTTTCTTTAGAAACGATGAAGAAGAAAGGATGGATCGATCTGGGTTGGTATAGTAATTATTACGCATTTACACCCATTTAAATGGAGTTTCGTTCCTTTTATATATATACAGAGTATGTATGTATATTTATTTTTCTTTTTCTTTTATTTCTAGTTAATTAACGAAGGTTTAAAGAAGATGGTTAACAGTTAATTAAAATGAAGGCCATTGACCAAAAAAAAAACGTCAACAAGGCTATTTTAATATTGACTGAGTCAAGGGCCATTTTTTAAGTAACCCGTTGAAAAACTTGATGCTTAATCATATTTAAAATTGAGATAGTATAAAACAATAGAAGGCCCCATATCATTGAACCTAATATACTTTCGTAGTTATCTCAATGACGGTCAAATTGTACATTAATAACTTGACGACAAATAAACACGGAAATGGTCCGAATCATGGTTGTTACAACTAAATAAGAAGTATTCATAATATTTTTAATTGGTGAGGAATTATGAAGAAGTCATCAGGTTTCTGGTGTCCGTGAAAATCCACTAACATTCGAAATACGAATTGTCTGGTTGGAATGAATCTTAGGAAAAAAAATTAAAAGTACGAAAATTAGTAAGAGTTCTTTAAAGGCAAAATTATAAAAATGGGTCACTAAGTATACAGTTTTTTTTATTTTGGGTCACTATGTTTGTCAGTTACAAAACTAAGTCACTAAGTATGTATATAGTAACAAAATAGGGTCAGTGGTTACAAAACTAGGTCACTAAGTATGTATATAGTAAAAAAACTAGGTCACTAAGTATGCATATAGTTACAAATTTGGGTCACTAAGTATATATAATAAGAAGCGACCCAATTTTGTTACTATATATATGTATACATACTTAGTGACCTAGTTTTGTAACTGATAAACATAATGACCCAAAATCGAAAATTGGCATACTTAGTGACCCGTTTTTATAATTTTCCCTTCTTTAAAATAAAAATAAAAAAGATTATTTATTTTTTCAGTTGTCTGAAAAAATTGGAAAGTCAAAAAGTAACCCCTCATTTTACTTTCTTACAACGCTCTTGAAAACAAGACACAGCGAAAGAATGAGAGAAAGAGATGATTTCATCAGATTCTTACGGCATTCTTACAATTATTGTCTGTACATACATATCATTCCCTTTCTACCAAGCCCTCCTCTTGCAATTTCTTTCTCCAAGAAACCTCAATCTTGTAGGGATTTTTTCAGGACCAGTTTCAACCCAAACACAGTCCCGTATAAGCTTGTGGGGGTTCCTCCTAATTTTTCTTGCTTAGTCGGTGTGGGACTTTAGATTGCACACCAACAAATCTCAACTCGAATCGCAGGATATTATGATTGCAACTGATTAACTTGATCATCTTCAAGAACCAAGACTTAAGGATTTGGGTCTTCACGCGAGGGAGAAACTTGCTCGATTTGCTTGGTGGAATTCGATAAGGACGATTTGGTAAATACGCTTCCAAGGCGACACCAAATTTTTCACGTGGGATGTTTGAGTAGATGCTATCATGAATGCAAGAAATCCACTTGCCCATTATGTAGATCTTCATTGCAATAGCTTCGCATATATATGTGATCATTCTTATCAGTGATGATCTTTATGACTATTTTTTTATGGAACTCCATGGACGCGGAATTAAAGGCATGAAATAGGTAACGTTTGATGAAGGCTGATCCATCATATGAGTAGTATGTACGTAGATGAGATTATGTAGCATTATTCATTCGTGAACTCAAACTGCCTAAATTAGGCATTAATCGATTTCAAATCTTTAGAACATGTGACATGGATGTTGTCTGATTCTTGACCATATATTAAGGCAAAATTATAAAAATGGTCAAATACCATTTTTTTATTTTGGGTCATTACGTTTGCCAGCTACAAAACTAGGTCGCTAAGTATGTATATAGTTACAACTTTGGCTCACTAAGTATGTATATAATAAGAAAAAAGACGTTAGTGACCCAATTTTGTTACTATATACATACTTAGTGACCTAGTTTTGTAACTGGCAAACATAGTGACCCAAAATCGAAAATTGGCATACTTAGCGATCCTTTTTTTATAATTTTCCCATATATTAATTAGTATTAGCACGAAAAATGGACCTTGTAAAAGTTTTGAAGTACCCTCCAAGAGAGAAAGTTCAAAAACTTTTATGTTGACCTTCAACAATTTTGCATGGGCATTAATAGCATGGTTCTAATGTCCGAACTTTGTTTAGGTTTGGGCATTAGCATGGTTCTATTATCGAGAAGTTGAAGCCTCATTCCCTCACACAATTCCATCAACGAAGAAATATTCCCTCTCTCAACTCTCAAGGATTAACCGGATTAAAAAAAAAACGATAATAAAAATGAAAGAAAAGCAGATTGCCGCAATTCAAATTTCGGATGCACCAAATCCCACGTAAAATTATTACGTTAATCTCCCCAAAAAACGAAGTCCCTCGATATCCACAAACTCCCCACACTACTCCTATAAATACGACTCGAAAACCCTCTTCTCCAATCACCCAAATACTCATACAACACACAACACACACGCACAAACATTCCAAACAAAAAAAATGTCTAGCAAAGACATGAACTTAACCCCAATCCTCCTCATGGGCTTGCTAGTTTTGTCCCATTTCAACACTTGTTCATGCGTTATAACATGCGAGCAAGCCTTCGTCGTACTTCTCCCATGCGTAGGTTATTTAGTTGGAAGAGATCCAACTGTGAGCACTCAATGCTGCCAAGGAGCTAACAAGCTCAACGACCTGGCTAAGACAAAAGCCGACATTAAAGCATTGTGTGTCTGCTTTAAAGGATGCAGTGGAAAAGTTCCATATCGATATTGGTCGTGCTAAGTCTCTCCCTAATACTTGCCATATTAATGTCCCCGTGCCCATTGACCCTAACGTCAATTGCGATAAGTAAGTTGATCTTGTTTAATATAAATATATATTGGTCATTTGTTCATAAGATTAAATTTGTTTGTTTGTTTGTTTGTGTTTACCTTGCAGTTTAGCAGCCAAGTTTAAGCCGAAGTTAGTGTAATTTAAAGCTTAGAGCTTTATTTTAGTTTTTTATTATGAAGAATATGGGTATGATTTGATATACATCTATGTATAAGGATTGAAGTATAGAGTTATTGATCTCCATCACCAATTGAACTTTTTCGATTTTTATTTATACTACGATGTTAAAGTAAAAGGGATAAAACGAGTCTGAATAATCTTATATCATGGACACCAAAATATATGTGTATAAATTTTGAACAAAAGTAGGCCCAAATAGTGGAGAACACATAAGGCAACAACGTAACTCTTCCGAGCAATGGTGTTTTTCATTACGATCTGAATAGATCTTATAGGCATCATCAATTTGTGAACTATTGGTTTCAACAAATCAACCAAGTGGTAGGTTTCGGCTTAAATAATTATGAAGCTCGGCTCAGTTCATCAGTTTATTTTTATTAACTGATTGCTGCGAAGCAAAATATCTTGGCTTATTATTGTCCCCACGACATTAATGAAGTCTTAAATGGTTTATATTAAACTCGCATTAAATCATGACGTGTCCGTTGCAAGGTGATGGAAATTAAATAAGTGGGCAGTCTCAAAATTAATTAAATGGTGTAATGTAAGCAATAAGAGCATCTCCAACCGTACGTCAAAACGCAAAATATGGTGTAAGATTACTCCAATGGAATCCAAAACCCAAACCCAAAATGGGTTTAGTACATTCTCTCTCATACTTTAATCGCATCTATGCGTTTGAAGTAGTTATTATGCGACTGAATTACTGTTAATTGCATTAAAGTCCATTATTATTTCTCTCTCATTATCATGTGTTTGTGTCAGGAAAAATAGAAAATGGCCAGGTCACTTCTCGGCACAAGCTTTACAAAAAGCAGTTCATCACAACAGTGACTCTTATTTATCAACATATGCTTCTCTCTCTTCCTCAGGCCTTGCTTTTACTATTAATTTTCTTAGTTTTTTTTGTGATTATATCTAAAACTAATATTTGTAGTCTAATTTTTAAAGTTAAAAAATATGTGGGTAATATTGAAATTTGTAATGGAAGTGAATATTACAAAAAAGTGTTTTGAGTTTGAGAATGAGTTGAACGGTTGGAGAAGAATCACTGCATTTTGGGTTTGAGTATGCGTTTGAGTTTGAGAATGCGTATCACGGTTGGAGATGGTCTAAGTAGGCAAATATCATGCATCAGACAAGAAAGGAAACTTAAAGATAAGCACCACGTCTTATTTCAATAGCGTGACCAAGTGATAGGATTGGATACATTTATATGTTATATATCAAATGTTTTTGGCATATTTAGATGGTATCATATATAAAAATAAGATACGGACAAGAAAAAGTATGTAGTCAAATAAAAAGCTCGGAAATAAGTGAACTTTTTGCGAGTAACGAGGTTGTCGATTAACCGACTTAGAATATTCGGTTCCCACCTACATATTTACGCTCCGACGCAATTAATTTATTTATGTATTTGTTTATTAATAATAAATTGGCGGTTATATATTTGTTTATTAATAATAAAAAGTACGGATATTTCTGTAGTAGTGTCTATTTGGTCATGCTTGTCATATGCTGAACTGAATCGCGGCATCGTCGTAGTATACGTCGCCAACACACATTTTATATATTTTATGCAGACAAGAAAATACAAAAATAAAATAAAAAAATAAAACCAAAATCATTATAAATACGAAACACGACTCAAATGAAAACGCCCGCCTAACGTGGTCCTTTTCCACCCATACAAAAGTTTCCCAAAACACTCGTTCTTCCTTTTTCTCGCGACACACACAAACACAGAGAGAGTTCTCCTCCCAATTAAATGTGAGCTTCCTCGGCTGATCGTTGTGACTTAATCTTTTGTCAAAGTGCTAAATGGGAGGTGACGCGACGGGGACTACTGCGATCGGAGCTATCGTACCCACCGTGAAGGCGGAGGAGGACGATGCGGCGGCGGAAGGAGGTTTGTCCTCGGCGGCGGAGGTGGATAAGGACATTCTGTGTCCGATATGCATGCAGATCATAAAGGATGCGTTTCTGACGGCGTGTGGACACAGCTTCTGCTACATGTGCATAGCGACGCATCTTCAGAACAAGCGAGATTGCCCTTGTTGTTCGCATTATCTCACGGCGAATCATCTCTACCCTAATTTTCTTCTCAACAAGGTGTGTGTTAATTACAATTTGTTGTTTTATTATTTTATATATGTGAGGAGGAACGAATGTTTGTTGTATGAGAGGAGAAACAAATATTTTCTAACAGAGGGACGAAGCTCTTCTTTCTATTTCTATTTTCTGATACAACCAGATTTAGGCAGATTGCCTTTTTCACTCACTGTACTACACACAAACTCACGAACTCAAACACTCCTTTTTTCTCCTTTTTCTCTTACTTTTCCACACACTCACACACGGCACTTTGTGCCTTTTCTCTCCACTCACCCACTTTCTACTTCATACAGATGCACATATATATAGGTATATATTACACATGATAAGGCAAGAGGATAACAATGAATCATGCGCATATCTCTCCTTTGGCGGCTATAAAATTTACTCTTTTGTTTTTTTCTTCTTTTTTCCAATTCATAGTCTTCCATGATGGCTGTAGATTCATGCGTGATCTTCTTGTATGTTTGTATTGTCTTTATTGTTTGTAGTCAATATCACTTGGGCATTGAGATTAGTCAACAAATTCCCCCCTTAATCTCAATGCCTCGGATCTTTCGTCATTCCTTAAACTTAACTCTCTTCCGTCTGTCGTATGTCGCGGCTCTCCACTTGCCGTCAATAATTTCCTTCGTGATCTTCGCCATTTTTGCCATTTCGTCGTACTCGTCTGTCACCAAAACAGCACAAAAAGTTTACTTCTAATTTTTCTTCTTGGATCGTCTTTGCCCTTCGATTCGGTTCTTCAGCGACGTAATAAATATCATCGTATTTTTCTTTGACCCCTGTGACGTAGTCCTTCAAGCTCGTCACCTCGTCTTTAAAAATGGCAGTGTCGGCTTCATCATGCTTCTTAACAAGCTCCTTCTCATTTATCACCTCTATTGAGACATTTTTTACGAACACATTTTCTAATTTATATTTTACCTCCTCCGCAATTTTTCGGTGGGTTTTGTCGTACTCAAGATTCTTCGGTATGGCGACCAGATATTTCGCCTTCGGTGGCTTGGCCTTCGTTAGCTTCTCAAATGTCTCCTTCACGATTACGTCAGTCGCCTCTTTGTTCGCGTGCTCATCGATCTTATCCGTGACGTCTTTCGCAACTTTTCTGCTATTTTGGTCGATCTCTTTCTCCTTCATATTTTGATTATCGCCAATCCGCTTGGGGACCTCCTTGGTCGTAGTCGCGATATCGTCCACCTCTAATTTTTCGGCGAGCTTGTACTTCTTGTTGCTTCGATTTTCAACTCGTTCATGTAGGCCTCAAGGCTGTCTCTTGCCTTGATCCACTGCTGCACCTCTTTTCTTTCTGGCGCGCTTTAGCCTCGTTGAAACGCTCCATCTCTTTAGGGCTGACCTCATTAGGTTCCCTGATTTTCTGTTTACCGACTTCTTCGCCAGTTTTTCGCATGGCCTCCGTCGTGGCTGCGCCGGTCGTCTCTTTCACGCCGCGCTCCTGGTTATCTCTTCGCATGGCTTTTTCAGCATGCTTGGTTATTTCTTCAACAGCTTCATCGCCGTGTGTTTCTATGGATTTTACGTTCGCCTCTTGGAGTTTATCTTTACTTTCGTCCGACGTCGCATGCATGGCATCGTCAATCTTGTTCTTCATCTCATCGGCATTTTCCGATGTCTTCGCGTCGATCTCCTCGACTTTCTCAGGTGGTTGTCGTGGCGGCGTTTCTTCGACCGCTTCCTCTTTCTCGAGCTTTGAGGGCTCCGCCTCGTAGGTAGGTTCCGTTGGTGGAGTGGTGGTGGATACTTCATGAGTGATATTTTCTTTTATCACTTCAACGACTGCTTCGGTCGTTTTCTCTTCTTTCACGGCCTCTTCGGCCTTTGGAGATTTTCTTCCTTTTCTTCACCTGCGTCTTTCTTTGACGCTCCGCCTTCACCGTGAGTTGGCTCCTCGGCCTTTGAATATGTTTCCTCCTCTTCAGTGACTTCACTGGCTTTCATCTTTGATGATTCGCCTTCTTCTTTTGTCGTCTCGGGTTTTAGTGGTGGTTCGACTTCTTTCTTTTCCACCATCGGCTCAGCGTGATTTTTATCACGCTCGCTCTCCACGACACGAGCTACCTCTTCTCGTACGGGTTCGCCCTCAACGTTCTTCTCGTCCTCCTTCGTCGTCTCAAGTTCGCCCTGTTTTTGTGGCTGAACTTCGTTGGTGCTATCAGCGACTTTATATGCTTTCTCCAACAGATCCCAGGCTTTCTTGGCTTCTCTCGTTGCGCCTATGGCTCCGAAACCGGTAAGATCTAACGCCTCTAAGATGAGAAGGCGCGCGAGACCATTTTCTCTCACGGCGGCTCCCAACGTCTTCCGTTGCGACTTTGTATACTTCGTCGTATCTGGTGAAAATCCATCTTCGATTATTTCCCATAAGCCTTGCGATTTTAGTAAAGCTTTCATTTCGACGCTCCACCTTGCGTAGTTATTTTCGGTGAGTTGCGGGATTAACATGTGGGTAAATAATATCAGCTTTGACACCATCGGCACCATTGGCTCTGTTGGCTCTGTCGGCGCTGGCGACACCATCGGCTCTGATACCATTTTGTTGTTTTATTATTTTATATATGTGAGGAGGAACGAATGTTTGTTGTGAGAGGAGAAACAAATATTTTCTAACAGAGGGACGAAGCTCTTCTTTCTATTTCTATTTTCTGATACAAACAGATTTAGGCAGATTGCCTTTTCACTCACTGTACTACACACAAACTCACGAACTCAAACACTCCTTTTTTCTCCTTTTTCTCTTACTTTTCCACACACTCACACACGGCACTTTGTGCCTTTTCTCTCCACTCACCCACTTTCTACTTCATACAGATGCACATATATATAGGTATATATTACACATGATAAGGCAAGAGGATAACAATGAATCATGCGCATATCTCTCCTTTGGCGGCTATAAAATTTACTCTTTTGTTTTTTTCTTCTTTTTTCCAATTCATAGTCTTCCATGATGGCTGTAGATTCATGCGTGATCTTCTTGTATGTTTGTATTGTCTTTATTGTTTGTAGTCAATATCACTTGGGCATTGAGATTAGTCAACACAATTGTACTTCCATTCCGTTGTTTTGGTTTACACTATCAGCGAACTGAGTTTTAGCTTCATGAAGACTTTAGGAGAGAATTATTCGGAGTGAGATTGCTTCAGATTCTGGGAAGTTAGTGTTGATTTCTGATGTGATATGTTTTAGAGCTCACTTTCATTGTGTATTATTTTTTGCAGTTGCTAACGAAGACCTCTGCTCACCAAGTGGCTAAGAGCGCCACTCCTTTGGAACAACTTCGACGGTCATTAGAACAGGTCAATTTGTTAGAGATTTGGGAACATTTAATTGTTGTTAGCTTGTTTTTATGTCATTATGCATCGATGTGATTTACGGGAGATTTTGTTTGTAATGCAGGGATGTGAAGCATCAGTTAAGGAGCTCGAAAACCTCATATACCTTCTCGTGGGTAAGAGAAACAAAATGGAGCAAGAAGAAGCAGAGACAAATCTGCAGATACTGCTGGACTTTCTACACTGCCTGAAAAAGAAAAAAATCGACGACCTCAATGAGGTGCTTGACTCCTTTTGTTCTGTGTTCTGGTCATACACATACGAATTGTAGCCTGTAGGCGAGAGTCGTTAGTTGCATTATGATCAGTGAGAATTGTTCATTACCTATGTGTGCTGTCTCTTTGATGTTTTCTCAGTGTTTCTATTTGCCTTTCAGATACAAAAAGACCTTCAGTACATAAAGGAAGATATACTCGCAGTGGAGAGAAGGCGGATAGATTTGTATAGAAGAAGAGACAGATATTCTGCGAAATTGAGGATGCTCTTCGACAAACCCTCTTCAGATTCTCCATGCCCTTACGATATCGATAAACCTAATGCCACCATCTCTAGGACAGTCCTCACACAGGGACAGTGTCGCCTGAGTTCTAATGGTTCACAGAGTTGGAAATCCGACATCAAATCTTTAGGCGGTCATTATAGAAAAGATGCTCATTCTGGTTCGGACAGTCAGAATTTGAATCATCCTGGATTGGCCATGTCAAGGAAGAGGCGGGTTCATGCGCAGGTCAGCAAATCCTTGTAACAGTGATCTTATACGGTTGTGTGGCGTTTTGTTCTTCGCAGTAATACTTTCTACATTAACAGTTCAATGACCTCCAAGAATGTTACTTGCAAAAGAAACGTTATTGGTCGAGGCAATTATCTGAACGGAAAGAACATGAGAGCTTAGACGGTGGTGGTAATTACACTGAGGGCCTCGAGGACTTCCAATCTGTTCTTTCAACCTTCATGAGATACAGGTAAATTTCATCATAAAGTATTTTAGTTCATCTGTAAAAGCCATATTCACTCTCCGATTAATCTAAAATATTTCATGCGTACCAGTCGTTTGCGTGTTGTTGCCGAACTTAGACATGGAGATCTCTTCCTTTCCGCTAATATAGTATCGAGGTTAGTGGATTCAAAATCAAGTCTGCCCACACTCCATACATTATTTGAATCGTTAATCCTCGAAACACCTAAATTTGAGTTTATTGAATATAACTCTTCTCTTGCAGCATAGAGTTTGACAGAGACGATGAATTGTTCGCTACAGCAGGAGTCTCGCGGCGCATCAAGATATTCGAGTTCTCATCTGTAAGTAATTTGGGTTTCACTAAACATTTGACTTTAAAGGCCAAGCTAAAATTGAAAACCTTATCTTTCCATTTCGATGGCTGCCGTGGCATGCAGGTGATTAACAAACCAGACGACGCGCAATGTCCCATCGCTGAAATGTCAACGAGATCCAAACTCAGCTGTCTAAGCTGGAACAAGTACGCCAAGAATCACATAGCAAGCAGTGATTATGAAGGCATTGTAACTGTTTGGGATGTAACAACTAGACAGGTTATTGTTTTTGTGTTTGGTTCTTTGAAGTTCTATCCTTCTCCTCACTTCAAATATGCATTACTGATCTGTACTCCTATCTTGTTCTAAACTAACCAACCAACCCCAGAGCATCATGGAGTACGAAGAACACGAAAAACGTGCGTGGAGTGTCGATTTTTCGCGCACAGAACCTTCGATGCTTGTCTCGGGAAGTGACGATTGTAAGGTATTTGAACTAATTCTCGCGTTGTTTTTCTTTTCGTATTTAGGATAAATCAATAAACTTGATCATGGTTATTCCTTCAATCAGGTCAAGATATGGTGTACGAAGCAGGAGGCAAGTGTCCTTAACATTGACATGAAAGCCAACATATGTTCCGTCAAATACAACCCTGGATCTAGCTTCCACATAGCCGTAAGCTATTATATTAACTTATTTCCGAATGGTTTCTCCTATATTGAAAGATTCAATTTATATACATCGTCAACCCATACATCATATTTCATACAATCTGCATTGATTAATCATATATCGATCGTACAGGTGGGGTCTGCTGATCATCATCTACATTACTACGATTTGAGGAAAACGAACCAACCGTTGCAAGTTTTTAGCGGACACGGAAAAGCAGTATCATATGTCAAGTTTCTGTCGAGTAACGAACTTGCTTCTGCATCTACGGACAGCACATTACGCTTGTGGGATGTGAGGGAAAACATTCATGTAAGTAGTTTAGTTTGCATCTCTTTTTTGCATCTCTCTCAATTAAATCTCTCTTTTTTTTTTTATCTCCGAAGCTGCGAACGTATAGAGGGCACATGAATGAGAAGAATTTTGTGGGCTTGTCGGTGAACAACGAGTACTTGGCCTGTGGCAGTGAAACGAACGAAGTTTTTGCCTATCACAAGGTACGAAATATTTACTCTAATCGCACCCAACTATTACATCTAATTAACACAATTCAATCAATGTCAGGCAATTTCAAAACCAGCAGCTTGGCATAGGTTTAGTAGTTGTGATACAACATCAGACGAAGTGGATGAAGATGGTGGGTCCTACTTCATCAGTGCTGTTTGCTGGAAAAGCGATAGCCCAACAATGCTTACGGCCAACAGTCAAGGGACTATCAAAGTCCTTGTGCTTTCTCCTTAAACCAAGAATTTTTACTACGATATGTAAAGAATAGAAAAAACAATTGGCATAGGAGATTGTTTTATCTGATTATGGCTTAATGATCTTGTTGTTTTGAAATGTCAGTTCTTGACATCTTTTAAATTAGGGATGTTATCGGTCTATCTATTTAAGAAAAAAAAATGCAGATTGAAGAAGAAATGAAAAAAGGATATGTTAATGTTCGGAAGAACAACAAAAAGAGATGTGGACGAGCAACAATCGAATCGTCAATTCAAAGCAGTGACGACTGAAACGATATCTCGCCGTCGTTGATTTACCTCCAATGCCCAATGCGAATGGGCGCAATTGAAATTTACGGCCCCTTCGTATCCATTGATTATCGAGCAGAGGCAAAATAAGTAAAGATGAGAAAGATCATAATATAATATGAGATCAAATTCACAGGAAAAAGAAAAAGGAACAAAGATCGCGAAACCATCGACGGGCGCCGAAATTCATAAGAGCTCTCTATGCTATCTGTGGAGAAGGGAGGAACAGGGTCGTTTATATAGTGTGTGGGTGAGGAAGGATAGTAGTGAGCCCTAACTTGCTTATTTACTAAAATACCATCTTCTTTGAATTATTCTCAGCCCATTATCTTATATTGGAGGCCCAGCCGGCCCTAATTTGTATTGCATCAACCATAAAAAAAGGCCTAGTTGGATGTGCATCTTGGAGCTAAAATATACTCATCTGTCCTAAATGTTTATAACATTTAGGAGTTGGCACAGGAATTAAGAAATTGAATATTATAATAATATAGTACAATTAAAAGGTAAAAAGTGTATATTTTGACACGTCTTGTATGAATATTTAATATTATTATATTAAATAAGGAAATGTACAAAAGATGTGGGACGCCCGATTCGTAAAATGTAGGTTCGGGACGGAGGGAGTAATAAATACATATAGATGTATATATAAAGTTGCACACATTACATATTCAACCAAACCTAGTATACATAGAAAACCTCCAACCACACGCATCATAACAAAGTGCTTTCAAATCTCAGTAATCTTAGGTGTATATCACTTCATAAAAAAAAAATTATGAATTTTGAGTATGGTGTATAATTCTTCAATACTAAAGGAGTAGGTGTCAAGCGACTGCAGTTGAAGGCTCGGATCTGGCAATGTAATTACCTAATCTCCATGCCATTAAGTTTTTCTAATGGAATACCTTATTTACAAATGATTTTACATGGCCCGCTAATTATTACAATGAAAGAAGAAATTAAATAAAAAATCCTTATCCATTGCTAAAAACAATGGGCTCTTGTATCCAGTCAAAATCCACGTGCCAATTTTCCTTAAGTGAAAAAAATGTTAGGTTTCAGCCGGTCGGGTCGGGGTCAGGTCGGGCTGGGCAATAATCTGGTAAAAACTGTTACTTCCGATCTTTGCTCGCAAGTAACGCGATGTACACAAAACGACAGAGATAGAGAATTACATCTGTATCTTCTCAGGCATATCAATTGCATTCGCCCTAATTATTTCTTCTAACGCCGGCCATCGCTGATTGAGTTTAAGAACGGAAAATATCTGAAGAAACAGATATAATCCTTTGATCGATCAGGTGAGGTGGAATTAACCGTTTCTTCACTGTTTCTATTCAATGCAGTTGTTTTCTGGTTTGCTGTTTATTCGGGATTTGCTCAGTGAATTGGCTTTCTTTTTCTTTTTTTTTCCCGGAATTACTAGATCGGAGCGCTTGAATTGATCGGAAGCTTGTCGGTGAGAATCGAGTTGAGTTCTTTGTTTCCCGTACTGTTTCATAACCTGACAGATTACTTTTTTGATTTATTTTTATTTTTTGTGGTCATGGGATGCTATGTGGATTGTGGATTGAATGTGTTGAGTTGACTCTATGTGGGATGACTCTGCGTCAACTCTCAACCTTTTTCTTCAGGAAACTAATCTGCGGTTTCGCAATTTATGGGACATATCTCTCTAGTGTTTAGGATTATCTATGAATGTCTCCTTGTTGCAAGAGATGATCTTTGAGAAAGGATTGCATACGGTAGTGGATCTCATGATTATGTAATAACAGAACCAGTAAAAGAGCAAGCTTTGTGGCTAAATCATAGTTAATGTAATGTTTTGAACGGGAGTCCTCTTTGTTGTTTTAATTTAAGGTAGTTCTTTGTGCTGAAACGAGGAGTTAATTTCATTACTAGGGTGTCTTCAACCAGTTGTTCATTTATCTTCTTTTCTCCTTTTAGACATGAATACTGGAAGCTGAGTACAAATTTAACATATTCGTTCATGTGCAGGCAATGGAGGCACCAAGTGCTAAGCAAAAGCAGCAGCAGCACCACCGACCTTTCAAGAAAGAGGAGGTCCCAACTATCCCGAGGAACCGAAGAAATGTGTCGGAAAGAAGGAGAAAGATGATCTTAATTTCTGATGGTGAGGAAGAATATGAGGATCTTTCAATTAAATATCGGAGTCTTTCAAGCCTAGGAGAATCATCGACAGTGGAGACAAAGGGTCCTGGAAGGAGATCAGCGAATGTGGATATTCACAGAAGAAAACCTGAAGATGGACGCCTCCTGGCGTCGGAAGAGCTGAGGCCTTGTGCTGGCTTATGAAATAACGGAAAACAAATAGAGAACATAGATGATCAGACACCAAAGAATAAAGAATCAGAAAACGGCATAGAGTGGAGCTGGGGCAAGCGGAAACGTACGCTGTTGGCCAAAGCATGTATCCGAAGAAGCCTAGAGACGAAGAATCTGAAAGGGAAGCATGAAAAGCATGACAGTGAGGAAGAGTGGGGCGTAAGTATGAAGAAACTGTCTGATTCTACTGTCACAAGCACCAGTCACTGTCACAAGCACCAGTCAACAAGATAAAACTGAAGATGGGGATCTTCAAAGAACGACAAAAAGGCGTCGTCTTGCGCCAAACAAGTTTGTGGAGAACAACTTCCTATCATTGGAATGGATAAGCGATGAAGACTTGGCTGCAGTTCTGAATGCAATAGGAGAACCCGAATCACCTAAGACATCAAGAAATCTTACGAATACCGATTCAGTGAAATCAGAAAGAGATTGGAAGTGCACGAGAAGTGTATCTGATGTTCCCATGAAGCATTCTTTGCCAAATTTGTCCTCCTCCTCTTCAGGTTCCAATTCTGGTAATTCACTTGTTCAGTGCCAAAGTTCTGAGAGGAGGCCCAAGCGGATATCATCAGATAAAAGTTCGAAGGTATCATATCTTAATTTCGGCATGCCTCAATACCGGCCTTTTTAGCAAAGCGGCCCTATTTCTCTAGTGTTAAATCTTATTTGACTTATGCCATTTTCAGGTAGCTGATAAGGCGTTGAAGAGATGCTGGCATCAATGCCTAAGAGCGGATAGAAAAATTGTTGTTCCCTGTACGAAGTGTCACGATCAGCTGTACTGCATCCAATGCATTAAGCAATGGTATATACTAGCTTAATAGATCCTTATTGCATCAGACATTGAAAAAACAAATTTGATTTTCTCAAACTTTCTGCTTAGGTCTCCCACTTTGTCGGAGAAGGAAGTTTCTGAGGTTTGCCCGTTGTGCCGTGGCAATTGTAACTGCAATCGATGCTTGCTCTCACCCTCCACGTTGAAGGTTTTGCATGTTCCGTTAATTTATATCTTCAGTATTTCGCTTGCTATACCTGAAGAATGTCTTATTATGTCAGTCTTCTGTTTTTTGGCCTCATTTTCAGATATCCAAGAGGGATCTCGGTAATGATGAGAAGCTTAGGCATTTGCATTATCTTGTAAACAATTTTTATCCGTTCCTGGAAGACATTCATGAAGAGCAAATCAAAGTTATTAAAATTCAGTGTAAAATCCAAGGTTGGTCTGTTTTATATTGAGTTTCTTTTTTTCTTTTTTCTTTTCCTACTCCATAGTAAACTCCTGTCATATTTTATAACCAGGAGTATCTTCGGTCAAAGTAAAGCGTGCATCATGCAACCATGAGCGTGTGTACTGGTAAGCGATTTATTTTACATTGACCTGTGAATTTTCCAATTATTATTCTCACTTCTTCCTCTCCTTCTTTCTACAGCAATTATTGTTCAACATCGATTATCGACCTTCACTGGAGTTGCCCGTCTTGCTCGTATGAACTATGTCTCAGTTGTTCTGGGGAGATTCTCAATGGTGAAGTCCCAGGATGCTCTAGAAAAGAAGTGTTCAGATATGTGGACAGAGGAAACGACTACATGCATGGTGGAGAGCCACTTCAAGAATTTAATGTCAATAAAACGCCAAATGTTAAAGTTAGCGAAACTTCATTTGAGTGGGTTGTCGCTGAAAATGGGAGTATATCTTGCCCTTCTGAGGAATCGGGTGGATGTGGTGGTAATTACTTGGAGCTCAAATGCCTCCTTTCAGAGAATTGGATCTCAAGCCTGACAAGGCGAGCTGCAAAAATCATCAGCCAATAAGCAATTTCATGACAGATTATCGTAAGACATACTGTGGTTGTGACACTGACAACTCATGTAAAGCAGCTTCTAGAGATTGCTCTAAGGATAACTACTTGTACAATCCCACTTCGAAGGACGTACTGAGTGAGAAAGGAACTCTGCATTTTCGAAGACATTGGTCTGAAGGAGAACCCGTAATTGTTAGAGACGTCCTTGAGCTGACAAGCGGGCTTAGTTGGGAGCCAATGGTGATGTGGCGTGCATTGTGCGAGCACACGGATGATCATATTAGATCGGGGATGTCTTATGTTAAGGCCATTGATTGTCTTTCTGGCTGTCAGGTGGACATCGATACGCGCAAATTTTTTAAGGGATACGAAGAAGGGAGACAGTACACAAATTCCTGGCCTGAGATGCTTAAGCTCAAGGACTGGCCACCTTCTGACAAGTTTGAAGATCTTTTACCGCGGCACTGCGATGAGTTCATAACTGCGTTGCCTTTTCAGGAATACACAGATCCAAGGGCTGGCTTTCTAAATCTGGCCACAAAGTTGCCAGAAACTGTAATAAAACCTGACCTGGGGTCAAAGACGTACATTGCATACGGCTTCAAAGAAGAACTCGGTAGAGGAGATTCGGTGACGAAGCTTCATGTCGACATGTCTGATGCGGTACGCAAACAATATGTTACTTTTATATTACGTAATACGCTTCACTACGTGTAATACGGTACCTCTCTGCATTAGGAATACTATCCTTCAACTTTCGACCTACCCCACTTGCCTAAACTAGTGGCAGAACATAGACCATTGATTGGCAAAACTTGCCTATTACACAATATCCTTCATCTCCTCCTTATCATTCATTTTTACCCGCTCTCCTCGAAACGCCTCCTCTCTATATTCATCTTATCCCATCATCTTCTTTCTCCCCTTTCTTCTTCCCATTGCAATCGAGCTTTGAACTTTAGTCAACCATGACTATCTTGAGTCACTTGATCTTGCCGTGAGACGGTTGGGATCAAGCCTTGAAGACTATTTGTGAGAACTCATTTCAATTATTAATCTTCTCCTCGAAATGCCTCCTCTCTATATTCATCTTATCCCATCATCTTCTTTCCCCCATTTCTTCTTCCCATGCAATCGAGCTTTGAGCTTGAATGTACTTTAGTCAACCATGACTATCTTCGGTCACTTGATCTTGCCGTGAGTGGTTGGGATCAAGCCTCAAAGCCTATTTGTGAGAACTCATTTCAATTATTAGTCTTACTCTTAACGTTTCGTGTTCATGTTCAATTGAACCCGTCATTTGGACGGTAGTGATAATTAAAGTTATATTTGCATCATTAAGGGCTATTTAATGGCAATAAATGCCTATGTGCAAGCTTGTTAAGCAACATGAAGGTCAAGATATCATAAATGATACGAGATGGAAGGCGCAATGCGCGAATTCACACCTTTTCCCCGGAGGTGAAGTGAATTATCCATAAAATAAGGCATCCATTTACTGAAGAATCTTGAGTAGTGGTGGCAAACCTTAGTGGTGATTCATCCCCGTAAGGACCCGCGAGGTTATATCTATGGGTTCCGTTGAAAACGGGGATGGTGATTCCACGTCGGTGAAAGCGTGGGGCGGGAACGAAATGGATTCATGTTCCCCCGTCCACAACCCCAACTCCATGTGAACCAAAAGGTGATCCCCCATTTCTCAATGTAAGAATTAAAAGAAACACACATATATATATATAGCATTTTTTCAAAGATTTTCATATCATATTTTGCCGTAACTTTATCGTATTATCAATTTTTCATTGTTATTTTTGTCGTATTTTATTTTTCATCGTGGATGTTTCGGTCATTGCTGTGAAAAAAAAATTTGAGTTGTTCAATCTATATGAGCAACTCGAATTCCCCATAGAAACTCGAATAATTGCGTTTTTTTTAAACTCACGCATACCCCACCCTAAGGTCATCTTGCTTCTCTTTTTAGTTGTGGTGTATATTGCAAATCGACGGTGACAACACAATGTCGACAAAACATAGTTCTCCCTCTCTCTCTCAATCCCTAAGGTGTGTTTTGTTTATGTTGGAATATTTTAAAAGTGTCCAAAATATTTAGTCTAAGTCTTTTGTTTCTCTGTATTGCATTATTTTTGGGTTGTAGGTTGTAATGGGCCAAGTTAGGGCACAATGGGTTTAATACCTAATTTAAGGTATTAAACCCCAAATCCTAGCACTTTGAAATCCAAGTTTCCATTTCTAAAATACTTACGCACGTCAAAATCTCTAAGCCTCAAAACACTGTTCATCATCTTCTTAAGGTTTTAATCATTTGCAAGTATTAAATCATCTTCTTAGGTTTTAATCATTTGCAAGTATTAAAGTGTTCTTGGATAATCTGGAACTTACAGTTTAACGTATTTAATGAGAAAGAGGAAAGAAATGGAAAGAAAACTAATTTTTCTATTTGATTGATCAGAGTACTAGACGACGAAAAAGAAAATAAAACTTAAACTAAGTATAAAGATAAAACTGGAAAATCAAAATTTTCCACCTTTTGACGATGGAAAGAAAAGCAAGTGCAATCCAATTTCTCATTAGTTTTCATAAAGTCGCAATTTTCCTTCGTTCAAACACATTGGTGTATTTTTTTTAAGGCTCCGTTTCTGTTTACGGATTTCGATGTGGAAAAGAAAAGAAAAAGTGTAATGATACGATACGCAAAGCATAACGTATAATGACGTATAAACTCGATGCGTATCATTACACTTTTCCTTTCTTAACCACAGGATTCCGTATACCAAACGCACCTTAAGGCTCCGTTTGGTTTACGGATTTGACGTGGAAAAGAAAATGAGAAGTAGAATGGTACGATCCGTGAAGCGTAATGTCCAATAATTCAATGCGTATGACTACACTTTTCTTTTCTTTTTCGCGTCGCATTCCGCGGACTAAAATCACCCTAAGGGTGCGGTGCGGAAATCGATGCGGAAAAGAAAAGAAAAGTGTGGTGGTAAGCATCGAATCATTGTACATTACGGTTCACGTGTCGTACAATCACGCTTTTTCTTTTCTTTTCCACGTCGAAATCCACGAACCAAACGGAGCCTAAAAGAATGTGGAAAAGATAAGGAAACGTGTAATTGTACGACACTTGAAGCCTAATGTACAACATCAATGCGCTAACTTAGTTTTCCTTCGTCTTTTCCACGCACAAATTCTGCATGCCAAACGCACCCTAAAGCTATAGAATATTCTTCCCACTTCTTCCATTATTCTTCATTTTTTATCATGTCCTTCCTTTTGGTTTTGTTTGCAATTTATTTTAATTCTCTCTTCGTTCGCGGGAGCTTGTGTTTTTTGGGCCTTATATTCTCTTTCACGGGGCGCTAGATTAATGAATTTTTATTCTCTTTCCGGGGTTGAGAAATTTATCCCCTTGTGGAAACTCATCGTGCTCATACTTGGAAATGATTAATGGTGCTCTTAGCATTATCTATTAGTTGTGATAATTCCAAATATTGAGCAAACTCAACCATTGTCTGGGGCTTCATAAAGAAATTTCTAATTAGAATCTTTATGTTGTATGATGAGAATCTCTTCTTTTTATTAAAAGCTGCTGCTATAACCTCCCAAATTTGCTCGGCAGGTGAACATTCTGACTCACACTGCAGAGGTAGCCTTGAGCTAAGAGCAGCACCAATCGATAGACATGCTAAAAGAGAAGCACAAGGCTCAAGATGAAAGAGAAAAGAGAGAGTCCGAATGTGAAGAAAACCTTAACGGTTCTAGAGGGAGCAACTCAGATGTTCATGGGCAACTTAAGGAAGAAGAGAAGTTGGAGACAGAGAGCGGTGGTGCCCTTTGGGACATTTTTAGGCGGGAAGATGTGCCAAAGCTGAGGCGTACCTCTTCAAGCACTCGAAAGAAATCAGGCACACCTTCTGCTGCCCCGTCGACGAGGTGATTGTCTCTTTTGTCTCTGTTTCTGTGTTATGATGATATGCTATGGTTAACCTTTACTGCCTACGTTAGGTTATTGATCCAATCCACGATCAAACCTTCTACTTGACCATAGCGCACAAACAAAAGCTCAAGGAAGAATATGGTAAGTGAAACCATACGGATACCATGCATTTGATCATTAAATATATATAGCAAGCATTTATCAATCACATATTTTATCAAATTAGGCGTACAACCTTGGACGTTCGAGCAAAAGCTCGGGGAGGCAGTTTTCATTCCTGCTGGGTGTCCACACCAAGTCAGGAATCTCAAGGTACATAGAAAAAAACTGAGTTATATAGCTTTCAACTTATCTAGACAAAACATGTTCATTCAGAGCTATGTTGGTTTTCGCAGTCTTGCTCTAAAGTCGCCGTGGACTTTGTTTCACCCGAAAACTTACATGAGTGCCTTAAGCTTGCGGGTGAATATAGAAAGCTGCCAAAGGGCCACAGAGCCAAGGAAGACAAACTAGAGGTAAGAAAAGAAAAACCTCTAGTTTGTGTTTTTGTAGACTTTTTATAATTCATATGTTAACTTTACCAGTGCATTTACTGCACAGGTCAAGAAGATGATACTTCATGCCGTCGAAAAGGTGCTTGAAGACATCGAAAAACTCGAAGCTCCTCCACAGGTTGTGTGCGCATTATCAGCTACAAATCATTGGCCGGTTTGCGCACTGAGGAATACGGCGCAATGATGCGGTGGCTGGAATTGTATATAGATAGATAGGCCGAGTTATATATTTCTAGATTATATATTTTTGTTTTATTTTTCATCACTCTACCTAACCGCTTATACAAGCAAATAATCATTTGCTCAGGTGTGTCTTTTTTCCTCCCTATAATCTACTAAAATTGCATCTCATAAATTGTCTCCAAATACCAGATTGTGCACTTAATCGCTGAAGAATGATATTTGCAAATGATCTACGGAAAACACTTGAAAATATGATATCGTAATGCATAAGTAGACTAACCTGGGAAACATTGATAGGGGGATAGCCTCTGCTCGGCGCCACCCCTAAGGGATAATCTCTGCCTCTGCAATTAGCTTCAGCTCCCAAAAGCAAGCCTTCAAACTTGATACAATCAAACAATCAATTGTTGTGATTTCTGTTCTACGTCGAAAAACTGAACCAACCGAGCTCAGTAACTATCACCATTCTAAAGTTCTATATCAGTTATTTTAAGCGCTTGTTTGGTTGATAGGTTTATATTTTGGAGGGTTTCATTGAGTAAGTGTTAAATAAAACAAGTTAATGGGTATAAATAAAATGCGTGTTTGGTTAGTAGGTCTTAAATAAACACATGTGAAGAGGTTGTGTTTATATAAGCCCGTCTACATGGGTTTAGCGTGATTTTATATAAACTCATGTTTTAGATAAACATAAGAACCAAACTCACTAACATGTCTTAAACCCACCCTTAAAATTCTTAAACCGACCAACCAAACAAGCACTGAGATGCAATCATAAAACTAACACAAATAGTTAACAAAATAGACTCGGATTATATTTATCTCAAGTCTCAGCACGGTCTCCGGACGAGGATTCAACCTAAACTTGTGAATGCTTGAGCTCGATGGCGAAAAGTTAAATAAGTGTTACTAAAAGTCAAATAAAAATAGTCCTGATATCAAGTTAAATTTGAAAGTTTATCGTACACCCCAGTGTCATTGAAAGGAGCGAACCACCAAGGTAACGCAGACAATTCTCAACATGTTCTATACATGTTATGGGACTAAAGGTTACTTGTGAGCACCACGTTAAATTGACGAAAAGTTAGGCAAGTGCGCTAAAACCCAAACTAAAGTCGCCCCGAATTGGGTAACCTGTCCAATACATACTTCCTCTGATGAGATCTATGGGGTATCAAATTCGCTAGTAGATTCACAACTTTTTAAATAAGATTCAACACTTCGAATCTTAAAATATCGAAGATCTTTCCGTGATCCAACAAAGGTACAATTCGCCACCATACTCCTCACAATCTGACTAAGTTCAGTTTGCATCGAATCACAACCCCATCATCGACTATAGAACGATCAAACCTTTCAATGGGACTAATTCTCACTGATCCATGAAATCCACTCCAAAAATTCTAAAAACCTTCACTTCATCCATCAACATAAATCAAACAAGTGGTGACAAGTGTAGTCAAATATTGGTTTCATTCGAAGATCCAATAGCATGCACATTAAACTTCCTCTATACTATGTTGAATTGAGGGCTTCAACGCAAAATCAATTGGTAATAGGTAAAGTATTCCCTCAAAATCAAATTATTCACAATATCATGATCTCCTCCGATCTTTTTTTTCCTATGTCCAAATCACCCAACGTATGATGCCGTAATTGTGATCTTAAAACCCATAAACCCTAAACCCATAAAGTAATTGCTTATACAAGCAATTATAGTGTAGATTGACCAATATCACTTACCTCCATTGTTATTCCACATGTTTTTTCTTCTAGTGAGATGAGAAGATCCTATAGAGTCTTGGATTCACCATCTATCACCAACCTCTCTCTTGTGGAGATTTTTGTGGAGTTACTCATAGTGTGGGTTGGATTAGAGAGGCTACACTACATCTTGTACCTCAATATATATAACGAGCTAACGATGGATCTCTAGGGTTTTTTGGGTATGGTTTGAGGAAATGTCAAATTTGCCCTTTAACTAACCCCTCAATGGAAAGTAGATCAAACACGTGGATCTCGCATCAATCAAGCATCGTGTTATCTTTTTCCTCCCAAAGCCGTAATGTAAAATTCAAAAAATGGGTTGTGTATTTTTGCTCTCGTTGTGTCGTAAACGGCCAAAAATAAAATTTATAACCTTACTAAAAGGAGTTTAACGAAAGTAAAGATCGTCTCTACATGGAAGATGGTTAATTTACTTTTACATTAAAATTCGATCAATAATAATAATAGTGATAATAATAATAAGGGGTTTTGTTGTTTACGGTTCAAATAGAAACGACATTAAACTAAGAATAGACGACGGAAAAAATAAATACTATCGACTATAAATAATAATTGAAGTAATCGTTCTCCACCTTGATTTATATAATTGATTATCGATTCCTAAATAACGTGTATACGCAAGCATAATCGGTTATAGTAGTTGACGAACGCCTAACAACCAATCTCTTCTTAGTTTCTTGATAATTAAGAGGCGCTATATAATTACCTCCTAATCGGAAAGTAACCTCTAGACGCCCTGCAAGGTTTAAGATTCCGACAGCATTGAATACGAAAGAGACCCGATTAAATTCAAATCGCGTAAACTACAATATAACTTACACTTATCTAAGGTAGAGAAGTTGAATATTGTTCGCTACTAAACAAACAAACAATTACGGATCTGTAGTTTCGAATAGTCACGGACTCAAGAGATTAATTAAACATTTGCAATTATTTAATCAAACTACGTTCATTAACTAATATATTTTCAAACGAATACTCACGGATTCACGAATAAGCATAATAATCTCACAATATTATAAATCAAGGCTTTGATAGCACTTCAACTATAATAAACTTAACTACGAAACATAACAATCGAAGCACGTAGATAGATAGAAAGCAAAGTCGCTTACAACCGTTCGAAATTGCGGAATTTCAGTCGCGATTTCGCACGTCTGCTACCCCATTGCTCCTCCGCGCTCGCTGGCCCAGACGCTGCTCATCTTTTGGTGTTCCAGCCCGGCCTCAACAGCAGTTCGTGTCCACGTCAAGAGTCGAAGTCAGCCCTCAAGAACAACCCTCTTCTTGTTCGGTCTTTAGCCCCAGAGCAGCCTTGAGCAAGTGGTTGAGCTTGGTTGCTTTTCGTCTTTCTTTTGTAAGCTGCCTTGTTGCGTATGTGTCGCTTTGTCTATCTGTTTCGCCACCCCCGAGCTCTCTTGTGCAGAAAAATATCTGCTTATACTTTGTTCGTCCCAGCTCGGAGGCATCTTGCTTTCTAAACGCCTTCGCTTGCGGAACAAACTGTGCTCGTAAGCTTTGCCTTTGTGGGTATTAATTGCAACGCGGTGGTGAAGGACATGTACGACCTCCTTTTTTTTTTTGTTTCAGCTCTTCATTTTATAGCATGTAGCGAATCCATTTTGGGAGGAAATCAAATCATCCATTGCCATCGAACCCATCTCGAGCCTTGTGTCGTGAATTATTTTCAGCAACGTCTTTAAAGAACCGCTCACTGTAACATAGCAGCCAAAGATCATTTTCATATTTGACTTTCCTTGTTTTGTTCTTCGTTGAAAGCTACGAGAGATGTATTAGATTGTTGTACAAGTGGAATTTTATTATAAAAGCTTGATATATGTTTGGACCATTCACGTGAAGGACCAACCCAAACCCAAATGGCCTAATAAGTAATAACATTCCACTAGTTCATTTAATGTTCTTTTTGTCTTATACGTCTAAATACAAACTAAAACATTTAAAACTTCTCAAAACCATCAAATTTAACTTGCAAACGACTTAAATAATAATAAATATAAGCGTACTAAAATATGTATATCACTCTCCTCCACTAAACGGATGCGATTGAACGCATAATACATTCTATATTTAATAATTTTCATTTAGTCTTTTTATTTGTTTAAATAATTAAAGAATCCTTATAAAAAATAAAAATAAATTAAAATATATAAAAAATTATTAATTAGAAAGTTTTTAGAATTATAAAATTTACCAACAATATTTTTTATTTATTCAGTTTAATATGTTATTAAAATATTATTATTTTTTTGAAGTTATAAAATATGTGGGCAGTATTGCAAAATTGTACAAGTTGGTCTAGAAGTAATATTTTAAAAATAGTCCTTGACAATGAGTTTTTCGGTTGGAGAATAATTATTGCATTTTGCGTTTGTGAATGAGTTCGAGTTTGCAATTGAGTTTATCGGTTAGAGATGCTCTAAGGCAATTAGTTGACATTTGACGGTTTTATCCTAATCCTTATCACAACACGAAATTCATTCTAAATTGGATCTATGTCATATTAATCAGTTAGGTATAATCCAAAAATCTTTCACAGGAAGTGGTAAATCGACATGAATTTGATGTTGTTGAGTTGATTATACCAACGTAGATAGGTAAGACAATGTTGCTAATGAAAAGAGTAATCCACTAAACTGTCAAAGAGATTTGGTCACAACTCACAAGTTCAAATTTCATAACCATTATTAACCAACGTTATTTGTCGAGTTTGGAAGGCGTCCAAAATCTAATGGAGTTTCGTGAAGAAAAGACTAATTTGGGGAATTTTATTACAATCTTTCACCATATACATTCACATAATTACTGCGCAAATTGACGTTCCAAGAGGAGACACAATATGCTTGGACTTGCGCACAGGGACAACCTTCCTCTCTACGATGCATTCACCAAAGATACCTTTTTACAAAGATCGATCTTAGCTCAGTAAAATCAGGACTAGAAGTTATTCAAACCACAAAATAACAAAGAAAAATTAAAGAAAAAAAAAATACACAGAGCACTGTAGCCGCAGCTTTTCTTCTGTCTCCACCTTCATAATTATTACAAGTCATTTACCTTTGTTATTATTGCATCATCCACTACACTGTAATTGCATCGCCGTTTTGACTTTCGTCGCACATCACTACGAGCCCTTCGACGTACGTAGGAAGAAGACAACACAGCCATCGACAGCCCATCGAAATTGGTTCAGTGGGAGGAACGATCATTAGGACATTGTCATGGCGTCGAACTACGCCCATCACACTTACCGTACTTCCCTCTTTGATATATCTGCAACCAAATGGGCATTCTCAGTTTGCTTGTAAGAATTGCAAATGTCCCCAACAATGTTCAAACTCGATTCTTCTTAGAATTCTTACCCTTCTTTTAGGCGCATGACACGGTCATCGCTAGACAAGCCTCGATCAGCGAGCCAGTTCAAGAAGCTTGGAGAAAGCTCTTTGTTTTCCTTTGTAACGTCGACAACCACATTTGGCTTCACAAAGGGTGCAACCTTAGAACCATAGCCCGCCTTAACAAGGGCTCTTAGGCCAGATTGAAAGTCTGATATGTAAAAATCTGATGCATACTTCTGTGGAACAGAACAAGAATGGCAGTGAATGAATCTCCTCTATGTATTGAATTTAGTTCTACACAACGATTGCAAGAAGAAAAGAAATGCTATTGTTGTTGATATCACTAGTTATTACTTTCAGGAAAACTGCAGATTCTTTCATGCAATTCGGGACATAATTATTACGAAGCAGAATGGACTAACCTCAGAGTATCGGCATCCCCAGGACAAGATACGATGCTTAGGATTTGCAGGTCTACCACCACAACCACGATACTCATACAACTCTGAGGAAACGTATACGCATCTCGGCACACGCTGGAAAGAAGTTTCTAGAGGTACGCTGCCACATGTAACAACCTACACCAACATAGAATATATAAAAAATATGATGTGTTTAGCAGAATATTTCAAGAACATGATATCTCAATTCCCATTTATCAATCGTTAATATCGAAGCCTTTCGTTTGCATCAGATTCAGCAACTGCATCTTAAGTGAATATTACAAAACCACATAAATAGCAACCTGCCTGAAGTAAAACAATTACTGATTTACGAACTAAATCAGTGATAACACCAACTAAAGTCCACATAATCTAATCAATATGGTTCTAATTTTTAACTTGGTGCATCTGTGTACGAATCAAGAAATTACCCCAGTGACCTTCACGTACTGCCCATCGGCCGCACCTCTAAGCTCAGCATCCTTCCATTTCTTCAGTACCCCAACGACACCCTTCATTCTGTACCCCAAATTCCACGCCGCCGCCGCCACAAACACAACCACGACGGCCACCACCGCCGCCAGAACCACCGGCTTCTTCAGCGTCGCCATCAAAAACACCCCAACCACCAACCCCATCACGGCCACAACGAGGAACGACCACATGGCCAGCTTCGAAACCCTGAACCCCAATTTCGCATCGTCCTTCTTCAAATTAGTCACCGCCGCGCCGTAGGACGACGACGACGCATAAGAAGTCGTCTTCTTCAGCGAAGACGTCAGGCCGTCCATCTGACCGGAGCTACGGTTCGAACCGACCGGACCCGAGGTGATCAGCCCGGTCGGCTGTATCGGCGTCATCGGACCGGAAAACGACGACGACGACGATTTCTTGGGAATCGGTCCCATTTGGCCGGAGTGCGGGCCGGATCTGGAATTCGAAGCACTGGGCTGGCGCGACGGAGGCTTGGCCGGCTCCGACGTCGACGTCTCGATTCCGTACATCTTGCCGAGCTCGCCGGAACGCTTCACATCGCCGCCGGTGTACGGAACGGCCCGCGAAGCGACAATGTTGTGGCGATCTTTAGGCTGGGATTCTGGCCGGCCGGAGACGACGAGCCCATTGCTCAGCTGGTGGGACCCAGTTCGCGCGCTCATTTTCCTTTCACTCTATAACAATTTCCCTCTTTATTTTTGCTTGTTTATGGATTTTTTTTCCCGGGATTTCTTGCTTGTGCAGCTATGAAGTTGAAGAGGTGGTAAAGTGACGCAGTGGAGTGTCGGGGAGGACGAGTGTAGTGTAGGTGAATGTGAAATTACGAAAAGGGCATTACCTAAATTACGAACATATCCCTTTGTTTTTCGAATACAGTGTGTGCTGTCAACGTACGGTGCGAGTGGGTTATTAGTATTTTCATTTTGCACCGCTGGTGACGTCACTCCCCCCTACAGTATAACGGTGGTTATGTATGACACTCGAATGGGAAGCATTGCAATTATTATCGTTATTATTGTAATACATTTTTATTAACATCAGAAAAATCAATATTTTTTTTGCAGTCGTTTGTTTATGTTATTCTAGATTAGTCAATTCGAAAGGCGTATTAATATTATAGGTGAGATTTTTTTTATTATAAATTTACATAAATCATTGAGCGTATAATGGTTGGTTGGGGAGTTAGGTCAAGAATGAAGTTAATTTTGGAATATATTCTCCTATTGTTGCTGTATGCATTGCCTGCTTCTATTGGTGTTTTGAGATTATATTTTATTGCATAGCTTCATTATAAATCGCTAAATGTGTTAATATATTCAGATTCAAAAGGAAATTTTCAGAAAGTGCGGTGACAATAGAAATTAATAAGCTTGCAATGTCACAGTGGTAAATAATGGCATTACCTTATCAAATTATTTTTATTTATTTTCCTTTTCCCTCAAAGTACGGTATTGTCTTTCAAGTAGGGTGTCGGTCAGTGTTGGTTGTCTATGTCTAAGTGGGTCCGATGACATGCAAGAAAATTTGGATTAGTTATTACATTAATAGATTTGATAAATATTTAGATATAGTTTTCATGACAATAATTAGCATGCACGTTACGAAATGAAATATCGGCTAGTGGGGACCCTGATAGAGCCGCATCCATAGTTTTGAGTTCAAAAATAAACACCTAAGCTAAGAACTAAGAAGTATGAAATGTTGCCTTAAAAAGAATTCAACATATATCACAATCAATTCAATTTAGATAATCTTCATGACTGCTCTTAGTTATTGTGCTCGACTGTATTCTTTTTTATAGTTTAGCTACGATAATAAAGGTGTGACCTCTATTTCGTTTAATCTCATGCACAAGAAAAGAAGATGGCCTTTTGCTTTGGGTGAAGCATCAATAAAGAATTGTATTACAAATGCCATTGAATTTTCTTCTTATAGTCAACATATGAACGAATCATTTAAAAGAAATTAAAATTAATATCTTATGGTAATTGAAAGTGGAATCTCTAGCACTTGATTTAGGAGTCGGGTCCATAGTTAGTGTTATTATTATAGTAATAACAGTACTATGTTAAGGAAAGGAAGAATCATGGTTAGGAATGTTATGATTGTTCTTTAGAAATATATTATAAAGAAATAGTTGTTTTATTATACATAAAAGACAATTATTGATGTGAGCCCCGTAGGATTATCGAGTCATTTGATTCTTCCAAAATATTAATTATGACTCATATGCCGGGTCAATCATTGATTTTTCTCAAAAAAAAATTATATATAAAATCAAGTGAAGTTAACATAAAATAAAATAGGAAAAAAAAAAAGAAATTTTACATAAATGTGTATGATGAAATAAAAGCGGGACTTAGTCCGGTGAATGAAAGAAAATAGGTAACACTTATGTCACATTGGGCCTTTTTTATACTGGGCCAAAATATATTCGGGTTCCAAATTGCCGTCATATTTACCATAAATAGTATAGTTATAGAGTATTTTTCTTCCCAATCCCAATCCTACATCGATTTTTTATTCATGTCATGTGAGTCAATGTTCACAATTAAATACACAACGGCTATATCAACTTCAATACAATACAGCAGTCAGTCACCATCTTTTTCCGAAAAGCTCATAATAATGTTAAATATTTAAAAATAGTTCTGATAACATCAACATTTTAGCACCTAACAGTTGACTTAAGGAGTTGAATTTAGATCACCTATTTCAGATTTATCTGATAACTGATGTTGAGTTGAACTTCTACTATAAATGAGTTGGGTAAATTTTTAAAAATCGTTTCTCTTGAATCTACTATACTTTTTTTTATAATGACCAGACAATTTGTTGAGATTTATAGTCAATCAAGTGTTAGATATAAATTAATCCTTAAAATACAATTGATGTAATAAGGGGAAGTCCTTCGTTATAGTGGTTGAGCACTTTAAGAATACCATCATCAAGTTCCTAATTTGCTAAAGAACGACAATTATGGGAACATGCAAGAGAGGCTTTCATTAGTTAATATCTAGATTATTTTATTCCTCTTAGGATAATATTTAATGAATTCGTTATTGGTGATCTGCCTAATATTCTTTCCTCGATATCATCTCCAAGAAATTGAAAGTAGAGCCCCGCCCGTTTTGAGGTAAAGCTTTTTTCATCTTAATGACCAACAAATAATAGAGTTTTCGTTTTCTTTTCTTGCTTGGAATAAAGAACAAAATACGTTTAATATCACTTTACTAGTATTGACTGTTGAATCGACGACTAAGGAAGAAGAAATGTGAAATCGGGAACTTAGAAACATAATTACGAAGCATCAAATACGAACACAGAGCTTTTAGATTAATTAGCATGTAATGATGGGAATAACTAAAACTCTTTCTTACATAGTACAGCCATGCAAGAAGATGATGCTAAAGGAAAAAAAAAAAAAAAAAAACCAGATACCTGATTAAACTGAACCAATCGAAGACCTCCCTTCAATTTACAAGAATGAGAAGAAACATAATTCTACTACAATTCCATAAGAGAGATCAACCGCTGCAAAATTCTTACCAAAAAAAAAGAAGAAAAAGTAAAGCTTCACCCAATCATTATCCCCAAACGCCACCCCATATACTCCGCCCCAGAAAATTCACAAACCCCCTCACCGAACCCTTCTCCTCCTCCTCCTCCTCCTCCTTCGCCGCCGCGGCCACGTCACCCAAGCCCCTTTCTATAGCAATATTCAACCGCGGCTCACTAGGCATATCTTTCTCCATCAGTAATTCGCCAGCACCGCCGCCGTGTTTCACCTTCTTTCCCTTTCTTTTCTCCCTCTTATTACAGCTACTGCTATTTCTGTCAGAGTGCTGTTTCTCTTTCTTCAAGAGGGTTTCCTCGTAGGCGTCGATAATCTCGTGTATAAGCTGCCGATTGGGCGAGGCGTCCCACCTTGCCCAGTAGCTCGTGTAGCAGCCGAAGCACCAGCAGCTGAAGCTCGGCTCGTGGTCTTCGCCGGAGCCGTCCCCGGCGCCGCCCTTCCTCTTCGGATGAGATGAAGACGCCGACGAGCGCGAGATTAGGTAGGCCAAGACCTCCTTGTCCGAAGAGGAGAGGGCGGCGGTCAGCGCGAGTATGGCGGCGGGGAGGAAAGAGAGGAGGTGATCGGAGACGACAGACGGCGTTGGGTGTACAGCGCCTTTACTACGATAGAGTTTCTTCATAGTCGTCCTTTGTGTTTCAGAAGAAAGAGAGAAAGAGAGAGAGAGGAATGGATTCTTCCTATCTTTTTACTAATATAAGAGTAAGAGAGACTATGAAGTTTTCTCCAAATTTGAAATATTGTATTACTGTTTCGTGGTTCGTGCATTTTAATATTTATTTATATCGATGAGGTGTGCTATGCATGCTATTGCTAGCCCATATATATTACATGTGGGGGTTTTTGAAGTACAGCATCTCTTAAATAAATTTGGTTTTTTCCTCTAAGACAAAAAGCTTGAGAAAAACTTTGTTGAAAAAAATGACAATAAAAAGTAGATTGAATCCTCCGTTTCATATTGGTGTTCCAATTTGGTATTCCACCAACCAAATTGCGACAAGTGTACAGTTGGTCAACTCAGAAATGTGGAACACTACCATCATCGAAACCATAAAAAAGTAAAAGTAAGAGTGATATAGAGGGAGAGCGCTATGGATAAGGAGAGGGCGGACGGCGCACTATTCTGACTTGTGGGTCCCACATGTGCTCATATTATATCGTTAATAAGCGAACTCTCTTCTCTTCTGTCTCTTCAGTTCGCCCAACAACACATGTTCGTACGAAAACTCCGAGGCGGCGCGGGCATCTATTCTATTCTTCGGCATTGTTAGAATTCAAATGTATCCATTAAATATATTTGATTGTATACAGTGTATATAACTTAATGTCTTGGAAAATTGGAACGACACGCATGATTTCCGCTTTAGCAAAAAGAAAAGTGTGCCAGGTAACGGTCCTTTCGTGTGAGATTTTGGGTTCATAATTGATGGTTTATTATGATTAATAACCTTTAAAAGTAACTAATACAAATCAGTAGTCCTTGTTTATATTCAAGGTTAAATTTTGAGACCCTTTTTTGCGGTTTATCTCTTATTTCGATCTAATCAAATGGGCTTTGAGATCCATACCATACGTGTGTGCTATTTTTTAATTCTTCATTCTCAAACCAGAAGCGAATCACATTATTCAACAGAAAAAAGGGCAAAACAAAATAAATTACATTGCTCAAGAAATGTATTTAATGATATTTGATAGAGAAGTTAATTATTAATTACACAACGCCTAATAAAACCCATCACAACCAATCATCATCTAGCTGTCAAAAATATTTATACAACTTTTCCATTCTTTCTACATATATCACCAGCACCACTCTTTAGACAGTCTCTATATATATTAGAATGAAACGAATCATAGAAGAAGAAACCAAGTATTCTCTAATGGCCTCCAAGCCAAGAGTATTAGTTGCAGGCTTCGCCTTCTTTGTAGTAATGTTATTGATAATATGCTCACTCATCCTAAGTAAGAAATCACAAGGAATAAATAGGCTCATAATCAGCTACGAAGCAATGCATAGAGGCGACCCAATGATGGAATGGAATATCCGCCGCTCATAGACTCCAATGTTTCATTACCACATATGATAGAGAGAGATATACGCTGCAAGAAAAGGGGACTTAAATTAGTCGTGTATGCATTTCTTTTTAACGGTGTGGGTGTTTGAATTTTGATTGTTAGTCGGTATATCAATTTTTCTTTTTCATTTAGTTCGTTCTTCTTCTTCCATGGATGTATGCAAGAAAACATCAATAATTGATGACTATGTCGTGCCTTCGGTTTATGGATGAGAGTATCGAATAGGATTTGTTCTCTCTCGCGTGATTAATAACCTCTTGTGTGAATTAAGGTCTATTTTTGATAATTTTTACAAAAATAAATATATGTGAACATCATTTATGAATATATACTTTCGTAAGTCAATTCTATAACTCATGCACAAAGTCAACGAGCGACCTTCTATTATCATATTATTGGGCTGTTAACGAGTCGCTGTTGTGCATATCTAAGCATATGATAGATTCAACAGCTCACAATTTTATTTCACCCAAACTGATAATATATAATAATTCTTTACATACAAGCTTATATAAGCAGCCATGCAATAAAAAGGCCGACAAATTAAATGTACATCTATCAAAATATTAAATGCATGTTTCCAGTCCTTTTTTATATTGTCATTGTCCATTAAGTAAATTTCACATCATACAACCACCGACATGAAGAGCTTATTAGTAAGTCCACCAATAATTTTCGGCGACGGCGATGATCACAAAATAACCAAGACAATATTTCATCTAGGAAGACTCTCTTTCGAACAACGCTCTATTTACCTATTTATAATATAGTATCGTCGATCGATATAATTAAACATACACAGATGCATAATATAACATATATAACACATAAAATCAAAGAAAAGGGCACGAAATATCACTAGGATCAACAATTCGCCGGCTCTTAACAGACTCTACAAGCGCAAGAATCTCCACACAGCCCTTAACGTCCAATTCCACCCTAAGAAAAGGCGGAAAAAACAGCCAAAAACTCGTAAAAATCACGTATCCCAAAGTAAGCACCCTCGAAAAATTCCTAGGCATTCGAAACCTTCCTTTCAACTTCTCCTTGACCACAATCTCCAAGGACAAAGACAACCCATGTAATAAAAAGAAGCAAGTCATCTCCCCGCTAGGCCAAGACCTTCCCACGTTGTACACCACGAGCTCGTGCATGAGCCCCGAGACAAGAAAGGTAGCCATGACCGCAGTAACCCTAGCCAGTTTCTGGCTCGTCGGGCCGACCAGATTGGACCTGACGGGCTCGTAGACAGTGAGGTGCAGGATATTCGTGGCGATTAAATTCCACCTTTTACCCCAAAAATCTTGGAGGGAAGTGGCCATGTAAGGCTCTTCGAACTGAGGTTCGACCTCGAGTTTGAGCAACGCTTTAGCCAAGAATGCGAATAGGGCTAGAAGGATCTCTAGGGAGACGTAGATGTGGAGACAATAGAATAAGAGTATGATCTTTGGGTGGATGTTTTCCTTGAGCACATTCGAGCGGAGTAAGACGAGTAGGAGCATGATTTTGGAGAGGTAATTGAGGGGGGATTTTAGAGTTTTCTTCTTTTTGTTATTTCCTTCGGTTTTGATGGGGAAGCAAGCCAAGGCGATGAAGGTGGGTAATGGGATGGGAGGATTTGAGTGAAGAGGGCCTTTGTTGAAGGCGAAGAGGATGAGCTTGAAGTTGGTCAGCCATGAGATTAAGAACGTTGTGATTGCGCCGAAGCTCAAGGTTTTGAAGGTTAAAGGGAGGATGAAGAAGAGGCATATTACGGGGAAAATGGAGAGCTTTTTGGACAGATCTTTTTGGAGTAGTTTGTTTGTTGTGTGGATGTAATACAGCGATATTATAACTGCTGTACAGACAAGGATTAAGGTGCCTGTGTCTCCTTCCATTTTATTTCTTATCACTCTGTATATTTCTTACAATAGCTATTGATCGGTTGTCTCTCCATATATATATGCATATGAGGAGAAGTACGTTATGAGACCAAGTCTCTCTCTCCCTCTCTCTCTCTCTCTATATCTCTCTCTCTCTCTGCAACAGAAGAAAATTAAGAGGTCTTCAGTCCTTAAGGGTCAAACCCAAATCTCAGATTCAACATTTTATTTTCAGGTTAGACTTTTGATTAATTGAATGTGAGCTCTTCGAAACTTCCAACAAACTTGATGTTTCTATAAACCAACACGTTCGACTTCTGAAGTCAAAAAGAGGTGGCTTTATTTCTGCTTATTCTTAATTAGCTTCCACTATGATTACGCATATTATTTGACAATTGGAAGATCCGTCATTGATGAGAGGGAAGGCGTTGATATAACTTTCTAGAAACCGGGCCTATTCCAACATGGATTACTAGGAAATTTGACTTCGAAGACAACATATTTATTACTATTATTATTTCTTCATATATTCGTATACTATACGTAGGCATGCAGTTTTCAAATAAATTTATAATTGGGCGATTGCACGTCGATATAATCTTAAAACTCCTACACAAAGTCAACGAGCTGAATTAAGGATTTTTTATAATCGTACTTGTACTGTTGGGCAGTTAGTGAGTCGCTGTTATCCCTAATATATATCCACCGTGATATAGCTTCAATAATTTTTATTTAGATTCAACACCACAAGAAAAAAAAATACACATGAATCATTTTCAAGTCATCACATTAATACATATAGGTATAATGCACTGATTGACGCCTATGCCAATATATTCAAAGGAAAGGGCACGAAACATCTCTAGGATCAACTAATCGCCAACTCTTAGCAGACTCTACCAACGCAAGAATCTCCTTACAACCCTTAACGTCCATTTTCGCCCTAAGAAAAGGAGGGAAAAACAGCGAAAAACTCGTAAATATCACATATCCCAAAGTGAGCACCCTCGAGACAATCTTAGGCGGTCGATACTTTCCCCCAAGCACTTCCTTAACCCTAATCTCCAAACACAAAGACAGCCCATGTAATAAAAAGAAGCACATCATCTCTCCACTAGGCAACAGCCTTCCTACGTTGTACACCACTAGCTCATGCATGAGCCCAGAAACAAAAAAGGTAGCCAAAACTGCAACAACCCTAGCCATTCGCTGGCCCGTCGAGCTTCCGACGCTTGACCTAACGGGCTCGTAGACAGATAGATGTAATATATTCGTAGTGGCTAAATTCCACCTCTTACCCCAAAAATCTTGGAGGGACGTAGCCATGTAAGGCTCGTCGAATGGAGGCTCGATCTCGGCCTTGGCTGCTAGGGCTTTCGCCACGTATGCGAATAGGGCAAGCAAGATTTCGAGGGTTAAGTAGATGTGAACACAGTAGCAGAAGAGTGTGAATTTCGGGTGGAAGTGTTCTTTGAATTCGTACGAACGGATCAAAGCTAGAAGGAGCATGGTTTTGGAGAGGTAATTGAGAGGGGATTTTAGGGTTTTCTTCCTCTTGTTGTTTCCTCTGGTTTTGATGGGAAAGCAAGCTATGGAGATGAAGGTGGGTAATGGGAGTTGAGGGTTCGAGTGTAGAGGGCCTTTTTCGAAGGCGAAGAGTATGAGCTTGAAATTAGCGAGCCATGAGATGAGAAAGGCGCTCGTTGGGCCGAAAGTTGCTGTTTTGAAGGTCAAAGGGAGGATGAAGAAGAGGCATATTACGGGGAAGATGGAGAGCTTTTTCGACAGATCTTTTTGAAGTAGTTTGCTTATTGTGTGGATGTAAATTAGTGATGTTACAACTGCCGTGGATGCGAGGATTAAGGTGTTTGTCTCTCCCTCCATGTGAATCCTCTTATATGTCTCTCTATTTCTTACACAAGGGTCTATTCATATGTGTGCATATGAGGAAAGACATCAATTGAGTTGAGATTTAAGTCTCCCTTTTTTCTCGCGCATGTGTACACACCACGCAGAAGAGAAGTCCCTATGAGTCAAAAAGAAAAGCTCAGATTGAGTAAGATTTGTTTCCTTGAGAAAATAAACGATGATGCAAATTTGAGGAGTTCGTTATCTCTATATTTAGTGATGGTACGAAAATCAACTAATTTGAGGTCAGTTAGAGGAGGACTTGGCCATTTCTGCGACGGTAGTTTCACTATCACACTTAATTTTATGATTGACAAGTCAATGAAGGGACGTTGTTATTTATTGAGACTAAGCGATGCTGATATCATTATATCACCAAGTTCCGGGAAAAAATATGTAGTTTTCAAAACACATTTAAAAAATGGCTTTTTCAATGGGCTTATGGAGTATTATTGATTGGCATATCAAGAAAATATAGTTGAGAATGGGCCATTTCTGAAAAGCCGATGCAACAAAGCTTAAATAAGATTGTCATCCAATAAATAAAAAGTTGCTGGTTATATAAAAAACTTATCAACTTAATTAGAGGATAAAATAAAACAAGATTAGATCTAATGGGTAGGAACATGGAGAGTCTAGATAGGAAATGAAATAAAACAACTTAATAACAAACAATCTTATACTAACATACGCGAGCCCGAAAATCAAATCCTAACAAGTCATTCAATTGTTGAACCAAACTTCCCAAAATTTTCACATCTAATCTAAACCGCCAAAACCTTCACCAAAAATATTCATTTCAATTTTCCCTCAAATTGCAGCCAATGTGCGCATTTCAGTCTTTTCGTCCTCTCTCGCCGTTTCTATCATAAATTATTTTTCCCAGAAATAATTAAAGACGGAGTTCCCTATTTCCAATTCTAACCCTTCAGAAGTCTGATCAGTGATCACCACGTCCTACAATTGAGAGCCAATTTCGTCATCTTCGTTTTCATATGTATTTTGAGAGAGAGAGAGAGAGAGTTTCATCACGAAGATAGAGACAGAGAGAAGAAAAGGGGGGAGAAGAGAAAGAGACGATACCAGTCCGTTTAAAAAGGTGAGAGCTTTTTACTGTATATGAAAGCAGCAGTAGTAGAAGAAGATGGTTTCCGACCAAGAGATAGCTAACGGCGTGGAGACGGTTCTCCGTCAGTCGGACCCTAACGCCGTTACCTCACTGAGCAGCGTCGTTCATCAGCTCGAAGCTAAGCTAGGTTTAGACCTCTCCCACAAAGCGGACTTCATCAGGGATCAGATTACTTACCTCCTTCGCTCGCATCCAGTGTCAAAAGACCAGCTTGCCCCTCAGACGCAGCTGCAATTTCAAGCTGGGTTTGCCCCTCAGCCCCATTTCGGTCACTTTCAGCAGAGTAGCAACGCCGTTAATCCCTACGGCCAGGCGCTGCAGACCCACGCGCCGCCTGCCCTGCTTCCGCAGAATGTCGTGGTCGGTGCTTCTGAGACGTCCAAAGGAAGGTGCGTGTTTCGCTTTTTTTTTTCGTTGAAATTTTGCAGAAAATAAAATGGAGTTGTCTTCTGAAATTATTAACCGATGCTCGTTTGGTGGTCAATATTATGATTGGGGAAACTATTAATCCGTTGCTCGGCTTGATTCTAATTTCTAGATTGAAAGTTTTTTCCTTTTTATTTTCCAAGTGATTGTAGTAGATAAACGTTGCTACTGTGAACTTTATGGTTAAGTCTTTGATTTGTCTGTTTCTTGCACGGTGTGTGTATGCTTGTAAACGAGTTTCTAATAAACCGTTCACAATTGAACGCAGATTGGTCCCGAGAATCACTTGTTTTCTTTGAATGAAAAACTAGTCAGATGATCATTACGATAAATCAAAGGTGGTTCTTTTCTTGGGATAAAAACTAACCATATTTTGTAATACAGAGCTCCAACCGTAACCAAGAGAAGAGGTGGCCCAGGTGGTCTGAACAAAGTGTGCGGTGTTTCACCTAAGCTACAAGTCATTGTTGGAGAGCCAGCATTACCAAGAACAGAGGTAATGTACGATGATGATATGACATAGTTCGTTCGAGAAACCTTCTCTTGCATAACCTTCGTTTGTTATTTCAATTTGTCTAAACAGATTGTGAAGCAGCTATGGGCTTATATCAGAAAACACAATCTTCAGGATCCTGGCAACAAGAGAAAGATTATATGCGACGAAGCACTTCGATCGCTCTTTGAGACCGACTGCACTGACATGTTCAAGATGAATAAGTTGCTAGCCAAGCATATCTTACCTTTGGATCCATCGAGTATACCACTTTTGTTACGGTTTTATACCATCTTCTTAATGTTCTCTGTTAATGGCACCTCTCTTTCTTACATGCTATGCATGAAATTTTGTGGCAGAGCAATCTGCTGACGCCAAGAAACCAAAGGCTGAAGATGATTCTGCAAAGAGTAACTCTGATGCAAGCCATCAATCAGAGACCATATCTGATGAACTTGCAAAATTTTTCGGAACTGAAGAAAAGGAGATGCTCCACTATGTTGCAATGGAACGTGTCTGGGACTACATTAAGGCTAATAACCTCGAGGTTAGTGGTCAGTGATATAAGTAAAAGTATGTAAACATATCTGCACTGCACTGCTAAGGACGCATTTTGCCTCTAATCTTGAAATAACTCATTACTAAAATCTATCACTAATCAGTAATTGATGGACATAACCAGACATGTTCATATAGCCTAAACTTCTATTCTTGAAATCCTGGGCAACTTTGGTAGGATCCTCTGAGTTCTATGGTTATTCACTGCGACAAGAAGCTACAAGAGCTTCTAGGATGTGAGAGCATTTCTGCGCTGGGAATTCAAGAGATGATAACTCGCAGTCATTTAACCAAGGGATGATCATCTTTTGGGTTTCCACTTTCAAGAAATGGTAAGAACTGAAACTGAATTTCATTCGTTTTGTACTGACAAGAACAGCTTCCAAATGGCAGGAAACCTCGGCATTCTATTTCTAACACTTGATGAAGGCGTCTCCAATTTCCATTTTGCAGGCGAAAACTTGTAGGTGGTGTAGTTATTTCAATGGAAGAAGAAGACTGATGAAGGTAGTTTAAAACAGCTCAACTGTTCAGTGCTTAAGGTTTTTCCTGATGTTAGTTCTCCATTAGGCACAGTTATGGCTTGGCTAACGATGAGTTACAAATCTGTTTTTATGTAATTATGAATGAAACCTGTGGTTTAGGCTTCTAACCTATCTTCTTTGTAGTAAAGTAGATCGAACAACTTGTCTTCGTGTGTTCACATTCTGTTTTGTAGTTGCACAATCATTATTCTCTGGGCTAACTTTTATATAAAATTTGCAAGTGCTTAATACTAGTATTGATAAATGGTGATATATATATTTTTTAATAAAGATTCAACTTAAGAATTTGGATGAAACATTAAAAATTTAGAGGTCTTTTTCATATTTAATAAGAGAAAGTGTTTTGATTATCCACATGCCACAAATCTCTTGATCCAACTAAATATTCACTTCAACAATGATGTAAAATATTCACACATCATTTGTAACATTAGGTTCAATATTTACATATGTACATTTAATACCATCACATTCAAAATACAATAATCTATTACCGGCAAATTAAAATTAGAGCACCATACCTCAAGCTTCGTACTACTAGTGTCATTTAATACACATGACATAACCAACTGATATCAAAAAAATAATGCATCATTTTTAAAACCTCAGTATAAATAGCACACACTCGAACTTCTTACCATCACACAACAAAACAAAGGCACAAAAAAAATGGCCGTGAAATATCTCTTCCTTGTGCTCATCGTTCTTTGGTGTGTCGTCCCTTTCGAGTGCGCATGGCATAGGGTCCAAAACGTAAAAGATCCTTTGGTAGTGGAAAGCGGGAAATTTGCAGTAGAAGAGCACAATTTGCAGGTCAATGGACATTTGAAATTCGAACATGTCTTACGAGGAAGAGTTGAGAAACTCAGCGATGGATATGAGTACGACCTTACAATCGCTGTAAAGAATGGTACGTCGATGAAGGACTATGAGGCGTACGTTCACTACAATTCAAAGGAGAAGAAAAGGAGCCTTAAGCACTTTAAGAAGGCGACGATATAATTAATGGATTGATAGCATAGAATTGCAACTTTGGGTTTGATGTTTGTTGAAGTCATATCGCTTATTTTGATGTATGAATAAAGGTATCATTCGAGTTTTGAGGGTTTTCTCTTGTTACAAAACAACTACTTAATACATATATATATATATATCTCCTTATAATCATGAATTTATATCAAATTCAACCTCGTATTGAATTAAAGTAATGTTTACTATCTTTACTATTATATAAAAGCTCATGGTTGGATACAGACCGTTCAAATCAAATTGATTTGGTGTGTGAATTTTTCATTAATAAAATAATAATATTAGTATAAACTAAACTCAACACCCACTAGAGGCACTATACCTACTAATTAAACGTACACCACTTACTTAATTTGGTGTGTCAACTATAATTACAACTTTACCCATGACGATTGCTAATATATTACAATTATATCCTCAAATCAATTTTCTTATACATAATAAAAGTTATTAAATTAAACTTATATTAGATTTAAAAATAACTTAAAATATAAAAGATATGTTTATTAATTTTATATTGCACATGCATAGAATGTGCTTACATACTAGTATATAGAATACTTAGGGAAATAAACTATCAAGACTCAAGAGCATAATTTGGACAGATTTTATGATTCCTTCTTTTCCCTTCTATCGACTAGTAATTTTATGTTTTCGATTTGTATCAACGTGCGAATTAATGGTCTCCACATATATGATGATTTGTAATTAATCTTTTTTCCATCTCTAAAATGTGAGTGTTAATTAACATTTTATAAATCTCCATAATAATCCTCACAAATAAAAACCAAGGAAATTCTCTTGTAATAAATGAATTACCACAAATAACAAAAAATCCACAGCCACACACACACAGAGCACGTGATTGACGCACCTCTCCTTGTATCCCCACGCCACCACTATATAAACCACGACAAAAGCCACGTAAAAGAGAAAAAGACAAATTCGTAGAGGAAATCAAAATTAAAATAAAAAGGATGGCGACTATTAGATCTTCTTCAATCATCGCGGCGGTGGTCCTCCTAACTGTGGCGGTGGCTTCCTCGTCCGCCTCCGCCTCCGCCGCCGCCGAACGCGTCGGCTGGCAGAAAATCGACGATCCAAACTCGCCGGAAGTTGTGGACATAGCAAAGTTCGCAGTAAAGCAGCACAACGGCAAAGCTAAGACGAATCTGGCGTTTGTAAAGGTGGTGAGCGGCGAGCGTATAGAGCTCACGGAAACCCTATATAGGCTTGTTATATCCGCGACGGACGGGTCGGGTCAATCCAGGAACTACCGCGCCGTTGTTCTGTCCAGTCCTTTCACGAAAGTCAATCTGCTGCTCTCCTTCGATGCCCTCTAAAATAGTTTAGGAACTGCAAACAATTTTTATGTAAGAACGTTTTACTGAAACGAAATAAAACAAGTGAGATTGAGATTATTTTACTTGGTCCCGACTTGGCATTTGTGAAAAAACATTAAATTCGATAAGATATGCTTTTTTCGAAAAATCCCTTTGTAAATATTAATCCCATCAAAACCCTAAATTAATATTCATAAAATATTACAATTCAATATAATGATAAATTGCTAAAATATTATAATTACAAAATATTCACGAGCTTTACTATAAACAACATATCACTGGAAGATCGTTACAACAAATAAAATTGGCAATGCTATGTGAAATACATGATATTGATAGATTTGCATGTAATATGAAGATAATATACCCACTTCTATCTCATCTGATTCAGTTCGCTATTGGCATGAGCTAAAAAATAGTTGAATTTACAATAATTCTTTTAATTAATAAAATATTAATTTATCGATAATATTTCTCTAAATTAATAAATTTAATAGTACCAATGTTATTAATTTATAAAGGTTTTACTGTATTTCGCCAAGTAACGGACCTCGCCAAGATTGCTTCAATGAAAGATAGTGATACTGATTCTTTTCAATTAAATAACTACCGAAGAATAAAGGGTTAATTATCAGTCAGGCCCCGTTAACATGTTTAAGTAGGGTTCAGGCCCCAAAAATTTCAGTAAGAGTTAAGGACCTACTTTTCAAAATCCTTAGAGTAAAAGACCCAAACTATGCGATATGACATATATACCCTCTAACAGATGCGAAATTTACAATCTTTTGCCATCGTCTTCTCCAACGAGCGATTTTCGCTGCAAGCTCAAATCTTCTTTAAAAAAAAACTTCAAGCTCGATTTGTTTTGCTAATTTGCAGCTTTAATCATCAGAAATCGTTGATATTGTAGGAGAATGATAAACATAAATCGTTGAGATTGAAAAAAATCTTCAAAAGATCTATGGAAGCTAGAAAAAAACTGCAACATACAAATAACAGAAATCATTGAGACTGTAGCCGAAAATATCAAAATTTATGACCTAATATGTTGAAATTATTGTTAATTTGAGTCGTGGGTATGATTTGTATATCTAATTTGCAGCTTTAATCGTTAACGAATATAGCCAAAAACAACAAATGTCTTATGTTTAATAACAAACGTTGAACTAGAAGTAACACGACGCTGAAAGGTAATAACGCATGCTTTGTCGTAAATAACACATTCTGTATACAAGTAATGGATCGAAATGGATAATACGAAAATCACAAACGACAGTAAAAAACAAATGAAAACTGCATAAATCTACGCGTTATTGACTCAATAAGGTAAAATAGGCCTCAATTTCTCATGGGTACCTCAAATTTATACCGATTAGTTGCAAGAAACGGATATTATATTTTCCCTAAATCGTGTAAAAAGAAATACTTATAACATAGCCAAAAATAACAAATGTCTTATGCTTAATAACAAACGTTGACTTAGAAGTAACACGACGCTGAAAGGTAACAACGCATGCTTTGTCGTAAATAACACATTCTGTATACAAGTAATGGATCAAAATGGATAAAACGAAAATCACAACGACACTAAAAAACAGATGAAAACTGCATAAATCTCCACGTTATTGACTCAATAAGGTAAAATAGACATCAATTTCTCATGGGTACCTCGAATTTATACCGATTAGTTGCAAGTAACGGATATTATATTTTCCCTAAATCGTGTAAAAAATAAATACTTATAACATAGCAAAAAATAACAAATGTCATATTGTTAATAACAAATTTTGACTTAGAAGTAACACGTCGCTGAAAGGTAATAACGCATTGTTTGTCGTAAATAACACAGTCTGTATACAAGTAATGGATCGAAAGGAATAAAACGAAAATCACAAACGACACTAAAACACAGATGAAAACTGCATAAATCACGTCATTATTGACTCAATAAGGTAAAATACAGTTTACCCAACAAATAACACATATACATGTAAAAAAGACACTTCATTGAGAATATTCTAGAAGGTTCTGGACCGTCAGAGAATTTAACGGAATTGTTAGAGAATATTTACAGGACTTTCTCAAAATTGTACTACATTAATTTGAAATAATAACACATGTTAGGTAAGAAAAAAACAACACGAACTCAACTACTAACACATTGATCAATACTGACATCTCATAAATGCTGTTTAATACCACGCCAATAATTCGATTAATTCGTACAAAAATACACTTTTATTTTGGATGTTTAATATGGATGTTCATGTAAATATATAATTTGATGAAGTTTAATCACCACATTCGTTTGAAAGACACATTAAGCGAAATCTGATGTAAATAGACGAATATTGATCTCAATAGATATATAAATATATAGTCCTACATTGCAAAACATAGATTATTACATCTTTCAATGGAACATAACATTATGAATTGCACCACGAACATGTTCAAACATCAACATTAAAGTACGAATAACATTTATAGACCACAAACACAAAATACTAAGCTCAAAACCCTAAATCCGAATCCCGAAACCCTAAACCCTAAAACCTAAACCCCGAACCCCAAAAGTTTTTTAAGGTTGTAGAAATACCTGCACAAGTCGTGGATCGTTCTCCCAAAATTTCATGTCGTAAACCCTTAATCTTAACCTCGAACCCGTAAGTCCTAAACCCCAAAAACTACCCAAAAACCCTAGCGCATAGACAATAACCAATTATATAGAAAGCCTAGTGCATAGACGGAAATTTTATAACAAATAACACTCTATTGGTAACAATTAAACCCTTAAGGGTACCACATTAAACTGTCCAGAAATTTTTTTGTAATCTCACGCCGAACAGTTCAGAAACTCTACGGTGGCGCGAGAAACTTTAAGGCTATGGGTCTCTCGAATCTACGTGTGTTACCTTCAATTTCAACTAGAAACATGCTTCGTTGTACATATATTTTTATTGTTTGCGTCGACAAAATTTTAAGATTCAGTCCCGACACCGTCGCGCTCGTGAGATCCGCAACAGAGAAAGCAATATTAATCTGTAAATGGGTTTAACCAAGGCAACTATCGATATTATTATATGTGATAAACCCAAATCATAGAAATTGCTAAGATTGCAGATGCTATGACCGTATATGTTGAAATTATCGTCAATTTCATATGAATGTTGATAAGTCTCACAAAAATAACAAATGTCTTCAGGGTAATAACAAATGTTGACTAAAAAATAATACATCGCTGAAAGTTAATAACGTCTTGTTTGTCTTAAATAACACATTCTGTATGCAAATAATGGATCGGGATAAAAAGAACGAAAATCACAAACGACACTAAAAAACAGATGAAAACTGCATAAATCACGTCGTTATTGACTCAATAAGGTAAAATAGACCTCAATTTCTCATGGGTACCTCGAATTTATACCGATTAGTTGCAAGAAACGTATATTATATTTTCCCTAAATCGTGTAAAAAAGAAATACTTATAACATAGCAAAAAATAACAAATGTCTTATGTTTAATAACAAATTTTCACTTAGAAGTAACATGTCGCTGAAAGGTAATAACACATTGTTTGTCGTAAATAACACAGTCTGTATACAAGTAATGGACCGAAAGGAATAAAACGAAAATCACAAACGATACTAAAAAACAAGATGAAAAGTGCATTAATCATGTCGTCATTGACTCAATAAGGTCAAATAAACCTCAATTTCTCATGGGTACCTCGAATTTATATTGATTAGTTGCAAGAAACGTATATTATATTTTCCCTAAATCGTGTAAAAAAGAAATACTTATAACATAGCAAAAAATAACAAATGTCTTATGGTTAATAACAAATTTTGACTTAGAAGTAACATGTCGCTGAGAGGTAATAACGCATTGTTTGTCGTAAATAACACAGTCTGTATACAAGTAATGGATCGAAAGGAATAAAACGAAAATCACAAACGACAATAAAAACAAGATGAAAAGTGCATTAATGACGTCGTCATTGACTCAATAAGGTCAAATAGACCTCAATTTCTCATGGGTACCTCGAATTTATATCGATTAGTTGCAAGAAACGTATATTATATTTTCCCTAAATCGTGTAAAAAAGAAATACTTATAATAGAAAATAAAATAACAAGTGTTTCATGTTTAATAACCATATATGACTTATTAGTAACATACCGATGAACTGTAATAACACTTTATTCGTTGATTCTGCATTCAAGCAAATGCACCGCGAGAAATATAACGTAAACCACAAACGACACTAAAAAGCAGATGAAAACTGCATAAATATCGGCGTTTTTGACTCAATAAGGTAAAATAGACCTCGATTTCTCATGGGTACATCGAATTTATACCGATTACTTGCAATTTATGTCGAAATCAAGATTCGATTAACCATTATGTTCTCGAATTTGCACCCTAATTAGACAAGCAACTACCTCGTGCGTCGTCCAAGTCATAATGAATCCAACATGACACGTCGAATCGGTTGGATGGAGTAGTCGAATTATTTTTGATCGATTCAGTGTAAGAAAAATGAGTTCGATCGTTAAATGAAAAAAAATTCTGTTGATAACGTTTTGCAGTAGGAAAGTAACACAATATTGTTGAAAAATAACGTAACTATTTTCTATAGTAACAATATATTGTACCTGTGTAACAAATAAAGAAGTAAAAGTAACGCTTCATATAAGACCAAAACAGCATGTCGCGAGTTCCCGCTGGGAAAAAAGGGCAAGGGGTATTTTCGTCAATGTATATTTTTGGGTCCTTTACTCTGTTTTTAACAAAAAGTAGGTCCATTAAACTTAACCATTTTCTGACAGGGACTGACGGCTTAATGGAAACTTTACTGGGGCCTGAACAGAAATCTTCCCAAGAATAAATTGATTTGATATGAAGTGTAATCTGAGTCTACTCAATCTCGAAAAGGTAATAAGATCGAAACGCTAATGATTCGATCTTTTATAGGAGAACACTAATGGTCGTCGCGCCGCATTTAGGGTTTAGGATTTACGGTTTATGGTGTAATACCACATGATGGAAAACAGAGTAACTTTTATTGCTAATTTAGTAACAGATACTGTACTTTTAGTACCACTTTAGATAATCTAAGTAACGTTTCGATTTTATGTAGTAGAAAACAGTTCGATGCCGAAAATTATCGAAGCAGATCTGCTACACAAAATACCACATCAATATTTATGAAAAACAAAACAAGGTGTTAACAATCGACTATGCTCGATCAGTGTGAAAAATGAGGTTCGATAGTCCGATGTAATAAAATATGTCTGTTAATAACATTTTACTGTCGATAAGTAACGTCTTATGACGTTAAAGTAACACTTACGATTTTTACAGTAACAAATCAGTATAACTGTGTAACATAAAACTGACGTCAGATACCCATTCAGAAATCACTTTATTAAGGGTAATTTCGTCAAACATAATTTTGGGTCCTTTTCACTTAAGGTTTCAAAAACAAGGTCCTTTAAACTAAAAAAAAAACTGACAGGGTCTGATCTCTAATTTTAAATTCTGACAGGGCCCGACAAAAAATTTCCCCTTCTATTAAATATTTGGAGCTTGTATACGACAATTGACACTAATTGAAACAAGAAATATCTTCTCAAAAAAAATTGGAAAAAGAAATAAATATTTGTACTTGATTGGACATCCTAAATAAACTAGTAATAGTAATTATTGAGAAAAGATGTAGTGATTTTTGTTCTTTTTTCCGGAAGCAAATAGCTACCTACTATTTATATGGACGTGTGTAATTATATTAAAAACAGTATTTTAAACACAATCGATGTTCTTCATTTAATATTATATATAACTTTATTTTATATTGAAGACTTATTCTCAGTTTAATTAATATATGATATTATAATACAATGTTAGTTAAGTTGTATTTTCAAGTACATAGGAAAGTAATAATTTATGAGGATATCATTATAAATCGACAAAATGATATCACTGAGCCAGTGATTATAATTATCTCACCGACAGATAAAACACATCATCTAACGTGAGGGATAGGGATTAATTAAAATCAACTCTATAAAGTGATAAAAACAAGCAAATTCTATTCTTAATAATTAAAATATACACAAATAATAATGAAAAAATCAACCCAATCCGAAACACAACACGTGTGACGTGATCGCACATCTCCGCCATCCCCACCACTATATAAACCCGCGACCCTATCTCCAGAAACTCCCAACACAAAAATTCCCCCAAAATAAAGAAGGCAAATTCGTAGAAGAAACAAAAATGGCGGTTAAATCTGCTTCACTTACCGCGGTGGTCCTGCTCTCGCTCGCGGTGGCGTCCTACGCCGTGTTAGGTGGCTGGAAGAAGATCGAAGATCCAAACTCGCCGGAAGTGGTCACCATAGCGAAGTTCGCCGTCGCGCAGTACAACGGCGCGGAGAAGAGGAAGCTGGTCTTCGTAATGGTGGTGAGCGGCGAGACGCAGGTGGTTTCTGGCACGAATTACAAGCTGGTGATAACCGCGAAGGATGGGTCGGGTCAGCCGAGGAACTACGAATCCGTCGTTTGGTCGAGGCCGTGGTTGAAATCCTTGCAGCTCATTTCGTTCAAGAAGGTTTAGACGACGACGACGATTCAGATATTGCGTGCGTTGTGTTTGTTAAATGATCTGAGAGTGACGATGGAAGAGTTTGCTTTTGTGATGTGTTTATATTTGTTTTTTCAATGGGCCCAAAGCCCAATTCGATCACGCAGAATGGGCTTATTTTAAATTTGTAAATTAATTTAAGTCAGATATTTATCCGCTTGGATTGCATGTCTAAAGATTCGTGCGGAAAGGGAAATGAAATTGATGTTATGAATGGTGTGTTTGGTTCGTGTAAATTAGAAGAGCAAAGAAAAAGAAACGGAAAAGGAAAATCAGTCTTCGTGTTTGGTTGATTGAAGAAATCGTCAAGGAAAAAAAAGAAAAGAAAATATAGTAAAGTTTATACCTAAAACTAAGGAAAATCAATTTCTAGTGAGCAAAACGAATAAAAGGGAACCAATTTCTTTTCAATCGGTTTTCCCTCACATTAAATCGGTTTTCCCTCACATTTTCTTTTCAACACCAATTTCTTGGAACCAAACACAGGGTAAATAAACAAAGGGAAAGTACTCGGAACCTATAATTTAAAAACGCATATTGGTGAAAGTTAAAAAATTAAAAGCTAGACCACACGATGATCTATAGGTTCACGAATGATGTCCCTAATTGATTTAATGATAATAAATTTATGTCCATTGAAACTTTGCATGCTGTGATATGCACAATCACCTTCAAATCAGATTTTATCGGTTAACAGATTATCATCGACAACAATCCCCACACAAACGTTCTTTTTTATCATCTCCTCATCTCCTCCAACACCTCCAATGGCTTCAAAAGGTATCTATCTACCGATGCATTTTAAATATTTTTCTTGGTCGAGATGGAACATTGATGTCTGAATGATTGCATACATGTAGTAACCATATTAGCTGATGAGATTCTTGAAATTTCAGGTTCTGTCGAGGATTTCTTGGAAAAGGCCGTCGAAGCTGCGAAGAAAGCTGGAGAGGTGTGTCTCTTCTTTGTTCTTTTTAGTTAAGATATTGCTGTTGGGATGGTTATTATCATCATCACATTCATGGTTCAAGCGTTCTTTTTTTCTTTTTTATTACTTTAAATTTGGAATTCGTTGGCCTTTACAGATTATTCGATTTGGGTTCTATGAGACGAAGCGGGTCGAGCACAAGGGACTTGTATGATTTTGGTGATATTCATTTTATTTATTTCAGTCTGTGATACGGAAAAAAGGATTGATATTCTGCTTTCTTCTGTGTATGTATTGTTAGGTTGATTTGGTCACTGAGACTGATAAAAACTGCGAAGAGTTAATCTTCAAATTTCTCAGACAGCAATATCCTGACCATAAGGTTTTTGCTTTATGTTCTGTGCAAATGCATTCATCACATACATTATCTTACATTGAGATTTGAGGTAAATCTCTCTGTTCTTCTGCTCTGTTCTTCCTTAGTTCATTGGAGAAGAAACAACTGCAGCAAATGGTGCTGTAGAATTAACCGACGAGCCAACTTGGATCGTCGATCCCCTCGATGGAACAACAAATTTCGTTCATGGGTCTGAATCCTCATCTTCATTTCCCAACACAAAAGAAAAAGTTTCGATTTTTATTTTTGTGATGTGAATGTTCTAAGTCAAATGCCAGGTTCCCTTTCGTGTGCGTATCCATTGGGCTCACGAACGGTAAAATCCCGACCGTTGGTGTTGTCTACAATCCAATCATGGATGAGGTAAGCGTTTTATGTGACCATTCTTGAGAATGTTGAGTTTTTGCAAGAATTTCTTGAAGGGATATGTAATTTTGTTCTTCTTCTTTTGCTTGGTCTTAGCTCTTTACTGCTGTTCGAGGAGGCGGTGCTTTCCTCAATGGAAAACCTATCAAGTGTATGTAAGCAAAATCGCTTTGTTTTAGACCGAAATATGAACTCTATATACATGACAAGGATCGATCCTTCCATCGCAGCATCTTCTCAAACTGAGCTTGTGAAGGCACTTCTCTCCACAGAGGTACTTGCATATTGCAGCAATGTGTACTGTAAGAAAAATGTTCCACAGTTCATACCTAAAAGCTCAAATCTCAGGTCGGTACAAAGCGCGATGAATCCACAGTGGACAGCGTTACGAATAGGATCAAAGGCCTACTCTTCAAGGTACGAAGAAAAAGAAAAACTAATCTTGAGATGATGATCTTGGGAAGAAACAGTAAAATTTTCTTCCGTGTTATTTCTTATAGGTTAGATCCCTTCGAATGAGCGGATCTTGTGCATTGAACCTATGTGGGATTGCTTGTGGAAGGCTCGATCTGTTCTACGAATGTGGATTTGGAGGCCCATGGTAAGTTTCGAGCTAGTTATTCGCCTTCTTTTTTTTCGTTTTTTTTTTCGGGGTTGTAACGAGTTTTTTCTTCTATATAATGTTCTGATGTTCAAAGGGATGTCGCGGCTGGCGTTTTAATAGTAGAAGAGGCGGGCGGGCTCGTTTTCGACCCGTAAGAAGCTTCTCATTTTATTTTTTTCTCGTGAATTTGATAAACTTTACTTTTAAAAATGAAAAAAACCATACTTCATCAGATCATATTTAGTTCTTCATTCATATGTCTGAGTTAAGGTTTTTTTTTGTGTGTTGTAGTTCTGGGAAGGATTTTGACATCACAGCTCAAAGAGTTGCGGCGTCGAACTCCTTTCTCAAAGATGCTTTTGTTGAGGAACTGAAGCAATCGGAATGAACGAACACATTTACCGAAGGAGGAGAGATTCATTCTTTTACAGCAGTTTAAATTTATCTCAATAAAAGAAATAGTTTCAATTCATGTATGATTGTTCTTGCGATAAGAACAAAAATTATTATACACATTTCGTTTTCGATTCGTTGGAAGATGTATGTCTGTATCCACACAAGTGTTACAGGAATACGAATGAATGGTGGCTTTGTAACTCCAAACAACGGGATAAAACCTAAATTGGTCCCCGATGTCTAACCCATGAACCAATTTAGTCCCCAATGTTTTTCGGGGACCAATTTAGTCCCCGTGCTATAAAAAATAAACTAAATTAGTCCCGCCGTTACTTATGTCGTCGATTTAAACGGAAGCACAGCACGCGTAGCTCACGTGACCCTCCTCACCTTCCCTAAACAGTAAAAATATTAAGAAAAAGATAAACAAATAGAGAGACGATCCACGCTCTTGCCCTAACCCTAAAATTTATTTTGACACAAACCCACCCAAAATCTCTGTTCCAAAAACTCACGAGCATTGCCAAGTGGTTACAGTTGTTACCCCGAGGAAAATAACAGAAGAATGGCTGATGGATCATCTGGAGGTACCAATGTATATGTTTTTAGTATCTTCTTTTCTTATTAGGATTTGTCTATAATCGAATTTATGTGCCGAAGATTCACAGCTTTTCTGTTCAATTTACAATACCCGTAGGTTCTCCTATGCTTGGTAGTGTGCGGGTGTATCCAAATGACCCTGAAGATGTTTATGAGGGTGTCAGACTGGATGATGACCCATCAAATGATGTAGTTGATGAGTGTGACGAATTTTATAACAGTGATTTTAATTTCGAAGATGATGATACATTGCTTGATGCTCATGTTGATCAAAGTCACGAAAGTTGTGGCCCTTCTAGCAAGGGTAAGAAAGCTGCAAATGTTTCTCAGTTTGTGTCTGAGGATATGTTAACTTTAATGCAGTGTGAGGATGGTGACCCTGATTGTGTAGAGTGAGGACGAGTTTTTAAGTGAGTTTGATGATGAGAAGAGAGGTAGATAACCCATATTTAACCGATTAACCGACATGAAAATCCCGATTTGAAACTGAAACTTGTGTTTTCTTCTAAACAAGAAGCAAAGTTTGCAATAGAGAGTCATTGTGTTAGGAGGGGTATGATGGTTAGATTCGAGAAAAATAATAGTAGAAGGTTATGGGCTGTTTGTAGGAAAGAAGGCTGTAAGTGGTCAGTTTATGTGTCTAAAGTGAGTGGGGAAAATACTTGGCAGATCAAGAGTTATGTCTCTTAGCATAATAATTGTCATTGGAACTTCCATAACAAAGTCTGAAGTCTAGTTGGTTAGGTAAGACATTTATTAAAAAATTCACTAAAAACCCAAAGTTGGGTACATCTGAGTTTAGGAGAGAGGTGTGCAGTATTCTGAAGGTGGACATTTCTAGAAGGCAGGCCTACATAGCCAAGAGGAAAGCAATGGAAATGATTGATGGGAAGATCGTAGAGCAATTTGGCAGGATTAGAGTATTGACAAGAAGTCAAAAGGGCTCATCCAGATGCTACTATCATATTGAAGTTGACAGATGATGAAGATGGCCTAGATTTCAGAGGCTGTACATTTGCTTTTCAGCCTGCAAGAAGGGGTTTAAATCTGCATGTAGGCCTCTAAATGGGGTAGATGGATGCTTCTTAAAGAATAAGATGGGTAGTCAATTACTTTCAGCAGTAGGTTTAGATCCCAACAATAACATAATATGTGTGAGTCTTTCAATAGCTTCATCATGGATGCTAGAGACAAGCCAATCATTCCTATGTTTGAAACTATAAGGAATCTGTTGATGGTTAGGTTTGTTGCAAATAGAGAGAAGGCTGAGAAATGGAAGGCATCAGTTTGTCCAAAAATATGCAAACAGTTGGGGAAAAATATTCAAGATGCAACAGAATTTATTCCAATGAGATCCGACGAGTGGAGATTCCAGATAAAAGGCATGTATGATCAACACACTGTTGATGTTGCTATGAGAACTTGCAGCTGTAAAAAATGGGATTTATCTGGTATTCCTTGCAAGCATGCGATTTCTGCTATATGGTGTAGACACGAAGACCCGGAGACTTATGTGCATAAGTTCTACAGTGTTGAATCATACAAAAAATGCTATCAAGCTCAATTGCACCAATAAATGGTGCTGATTTATGGCCTAATCTTCCTTTAGCAGCTCCTCTGCCTCCCATCTATACCAACAATAAACCAGGCAGACCAAAGAAAATGAGAAGAGAACCTGATGAACCCCCGAGCCAAAATCAAACACATGCCAAGAAGCTGCCAATGCAGTCTTTATGGTCAGAGAGGTCATAATGCAAGAAAATGCAATAAGAGAGATCCGCATGAGACATCTACTGATGTTCCAGCTAATGAGGCTCCACTAGAAGTAGTTCCAGATATTCCAGCTAATGAGGTTCCGGTGTCACATGAGAATCCAAGTTCATGTACCGGGCCTAGAAAACTCCAGGTAATTTGCAGTTTATATTTAAGTGTAGATATCATGAATATTCGAATTTTTAATATTTTTATTTTCAGGTTAAAAGAAATTTGGGGATGAGTAGAACAAGAAGCCAAAGCAAATCTCAAGCCACTCAAGTGCAGACTTCAAAATAAATTTTGGGGTTAGGGCAAGAGTGTGGGTTTGTTAATATTTTTACTGTTTAGGGAAGGTGAGGAGGGTCACGTGAGCTGCGCATGATGTGCTTCCGTTTAAATTGACGACATAAGTAATGCCGGGACTGATTTGGTTTATTTTTTATAACATCGGGGACTAAATTTGGTCCACGGAAAACATTGGGGACTAAATTGGTCCATGGTTTAGGGACCAATTTAGGTTTTATCCCCCCAAACAACCTTTGTCACATCCAACATATATGAGCATGATATTTGATCAAGATATATGTCGACCATTGAATGTTTAGATAATTGAAACCCCATAATACTTGAACTTTCGCTGATTATATCCACACAAAAATACGCCGACCGAAATCATTAAATACTGTCCAAATCAATTTAATTAACGCCCACAATTTGGCAAATATCTACAACTGTCTCTCCTACATGAAAAATACTCCTAACTGTTAGTATTGCTGCTGATTGAAACAGAGCAACTACAACTAATGATTATCTCGAATCGAACATGTAATAAAGGGCCGTAATTATCTATCATTACCGTGCTTACGTGGAGTAATTTAGTTAAATATACTTTATTTAGGTTGTTAATGGTACTACGATGAATCCATTTAAGTACAGGATATTCTCAAACTAAAAAGTATTAAGTAGATCACCTGAAGATTAGTGTCACGATGTCATGTGATTGCCAACCGTGTGAAGCTTAAGTAAGCTGTCAATTAATTTCGATATAATAATACAATCATATGAAACGAAACTATTCTTTCATAATTCATATCGAAAATATAAAAAATAACATTGCTCAGTAGGTAAACAACTCGGTCCGCCACTTACGAAAATAACAAAGAAAATATTTAATTAGCAGGATCCATTGTATTAAACGTTACGCAAATAGTACTAAGAAACAAGGAGAGAGATCATGTGGAGTATAGTTCAATCGAGGACGCAATTGCTAATTCAAAATAATAAAAGGTGTGGTTGCAATTTTACATAACCCTTAAACCAACCAACCAAATCGGCTCGTCACAAATAATAAAAAAAAAATTCATAAACGCAAAAATAAATAAAGCAGATGAACATCAATTTTCTCCTTCGATATGTAAAATACGTCCACTAAAATCTTCCCATTTTTCTCCATCGTCGTCATGGTCTCTGTAGAAGATGCTCACTCTCACTCTTCAGCCCTCTCTATGTCGCGTTCAGGGTTAAGCCGGTCAATTGGCCGGTCCATGCGAACCGTCCGGTCCACCGTATTCACCGCCGGTTCAAACGATTCGAGCCACAGCACGCCCAATGTCCCTCGCAATCTCACGACGGACTCTCTCATCGATTTCAAGCTCAATCAGCTGTCGGCCACGGCGGCGAAAGGCGGTGGAAGCCCGACGTCGGACGCCTCTCGTGCAGCCGAGATGGATGAGCTTCTAGAAGTTTCTAGAGCCTTCTCGGAGTTCTCCGCTTGCTCCAGCGACATCTCCGGCGAGCTTCAGCTCCTGGCCGCCGTACCTTGTCCAGGTAAGAGTCCAGACGGCGGTTCGGGTGCCGAGCCTAGCTCCGAACCCGAACCGTGTTCTGGGTTTTTGGAAAGAGAGAGCTTTTCCACGGAAATAATCGAAAGCATATCGCCGGAAGATCTTCAGCCCACCGTGAAGCTCTGCGTCGACTGCCTGCAGTCGCCTTCTACGGCCATGAAGAGATCTGCGGCGGCTAAACTGCGCTTGCTGGCCAAAAACCGCGCCGACAACCGCCTTTTGATCTGCGATTCCGGCGCCGTGCCGGCGCTGATCCCTCTCGCCCGCTGTCCCGACCCGTCGACCCAGGAGCACGCCGTCACCGCGCTGCTGAACCTGTCCCTACACGAACAGACGCGGCGCGTGATAGCACGCGCCCCAGATTCAGTGAAGTCCCTCATCTACGCCCTCAAGACGGGCACCGACGCCTCGAAGCAGAACGCCGCCTGCGCTCTGCTCAGCCTTTCTCTGCTCGAGGATCACTACAAGCTCTCCATCGGAGCCTCCGGCGCGATTCCGCCGCTGGTGCAGCTCTTGATAGGCGGCACCAACCGCGGCAAGAAGGACGCGCTCACGACCCTTTACAAGCTGTGCAGCGTGAAGCTGAACAAAGAGAGGGCGGTCAACGCCGGCGTGGTCAAGGCCTTGGTGGGGTTGGTCGAAGGAGGAGAGGTGGGCCTGGCCGAGAAGGCCATGGTGGTGATGAGCAGTCTGGCGGCGGTGGAGGTAGGAAGAGAGGCCATCGTGGAGGAAGGAGGCGTGGCGGCGCTGGTGGAGGTGGTGGAAGATGGCCGGAGTTTGAAGGGCAAGGAGTTCGCCGTCATGACATTGTTTGAGATGTGCAGAGAGAGCTTCGCCTGCAGAGGTTTGCTCGTCAGAGAAGGTGGAATTCCGCCGCTGGTCGCCTTGTCTCAGAATGGGACACCTAAAGCTAAACACAAGGTTCTCTCCCTTTTGTTTCTTTTTTTCCTTTATAATTTGGCTTCGTCGATTGGAATTGGGAGATTGTCCTATTTTTCTTGAAACCTACCTTGTCAAGCAAGGGTGGTAATTGATTATTTCATCTTTACAACCTTAACTTCATTTGGTTCACTTCGAAGTTAGTTTGGTTCATAGCATAGCAGCAGTCATATTGCGTTAGGCATGTTATTCTACTTTCGTGATTGCTGAGGAATTGCAACTGTATGTGTGTGATGGGATGGGCAATCAAATCGCTACTTTGCTTATTTGTTTGTTTTTACTGAAGAATAAGATTTTTGATCTTGTTTATTACAGGCTGAAGCACTTCTTGCATACTTGAGAGAATCGAGACAGGAAGCTTCGTCTTCTTCGAGTCCTTGAATGGAGGAAGTATTGCTATCTATCTAGACAGTAAGCACCAATATATATATAAAATACTTCAATGCTGTTTTGGATTGGTTTGCATTTTGTTTTGTTGTAGTTCTGTGTTGTATAGAGTTGATGAAAGCTGGTTTTTTCATTCCTACTTGTATAGAGAGAGTGTGTGGTGTGCTGTTTAGTAGATTCTACGGTTTTGATTAAGAAAATAGAGTATGAATATAAAGGACGACAGAGGTAGATAAAGCTGCTTGCTTGCTTGCTTTGTTAGTGATTAAAGGAAGTGCCTACCTTTAAAGTTTTAATGTTTCTTTTCTTTTGTGTTTCTTTTTAAGGGCCAGAAATGTGTGGGGGGCTTTGCCGATGGACCTACCTACCGACATGCAAGTCTAACACACATTTGAAGACCAAAATGAAAAAAAATAAAGAAAAAGTAACGTTTAGGTTTACCACATGATTGAATTGAAGTTGAACTATGTATATATATACACAATTATATATATATATATATATATATATATATTCCAACGACCATATATCACTGCGCAGGTAGGTAGGTAGGTTGGTTGGTAAAGGCGAATCTCTATATTTTATTTAATGGGGCTTCGATCTTTTTTTTTTTTTTTTTTTTTGGCGCATGCGCATATGCTAGCAATTAGGGTTGCAAACGAATCGAATCGAGTCGAATACCGCAATATTTTATTCGTATTCGGATAACAATCGAATACGAATACGAATAATCGAATATTTAATCGAATCATAAAATTGATTCTTATTCGAATTCGAATATTTTCTCGAATATTCGAATCGAATATCGAATATTCGTATTAAAATTATTCTTTATTTTATTTTAATAAAATATAAACAATATTACATTTAAATTATATATTGAATTATAATAATTATATTTAAACGTTTATTGAATTATAATATATTATGTTTAAATGTTTTATTGAGTTATCAAATATTATTATATGTGAATATATATTATTTATACTATATTTTAAGTTAAATTATTCGAATCGAATAATTCTATTAATTTTCGAATCGAATATTGTGATTTCATATTCGTATTCGGATATTTCTCGAATCAAAAACAATATTCTTATTCGGATTCATATTCTAAATATTCGAATACGAATCTTGAAATTTCGAATCGAATCACGAATCGAACCAAAAAAGTTCGATTCTTTTGCAACCCTACTAGCAATACGTTAAATTTATATATACAAATGCGCCAAATTCACTAGATGTGCGTAGGTTTATGCACTGATAATATGTATCAGTTTTTCTTTTTAATCTGCGTAGCCCAGCAATAGTTATGTATATATACATTAACGGAATAGCCCAGCACTGATAATCCGTGCTATATACATTAACGGAATGGCCCAGGAGGGCCCGGGATTCTGAAAGCGGTGAAACTTGCAATTTTCGAGGCGTTATCGACCCGTCTTCCGAGCAGTGTTGTTAAATTTCCGCCATGGCGCCGCCATGGCGGAATGGCGTGGCGGGATTTTGCAAATCCGCCATGCCCAAGGCCGCCTCTGGCGGATTCCCATGGCGGCGCTATGTCGGCCGCAATGACCATGGCGGGGTGGCGGCGGTGGCGGCCGCCACTTGAAGATGGCGTTTTTAGGGTTTCTTTTGGTGTTTTTTAAGTCTTTTTTGGTATTTTGTTTGGGCTTTTTAAATTGTTTTGGGCTTTTAAACTGTTTTGGACTTTTTAAAACAAAAATTACTTATATTAGCGCAATTCTATACAAGGTAATTAAAAAATATTAACCTAACAAAGCTCTTATCACCTCCCACCGGCGACCCTCCGGTGTTCCTCCTCACCATCGGCGCCCTCCGACCACCGGCGGCAGTCCCGGCGGTAACCCTCTGGCCGGTGAACCTCATACCTCTGTGATGAGTTTATTTCCTTTTTATTTCCTTTCAGTTCTTCCAATTAAACTTCGATTCCACCGTAGATATTTGAGATTTTTTCAAATGATTATATTGGGTCAAAAAAGCATGAGATTAAACAGTTGATTTGTATTTGAGATTTTATAATTTATTGATTGACTTGTTTGTTTTGTACTTTTGACTTTAATACGGGCGGTAATCTTCGAACTTATTGAGTAATTATTGATAGTTCCGTGTAGATATATTGAAATGAATTATAGTGTTTTGAGACTTTTTTTGGGACTTTTTAGTTTATAAATATCAAATATAGTATATATTATGTCCGGATATTTAAAATATATATATGTATTTTTGGACCCGCCATGGCTTCCGCCATTTTCCGCCACGCCATCCGCCATAGGTACATGGCGGTTTTTTGGCTTTCCGCCATGACCCGCCATCCGCCATTGATAACACTGCTTCCGAGCAAGTCCTGCTCTGTGAGATCAAGGTTTAGGTCCCTATTTTGCATTGTTGAGATTGTTACGTATTGATTTCCACTGGTTATATTTATTGTGAAATCTTCTGAGGCGCAATCCATAGCACGGATTGATGTTGAATTATCCGTTAATGGTCTTTTGAGTGTCTACTTTCAGGCTGATGTCGTAAGTTATGACTGGACCGTGCCCTCCTGGGCCATTCCCATTATAGAATCTATCAAACGGTAGGTACAGAGACTGAGAATTAGCTTGTTATGCTTTTGCTGTATTATGTTACTGAACTGTTTCTTTTTGGCGGGACCCCAACCCAAGCAAAACAGTACCTGCTTGGCATGGTCCTGAATTCCCTCCTCTTTTCAGCGGGAATCGAAGCCCTTCCAAAGAAGCTGCCGGGGATGATGATATGGAGTGGGACCATGTGTAATGCGGTGGTGATGTTGTTTCTCGTTCTGCCTGGCTCTTCCTTGCCTTGATGCTCCTCTAAAAAGAACGTCGTTTAAGAATTTTTCACGCATATTAAGACATGGGTTAAAATGTCTTTTACCCCTAATTATCTGTCATGTAATTATTATTCCACTTATTTGTGTATATTTTTGTATTGAACCTTGTGTTGTTATTTAATATGGGGGCAATTTTGGAAATTTACTCATATTTTTTTAAAATACGGTAACGACTTCTTTTTGAGGAAAAAAAGATATGTAGAACAACCTCCTTTTTAGAGGAGAGGGAAGAGGAGAGGGAGTATGTGTTTCGAGACCATGTGTTCAATCTTTTCCCAACAATTAGGTTAAGATTTCTCGTGCGATATGGCTGGATGTCTAACATCAATTAACATTGTGTTGAGACCATATGATTCAAAGTTCTGTTGTCTGATAAGTGCCAATGCATTAGCTGAATGGTTGAGGATGAGTTATCTAAGAAGAAGCGCGCAGCCACCGGAGAATTGACGTGAAGCAAGAAGAAGACAGCACGCAGGGCTCTACGGAGAAAGCCTCACTAGTTGGGGTGGGATCGAGTCGGGTTTTTCGGAGTTCGGGTTTCTCGGATACGGTACCCGATTTCATCGTAATAGAAGGAAAAGAGCAGCATCTGCAACTCTATTAGTAAAACGTTTTCCTGTAGCGATCGCGCCTTTTTCAACTTCAAACATTGTCTTTGCTCTGTTTATATTTTCCAGACTTCAAATAACGAGCAGCTGCTACTTCAGTTTCTGATTCTTGCTCTTTTCCTTTTTATTACATCTTATTTTGATACCCGAACCCGACCCGATCAAAATCGGGTACCCGAAACCCGTCGGGCCGGGTAGGGTTCGGGTATTTTTATTTATTATTATAGATAGCTCAAATTAACTTAAATGCCTTCAAAACAATAAAATAAACTAAACACCATCAAAATTAAAATAGTTTAAACACCTTCAGCAATAAAGGAAAATTTGGTGTAAATTATAATCCATCTTAGTCAATTTTTTTCTAAAAATAAACTAAACTTTAAGTTATTTCTAAAGCTCAACTATAATAGTTTATCTTCTCATATTAGACCCGTGTTACCTTTAACCTATTCTAACAGGTTAATATTCGTAAAATACATAATTGATCCTTTTGGCGCAAGCAAATCATGGATTAGTTAAGCGTGACGGTGGAACTTCACTCTCTCGGAACAATTAAGTCGATTTTCGCAATCACCAGAATTAAAACCCTTCATCGAAAAAACAAAAAACCCGAACAACAATAAACAAGAAGCCTACATCAAACACAGATCTTCTAACGCATAATAGATACGCTCACACAAACTAGCTGCTATGATCCACCTACAATTCTTCCATGAAATCATTTTTTATATATATATATACTAAGGATCTTTTTACAAAAATTTGAAAAATATATTACAAAAGGATGGAAAATGGTACGTGGCGTTGTTAAACCTATTAGTCCAGTTATCAAGCTGTAAACAGTTTGATCCCGTTCGGACCCAAGGTAGTCCAGCCTATATACCATTAATCCGAAAACAAAATTATTTTTGTGATCTTTAGAATTAAATCATCGAATACAAGGAGTTTTACATAATAAAATTTTTCATTCAATTAATTCAATCGGTAATAGCCATCACCCTCAAACGCCTATCATTCGGCAACACGGGCTTTGCCAACAGCCGACACAGAATTAATCAAAATCAAATTTTATTATAACCTTTATTCAGAATTTAATTCTTTTCAATCGATTTTTAGAAGTTTTTTATAAAGAAAAATATTACATCATATTAATATATGTATATAAAAATATGATATAAAATCATGATTAAAGTATCAAGGCATCTTGGTGTAGTTTAACGTTAAGTTTTAGCCTTCCATTAAGGCTTGATCAAACAAAATTATAATAGAGATAGAAACTTACTTGAAAGAGAAGAAGTAGATGCAAACCATACTAAGGATCTTTTTACAAAAATTTGAAAAATATATTACAAAAGGATGGAAAATGGTACGTGGCGTTGTTAAACCTATTAGTCCAGTTATCAAGCTGTAAACAGTTTGATCCCGTTCGGACCCAAGGTAGTCCAGCCTATATACCATTAATCCGAAAACAAAATTATTTTTGTGATCTTTAGAATTAAATCATCGAATACAAGGAGTTTTACATAATAAAATTTTTCATTCAATTAATTCAATCGGTAATAGCCATCACCCTCAAACGCCTATCATTTGGCAACACGGGCTTTGCCAACAGCCGACACAGAATTAATCAAAATCAAATTTTATTATAACCTTTATTCAGAATTTAATTCTTTTCAATCGATTTTTAGAAGTTTTTTATAAAGAAAAATATTACATCATATTAATATATGTATATAAAAATATGATATAAAATCATGATTAAAGTATCAAGGCATCTTGGTGTAGTTTAACGTTAAGTTTTAGCCTTCCATTAAGGCTTGATCAAACAAAATTATAATAGAGATAGAAACTTACTTGAAAGAGAAGAAGTAGATGCAAACCAGAACTTTTATTTCTTCAACGTAATTTACAAAGAGGGAGAGAGAGAGTACAAGAGTGGAAAGTAAAAACTGCGTACACAACAAATGGCGAAAGGCCAAATTTAAAGACACACAAAAAGTAAAAAGACAAAAAAAAAAACATAAAGGAATTATGATTCCAGCTGGCCATCATCTTGTTCTTGTTCTTGATTCCTCTTGTTGGCCATTTACTTTATAAAAGTAGAAAATGTTGTCGCCACGCTAATATTTTAGCCGCCTAGTGGATGCCTTGTCATTCTCTCGTCATTCCTTGTCTTTTCCTTTCATCCTTTTGAAGGATTCTTCAGTAATATTATTGATGGCGTCTTCAAATGATAATAAATCATCATCGTCAAAGGGGTCTTGAGCATCTTGACAAAAATCTTCATCTTTTGATGAAGTCCCCATATTTACATCGGAAATATCAATTCCAAAATTCTTTCCGATATCTTTCTTAATTTCTTCCATGTATTCCATCAAAATTTCTTCTTTAGTCATTTTTCCTTTCTGAATATTTAATCTTCTAGAAAGGACTTCGAATGGACTAGGAGATTCTCTTTGCTGTCTCTTTTCAATTTGTTCCTTATAATAAGCAATTTTTTCTTTAATTTTGACAATTGTTTGTTGTCCTTCGTATTCTCCCTGTCCGTCAATTCGGATCATTTTCTTCCAGAACTTTGTATAAAAAGTTCTCCAAAGACAAGGTATATTTTGTTGGTTATGACCAACTTCTGGAGCCCATTTCCATATCCATGGGATACTGTACTCAATATAAAAATGCATTGAAGCCATTCCTTCAATCCATTTATTATTATGTTGAGCCTCTATTAGAGCTGGCGAAACTTTAACCCACTCAGTATATAATTCTGAGAACGGTTCTTTCAAAATATTAACTGTGGCTCCATATGATAACCACCAATTATAAAACCAAGTAGGAATTTCCTGCTTGTACACATCAGCACATATCTTGATCCACCAAGAATGTTTTCTTTTGACGTTTTCATATAAGAAAACTCTATGAAAAGCTTGGATATAATTCCAGTAATTAAACTTGACTGTAACCTTTAATTCTGGATGGAAATATTCCCTATCCTTCATTGGGTGAATTGCCCAAGCTTCAGGGGATATAATCCTCTTAATAATAATCTTGCTGAAGTTATAAACCTTCTGATTACCGGTAACAAAATGATCAAATTCACAAGATTCTGTGAACTTAAGAATATTTTCATAATTCATTCTATTTTTATAATATCCTCCAGCATATGATGCTGTATCAAGATACCTTTCCATTAAGGTCCATGGCTGATCTTTCCATTTTAAATCATTCTCAGTTAAGAAGAGTATAACTTCTTTATGAGAATTTTGTTCATAAATAAATTCATGATCTTCAACTTCTTCATCTGCTACAATTTTAGCATAAGAAGTCGTACCTTCTTGAGTTTTTTGTTCCTTATATTTAAGGAATTCTTTATACATCTGCTGATCTTGAGCACTCATGTTGCTTGAAGATGAAGAGAGATTTTCTCTGAATAATTTTCTATTGCCATGTTGAGCAATAGGTTTGCCACCTCTACCACCTCTATTAGAGGGATAGTTCTTCCCATATTGGGACATACCTGCAAAATTAGCAAATTTATTCATTGAATAAATTCTCGAGTAAGAAAATCTGGAAGGCTATTATCACTTCCCTTTTTATAAATTATTTCGAAATCAAATGGGGCTAAATGAGCCTGCCATCTTGCAAACATTTGTTTGGAAACATCATGTTTAAAATCTTTTTGAAACATAAATTTTGCAGCCTGACAATCAGTTTTTATTAAAACTTTTGATTATATAAATCATCCTGAAACTTAAGAACACATTTGACTATAGCAAGTACTTCTCTAGCTATAGTAGCATAATTTTCTGAGCATTATTCCATTTCCCCGAATGGAATCTAACTAAATATTCTTTCTTATCTTCTGGAGAGATTTGTTTTAAAATTCCTCCGAAACCTAAGTCAGAAGCATCAGTTTCAATAATTTTTTGCCAATTAGAATTAGCAAGCATTAAACAAGGTAAATGCGTAACCTTATTTTTAATTTTTTTAATTACTTCAGTGTGACTATCTGTCCACTGACAAGGAATCTTTTTTAATCTATCATATAAAATAGACGTATCTATAGCAAGATTTTTATAATAAGGAGAAATATAATTAAGACTCCCAAGAAATCGTTGAAGCTGAGTTTTATCTAAAATTTGATCTGGAAATTTTGATGCAAACTCAATACTTCTATTAATTGGATTAATTTTTCCCTTTTCAATATTATGACCTAAAAATCTTATTTTGATTTGAAATAAAACCATTTTTCGACTTGATATAACTAATCCATTTTGAATAACAATTTTCTTAAATATATCAAGATGTTTAAAATGTGTTTCGATATCTTTTGAAAATATCAAAATATCATCAATGTAAACTATAATAAAATTACTATAAGGAATAAAAATATCATTCATAATATTTTGAAATTCAGAGGGAGCGTTTTTCAAACCAAAAGGCGTTACGTTCCACTCATATTGTCCAATTGGGACTGTAAAAGCAGTTTTGTATCTATCTTTTTCAGCAACTTGAATTTGCCAAAAGCCTGATTTTAAATCAAATTTTGAAAATATAATAGCATCAAATAAACGATCTAGAAGATCTTTTTTATTAGGAATAGGATACCTAATCCATTTCAAAACTTTATTTAGGGGTTTATAATTAATAACTAACCTAGGTGCTCCCTTTCCTTTTCTGCCGCATTATTGACATAAAAAGCTGTGCATGACCAAGGTGATTTAGAAGGTTTTATTAAACCTTTCTGTAAAAGAGAAGTTATTTCTTTTTTACATAATTCTAATAATTCAGAATTCATTTGACAGGGACGAGCTTTAGTGGGAATATTTTTCTCACTAAAATCATCTTCATAAGGTAAAGAAACAATATGTTTTTTCCTATTCCAAAAGGCATTTGGAAGATCGTTACATATTTGCAACGTAAATTCATTATATAATAATTTAATTTTTCTTGTAACTTAGGATTTTGGATTTTATCCTCAATCGTAAGTATATTAATCTCCTGTTTAAGGTAATTTACCTGATTTTCTTTTGCTTTAATAAGAATAGAATCCTTAATTTCATTAAGAATCCTAGAGAAGGGTTCGGTAATAAATTCAAAGTAAAGTTCTTTATTATCGAAGCTTCCTTTAAATCCATATTCATCAATATTCTTAATAGGAAATATTTTCCTAAGGAACGGAGTTCCAAGAATCACTTGGTTTGTAATATTCTTGACAAGCAAAAATGACGTAGGAACACAGACTTTATTTTTACAAATAAAAGCCTTGGGAATTTTATAATTAATTTGCAACTTTTCTCCACTTGCAGAGCTAAGGGAATGAGTTGTTTTGTGGAAATATTGGGTAGGAATTATTCCTTCTTGGATGCAGTTTAAATCTGCTCCACTATCTATTAAAGCGATAAGATTTTTTTGAAAATTTCCGTCAATGAGTAATGATATTTTCACTAACCATTTTTGAGAAGTAATAACTTCTAATGTTGAAAGATAATTGTCTTCATCAAAATTTTTAGAAGTACTAGCAAAGTCTTCTTTATTAATTTTAAATTCATTAACAATTTCTTTTCCTTTTTCTAATTTAGAAAATCTTCTTTCTAAATCTATATGACTTAATTTTAAGTATTTTATTTCATCTTTTAAATTCGAGATTTCATTTATTAAATCTTTGATATTAACTTTTGATTCATTTTTATTTAATTGATTCTTATTACGAAGTAATCTCATTACTTCGGACATACTATAAGGTTCAGATTTAATGGTTTTAGGAATAACTTCTTTTGAAGTTTCTTCCTCTTTTTGAATTAATCTTTTAATTATATGATTTTTTAAGTCTGGATCTTCTGTTTCTTTTAATATTTCTAAAAGATTATTATCCAGAACATTTAATTCTAATTCTTGAAATTGTGATATAATTTGATATAAATTATCTTCGGGTTCAGATTCTGAGCTTTTAACATTTTTAGAACAAGATTGTCCTATTCGACAATTTTGGCATTCTTCAGATTCTGACGATGATATCTCTTCAATGATATTGTTTTCATCACTCGAAGAGGTTTCACTGTCTGATTCTAACAGAATTTTGATAATGTTTCTTTTAGATCATTATCAATATTCAAATTATTAATTTTCTTTTTAGTCCAACAAGTTGATGCTTTATGACCAATTTTACCGCATTTGCGACAAATAATTGGAGGAAATTTCTTTCTGTATTGATAATCTTTATTATCTTTTGAGAATTTTTGTTCTCTTCTTTTAGATTTTCTATATTTTCTTTTTTCATATTGTTTAGGAGAGTATTTTTTGGGTTTATACTCTTTTCGAGGTTTGCTCGTAGAGGGGTTTTCTAAACCAAATTGACTACAGAATTCTCCTAATTGTTTTTTCTCATCAAGAGAATGTCTCTTAAGTTGTTTGTTAAGCTTTATTTCGTTACATAAAGCTAAACCTTCTTGAATACAAGTTCCAATTAATCTTCCATAAGTATAGGAATTATAATCTATACTAGATTCTCCATTTCTAAGGGTTTTCTTAACCCTTTCGGCAAATAGGAAAGGAAGACCATCAATAAATTTGGATTTCCAGTGAGTACTATTTGACTCAGGAAGTTCCATAACTCTACTAAGGAATGTATCCTTATACCATCTAAATGATGTAAGAGTTTTACACCTAAGATTTTGAAGTAGAGTTCTGACATTTTCAGAATTATCAGACCATCGGCCTGTAAAATGTTCTACAATGTTTATACATAATGTATAAACAGCATTTTCAATTATCGTATCATTTTCCTCCTTTACAGTAAGGAAAATACTTTCACGGTCTGGCTGAGATAAATAATTATCCCACCAACCTTTCAACTGACCAGTAAAGCCAGCGACAAGCATTTGAGCTATAGTTTTGTCTGTATTACCTTGAGTTTTACAGACTGTACTATACATCATCATCCTATGAACCATACCGAAAGTTTGTCTTTCCGTATAGCCATCTAAATTCCATTCATAAATACAATGACCATTATATGAATTATTAATAGTAAGATCATGTTCTTCAATTAGAACATCTTGAGGAGTTGGTCTTGGGTAATAATATTTAGTCTGAATTGGTTTACTAGCAAATTTCGAAGAATTTCTTAATTTATTAATTTCTTCAGTAAAAGTATTATGAAAATTATCAGAATTTTCAAGTTGATTTTCAAAATCTTCACTTAAAGTGTTAAGCTTTAAATTCTTAAGCTTATTTTCAATTAAATCTTCAATTTGAGAAATTGATTTTAATTTAAAATTAACAATCTCGGGAGGAGGTTGAATACTAGTAGAAGCTATATTAGCTGTTTTAATTTCATTTTTATCTCTGTTTATTAAAAGGTGATTTTTAATATCTTTTATCGAAGATAAAATTTCTTCAATATTATTTTTTAGTAAAGAAATTTGTTCTCCTAAAACAATAACATACATATTTGTATAATTTTGTTGTTTTAAAAGACCATTTATATGATTTATAGTAACAGTAATGGTTTCGTTTTCAAATAATTTTGAAAAGCATTATAATAGCGAATTTCATTATCCTTTTCAATTTGAAAGCTGCTTTGAGGAGGATAGATTGACTTCATATTTTTCCCCGTTGAAAGCTTATAGCTTCTTTCAAGAACAGAAATCATATTTTTAAAATATGTTGTCAAAAACCAAGGAATAAAAGGTAATTTTTCATTACGGTTTGACAAATCGTTATAAAATTCTTCCTGGATAATAATTTTATCTTCATTATTAAAACTTTCGAAAAACCATTTTCGAAAGAGTTCCCATTTGGGTAACTTAAATTCTTTTTGAATTTCTTTTCTTGCCGGTGATCCCGGACTAAAATCAATTTTTTGTTTTAAATCCATTAGACACAAAATTCCATTTCTGACTCGGTTATTTCCTCGTCTTTATTTTTAGAAATTCCATGAACAATATTATCAGAATTAATTCTCAATTCTTCTACTCTATTTTGTAGATAATCACTAGAGGTTGATTCTCTGACTTGAGAAGTCGAAGCTCTAGAAGGAGATCTTATCATATAATCACATGGTGATATATGATAATGAGAAGAGGCTGATCTAGTCATTCTAGATCTCGGAGTTCTGTTATCAATAGATTTACGACTTTGATCAAACTGTATTTGTACAGTTCCATCAGTAGATTGTATTATTTGAGTAGGATTGTTTTTTATTTTAGGTTGAAGAAGCATAGCTCTTTCAATTGTCCAATTTTCTGGAAATTGTATTTCTTCCCATTTTATAGATCTACGAGTTGTAATATTAGATCTACTAAAATTGGTTTCTATAAGAACAGTTTCGTTGATCGGTTTATCAACGATTTTACACTGAGGATTCAGCGTATATAAAGGCTTATAATAAATCCTGTAACAGATACATATTACTTCCGATCCCGGAGCGTAATTATATCCATGAGTTTTGACATTTAATGTCAGGGCATCCAATATATTGACATCAGTCAATGATAATTGGAGATTTGGATAAACATTAAAATAAACTGGACCATGTGCCAGACTAGACTGAATTATTCCCATAAGGGATTGTTTCCAGTCGAGATTTCTACCATCTCTAAGAGCTGCTATAAAGCTCTCAGGTAAACCTTCTAAAGTCAAAGGCTTAAAGGCTACTTGAACTAGCCCAATATGAATAAATTTATGATTTATTCTATATTTTTCTAAGTCTCTATTGCTTAGAAGTCTAATAACCATTTCTTCGTTATTCAAAGAAATTGTTTCTTCAGTAGTTTTTACTACTTGTTTTAAACCTAATTTTTCAAAAGTTCCTAATTCATAGATTATTTTATAATCTATTTTAGGAATAGTCCATCGATTTAATTTGTCTAAATCTTGAGGAATATCATACTCCTCTTCAATACTGTTTTTAACAGTATTATCTTTGCGTCTTATCAAATTCATTTGATAAAGACCGTTAAACTACACCAGAATTCTTAATACAAAAATTTGAAAAATATATTACAAAAGGATGGAAAATGGTACGTGGCGTTGTTAAACCTATTAGTCCAGTTATCAAGCTGTAAACAGTTTGATCCCGTTCGGACCCAAGGTAGTCCAGCCTATATACCATTAATCCGAAAACAAAATTATTTTTGTGATCTTTAGAATTAAATCATCGAATACAAGGAGTTTTACATAATAAAATTTTCATTCAATTAATTCAATCGGTAATAGCCATCACCCTCAAACGCCTATCATTCGGCAACACGGGCTTTGCCAACAGCCGACACAGAATTAATCAAATCAAATTTTATTATAACCTTTATTCAGAATTTAATTCTTTTCAATCGATTTTTAGAAGTTTTTTATAAAGAAAAATATTACATCATATTAATATATGTATATAAAAATATGATATAAAATCATGATTAAAGTATCAAGGCATCTTGGTGTAGTTTAACGTTAAGTTTTAGCCTTCCATTAAGGCTTGATCAAACAAAATTATAATAGAGATAGAAACTTACTTGAAAGAGAAGAAGTAGATGCAAACCAGAACTTTTATTTCTTCAACGTAATTTACAAAGAGGGAGAGAGAGAGTACAAGAGTGGAAAGTAAAAACTGCGTACACAACAAATGGCGAAAGGCCAAATTTAAAGACACACAAAAAGTAAAAAGACAAAAAAAACATAAAGGAATTATGATTCCAGCTGGCCATCATCTTGTTCTTGTTTTTGATTCCTCTTGTTGGCCATTTACTTTATAAAAGTAGAAAATGTTGTCGCCACGCTAATATTTTAGCCGCCTAGTGGATGCCTTGTCATTCTCTCGTCATTCCTTGTCTTTTCCTTTCATCCTTTTGAAGGATTCTTCAGTAATATTAAGAGGATTATATCCCCTGAAGCTTGGGCAATTCACCCAATGAAGGATAGGGAATATTTCCATCCAGAATTAAAGGTTACAGTCAAGTTTAATTACTGGGATTATATCCAAGCTTTTCATAGAGTTTTCTTATATGAAAACGTCAAAAGAAAACATTCTTGGTGGATCAAGATATGTGCTGATGTGTACAAGCAGGAAATTCCTACTTGGTTTTATAATTGGTGGTTATCATATGGAGCCACAGTTAATATTTTGAAAGAACCGTTCTCAGAATTATATACTGAGTGGGTTAAAGTTTCGCCAGCTCTAATAGAGGCTCAACATAATAATAAATGGATTGAAGGAATGGCTTCAATGCATTTTTATATTGAGTACAGTATCCCATGGATATGGAAATGGGCTCCAGAAGTTGGTCATAACCAACAAAATATACCTTGTCTTTGGAGAACTTTTTATACAAAGTTCTGGAAGAAAATGATCCGAATTGACGGACAGGGAGAATACGAAGGACAACAAACAATTGTCAAAATTAAAGAAAAAATTGCTTATTATAAGGAACAAATTGAAAAGAGACAGCAAAGAGAATCTCCTAGTCCATTCGAAGTCCTTTCTAGAAGATTAAATATATATATATATATATATATATATAATTATGTTCGTTTTCTTTTCTTTCCCCCTCTTTAAATCTCATCTCCAGGCAGAACATGTCACCAGTGCTCTGTTCTTCCACCCAAGGTACAGAGCACCATCACCTTCAGCTATTCGATAATTTGAGCTGTACTCCTTCAACATCTCCCCCACAGCACCGCTCACCGAAGAACTCAACCCCAACTGAGAATAACCAGCCATCGTAAGCCTAACCCTCCATTTCCCATAAAGCTCGTGCCTTTCCACCCTATCGATCCCCTCACAAGCTATGATATTCACGACGTCCCTCGCCACGCAGTGTTCTTCAGCACTAGTCCTCTGCCTATCGTCCCTTTTCCTCGCAGCGTCTATGGACTCAAACATCGCCTTGTAATAATCTAACGTTTCGCGGAACCTCTGAAAAAAGGTCCCAGTGTTGGTGTTCGATTCTTGCTCGACGAGGGTCACCACCTTCGGGGAAAGGCTCTTGACCAGCCTCAGTAATCGGTCCCTATGGTTCGTAGTGCTGACGCTCTCGTCGGGCATGTGGTGGAGAACGTACGGGAAGTTCACCGCAAGGGCTTCTCCGTGGCGTATCTGAAGGTTACGTAGCTGAACTTCTGAGCCTATGATCGCAGCTGCGTTGAACTCAAATTGCACGCCGCACGACTGAGCCACCTTGGCTAGCCTCTGGCCGACCAATGGGAGACCGCCACCCCGTGCGTGGGCCGACTGAGGGTCGTCGACGCCGGTGACTCGGACAGAAGGGGGCCCGCCGGGCCTTTGAGAGACGGCTTGAATGAAGGAGATCCACTGACTGCCTTGCGCGATCTGAAAGTCTATGATGTGGATGCATCTTTCGTTCTCCATGGCTTCTGAGATTATTACGTTGGATGACGTGTAGGCGAACTTGTAATAAGGACAGATCTGATAGAGGACGTGCATGTAAGACATAAGCTCTGAGCTTGTGGGCTCGTTGCACTTCAGCTTCTTGTATATTATGCTCCCTGAGGATAAGAGCTTCGCCCTTAGCCCTTCCAACATGTAGGCTCCGAGCCTCTGTAGAGGGTCACCGAAGACAGAGACGTTCTTCTGCAAAACGTCCATTAATGCCTCTGCTGCTAATATAGCAACTTCTCTGTCGGATAATGAGAGTGTGTCTGATTCTGATATTATTTCAGCACATGCCATGAGCAACTGTGTAAGGTCCATTCTTGAGGCCATGTCAAGAATTCTATCATATTTTGTGAACTGAGAAGGTTGAGAGACTACTCCGTCGAAGAAGCTATGATCATCAGCGTCAGAATCTGGACCGAGCAGTTCGTGCCTTATCTCCGAAATCATGTGCATCAGCTTGTTGCCATCGTCGACGCCAGATAAGCCACTCAAGGGCGAATTGGTAATATCTGACGAATGATGAATATCCGAGACATATGAGTATGAGCCCAGTGGAGAGAAGGGACTTGCGGTTTGAAGATGAAGTGAGGGCAGAGGGCGAACTGTAGGAAGCAAAATCTGCAGCTGGTGCTGATTCCAGAGTGAAGAACTGGTCTGTGCATGTTCCGAAAGAAGCTTCCGTTGGTTGGGTTTTCTTAGAAGTTTGGTTTTTGTTCGGAGGGTGAGAACTTGTGAAGCAGAACGGGCTGTAGAAGCTGGAGGAAGGTGATTGAGAATCTTGCGAGGCGTGCATTTTTTTCTCACAGAAGTCTCAAACAAGTTGCTCTAGCCGCTGAAAGTGTGTGCTATAACAAGACTATTCTTTGATGAGACGATGAGTGGTAATTTCTAGGAGAAAGTGTCATTCGCTTACGATGTTGTGAGAACTACTTCAAGGATTCATAGCAGTTCAGCAGATAAACCGACAAAACCTGCCATTAGAAAAGAGTGTAATGTTAAACTAAAGCATATGTGCAACCAATTATGCAACCTCCCCGGAAAGTAAACAGAACCACGAAATTATGAGCATCAAACAATCTAATCGCTTTAAACAGATAGCATATTATGAGATTTCCTATGGAAGATGAATGACGAGCAATTAAGTGAACACTCACATACCATAAAACCTATCGTGCATAGCCAATTGAGCTCACTAGAGCTGTTATGACATTCATCTGCTCATTAATCATAAACTTGCTTCTTCAATACAAACCCCACTATCTATTTTCGCACTATCAGTGGTATGCCCATTTAAGTCATATTGGAAGAATTCAAAACACGGACAACAACGCAATAACCACTACGAGCACTATTTCAGCTACCACGTATCTTGTTTTGTAAAGACCTTATCAAAAGCTATCATGTATAAAAAGCGCCTCTTTCAGGCCTCAATCAGTCATAAACAAAAATTGACCTATATGAATCATCAAACAGAAGAGAACCTTCAACAAAAGGAAAACTAATACTGCGCCCACAATTATTCAGGGTCAATCAGGACTTTTATTTCTTAGCGCCAATAAATTACGCAAATCTTAAAGTGAAAATCCATTAAAAGCCACAAACGAATCAAGGCATCTGGATGAAAATCATCATTACCTAATTAAGACTTTTCCTCATCAACCTCAGAAAAAACAGAAACCAAAAACAAACATAGTTTTGCTTCGATTCGCAACCACGTAGCTCAAATTTCCAAAAACAAAATTACTAGCTAAAAAAGATCACAATAAATGGTTTTCAACAACTAGTCGATGGTGATCACATACCTGTGGTGATAATCAGCTGAATCAGTTATGGATCTGAGCAAGAGGGAGAATTACTGATTGTGATTGAAATGGAAAGTATTGTTCGTCAAAGCCGCCTGGTCTTATTTTATAGCTGGACTACCGTTTGTTGGGCATTAATTGCCCTTATTCATAAGAAAGTATTACGTAATTGCCCTCACTAAGAATCTTCCCCCAACATTATATCTATATTTCTACAAAATAATACCAGTACATGAATATCGTTTATCCAATGTGTACGAATTGAATTTGATTTAATTAACAAGTCAACATACGTTATATAGTGTTGTACTTACACTGCGATGCAAGTCAATTAAATGTCTTAGTTATCATACGGAATTTACGTATTTCGGAATATCACGTTTTTCAATTTTTTATAGCATATTCAAACAAATAAACTTTTATATATAAATTAAGCGAAACAGCGGGCGGAGAAGTCAAGAAGGTTGTATTGTATGTAATGTATTTTTGTCTTCATTAATGTACTAAGCATATGATGCATCTTGAAAACCGTCCACGTACAGTGGATGAAATGTAAATAATGATGAAAAGAAGGGGTAATTTGTAACCTACTTTTATGACCGCGTTTCGGAGTATTTATTGTTTTCTTGTCCTAATCGACGACCTTGTTCCGAGAAGCCCCCCACAAGAATACTTCTATTTATTTTATCTTAGAAAAAGAATATATCGATATTGTAATTTTAATAGAAAAAGCATGCGTTATGTTATTTAGCTATTGTATCCTTTTACCAAACTTTCTTATTTTTTAATTCAGTACTCATGATAAATTGGTCCTATATTGTTTGTTTATCTTTGAACTTTACTCTACTTAATTCAAAGTGTACGTGAGCTCCATCATAAAAAAAAAAAAGGTATGTATTGTTTGTCTCAAATGACATCATTATCGTTCGTCGATCACTCTTGAAGTTGGGATAATGCATCAAAAAATAATTCAGTAATTAAACAATCTTTTAAATTAATGGAATTATTTAGTCGCTATATTACAAATAAAACTGCTATTCCATTCCATTCCATAATAGAAATAAAAGCTTCATTTGTAGATGTGTGATACTATAAAAAGAAATTCTATTTCTAACTTCTTTCAATTGAATCTCATACAAGCTTCAAATCATTAAATGTATATTGAATGAGAAGGCCAACGAAGCCCAGCAAAGAAGTCCCACTAGGGTTCTCTTTTCTATTACATTATCCAACTAAATTTGACAGCCATCTTTATCTTTCTCCATCTATTCTTTTCCTTAAATAACAAGAGACCATCTTTGATTGGATATTCTTATTTCTTACATAAAATATTAGACATAGACTCGATATATTAGATTAGTATGCTTAGCCCTCCTACAAGAAGGAAAGAGATAGAATTGACAATACAAATATAAAAGTATCCAAGTTGATCTTTTTAGGATATATATATATGTTCCATGCCTCAAAAATATTTTAAAATATGTTTCAGACTCTTGCAGAAAAAATATTAGTTTAAAGGACCTAATTTTCGTAAAATTTAGAGATAAGGACCTAAGTTACAGAAGTGTTAATTACAATAAAGTGTTATTGCAGAACAAAGAAGTGTTACTAAGGAACAATGAAGTGTTATTGCAGAACAACGAAGTGTTAATGAGGAACAATGAAGTGTTACTGCAGAAGAATGAAGTGTTACTCCACAACAATTAAGTGTTACTGCAGAATAATGAAATGTTACTGCAGAAATCGGGTTCTTAAAACTAAATATTTTTCTGACAAGGCCTGAAAATTGAAAAAAAAAATCTGACGAGGGCTTGAAACGAAATTTGCCCATCTTTTTATACACTGCAGATAAATCATTGAAGGGAAGATTTCTGTTCAGGCCCCCCTAAAGTTTCTATTTACCCGTCAGAAAATGAATAAGTTTTAGGGACCTACTTTTTGTAAAAATCGAGCAAAGGACCCAAAAATAGACTTTGACGAAAATACCCTTGCTCTTTTTTTTTTCCAGCGGAACTGACGACGTGTTTATATGTTATACAGTTAAAGCATATTGTTACTTTAGAAAACAGATACGTTATTTTTCAATAATATTGTGTTACTTTGCTACTGCAAAACGTTATCAACAGAATTTTTTTCGAACTCAATTTTATTACACTGAATCGAGCACAAAAAAATTCGATTGACCCATCCAACCGATTCGACATGTCATGTTGGATTCATTATGATATTGACGATGCACGAGGTAGAATTTGCTTGTCTAATTAGGGTGCAAATTAGAAAACATAATGGTAAGTCGAATCTAGATTTCGACATAAATTGCAAGTAATCGATATAAATTCGACGTACCCATGAGAAATTGAGGTCTATTTTACCTAATTGAGTCAATAACGCCGAGATTTATGCAGTTTTCATCCGTTTTTAGTGTCGTTTGTGATTTTCGTTATATTCCCCCCGATCCATTGCTTGTATACAGAATGCGTTATTGACGACAAACATAGCGTTATTACCTTTCAGTGACGTGTTACTTCTAAATAAGACATTTGTTATTCGGTTCTATGTTATAAGTATTTCTTTTTTACACAATTTAGGGCAAATACAATATCCGTTTCTTGCAACTAATCGGTATAAATTCGAGGTGCCCATGAGAAATTGAGGTCTATTTTACCTTATTGTGTCAATAACGACGTGATTTATGCAGTCTCCATCTGTTTTTTAGTGTCGTTTGTGATTTTCGTTCTTTTTCTCCCAATCCGTCGGTTGTATACACAGTGTGTTATTTACGACAAACAAGGGGTTATTACCTTTCAGCGACGTGTTACTTTTATGTCAACATTTGTTATTAACCATAAGACATTTGTTATTCTTTGCTATGTTATAACTATTTCTTTTTTACACGATTTAGGGAAAATATAATATCCGTTTCTTGCAACTAATCGGTATAAATTCGACGTACCCATGAGAAATTGAGGTCTATTTTACCTTACTGAGTTAATAATGACGTGATTTATGCAGTTTTCATCTGCTTTTTAGTGCCGTTTGTGATTTTCGTTCTTTTTATCCCGATCCATTATTTGTATACAGAATGTGTTATTTACGACAAACAAGGCGTTGTTACCTTTCAGCGCCGTGTTACTTTTAAGTCAATATTTGTTATTAACCATTGGACATTTGTTATTTTTTGCTATGTTATAAGTATTTCTTTTTTGGGTAGTTGTTGGTGTTTAGGACTTACGGGTTCGAGGTTAAGATTAAGAGTTTACGACATGAAATTTTGGGAGAACGATCCACGTCCTTAAAAAAATTTTGGGGTTCATGGTTTAGGGTTCAGAGTTTCGGGCCTCGGATTTAGGGTTTTGAGGTTAGTATTTTGTATTCGTGGTCTACAAATGTTATTAGTACTTTAATGTTGACGTTTGAACATGTTCGTGGTGCAATTCATAATGTTATGTTCCATTGAAAAAGGGGATAGTCTATGTTTTGCAAATGGAGGACTATATGTTTATATATCTATTGAGATCAACATTCGTCTATTGACGTCAAATTTCGCCTAATGTGCCTTTTAAAGGAATGTGGTGATTAAACTTCATCAAATTATATATTTACGAACATCCATATTAAACATCCAAAATAAAAGTGTATTTTTGTACGAATTAATCCAATATTGACGTGGTACTGAACAACATTTATGAGGTATCAGTATTGATCAGTGTGTTATTAATTGAGTTCGTGTTTTTTTTTTACCTAACATGTGTTATTATTTCCAATTAATGTAGTACAATTTTGAGAAAGTCCTGTATATATTCTCTGACAATTCTGTTAAATTCTCTGATGTCCAGAACCTTTTAGAATATTCTCAATGAAGTGTTTTTTTTACATGTATATGTGTTATATTTGTTGGGTAAACTGTTACTCACTTAAAAAACGTTTTAGTCTTAGAGAAAGCTAAATCTTCTCAACATGGTAACCGACTTAATTTTGCTTTAATATTAAGACTCGTTTAATTCAATTTTATCTTATTCAGTCGCTTTTACCTTGTTCGGCCGTTGAAGTCGATATTGAATCGGTTTCTGAACGAAATTTTTGATTTGGGGGTGGAAGCACGAATTCATTCGATACATAAAAAATTCGTCTTTATTAGTAAGACCCATCTGAAATTGGGGACGGAAAAACTTTATTCAGTCACAAACGCTGAGATTTATGTAGTTTTCATCTGTTTCTTAGTGTTGTTTGTGATTTTCATTTTATTTCTTTCAATCCATTACTTGTATACAGAATGTGTTATTAACGACAAACAAGGCGTTATTACCTTTCAGTGATGTGTTACTTCTGAGTCAACATTTGTTATTACCCATAAGACGTTTTTTATTTTTTGCTATATTATAAGTATTTCTCTTTTATACAATTTAGCGAAAATGTAATATCCGTTTCTTGCAACTAATCGGTATAAAATTGAGTTACCCATGAGAAATTGAGGTCTATTTTACCTTATTGAGTCAATAACGACGTGATTTATGCAGTTTTCATCTGTTTTTAGTGTCGTTTGTGATTTTCGTTCTTTTTCTCCCGATCCATTGCTTGTATACAGAATGTGTTATTTACGACAAACAAGGCGTTATTACCTTCAGCGACGTATTAGTTATAGGTCAACATTTGTTATTAACCATAAGACATTTGTTATTTTTTGCTATATTCTTTATTTCTGACGATTAAAGCTGCAAATTAGCAATACAAATCATACCCACGATAAAATTAACAATAATTTTAACATATTTGGTCATGAACTTTGATATTTTCGGCTACAATCTCAGCGATTTTCGTGATTGATGTTTATCAGTTTTTCTCCTGTAATTAGCACCATAGATGTCTGGGTTTATAAGGCTCATCGGACGGTGTCCTCGAGCTCTACTACGATGACGGGTCAGGGTCGGGCCTCCTCGTCTGCTCAAGAAGGTTGAGATTATAGATGGAAATCGAGCTTGAAGATTAGCTCGCTCGTTGGAGAAGACGATGGCAAAAGTTTGTAAATTTCGCATCTGTTAGGAGGTAAATATGTCATATCGCATAGTGAGTATTTTTCTCTAACAGTTTTGAAAAGTAGGTCCTTCATACTAAATGGGACTTTATTGGGACCTGAAAACTAGTTAAAAATATTATCAGGGCCTGACACGTAATTTACCCATCATTAAACTACATTTAGTGGTCAATGCTTATGTGAGGCAAACTATTCAGTGTCAAAATTAAATGATTAAGGGCGGAGTCATCATCATGGCGTCATCGTATTCTCATATCGCACCTAATATTCAAGAGGATGTCTACTTCAAAAAAATAGGAAAAAGGGATTATTTGTTGTATGACAAATAAGCACTTCTAACCAATTTTTACGTGAAATAATAAGACAAAATTACTGTTTGTGGAGTGGACCATGATCGCTTTAAAACATCATCGCAAAGTTGCTGCACACCAAACTCCAACATGCTTTCACATATGAAATTAAATTCTTACAACATCTTCATAAGTTCCACAAGGAGAACATAAATACATTATGTGTTAGAGTTTTTCTTTTGAAATATGGTCTACTACAATCTACACATTACAGATTAGGGGTGTAAACGACCCGAGCTGCTCGCGAGCTGCTCGCGAACAGCTCGGTCAAAGCTTGACTCGAGCTCGGTCAAAATCGAGCTCGAGCCGAGCTCGAGCTGGCTTGTTAATAATCGAGCCGAGCTTCGAGTCCATCATATCTGGACTCGAGGCTCGTCAAGCTCTTATCGAGCAAATCTTTTAAATTTTTAATATATTAAATATTTAATATTTTATATTAAAATACGTATTTTATTTAATAATATATATCGAACTCGAGCTCGAGCCCGAATTCAAGCTCAAATACCCCGACTTATCGAGCTTATCGAGCCGAGCCGAGCTTTCATGTATTTAACCGAGCCGAAAATTTTCGAGCTCGAGCTGGGCCATGTTCGGCTCGGCTCGTTTCGTTTTCACCCCTATTACATATATGTATCAAATAGTACATATATATTCTTTTTCCTGTTTTTAGTATTTCGTGTTTCTTGGGACAAGTTTCAATCTCCACTTCCAAAAAAGTCCTAAATCTTATGCCTTGCGTTCATAAATGCTAATGAATCAGATCTCTGATCACTCCTTTACTCAGCATTGGATCAGACCACATTGAATTAGCTTTAAGCTTTAGTGCTCCATGAAGAACGTATCCTCATCCTATTAGTACACGTTGTAAGGAGATAAACAAGATATGAACATTTTAACTTTTTTACGTACGGTAGGTAATAAGAGTGGGTCCCACCCCCAGCTTGAGTTGAGTGCTTGGCAGTGGGACCCATTAACGCTAGCAGCACTCTATCAAAAGATTACAATAAATGGCTGAGATTGAAGAAAATGGTCTCAGTATAAATAAGTGGGAATGTGGGGTTTGTGAGAAAGCACTGAGTTCAGCAATATACCCTGTTTTTAGGCGTAAAAAAGGTTTCTTTTTTCTCATCAGTTTCGAGCCTTAAGCATATAAAATGAGTTACGTCGGCGTTGGCGTGAGCCCAGGTGGTAATGTCCCCGTATACCATAGCAGTAGCAGGGTGAAGACGATTGACAGAAGGATCAGAGTTACAGAGTTGGTCTTAAGGTGTTTGATATTTGGTCTGGCCATCGTTTCTGCTGTTTTGATCGCCACCGACTCTCAGGTTAAGGAGATCTTCGCCTTAAGGAAGAGGGCTAAGTTCACGGACATGAAGGCACTCGTGTAAGAACAATAAGATCTCTTGAACAACCTGACTCTTGGGATGAATGCTCTGTTTTTTTTTTCTCTCTTTTCTTCTTTTTGATGAATGCTCTGCTGCTGCAGTTTCTTGGTAATAGCTAATGCGATAGCTGCTGCGTATTCGCTATTACAAGTAGTGAGGTGTGTGGTTAGCTTCATTAGAGGGAGTGTTTTATTCAACAAGCCCTTGGCTTGGGTCATATTCTCTGGCGATCAGGCGAGGCTCCTCTGTTCTTTCATCAGTTTACTGTTCGTCTTTTTTTGTCTTATTACTACCTCCTTTCCTCGTTTTATTACAAAAGGATGATCTTGGCTCAGAATAAATCGAATTCTTGCACATAGAATCATTCCTTGAGATGCCCTTTTTCCTTATCTAAGCTATTCATTCATACTATACTGATATGATTTCATCAGATGATGGCCTATTTGACCTTAGCTGCTGTGTCAGCCTCGGCTCAATCTGCTGTGTTTTCCAAGTTAGGACAATCTCAGCTTCAGTGGATGAAGGTTTGTGATCTGTACGGAAAATTCTGCAACCAAGTCGGCGAAGGCATTGCAAGCTCTGCCCTCGTCGGTGTTTCAACGATCTTCCTCTCTGCTATTTCTGCCTTTAGTCTCTTTCGTCTCTACGGAGGAGATGACGAAGGAAAGAATGTTATCGACGGTGGAAGATTGTCGTGGTGAATGATTGTTCAGACACAGTGTTTAAGGATGTTTCTTGGATCTTTCTTAAACTCAGAATCTGATGTACTTTGAGTTTCTGCTTGGAGTTAGATGGTTGTTGTTTGTGATAATGAGTAACGAAATGCAAGAGTTTTCTTCTCTGATGGTTTGTGGCGAATAAATGCTGTAAGTAATCTTATCGTTCTTCTTTCTACTTGATTTCATCCTATCAAATACAATACGACCAAAAAGTACCCTTGAATAATATAAGATATATGGAGAGCGGCTTTTTAAGTATTTCTAAAAATGACTACTCTACTGAAACAATAATTAAAATCGAAATTTCCACCATGTCCATTGTGATGTGACCTCGATGCTGCCAAATGAACAGTGCTCCCATGCGTTATTTGAAAAGTCAGCAAAGCATGTGAATGTTTTTTGTCAAAAGATTTGGGCGTTGAATGCTTTTGCATTTTCTACAGAGAAGCCGCAATAAAATTCCTTCAGTTCACAAGACGAATCAATGCATCGCTTCACCTATAAATAGGAGCTTAGATCGAAGGAATCAACACACCACAGTCCATACAGATCTTCTCCTCTCCAGTTATTTATTGTGTAGCTTACTCCTAGTTGTGTAGCTGCTTTTATATCACGTCAGTGTACGTGTCTGTAATATCTCCACATAATAAAGAAGTTCTACCCTCCGGCCCGTGGACGTAGGTCATTCTGACCGAACCACGTAAATCTCGTGTCACTGTCCAAATTATTTTTCGTCTCTTTTATTTATTATCGTCATTTTTTCGGGCAAAATAATATCGGGGATTTTCCGCATATCCTAACAAATTGGTATCAGAGCCAACCCGATTTATTTTTTAGCCACCATGACGATAACAAAAATGTCAATCGAAAAGTTTGACAGAAATGTCAACTTTGCGATGTGGAGTCTCAAGATGGAGGCCATACTTATTCAAGACGGTTGCGAGGTGGCGCTTGAAGGCGCAAAGAAGAAACCAACCGAAATGAAGGACGATCAATTTAATGAATTGGACAAGAAAGCCAGATCGGCTATTATCTTAAATCTCTTTACGAGGTTTTACAAGAAGTTGCCACGGAGACGACGGCCATGGGTATGTGGGATGCGTTAAAAGCTATCTACATGAAGAAGACTAAGGAGAATCGGCTTTATTTAAAGCAGAAGCTATACAGTATGAAAATGACGGAAGGTACTTCTATTTTCTCGCATCTCGATAAATTCGATTCTATCATTATTGATTTGGCGAACGTAGAAGTCAAAGTGACGGAAGAAGATCAGGCCATAATATTGTTGTGTTCCCTTCCCTCGTCTTTAAAGCATTTTCGTGACACGATTATATATGGAAAAGATACGATATCGTATTCTAGTGTCAAATCTGCATTACAGTCGAAAGAACAGATAGACAGGGATATTACGGGAGAAACAAGTGGTAGCCAGACAGAAGGCCTGTTTGCACGGGGAAGACCAGAACATAGAGACGCTGAAAGTAGCAGATCTAAAGAAAGGTCGAAATCCAGGTACAGAAATAAAGTCTGTAATTTTTGCAAGAAAAAGGGGCATATTAAAGCTGATTGTTTTAAATTAAAAAATAAGGAGAAAAATAATCAGCAATTTAATAAACCCGCCGAAGCTAGTTTAGCTGCTGAAGAGAGCGATGGAACTATATTTGTAGCAACTGCAAATATTATTAGGTCTGATAATGAGTGGATCTTAGATTCGGGTTGTTCTTACCACATAAGTCGGAGTCGGGATTGTTTTTGCACATATGAAAATTTTGATGGCGGATATGTGTTGATGGGAAATGATGCTCCGTGTAAAGTTGTTGGTAAAGGCACAGTTAGGATCAAGATGTTCGACGGAATCATCCGAACGCTCACAGAAGTCAGACATGTTCCAGATATGAAGAGAAATCTTATCTCTTTAGGCACACTTGAATCTCAAGGGTGCAGGTTCTCAGGTGAAGGTGGAGTTTTAAAGATTGCCAGAGGTGCCCTTGTCGTGATGAAAGCTTGCAGGTCTGGAAATTTATATATTTTGCAGGGAACTACTGTTACAGGTTCCGCTGCAGTTTCGACATCCCCGGAGGTTGATACCACGAGATTATGGCATATGCGACTTGGACACATGGGAGAAAAAGGCTTGACGATTTTAAGCAAGCGGGGCCTACTTTGCGGTCAAAGTACTGGTAAGATGGACTTTTGCGAACACTGTATTTTTGGGAAGCAGAAACGAGTCAGCTTCAATTCGCCAGCTGTCCACAGGACGAAAGGTACTTTGGACTATATTCATTCTGATGTATGGGGTCCTTCTCGTGTTCCGTCCAAAGGTGGTGCAAGATATATGTTGACTTTCATCGATGATTTTTCGAGGAAAGTTTGGGTCTATTTTCTTAAGAAGAAAAGTGATGTTTTCCTAACATTTAAACAATGGAAAGCTTTGATTGAAAAGCAGACAGGAAAACAGATCAAGCGGTTGCGGACAGATAATGGCTTAGAATTTTGCGGAAGCGAGTTCAATGAGTTCTGCAGAAATGAAGGTATTGCTCGACATCACACTGTTCGAATGACGCCTCAACAAAATGGTGTTGCCGAGCGCATGAACCGGACGCTTTTAAAGAGAGCTCGATGTATGATCTCCAACGCTGGGTTGACAAATGATTTTTGGGCTGAAGCTATTGCTGCAGCATGTTATATTGTCAACCGCTCACCGTGTTCACCGATCAACTTCAAGACTCCTGAGGAAGTATGGTCAGGTACTCCTGCTGATTACTCCAACTTAAGAATATTTGGGTGCCCAGCTTATATGCACGTAAACGAGGGAAAGTTAGAGCCTAGAGCTAAGAAATGTATTTTTCTCGGTTACGCTTCAGGGGTGAAAGGATATAGACTATATAATCCTGATCCCAAGTCACCCAAATTTATAATTAGCAGAGATGTTACATTTGACGAGTCTTCTATGTTACATCCTTCAAAAGAGTCTACTAATTCTTCTAATCAAGAAAAGAAGGATAGTGTACACAGCGAGGTGGAGCTCGAGATCAACAAAGATCATTCAGATGATCCTGCTACGAGTTCAACGGATCAAGAAAACGAGCCAGAACCTGATTCAGATCCTGTTGAAGATGAAAGTACCGTACAGGAATATTCTATAGCCAGAGATAGGGAGAGACGAGAGATTCGACTACCACAGCGGTACGTAAATTTAGTTTCGTACGCTTTATCAGTGGCGCAAGAAACAGGTGGAGGCGGCGAACCTTCTACCTATTCGGAGGCAATTGGCGATGTTAATTCTGATAAGTGGCTGGTAGCGATGAATGAAGAAATGGAGTCTCTGCACAAGAACGGTACGTGGATTCTTGTGCCGCCGCCGAAGAAAAAGAAAATAGTCGGATGTAAGTGGGTCTTCAAGAAGAAAGAAGGTTTATCTGGTTCGGATGATGCAAGATATAAGGCACGATTAGTCGCGAAAGGCTATAGTCAGGTACAAGGTGTTGATTTTAATGATGTATTCTCACCTGTTGTTAGACATAGCTCTATTCGTGTATTACTTGCAATCGTTGCCATGTATGATTTGGAGTTAGAACAGCTTGACGTCAAGACAGCGTTCTTACATGGCGATTTAGATGAACAGATTTATATGAAGCAACCTGAGGGCTTCATAGTTGAAGGTAAAGAAGACCAAGTTTGTTTGTTGAAGAAATCCTTATACGGATTAAAGCAGTCTCCAAGACAGTGGTATAAACGGTTTGATTCTTTCATGTTGGGTCATGGTTTCTCCAGGAGCAAGTATGATAGTTGTGTTTACTTCCGGAAGTTAAATGACAGTTCGTTCATTTATCTATTGTTATATGTTGATGACATGCTCATTGCGGCTAAGAATCTTGCAGAAATTCACCAGTTGAAGGCCTTATTGAACGGTGAATTTGAGATGAAAGATTTGGGAGCAGCTAAGAAGATTCTTGGTATGGAGATTAGACGTGATAGAGGAGTTGGTAAGTTACACCTGACCCAGGAAAGTTACCTCAAGAAGGTTTTGGAGAGATTTGGCATGAGCGATGCCAAACCAGTCAGCACTCCTCTTGCTAGCCATTTTAGGCTATGCGCTGCTCAGTCACCATCATCAGATGAGGAAGAAGCGTATATGGCACGAGTTCCTTACTCGAGTGCAGTCGGCAGTATTATGTATGCAATGGTATGTACACGTCCTGATATTCACAGGCTGTTAGTGTTGTTAGCAGGTATATGGCTAATCCAGGAAAAGAACACTGGCAAGCAGTGAAGTGGATTCTCAGATACTTGAAGGGTACTCTAAGCACTTGTTTGGAGTTTGGCAGAAACAGTGATACTCTCGTTGGCTTCGTTGATTCAGACTACGCAGGTGATCTCGATAAACGACGATCTCTTACTGGTTATGTATTTTGTATTGGAGGTTGTGCAGTTAGCTGGAAAGCAACTCTACAGCATGTAGTGGCGTTGTCTACTACTGAAGCAGAATACATGGCGATTACTGACGCGATCAAGGAAGCATTATGGTTGAAAGGGTTATTCAGTGAATTAACTCAGAATCAGGGAGTCATTACTATTTTCTGTGATAGTCAAAGTGCGATTCATTTGACTAAGGATCAGATGTATCACGAAAGGACTAAGCATATTGATGTCAAGTATCATTTTATTCGTGATATCATTGCAGATAAGAAGGTGTTTATCAAGAAGATCGATACGAAGGATAATCCTGCAGATTTGTTTACGAAGGCTCTTCCAGTTTCCAAGTTCAAGCATTGCTTGGACTTGATTGGTGTTTTAGAAATGGTGAACTAGCCCGTCTGGGCTATGGTCGGAAGGAGACGGAGACAAATGTATTACTAATCAAGGTGGAGTAATTTCGAATCTCGGTCAAGGTGGAGATTTGTGATGTGACCTCGATGCTGCCAAATGAACAGTGCTCCCATGCGTTATTTGAAAAGTCAGCAAAGCATGTGAATGTTTTTTGTCAAAAGATTTGGGCGTTGAATGCTTTTGCATTTTCTACAGAGAAGCCGCAATAAAATTCCTTCAGTTCACAAGACGAATCAATGCATCGCTTCACCTATAAATAGGAGCTTAGATCGAAGGAATCAACACACCACAGTCCATACAGATCTTCTCCTCTCCAGTTATTTATTGTGTAGCTTACTCCTAGTTGTGTAGCTGCTTTTATATCACGTCAGTGTACGTGTCTGTAATATCTCCACATAATAAAGAAGTTCTACCCTCCGGCCCGTGGACGTAGGTCATTCTGACCGAACCACGTAAATCTCGTGTCACTGTCCAAATTTATTTTTCGTCTCTTTTATTTATTATCGTCATTTTTTCGGGCAAAATAATATCGGGGATTTTCCGCATATCCTAACATCCATATCCAATGGGCCAAGGCCTATAATGAAGAAAAAATCAAAGATAGGATAGGAGGAGGACTAGAGAATATAGATATAATAAGTATTCGACACGTCCTAGGTTTGGAATCTCCTTCAGTTTCCGACAAAAGTCGTCTCACATATCTCACTGACAGCAAAGCTATAGACTCGGAATCTGCCCAGCGAATTCTCCGAAGAAGATGGTAGTATATATCTTCCCTCCTCATTCTACGTTATCTCAAATCATATATAACATTGTTCGATAATCTTTTATTTTATATCCTCTGCGTCTGAGAATCTTGAATCTTGATTAGTTTGAATGCTAACATTCTTTTGCAGCTAAGATAATCTCTTCTTTTTATTTTTCTGTCAATCGTTAGTCTCTTCCGTGAGCGTCTGGGGTTTCTTTATTGTTACATTCTTGGATTAGATGTAGTTTGAAGCTTTGAGCTGCAAGAATATGCCGGCGGAAGCTTTTTTTTTTTAACTGGAAATAAATTATAATTAGGGTTACCTTTTTTGTTCCATTGTGGGCTTTTTTGGTTCTTCTTGTGCTATATTTTCTTCAACTATTTATGAATTTCTGTGATTTTTTTCCTATCTTTCCTCGTCGTTTTGACTGTTCTCCTTCTTCTTGATTATCTTTTAAATTTATTGAAATTCATAATTTTTCTGGCCCGTACGTCCATGACACAGCCTTCTTTTTCTATCTTAACCAAATAAATTAAGCAGTCATTTAATATTTGCATGTGAATTGAATTTCTCTGAGAAGAGACAACAAGACCAAGATGGCTTTCAACCTATTTACAGACAATTTTCCAAAACTGCATATGTTTGTATGTTTACGCTATATACGCAATAATAATACTATTACATGTTGGCATCCCAGCTAAAACATCCTCCTTTGTCATCATTAGAGAGCATAGTAACACAAAAGATTACGATGTTGTGTATAAATAAAAATTAGGGTTTTTATTTTAATTTCTTTCTTGGCATAGACTGCGTCGAAGAGACTCGCCGAGAAAAAAGTGGCCAAGTTTGAGAAGAACATAACACGAAGAGGATTGGGTCCATCTTCTTCACAAAAGAGCGAGTTCGAACCAGCCCATATAGTTCTTATCCTCTTTGCGATTTTGGTGGTCGCCTCATGTAAGTTAGTACATACCTTTTGCTATATATATTAATTACATCATATGATATTGTGTGTCTTCGATAAACACGTGACTGTTGAATCTGTAACCTTATAAGATTATTGAAGTGAATACCTAAAACAAGCATGGTGCTATTCTTACAAAATTTCTCATTTTAGGTTGTGAAATAGAGATAAGTACTACCATGTTATATATATGCTTGTCATAAAAGAATCCTTATTCCTTACAGACGAGGGCACGTTCCATTTGCCTGACATACGCTCTTTCGATTTGTATCATGCCATCTATTTATTTATTTTTTTCTTGCTTAGTTTGCATATTTCATAAAAAAGGTAGTCTTTAAATATTTTGTTCCTTTGCTTTGTAGTTGTCTTCCAGGTTGTGAGGATGGCTATCTATGGCGGCGGAGCACCACCTTCTGATTCCTAAAAAAGATGGCTGCTTTGATATTCAATTCTTATCAAATATCATATATGGCATTCAGTGTATGATAAGAAATCAGTTTCTGGCCTATGAAACAATATATTATGCTTTTGTTATCTAACTATTACCTATTTTGGAGTGATGAAGAAATTAGAACCTGAATTGCAGCCGAACCTGGACCCAAATTTAAACGGGTCGGATTCGGAATCAAACCGATCCAATTCAATAAAAAGAACGATCAAATGATTTAAAAATCCGACCATTTTTATTTAATAAAAATCGAATCTTTACATTGACTCGGCGAACACGTGTGCATTAACTCATTATTCTATTTCAATGTCACAGTCACATAATGTGGCAGGAATGAGGATTTTCCTCACTAAAATAATAATCACACCTGCCGAAATTACAACCCCTGCCGCCGTACCCGTAGTAGTAACCGTCGTAGTACGACGGCGGCTGCGGAGGAGGCGGCGGTGGAACTCCGTAACCACCGTAGTAGTAACACGGCCCACCACCGTGCCCTTCGTAGCACTCTCCGCAGCAGGTCCTCGCCGGAATACCCAATGGCCATGGGTCAACGGGCACCGATGGATTTGGTACCGGAATCGGGTCAGGAGCCTTGGGCGGGTCGGGTTTCGGAACATCCTTGGGTTTCTCGGGTTCTTTCGGTTTTTCCACGGCGGCCGGCGGTGGTTTCTCGGACGCCGTAGGTTTGGGCGGCGCTTCGATTACCGCAGGTTGGGCTTTTCGGGCGATTTGGGCTCTTCAAACGTCACTTTTTTGGGCTTTTCGGGCGGTTTGGGCTTTTGCGGCTCTTCGGGCTTTTTAGGGTTTTCGGGCTTTTTGGGCTCTTTGATTTCGATGCTCTTTATTACACCACAACCTTTGCAGCATATTCGGTCTCGAATTTTTTCTGGGCTGCAGCATACTACCGTTATTATAACGGTATTTCCCTTTTCGTCGTAGACTTGATCTCTAATTTCTCTTGCCACGAAATTATTTCACGCAAGAAATTGGAAAAAGAAACAAGAAAAAACTCAATCTTTGATTACCACTTGAGACAGAATACAAGCCACAAACGTTGTCTTTGGATGATTCTTTATCAAAAAAAAGTTATGTTGTAATAAAAGGGTGATTAGGACGTGCAATGTCTTAAAGAGGATAGGTTGCACCATCTTTTTCGTTATGAAAATGAAATGGGAACTTGCAAAGATAAATAATAAATAAATAACTACATATAAAATTCTCGGACGTCCATGAAGTCCAGCAAGATCGAATTTCATGAGTGAAAGTGAGAAAGGTGATTATCTTTTCAATTCAAATTTGTTAAAAATTGCACCTTTAATGAAAAAAAAAAGAGGAAAGAGATGGTATATAACCCACCTGGGAATTTGCAGAGGACTTTCTTCACCTTCTTGTAGCAACATGGGCACCTCAGATCATTCACCTTCAGTACCATGATAGTCACCTGAAGATTGTTATTACCCCATTCAGTTCAACCAATGAAGAACACTTTCTGATTATCGTCAATCGAATATTCATGATCAAATAGACATAGATAGATTGATCGATAGATACCTTCTCGCCCATGGCTGCTGAGTCTTGAATTACTGATTCTAGATAAATAATGGGCTGATAACTAAGTTGAGAGAGACCTTTGAGGATGTAAAATATACGAGTCTATGAAAGGAAAAGGAGGACAAAGATATAATATATATATATTTGTGTGTTTTATTTAGGGTAGAGGAAAGCGAGAACCAAGTAAAGACAGATACAAAGCTACACTGGCTTTAGTTAGTTAGAGATTGGACATAAAAATAATTGTATTGTCGATTATGAAAATTAATAATATGGGGGCCTCTTGATTGCCACCTCCTACCATCCTATCTTAGGATTAATCAAGTTTTGAAGCTTATTATTCATACTAGTAATTGGCAGACACTTAGTGTGTGATAATAAAAGTAACTTGCACAAAAAAAGATGCACCGTTACATTGTTAACTTACACCAAAAAGACACTTGTCACAATATAATTTGTTAATAGATACACAAAATTAGGCAAGTCCCTGACAATTAATAAATAGTATAGATGTTAGTAACGATGTCGAACTGATGACACCACGGTGGATTATCCGATTGTGTTCTTTCCATGTTAAAACGGGTTTGGGTTCGGGTCGATAAGAGGTTTCCAAAATTAGGATTAGGTTAAATTGTACAATGATACATTACATCTCCGACGATGTCGAATTGATGGTCTAAATACGGTTATATATGGTTATACATTCAAATATCCGAGTTACGTTGCAAACGGTTAGAGACGAATATAAATACAATCCACTTTTCCAATGAACTTGCTTCCCAAATAATCGTGTTAAATTCGTCGAGGAATATTGATTGAAGCGTTGCCATGTGTTGAAGATATAAAGATGAGAATAATAGAAAAAGTTTGCAAGTGGATGGTGACGACTTCGCTTTCCAATGCTTAAATCATATCCGTTCATTTGATTACTTATAAGAGTCAATGAAATAAATGCTTCAAAACAAGGATTACGCACAGAAAGAATACGGTTACTCGACCACTTAACTATTTCAATCTATATAATACCATATTAATAGCCAATCCATATACGTATATAACTGTCCTTCCGCTAATTACGTAAAGAAATAATTGTTTGCATTTAAATATCATATATTTAACCTATACGGCACTGGCACCTCCACACAACGGCGGACGGCGGCAGCTGCACTAAGACCGGGAGACACGGCTCACATCCGCCGCACTGGCCGTGGCACCTCGGCGGACTTGAGCCCTGCAAAAGCCTTCTTGTTCCAATGCTCGCCGTCGTCTCTGAAGAACGCTCCTCCTCCTCAAACGGCGGCGCCGCCGCCTGGGTTTCTGAGAAGAAGAGTGCAGTAAGGATGATAGTTACCAAGAACACGATGAAAGCCTTCATCTTCTTGGCTCGATTATTTATTTATTTCCTTTTTTTTCTTTTGTTTTGTTTTTCGTTTATGTACGAGTCTTAAATAGAGGGGATTGAGTCGATGAAACCCCGGAAAAAACAAAAAAAAATTGTATCATTGTTTCCTTTTTCTATCAGCAAGATTTTAGGATGGAATCCGTTCATTACTAACAAGTGTTGCTTCTATTCATCTAGCAAAGCAAGAAAATAAAAGCCTAGAAAACCCAAACTAGTGAGGCCCAAGATTATGTAACGAATAAATTAAACAAAAAAATAGAGTGAAGAAGACATTGCCTTTCATAGTAAGAACACATGGGCTCACAAACACACTGATATAGCAATATAATCATCATCATTATCATCATCATTATCATCATCATTATCATCGTTATCATTGAAAGACGAAATTACAAGGCAAAATTATAAAAATTGGTCACTAAGTGTAACATTTTTTATTTTGGGTACTATGTTTGCCAGTTACAAAACTATGTCACTAGGTATATATATAGTAACAAAATTAGGTCACTAAGTAGGCATATAGTAACAAAACTATGTCACTAAGTATGTATATAGTTACAAATTTAGGTCACTAAGTATGTATATAGTTACAAATTTAGGTCACTAAGTATGTATATAGTTACAAATTAGGTCACTAAGTATGTATATATTAAGAAAAAAGATGTAAGTGACCCAATTTTATCGTTACTATATACATAAGTAGTGACCTAGTTTTGTAAATCGCAAATATAGTGACCCAAAATCTAAAATTGGCATACTTAGTGACCATTTTTATAATTTTCCCAATTTGCAAAGAAAACCTATGCAATATTCATGTTGGTCACGCCCTTTGCGTTTGAAAATTAGTATTATGAGTCGCATATTTCATTGTGTAAGAATGGTTTTGCTTTGGGATGATCAACTTTGTAAGAAAGAGAATCTCGAACGTTAATGGTCCATGTTGGACACTTGCTGCTAATGCAACAGTTGACTCAAGTCTGCCGCCTACCATTTGCCCATCGATATTTACTTACATATACCAAATTGATTTTATATAAGACCCTCAAATTTAATAAAGAGTGACCACATACAGATCGAAAAAACCTTTCTGTTTTTTTTTTAGAATATTTGGTATCTTTGTTATAGAGGCCTAATTTCTCTTTGGGTCCACACCAAAACCATGCGCTATGTATGTGATACATCAACGTTATACTGATATATACATTGAACGTGACTTGAATGATTCATATATCTTCGGTTGGCAATAAAGGTGATGAGTCTTTGTTTCGTATAATTTCAATATTATTGCCAATGATTTATTTCATTTGCAGACAAGCTTTATATGGTAATTTGTTAGGCAAATGCATCCTCATTAAAAGGAAAACGAACGAAGTTTGTTCGACTCATCAACTTGCATTTCCAACTCACATGGTGCTTTAATAGTAATTAAAGTGGGGTAATGCATGCATATACATAACTTAAATATTTATTTTTAGATTCATATTTTCAAAAAAGGTGCACTTGTTCAGCATTTATTCTCATTTATACAAAATGTATTCATTGAAATGCGGGAGCTACGTCATTAATTGAAAACTGGCGGGGATCTGATCAGATCGATTTACTAAGATGCAATCATTTCAACATTATTCTAATTCACATCATTTCATGGATCGCATGTTGACATGAAATTTGTAAAGGTTTACAGTGATTGCTAAATGTATTTTGTTCATTACTTGAATCCAGTGACGAATTCTGTGATTGATGCACCGATTTCACAATTATCTCAATTCTCACATTACTTTTTTTGTTTTTTTTTTTCAGAAGAAAAAATTATAATACGGGGTGGGTAAAAACTGTATATTATTAATTGTGTTGTGGTATTAATAAATGTACTGTGGATTTTTATGACAATATTACCCAGTGGGAGAAAAAGGAACTGCTACGTTTGCCTCTTTGATGCAAAAATGGGCAAAGTACTTTTACCAAGTTACGTTTTTTATTTGATTTTTCCCTCAAACATAATGTCAATTTATCTTTCCACAGGCATTCCCATTGAGATGAGAAGAGAGGAAGAAACGACATAATTGTATCTCTATCCTTTCTTGACTTCAACATAAAATTGAAAATTGAACCGCCTAGAATAATCTGATTTGGATATTTATCCTATATTTTTTTGTTTCTTTTCCGGGAAAAAAAAGAGAAGAAAAAAAAGGTCTCAATTTACAGGTTAAGCTGCTATATGCTACTTTTATTTGTTAACCCTTTTTTTCATAACTAATCTAATAAGGCCTTGTGGTCTATTCCATTCCATATAACTTGATTACATAATCATCAACCCCGAAATTGACATCGAAATGCATACGTTTACATAAATTGTTTTTGCTAAATTACAGATATAATTTTATCCTTGGGAAATATCTTGATGATAAACATAACCTTAAATTTGGTCAACGTCGGAGTAAGAAATCATCACCGTCTTACAAACAATCTCCCAAAGGCAAGTAGGTTAGCATTTCTATAAATCCCATAAGATAATTATTATTTTAAAGATCTAGATTCTGTTGTTGAGCTAGGTGTGACCTCGTCCCAACAAGCAATAATAAAAGGTATTAAAAAAAATGAACTTTCTCCCTTCTTTTTAGCTTTTAACTCCATTTTTTTTTTAAAAAAAAAAAAAAAAAAAAAAAAAAAAAAAAAAAAAAAAAAAGCTTTTAACTCCATAAGATATCTATAAATTCGTAATCATCACATCCTTTGCATTCCCCCATCTCTCTTCTCTCTGGGCTCTCTCGTGTTCACATGTGACCAAAAAAACACGCACGAACTTCAGTTCCCTTCTTCAACGACAAAGCACAAAGAAGAATACCACGAAACATTACATTTACTAGGTCTAAGTTGTTCTTGCAATATACAACTTCTACAATAATGGAGGATTCACAAAACAAGACCATCATGAGTGGTAAAGAGGCTTCATTACATGCCACAGATGAAGATAAAGGTGAGTTCTTTTTCCCTTAAATCGTGCTATATATCCCAGCCTTGGTAATAACTTCTCCTTAACAATGGCGGTAAAGCTTTTCTGTAACTCTTCATTCGCTCGCAGAAGAAGTGAACGACTCACCCATCGAAGAAGTCCGACTAACCGTGCCCATCACCGACGACCCGACCCTACCCTGCCTCACCTTTCGGACATGGGTCTTAGGAATGGCTTCATGCGCAACCCTCGCCTTCTTGAACCAATTCTTCGCCTACCGTCAAAACGCACTCTCAATAACCTCCGTCTCCGCCCAAATCATAGTCCTACCCATCGGCCGACTCATGGCGGCGTCCCTCCCCAAAAGACCCATAAAAATCCCAGGGACAAAATGGTCATTCTCCCTCAACCCAGGCCCATTCAACATGAAGGAGCACTGCCTCATCACCATCTTCGCCAACGCCGGCTCCACCTCCGTCTACGCCGTCAACATCATCACCATCGTCAAGGCCTTCTACCACCGCCGCCTCAACCCCGTCGCCGCCCTCCTCCTTACCCACACCACTCAGGTGAGCCCACGTCAACACTCATATATTACACTTACACACAGTTGTATATTCTTTTGTCTAGATAAACCAACACTGTAATGATAATATGTGTGCACACTTGTAGTTGCTTGGCTATGGATGGGCAGGGCTTTTCCGTAAATTCCTAGTGGACTCTCCTTACATGTGGTGGCCAACAAACCTCGTCCAGGTGTCTCTCTTTCGGGCCCTCCACGAGCCCGAAAAGAGGCGAAGGGGAGGGCTAACTAGGCTTCAGTTCTTCATCGCCGTCTTAATCTCAAGCTTCTCTTACTACATAGTCCCTAACTACCTCTTCCCTTCCATAACCTCCCTCTCCTTCGTATGCTGGCTATGGAAGAACTCAGTCACGGCCCAGCAGATAGGGTCGGGACTCCACGGGCTCGGGCTGGGCTCGTTCGGGCTCGACTGGTCCACCGTCGCGGGCTTCTTGGGCAGCCCGCTTGCCTATCCGGGCTTCGCCATACTCAACATGCTCGTCGGGTTCGTGCTGGTGGTCTACGTGGCGCTGCCCGTCTCTTACTGGGGAAACTTTTACGGGGCAAAAAAGTTCCCGATAATCTCTTCCCACGTCTTCGACGGGCACGGTCAGCCCTACAACATAACCGCCGTTCTTACGGGAAGACGTTCGAGTTCGACGGGGAAGGTTACGAACGGTCGGGAAAGGTCAACCTCAGCATCTTCTTCGTGCTTGTCTATGGCCTTAGCTTCGCCAGCTTGGCCGCTACTTTGTCCCACGTCGTTCTCTTCCACGGCAGGTAATTGTTAAGAACTAGAAATCGTAATAAGTCACGTGTGTCCCATATCGTATAATTGAGGAGAGTTTGATCGCTATATAAGTAGTTGAGTCCATTCCACCTCCAATTGGGTTTAGGATGAAAGTTCTTATATGAGCCAATTCTCCTACTATATTGGTCGTCCCAATAAGACAAAATAACGAAATTCACAGTAATAAATAAGTAGGGATGACGAAAACGTCTCATTGCAAGACTCGGGTAATATCAGTCTTGCAACTCGAGCATGTAATGAAATTTTACGGTAATAATATTATGCAGGGAGATATGGAAGCAGACGAAGGCGTCGTTCGAGGACAAGTTTGGGGACGTGCACACGAGGCTGATGAGGAAGAACTACGAGCCAGTGCCTCAGTGGTGGTTCCACACGCTGCTCGCCTTAGTCGTAGGGCTTTCGCTTTATACGTGCGAAGGGTTCGGTAGGCAGCTGCAGCTGCCTTACTGGGGTGTCGTCTTGGCCTTCGCCTTGGCTTTGGTCTTCACTTTGCCTGTCAGTGTTATCATGGCTACGACCAACTCCGTGAGTTTTTTTTTTCTTACGCTTTTCGGTTCTTGGATTACGCCTAACGCTAGGTTTGGTTTTTTTTTTTTTGTGTTTTAGGGGCCGGGATTGAACGTCATCTCGGAGATGATCATAGGGTTTATGTACCCGGGAAAACCGTTGGCGAACGTGGCGTTCAAGACGTATGGAACCATAAGCATGTCCCAGGCAATCACTTTCCTCGCCGATTTCAAGCTCGGGCACTACATGAAGGTCCCGCCGAGATCCATGTTCTAGTTCAAGTAAGTTGAAGCTTTATATTCCAATTTCCTTACTATGCAAAGCCAATTATCTGATTTTTCTGATGCTTTTTTTTTTTCGGGTTTAAAAATTGTAGCTCGTGGGGACGGTGGTGAGCTCATTGGTCTACTTCGGGACGGCGTGGTGGCTCCTCACTACGATCGACAACATCTGCGACACGTCGAAGCTGCTCCCGGGCAGCCCGTGGACGTGCCCGGGCGACGACGTCTTCTACAACGCCTCCATCATATGGGGCGTGGTGGGCCCACTCCGTATGTTCGGGAAGCTCGGGCTCTACTCGAAAATCAACTACTTCTTCCTCTTCGGCATCCTCTCCCCGTCCCCTTCTGGTAATTCACACTTCACCTAAAAAAAGCTCAATAACGAATATGTTTTTTTATATATCAAACTAATTCCATATTGGATTAATCAAAGAACGATGCCAGACATGTACGTAAGCTTGTGTGCTACTACTCCTTTTTATTGTCAATTGATTTTAGAGTGAAACAAAGAACAGTGCCATGACGTTGTCGAACGAACTTCATATAGGTACCTATCGCGGAAATTTCCTGAGAAAAAAGTGGATGAGGTACGTGAACATGCCGATACTGATCGCCGGGGCGAGCTCAATGCCAGTGGCTAAGGCGGTGAACTACATGTGTTGGTTTGCCGTGGGGATTTTCTTCAACCTATACGTATATCGGAGGTACAAGGGCTGGTGGGCCCGCACAACTACATTTTGTCGGCGGGCTTGGACGCCGGCGTGGCTTTTATGGCGACGTTGTGTTATTTCACGCTGCAATTGCACGATGTAAATGGGCCGGGCTGGTGGGGGACGACCGTGGACGATCACTGCCCGCTCGCCCACTGCCCGACCGAGCCCGGGGTACGGGTCAAGGGCTGCCCGAATTTCTGAGTTTTCTTACGTAGTAGCGTTTTTGTGTCTGAATTCTTGGGGAGCATTGAAATGGCAGAAAATTGTCACAATGTTGGTAATAGTTTGCGACTCGTTTACATAGTCTCCGATAGACCAAAACGTCGAAATCAATTCGTAATCCCACTGAAAGAATGCTAATATCCATCGACGATGTCAACATAATATTATTATTCGTAAGTTGTATATAGAATAAAGTCAACGAATGTAATATTGAATTATAACTAACTAGTTTGGCATTGAACTTACCAACCAACCAAAACATGGTTAGCTGCACTGCCATTATGCCTGCCTAACCTTGTTACTTTTTTTATTTTTGGGTGCAAATTCACTTCCCACGACTAACGTTATATTATTAATAGTGTTGAAGAGAACACTACAGAGACCAAATATTTAAAAAGTGACGATCAATGTTCAAAGTCAAAGAGGCGAATCATCCACGCGTGCCACGTGTAGGAGAATGATTGGTAGCGAAAGGTGCGAGGACATCACTCCACTCACACCAAAGTTGATCGGCAGCTCACATTCGGTACAGTAAACACTCCTTCAGAATAAATATATAAACAAATTCCCACGTGAAATGCAAAGGAGAAGCTTTTTTCCACACATACGAACAATTATCTCCGAGTACCACAAAGAGCACGAGGAACGCGCGCCGAGAGTGTTACACCTTCTTTTATTCGTTCTGTCTATTTCTTGGAATTGGATAGATGGCGAGTTTGAATGGGACGACGTCGGATCTGCGAAAGGCTTTTCTTGATGTGTATTCGGTGTTGAAATCTGAGCTGTTGAACGACCCTGCTTTTGAGTGGACGGATCATTCACGCCAATGGGTTGAGAAGGTGAGTTCTTTTTTCCAGGATCGTTTGGGGAGCTGACTCACGAGATTATTGAATTGATTTTCTTTGTGATGCGATCTCTTTGTTGTTAATAATCTCTGTATGTTTCGAGATGAATTGGGATGTATTGATGGTGCAATAGAGACTTCATTAGATTTGTTGCTGATCGCCTTCTTTGTTGTTGGCTCGCCAACTTTGAAATGGGCTTGAATTGGTCATCTTACAGTTATGACGAAGAATCAAGTACAATATATTTCTGAATGAGCTGAACTTGGAAATTGGAGAATTATTCTAGTAACGTTTAGATTCGTGTTAGATTGGATATGGAAAAAAAAAGGTACTGTTGTGAAAAGGTGCTGAGTTGTGTTTTCACAAAAGTGAGCACAACAATCCGACAATTCCTTTTAGTGTGGGATGCTAATTTTTTGTGTTTGAAATGCTTTTCTATGTAAACCAATGACTTTTAAGAGTGTTTCCTAATAAAAAGAGCCGAGAGGGCTGATTTCCTTTTGGAGGATCGAATCTTACGTCTTCATCTTTTCGTTATGTCACAGATGCTGGATTACAATGTTCCTGGAGGTAATGCGCGAACAATTCAGTTTATTCCTTAAAATGCTTATTTAAAATCACGGCATAAACTATGAAAAGTATTTTATTTGAAGGAATATTCTCATACTTCGCAGGGAAACTAAACCGAGGCCTCTCAGTAGTCGATAGCTATAAGCTACTAAAAGAAGGAAAAGACTTGACCGATGAAGAAGTGTTTCTTGCTAGTGCTTTAGGATGGTGTATTGAATGGGTAAGCCAGCATTTCCTCAAGTTCTGTATTCAAATGAAAATTTGGTTCCAAGAAATTGAAATTCTCATTCACATTGATTCCAAATTCAGCTCCAGGCATACTTCTTGGTGCTCGATGATATCATGGATGATTCTCATACCCGTCGAGGTCAACCATGTTGGTTCAGAGTCCCAAAGGCATGTGCTAAAAGTGTTTGAATAGTTCCCATTATTTCCACTAGACACGTCGTAATAAACTAAATGCACATTGTATTAGGTTGGCATGATCGCTGCGAATGATGGAATACTTCTCCGCAACCATATCCCTCGAATCTTGAAGAAGCACTTTTCGAACAAAGCCTTACTATGTAGATCTCCTGGATTTGTTCAATGAGGTGATTTGAGTTCACTGTGTAATGAATATCCATGACTCTATTCGTTTAGGTTAGCTGATCTATAAACTCACCTGATTTTCGAGTAGGTGGAGTTTCAAACTGCTTCAGGGCAGATGATTGATTTAATCACCACTATCGAAGGAGAAAAGGATTTATCCAAGTACTCATTACCAATGTGAGTAGAGCAGTTTCTACCAATTTTTTTAGTGCATCCTAAAATCATTTGCCGATAAGAGCAGCATCCATTTATTCATGATGTCATATACAGAGTTGGAGCTTTCTTCTCTTACCCTTTTTTTTCACTGTGAATTTGTGCGCAGCCACCGCCGTATTGTTCAGTATAAGACCGCCTACTACTCGTTTTACCTCCCGGTGAGCTGGAATTATTGATCTTTATGCTGTGTACACAATTTTTGAACAAAAAAAGAAAGAAAAAAAAAACGGTTTTAAGTGTGATGTTCTTGATATTTTTATAGGTTGCATGCGCCTTGCTCATGGCGGGAGAGAACCTAGACGACCATGTACTTGTTAAGGATGTCCTTATTGATATGGGAACATACTTTCAAGTACAGGTGAGATCGTCATTCGATAGCGTATTTCTTATCATACACAGCCGTAGTTGATGAGATAGTTCGGAATAAAAAATTTGATTCTTGACTATGTGATCTCTGTTTAAATCCTTCTTGTGTGAATTCCACCTGCCACGCTTCTTCTTTGGAGAAATACTTAAGCAGATCCTCTTGACTTTGTAGGACGACTATTTAGATTGCTTCGGCGAACCAGAGAAGATTGGAAAGGTAGGAGATGAATCCATTTACATTTCCTACACTTGGAAAATTCCTTTATTTTTGGCTATTTTCTAACAAATCACTGCTATGCTATATCATTCATCAGATTGGAACAGATATAGAAGATTTCAAGTGTTCTTGGCTCGTCGTTAAAGCCCTGGAACTCTGTAACAGTGAACAGAAGGCAATTCTTCATGTAAGTATATCGAATATAAGAAACAAACGAACATCACGCGTTCCTTTTCACTAGTTTCAGACGAAGTGTATCGATTTTTGAACGTTCTGTTTTTATTTCCAGGACCACTATGGTAAGAAAGATCCCTCTGATGTTGCGAAGATCAAGTCCCTTTACAACGACCTTAATCTCCAGGGCGTGTTCGAAGAATACGAAAGCAAAAGCTATGAGAGGCTGACTAAATCCATCGATGCTCATCCTAGTAAAGCCGTGCAAGCAGTGCTCAAGTCTTTCCTTGGAAAGATATATAAGAGGCAGAAATAAGATTATTACCACGCACGAGTTTCATCAAGGCCTATCATGAGAGTTTCGAATCAAATGCAAAATCTCAGTCTTTCCAACCTTTTGTATTTGTGTCTTATGGATCTTGCCAATGATATTGATGAGAACATAATAATTCTATCATTCGTTGTTCGTGAAAAACAATTATGCAAGATTGTTGTTGTTTCTGTAAGTCATGCAAGTGTTAAGTGACGTGGTCCTCTATTACGCACTCGTTTCAAGACGGTTTACATTGAACTAAATTAAAAATTGAGGACAAGTATTACAAGGGCGCTTTGAGAAGAGAAATAATATTATCTAACTTAGCATGCGATGGGCGAGTTCGAAATTATGTATTTTTTTTTATATGTGATAAGTGAAGAAAATGATGGAAATAAGAAGAGAGGATGAGAGCAAAGACCTTCAAGTGTTGACTGTTGGCCTTCTTCTATTCTACTTACCCACCACGTGAAAACACGTCAAAGCACATATTATACTTACCAAGATGTCAAACTCACAGTTCACAAACACACATTTAACTACCTACTTTTTTCTATCGCTGCATTTAAGTACGTATGTTAGTCTTTATGTGCTGGTGCTTTCTTTCCCAATCAAATTTTATATCAAGAAAAAGTCCTCGATATAAACCTTCCACTTTGTTCTTTGCCTGTTCCTTCTTTTATAGATTCACGATTTTATAAAATCAACAATTAGCAAAAAAAGAGGCAAAAGCTTCCCATAACATCGTCGTCGTCGTTCGCTGTTGTTTTCTTCCTTCTACTTTTGTCCGCGTAAAACGACGTGTAACGCTCTGTGAATCAAATATATATCTTACTGCTAAATGAGAGGTATTTGATGATGTGCACAATAAGCAGCAGTCGTCGTCGTCTTCGTCGTCTATGATATGATCATGTGTTATTCAAGCTGGGAAAAAGATGGCGTATTGCTGGGATGGAATAAAGCACTTTCTTACGCAAATTTGCTGTTGCTCAAGGAGTTACAGGCTACCTAGTAGCGTCCCAGATCCTGAATCTTTAGCGAGGAAAACAGTTTGTATGTGCTCATGTCTATTTTTTGAACAAATTTTTAGTCTGTATTTTTTTTTTCGGTTAGAAAACCCTAATCTTGAAATGAATAACCCTCCTTTCTTTCGACGATGTATCGCAGTTACAGTTAGCGAAATAGAGGCGCTGTATGAACTATACAAAGAGATTAGTAGTATGGTGATAGACGATGGATTGATCAACAAGGTTATAAACACACACACACAGATACATAATATATATATCTCTGTTAAGATATATCTTGTCTGGATTATATATTACACCTTTTGTTCTTACATGTCTGTGGCACATATATATAGGAAGAATTTCAGCTGGCGCTGTTCAAGACAAGCCAGAAGGAGAGTCTATTTTGCTGACAGGGTTAGTTTTTTATATACCAAGTTAGTTAACTATGGTTAGGTGTAGTGTAGGTATATCTATATGTGTTATGGTTGATTTCATGCATAATGATGCTGGGGACACTGGGAATGATATCGAAATTAGGTGTTCGACTTGTTCGATACAAAGCGCAATGGAATGCTCGACTTTGAGGAGTTTGCTCAAGCCCTTTCCATATTTCACCCCGACGCTCCGATCGACGAAAAGATCGACTGTAAGTATATATTATATTGAAATTAAAGATCGAATATTCCCTAGCTATGTTAACTCTATTGATCACGACACAGTTTTATTCGAGTTATACGATCTCAAGCAGCAAGGATTCATCGAAAGGCAGGAGGTAAATACAATGCACTTGTAAAAAGCTACCAACATATAGAAAGCAATGATTTTATTTATTTATTGCAGATTAAGGAGATGACTGAGGCCACATTGGCTGAATCAGGCATGAACCTCCCCGAAGCTGTCGTAGATCGTATCATTGACAGGGTTTGTTTATAATATAATACACTTATTTCGGCTATGTTTTTTCTTTTTTCTTCTTACGAACGATTTTCGTATGGTTTTTGAATCATTATTTCAGACGTTTGAGGAGACTGATACTAAACAAGATGGGAGGATAGACAAAGAAGAGTGGAGGAGCCTTGTTCTCAGAAATCCATCTCTCTTGAAGAACATGACCCTTCATTACCTCAAGTAATAACTGTCTCTATATATATATATTATATCAATGACATTTTATCATCAAGAGCTAATTTACCATGGATTTAATCTTGATGATGAACAGAGACATTACGACGACGTTTCCTAGCTTCGTATTCCACTCTCAAGTCGACGATACTTTAAGTTGAAGATAAATGCAAAGGCTGTCCGATTCAAAGAATTTCTGATATATCAATCAGATATATATATGCAGATATTGATGGTCAGTTGCATATTATCTGTTGAGATATTTTACAAGTTAGGTAGTTACTAACGACTAAGCAACGATTATATATATAGTTTTATGTGCTTGGGTATTCTTCTCCTCTTCTCGGAGTATATTCTCCTTAGTAATAAAGCCTACAGAATGACTTTATGGTGATACATGCATGTATCAAGAACATCGTAAGTTTGACTGATCCTTAAAAAAACTTATTAGCATGCTTGTACAATCTCGACGAACGTATATAAATAAGATGAAAATTCGAATCAAAAGGAAGCACCCACTGTACCGCCTAAAAAAACTCCGAAATTAAATTTTTATATAATCGTCCCGCTGGGAATCAATGCGTCCTTAATCACAGTAACGATCCCGCTTTTGATGAAGTAACCATCTGTTTCCCGAGCTGCTTCTTGCACGTTGTCGCTGTTAATGATCTGTAGTAAAAAACGAAGACACACATTTCGATCAATTCGATGATATATACCCTAGATGCTTCGGTCACCATATAAACATTCAACCTCAATAAGTATAGGAGCAGATAACTACTTAAGACTTTTACTTACCTTTACATTATCTCCAATACGAGCATTTTTGTCGATGATTGCTCTCTTCACGTGAGAATTCTTCCCAATCCCAATCGGGACACTGCCTTTCGCCGCAAGTAGCTGTCGATCAGCATCGGTCTGAATGCCAGCGCAAGACATTAACTAAGTTATTACATGACCGACTATTAGATAACCTATCCAAAGGAAATAGAAGATTAGAGAAATGATTACTTCGTAATAATCAGCACCCATCAACAAGGTGTCTTCTATGACTGCACCTTCTGAGATGCAAGATCTCAGGCCAATGACTGAATGGTGGATCTTACAGTTCTGCAAAGTCGAAAGTTAAGTTGGAGTTTGTAATAACTTTGATAAATGCAGAGTATCCTATGAATGAGATGATGATTGTCTTTCTTTACCTTTATGACGCAGCCCTCGCCGATTACACTGTCAGTAACGTCTGCATTGAGCATCTTCGAAGGTGGTAAGTAACGAGGTTGTGTGTAGATTGGAGCAGAACGGTCGTAGAAACTGCAACCATTTAGAGCCATCGTGTCGTATAGGTAGGCGAATTGTGTTTGTTTATTTTAGAAAATTTATTGCAATGACTATAAGATGTTTGAAGAAACTGACCTGAAATCTGGGACGGGCTTCTTTGTGATGCCTAAATTAGCATTGTAGAAGGCCTCAATTGTCCCAATGTCCTCCCAATAACCGTCGTATAGATAGGCTTGGACCTGTGGTACGAAAAACCACGTCAAAATGTGAGCTTTTGCCAGAAAGACGAATCTTATAGTCATTAGTTAACAAATTTTCGAGCGTAGGCTTACCCTCAAGCCAACAGATGTCGCACCGGGAATTACTTCGCTACCAAAATCATTGGCTCCAGGGAATTTCTGACTCAGCAAATTCAACATAGCATCCTTACTGAAAACATAAATGCCCATGCTTGCAATGAAAGGCATTTCCTTCGCCCTCTCATCGTCAAGGCCGAGAATTGTAGTGTCAACCTGAGGTACAGTGAGTAAGATTCTAGTCGTAAGAAAAGAAATGGCTTTTACCAATCAAGAAAAAAAGAGATGATGCCAATGCAATTTTCAGTTTCACCTTCATCGCCTTAAGCTGTTCTCCCTTTGGCTTTTCGGCAAATTCAGTGATTCTCCCTTCTTCATCGATCTTCATCAGACCGAAAGCCGTAGCACGTTTTTCGTCCATTGGCAAAGCTGCAACTGTAATATCAGCATCGGTTTCTCTATGTGCTTGGATGAATTTCTCGTAATCCATACGATACAGGTGATCCCCAGCAAGAACAAGATATTCTAGAACGTCGTGCTCTTCGAAAAGCCATAGATATTGCCTCACAGCATCTGCTGTACCCTAATGAGATCCCAAACAGACGTTCTTATGAGCATAAATGGTTTTGTTTACCTCAAGAAGAAAAGGAAATAAACCAAACCCTCAAACGTTCTTCCTACCTGAAACCAGTTTGGATTTTCAGGGCTTTGCTGAGCAGCTAAAACTTCGACAAAACCTTCGTTCTTGTAACCACCCATATTACTAGCGTACGCCCTCGACAAGTGACGATTGAGAGAAGCAGAATTAAACTGAGTGAGGACGTAGATCTTATTTATGTTGCTGTTCAGACAATTACTAACGGGGATGTCAATCAATCGGTAGTTTGCACCCAAAGGGACGGCGGGCTTCGCACGTTTCTTGGTGAGAGGATAGAGACGCGTCCCAGCTCCACCTCCAAGAATTATGCCTAAAACACTCTGCATCAGCCAAAAAACAAACATGGGACATTGGTAATAATAGAAAAGGACGTTGCTTCTCTGTCTCAAATGGCTCAAAATTCCGTCAGATTGCAGAAATACGCAAGCCTACAACACGCACACTTGAGTTAAACAGAAAGATCAAGGAACGTACTTAACCACAGATTGCAATTATGAAGAGTCTAAACCATTAACATACAGTGCTTGCATCAGGGTCAAGGCAAGTCAGCGAAGAGCTCGAATCAGATACGGCCTTCGGCGAGACCACTCGGGCACCGGGCAGCCTGCCCCGCCTGACCGTGGTTTGCTTAACATTCAGGCACAGCGCACCGCCAAACATCTCTGATTTAGACGAAGCCATGATTGCCTTTCCTCGTACTTTGCTGGGAGCGGCTTGGTCTGAAAGTGAAGACAATTTCATCATCCCCATAGGTGCCGACGTTGATGTCACGGCAGGCATATTCATTCTGAATCAACTATCAAAGTATAAATCTCAAATTGTACAGATATGCGTATGTATTCAGATTTGTCGAGGACTTAAATGCTTCGATTCACTAGGAAGAAACTCAAGAGTGTAAAAACTCGCAAGAACTTAGAAGTGTGTGTTATGGAGTGAGTGAGCTGCACTTTTTAGATCTTTCGACGATGATGGCTTCGACTTTCGAGGACTCTTTGGGCAATGTACGCCACTTATTTTTCCAATATTTCTGAAATCACTGAGGGACCCAATCAGAATTTTTTAATTGCAAGGGGCCTATCTGTAAATACGTTACAATCGGGGGACGATCGATAGTAAAACTTTCTGCGGTAAGCTCGAAAAGCTATCGATGGCAGCAAATAAGCTAAAGAAAAAGAGCACATCGATATTCTACCAAAAAGCAAGTCCACCACCACTGCGAAGATTCAGCTGTACAATCTCGAGAGATCTTTTTCTCTCCTGAATCTGAGAGAGATTTCAAAAATGTTTCCTCGTTTGATTCAGCCCCGCGACTCCATTTTGACCGGTCAAGACAACGACTCGCAGGTGGTGGTCAACGCCTACGGTCAAAGACCCGACCCGACTCTCGTGCTCACGGCTGACCCGAAGCCGCGCCTCCGTTGGACCACCGACCTCCATGAACGCTTCGTTGACGCCGTCACTCAGCTCGGAGGACCCAACAGTTAAACGCCATTCATTCCCTTTTCTTCTCTGTGTTTTTTTGGTTGACTGTCTCGGTTAGTTGACTTGGATTGCTGCTATTTCGTTGATAATTTGCTCGCTCGTTGACTGAGATTTGGGGGTACTTTATGGGTTGTGTTTCAGAAGTATTGCTGAGTAATCTTTCTCTGATATTCCGATACAGAAGCAACGCCGAAGGCTATTATGCGTACAATGGGTGTCAAAGGACTAACTCTCTTCCATTTGAAGAGCCATCTCCAGGTTTCACCTTGTGTTCTTTATTCCATGTTTCTATGGAGCTTGTGCTTACCCTAGTTGATTGAACTTGATGATCGTTAGATATTTATGTACAGAAATACAGACTTGGGAAACAATCTGGAAAAGAAATTGGCGAGGCTTCAAAAGATGGTAGGTTTTAGCATATCCAATCGAAAGCTGCTACGTTTATGAAGTAATTCGAAGCTGTTGATATGATATTTTTCTGGGCTTAGCAAGTTCGTTTGAGCAATTAATTCGATCGATCGGTATCTCTAAGCAATTAGCTTTGTTCACACATGAAACTAGCAGGTTATCTGGACAGTCCACGGGCATCAGATTCTTGTCAAAACTTACAAGCAGCTGACATAAACGAGTAAGAGATTCTTACCTTGATGCGTAATTATCACTACAAAAAGTTTAGCCTTTACACTATTTTAACGAACATGATAATACACAGGGGATACGAAGTCAAGGAGGCACTGAGAGCGCAGATGGAAGTTCAAAGCAAGCTACACTTGCAAGTCGAAGTAAGTTCTTGGACTCTTTCCCGTTTGGCCATTCAACAAATTATCTTGACTTGTTCAGAACACTAGATTTGTTGGAAATAACGAATAACTGACTGTAATACCATGTCAAATAGTTTTACAGAGGAACCATTAGATGTGTCCTCTTAACCTTGGCATTTGCAGGCTGAGAAGCACTTACAGATCCGTCAAGAAGCTGAGAAACGATACATGATGATGCTCGAAACAGCTTGCAAGATGCTTGCAGAGCAATTCCTCGGAGATTCTGTTAACAACAACAATGAGGAAAATGGCTTTCAAGGAAAAGAGTCACCTCGTATCTCCAATAATAATGGGATTATATCATCTTATGCATCACATACTGTCGACACTTCAAGAATCCATGGCACATTAAGGGCAGATTGTTCCACAGAAAGCTGCCTCACAACCACCCACGAAGGATTGACTTCGCCCGAGAGGAAGAGGACCGTAATGAACATCGAGCCAGCTAATGCATCGGTCATATGGGGTGAGTCTGATATGTACAACCCTGATTTGCAGATGATTCGAGTTAGTTCTCATGCTATGGCGGGTTGTGGTCTGTAATCGTTGCTGATCGGTGATGTTAAGATGGGTTGTGATCTTTGCTAATTTGCTGGAGTTTGTATATGTAAAACTGTTATCTCGAGTCCTTGACATCAAGAATGGTCTACTTTCTTGCAATTTTCCTGAACTGATTTGATTGTCAAAAACAACATTCTATTAGCTGGGACGGACAATATCAAACCCATTGATACTTCTAAAAGCTCGAAACAACATGCTTAGTTAAAAAAATAGAAAATATATATATATAACAAGCATGTAATAGGCTATAAGTTAGAAGGTAGAGTAGAAGAAACGAAGTAAAATGCTTTACAACTGCTCAAGCATGAGAAATGTTATACAGGTTGAAATTGCACATAAGTTCCAAGTCATATTGCAGTCTAGACCGAACCGATCCAAGAGAATGACCACATATGCTGAATGAACACATTTTGAGTTGACCGTTGGATACTCCGTCGAAATGAAAGACATCTTTCCATCTCTGTTTGTTGCTCATACCTGGTTTTTGTAACTGCAGGAGATGTTGAGAGGAGTGACTTTTATCACTAAGCTCAACCATTATTATCTATTATGTTTGGAAGATAGGTTGTTGGTTTCTTGCTGATTTAAAAACAGCCTAAGTTGTCATGTCAGGCTTTACAACACCATGTAGCTTCCAACCACCGAAGCCTGCCAAAGAAAATGCCTGAAACAAGAAATCAAGATTATTTAAGCTTATGGAGACAATAACCTATCATTGAAACATCCAAGGATGAGATACATTCCTACTGTTAAATATAAGAAGAGAAGATCCACATTAAGACCAGAAGGTGCTAATGTCCCTATTGGACTCTCAAACTTGTAATTCGAGATAAATAACAAAAAAATACAAAATGTCTAGAATTGGAGCCCCAGAAAATGTAGTAGCAGTAGTAGTACATAGTTGTAATAGTAGAACTTTTCAGTCTCTATTAACAACCTCTGCTTTATGTTTGAATCTAGGAATACTGGAAAATTCTTATAATCAGGTTCAAGATGGAACTTTGGGGATCCGTAAAGACCAGAAATGACTTAACCTCTTCCCATGACTTTCCCATGGCTTCGAGCAATGCTGCGTTGCAAGTCTCGAGTTCTATGGATGCACCAGAAAACATGGATGCAGCCTCCTCCCACCCTCTATTATGCCCCATACACCTGACAATTCAAGAGAACAACATCATAAACAACTGCTTACATAGTTACTAAAACCACTACATGAACAATTGCATCCAACGAAACCAATAAATCTAATGCACAGTACTGCCAAGTATAGTCATCAACTGTCAAAGAAACAAGACCTACATTATCGTGAGGATATCATCCCTTGAGTGTTTACAAATTGCCTGTAAAAGATGCTCAGCCGTTTGACCATCCATGGCAGCAATAGAATAAAAACTCGAGATAAAATGCACCTCAGCTTCTAAAAATCCATGAACTTCCTCCTGCATTATTCTTAATGTTTCACGGGTTCTTTGTGCATCACTACATCGAAAATAAAACAATAAAAATAAGACATTTACTGGAAATGACTAAAATCAATTCTTTCATTTACAAACCATACACACACAACTAAAATGCAAACAAGCTACCTTGACAATATAAGCTCTGGAATCCAACCCAATTGCTCAAGTTTCTTAGACAACCTCACAGCATCATCTCGCCCTGATTTACTCAACGGTCGATCATGATCTTCAGAAAATAAAGACAATCAATAGACTACTAAGAGACTGATTCGTCTACTTTTAAAATCAGTTGAGGACAAAATTATCCTCACACTAATACAAATTAGAAGAAGGTTGAGCTCCCCCATAAAAATACAGGTGACATGGTTACAATCAAACCAAGCATAAGCTTTGCCTAACCACTAAAAAGTTTTAATTTGCACAGTTTAGGAGTAGGAATGGAGCTGCTGTAAGCCAAGCGCACACCAAAATTATCCACATGCTCTCAACAAATGCCGCTCTAGATAATACTTTAAAAAAAAACAACTTCGATAAATGACCTCAATCAATCAGCTAACCTCTCAGCGAACGATCCTCCCATGAGCTTTGGGCGTGTCGGAGCAATATGAGGCGGCGCGAAACGGGTGCTCCACCCACGTTCTCGCTCTGAGCCGTTTCGACTATCAGGGAATTCCTCGTAGGTTTTCTCGCACTAGTCGCAGTAGCCGCCGTCGCCGCCGCACTGCACGGCAAGTGAAGCGAGCTGAGGCGTAGCGTAGCTGCGCTCATGTCTTGTGTATCGAATTACCGGTCGATTCTCTCTCCCTTTTTTCACCTCAAAATTATTAGGAACTATAGCTGAAATGCGCTTTTGTTAATTGCTGGCATATTACAGCACGACTTAATTTCCCTTATCATTTTCAACTTTTATAAAATGGAACTCCGATCCACGCAAAAACGCACACAACAAATGCAGTAAAATGCTCCAACAGTACTGCAAACGCAAAACGTAAATACATTTTGCTTTTTTCTCCTGTTTCGAACGCAAATTTGCGTCTGAACGCAAAAAGTGTTTGATGTTTTAAAATGCAAGCCCTTTACTTATATTGATTATTAAATCTAACATATAAAAATATATTAAAGAATTTGAAATTCGTATACTACGATTATATTGATATAATAATAATTATGTTTAACCTTGACACTTACTTTAGTAATAATTTTTTTATATCTTATTATTTTTTATTTTATTTATATGTAATATAATTAAATATTGTTTTGACCACAAACATAATTTTTATATTTATTTGTACGACGTGTATCTCAATGTATTTCAAATGTTATGTGTGTAATTTTTGATATTTTTAATAAATATTTTGTTTATGTTTTTAATATTATACATCATGACTTCAAAAATTAAAGAATATTGTGGTTAGCTTGTAAAGTAGTAAAATATAGGGGTGATATTGAAAAGTTATAAAAGTTCGTATGAAATAGAATGTTACAGGAATATTCTTTTGCGTATGCCTTTGCTGTTGACTGTTGGAGAACAGTTACTGCAAACTATGGTTAATGCAAAATGCGTTTGCAGGTGACTGTTGGAGATGGTCTAAATCATACACCAATAATGCTTTAATACATAAATGACAAAACATGCAAAGTTACATAAATTATTGGGATTTAGTTTATAAATTTATAGACATGTTCCTAATCAATATATATTTCAATTCTCAACGCGATCTTCATACGCCGTATAATAAGGACACCGTTGGCGTTCTCTGCCTCACCTTATCTTATCGGTGGCGCGTGTGGGCCACTGCCGCCAAATTTTGATAACTTCCCGTTCACCTATTTAAATTAGTTATTTTATTGCTTTGATTAAGAAAAATAATTATTTTTTATTCGTTGTCGTTTATTAAGGATACAGTAAAACGAAACAGCGTTTCTTTTATTATTATCCTAAATCTAATCAATAAAATTTAATAATATATATGTTGATTATGTAATCTGAAAGGAACCTGTAATTATCTAACTCAGGTTTAACTGCTCTAGAACTGAGCTAAATCGTCAGATCTCCTTTGCTGACTCAGGGAGATCTCAGCCCTAATCACATCGGGCGGAGTCTGAAGGCTGCGTTGTTCGGTTTGGTTTAGCGATTAAGTTTATTGTGAGGTAATTGAAGCTGCTGCTCATATTTTGCACGTTGTTTCGGGCTTAATTTTTCTTTATGCTGTTGATTCAGTTTTTATGTGCTTTCTGAGTTGATCAGGGGAAGGTTTTGCAGTCTGTGATTTCTTCAAGAAACATAGGGCTTCTTTCATCTTTTTTGCCTTTTTCTTTTGTTTTTATTATAACATGGAGGTTTGAATTCTGTATTAGTTCCAAAAGAATTGGCCAACTTTTCGTTTTTTGGTGAATTCTGTACTTGTTCACACTTTTTTTATATGAGGTTTCGTATGACTGTGCCGCAGCTTCCCGGAAAAGAATTTTCCATTTTATTGGGTTCAGAAGAAATGGAATATGCGGAGTTTGGGATGGCTGAAGTAGGCGATGGTATGTATTATGATGATCAGGTAATGACAGACGCTGAGTTGGAGGATGAGGCTGAGGATGAAGATGAGTATGACAATTTGGTTAGTCTAATCATCACTTGTTATCTCATCTAGATACTTAATTGATACTGTTTATCACTTTTGGTTGTTCTTATTTCTGTATTGAGTTAACATAATTGTGGGTTTAGGAAAACAAGATCACTGATACAACTGCTGCCGAGGCACGGAAAGGGAAAGATATCCAAGGTATTCCTTGGGAGAGGGTTGGCATGACCCGACAGGAGTATAGGCTGAATAGATTGCAACATTATGAAAATTATGAGAACATACCCCAATCAGGATCGAGCTCTGAGAAGGTAGCTGGATGTATTAAAAATAATAATGATATTGAGGTTGCCTGTTTGTGTGAGTTTGTTGCTCTTAAATGCCATGTTATGTCATATTTCTTTGGACTTTTAGGAATGCAAAGTAGCAAAAAAAGGCGCTGCATATTATGAGTTCTGGCAGAACAACAGATCAGTAAAATCCACCATTCTTCACTTTCAGGTTAGAACGGCCTGTCGTATGTCTACTGTTGGATTTGATCTTCGGATTTATGATTTGAAAGACTTGTGTGTGTCCATTGAAGTTTCAGTCAGAAAATTAAGTATCATCATATATGCTTCTTTAAAGTTGAGCCACTTGAGATATATCATATTTAAATGCCATCATCATTATCCTTATGAGTCGCCTTAAAAGAGTCAATTGTGTAAAACGTGTTACTCATTTGCTGTTCTTAGACCTGCCATGGCAATTTTTAGTTATCTGTGTCAGTCAAATTTTTATCCGATTCTGATATGAGTAGTCAATAGATCACGTAATAATTTGCCTTGTAGCTGCTATAACTGTTGTATACTGTACAATGTTGCTTCTGAAGTATGATGATGTATCCTTTGACAGCTGCGGAACCTTATTTGGTCCACATCAAAGCATGATGTTTACCTGATTTCTCATTACTCAATTATCCATTGGTCTTCATTAACTTCGAAGAAAACGGAAGTTCTTGATGTCTCCGGTCATGTGGCCCCATCTGAGGTGCATTTCTTCTGAAAGTTCATGTGGCTAGTCATATAATTTTTTGTCATTCTTATTCTTACCTTTCTTAAATTTGGAGAGTTTGATATGTTTCACTAACAGAAGCACCCAGGAAGTTTGTTGGAAGGATTTAATCAAACACAACTAAGTACCCTGGCAGTTCGTGACAACTTGTTAATTGCTGGAGGGTTTCAGGGGGAGCTCATTTGCAAGGTATTTCCTGTTTCTCGCTGCTCATGAAAGTGTTACAGCAAACTTTATCCTAAAAAATTGCAGCTTTGCTTGATAACTTTCTTTCGATGTGGACCTTTGACATGAGAAGTTGCTGACTGTTTGTGTAGGGAGTCGTCAGAGTTTGCAGTTCCCAAGTCAAACCCATCTGTTTTAACTCGTGTCCTCTATTTTACTGATGATAATTATCCACTAAAAGCATGTTATTGATAGCAATATGTTACTGGTTATATTATCCAGATGGTGAAAAATTGTGAACTTACATTTTGCTGTCCTTTGTCTTCTAACATGGTTGTATTTCCTTTTCTCTGCAGTATTTAGATCGCCCTGGTGTAAGTTTTTGCACAAGAACAACATACGAGGAGAATGCTATCACTAATGCATTAGAGATTTATGATACTCCAAGGTGAATTTTGTTTCCCACATTCCCAGATGCTTTATGATCTCGTAGTTTTACTACCTTGCATCAGTATCATTAAATCCATCCATCCCATATTCCTGTACTAACTGGATTCGAACCACTTTCAGCGGCTCCGTCCATTTCACAGCTTCAAATAATGATTGTGGAGTGCGGGATTTCGACATGGAAAGATATCAACTCGTGAAGCATTTCACTTATCCCTGGCCTGTGAACGTAAGCTTCCTCTTTAGTTGATGCAAATTTGACAGTTTGTTCGTAGTTCAAAAATGACAACACTCATTCGCTTCGTTGACAGCACACCTCTCGGAGCCCAGATGGCAAAGCAATCGCCATCGTTGGGGACAATCCAGACGGAATGCTCGTGGACTCACAAACTGGAAAGGTACGCTCTTCATCATCGATTTGAAACTAATAGTTCGCCAGACCAATCCCAAAAAATTTTCGACCAACTAGAAAAAAATATTAATAAATGAACACAATATTCAAAACCCTTAATAATACCAATTCCAAACGCAGAATATTGGAACTCTCCGTGGACACCGCGACTTCTCCTTTGCCTCAGCATGGCACCCAAATGGGCACATCCTTGCCACTGGGAACCAAGACAAGACTTGCAGAGTATGGGATGCTCGAAACCTATCGAACTCCCTCGCAGTTCTCAAGGGCAACCTCGGAGCCATTCGTTCGATACGCTTCTCCTCAGACGGTCAGTTCATGGCCATGGCTGAGCCAGCAGATTTCGTCCACGTCTACGACGTACGAGACGATTTCGGCAAAGAGCAAGAGATCGACTTCTTCGGTGAGATATCGGGCGTCTCCTTTAGCCCCGATGCAGATTCTCTTTTCGTGGGCGTGTATGATCGAACCTATGGAAGCCTTCTTCAGTACAATTGGCGCAGGGACTTTTCTTACATGGACGCTTTCGTGTGAGTTTTCGATTTCTGCGTTGGCTTTGGCTCAGCTTCGACTTTGTTGTGCTATATGAAATAAAGTTGGATGTTCGGATTTTGTCAGAGTCTGTGGTGTTCTATCAACTTTACTTAATTAGAGGACTTGTGTCTGCTTGCATTTAGCTACTCATTGTGTTGAACTGTAAAATAAATGTTGGGTTTGTTAATACATAATTTAGAGAGATATAAAAAGCTATGCGAAGTCTCACCTGTATCTACGGCGCGAAAAAACTGACCCAGAAGAAGGATCACAAAAGTTTCATCTCTGTCGTGAAAAAAAAAAATTACTCAAGTACAGGCGCAGTGTGATTTTAATACACGACAGTGTACAACAAAATGGTATATAATACTTAAATAACGATTATACTTCGCAAATTGCTGGAATAGCTCAGTTGGTTAGAGCGTGTGGCTGTTAACCACAAGGTCGGAGGTTCAAGCCCTCCTTCTAGCGAAATTTGTTCATTTTTTCCATTATTTATTTTATTGTTTTTAGTGTGAAAAATTTCGCATGGATGAAATGTGTGGCCTTTGAAGTTTGAATAGAATATATAATTTTTCAAGTGACATCAATATATAGATAAATACCCAATTGAGTAAAAAATTTACAAATCAGTACCTATTTCAAAAATATTTATAGATAGATACTCGTTTTACTGTTGTACCAATTTCTCAGTCTTGTCGTGTCCTTTTATGTGTGTATTGCGTACCAGGTCATACGTTTATACGGTACCCTATATGGTTATTATATTGTACCTTAATGTGTTATATATGACGTACGACTTTCTCAACGTATTATGTACCATAAAACGTTGCTATAAGGTACTTAAATGTGTAATTTGGCGTATCTGCGGCGAGTTGGGTACCTATTGCAAAAAATGTATTCTATTAGGTACCTACGTATAAATAATGATAGGTACTAAATAACATGTTTTAATCCAAATGGGTATTTAGTGTAAAGACCATTTTTCAATACACTTTAAAAATAAAAAATATACTATGTGGTCAATTGTCATATTATTGTCAAGACTCCATCTTTGGACTACTGTTCGACTATGAGAGAATTACGGAAATAGTGCTATTTTGAGATTGGAATTACAAAATTAGTTGAGTTTTTAAACCTATTACAAAACTAATCAATTTTTTTAATTCCAACTATTTTTGGTTTCATTTTAACACGAAAATACTTACTATCGTAAATTTCAAATAGCACAACACTTGTTAATAATTAAATTTTTACCCCAATTTATTTTAACTCAAATATATTAAAATTATGTTACTTAAAGAAATATATCGAAAGAATAATATTGACCTAACATAGACTCCCACGTTTTGCTTCGCCAATAGAAGAGATAACATTGTAAGAAGAGATAACACAGTAATATGTTTGATCGATTTCCTTCACGCCAAGTAATTTTATTTTCTTTTGATTTATTTCTTTAAGTAACATATTTTTAATATATTTGAGTTAAAATAAGTTGGGATTAAAATTTAATTATTAACAAGTGTTGTGCTATTTGAAATTCACGATAGTAAAAATCTGTAATTTTAAGTATTTCGTGGTTAAAATGAAAATAAAAATAGTTGGAATTAAAAAAAAGTTAATTAGTCTTGTAATAGGTTTAAAAACTCAACTAATTTTGTAATTCCAATCGCAAAAATAACATTATTTATGTAATTCTCTCGTTCGACTATGTTTGTAGACTCTGTGCAACTGGTAAATGGTAATTACTCGTTTATCATATTTCCGTCTATTTCTATTTTCTCCCAACTTCTTTTTTGCAAATTTGGACCCCTTCTTTGTATGATCATCCTTGCAGGCGTGGGTTATCCCTTGATCAAAATTTAGTTCGTTCGCCTATATTACGTTGGTGGGTGGCGTCTTTGACTCTACTTTCTCTCTCCGTGGCTTGCTCCTTTTTAAGTCCCTTGTTGAAAACTACGGTGAGGGGATAAAAAGCTTTCAGCTACGTAGTCTTTGCTTTGCTTTGCTATGTGATGGATTGACTTGTTGGGTTGGAGTTGGATTACTTGTCGTAACTTTCGAAATTGACAAACTCGTAGCTTGATTGTTATTAAATAAGAATCCACGTAGTCGAAAAGCATAATCCGTTGTCAAAAAGGTACCTTTTTGTGCAAATTTTAATTCACAAGTTTTCGATCAACCTCGACGTTGCACTGGAATCTCCGAGTTTGATGCTCGTAAGCCACGTCAAGGGTTTTCTTCTGTTGGGTTGTTAACATTCTTTGACGTCTTTGGATTTTAAGGTTTACTAACCTTAAGAAATGAAATACTTGTTTTTTCTGGTTTTGGCCTGTTTTCAAGGCCCTTCGCCTTCATAATCTTAGGAGAGAAAAAAGGGTTGATCTTCTTTCTTTTTCTTAAAAAATTCTTGCTTTGTGGTCTTATTTCGGTGTAGAAGGTTTGCTGTATTTGTATCTAACGGAGCTATCTATCATATTCGTCAGGAATTGTATGCTTTCGACTTTGCTTGTTCAAGATTCATAAATTGATGCTTAGGTGGTGCTGTTTGTTTACATTTCATTGTATTTTATCTTTCTTTGTCTTCATTGAATCATTCTTATTGAAAGTCAAGATATCACCAAATCGTTAAGATGGAATATAGCACCAATGACTAAGAGCCTCATATGTTCGGCGATTCTTTGCCATCTAGCACTCAAAAAATTAGCAATCTGATGTAACAAAACCTTTTTTCGGCGTCGCAAGTTTTTCTTGTGTTATCATAAACTTACGTATGATTAAATGGCACGTGTACTTGCGTTGTCTATTGTAGTATGCTTGCTTATGTCACCCAATGGATATCCATTATATCTAAATTGGTAGTAACTTCATCGACATGGATTTACGCAGCTATATTATCGTCAAAGTTGGTTCGATGGATTTTAAAGGAATAGCTTGGGCTGGAAATATTTACCAGAAGTTTGAGACTATGTGTATGGAGCTTGAAGAGGCTATGTACCAGGTATTTTCCAAGTTCTGACACGTCCCAACTGCGTAAATTATGTCTTTCTTCAATCATCAAAAGTACCTTATTATTACATCGTGCTTCTTTAGGACACCGCAAAATACATGGAAAATCAGGTTCAGAAAGTCGGTGGAAGCGTCAAGAAGTTCTACTCAGAAGTCATGCAGGATTTGCTTCCTCTGTCCTGCGTTCAGCCCGTGAAAGTAGCTTCGCAAGGCTTATCTGCGAATACTGAAACTGAAGGTAAGGAAAACGAAGGCGACTCGACGTTCGATGCTATAGCAGAAGAAGAATTGCCGAAAAAAGTTCCCTCTTACAGCATAAGATCCCTCTCTAAGACGTCTTATGGAGTCGTGGATCAAGACAACAAATGGCCCGAGTCGTTTTCTGTCAGAACTAAGAAAGTGGGCCCCCCTCACAAGCCTCTGGGCATCAAGAGAATTTCTCGAAGCAATAATGCTGTAAAAGGAAAGATATCCACTTATGAAACTCCACTCGAAACCACCCCTTCTCCAGGCAAAGATTTGTCGGGAAAATCTTTATGGAAAGAGAAAGGTGATCCCAAGCACATATCCGTTGCTTCTACCACTAATAGTGCATTGGCTGAATCTGTTGTGAGACAAGTAGAAAGAGCTTCTGAGCAGGCCTCAACTCCTATCTTGCCCGTTGTATCTAATGGTATGAATTTCGGGTGGTTTGCCTTTCGTCTTATCGTCTACTTCTTACTAATATTGAACTTGTATTTATAACAGCAGCACATACATCTATGGGTGAGGGTGACATGTCGTTTCTGAAATCACACGCCTACATCGTATGTGATGCTTCGAATATTGAATCCAAGAATGATGATGATGATGATGTGACATCTAATGAAGGTATTACAAATGATTCTGCTAAGTTGAACACACATGATATTACACACATATCGAACATGCCCATGTTCGTTTCATTTCATTGGATGTAGATAAGTTCGAAATGGAGTTGATTGAGAATGAACCGAGAGAAGAAATCTCCGAGCCCACTGAAACGTCAGAGTTGGACGGAAGCTGCGTCTTTATCGAGGGGAGCCCAATTTTTCAACAAGTTTCTGAAGGAACAATGAAGCATAAATCATACAAGGTCTCTCGTGTACTTTCGTTTATTCTCGTCCGTATTGACTCAAACTGAATTTGTTCTTATTCTTTTTACTACCAGCAAAAGATCCAAAAAGGCTTTCTGTCGAAGTTGAGGTCTACGAAGAAGCAACAACGGCTGGTGTCTGAATATGAAGGTTTAGGTGGGAAGAAACCTCTTGTGGATATGATGAGTTCTTCGGAGAAGAGAACCTTATCAGTAGATGATGATGCTCGTGAATCTGATTGGGAGATTCTGTAGACGCATTGCTCGTCGTTAGGCGGAGAAAAAAAAAGGTGGTCTTTAGTTCAAATATATATAAATAAAAGGATAAACAGTGCAGAGGAATCACTCAATCTAGTGACCTTATGGTATATATATTCTGTGCTATATGAAATTGGTAAATAAACGGTGTGTAAATGGCTGCGCCATCCATATGCTGAAATTGTGAATTGCTGAAACACTATTTTATTACTTATATCACTCCCTTGTGCGAAATATATTCATGTTATATAACACCTCGGGAAATATACTGAAATACCGATGTACCGTCCTTATCATATTGAAATATACCGAAAATATCGAAAATTTTGGTATACCGAAGTTTTTGGTAAGGTATGATACCGTATCGAAATTGGTACGGTAATGGTATGAAAATTTTAAAAATTGGGTATACTGATTATAGCGAAATAATAAAAATTTAATATTATATATAATACACACACCTACATATATTATTTATCAAAAAACTATAAAATGGATAAAAATATTATAAGGATCTTCACAAATTTATTTAACCCACACCCAATAATCTAAGATTATTGAGGCCCAATATATTTTACTTACATTAGAAAAACAAAGAGTTTGATCTGAAAGTTGTATTTTGTGGTTATGTAAAGTTTTTTCTTATTAAGGAGACCGACTAAAATATGTAAATTATTTAAGGTTATTTGTGAATTAAAAATCTTTCTATTTTGGAAAATTTGGTATTTATAATCCATCTTATTGGGACTAAGGAGTTTGAATTGACTAAAAATTCGAAAACAACGAATTAACGAGTTACGAGACACGCATGGTAAAAAACCCTCCGTGTGAATGGTATAGAAGGTATGAGACCGATACCATACCGAAATTTTGGTATAATACCGTATCGAAATTTAAGGCATACCGAAATTTTGGTATGGTATGAGTATGATTTTTTTCGATACCGAAATTTCGGTACGGTATATGGTATCACAGTTTTGATACGGTATACCGTACCGAACCACCCGTAAAACACCCCGGAAAGAAAGTATCCAATCAGTCAATACAAGACGAGTGGAACTGGCCAACTATAATATAGAGTATTTATTACAACAGCAAGCAAACAAATATGTACCTCAGCCAATGAAACTGTAAACACATGAAAATCTAGCAGAATCGTTGCTGGGGTCTTTCAAATAATCTCACTTTCTCAAACTAGAATTTTCTTGTTCCATAGAAATTATGCAGGCAAGCCTATCAAACACCTGCAGAAACCATTCGTGTTCGAAGATTCGAAGAAAAGAAATAGTAATGAAAAGCTTTAATGAACTATAATCGGAGCATAATTTATTGATAGATGTGCAAAACTATAATCTGAATATTTTGCTTCTAGACCATTAGGATCGAGAGAAATGAATGCACTCAGTGTTAAGTGAGTGAAAACTAACCGGAGAGAGTTTGTTTTCCTCGTTACTTGTTATCGGAGAATCGTACCTAAAAGTATCATAACACACTCTTTAACGACATATTCGATTTTTTGTGCAATCGAAATGCATCGAAGTAACAGAATTCCATCGAAGAACATTAATGCTTACCATTCCCGGGGAAGACCAGCTTCTTGTCTAGCAGAGTAGTTGTAAGGACCCTTTAGCTCCACATTATATTCCAGAAGAATATCTGTTGGATAAGGAAGTCATGAAATTCAAGTAACCGTTTTTTCTCGTTATTACCACTTATCGACAAGAGTGGAAATAGGGGAAGTTGACCTCGGAAAGTGGGACCCGGATTGTAACCCATTCTCAGACATATTAAGACAAACCAATAAACACCAACTGCCACGTGTGCTATTTCTTCATCAGCTATCTTCGAAACGATGTTTGAGGTTCTTTGATCACCGAAGCCGATAAGCTTCTGGACCAATCGGGGTCCTGCGTCGAGACCTCTAGCTTCCTTATGGAGAATATAAACAACGATCAGACTAGGCTAAATGTATAAATGATAGTATATAATTGCTATTTGATACCATCAAGAACAGCCTCACCGCCTTATCCATATCGACTTGGGTTTTAATTATCTCAATCAGGCTAGGACATCGTTCTCAAATAATAAGTGAAAATGGACTTGGAATCATCATACAAGAACACATTTATTGCTCCCATTTAATAGGTATACATGACGATTTATTCATAAAACCAGTTAACAGTTGTGCGTGAACTAATAATCTGAGCTGGTTACTCTGGCTATTAAATCAGGCTTAAATTTGTATGGAATATTTCAATGAATAAATGGCACCTGAACCAATGGGATAACAGCAAGGCGAGCAGCGACATTATCTGATGATTTATCGCATTCCCTCCACAAAATCGCGTGGGCAGGCATATCACCATAGCTACACAACAAAAATCAGAATCACCATAACCTCTAACGCAATAATTCAAGTTACTCTCTACCTGAATCCAAGCTCTTTCAATCTCTGTGAACACCAGGTGAAATGCCGGCTCTCGTCATCAGCAACATGTGCAAAATCAGCAAAAAATCCATCTCCAAGTATCTCAGCATAAGGTGAAAATCGAACAACAGTGTCCCATGACAAATCGATCGCATTAAGCTCGACATGAGCAAGATTGTGAAGCATGTAAGCATTCAAAGGCAAACCAGAGGCTTTCGGAGTTGGAATTTCTTTGGGGGACACCTGAACTAAACAAAAGCCACTGCGTTGCAATAAGCACAGAATCATAGGCCAAATGGCCACTAAACAAACAACAAGCCAAAAACATGATTGAACAAAATCAATCTTCAAACAAGATGAATCAATGAACCATAAACAAGTCGGATATATCAGCAATCATCTCGCTAAAGGTCTTAATCACATTGAAATCTCATCATAAAAGAGAAAAGGTAATACCAGTAAAGGTTTGCTTGGTCTAGCGGGTTTCCTGGGAGCTTCCGAAACCCCAATTGGCAAGTCCTCTTCACGCCACCTCACATAAGCCAAGTGCGATAACTCAGCTTTTCGAATAGGATCGGCCGTGGATAACACAACCCGACCCATCTCAGCTAGCGAAGAGCAACCGTTCAAAACACTTGAAGCACTATCGATTTCGAAGTGAACTGATTCTGGACCGTTAGGTCCCCAGACACGGTCATTGTTCAACGGGCACCGACGCCAATCGTTGAGGCCTGATCATTGGCGATGGTCGGCGGTGAGCTGCGGGTAACTTATAGTTGCGGAAGCTGAGAACCGGCGCTTATGAAGAGTTCGAAGAGGTGCCCTCGGAAATTTTACGAGCTTACGAATGGCTGTAGATAGAAGAATTGCTCGCCATTTGATTTGCATCGTCATCATCATCGTAATCAAGATTTCTGATTTACGGAAAACGAGGTGGAGTATCAGTACTCTGGTGTGAAGTGAAAGAGATGATGAAGATGACGTGGCCTTTCACTAGCCAACATCGATGAAAAGCCCAATTAGGCCCCATCGGCCCAATGCAGGCCCAATTGAGATAGTCGTTATATATAAGCCGATCGAAACCCACGGTACGGAAAAAGGTTTTCATCACGCAAAAAGTGAAAATAAAATAAAGAAAATGAAATTCACAGACTCGCCAGTGGTGGAGCTCGCCGTGCACGGCAAGCTTCTATCGATCCAACAAGACAACGGATCGATGCACGTCGGCACATCCGTGTGGCCGTGCTCCTTAGTGCTCGTCAAGTTCGCCGAGCGCTGGTCTCCGTCAATCGGTTCCGCGGCGCCGGCCGACAACCCTTACGCCGACTTATTGAGCTTCGCCGGCAAGCGCGGCGTCGAGATCGGCACAGGATGTGGCGTCGCAGGCATGGGATTCTACCTCCTCGGCCTCCACGACGTCGTTCTGACGGACATCGCCCCCGTGATGCCAGCCCTAAAGCGAAACCTAAAACGCAACAAGCAGGTATTGGGGAAGAGTCTGAAGACCTCGGTGCTGTATTGGGAAAAGGACGATCAATTGAAGGCGCTGAAGCCTCCGTTCGACGTCGTGATAGCCACCGACGTTGTGTACCTGGCGGATAACGTCGGATCTCTGGTGGGGACGATGAAGGGCTTGGTTAAAGACGATGGCGTGATTCTACTGGGATATCAGCTGAGGTGTCCCGACGCAGATAAGAAGTTTTGGGAGATCTGCGGCGAAGTTTTCGATGTGGAGAGAGTTCGTAAGGAGGATTTGCATGAGGAGTATAGGTTTGAAGAGACGGATGTGTTTGTGTTGAGAAAAAATGCTGCCGGCCGGCAGCAAATTTCCGCCGGAGCTTCGCCGGAGCCGGTTGGGGACCGGCGGAAGTAGCCTTGAGTTTCTTGTAACGATTTTCCAGCATGGCGAAGACCACCTGTAAGTTGTAAGGGGTTGTTGTAATCGGATTGAGTCGAATCAACTCATCTTGCTTGAAAAGAAAATCGAATTCCAAGAAATTGACATTTGATACGAAGGATGATCTGTGAATTGTGATCAATCAATCAAAAAATTGCTATTATACGTTGACTTATTCATGGAAAAAGCTTGCTAGCTTCAATATAATTGATATTATTATATGATTTCACCTCTATATTTTTAGTAATTCCCAAAGGGAATGCGAGCTTGGCGTCATTCTCGTTCTTCGGTCTTTTTCTTCCTCTTACAACACGAACCCGAATTTGGATTTATTTCCAATCATAATATATGTTCGTATATATCCGATTCGAATAAATTGACCCCCACTAATACAGTGCCGACATTATATTAATCACTTCTTTTAAATCAAAACATGACACGCATAAATCTATTATGTTCTTATCTTCATCAACGGACTTCACCACTTTATGATTCAACGTGGCAATTAAATAAATTAATTAATTAAGAAATCGATATAAAGGTCAATCAAACAGTCGTGGCGCTCAAAAAGCTTCCATGTGTCCCCGAAGGGGATTCCCCACTCTTTATAACGCTTTACCTACGTGCGTGATCATATACGGACAGCTCATACACTATAGCACAGTGTGGTGGTGCCTTTAAAGGAGCTTTGATTGAGCTGAAATCGCACGATTGATTGAGTGTGGGTGGCGTAAGGGAAGAAGAATATGGATGAAGCTCTGCTGAGTAGGGAGAACGGAGATAGTCCTAGATCAGGGGAGCAGCGTAAGCGAGTCTTCAATCGCAGATCACATGCCATAGCTCATGGATCGCCCTATCAGAAGGCTGCTGCATTGGTTGATCTCGTATGTTCTTTTCGTTTTTCTTTTCGGCATGCAGACGGTAGCTAAATCACTATACGTGTGAATGATTTGGAATTCTGAACTAGCTGAACCTCATGTGCTGAGTTTATCGATATGTTTTTGGTCGAAGAGATCGCAAGGTTTCCTTGATGCTTGCATAAGTTCATGAAATTTATGCGTGTATGTGTATGTTTTCGTGAAGACAGATAGGAAATTAAATAATTTTTGGTTGATTCTTTGGCTTTGAGCTAAGAGTTCGTGATATTGTGCTTCTGGGCTCTAATGATCGTTCTAAACTGTGCAGGCTGAAGACGGGGTTGGCATACCTGAGGACATTTTTGATCAGCCAAGCTTTGGAGACTCCTTAAAGACGTATTTGATGTTCATACAGTTCGATTTTCTTTGGTCTCTTAACTACCTCGCTTTAGTGGTCCTTAACTTCTTTGAGGTCTGCGGTGTACTCTTGTTTTTTTGTCCCTTGATAACCTGGCTTTCATGTATTCTTTCTTACACATTTTTTTTCTCTTGGATCTCAGAAACCTTTGTGGTGTTCGGGGGATTGCGATAGGCAGTACTACTTTCTAGGAGAGCTTCCGTACCTATCTAAGACTCAGAGTCTCGTTTATGAGGTAACATTAGTTTTTTATTAGTATCGTGTTGTTTACTTTCGTGGTAATATTGATTTTCAAAATAACATCTCTTTATCTCCTTCAAATGACTCAACTCCTTGAGATTCTTTTACTGACACTGTTTTGTAGGGTGTAACACTGTTGATCCTACTGGTGCATGTACTCTTTCCAATAGCTTATGAAGGGCTTAAAATCTATTGGAAGAGTCACCTCAATAAAATTAAGGTACGGGGCTCCTCAACTACGTTTGATGCATTTCTAGAATTGAGTGTAAATTGGGAAATCTAAAGTCTGATCCTTTCCTTTCTTACAAATAATTCATTCTAGAATTTATGTTGCAGGTGGTCTCGTTATTGGTGTTGATTGTCGATGTAATACTCGACATTATATATCTTTCTCCAGTTGGAATCGCTAGTCTTCCTTTGCGTATAGCGCCCTATATACGGGTCATATTTTTTGTTCTTAACATCAGGTACTGATATGATTCCAGGGATCGACTATTGTGCATTTCGTGCCCTGGTTCATTTTTTTTTTTATGTCTGGCGGAACGTTAGAAGATTGGGTAAAATTTGGGGCATTAAAACTAACTATATATCAAGAGAACCCATTGATGATTACTTTCAAGTCTAAATCCGAGGACACTATGCATTGAATGATTTTCTCGAAGTTGTGTTTGAGGATATTCACAGTTCGGGCTAACGTTGTTTGATGAACCCTAGGGACATACGAGATAGCGCCGTCGTCTTGGGCGGGATGATCCCCACATACCTCAATGTTGTGGTGCGTGCTTATACATGATACTTTTGACTATGACATTTCTCGGATTGATATTTCTCTGCTCTTCATTATTTACCTTTTTAACGAGTGATCGTGAATAAAAATGCAGGCATTATGGGCCTTATTTGTTTTATTCTCTAGCTGGTTGGCTTTTGTCATCTTTGAAGATACCGAACAGGGGAAAACCATATTCACATCATACGGTGAAACACTTTATCAGATGTTTATTCTGTTTACCACTTCCAACAATCCAGATTGTTGGATTCCTGCATACAAGTAAGTAGCTAGCTGGGTCAAGGTTTTGCTTTACGAGTTATGCCCTTTTAGTTGAATGTTCTCTTGTTTGTCCAACTCATAATTGTGTTCTATGCTGAGCGTTTTTTTTTTTTTTTTCGTTTTTTGTCGTAGGGCTTCACGGTGGTATGTCATATTCATTGTTCTGTATGTACTGTTGGGCGTTTTCTTCGTCACCAATTTGATACTTGCCGTTGTGTATGATAGCTTTAAGAGCGAGGTAAATTATCATCTGCATTGACTAGTTTACCGAATATAGTTAGTATGTTAAAAGTGTACTGGCTGATTGTCATGCTTAGCCTTAACATTTCTTTTGTAGCTTGTAAAACAAGTTGCCGAGAAGGATCGTACGAGAACAAGGATACTGAAGAAAGCGTTTAACCTGATTGATACTTCCGTGAGTAAACGTTTAAATGTTTTGGGTCTTTTCATGTTAATTGGCTGGGTGAACTTCATGAAGAGATTTTATTTTCTCTTTGTATAGCTGTGATCTTGTGGCAGTAGTAGATTACCTAATACTTCAATTTTCTTGCTGAAATCATTGAACTAAACCAAACTAATGATTACAACACTCGAGCCAAGTATGAATTCTCTTAGATTCTTCAAGTTTATTCATATTCTTCAAATACTGATTAAACAAAAAAAGTTTATGTCAACGTAAGCAGATCTTTATAGGTTATGTTAACGTTTTCCGTTAATGCAGAATGTTGGATATCTCAATAAAGATCAGTGCATCCGTCTCTTTGAAGAGCTGAACAATTACAGGTACCATTAGCAGTGTACTGAACGATAATGGCTAATTATCTTCAAAGTTCAAAACATATTCATTTCTGCTGAAGTCGTCTTCAAGTGTGGTATCATTATAATCGTAACAAAATAAAATTGATAAAAAAATTTTAACAGCGGTCCCATGCAGTTGCTGTAAATAGTTCAGTCCATATAACTCAAACTCAAAACTACGGATATCGAATTTTACAGTATTTGCCCTCCAGACTGTCTTCATGGTGGAGATGTTGAAATTTCTCATGTTATGATAATCTAATAGGACACTGCCTAAAATATCAAGGGATGATTTTGAATTGATATTCGAAGAGTTGGATGATAGCCATGACTTCAAGGTACTGCTATCTTATAATTTCCTTTTACTGTTTCTTCCCAGCATCATATAATTCCTTTTGTTATTATAATTCCTTTCAGATCAACTTGGATGAATTTTCCGATCTCTCCCAAGCTATTGGACTTAGATTTCAGAAAGAGGACGCAGTAAGTACACTTTACGCGAACCCTAAACAAAAGTAACTTCTATGATGTGCTACTAACATCCAAATCTTATCAGGAACCGATTTTTGAAAGGTGTCCAGCATTCTACCACTCTACTGCGTCGGAGAAGCTGAAAGACTTTGTTCGAAGCCCCAAATTCGGTTACGCTGTAGCTTTCGTCCTAGCCTTGAATTTTGTTGCTGTCATTATTGAGACAACGGTGCGTGCATATGGATGTCTGAATGCTTCGTAATAGTGCTTTACTCGACATTTACTTGCAACGATCTCGTCCTTTTATACTTGCTAGTTTCATCTATCATCATAAAACACCTCATCATCTCTTTTCAGTCGATTTCCTTTGAGATCGCTATATTCATATGACTATGTTGCAGCTCGATATAGAGGATAACTCAGCTCAAGATGCCTGGCAAACAGTTGAGTTTGTATTTGGTAAGTGTTACATGAATCTCCTACAAGTTCTTATGGATGTTACTTGCTAGCTTATTATTCAACAGCTTTCTGAAATCATTTCTTGTGTAGAACGTTGGCCCTTTACCCATGCTGATGAATAATTTTTCTCCTACACAGGATGGCTTTATGTCGTGGAGATGGCATTGAAGGTGTATTCTTATGGATTTATCAATTATTGGAGGGAAGGTGAAAACCGCTTCGACTTTGTTATAACCTGGGTAATTGGTAAGAGACCGATGACAAAGTAGCATGTTTTCTTTCCATTCATAAATCCCTTCTGCCTCTCTAAAAACTTTAAGATCTTTTCACAAATATGAAAACCTTTCTCATGTCGCAGTTATTGGCGAAACAACCACTTTTGTGGCTCCCCGAGATTTGAGTTTCCTCTCCAATGGAGAATGGTTAAGTAGTTCATTTTGTACTTTATACTTCATTCTGGGAATGTTTCGAAGAATCGTAGTTAGAGACATTAGCATTCTGTTCTCTCTCCAAGTTGGACATTCGCAACCACTTCACACGACAAATTTTTATTTTATTTACTTACAGGATTCGTTATCTTCTAATAGCAAGAATGTTGAGAATGATCAGGCTCTTGATGCACGTGAAACAATATCGAGCCTTTATTGCTACTTTTATTACTCTGATACCGAGTCTAATGCCATATCTCGGGACGATTTTCTGCATCTTATGCATCTACTGCTCCCTCGGCGTACAGGTACATTGCATCTTCGTGCATACACGCCTTTTTACTCGTTTTAGCTTATTTCTTCACATTGTCATAATCATATCATCTCCGACTTGGAATAAAGAAAGTTTATGTTTTTAGCTCTTTGGTGGGATCGTCAATGTCGGAAATCCTAAGCTGAGCGGTTCGGATCTCGAAGATAATGAGTATCCTTTACCATCACAATAATCTCTACTAACAATGTCGCATGTTCTGTAAGAAAGCTTTGGTTTTTCTTCTTTATTTTTTCATCACTATTCAATTTGCCTTCTATGGTTCCCCTTGACCATCCAAAGTTACTTGCTCTTCAACTTCAACGACTACCCTAATGGGATGGTAACGCTTTTCAATATCCTGGTAATGGGAAATTGGCATTTCTGGATGCAGGTGCGTCGAATTTAAAATGATTACCATTTGGGTTTATTTAATAAATGGAATTGCTTTTCTATCTACTTTCTATAACATTACTAAAGAACGGCTCATGTAATGCGAGTGAAATTCCAGGGCTACAAAGATTTGGCTGGAACAGCATGGACTCATGTCTACTTCGCTAGCTTCTATCTCATTGCAATCTTGCTCCTTTTGAATTTGGTGAGATTTTATTTGATTTTTTTTTATATATATGAAACCTGATTGAACAATCTTCTCTTACGAGCCTGTTTTCCGGTGTAAGCGTCCATTTAACTTTTTTTTTTTTAAATTGCCTTAGATATTGTCTTTCGTCTTGGAGGCTTTCTTTGCTGAGCAGGACATTGAAAAAGCTGAGAACGGTGAAGATGGAGATGCCCAGGTTAATCCTTAAGAACGAAATATAATCGCAACCTATCACAATCTTAAATCTGTTTAAAGAGTATTAATGATCTTCCACGGCGTTAGTTATTACAATCTTGGTTTTCCATGTCAAACGCAGGATGCATCATCTAGGAAGGGGAGAAGACGTAAAACAAGGTACACGATCGTAGTAGTAATTAACGATCATGCTTACAGAATATCCTATACGATCGTCAACTTATATATATGTATATATATATATATATATATATATATTGTATATTTATATTGCAGCATTAAGTCAAAAAATCAAAGGGTTGATATTCTTCTCCACCACATGTTGAGTGCTGAGCTGACATCTCAAACTCAGGACGGAGATGCAGCAACTCCTTAAAACTGGGTAATAACACTGCTTTTGCATTTGAACACATCATATGTTATGTTTGTTGTTACTATTTATAATCCTTGTGTATTTAGAATACTCTTTCGAAGTAAGTTTTTCTACGGTTTGGAACTCTTTTTCATCGTCTCGTCTTCGGGCGCAGCGAATTAACCGAAACTATCCCTAAACACAATAATAGTATAGTTTCCCGGCCAGCCAACAAGAAAATAGTGACTAAAATCATAAGTTAGAAGCCCGAAGGAAAACGGCTACTAGAGTCAAAATTTAACATATCTTCATACATATATCGTTCGTCCCACTTCCACCATAGCACTTTTAAACCTGCAACATAAGTTTTTGGTCAGATTAGAAATCAATCAATTTTTAGTTCACAAAAGAAAAAGTTTTAGCACCAGCAAAAAAAAACAGTTATATATCTGGTCTAGGCATGCCATCTACAAATTAGCCTAACAAAATTGAATTTACCTTAATTTACATATCCACCTTAGGTTTTTTACCAGCCACAATCTGGGAAATGTGCAAGCCCCTGCTAAACGCTTGGTTGAAGAGAATCCTAGTCTGCATGTTCTGAAAACCTGGCAACCACGAAAGAAGAGCGACTGGCGCCATCACAATGACTCCAAACATTATTTCGTACAAGCGAGAAACAGAGACGACGGTCTCCCAAAGCTTTACCCTCTCCAAAAAGGGCCGAATCACTTGAGCAATGCAAATAAATCCCCAACCAGTGGGAATAAAAGCCAATAGACTGGTGAAGATATCGACAAACTTGAACGCCGTAAACTCCAATAGGGCGATCATCACTACCACCGAAAGAACGATTACGAGAAACTGAACCAATCGGTAGTAGATGTGTTCCTTCGCAGCGTATTTGTCCCGAGCATACGAGACTACCGAGTAAAACCCAAGAGCCATGGCCACGTAGATCCAAGAAAGCAGATAAACAGCAATATGCTTGCTGCCTGAAGCAATTTTCAGTTGGTATACGATCCCGTACTGGAAAAAGAAGAAACGAAGGTCCAAGATTATTTCGAGAATCTTTCCCCAGAGGCCCGTCGTTCTCAAATGATCTTGCTCTTCGTGCCACCACTTTTCCCAGCTTTGTTCGCTTTTTGAGAACACGCCTCCCTTAAACCATATCCAGTTCATAAACTCGTCGAAGTCGTACACAGTCTTCAACCAATCGAAGCCCGATGGGTTGAAAACGAACGGCCCCAAAATCCACGACGCTACTAAAAACCAACTGGAAATTGTCAGCAGTATATACACGAAAGTCCCCGTAGCTACTGGGCTGTGGGAGGCGTAAACGGTGAGTATCAAACCAAGTTCGATCGCCTTAACGAAATGACTACGAGCATATAGTCTGTAGTTCTCCGAAAAACTCTTGTGCTGCACCACAAAACCACGGCCAGTGGCGCGATATTTCGCACCTCCGTGCAATATAGTTCTGCCAAAGTAGTGACCTCGGGTCCCCATGGAGAACGAGTAGAATACAGACGAAAGTTGCAGTTGCATAGTTATGAAGTCCCATATAGCATTCAGAAAACCATGCTCGAGGGAATTTTCTACAACCATTGGCAATGCCGTAAAGAAGCCTAACTGGATTATGAACTGCTGGTTCAGAATCGTGCCAAATGACCTGTTATCATTGGCTTTATTTGCCACAGAATAACCTTCCAACCCGCTCAATGCTAGATATAACCGTCCCCACAAAAATGCATACACGGTGAGTATAATCACCATCGTATTAAAGAAAAAACCAATGGTGGTGTAGAAGAACGAGAGCATTCTGAAGAAGTCCAGCCTATGACCCAACCTGTAAACATCCCGACTCAAAGTTTGCTCACCATTACCACTGGCGACTTTAGCTTCAAACATAGATATCTGATTCAGTCCAACATCTCTTCCTTTTCCTACCTGAATGTATTCGTGGTGCGTAATATTCCCGCCCCTCAACGTGCAGTTAAATCCAGCAAAAATATCCTCGCTGATGTTGATGACTCGAGAAGCCTTGCTTAAACCTCCCCTGGTCATAAACCAGAACCTATCAAAGACGTCGGGATGCCCATAATGCATCCGAACTTTCAAGGGGTTAGCTAAAACACGTTGCCCCAAGGTGACAAAGCTTGTTTCCTGAGAAGACATGAACCAAGCCAGAGATGATACGGAGCCTGTGAAAACATGTTCTCGAACCCCTAATATTGTTGGCTTTCTAATGCCGTAATAATGCTTGAATTCCTCCAAAAGGTTCCGCATCTTTAGTGCCTCCTCGAAATAGTTGTCCTGGTTCATATCAATCGTCTGAACTGTATCTCCCCTTGTGAATATTATAGCATGATTCTGATTTTCAGGCTTACCCTCCCCAAGCTTCACAGGACCGGGCAATTTGACCCGATATATCTCCACTTCTCTCTGCAGATTCTGATCATACTTCACCAAGACCGAATAGTACTCTTTCTCGTCCCTCCCTGCAGATACCTCATCAACATAGGCAACACGAAGAGCTTCATTAGTCTTCATCAGATGGAGTATCTCTTCGGCGTGGGGATCCTTTTTGGCTTTTTGAGCTCCGTAAATCTGACATGCAACCACGTAAGTGAACTTCATCATAGCTGTCCCGCGCTCATGGCCTTTGAAAAACATATTGAGGGAACTATCAGCTCTGCTCAAACTTCTCAAGGAAGTTTCAGCGGTCGATCCATCCATGTCATTTACTTGTCCCAAGGAAAGCAACTGCTGATTTGCTTCTCGTATGTCCATTTCGGAGGCAGAATCCAGAAAGGCAAGCATCTCTAGGGCACGGTAGTAGTACATCATCCCCCTAACTGTTCTGGCTAGTGTTTGACCCCTGTATGATGCCCATGATCGAAGATCTCTTAACCTAGTGGTCCACAATTCTCTTTCACTATCCATCCCTTGTCTCCGCATTCTCTCCAAGAAGTTCTTCCACTCATCTGCATAGATGGTCCGCAAGTAGTAAAGCGTCGAAATCCCATCTTCATTTTCAGTTCGAAGTTGCTCTTTGCTGTACAGCACCTCTTCGCTGTAGTACGGGGTCAGGACGCTAAAGGCCATCATTTTCTCAACCTGGGGCGCACGAGGCATGTTCATGAACAAGGAGTTACTGAAGAAGGCAATTCGCCTCCTTGCCTCGAGATTCACTGGTACTTTCTGCATGGAATCTCGAGAGGTGAGAATTGTATGCAAACGCCGGACCCGACGGTAGAACGTCTCATTATTCGGATTAGGTAGCTCAACAACATTCTGAAAAAGTAAGCTTTCACCAGACAGTCTCCTCTTAGAAGCCAGACCATCCTCCATCAGCTGTTCAGCAGTCCTCTGATTCTTCAAGAAATCTCTAATCGCAGCCTCGTAAAGAGCCTGGAGAGCATTTACTATCTTGTCAACATTTTTATCAGTCTTCAGGACAAGACAGAGAAGATGGTCTAACTTCTCGTGTATTTTGGGCAGAGCGGTCAAATTGTATTGCTTTGTGAAACTCTCCGTCTGCACAAACTGATCAATTTCTTGAAATAATGTTTTTATTATGTTGCGTTCTTCCGAATCTTGCTTAATGATAGCAAGTAAAAAGTGCTGTAAAGTGTCATACGCTTCGACGACAGCACATCTCCTGTATTCGTTCTTGCAAATCTTATACCAAATCCAACGATCGGGAGGATCAACCATCTCTTTAGCCTGACCTAAAGCAAGCAGCAGTTCATTACACAGGAGCAAGCAAGGCCACTGAATCACCCGAACATTCCAGTTAACCTCAGAATCTTTCCTGTCATTTTGCGGTAGCTCAAGAAGCTCAACCTCTCGGTCACTGACAATATCTTCCTCTCTAAATGCACAAATTACCTCATTCCATATCAAAGCAAATTTGTAAGCTTCGACCTGGTTGGACTCAAGCTTTTTAAAGGGACGGCCAAGTCCATATCTCAACTTCAATCGGTGAATTGCATCTTTGATCTTGCTCTTAAATGTTCTCCTAGCGTACAGCAACTGCTCCTCTGGCATGAGATTAAACTGAATCGCACTAGCAAAGAACTGAAATCTCAACCTTAACTGCTGCATGTTCCGAATCTCACCTAAGTGTTCCAAGAGACCAACCCCAGCACCAACAAGCGAGGAGTAGATCGAATACCAAATCTGGATGTCCATTAGGTAGATCAAAATAACAGGAAGCCACACCAGGCCCACCGCAAGGCGGTTGCTGTGGCCAAAAAATTCATGCCACTCATACTTGACATCTTTCAGAGCCAGCAAGGTCTTTGTAGGTGCAACCATAGGTTTAATCTGCATGAAGTAGCTAAAGATAAATTTTGTACCGAGAACCAAAACCCAGAAAAAGGAGTACTTCACACTGTCTACAAGTCCTTCTCTAAGCCCACGGCCCACGAAAGAGCTGCTTTGAAACCACCACGTCAACGCATAAAATATTCTCCAATTCGTGTTCTCGATAAAGTTCCTAATCCATGGGACGAAAAATAGAGCCAGAGCCAACAGCTCTGGAGCAAGAAAAGCCACCACAACCTCAAGGAAATTTATAACTCTCCTATTTGCGGCAGGTGACCATCTACGGTCAGCATTTTTCTGGCTCCATATCCTCCAATACATCACTCCAAAACCCACAATCCAAAAAGCTGCAACCACGCTCTTCAGAAACATTCTCACGCCCAACGCCTTGGTCTCCCTTGAGATCAAATTATACTGAGTCTTGATATCCAATAAAGACTGCAGGAACCTCAGCGCACTCCACGTGAAAAACACAGTCAAGCACCTCACCTGAACCTCCCTGCTCTGCAAGGCCTGCCATGGATAAGTCCTCTCTTGCCAAGCTACGATCATTGCAGCCTGAAGAAATAAAATCAGCATCACCCACAACTTGTCAAAACTCCTAAACAAGTTCCAAAACGATCTCTGCTCCACAAAACCTGTCTTCCCAACCTTCTTACCCTTGTTCCCCGTAACAAAGAAATTGCTACCCAAGACCATCGGCCACTTCAGCCTCTCAAAACACCTCTTACTCCAAAAATATTCATTTATGTCATCATAGTTCCTCCACGCCGAATGTGGGGCCGTACCATTTCTGCTGTTATCTACCTCTGCACTAACTGTATCATAAATAGGCTTCACAACCTTGTTCAAAAACATGTTCTCTCCAGAAACTGAGGGCAGAAAGGGCCTCCCAGTATTCTCATCAATGTAATCGTTTAGTATTCTATTCAACTCCATAGCCATGTTGTGAAAGATGTAGCATATACATTCAGGCATAAATCGCAAATTCGCAGACTCACCCCATATCAGCAAATACAGCGAAACGTATAGAAGCTCCGTACGACAATCATCCGAACCACGGCGGGAGTTGAGCCAAACGTTCGACCTAACGTTCAAGTACGAGCACCAGTCGGTGTAGTTCTTCAGCAGGCGGCGGCGGAATCTGCGGAGCACGCCGGCGTCTAGGGCGTCGACGTTGTCCGGCGGCGGAGACAGACGCATCTGAGAATTCGCAAGATGCATCACCAGGTGCTCTCTCTGGTTCGCGACGCTCGACGACTGAAACCCGAAGAACAGCGCCAGCCAGTCGAGAAGGTCGTAGTGCGGGAGCCATGGGGCAAAGGGCGGTCGCCGGAGGTCTCCGACTGCGCGCAATGCGGCCGAGGCGGCGCGTACCTCCGGGAAGCGAAGGGAGGGGTGGTCTGCGAGGGGGTTGTGGACGGGGATGACGTTGTATACCTCGGCGTCGTCGCTTCGATGGTTATTCATGAGATTTCAGCCGAAGATCAGATATGGATTTCCTGGTTCAATTCATGCGCTTTTCTGCGGTGGATTTGAAGACGAACAGACGTAAACACAAAGAATAAATTCAAAATTGAGTAATGGCGGATGCGTGAGTTACACTGTTTACATGTTATTAATGGTGATGGAGACCTTCCGCGATTGCGATTGGAGTTGTACATTCTTCTTTCAGTGGTTGTACGTGGGTCTTTTTGGGGCTACTGCTTTTTCAAGCTGGACGGTATCTTTTATTTTCTTTTCTATATTTAATTTGTTTAACTGTCGAGATTATTATTCCATTCCTTCACATTACCATATTATTTATTTATATTTATACAGATGTTTAATAATTTTTTATCAAATTGTTAATGGGGTTTACTGCTAGAAGAATGAGTTATAATGTCCGGAAGTTTTTGCTACAGCCTACAAGTATTTTAAAACTGAAAGTTTGGTTAGGTACTTATATGCTTATAGCTATATTCAAAGAAATATTTACCAGATAATCCTGCAATAATATCATCTACCAAAAAATGAAATCGTATCGTAGTGACTCTTGGGTTTTTTCCATACAAGGCTCTGCGTTCTTGCTAAACATCTTGGGTTCTTTGTCCTAAATAATGGTTATTATGACCGTGCGATTTGTGATTGTCTGTTTGTATAGGTCTTCTGATAAGGTGGCGTTATGAAGTAGATTCTTATGTTAGCTTTGGGATTCTTGACAAGAAGCTAATTTCGTAGAATTCTTGAGGGGAGTGAAAGAGTTTTTTTTTTTCACTCTTTCAAGAATGTTCAGAAAGCTCTGAGCTTGCTGCTGAGGTTATGGAGATGTTTGCTTTAGCCTATGAAATTATTCGTTAGGAAGTCCATTATGCTTCTTAACAACATTTAAGTCTATTACTTCTAGCTAGGTTAGTTAGCTAGTAATAGATTTAGAATCAATCAATAAAAACTTGTGGTTGCCTTTTGTGTTCACAAACTTCTCACCTAATACCTAAAGAACCAAAAATGAATAGACATTAGCAACTTCAGAGTTTGTTTATCTGGCAAAATCACATTCCTTTACTCCATATCGCCACTTTCCATTCACAGAAAGCTCTGCCTTTTTATGTCTTCAATCCCCCCTTATCTTCTCTATTCTCTTCTTCTTCTTTAATAAGTTCCAAATCGCCTCTACTACGTTCTAACCATCTCTTTCTTTCTTTTTTTTATCTTCTTTCTAACGTCAAACAGGCCTTAAAGGGACTCAAAAAGTACTTACAACCATCTACAAACGATGCGAGCCTTCAAGAAACATGCATGACATCGCCAATTCATCGCCCGACTTCGACTGCAATATCTGCCTCGAAATCGTAAGAGACCCCATCGTTACACTCTGCGGTCACCTCTTTTGCTGGCTGATCGACACGTGGTGTGTGAATGAAAAGTGCGAAAAGTAATAATTAAAACGAATACCTAATTACTATCACCGACGTGCGATAGGCAGTGGACCTATCGTTTGTAGTGCAGTAAAGTGAGTAAACGAGTATCGAACACAAGGAATAAATCAAGTACTAGTAGTGACCTATCGACTCGATATTTAGCCTAATAAAATACGCAGATTGTTTTATGACTTAACCTAACAGATTATATCTAACTCAACTAGAGATTCAAAGACGCTTAAAACTGATACGAAGCTTCAGATAATAAAGATGTGCTCGGGATTCGAATCCCGCTAGGTGCTATCGGCTAAGACACTAAAATCGTTCCTACGTGATTTTGACTAGATCACAGTAATTTTCCTACCCGCTCGCGAGTTCGCTGTCGCCCTAAACGCTCGGGGGATCTAAAATTCAGTAATTACTAACGGCGAGGATCGAGTATTTGCTTTGGTCCTATACTCGATTCCTATCTTCTACGAACGGCCTAAACGTTGTTTAGCTGTCGCCCTAAACGTTTTTCCATACGATTACTTTAACACATAGACATATTAAAGTAACGAAACAAATTCATAGAACGATAAATAGTCAAACACATAGCCACGATAATCATAAGTCTTAACTGCGAAACATCCTAGCGTTCATCTAATCCCAAACACAAAGGGGGATTAGCTACGCATAATCGACGGGAAAAGAGCGAAAGAAATAACGGAATAAAGGTGAAGAATTCATTATCTTGATATACGGATGATATGTGATGAAAGCGTTGATGATTCTTCGTTCTTCGCTAAATTGGGCGTGAATTCGTCGATGATCCGTCTCTTGCGCTCCGGGACGCGAATCTGTGTTCTTTTGTGCTATTTTTCGTCTCTAGAGGGATTAGGGTTGATCTCTGGTAAGTTTTTTTCTTTCTGGGTCGAATTTGGGCTTTCTATAGTGAAATTCGACACTGTCACGGCCCAGGACAAGATAGGTCACGGCCGTGACACTCTCTGGGCAAAAATTGAGCTCACTGCCGCTCGTCACGGCCTGTGCAGTAGCGTCACGGCCGTGACCCTCTCAACAGCTTTGCGGCAGTTTCGTATTTCTCTCGGATGGAGGGGTAAACGATGTCCGATTGACCTGAAATTTTAACCATAGATAGAAGACTTGCCAATCTTCATTCTGACCAAAGAGATTCTCAATTCGAGCTCTAGATTGAGAGATATGAATTTTCTAATGTTGGTGCTGCTATGGGTCACGGCCTGGTGCAATAAGTGTCACGGCCGTGACCATCTTCATTCCAACTCTCTGCCCAACGTCACGGCCTAGTGCACCATGTGTCACGGCCGTGACCTTCACCAGTTTTCATCGTCTTCGCGCCATTTTGCCTCGTTTTCGCTCCTTTTCGCCCGAAACTCGTCCTAGAGCCTTATAATACCAAAATAAGTAGAAATGGGGTTAATAAGTGCATAAAATGACTTCGAAGACTCTATTATGAGCCAATTAACTACTACGATAAACGTCCTACAATACGTTTATCACTGGCCATGCATTTACGAATGGATCCTCAGAATTCGAGAAAATCCTTCTCGCCAAGAACTTCAAAGTAGTCCACAGTGTCCCGTCTGTAAAGGAGAGCTTGTCCGAGGATGAACTGATCCCACTCTATGGTAGGGGACACCAAACTAGTCTACATTGTCTCGAAAGACCCACAAGCTCTATGAGATGTAGGAATGCTCGACAGCAACAGTATGGAGCATGCGATTATCGCTGTTCATCGTCTTCTTCTTATCCTAGCATGAGTTGCTGTTTGTTTGATCCTATGATTGGGATGCTCGGTGAGATGGTTTGTTCGAGGATGTTTGGTGGGTTGGGTTCTTCGCCTTTTGTTGGCCGGAAAGAAAAATATCGTTGTAAAACACCCTCGCCTCGCAAAGATCCACAAACGATGGACCCGGAAAATCTGATTGAACCGGAAAGAAAATATTCGAAGATTGTGCGAACACAATTTCCTTAAAACAGATTCGCTCCCTCACGTATGTGCTAGAGGTTTTGACGAGCGTCTGTTTCTCAGGATACTTCGAAATCACGGCGTTCGTTTAGCACAAAAACGACACTGACGGCGAACGGAACAAGAATGATAGCAGAACCAATTTTGAGAGATATTTGTATATTTCTTTCTCTTATTTTTTCTTTCTTCTCATTTCTTAAGCCTAATCACCTATTTATAGGCTTCAAAATAATTATAGAAAATATTATTTTACTTATTTATTATTATTATTATTTAATTAATGACATAAGATTTGAGGAGTGGTTTTTTAACCATTCCATCACTCAATTTGAGCCATGGACTTGAGGAGTGGTTAGCCACTACACGGGCTTTCTAGAAGTTGGGCCTTCTAGAAGTCGGGCCGTTATTGGGCCACTTCGAAGCCCAATAATATTTGATTTCAAAGCCCAATTCCTCATTCACATAAAAATTTATAAAATCAACTATAATATAAATTTTCTAACACCTTTGTATGCTAACCGTGGCTCGTATGGCTCGGCGGGTCGAGGTAGTCCTAGGCGGGCGATCGTCGAAGCTGATGGGTCGCTTGGGAGAGTGTATTTCTTCCTTTGTTGCTGTGTGTTTGTGTGTCTTCTCTTGTTTTAGTCTATCGTTGTTTATTCTATTATTACACAAGGAAGGAAAAGAAAACAATTGTTTGACATGTTCTCGGAAATTGCATGCGACTTCTGTTGAATCTTCCGACTCCATTCAAAAATTTGCACGACAAACGAACACAAACCTAAAATTAGTGTGCCTTCCAAGAAATGTGTCTCAAGATGTGATCACCATCGAATACTAACGTGGATCTAAATGTTAAGATTTCATTTGTACTCATTATCTAATCCTAATACGTAGACTCGAGACCATACAACATAATACATACATATCATGGGGATTAATCCGTTCGAAATTGAGATTAAAAATAAAGGATGCGATTAGTTAGAGGACATTTTTTTTAAATTTTTACTTATCATGCTAATTACGAGTTACGACATTATTTTCTATAACCAGGACTAAATATTATCAAATCATTGACAACCCAGCAAGGATTACACCATCAATGACGACATTAGATATGGTCGTCTCCCCTCCGCAGTCAATAAAATTACTTTTCGTTATAGTTTGAAACACTAGAAAATCAAATGTAATAAAACCAGTCTTCTAATGAAAATACTACATCAATTTCCTGTAAGAAGGAAGCGTGTTCGTCGTCAATCATATATACAATCGTTGCTGATTCAGCACTGGTCCCACTCCTCGTTTCCAACAAAATACAACAATAAAAATAATACTTTTCAAGAGTCAAGCAAGAGTACTAGAATTGAAATAAATAAAATGCTAATAACAAGCTTCCATCAATCCAACCACATTAACATACATATATAAAACATATATGCATCGCAATCACGGTGCACGTAACAAGCGCAAATTCATAGCAATTACCCACAACTTTTACCACTCCCATCATCGTTGGAGCAAGTTATAAAAAGGGGACGACAAACTCTTAAAACACCACACCATCGAACCCAACCCAACCCATGGACCCTCAGCTCTACCGAGCCACCACCGAGGGAGACATACTCAAGTTCGTCCGAGCCATGGAACAGGCGACCCAGGGCCGGCCCCACCACCCTTCTGCGGCATGCCTTCAGCTGGGCCCGCAGAAGACGACGGTCCTCCACATATCAACGAGCCACGCCCACCACGAGATAGTCAAGCTCATATGCAAGGACCTCCCCGACCTCGCCTCCGAGAAGAACGCCCGGGGCGACACGCCCATCCACTTAGCCGCTCGGTCGGGCGACTCGCTCTTGACCACGCTATTGATAAACGCCGACTCGTCGAGGGACCCGCTCGGCGAGAAAAACGACGAGGGGAACACTCCCCTCCACGAAGCGCTCATCTCTGGCCACGAGGAGGTATTCAGTTTTCCGAATGACTCCTTCACCTAAAGTTTATAATCGTTTTTTTTTTTAAATTTTTGGACGAAGGTGGCTCGGATGCTGATAAACAAGAACAGGTGTATGTCGTATTCCACGAATAATCGAGGGGAGTCTCTGCTCTACCTCGCGGCGAAAGCTGGGATGGTCGCCGTCGTTCGTATGCTTCTCGACAATCCCGCGGGAAAGTGCGCCCAGCCCGCGAAAGACGCCGAGTGTTCGCCAGTCTACGCTGCGATCCTTCGTCGCAACACGGGTTAGTCAAGTCAATTGTGTATAATTTAATTATCAATTGCTTGCAGCCTAAGGGGTAATCCCGCCGACCAGAGGGTCAATGTACCCTCCAAACCCTAATGTAGGTTCGTCAGTGATTAGTTTTTTAATGTACTTTCCATTAGGAAGGATCCCCTCGATTTCTAATATGGCATCGGTGCAATTTTCCGCTCGCCGTCACCGATCTTATGTCCACGTGTTAGACCCAGTTATGCTACACAGTGATGTGGCATATCGAGATTCTAAATTGGGCTTTGTCCCACATCGAATAATTCAAACCCTTCAATCCATTGTATATATAAGAGGTTTTCTCCTCCTATCACCAATTGGTTTTAAGACGTACCCCTCGATTTCTAATAATTCATTGGCTTTTGACTCTCTTGTACAGACGTGCTGAGCTCGTTGTTAGAGAAGGATCGATTGCTTTTCAAGGCGAGAACGAAAAAGGGAGAGAATATGCTCCACGTCGCCGCCCGGGCAGGATATACCGAGGGCGTGAAGATGCTATTTCGCCGACTCAACGAGCTTTCTTACGAAAGGGACGAGCGCGGTTACAACCCGATCCACGCGGCGGCCGACGAGGGCGCGCTCGAGGTGGTCAAGTTAATGCTCGACCGCTGCCTGGATATGAGGGAACTATTGGCCGCAAAGGGGCGGAATGTCCTCCACGTGGCTGCGATGGGCGGGAGGAGAAATGTGGTCGAGGGCATGCTCGGCATGCCCGAGTTGGACTGTCTACTTAACGAGAAAGACGAAGAGGGAAACACGCCTTTGCACTTGGCGACCATTTACGGCCATCCAGGGGTAGTCGGAGCCCTTGCAGGCGACGAGAGGGTGGATATGAACAGGGTGAATGACAGCCTTCACACGGCCCTCGACGTTGCCGAGGAGTTCGCCGACGGCGCTGGCTTTGCTTCCTTTCAGAAAGTAAGTGTTTCGATTGCTTCGGTATTTCAGCCGATTTTTCTTAATCAATTTTTGATGTAGTAAGTCGTAGAGAACGCCATTTTGGTCCCCCCCCCACCAAATTTGAGATGTGAGCGTTTTTGGTCTCCATGTTGCGAAATGTCACTTCTAGTTTGCCTGCCGTTTTGGTTCCCCTGGTCGATTTAACCATTAGCATGGATAGAATTGATGGCCGAACCAGCCCGTAATTCAGCTCTTCGAACCGATCACCGGAAACTAAAAGTGACATCTCAGAACATTAGTGACAAAAAATGCACGCCCATGCCCCAAACATTGGGACTAAACGTGACGTTCGCCCTTAGTAAATCCCAAGTTTCGTAAAACATTAGGACTAAGGCGAGTGCATTTTGCAACGACGCAGATGCTCACGCTCATGGCCCTCAGAGCCGTCGGCGCGTCGCGTGCGGACCAATCCCTAGCCCGCCACCCCCGGTTCATGGACGTCGGAGGGACCGCGGACTGCCCGAACACCGAGAGATGGAGGGACAAGGTCAACACGATCCTCATCGTGGCCACAGTCATTGCCACCGTGACTTTCCAGGCGGGATTCTCAATCCCGGGAGGGTACGGCACGGCGGGCATGGTCGAGAAGGTAAAGTTCAAGGAATTCGTCATCTGCGACGCCGTAGCCATGCACAGCTCCGTCGCTGTGGTCGTGGCCCTGCTGTGGGCCCAACTCGGGGACCCGCAGACCGCGGGGCCCGCGCTGAGGCTGGCCCTGCCTCTGCTCGGCGTGTCCCTAGCTACCATGTCCATAGCATTCATGGCGTGGTTGTACCTGGCCATCGCCAAGCTCACGTGGCTGGCTAACGTTGTCTTGGTCGTGGGCTTGAGTTTCACCGTGGCGTTCGTCGTGCTATATTTGCCACTGTGCTTCTTGGGGTCATCGAAGTATCGTGCATTTCGAAGGATTTCTTACTACCCTTTCTGGCTTGTTCTGCATCTGTTTGGAGCATAGGCGGTTTCGATAAGATGATTGGCTTGTTGGTCTGTATATTATGTGTGTAATAAAGGCTCAAAGGGATGCGCAATGAGTCTTTGTCTTTGTACTGTAGATCAATAACTTGTTGGTCAGTCGTGCATATGTATTTTTCTTGTGCTATATATGTAGATCAATATCTTGTTGGTCATTATGTAAAATATAGCTTCGAATTTTTCCGTTGTGAACCACTTTCTTGTGCTCTAGCCATGATATAAACTTTAAAAGTACACCGTCAGCCACTTAAAGAAAATGTGTTCAATTACAAGAATGGTCCTAGAGAAACTGGTTGTTCGATTCTTCTCCCCGAAATTTTATCGGCATAACAATAGACGAGCTCTAGTATCTGTACGCATTCTATGCTGGTGCGTGGTGGGATGTTCTCGGTGTCTCACATTCGCAGCTTTAAAACGGCAGCGTTTGTGAATATGATGAGGGTGGGCGCCGTTATCTTCGCAACTTTCTTGCTTCACCAAGCGTCGTCGTTTCTTTTGCAGCCACAGCCAGCAAGTGATGCCTGAAACGGACATGATTAATATGTCAGAGTACAAAGAAAAGTTCGCCCAGAGGATGCAAATGGCTGGGCTCAGGCCACATCTTCGTATAGGTCTGTTTTCAACTACATATTTTGATCCTTGCATTTGCAACCTGTTTACTGCTTTTGCTTGAATTAAATAAAGTATGTGTCTTTGCTTCCTTTAGTATGAAGCCTAAGGCAGACTCAATCTTTAGCTGGTTATTGAACTTCTCTCATACCTTGAGCTTTTATGGAGCTATGAGTAATTGAAGGGAATTGGCCATACCAAGCCTTGCTTTTTCGTAACTGTGGTAAATTTTGATTAAGCTGCTGGTTTTTGCTAATACATGAAGCCATTCCCATTTAATACTGAAATTGCCATCGTTTAGCAGTTCCTAGCTTGTTTTTTTGCAATATATTTGTCATGAAAGCTTAGACCGGGAAATTAGTTTATTGTTCTTCATAATCGCTTTGATCTAGCAATGGCTGTTTCTAGCGGTCCTGATAGCATGGCTCTCTGCGTCCTAGCAGCCAGTTGGAAATCTCCAAAATTCGGAGCTCTTATCATTGGAGGAAATAAATGTATTGATGGCCTATGGACAATTGTTGTGGATCATGGATTGCGAGAAGAAAGCACAGAAGAAGCAACTGTCGTCCACAATAGAGTTCTGAAAATGGGTTTAGCTTTTTCCCTACTGTATTTAGTGGGTAATGTCACAGCGTGGTTGATTTCATTGGATTCATAGATAATGTGGGCTGTCTTTAGGGATACAAGTGTGAAGTTTCTAAATGCGAGTGGTTGGACGGGGCCTCCAAGAAGAACGCCCAGGGCGACACGCCCGTCCACTTAGCCGCTCGGTCGGGCGATTCGCTCTAGGCCACCCTCCTCATCAATGCCGACTCGCTGCGGGACCCGCTCGGCGAGAAAAACGACGAGGGGAACACTTTCCTCCACGAAGCGCTCATCTCTGGCCACGAGGAGGGTATTCAGTTCTAGTTGACTTCTTCACCTAAAATTTTTTTAATCGTTTTTTTTTATTTTCGGACGAAGGTGGCTCGGATGCTGATAAACCAAAACAGGTGTATGTCGTATTCTGCGAATAATTGTGGGGAGTCTCTGCTCTACCTCGCGGCGAAAGCCGAGATGGTCACCGTCGTTCATATGCTTCTCGACAATCTCGTGGGAAAGTGCGCCGAGCCCGCAAAAGACGCCGAGTGCTCGCCAGTCTGTGCTGCGATCCTTCGGCGCAACACGGGTTAGTTAAGTCATTTGTGTGTAATTTAATGATCAATTGCTTGCAGCCTAAGGGGTAATCCGGTCGACCAGAGGGTCAATGTACCCTCCAAGCCCTAATGTAGGTTCGTCCGTGACTAGTTTTTTAATGTACTTTATGTTAGGAAGGATCTCTCGATTGCTAATATGGCATCGGAGCGATTTTCCGCTCGCCGTCACTGATCATACGTCCACTTATTAGGCCATTTATGCCACATGTGAGGGGGCGTGTCGAGATTCTAAATTGGGATTTGTCCCACATCGAATAATTCAAGCCCTTCAATACATTATATACATCATAATTTGGGCTGGCTTTGGCTGACTGATGGGTTGACTGCTGGGCCAAAACGTATATCATAATTATATGTTGGGAAATTCCATATGGTAACCCCGTGGTATCGAATTTTCCATGTGGTGACCAAAAGTTTTTCTGGTTCCGACTGGTACCCCTGAGTTATGGGTCACAACAGTCAAGGCCTGAGGGCGGCACAACAGCTTTGCATCGCTTGAGTCGTCGAGCACTGCCTATCGAAACTTGCTACCACTTCTGATGGCACCCTTCTTCGTTATTACACTGCTCTTCTCAGAACAGCCCTTTGACCTTAATCGCTTGTCTCATTCCCATATCTAGTTTTTCGAGCTTGTTCAAGAACAGTGCGTCGTAAGCTATTCTAAACCGTGGATTTCTTCGATCAAAGTGGTTCTGTCAGCCGAATTGCTAATTAGATTTGTCCGTTCGAATTTCAGCCAATCAAATTGGATTTCTCCGAATTGCAAATTGGTTCGATCAAACTGGATTTTGACCGGAATACCCTTGTTATGTCTGAGATTTTGAGGGTATTTCGGTCATCCATCGCATTCCGTTAGTAAATAACGGAATTTACACTAAAAATTTCGTTTTTATCATTTAAAGGTTACGGAATTAATTTTACCCATAACTTAGGGTTACCAGCCGGAATAGAAAAACTTTTGGTCACCACCTGGAAAAATCGATACCACAAGGTTACCATATGGAATTTCCCTTATATGTTTTACGGCCTTATATGTTAATTGAACCCAAATGATAATTTCTACTATAAAGAACAATCCTCTTCTTCTTCAGCCTCTTCTTCAATCCAGTCTATCAAACTCTGTTTTATCTCTCAATCTCTGGATTCTGCATATAAGAAAAATCCAAAAGTAGATCAATACATAACACGATATAACGATAGACGAGCTCGAGGCTCTGTAAACACCTATGGTGGCCGCGTGTTGGGATGTTGTCGCCTTCTCACATTCGCTACTTTAAAACGACGGCGTTTGTGGATATGATGAGGGTAGCGCCGTCAACTTGGAAACTTTCTTGCTTCACCAAGCGTCGTCGTTTCTTTTGCAGCAGCCACAGCCAACAAGAGATGCCTGAAACGGACATTATTAGTATGTCAAAGTACAAAGAGAAGTTCGCCCAGAGGATGCAAATGGCTGGGATCAGGCCACATCATCGTATAGGTCTGTTTTCAGCTACATAGTTTGGTCCTTGCATTTGCATATCGCACTATATAGTCCCAACTTGTTCACTGCTTTTGCTTGAATTAAATAAAGTATGTGGCTTTGCTTCCTTTAGTACCCAATATTTAGCTGGTTATTGAACTTCTCTCATTACTTGAGCTTCTTATGGGGATATGAGTAATTGAAGGGGGAAACGGCCTTACCAACCCTTGATTTTTCTTGACTGGTGAATTTTGATTAAGCGGCCACTTTTTGCTAATATATGAAGCCTTCCCCATTTATACTGAATGGGCCATCGCTTTAGCAGTTCCCAGCTACGTTTATTGTAATATATTTGTCGGGAAAGCTTGGACCTTCAGGGAATTAGTTGATAGTTCTTCAACTTATTTTTGGATAAACAAAAAGTGCCACTTTGTTAGGAGATTGAGTCAACTGATATTTTTCTCTTTTTGCTGTAGCAATGGCTGTTTCTGGCGGTCCTGATAGCATGGCTCTCTGCGTCCTAGCTGCCAGTTGGAAATCTACAAAATTCAATGGAGGAAATAATTTTATTGATGGTCTTTTGGCAATTGTTGTGGATCATGGATTACGGGAAGAAAGCGCAGAAGAAGCAGATCTCGTCCGCAATAGAATTCTTAAAATGGGTATTTGTTCGTTTTTCCTACTGTTGATTTGGAGTAAGTGGGTAATGTTCACCGCGTAGTTGATTTCCTTGGATTCACGGATAGATAATGTAGGTTGTGTTTAGGAATCAAGTGTGAAGTTTCTAAATGCGAGTGGTTGGATGGTAAGCCTAAGCTTGGTCAGTTGCAAGAATCTGCAAGGAATAAGAGGTAGTAAATATAGCTTGATTGATCCTCTCTTCGACATTTAGGCCATCTGATTCTTAGTTTGATTTTCTTGCTTGCATCTTTTGTTTATTCCAGGTATGAAATTTTACGAGATTTATGCATCCAAGAGAAGATCGGCGTATTGTTGGTTGCTCATCATGCAGATGACCAGGTTGGCTTTCTGCTTTACGTATAATGTTAGTTCCTATTAAATAGGTACAAAGTTATCTAGTTTTGTGCCCAGTGAATATACCACATCATTTTCATGAGTTCAGACAAGTGTTTGTGTTTAGGAAATCTTCTTCTTAAAAGGAAATGTCTATTGATCCACATGGTGCAGGCTGAGCTGTTCATCCTCAGATTATCTCGAAATAGTGGCGTCCTTGGGCTTGCTGGCATGGCATCTACCTCTGAACTTTTCCCAAACTTTCCCGATTTTGGGGAAGAAGAGTCACGAGCTAGAGGCGTTTTGCTTGTGAGACCTCTGCTAGAGTTTTCGAAGGAAGATATGTACACTGTATGTCTTCATATCTTAGTAACAATATCAAGGCGACTTCGTATGGCTCCATCTTTTGAAGTATTGTATTGCAGATATGTCGAGGTGGTAATCAACAGTGGGTGGAGGATCCAACCAATCAGAGCCAACTGTTTGCTCGCAATAGGATCAGATATTCATTGAATACTTTCACGTCATGTAAGTTGTGCTCGTGAATAGTCTTGTTGAACTTCAGTATTTTCCTCTCAGGTTCCATATATTGAACTGCTAAATAAAATGATTTCTTACAATGTCTCACATTTATAGCTAGATTTAGAGGCGAGCTGCAAGCAGTCATATCAGCATGTAGAAGAACACGATTGCATGTTGACAAACTCTGTCGACAGTTGCTTGATCAGATCGTTACTATAATGCCTGTATGCTTCTCTCCAGCACTTTCATTTCATTACATACCGATCCTTCTTTGTTGATTTTGCCAGAAATAAACACTTTCAGATTAAGAAACATATACCTGACCTTGTTTCGTCTTTATCTGCAATATCAAAGCAGCATGGTTATGCAGCGATTGATCTATTTGCTCTCCGCTCAATGGAACTCAATGACATTTACCTTGCAAAGTTCGGTTCTCTGGTATTGCAGGTACGTCAATTTCATTAAGCATCATTGCGATAAGCGAGTATTCTTAAAGCCAAATCTGTCATTCATCATCTTTTAACTCAAGACTCATAACAAAGATGAGCTATTTTACAATTAGAAGACATAAATTGACTGTCGTAATTGCATGTAATACTCCAACTTCATAACATCTGTTTGATTTTTTTTTTTTCAACTTATCTAATTAGTTCCCTACCCTCAGTTCGTCTCTCAAAGACATCGACCCATCAGAGGGAATGCACTGAAAGTGCTGCTGAGCTACTTCCGTACTTTCCCATGCAAGGTTATTCTTTTTGTGAAGTATGAGTTTTCTGTTGCTATATTGTTGTAATATTTTTTTCAATTACTTGCTCAGAACAGTTATAGTCCAAAAAAAACTTAATCCATGCCTAACTTCAAAGCCTTATATTGTTTTCTTTCAGACATGTCTCACTCTCGCTGGATGCTACCTTTGCCCTGCTCCAGGATCTAAAGGAACATCAGTCCTTGTGTGCTGTTTAGTTGATTCAACGTTGCCTCTGATGATGAAATTGCCTCATAACTACTCATCTACAAGTACCGATCGATCCGTTAAAAGCGAATTAGAGCAGATTGTGACGCAAGGCAGGGAAAATGAGGACAGATTTGCTTCAGATGCTTCGTTTGTGCCCTTTTTAGAAGCAAGCTCCTCCGACTCTGTTTTAGTCGAAGCCAAACGCCTTGATATCCTTAGCGACTCTGCCCATGAAAGTATCGTTGCCCTACAAAACGAAGAGAGTGAGAACTTTTTGTCTAAACAAAAAACAGCCTCTGAAGTTGCATCGAAAGATGATTTGAGATTTTCAGATCTGGGTACGACTAGATTAATCTATCCGGGACAATCAGGATACTTCATGAATAGATTTATATTGGAATGGAGGGTACAAAATAACGATTCATATTCCACAAATGAATGTTTATCTCCTAAGGAACAATGCTTATGTTGTTCTTGTGTAGTTGGTGATGAGATGGTGGCCGAGGTTCGCCAGATGATCGATACTGATTGGTTATATCTCTCTGAACTGAGCAATAAAACGGAGATTCCTCGTTCACAGCAGCATTCTTGTGATGAAACAGAGCAACAGATGGCAAAACCGATATTATGTTTGGACTATGCTATATTATCTGCACGCCAAGCTCTTAGTTCCTTAAAGTCCATCCCTGTTGCTGCAAGAAGAGCAATGCCAGTTCTCGCTGATGTCAAAGGTGGTCTACTTATGATCCCTGTAAGTTTCTAGCCGATGTTGATAGAATTCATCTTCATCTTATCAATTGTAGGCATAACGGAGACCTCAGCTTCTACTTCTGCTGTGGACTCTCTTTGTTGTTCTTCTCTGAGTCACAAGCCATTTTTATGATAGATATTAAACATGCTTCTATGAGTAGTAACATGCAATTTATAATTTTCTTTCAGATCATTGGATTCAGACATTGTCCTCATCTCACGGTATCTGCTCGATTCTGTCCAAGGATACCCCTTGATGGAGGACATAGCTCATTCCTATAGAAGCTTCTGAATGCATCGAGTACAGAATGCTAGTGATGTTTTGTATCCTATGATAGTAGCAGAAGAAGTTAGAAGGCTGGAAGTACTTTAATAACGCATTGTTCATGTTTAATTTCACCTGGTAATTTTCTGTAGCAAGTAACGATGTTTATTTGTGGGACTGTATTCTGCTGATGAAAGATCATAGCCATAAAACAAACACTTCGCCTCATTTTGACAATACAAAAGGTATGACAGATGCTAATTTTTCTCAAGCTTTTCTTAGCCATCAGATGTAAGTGCAGATTCATAAAAGCAAAAGCTACTCCTCCAAAACTCAAGACAAATGCGTTTAACACAACCTAAACAATTCCCCCCTTCTCTCCCAAATTTATATTCATTTAAGTTCTACTCAAGCCAATCCGACTAGCTTCTCACTGATCTCCCACAGTTTCTTAGCTTTCCCCTCGTCACTCGCCTCCTTCGAAAGCTGGTTCTGAAAAGACGACGAATTTTTGTTCCAGCTCCAATATACGCCCGACTTCGATAGGCTTGGATCGCTTATGACCTGTTTGGTACAGTAACTCAGCCTTAAACCTCACAAAAAAGTGTAGAAAAAATGCAGTTTTTTTCCCCATCTTCTGTGTGTTAGCGACTAACCTGCGCTAGCCTTTTACCAGCTTCTTCTTCAGACACATAGCCTTTGGTGATATACTTTTGAAAAGGCGGGAAAAGAATCCTAAACAAGGGAATGTGCTCTCTGAACAGCCCCGTCTCCGCTATACAGCCCGGGTAGAGAGACGCAAAAGTCACGCCCGTCTCTTCATGGAACCGCCTGTGAAATTCTTGCATCGTAAGCATATTGCACACTTTGCTGTCCTTGTACGCCTTCGCCCCGTCGAAATCTCCACCGTCGATCATCGACGACGTCCCCACTCCATTCAGCCCCGCCGCAAGCCCCCTCAGATCCCCAAGGTTCGCCTTTGGCGGCACATTCCCCGCCAAAGTGTTCGTATTCCCTGACCAAATGGATAGATGAGTCTCGAGATCATTCGTCCCAACAAACAACGGTTTCGAATTTCAGACAAATTTTCACCTGTAATGGAACCAACGATGATGAGCCTCCTCTGAGGATAATCAGACTGCTTCAAATCGTCCAGCAACAGCCTCGCCAGCAAGAAATGGCCCAAGTGGTTAGTGCCAACGCTGAGCTCAAATCCCTGGGCCGTAAAAGTTGGCTCCTTGGCCGTCGGCTGATAGACCGCGGCGTTGCAGACAAGGGCGTCGAGGGACCGCCCCGAGCGCCTGAATGTGTCGACGAACTGGCGAACGCTGTCCAGCGAGGCCAAGTCGAGGTGCATAACGGTGAAGTCCTTCTTGTCGAGGCCTACTTTCTTGGCTGCTGTTTCGGCCTTTAGGAAGTTTCTGCAGGCCATGATTACGTGCCATTTCCCTGTCTCGGCGATGGCCTTGGCTGTGGCCAGGCCGAGGCCCGAGGAGGCGCCGGTTATTACTACTGTGCCCTTTCTTAGGGTTTTTTTGGCGTCGGTGGATGATTGGTTGATGGCTGGGGTCGTGGCGGCCGTTTGAGCCTTGATTGGGCTGAAATTGCTGCTCCTCTTTCGCAGTAGTCCCTGTAAGTGAATAGATCGATCGAATCGTATAACAACATAGAGGATCGATTCGAACAAAATGCCTAAGGAAGGAAAAACAGTACCTTGCTGAAGCAAAGGCTGGATTCAGCTGTGATTGTGGCTGGTAATGCAGCGCCGAAGAAGGACGCCTCTTTGCTCGACGATAACTTGCTCTAAAAAACAACCAAAAACAAAATGAAGTAAGAAAGCAGGCGAAGAAAATGCAGAGCAAAAAATTTCACGTACGCACTGTCACACGCACCTCTTTGGCGAGCGAAGCAGTTGAAGCTAACAGAGAAGTTGCTTGGAGAGCCATGATGAATGCGTAATTTCTACTACTACGGATAATTTCTTCGTTTTCTCCCTTTTTAAGTAACTCGCAAGTTGGGTCCTTTTTTTTATGTCTGATTGGGGAGATATTAGAGCTTAGTTCTTCAAATTAGGGATAAGGTGGTGAAGAGATGAGAGCTAAAGGATGATGATGATGTCCACGTCAGCTTATTCCGTCCAATCAGAGTACGAGTTTGGATTGTCTCCGATATTTATTTATTTCTTTATTTTAAATAAAATAACCTCTGTGTATAGTCTCGTGTGTGTCACAGTCACGCACAGTCACTGTAGGTGTAGTATACCAATTTGGGCCTATTACTTGACGGGCCATCTGACCCGAACCGCCCGTTTTAATCCGTTATCGGGCCCATTTAGGCACATTGGGCTAAATATCCATTCCATGGCGGGCTTGACCCATTTTTTCAGTCAAACTAATGAAGATTTATTTACAATACGCCCCCTATGGACTTTTTAGTTTTACATTTACAGTCAATGCTATTAAGTTCCCGTGCAATGTTGATTTGATGGAGAGACGGGGTTAAAGGAAGGGGCTAAAATGATATTAATTCATAAATGGAGAAGCTTCGTGTTAATTATCTGCGCAAGGAAGCATGGACTTTGATCCGTTAAATCTAATCAATTATCTATCATCATATCCTTCATGGGACAAGAAATACTGATGACTATCAACCCCGATCTGTGTCTTCAAGCTATGTATTGTACGAATCTCGATAGTCCTGGCACGACTATGGCAATAGAAGCGATCATTATGGGCACACAGCTAGTTTGTACGATTAGTTTTGGTGTTTTGGATGGGCAGATGAGAAGCATGTTGGTTGAGGTGTTTGCTTCCATGGAAAGGCCGTGCGAGGTAGAGATGGTGAAGAAGAGATGCCGATTGAGGACAATATGGGGTTTTGGAGGAGTCGAGGACTTGATCGAAATAGGTACTTTTTTTTTTAATTGGTGAAATGAGTAGCATCTTGAGTGGTTAGGCAAATATGCGACCTGTATAGTCTCTGCACTCGGTCTGTTTGAACTGAGAAAATTATGTTATTGTTCAAGTCAATTGTAACTGTCATGAGATCATGAAAGTCCCTGAGTTCTTCTTTTGCTTGTTTTTTTTCCCTTTTCTCTGTCTGTGTTCGTGTGTCATGAGTCTTTCATAATGTGATTGTAGTCTATGCCCCTTCGGAGTAGATTTTCCTAAGAAACAATGCCCAGACTTTGACCGAGTTTCTATCTGTATGAGCAGCGCCAATTCAAGCATGTTGTCTTCCATTAACTTTTGGATGGGGAAAAGGAAGAATACTATATGGCAATACAAATGACAATGGACATGCACTAATGTTAATACCCTGATCATGATATCTCGTACAAGGTATAAGATGCTTTATGCGGGAGGAGTCTTTGGTGCCACGGAATGGAATGAATTCATATATGTAGATGCAAATTGTAAGTCAATGCACTTTCTGAGTTATGATTTTTGTTGCAAAACCTGTTCTTGAATTTGTTGCTTCTGTCGCCGAATTGTTTTCTCTCTCATGTAATAGACTATGTTACTCCTCATGGTATCACAGGAAACATTAAAATTGTAGATTATGTACTCCATCCTTTGATTGTAATCTTTCACTCTTCGATTGATAAAATTAAATTAAATTGGAACTCGGGTGTTGAGAGTATATTTTTCCAGTTTTGTATGGTTGAGTGACACTGAAATTGTTTCTCCTCTTCCAATTAACTAGAGCACTAAAATCTACTTGTAGTTTGTTCATGGAACCCTGAACAACCCATGGTAAACTTATTTTAGGAACTCCGGCTGCGTGTTGTGGACTGCTTGTTTTACATTCTTTTATATTTTTGAGTAATGGACAAAAAACTGTTGAAATTTTTAACGTAGATGATATCTCCCTTTTCTCTTAAGCTGCTGAGTTGGGCTCCAATGGGCTTTCTAGCTGCGATTCTCGGGCCAGTTGGTGACCCTGCTATTGCTTGTCATGTTTTGGTGATTTGAATTAGTGGGAGGAGTGGAGGTTGAGGAAGTGAGTGTGCAGGAACACTTAGTCCTTGTCCTCAGCTTGCCAAGTGTATCATTCTCCCAGGTGTGTCAACTACTAATTGAGTCAGAAGTAGCTGGCATTTGTCAGATGTTGTAGAATTAACTGTGGGATAGAGCACATTTAATGTGACTTAATCACTGTCAAAGGAGTCTCATTTCCCATAGAAAGATACCACCTTATTTTGGGGCCTGCAAGTTTCATTTTTCATCCCAGATTCACTGATGCATCCTCTCAATTTCATCATTTTGTTTTTTTGAGGCCTGCAAGTTTCATTTTTCATTTCGGATTCACTGAGATTTTGTGAAAGAGGTTATCTATTAAGCTTTGGTGCAAGTTATCCCCATTTCTTTGTTTTGATATTTTTTGTTTGCTTTAAGTCCTTAAAAGTTGTTTCAAGTTAGGTTCGTTTACTCACTGAATGTTATGCTTTCTTTTGTCTTGCATATCTTATTGTCAATTACGAATTTAGAATTTGCTTTTCCTAGGTTTTTTATTTTCATTTGTAGATTGTATTTTTTTCTACTCTGTTATGTCTACCACCCATAAATTTGTGCATGGAAGCTTTATCGTGTTGAAATCGTTCATCAGACTATTATCTTACGAAGATCGTAATCGGAAATAAATGTTGAATTCGCTGAGGCATATACATATGTGTTTGTAAATCTCATAATTAATCTTACTTAGCTTGCTGGTTACTAAAATATCCTGGTAATAATTTTAGTCATACAGAGAACCAACTCTTATATTTACTGATTGAGGGTATAAATTCTGTTAATTTGTATGTGAAATATATCAGCATAAGATTGAGTATATGATTATGGGATTGCAATCATCATTCAATTCATTAACCATCACATGATTGTGATACTCACTATAAGATTGCATAATTATTATTTTGCTGGACAAGCAGATTTCTTGTCATATTTCATTGAATTATTGCATTAATATTTTAGTTCCTTTTCGGGAAAACCCTGTTTTTGTTGCTTTATATTCTATTAAGTCTTGCTGAAGCCTAATTATATTTCACTGAGCAGAAACAGGCTGCCTCTTGAATTGGACGAAAAAAGTTCAAAAAACTAGGACTAAGAGATGGTGAAAATTTTTGGAGTCGAGATTAATCCACTGGAAACGAATAATGAAGGAACTAATCCATCTGGGGTGGGCCAAGATAACAGAGAAAAGGTATCAATTTCTTTTATGTGAATCATATACACTAATTAAAGAATGATTTTCTATCAACTATAACTTTTGAAAACCATTTGTAAAATATCACTTCATCTTTCCGAGTTAAATCATTGCCTTTGGGTGTAACAGAGGAAAAGAGACAGTAGTTGCCACCAGTGCCATAGGAGTGGTGAAGAAAGAGTCGTTAAATGTAGCAGGTGCAACAGGAAAAACTATTGCATTCTCTGCATAACCAAATGGTAAGACTTTGTTTTGGAGATTATTTGCATTACAAATATTAAGTTTTAATCATTATTTGTTGTTCCGCGGAATCAGGGCCGTTTTTTTCAGTTTTGGAGGCCCCCTTCAGTTGCAGAAAATATTAAGATCCAGTTAATATTTTTTACTTTTTGTGGCCTTATTCAAGAAATATTGGGCCTATTTTATTAAAAAGTACAGCCCATTTTAAAATTGTTGTCACTTGCAAAACATTGGGCCTATTTTATTGAAAGATACAGCCCATTTCAGAAAAAAATATTAGCAGTTTTCATTTATTGTGTGGCCCTCTATTAACTGGGCCGGATTTGTGGCCCTGTGCAGTAGGCCTGGATGCACAGGCCCAAATCCGGCCCTGCGCGGAACTTCATTGGATGGAATTGATTTATGTCAAATTACTATTGTTGTTACCTGTCCTGAATAAATCTTTTATCTATTAGCTTTAGGCTTTGGGTTCTATCTTTAAAATATATCATTGCATATCTGGCATTTTTCTTTATTTCATTTGTTGTGATTAATTATATGTTCTGTCACACACAGGTATCCAGGCATGGAAGAGGCCGCTTTTGCAGAAGCCTGTCCAGCATGTCACAATATCTGCAACTGCACTGCTTGCTTACGCTCCTCTAATAATAGAGAAGTAATCTAAGTTTTCTTTTTACTTTTGCTGAAATTTTTTGTTTCAATCTTCATCACATGTTAGGATTTGCAGATTCCAAGCTTAGAACTCAACACTAAGGATAGGGTGCTTTACTCAAGACGCACAATAGAAGTGCTTCTCCCTATCCTGAAGCAAATGGTTGTTGTAGGGAGCACTGAAAAGGAGGAGCAAGACAACGTCCTCGGTACGTTTTGCCCTGTGGTAGCTTATTGACAAAATAAGTTTGGAGGTTTTAAAAGCTTATTTGAAATTCCTTTTCTCGTCATCATTGTATCCTACTTCTGATGCATTTGGAATGTTACTGACATTGTTAATATATGCAAATAACTGGTTAACATGATTTGTTCTCTTGTTTGTAGATCTTGATGGCACAGGTTCTGTTATTCAGTTCTCTAACTGTCATTTTTTGCATTTTATTTTGGGAATTAGTCAAGTATGTCTTACGCATCATTCGTAACTATAGTTTTTTAGTTCACAACTTGAACGAACTTAGACGTTTGAGCTTCCAGTTTAATGATGTACCTTTCCGAAGGTGTTTGAATACTTTGCAATTATATTCTTCATCTCGTGAATCCATTTTATTCAGATCTAATAAAATTATGCTAACACTGTTGACATGTTCTGCATCAACCTGAAACTTTATCCACAGAAATACTGAAGAAAGCTGAAGAAAGGTATGAGCTTAGAGATGATCATGAGGTACGTGAAGGAGCATGCCCACATTGTGGATCCGCTCAAGAGAGCAGATCAGAAGGCACAAGGATGCTTAAAGCAGCTTGTCGACAAGAGAATACAGATAATTATTTATATTGTTTGACAGCTGGGAAGCCGTGCCTAATGCACTTTCAGTGGCACTTGAGCAGAGGTGAACCAGTAATCGCCCATGAGGTTCTTAGGGGGCTGCCTGGTTTGAGCTGGGAACCATTGGTGATGTGGCGTGCTTGCCGTCAAAATAAAAAGAACGGGAGCTTGACTGTCATGGAATTTGATGTGATAAATTGCACAAACTGGTGCCAGGTTGGTTTAGGTCCTTGAATATCATTGTTAGTGTTGAGAGTTGAGACAGTGACTAGTAAGTATGATCTAATTAAGGGCCTTGCCTCGTCATTCTCTGATGTTCTTGTGCTCTATATGCATCATTTCTTTTTTCGTATGACGGAACATGGAAGTAAAGCCTATTCCCCCACACTTTCTTTCTCGTTATAAATTACATCTTTTATTTCTTCGACATTCAGTGAATGTTGCTTACATGTCACCTGATCATCTACTTTGCAGGTTTGTTATTCTGTTTTATTTTATGAATGTTCAATGGTTCTTTCTTTTTCACCACAATGTTCCTAGTTTGTTACTTTTACTGTCGAATAGCTTCTATTAATCGCTAAAATATGTTCAATATACTGTCCATCTTTGCATTAATAAACCAGTTTGTTAGAATTCTGCTTGTTTTTTCTGCAACGTCTCGTTTAAATTCATCAGAACTTGTGCTATTTTGGTAACGGTTCGTTTTTGTCTGCATCATACAGGAAAAGATAAATATGCACCAGTTTTTGCAAGGATATAGCGACGGTGTATTAGATGGAGAACGTAGGCGAAAGACTTTGAAGTTGGAGAACTGGCCTTCATCTGGATCTTTTCGGGAGAGACTACCACAACACTATCTGGAATTCCTCCGATGCTTGCCATTCAAACATTACACACATCCAGATGGTTGTCTCAACATGAGAGTTCTCCATCCACTGATGAAGATGGACATGGGTCCAAAGATGTCCATCGGCTATGGAGCTAATGATGGCCGTCAAGGTGGTGCATTAACCAAGCTCCAATATGCAGTCGCAGATAGGGTACATTTTGCTATTTCATATCTCTTTGTCTTTAGAGTTCTAATATTCAGCAGATTCATGAATTATCAGCATGTTTTGCTATTATATCTCTCTTTCGTAATTACTTCATCTTTAGGAATGAGTCGTTTATCATTAGTGGTGAAGTAAAGTAAACATTGTGTCTTCCTTCGGCTTATCCTAAGATGACGATTAAAGAGAAACGCCTACGTATTTATCACCATTCCTCCTCTTTAGGTTATATATCGCAGTGCATATCATGAGTAGGAAATTAATGAATATCTTTGAAGTTTTAGGCCGTGTAGATTATGTGATATAATGGATAATATGACTTTTTTGGAACGGTTGGTATAACTCTCTAGTTGTCAACGGTCATATTAGAAGCATGGTGTTTATAATCCTGATATTCCTTGGTAGTTTAACCTATTCCTTGGTATCAGAGATCATACTAAGAGGTCATGTGTACAATCATGTGTACAAATCTTACTGACCACCCGTAAAAAGAAAATTCATGTTAAAGGCTATATAAAAAAGAAGTCAGCCTAGACATGAGGATGAGTGTTGAATCTAAAATATATAAAATTAATATAAGCACTCCCTACAAGCTTTTAAATGAAGTGGTCGTGGTATCAGAGCTAAGGCCAAGAGGGCATGTGTACAAATCACCACAAGCTCTCGTAAAGGAAAAATGCACTTTAAGGCTAGATATTCAATGAGGGGCGTATTAGAAACAAAATATAGTTTCCTTTTCATTTAATAGTGGTATCAGAGCTCTGGCCTAGACGTCGTGAGTACAAAAACCCTGCGACCACATGTAAAGGAAAAATCCACGTGTAAGGCAATATAAAATAGAAATCAACCCAGTTGTGAGAGGACGTGTTGGAAATTAAGTACTCCCACCGTCCCAAACCATTTTATATTTTTACTAAATCGGGCATCCCACATCTTTTGTACATTTCTTTATTTAGCAAAAAACAATCACAAACAATCTTTTTAATAATATTAAATATTCTTAAAAGACATGTCAAAATATACACTTTTTTACCTTTTAATTGTACTATATTATTAAAATATTCAGTTTCTTAATTCCCGTGCCAACTCTCAAATCCATAAACATTTGGGACAGAGGGAGTATAATAACAAAAGCACATAAGTGGTCATTTAACACCTGCCTTCGTGAAGCCTCGCCTGGAGGTTTCAAACATACTCAGAGTGAAGAGGTGATTGCTAGGCACCTATGTCAAGCAGTTGAAGCTTGAATTTATCTAATTTTCAATACTCTAAATGGTGAACGTCGTGTAGAAATGCAAAATCATGCAACGACATAGCCTTAGATATAATCAAACACAATCGACTTACTAAGTGTTTCATTCGGTATTCATGAAAATATTTCAAAACGTCAAGTAACCCAAAGCAGACAAATTTGTTAAGTGGATCCATTTCCAATTCAATCAAACCCGTCATCAACCATGTTGAGTCTCCCACGCGTGTTGGCTTATCGATATTTATGAATTTGGGATGATTGTTCATTTTATTAATACTTCGGCGACGCGATGGCTTAGATTGCTATTTTAAAAAATTGTGGCAAATATGTCATTGTTTTGAACTTCGTTGTGGGAAAATAATTTCGAGTTGTTATTTGATATGTGCACATTATTCTAGGCATAAGTTTCTATTCCATATTAACATATAATATATATATATATATATATATATATATATAATCAAAGGGCGCGCCTATTTTGTACATTAACACTGAGGTATGGGGCGGATCTACAGTGTGACCTTGGGAGCCGCAGCGTTTGCAAATTTTAAGTTCTATATGATTTTTTTAGTACATATATGTTTATGTCCTCTAAATTAGCATATGCTTTTGGTCTAAATGTTTAAACTCATTATTATGTTTTGAGTTAACTCGAGTTCGGCTCCTCCTTTATGCTTTTTGCGGCCCCCTTAATAATAAAATTCTGGATCCGCCCTGCTCTAAGGGAAGACAACCATCATGTGACAAAAAAGAGGATCAAAAACAACGTAAATTTGTCATGTATTTTACCTGCCTGAAATTGTTAATTGTTTTAGTGAATTAAGTTTGGATCATCCTTTGTGTTTTGACAAGTTTTCACTTTCGTATTTTTCTTGTTGATTATCTATGGAAACTACTGTTAGTGCGCTAGTCATGCAACTCTATAATAACGTTCGGGGATGATTTATTTGGTATGGATCTTCTTGTCATTGAAGCGACCATGACCTCTCTTTTTTAGCAAATCTTGCGCTAATAATGTTCCGGGATCTAGCGCTTATTGTCGAGATTCTCATCTTTTTCAGGTCAATGTTATGATGCACACTGCGGTAAACCGAGGGCGTCCTGATGGCGAAGGAGATACCAGTGGTTCAGCATCTACAAGAGCATTCGAAGGCGTACAAGGTAGTGCGACGTGGGACATCTTCAGGCGCAAGGATGTACCCATGCTGGAGGATTTCCTGAGGAAGAACTCTGGGGAACTTGCGCCTGTCTTTGCGCTCCAAGTAATGTTCCGACTTGTAGAACCACCAAAGACATTGATTTAAACAACTTCTTTGGCGTAGTTTATTAACTTACTTCTCCCGTAGATTTTGGATGCCCTATTTTTGGTCCATATTTCATGTTGCGCTTGAAATGATTCTGATCTTTTGCTGCTGCCAGAATATCATTTTGAAGTCCTTCATATCTTGTAATGAAGTGATTCTTCACAGTTCAAACCACCCTGATGTTTCTCTTTGGTACGCAGGGGGCCTATTCCGTACTAGACAACGCTTTTTACTTGACTGCCAACGACAAGGAGAAGCTGAAGAAGGACTACGGTTTGTTCCTTGGATTTAATGTTTCCTCTATGTGTGGAATTATTATAAAAATGCGCGTCTTGGTATGTAGGAATTGAACCATGGACGTTCAGTCAGAGGCGAGGCGATGCAGTGTTTATCCCTGGTGGTTGTCCTTACCAGATCAGAAACTTGAAGGTTCTGGCTTTTTCTATTTTTTCCCCGAAATGATGATATTGTATTAATTTCAAAAAGATAATTACATGCGACTAAATAGTCATGAGGCCTTCGTTGGTTAAAGTAATTCCAGAGTAAGGCAAAAGCTCTTTGATGTGAGGCAAGAATCACAAAAAAACCACCACAACGCAACTAAGACAAAAATTTGCGCACTAAGATGAAAGTGTTAATGGGAATATATTAATTTGCTTTCCTTAAGATTCTGAAACTTGCAGTTATGGTTGAGATTATTGAAAAAAACCTTCAATGTTAGCTACATAATGGCTTTTCCATTTTCTTTTTCTTCCTACAGTCGTGCATGAATATTGCGATTGACTTCATTTCACCTGAAAGCATCGCTGAATGCATTGTCGATTCTGAAGAATCCCAGTCCCTTCGTCGAAGTCGTATGCATTTGAAAGATCAAAGTCAGGTATTTGTTTCGTTTCAAACAGGCTAGCAATGTCAGCTTCCTTTTCCATGTTGCTTATTGAGATTTCGTAGTCATTCTTAAGCTAGCTTCGCTGCATTAAATTCTAAATTCATGCCTACGTTCTGGAATTATTGAGAATTTGTAGCTTGCTCCAGTTTTGTTATTGCATTTTAATAAACCATCCAAATAGACTTTGGCACATAAGATGGCAAACACCATTGATATAACCTCAAAATTCTGGATGCTTTATTTGAATTACAAAAATTGCGCATGAGGTAGAGGTTGGTGAATTTCGATCCACATGGTGGTCTAACAGATCATTTCTTAGTTGAGCCTGCATTTTCTATTGATAAGCAATGTTAGATTCCTGTGTTTCCGTTGATTATTTGAGTTCACAGTTCTGAACATCAAAATATTTCAATCTTTTTGTAGATCACTGCTAAGTGATTTTAGCTCTTGTGAGTAGTTGTTATCACTGGTTTTTTTTATCGATTGGCAAAACTCACTTTGTAGTGTCGACAAGACCGACCGTTCTTACATCACGTCTTACTATATTAATTATCATGACATCAAACAATTGTTTTATTAAGCAAAAAGGTTACCGATGTAATTGAAATGTTGGTATGAATCAGGTCAAAGGGGCCATTCTCCGTGCTGCAAGTGATGCATTGGAGTACATGGACACAGTTGCTCCGTAAGTCCTCCTAAATATTTAATAAAGGCATGGTGTCATATACGAGAGAATTTTACTTCACCGTATTGTAGATTGAACAAGAAAATGTTAAAGAAATGAATATTGCATGTGTTTTTAAGGGACAGAAGAAACTCTGTGCAATAACTGGCTGATCTGGTGCAAGTGCTGGGTGCTTTTCTTACGGCTCGGAAACATGATCAAGAGGGACCATATTTCGATCCACTTTGGGTAAGTTTAGTTTAGAATAATTCTGTTTTGAGCCACCACGCTCTTGATTTCACCGTTTTCAGATGCGCATTTGCGTCTTGAGAAATATTTATCTTTACGACTTCCCATATTTGACATCATCTGGCGCTTTTCTTTCTCGAGATTCTCTACCTTCGAATTCTTATCGTTCCTTGTCTCAATGTCTTGATTCATACAGCAACATTCCCTCGGATTGTTGAATCATGCTTTTCCTAAGAAGACGAAGAGCATTGAAGAACCTGCGCCTGCCACTGCACTGCAGCAAGTAATGTCTGTCCCAAGGTCGTTCAATTACAGCGCACGCCAGGGAAAAATATTGGCTTGTACGCAAAACATCATACGATGTACCTTAAATTTTGTCGGTTGTGACGCTAATTTTTTCATTCTAAAACTCTCAAGCTCATCATATGTACCTCGGCGTGCCTGCCCGAGTTAACTTTCAGGGCGGAGGAGTATCGATTTGCGCATTTGATTGAATGATGACTTGAGAATGATCTTTTACATGATTCCGTTTTGGAGATTCTAAGGGTGTGTTTAGTTCGTGGAAAGTAGTAGGGAAAAGAAAACGAAACGGAAAAGGAAAATCAGTTTTAGTGTTTGGTTGATTGAAGAAATCGTCAAGGAAAAGAAAAGAAAAGAAAATATAGTTAAGTTTATACCTAAAACTAAGGAAAATCAATTTCTTCACAAAACGGTGAGGAAAACAAAGGAAAACTTATTAAATCGTTTTTCCCTCTTATTTTCTTTTCCAAACCACTTTCTTGGAACCAAACACGGTGTAAAGGTGTTTTCAGTTTTTATAAATATCGTATCACATGAACATGAATATGGATTTATGAGTGTTTTCACGTAAAGCTTAGCTTTCCTCAAGAAATTTTTCTTTTTTTCTAATTCATTACATTATTTATTACTGGTCACTCCTACAATAAGTGAACCAATAAATGTAAGTAAAATAAAGACGCACGTAAGAACCCACAAACCAATAAATATAATAAATGGTTTCATTAACATTTTCCATTCAATTCAATTTACAGCAATCACGTACCGCCGTTAAAGGCAACTGTGATTTCAACGCGTTCTTTTCATGTGACCTAAATTTCACTCAATGCTCTCTGTGACTTGCTTCAATATACTTCTATAACCGTTATATATATATATATATATATATATATATGTGCATGAGTACATTACGATCACTCTTGAGAAATTAACCCCCCATCATCAAGAAAAGAATAATAAGATATGAAGCGTTTGTCTTTGTTCCTCATCCTAATTCTTTTATTGATGCCTCTAATTACCAGCAGCAATGCGAGGAAAGTTAGCAGACTCCAACTCCACCCACGTAGTAAGAAGTCTTTTCTTAAAGCTTTGATTTTTTTTTTGTCCTTTATGGTCTTAATATATCCTTATATATGTAATAATGCTGAAACAGATTCGAACATCATCCACGAGCCATCTTATAATCGGGTCGTCGAGAAAAGGCATAGACGGGCCGACCCGGTTAAAATAGCCGGGTCGGTTTTACCAGATTGTAGCCACGCTTGCGGGTCGTGTACGCCTTGCCGTTTGGTGATGGTCAGCTTAGTTTGCTCGTCGATCGAAGAGGCCGAGAGTTGTCCTATGTCCTACAAGTGCATGTGTCGCAACAAATCTTACCCTGTCCCATGATATATATATGTAATTTATATATACTTGGAAGAAAAAAATAGCATGTCATGTCGTTAAGTTAATTAGACCAAATCATTGTAATTGTCGACATATACATTCTTGCCCATGACAAAGAAATTTCATTTATAATGTAGGTTTTTTTATATGCTTGATCGTATCTTCGTCCTATATTGGCCGTTAAAAGTAGTAGACAAAGAATATAAAATTATTACCGCGATTCAATTTTGAACTAATTTTTGGTTATAATTCGTTGTATAAATAACTGTCTACGTTTCATGTACCGCGTAATTTGGCCCGCGGCTGGTATCGAAGGCTTCATTCTTCATAGCCATCGCTTTCCTTGATAGTTCTTCAAGCTTTAATTTTTAAAATTTTCAATCATCTTCTTTTGAGATTTCAGCTACAGCTTTCTGAGACCCCGCAAATTTTCGCGAATAACCATATTGTGAATAATTTGACAGAGTTCTTACACTTTGCATATTATATGAGGTAAACCAGGTATTGTTGCGAAGTTTTCTGTCTCAGTTTGCATAGCCTTGTGCGTTTGTTAGAAATATATCTTTCGTGCATTGCTCTCTTTGTGATGATTATGTCGTAAAAAGTTTAATCATTTTTGGAAAAGCTTTCTGCGTTAACCATTTTCCGTAATGTTTAATCATCATTATGCATAATATGCAGCTCGAGCTTATATGAAAATCCATCGTCCGTAATAAAAGGGCTCAGCGCCCACAATTATGTCCCTTTGATTGCGCGATTAGTTTCCCCTTTTCCTTGTGACAATCGCAGAAGAGTCAGAGACTTTTACATCGTTTTTTAAATTTTACCTTTTGGCCGGTTTCAACTGTATGGGGAAAGACAAGAAAATAGAGGAATATTTGAAATGATGAGTGGTTGAATAAGAAGAGCTAAGCATGAGATGGGGCTATTATTTGGATGTTGACTTGTTATCAATGCCTTTTCTCCTTCTTTTAATTAGAGGTTCCTTTGTCTGTGATGATATTAAGCCACAGAAAAATGCATTCCTTCTTGTGCTTCTTACCAAGGTGTAAGGTATTGATGATGCAAGAATTGGTCTTTTCAAGTTCAGTTGCAGAACATTGCTTTCTTCACTTGAGCTGAGCTTTCGATCACTGAATAGGAAAGCATATTTCATCCATTCAACCCCTATTCAAGTTCAGCTTCAGCATTTATGTTAATAGTGTTGATTTGCTGTCTTCGACTTATTTTCCAATGTATAATGTTAAGCCCATGCATTATAATGCTAGCAAGGTTCATCCCTTTCAGGTCGATGAAGATGAACCATGTTGGTTTAGACATAAGGAAGAGGAAGAATCGGCACGGTTACATAATTCTGCAAACGTAGTATCATCACAGTTAGCTCGGTGCTTCAGTGAGTAGAGATGATGCTGATTTTCTTTTGCTACATTGCTCTCCGTTTTATTTTTTATCTTTTTAAATATCATCCCTGCAGCATTTTCACAGTTCTACGTTTACGACTTTCCTCTTTTTCTGGCAAGAATCTTACGTTGTTTGTCTTGACATTCGGTGTTCTTTCTTGAACCAGCGAACGCCTCAAATATACTTTGTTTTCATTGTCTGATAATTTGATAATTTTTTCTTACGTCTGTGCTGTGTAGCTAATGCTATGGTCGGCCCACGAGCATTTGTTGGAGGATTGTTTAACCGTGCCAACAATACAAGACATGGAAGCAACAAGTTTCTTAACCATAGCTTGACTCCTATTCAGGCAATTAAGTTCTTTGTCTGATTCTGAATCATTCGAAGAGTTATATATCCATCTCAATGCCATTTAACTTGTATTTTTAACACATGGCATACTGATTTCTTTCTATGGACTGAAATATCTCAGATTTTGACATTAACCAGCATATATGATTTCTGCATCTCCAGGAACGGAGACTAAAGAAACTTAAAGAGCGATTGAAAGTACCTTTCGACGAGAATCGTACTGATCATCGGGTAACATTTTCTTGCTCCTTTTTTTTTTTCACTTTTCAGATTTTTAACTTACACGGTTCAGCATAAAAAAATATTTCATTTTGCATTTGTAGGAAGCTCTCCAAGACTTGTGGGATGCTTCTTTTCCTGATGTTAAGCTTAAAGGTTTGATATCTGAGCAGTGGAAAGACATGGGCTGGCAAGGACCTAATCCTTCGACTGATTTCAGGTCCATGATTACTTCTCTTTCAATAATGGCATTAATCAGAATATTGAAAAGATTCCATATTTCATTCTACGTACCAATATAAGCTCCTTTTCCACACAAAAGATTCCTAATATGGCTTACTTATTGTTACCTTAGGGGATATGGCTTCCTATCTCTTGAGAACTTGCTCTTTTTCGCCAGGACCTACCCAGTATGTCAGATAATTTGTTATTTTCAATGGAAAACGAACGAACAGATGTTTTCTTCGATATTTCGTGCATGCAGCAGAATGTTAGTGAAAGAGAATCAAACATTCGCAGGTTCCTTTCCGTAAGTTACTCCTAAAACAAGGTGGAAACCGTGCTAAATGGGAGTATCCGTTTGCTGTTGCGGGTATTAACATCACATTCATGTTGATACAGTTGTTGGATTTGCAATCAGGTCCATCACGTTATCTTCTTTATGACTGTATACGGCGAAAAAAATTTAACTTTTTTGGATCCATGTATTATGGATGCACATGAACTGATTATATTCGATTCTCTTTGATCTTTTGGCAGAGAAACCAAGGTGTCGTTCAGGGTATAATTTTGCTAAATTGATAGGAGGTAAGTGATATATCCCAGTTATTTACAGGGGGAAAAAAAGAGGGATAAAAGAATACACTCTGCTAATCTTTCTAGTTCTTGCTTTTCACAAGTGCAGAAGATGAAGAGGCATTTGATATACTCTATTGTATAGCATTTTCAATGATGGATGCTCAATGGCTTGCCATGCAGGCTTCATATATGGAGTTCAATGTACTCTCTCTCTCTCTCTCTCTCTCTCTCTCTCTCTCATTACATATAATAAAGTAGAGTTTAGGAGGATTTCAACCTGTTTTGATTGCTGCTGAAATATTAGTTTCAATGCCAATAGGTGTTCTGATGAGAGGATTTTTCATTACAAGTGAACTTAAATGGTAATATTAATTACTGAATTTTCAGGAGGTATTACAGGCGACAAGAACACAGTTGGATAGAGAACTGTCTTTGGAAGATGTTCACATCATCAGTGACTTGCCTGCATACAACCTCTTGTATTAATTTGGACACAGTATTCTTCTGTATTCTCATCCTATAGTTCCTAATGTATAGTTCCTTCTGTATTAATATATATATATATATATATATATATATATATATATAAAATACTGAGTGTGGATGTCTACATTCTTTATCGTCTTGTCCATCCTTGTCTGAAATCGCATGTCTCCGTGCATTTTGGAAGTAAGCATAGCCATGGAAATGGGCGTATTATTCTCGCTTTGCGGCGCGCATTAACAGAATGGATAACTTTGCGCAATCGACTCATCGCTCGACGAATAAATCCATAGCCGCTATTTTCTTCCTCGTAATCTACGCATGGGACGCAACTATATATCTTTCATTCTTAGATGCGCAAAATTCGCGACCATTTTTTTTTAGTTATTCCCCGTCGTCGAATCGCCATTTCATAAAAGAAGTTACGGAATATTTATTTCGATTATTTTCAAGGATAGTCCAAATAATGGGAGCCCGAGAAGTAATTGACGTCGCGGTGCTGAACGCGCAATTGCTTAAGCCATGAATCCGCCGAGCTCCAAAGCTTCATAAGCCTCTCTTGGTCGTCCCACCCATCCTTATTCGCGACCCAAATGTCTCCGTGCATTTTGAAGTACGCCAAGCCGAACGGAGCGAGAGAAATACTATTGGCGCTGGTTTCTCTTTGACCCTCTCCATCGCCTGTAATAATAATACATAAGACAGATGCGCCCGATAAAAAATTTAAATAAATTGAAAATATAAAAATGTATTTCTATCGATCGTATAATTAATTTCTCACCCCGATCTATAGACGACGAAAGCGTGTGGTACGTCAGAAAGCACGTCTGGAAATCCTTTACGCCTCTGCTCGTCGGTATCGGATAAATCGGGTACCTGCACCATTATAACGAACGTTAGCTAATTAAGTTCGCTCGTAAATATAACGGTTATGATTTGTCTTAATAAATACATAACCGTTATATTTACGAGCGAACTTGGCATTTTCTTAAAAGTTAACGTGTTGGAGATGGTGATTTAGGTTAGCAATGGATATAAGAGGGTTTACGGAGGTGTTGGCATCGTTGAGAATCGAAAAAAAGCAAACAATTGAGAGATTTGCTTATGGTGCTCACGATGGTTGCTCACGGTAGGTGGGCACCATAGCAAACCTCTAGATGTATATGTATATATACATACCTATATATGTATGACAGGAAAAACAGTGCAAACAATACTCAATGTTTGTAATAATAAAAGCTAGTAAACTTTTTCCAAGATAGAGCAAAAGTGCAAAAACAAAGCCAGTTATCAGTCTCATCACTTAATCTCAGTCAAGCAGATGATGCATGTAAGTGTAGAATGTTGGTCCAGCTTTGAAAAGTCCAAGGAGGAAATGGTTTTTATTTTCTCTACCAATGACGTTTGCAATGACAATATTAAGTTTGGCCTTTTGTTCAAGGGATTGCCTATATAAAGGCTTGTGGCGATGGAATGAAAACCACCCCAAAAACGAGAGAGAGAGAGAGAGCGAGAGAGGGTGGAGTGAGAGAGGAAAAATGAGAGGAAAGAAAAAGAAAAAAAAGGAATCTTGTCCGGGTGGATAAGGGTGAGAGTTGGTGTAGTTTTACTGTGGTAATTTGGGAGTAGGTACAAAAACATTACCCGGGTGGGTAAGGGGTCTCGGGTTTGGGTTTAAACACGAGTGTTATTTTGTACGGTGTAATATTCTCAAATATAGTAAAATTATTGTCTCTCCGTGGATGTAGGCGGTATTGGCCGAACCACGTAAAAATCTCGGTGTTCTTTCGGTGTCATTTCGACTTTAATTAATATCCCGATAAATTATCGCGGGGTCCAAATACAACCACCGCTGGCCCGGAATGAAATATTACCGCTCAAACCCAACAAGTGGTATCAGAGCCAAACCCTGCTGGTATTCTGAGTATGCTCTGTGGTTGCAGCTGTGTCTGATCTTCCACATCAGAAAAGATATCAGAAGGGAACGTCGATCGGGGGGAGCCAGTGTCAGAGCGAGGTTCAACGAGGTGATGCCTTGTGCTGAGAAAATGATGGTACAAGATGGTTATCGTTGACGGTATGCTCGGTGTGGGCGGAGCTTGTGCGGCGGTGGAGTTTGGCGAGTTATGGCAATAGTACTGTGTCGCTAGCTGTTGCTGGGAATTATCTGATCAGTACTGTTTGGACCGGGCTGTTGAATCTGTGCAAGGATAATAGCGACAGATGATAGCAAAGTGCGACAATGTGCTGGTGCGGGATGTTTCACTCTTCGGCAGAGAAGAGTGAAGGATGTGCTCGTTTGTCAATGCTGGGTGATAAGCTTTGATGGGAGACGAGGAAAGTCGGAGTAAATGACGAAAGATTTGGGGTCATGATGTGTCGGAGAGGAAGAAGTAAGGCCCTGTTACTTCTTACCTCACTTCCAGATTCGGGTGATAATTTGATCGATCGACAACCATCCGATACGAGACGGTAGATGGTGGAGTCAACTCTTTTTGGAGCATGAAAAGAGAAGGCGGTCAAGTTTTGGTGGTAGCCGGGTGTTGGCTATTTATCAGAGTTAATCGTAGAGGAAGGTGATACGCCAGGGGATTTGGGGACAGCAGCAGGTCCAAATCCAGGTGGCGGGAAGGGCATGTGATGCTACAAATGTGGTGAGCCGGGACACATCAGGAGAAATTGTCCGATCTTAGAGGAAGAAGGACAGTCTGCTAGGAAAATTCCACATGCGAGTAGCACACTTTTATCTTGGAGACGTTCTCACGGTCTCTAATGATGGCGCTCGTTCTCAGGAAGAAGGATATTGAATTCGCGTTGCTCCAAGAGAATATTTTGATACGTTCAAGGAAATGCGAACAGTTTTTCGATCTCCATGAGCCGATGGATATCGTTGTGTTGTTCGGTGTGTTGGAACGGGGAAGATCAAAGTGGTTGGTGGAGCGGTGCGCATTTTGGGTGGTGTGACTTTGTCCCAAAGTTGCGTAGTTTTTAATATTCTTGAGCCAGTCAGATTCCAGGGCTATGGGGTTTCATAGCATGGGGAGTCTGGGAAAATCACACATGGCAGAAATGGTCCTACCAAAGGGAGAATAGTGCAAAGGTATTGTATCGTCTGGACGTGAGTATGATAAGACTTCGATGGGTTCACGAAAATCGCTCGAGCGTGGTATAAAGGCAGACGATGGTGAGAAGGAAAATCCTGCTGGAGAAGGGGTTGCATCGAAGTCCCTCTTCGGGAATCGACGGGTCGAGTCGGTTCGGCATAGCTACACATAAGATTGGCTGCTGAATGAATCAAGTGGGTAGGACTGGAACTCTTGATTCGGATTATGTGTAGGTGCTACAAGGAATGCCAATGGATGTTCGTGGTATTTGCGAACGGGTTACTCTCATTCTCAGGTTCGCTGGAGTGCTCTCTGGAGAAGATGTTGAATGTCGCTGGAGGGGGAGAATTGTTGGTCCAGCTTTGAAAAGTCCAAGGAGGAAATGGCTTTTATTTTCTCTACCAATGACGTTTGCAATGACAATATTAAGTTTGGCCTTTTGTTCAAGGGATTGCCTATATAAAGGCTTGTGGCGATGGAATGAAAACCACCCCAAAAACGAGAGAGAGAGAGAGAGAGAGAGCGAGAGAGGGTGGAGTGAGAGAGGAAAAATGAGAGGAAAGAAAAAGAAAAAAAAGAAATCTTGTCCGGGTGGATAAGGGTGAGAGTTGGTGTAGTTTTACTGTGGTAATTTGGGAGTAGGTACAAAAACATTACCCGGGTGGGTAAGGGGTCTCGGGTTTGGGTTTAAACACGAGTGTTATTTTGTACGGTGTAATATTCTCAAATATAGTAAAATTATTGTCTCTCCGTTGATGTAGGCGGTATTGGCCGAACCACGTAAAAATCTCGGTGTTCTTTCGGTGTCATTTCGACTTTAATTAATATCCCGATAAATTGTCGCGGGGTCCAAATACAATTATCGCTGCCCCAGAATTAAATATTTACCGCTCAACCCCAACATAGAAGACATCATTTAGAGAAAAAGGAAAAAAGAAAATAAATATTACCAGTGTTGAATACAACGCAGTGTGTGTGCTTTGCTGTGTGATTGTCTTTGTCACCAAACATAAAAGAACCGCTGAATATAGAGAATAAATGACAGATAGATGCTGATTGAGATAATGGGGATTATTCCTTCTTTTTCTTCCCGCCTACGCATAATGACACGTGGCAATAATCGTGTAACAATTATACAACTAATTCGGGTTCCATCCTTTGGATTTTATCCATAAACGTATAGTTATTGGTGTGAATAAAGCAATGTCGCCACCAAATCCTTTGGTATTTCGTGAATTTCCAATTGCGGTATCGTAGTAGTATTACATTATTTATGAAGAAAAGGAAGTTGCCTGTAATTTGTAAAGTTAGTATCTCACTGTTCAAATGATTCAATGCTACGCATGAATTATGATTATGTAATTCGAATGCAAGTACGCAATACATGATTTATTTTTGGAAAATGTTGATGTGAATCTATGTTAATGTATCCTATTTAATAGGGCTTTGTCGGACCGAACATGGTAAAATTCTGAAATGGACCAATGCATTTATATAAAAGAAAACATGAAAATAATGAATAGGCCTGAAGTTAGATAATGGGCTACGGCCCAATTGTTTATAAAATTTTTATTAATCAATTCGGGCCGAAAGAGAGAAGATAAGGTAAGGTGATTATTATGTTTTGTCTTGGTAGTATAGTATACCTTCGTCGCCTCCATCATCATACCGAAGGCCTCGTTATAGTTCTTCCTTTCTCTTTTTTCTGTTACTTTTTTCTGCTGCATATTAACTGCGGCCCATACACACATCTCATTTTGTAATAAATGCACCTCCAACATCCTAGACAAGGACTATCTTCTTGCTCCACAGGTAGTTAGCAGTAGGCAATGGGTATTAAAGAAATTGTAAAGATGTTTCATTTTTATTGGTTTTTGTTGAATGCACTTGCTGAAAGTTACGATCTTTGGGTTGGGTCTTGGGTTTCGATCTAAATATCAAGTGAAGGGTAGGCTTTTGCCCCAGATTAGCGTTCGTTTGCGGTGTTGAGTGTGTTTGCAGTGTTTCTGTTCATGTGATTATTTTCTTCTAGCTCCTTTTTAGCCAATTTGTGGCTTTTGTTTTGTTGCAATTTTAGTATGTGTAATTTTGCCAGCATCTTCATTCATGCCTTTGATTCTTGTGAAGAAAATTCAATTCCAAGCTTTTCTTTAGCTCGTTTGCCCTATTCACTGACCTTCTAGCTGAGTAAGAATGCTTCTAAGACGATTGTTGAAGCCTTCGGACATTCTGATTTTATGTTTTGTGATATTCTTTCATGTAATGATTGAAAAGAGACCAAAAGTAAAAAAAAAATGCCCCTCTATTTTGTCTACAACAGTCTAAGATCTATTTGGTAGCCTCAAAGTTCTTGGGGCAACATGGTGTGTCACGAACAAAGACCATAATGTTTATGTAAAATTTAGATTAGTTCTTCTCTAGAAACTATGTTGGATGCAAGGCTTCTTTGATATTTCCACCTGATAAAAGTTTAATCTCGTTTTGCATTCCTGATTTGAATTCCAAGATTATGCCTCCCTTTTGGCTGTGTGCTTTATAGCCCCCATTTAATATTTGAAGGTTACGAATCACTCTAAACTTATAATATGAAAGATTCGCGCATTGGGACAAATCATTAGGACAGCCTTGCTTGATATTTAACTCCCCTCATCACATGCTAGCTAAGCCTCCAAGACTTTGTTAGATTTCAAGAGTTTTTTTTTTTTCCTGCTATATTGACATTATTATATCCGAATACTTGTAATAAAAAACACTATGTTGATTGCAATCTAAAACTTCTCTTCTCCTTTTAGCTGGGATTTCTTCATTCTACCGCTTGGTCAGCAGAATTTTGGCATTTGACTTGGAGGAAACATAAATCTTGTCCAAGAACATCTTCTGAGTCCCAACTGTCTTTTGCTTCATGAACCATCTGATTTGTGAATATCCTTGAGATTTGCTCATATTGTAAAACAGAGGACCTTTTTGCAGCTTTTTCTTGCAAGTTCAAACCCAAACTATGCCTTCGCCTTTCTGAAAATTCTGAGCAAGATGGGCGCCTGCGTCTCGATCAGTAATAAAAGCACTTGTAGTAGCACAAGTAATGAAGAGAAAACTACTTCTTCATCTCAATGGGCAGATATGTTCCTTTGCAAGAGGAATCGACCGTTTTCAGACCACTTCAGCAGTTTTCGAAATCTGCCCTCAATCCCAAATCGGGCATTTACTAATGGAAAGACGAGCAGCTCTTGCATTTTCACCCAACAGGGCCGTAAAGGCGTAAACCAAGACGCCATGATAGTGTGGGAGGTAAATCAAGACCAACCCTTTTCTTACCTGTACTCTTCATTACATAACACGTTGAAGTCGTAATATTTTTCTGCAGGATTTTACAGCAGAAGACGTCACCTTTTGCGGCGTCTTCGATGGCCACGGCCCACACGGGCACTTAGTCGCTCGTAAAGTTAGGGACGCACTGCCGCTAAAGCTCTCTTCGTACCTAAACTCATCCAAGTCGAAGGAGCGCCGATCGAATAATTCAAGTTGCTGTAATAAGAACATGAAACTCGACGTAGTAGATCCTGGGAAAGAGTCCATGGATTCTCTGTGGAGAGAAGCTTTCCTAAAATCGTACAAGGCCATGGACAAAGAACTGAGGTCCCATCCCAACTTAAACTCCTTCTGCAGTGGCAGCACTGCTGTTACTGTAATAAAACAGGTAAAAGAATTGAGAGAATATCGACGATTGCGTTCTCATCACCTTTCGTCGCCTAACATTACGATCCTTCTTTTCTTTCAAAAAAAAATCGAAGGGCTCGAATCTTTTTGTGGGCTATATTGGCGACTCGAGGGCCATCTTGGGCTCTAGAGATAGCAGCGATTCGATTGTGGCGACTCAATTGAGCGTCGATCTAAAGCCCGATCTTCCTCGTACGTTTTTCGACGTTCGCCAGTGAACTCTTAATCGTTGTTGTTCAATTTAACGAATGATTTTTTTTTCTTTGCGTAGGAGAGGCAGAGAGGATTAAGCGATGTAAGGGACGGGTTTTCGCAATGCAAGACGAGCCCGAGGTTCATAGGGTTTGGCTACCCTTCGACGATGCGCCCGGGCTAGCCATGGCTCGAGCCTTCGGCGATTTCTGCTTGAAGGATTACGGAGTCATCTCTATCCCCGAATTCTCTCATAGGGTTCTCACCGACCAAGATGAATTCATCGTCCTCGCTTCTGATGGGGCAAGTAAAATATTTTCGACGCCATCTATTTGCTTTGCAGTTAAATTTTGTAAAAAAAAAAGAGAAAAAATTGCAGGTATGGGACGTCTTAACGAACCAAGAAGTGGTCGAGATTGTCTCCTCGGCCCCGACGAGATCGTCAGCGGCTCGAACAGTGGTCGAATTTGCCGCCCTCGAGTGGAAATCGAAGTACCCCACTTCGAAAATGGACGACTGCGCCGTAGTTTGCCTGTTCTTGGACGGGAAAATGGATTCAGACTACGAAGAACTTCGCTTTTCTTCCCATAGTGATAGTCATTCCACAGAGGAGGAATCAGAAGACGATAATATTAACCATCAGAAGAGTAACAGTGTCGAACCGTGGCTGATGAGAAGCTCCACCGTTCGATCGTCGACCGAAGAAGATCATGGCTGGTCGGGCTTGGAAGGCGTTACTAGGGTTAATTCTTTGGTCCATCTTCCAAGGTTTTCCGAAGAAAGGGCACCAACTTGATTGTTTTAGCAGTGTTTTTTCGTGTCTTTTTTCGATGTAATGTGCAAAATATGGTGGTAATGGAAGATTAGTTTCTGTCTATTTAGTGAGGAGATGTTGTTCTAACACTCTTCTCATCATCTGGAAACAAATCAAGGTAGGAAGAAGAGATTCCATGGAAAGGAAAATCGATAAAAGCCTAAGGGAGAACTTATCTTGTGGCTTCATAGACAGATGGGACGTCATGTAAGGGATGGCCTTTTGATTCCTTTCGATGATCCTCCTTGCAAGAGAAACTTGTTTTCCCACTGCAAAAATGAAGGCTTTCCTTCACCCGAAGCACCTCTAGCAGTTCTGCCCACACGGCGTACGTATTCGCTGGGATCACGGGGAAAATCGAAGAGCACCACGTGATCTATGCCCGAAAAGTCGATGCCCCGAGAAGCTCTGCGAATATTTAGGCATGGTGAAATATTTCAAAATTTGTACTTTTCATGAAATTGAATGTCTCAAATACGACCGAGTAGCCTCCTCTAAAGTTGGAAGTTGGACCTGCGGATTACTACACTCTTAAAAGATGCAAAAAAACTTTACCTGTCAGTGCAAACCAAGATCATCGATGTGTTGTTGAGGAACTCTTTCGAAATTCTTCCATATTTGCGAGCCTCGAGTCTTGCTCTAAAGCAGCATGAAACGGTAAGACTTTCAGAGAAGTTCCTTTCCGATCCAGACGTTTTAGTACGTTTTCGACTTTTCTGCATGTTTCTATCTACAAGTGTTGGGAAGACCCCACTTTTTTCAGGATTAAAATGACACTAACGAATGGTGATTATTGCAAAAAACTAGACTAATCAATAACAGTTGGAAATATTTGAGTTCACCTTGTTACAGAAGACTATTGTCTTGGCCGCTTGACTTTCACCAACCAGCTGCACAAGTGCATTCTTCTTGTTGAGAAACGCTGACTCGGGCGTTCTTTCTGTTTCAGTGGCTCCACTGCAATCTATGAGAAACTACAGAAGATGCACAAGGAAACAGATCAGAAAATAGGAAATTTCCTTTATTTGTAGAAAACGTTGTGACAACCGAAATGTTATGCAACTCCAATAGCATTCCAATAAAAAATGTTTCATTGTAGTTGATTAACTAATTGTATCGATTTTAATAACACAGATACCTCCTGAAGTCTGGGGCTAGTGCGGTGTACGCCGGGACCCATTATAACCTCACAATCAGGAAAAACCTCGACCAGCTTGTAGTATATATCGACGGGCAACGTTGCTGTAACAAATATATACTGAGCCGTGACAGGGGCAGTGTTGACCAAACTATTTAGCGCGAGCTCAAAGTCTTCATCATTGTAGAGTATGTCTACCTCATCCAGAACAACACTGAAAGATCAAGAATAGAACAACAGTAATACATTAGGTGATTCAGCATCAGTACTTATGAATTAATAGTTGACCCTGTAAGCAACTAAAAATATATGTACGATGAAAGAACCTTCTCAGATTTGTTAACTGGAGGAAACCCTCCTTAACTAGAAACATGAAACGTCCAGGGGTAGCGATTACAACGTCAATTTCTTCACGGAGATTCTCAAGCTGTGTTTTTTGGCGAAAAACCACCGGTAGCAACCATTGAGCGGACTGGGACGCCAGCTTTTGATAATGATCTACAAACGCTGAGAACCTATATTTGTGTAACAAAAAGGTAATCCACCAATCATTATTGAAGTGTCAAAAAGCAGTTACATGCCAACGTGCTTTTCTAACTCTCGTGAAGAACATTACACTATCCAGATTAGCAAGAAATGATTAACAGAAGATTGCTTCCTTTTCTCTCAGGATATTGTATAGTTTTCCGAGTACCACAAGCAATACAAGGCACTATCGGTGGAATATCATATTGATTTTGAAATTAAAGCTGAAAAATGATGAAGAAATTCCATCTTGTCAAATTCCAACATTTCAATAACCAAACAGAGGTGTTCCGAGATATTGAATGGATAATTTAGTGTAGCATTAGAATGCCATATGTAGATGGAAATATATAGCACCAACAAGATACATTAAGGACAAGTGAGAAACCTGAGAAGCCAACTCAGCAGTAGGGACCAATATGACAGTTCTAGGACTTTTTGATGCTGCTTTACTGAGTCCTTCAAGTTCTTCTCGTCGAAGGCGCTGCATTAGGGGTGCAAGATATGCCAAAGTTTTACCAGATCCACTTTGATCAGCAACTATGCAACTCTTCCCTTCAAGAACTTGTTTGAATGCCATGGACTGTGAATAATTACCACATGGAATAAAAAAGCCGACCTCTCCAAGAACAAATTCAGAAAGTGAATTTAGCAAAAGCATAACAAGGGAAGCCAAGGGAGGGATAAAAAACAACCCCAAAGTCAGTTCTTGTGAAAGATACGACAAGTTCTTATCAACGGTACCTGAATATGCGAAGGTCGTACATATTGCAGCTTGTTTAACGATTCAATAACATGTTCACCACATCCCACCTCCTTAAATGACTTAATGCTGAAAAAATCCCCACTAGCTTTTGATTTTGTCCCCTTCTTCGACACAGTGTCCGTCTTACGCCTATAAGTATCAACTGATGGTACGCTACCCCACCCCTTTGAGGAGTCAACCGACAACTTAGAAGACGAAAAATTTCGTTCACCATATCTATCAGTAGAGCGGGAAAATCTGGAACGAACTTTTGGTGTTTCGAAAACATCCAATTCACCGCTTCCCTCACGTGATGGCGACACCTCATCTTTGCTTCCACCACCACCATCATCATCATCTTTAAGCTGATCATTTTGATCCCTTTTCATGTAACTCTCTTTAACTATTTCTTTCACTCTCTGAACTTTTAGCCTCCCGAAATTTCTGCTCACTCGTGCAACATTATCTGGAACAACATTGGAAACGCAAGCGATGAGTTACCACTAAGCTCAAATCAGACAACATGCTATGCCAAGTGTATGTCCCAAACAAAATGATGAAAACAGTATCAAGTGCTTCTGTATTGTCCTAACTCTTTCAGAAGTAGATTCATCAGTCAAATTGTGCTCAAAAGATCCAACAGTATCCTATGAGCTGCAGAGCTTCACTAAACGGCAATGTTAAAAAAAAAAAGGAATAGAGCGCCTACGACGACCTTTGTGTGGTGAAATCTGTGGCACAACCTCACAGACGAGCTTTGATCGGCGGCGGCCGGAGATTATCGCAGGTGATGATCTGCTGCTGCTTAAAGCAGTCACGATTTTCACTGCACTCGCCATTGTCGGGGTAGTAGAGATAGGTGGAAGAGGATAATCCTTCAATCACATTAACGTTATTATATATTCTTATTTTATTTAAAAAATAAAATGAAAGTCTCATTTTTTTCCATTCGACACAATTGTTTGTAGCGACGTAACTGTAATATTTTCTCTCAGAGGATATTATAATTAATGAATAAAAATTAATAAATGCCATCGCAATTCGCAATAGAATAGAAACCTCTCAGCGAAGATATATATGAACCTCCCGGCAACAACTGAGCACGCACATTCTTCCTTCCGTAGAATCGACGATATTTTAAAGCCCTAAATCTGCATTTCATTCTCGAACAAGGCGTTGCAGATCTGATTATCCATTTTCGTCTCCTGATAGAATAGTACATTTTCAACTGTTATGGCTGGTCGGTACGATTCGAATCCGTTTGAGGAAGAACAAGAAGTAAACCCGTTCGCGGTAATTCACATTTTTCTGAATTTTTTTTAATTTTTTTCTATCGATGTTTCGAGGAAACAATGCGGAGTCGAATCTGAATTCTGACGTCCTTATAATATCGGATCTATTGGTTGGAGCTGTAATCACCTTTTTTTCCTTGGGGCATGTTCTTGTGCATCTATGCCTTATTACATTAGACATGTGAGGTGTGCTGTTGAAATTTAGAAACAATGTTGGTGCAGTTTAGCTGAGATTTTCTTTTTCCCTTGGAGTTTAATTTGATTATTGTCAATAGCACAGAAACCTTTCTTGTGCTATGGTTTTCTCAATGAGTTAAGGTCCTGTTGACCGATTGTCACCAACGTAATTGAGAATCTGTGTGTTTCTTGTTCAGAAATCAATATATGGACGAACCATTTTGAAGGTTAATGGTTTAATTGGACCCATTGTGGTGTTCTTCTGGTGTCTATTTTTGTTTTTGGATGACGGAAGAATGGTGCATACGCATACCATGTCGTACTTCATTACCTTTTGATGCTTTCATTTGTAGAAAATGCAATTTGTGGCTCTTGAAAAAATTTCATGAAATACTACAAAGCAGATGTTTAGTTGTGTCAGTCATATGGTTTGAGATTAATATTATATATTAGGTAAAAAAATGAACGTTGTGATAGTGTGGTATCATACAAGCTATATACTATGGCTTGCTAAAAGTTGTGTAAGTCTTATTTTTCTATCTTTAATGATATTCTCGAAGCTCGTGGTTCTAACACGTGATCTTGAACTAAGTATCTTTTCGTGTCTGGAAAAGTTATAACCGTTATCGGGATTTGTCTTTCTTTTTTCAATGTTTATGATGTTTGCAAACTTCTCTGCAGGACCAAAATCGTCAGAGAAGTCAGTCAAGCTATGGAGGGGGTGCATTTTTATATGCCAGTAAGTTTTGCCTCCCCTCGACCCTTACGATTCAGGATTCACTTAATTAGTAATTTTTGTATCTTTCTTTGGGAAGCCTTGTTCCCTCAGTTTATCTCCTCAATATAATGTTGTTCTGCATATTAGGCAGAAACATACCTAACCATTTATGTTTGAAATTTGGATAAAGAATAGCATTTTGTTGTAACCTTTGCTATTTCCGAGTACTAGTTTGTCCTTCCAAGGCCGCGAAACTATGATTCAATCTTGAAAATGTGGATTTCTGTTTGTTGTATTACCGAAGATTCTGGCGTTGGTACTTGGTACCCTCCACTGTAATGCATGCTACTCTTTCCGTAACCTTTTTATGTTGATATTCAGAATCCTGTAAGTGTCCCTCCAGCAAAGCTTTCACCTCTTCCTCCCGAACCTGCTGACTATATTCGGGGAGCAACAGTTGATATTCCTCTTGATAGCTCCCAGGTATAACAAAATATCTTTAAACCACCAATATTTTCAGTTGTCGGCATGAGGTTTTGTTCATATAGGACTTCAAAAACAAAGAGAAAGAACTCCAAGCAAAGGAGGCTGAATTGAAAAAGAGGGAGCAGGTGAGGTTTATCGCATTATTGCTTGGCAAACCACATCCGTCATACTTTTACCTGTCACTCTTTCCTTTTCGATTCAATTTCGCGCAGGCGTTTCGTGTTGATTATTTTCTTTTCAAACTCTGTTCTGAATAAATACAATTTAACTTTTTCTATTTAAAATTCTAATTTTCGTCCCGACGTGTGTCATTGGATGTGGATAAGCTGAGTGTATTTTTGCATTAAATACCTGGATATAATTTTCTTTCGTTTGATGTTTTACCTTGTGCAGGAACTAAAAAGGAGGGAAGATGTTGTAGCGCGATGTAATTTGTTTACAATCCATACATGAAGATTTCATATGATTTCATTCTATGGTTCTAACATACAACATACTGTTGTTATAATTTACATTTTCAGCTGGAATTGTCATTGAGGAAAAGAATTGGCCACCATTTCTCCCTATTATTCACCATGACATTGCAAATGAAATTCCAGTCCATCTGCAAAAATTGCAGTATGTTGCTTTCACGACTTTGTTGGGTATGTTAAGCTGTGTTTTCTTTCATTTGTTTTCAGTTAAGCTTTGCGGCTTTGCCTCCTTGTTCCTTATTGCTAACACGCGATGCTCATAGTAACTCATTAGCCTCGGTTTGAACTGTTTCCGTAAAATACCTCATATTGATGTGTGGATTCAGGTGCTCAGATGTTCTTCTGGTTATGGCTTGCAGGTATTGTAGGATGCCTTATATGGAATGTCATAGCTGTAACCATAGCTTGGGCCAATGGGGAAGGTTTGCTTGAATTGTAAACTTTGTATCTCCTTTTGGAACTTCACTATAACTGTAAAGACGATTCTCATCTTTTTGTCACACAGGTCCAACAATCTGGTTTCTTGCTATCATATACTTGATATCAGGTGTTCCAGGAGCCTATGTCATGTGGTATCGCCCTCTTTATCGTGCATCGAGGTAACTTAAGTGCTTGTAATATCTCATCTCGTTATAAATCATGTCAGGAGGTCTCTTCTCTAGTCTATTCCATCCCAGTTTTGTTTTCAGACAAGAATCAAAAGTTGATTGTGCCTCAAGTTTCTTCTTAATGGTTTTATCAACTCCTGGCGTAAATATCATTTCTTCTATGTTCAGGACTGATAGTGCTCTGAAGTTTGGATGGTTCTTCTTGGCTTATTCGGTTAGTTCATTTGGAAACTTACGCTTATCATCAGCAATTTAAGGTGCTTGACTCACAAGTCTCATTCTATGCTCAGTTCCACATCGGCTTCTGCGTCTTTGCTGCTGTAGCTCCTCCGATAATTTTCAAAGGAAATTCTTTGACGTATGTTCTCTACAAAAGTTTCTTTCTATTGCAAACTGCATAAAGATAACCAAGTCGAATAAAAAGATTGGATCGGTCAAATTCTAGTAATGAGCTGATTCTACGCCATATTTTCCCTTTACTGCTAACTCTGAATCTCTATTGCTAAATTCTCCAACATAAACCTTTCATTTCATTTGCTTGTCCATCCAACTTGTTCCGTTGACAGTGGAATCTTGCCCGCCATTGGCCTTTTAAGTGGAAATGCTATCGTCGGGGTAAGAATGTGAAGATTTTATTTTCGAGTTGAAACTCGTGATTTAATTTCTTGCGTCATTCCCTTTCCAGATATTTTACTTCATCGGCTTTGGATTCTTCTGCCTCGAATCGTTGATCAGTATATGGGTGATACAGGTCAGATGATTTATTGATAATAATGTATGTTAGCTTCTTTCTTATCTGATACTTTTGTTCTATCAATGTCATTTGCATTTGCAGCAAGTTTACATGTACTTTAGAGGAAGTGGTAAAGCTGCGGAAATGAAGAAACAAGCTGCTAGATCTACTATGATGGCTGCATTATGACATTCTCACATTTCTATCATTTTTATTTTTATGTTATATAACTTGCATGAAAAAGATCGATTCTCCTTGTCCAATGTTGTGATGTAAAAACTGTCTCGATGGTGAATATATAATATCTCTGAACATGGTTATGATTAAAATATTCTTCGATTAATCTTTGGGAAAGAGAAAGTAGTCGAAGTAATCTGATATATGTACATATGTATATGTTTTCTGAAAGAAGCTAGAATAACAATTTCAAAATATATATCCGACGATTCTTGTAACGCTGTTTATTCTAGTCAAATATTTGTACACATAGGACATTTTCAAGATAATAAAAATAAGGAGTATATAGTAACACTTAAAAAAATAAGTGTTAATGAACAGTTTATTCTAGTCAAATAAGTGTGTGGAAAGAATAATGTATTTTGACGTTGGCGCTAGATTTTCAGTCTGTCTAGGTTAATGAACAGTTTATACTACACTTGAAGCTCAGGAAAAGGAGAAGAAACCATGCTGCACTGCTGCTGTGGTAATTCAACGGAGCTCAGATTCTCAACTAACGCTGTTTACATATGCTCTTCCTTGCCATGTAAGCTCCAAACCCCTTTAATTTCCTTTCCGTATGACAAAGATGCGTTCTTTCTGAGTTTTAATTCACGTGCTCATTCGTCCCTAGCTTGGCATAATTTTCCCAAAGGCTCACGAATTTCGGATTCATCCAAAGACCTCCGCAACAAAGATTCGTTCTTTCTGAAGATTAAGCCTCAGTGTCGTTCCAAGAGTGTATCTTTACCCACGAAGAAAGGCAACAACAAGAAATACGGAGGTATTTTGCCTTCGCTTCTACGGTCTTTGGAGGCAGCGAACGACGATGTTGTGAAGACCCTTGAATTATACCACGGTAAGCTCAACCCCAAAGAGCAGACAGTGATTCTGAAGGAACAGAGGAGTTGGGATAAGGTTTTGAGGGTTTTTGAGTGGTTTAAGTCGCAGGGCGACTATGTCCCCAACGTCATACACTACAATGTTGTCCTTAGAGCATTGGGTAGGGCTCAGAAATGGGACGAATTGAGGCTTTGCTGGGTTGAAATGGCTAAAGTTGGAGTCTTGCCCACGAACAACACGTACTCGATGCTCGTAGATGTGTATGGAAAAGCTGGGCTTGTTAGAGAAGCACTTCTATGGATTAAGCACATGAAGTTGAGGGGAATTTTTCCCGATGAAGTCACCATGTCCACCGTTGTAAAAGTCTTGAAGGATGCAGAAGAGTACGATAGAGCAGATAAGTTCTATAAGGATTGGTGTGCTGGGAAAATTCAGTTGGATGATCTTGATTTGGATAGCTTGGGCGATCAACTATCTATTTCTGCGAAGCAGTTTTTGTTGTCTGAGCTTTTTAGGACGGGTGGAAGGTCCCACAAGGATTTGGGTGTTTCGAACGCCGACAACTCTGTTAAGAAACCCCTTTTGACATCTACTTATAATACTATGATAGACTTGTATGGAAAAGCTGGCAGGTTAAAGGATGCTGCTGATGTTTTTTCTGAGATGTTAAAGTCTGGCGTTTCTTTGGATACCTTCACGTTTAATACCATGATTCACATCTGTGGTAGTCAAGGACTTTTGTCTGAGGCCGAGGAGTTGCTGAATAAAATGGAGGAAAGGGGTGTTCGCCCTGATACAAAGACTTACAACATATTGATTTCCTTGTACGCTGAGGCGAAGAACATACACGAAGTTCTTCGATGTTATAAGAAAATCTGGGAGGTGGGCCTTTATCCCGATAATGTGACATACAGATCTATCATTCGCATATTGTGTGAAAGAAATGAGATTCAAGAAGTTGAGGCTGTGATTGAAGAAATCGAAAAATCAGACAAGCGCGTCGATGTAAATTCTCTTCCAATTCTTACTAAAATGTTTGTCAAGGCAGGACTGTTCGACAGGGCGAAGTCCCTTATAGAAAAATCTCGATCCTATGGCGAATTTTCGTCGAGGACTTATGCTGCTGTAATGGATGTGTATGCAGAGGAAGGACTTTGGGAGGAAGCTGAGGCTTTGTTCTGCTCAAAAAGGGAAGGAACTGAGCAGAAAAAGGAAATCTTGGAGTATAATGTGATGATCAAAGCTTACGGTAAGGCGAAACTTTACGAAAAAGCTGTGTCTCTCTTTACGAGCATGAGAAACCAAGGAGTGTGGCCAGACGAGTGTACGTATAACTCCTTCATACAGATGCTCGCTGGAGGCGATTTGATAGACGAATCGATCGAATGTCTGGGCGAAATGAAGGAGCAAGGAATTAAACCTTCGTGTACGACGTTCTCTGCTGTTATTTACGGTTTCGTGAAGAACAAGAGGCTCTCAGAAGCAGTCGACCTCTTCCAAGAAATGCTCAGAGTCGACGTAAAGCCAAACGAGGTAGTCTATGGCCTAATGATCGATGCCTTCGCTGAGAATGGGCAGTTCGAAGAAGCAATCAAATATTACCATTCCATGGAAGATTCAGGAATACCCGCGAACCAAATAGTTCTGACTTCGGTTATCAAAGCTTACGGTAGAATTGGGTCGGTCGAAAATGCCAAGAAACTCTACGAAAAGATGAGTAATTTCGAGGGAGGCCCAGACATCGTGGCATCGAACAACATGCTTCAACTGTACGCCGACCTGGGAATGTTGTCTGAAGCAAAAACGATATACGATCGCCTGAGAAAGGAAGGCATAGCTGATGGGGTCTCTTTCGCTACCATGATGTACGCTTACCAAAGCATGGGAATGCTCGGCGAGGCGATCAAAGTCGCAGAAGAAATGAAACGGTTGGGCCTACTAAACGATTCCACGACGTTCAACAAAGCAATCTCCTGCTATTCCAAGAACGGTCAGCTAACTGAGTGCGGCGAGCTTCTCCACGAAATGCTGGTCGAGCGAAAGCTCGAGCCCGACCGTGGAACGTTCAAGGTACTGTTTTCCCTCTTAAAGAAGGCGGGATTTCCAAACGAAGCAGTGAAGCAGCTTCGATCCTCTTACTCAGAAGGAAAGCCATTCGCCATGAGAGCTGTGATCACTTCAGCCTTCTCCGTCGTGGGCCTGCATTCGTACGCCCTTCAGTCTTGCGGGATTCTGGCGAAAGGAGACGAAAATCGAGGATTAGGGTTCGATTCGTCTGCATACAACGCCGCGATCCGCGCGTTCGCAGCTTATGGGAAGATCGACGAAGCTCTGAGCATGTTCATGAGGATGCAAGACGAAGGGCTCGAGCCCGACGTTGTAACTCTGATTAACTTAGTCAACTGCTACGGAAAAGCTGGGATGGTCGAAGGGGTGAAGAGGATACACAGTCAGCTTAAGTACGGAGATATCGAGGAGAACGAATCGCTGTACAAAGCGGTCAGGGATTCTTACAAGGCTGCAAAGAGGTACGATCTTGTCGAGGTGGTCGATCAAGAGATGAGGATTGCGTACGACGATGCGAGGATTTCTTCGACAGGTTCTGAATTTTCCGAAGGATTTGATGAAGATCGAGGGAACGAACAAAGCTTGCCCGACTCATATGGGGAAAGTTGATGGAGAAATATGTAAGAACATCACAACTCATATGGGGACACACACACTTGGCTTAGCCTGCAAGTATTTCATGATGATGGTTACAACGCTATCATAGAAAATGTATGGCCAATTCAACTACTATTTGTCTATGAAGTTATTACTCTCTTTTATCTCTCTACACGTAGTGGTAATAAATTCGCACATGGTAAGGGGTGGGGTGGTTGTATAATAATATATGAGAAGTGGAAGGAAGTCAACAACAAATATGGAAATAGAAACTAAACGCTGCACTGCTATGCTAGCTGTAAAGGGTCTTTAGTTAATTAATAAGCTCTTCCTTCTTCCTACCTATATATAAGTAAAGCACTCTCTGGCTCATTACATAGCACAGCTTACACACTTCACTAAGACAACTCCTTTTACTTCAATAGGAGAAGCCAAGAAGAAGGAAGAATAATGGTGTTCTTTTGTTTCTTGGTAGATCAGCGAAGAAAGGTGGGGCCCAGCAAACCGGCGCCGGGAATATGCTCGCGGTGCGGCGGCGGCGCCAGCGTGGCGGACATGAAGACGGCGACGAGGTTCTGCTACGTCCCTTTTTATATCAAGACTTGGAGGGCAATTATATGCACCTTTTGCGGCGCCATTTTGAGGTCATATCGCTGATGGAATTAATTATTTAATTAATAGATAGATAATAATTTATCCCAAGTATATGTAACGAGGTGGTCGGTGCTTGCTTGCTTATCTATTTCTAATTTATTTTTTTTAACGGAAACTTTTTTTTTTTTAGTTTGGTCCATCCAATCTTAGTGTAGTTTTTCTGGTTCCACTCGTCGTTTTAACGATCACTGTATTGTAACTGATAAATCTAATTAAGATTGTTTTATTTCATTACACGGCCTCGTTGTATGATTTATTGGAAAAGTATTCCATTCAACATTTATCTAACGTTCTGCATATATATATTAATAGCTGCCAGTAATTCGAAGCCGATACGCTCTAATTTAATTAGGTTTATTCTCTACATAAGTAGCAACATGGGTAGTTGATATGATTAAAGTTGCAATGCAGTATGTGGAGAAAATAGAAATCTGTAACGTCTAATAAGGAATCAAATAATAATTCAAAAATGGTTGACATTGGCCAGACAGCATTTTTTTACTATTAACACATTAATTCTCTCGTCTTCAAACTATGGTCAGACTCAGATCACATGACACGCAAGAAACATAGCAAAGCATAGCTGTAAACATTAATGACAAGTGAAAGGTACTTGTGGTGGGAAAATTTAGAACTCATTAATTCATTTATTTTAAGATGGTGGTTGTTAGCTATAGTAAATGTAGCAAAATACAAGCGTCTAAATGTAATGTAATGTCGCAAAATACAAGCGTTACTTTGATTTTTTTTTCCCCGATAATGATTTAAAAATCACACACACGAAAAGCCCAATAAACTAAGAGAGTTCGAAGGCTCACGAGCACAATAAAGAGCCAAAAAACTCAGTCGTCATCTTCCTTATGGCTAAAATCTGAAAAACCTCTCTCTGAGGCTCAGTCAAGAATCATCACCATCGCCCTCATCAGCTCACCATGTTACCTTCACTCAACATCAAACCACCCCCAACGAAAGTATTGTCTTCTCACGAAATCTCTCTAAGGAATCTCCACGACAACCGTTCGTTTTCGCTCGCTTCTCCTTCTTCAGCGAAGCCTCTGAACAGACTCAGATGCACCCACAATTTTAACATTTATGGTCCGTTGAGGAACGGATTCTCGCTCAATTCTCGTGTGCTTGTCCTGAAAGCGCACGGCGAGGGCGTTTCTGGGAAGCAAACGGATTATAAGAGCAGCGAAGGGGACGACGAAATTGAGGCGCGCGGTGAAAGCACCATGCCCGAGAGGTTCAGATACTTGTCCAAGGAAGGGACCGATAAGCCCATCAGGTGGCCTTTGCTCATAGGTATGCACACCACCACTTGTCCTTTTCTCTATCGATGGTGGTTAATTAGCACCTATGTTGTCTGACCCATGTGTAGTTAGTTGTAGCTGAGAAATGCTATTCTAGGTCGAACATCATATCCTCGGATTAGGTTTTGCAGAAATTGGGGTTGAAATTAGTTGAATAGTGCTTGCTTCAATGGCGTCTACTTGGCAAAAATGCCAAAGCTATAGAAATATGCGTTAAGCCCTCATGCCAATTTCTTATCATCGAAGCGATAATTGAAGTTACGAAATAGCTAAAGCAACAAAAGGATGAGTAGTTCATAGTCTGCTGAATGCTTTGCTGCATAGTTCATGTTCATCCCCATTTTCGAGATGCCATCTTCTTTAAGATTCAAGAAAAAGACACCTCCATAAACTGCTGACTTACTGCTTCTCCAAACCATTGCAGTACTGGGATTTATGCTCTACGCATGGAGGACCGTAATATGGGAGCTTTCAAACTGGAGAAAAGCAATCTCATCCATCTTCAAATTCTTCCTATACATCTCCAAGCTCCTCCTAGCCCTCATCTTCCACTTCATCGGCAGCCCACTCACATCCCTAATCCGAGCAATCGAAACATCACTCTACACAATCAGAGCCTTCTACTCGAGCATAATAGCATACGCACCCATCAAAGAACTAACCCTAATCATCATCCTCACATCCGCCGTCCTCTCCATATCAGAAGCAGCCATCCCAGGCTCAGTCAACGGCCAACCCTACCTCCTTACATTGGCTGGCCTGATAGGGTTCTTAGCTGTAAGAAGCTACATTTCGGAGCTGTTCTTCTGGGCTCTGCTCATAGGCTTGTTCTGCTATTCGAGGTTTGTGAAGAAGAGGGATTACGTTTCGTCTGCTTTGCCCATGGCTGCTGTCTTGGCTGGTGTCGGCGAGCCGTGGGTTCGAGCCATTGCGATGGTTGGTTTTGGAGCTTTGGCTGTTTTGGCTTACCGTGGGTCTGCTGATAGGAGCCGTTTGGGTGAGTCGGAGATGGCCGAGGGCTCAGGCGATGGTGCGATAGAAAGGGTTCCAATCCCTTTGCTTTGCGCTGGCTTGGCTATTGGGGTTAGGGTTGCGGCCAAGTGGGCTGGTTATAGGCATTTGACTTGGATGATTGTTTGATTCATATGAAGGGGATTATCTTTGAAATATAATGTTTGTAATTTGGTTAAATTTTCAAAATAGTTTAGTATAATTTTAGTATAATTTCATTTGAAAAAAGAATTACTACCACTACTATTGATTGTGTGAAATCAATTGTGTCAAACATGGAGAAATTGCCAAGTCTAATTGTACATGGTACGTACGCGTGTGCTATATAATTTATGAATGTATTTATCATTCGTTGAATAATACTCCATCTGTTCCAGCAACTTTTAGCATATAAGTTGCTGGACACGCAAATTAAGGTAGTATTATTATAATAATATAGTACAATGAAAAGGTAAAAAAGAGTATATTTTGGCAAGTCTTTTAAGAATATTTAATATTCTTATATTGATTGTTTGTGATAGTTTTTTTTCTTAATAAGGAAATGTGATAAAAACTATTGGGACGCCAGAAATGGAAAAGTGTGATAAAATTAGCGGGACGGAGGGAGTAATTATTATAAATAGAAGAGTAAATATGTCAATATAAAAATGCAATGTGGTGGGCATTTTGTTTTAGTCTATTCTGTTTTATTAAGCCTCAGAGCTTTGGTTAAACTGTCACCAATTCAACTAATTTGGTCTGTCTATTGACCAATCATATCTCATCTACAAAATAATAATTATTCTTAAAAACATAATATACAATTAAGAAAGATGATACCCACTACATGATGTTTTAAAAAATAATAAACATATTAATAAAAACTATAAAATAAAATCACCCACTACCTTTTCCCGTAAATTTAAATTTGGTATGTAAATTCATATTCTCATTTTCGCCCCTCTAATGAATTACGATTTACATTAACTCATATTAAAGTATATATTATAAAAATAGATTATATTTAAAGTATAATTGTATCTTAGATAAAATTAATATAACATATACGCATATGAACACGCATTTGATTGTGCAGAAATTACTGGTTAAATGGAGTACTACTTTAACGCATTTTAATTGACGGATCAATCCTAACGGACCGAACCACTAACCATTAATAAAAGAGTCTAGATGTGGGTTAAAAGGTAAAATACTATCACAGTCCACTCTTTCACTAGGCTTATTTCTTTTTCTCGGTGGACCAATTCGACGATAAGATCGAAGAATATCAGAAATTCGACGGTGACATCGCCGTCGTCGTCGACGATTCGAGTAAATTAAGATGAGGAAGTTGAGATGGGTCATTGACAGCGAATTCTGGGAGGTCGACGTGTCGACGCCGGTGACGCTGAACGGCGTGGCTCGGCCGGTGCCGGGAGAGGCGTTGCCGCTGGGTCTGACGCGTGGGGCAGCTCTGTCTCGTCCCAGACAGGTCGATTTCTTCCAACGGTTCATGGCCGCTCCTTCAATTCCTTCGTTTTCTTCACAGGGATTCTCTATTCAGAGAGTGTTATCTCTTCCCCTGTGTGATGCCTGGTATTGTTTTACTCACTAAACAGTATGAGCAATTTCTCAAATACTCCGCGGATGTCGATTGTGTTGTTCTAGCTGAAATGTAGTGCAGATTGTGATCTTTTAGTTGTGCCTCTTTGGGTGAAAAAACTTTTGATGACAGTTGATCTCATCAATGTATCATGCGTCTCAAGTTCTTGAACTGTTTCTTTTGATGATTCAGGGTTCCATTTTTCCTGGGACAGTTCAATGTGCAGAAGTTTGTCTCTTCTCTCAGAAATGAATCATCAAAGCAAGAGACAAGTGGTTGGGATTGGCGAAGAATTTTGAAGCTGTTTTCTAACAAGAGCTTGTACAACGTCAACTTGTGTTCAGAACTGTTCTTATTACCCGAAGATACCGTACTACTTAGCGTAGAATCAGACATCGAAGCCAAAAACCAAGAAAAAAAGCAGTCCTTCACCACAAGGCAAGCCCGCATAATAAGTGGCCTATACTAATGATGATTTAACGTGTATATATCTTATCTTCGGTCGCATTGTACTCCTCCATCATATTGTCATGACAAACAACATACTTATTCGTGCAGTTTTCCTCGCCATAATATCACTTTCGAAGCAGCTTCTCCTCAGCTTTTTGTCGATCATCTAGGCAACTACTGGGACGTCCCATTTGCAGCAACAATGGACCTCGCAACTATAGCTACTGATTCAGGAGTTAGCAGTCATTTCTGCGTAAACTACTGTGATGGCGTGCCTAAACAACGTGAACCCGCCGAACCCATGAGGAATGCACCTCCTACTCTACTCCGTGGTTTATCTGCCAAGTACGCCGTCTCCTTGAGGAAAAAAATTCGAAATTTGGAGAAGCGAAGGACCAAAGAGCAAAATGGTTCAACCTTACGACGTCTTCCTCTCGAACCCTCACATCTCAGCCTCAGCATTACTAGGTAATCGCCAATCTGTATATCGAAACTCCCATTGAGTGAATCTCGCTTTTTCTGTATTTATCTCTGATTTTTTCCATTGCAGGCGCAGTTATAACCACATGTTTAGGAGACAATTGCCTCAGGGAAAACGCAGAAGGCGATCTGCTTAGATTCCAAGCCAAGGCTGCAAAATCTTCCATTTCCGCCGACCTTACTGCATCTGCTTCCTTCTCAGCCCAGCACGGAAATTTTCAAAGGCCTTTCTTGGATCTCACACGCTTCTACGCACAGTTCGACATTCCTTCGTGCACAAACTTCCTATCTGTCGCCTCCCACGTGGCAACTGATCTGTACAACTCGAAAATACCATATTTAGAGGCAGTTCAAGCAATATGCCCTTCAGCCCGTGTTTCGTTTCAGCAACAGGTACTAAGTAAGGAAGCAGAAACGATTATTCCGTCTTTTTTTTCATCATTTTTTGCGGTGTTAGTTAGAACTGAAAATCAACGTTTATTTTCGTGGGATGAAGATTGCTGGGCCGTTTAGCTTCAGGGTAGATGCTGGGGTGAATCTTGATTTGAAGAAAGATTGGTATGTTAATGTTGATGATCCTGTGTTTGCCATAGAACACGCCTTGCAAGTCCTCGGCTCGGCGAAGGCTGTAAGTTGGTATTCGCCGAAACGTAAAGAGTTTATGGTCGAACTGCGCTTTTTTGAGAGTTGAAGAAGGCATTTTGTGGACAGCCATTGAGTTGAGAAGAGCATGTCTGATCACACTCCTATTTAAAAATTCATATGTACGCGCAATAAGGTATATGTACGTAATTTTATTTGATTTTTTAGGAGTACTTCCAAAATAAAAAATATCTTACTTAAAGGGAAAAATTGAAATAAAAGAAATTGAATGGTAAACTTTGTGAATAATCCGTCGTACTAAATTATTGAAAAATAATTAATACGGCACAAAACTAAATAAGGGATACTGTCAAAATGGCAACTTTTTATCTCCAGATAATGGGAATAATTAGGTGAAATGAAACAAAAGGGTAATTCTATATGCATCCCCTAAAATTCTATTTAGACCCCTATTAATTTATCACCCAATTAATTGCAGTTTTAGTTATTATGTATTTGACAAAATAACTGAAAATTTGTGGACTTTTGATATTTTGAACGTATGTGAACTAACTATTCTTTAATTTTTAATCATTGTAGTTATATCGTTACAAATTATTTTTTTTATTATACTTATATGCAATCTATCATTACTCATCTAATTTTTTATTTAGTATAACTGAATCTCAACAAATCATTTTTTCTTTACATATCTATTAATTTTTTGTAGATAGTTTTGACGTTGTATTGTAGTAATGTTTATTAAATCATTCATTCTACATAGTTAGATTATCTCTTATAACTATTACTTAAATTATCTTCTACACAGTTATTAAATAAAATTATAAGTCAATGTTCGAAAATATGATATTAACTTGGATTTTATTTTATTGTTTATTTAATTTTATTTGTGTATGTAACTTATATAATATGAGAAGAATGTTTTTTAAAACAATTGAATAATAATAGTGATTTAATTTTTAAGTTTTAGAATGTAAATTCAACTTCAAATATAAACAAATGAATTAAGTTCTATTAAAAATTGGATCAATAAAATACGTAGGTTATCTGAATTAATTTAGTAAATTAATGCTTACCATCATTATTATTGAATATTTGTAGAAAACAAAAGTTGTTTACATTTCCAATGTTTTTGTCACCCCAAAGGGGGTGTCAATAGTAGCACCCGAAACAAAATGGAGGAAAAAGAAACGGTAATTCCAATATGAAGTTTCTAGAATTTAGAGAGATGCAAGTTGTTGGGAAATGCGAGCCGGAAACTCGCCGGAGTCGCCGTAGAAGTCGCCGGAACAGAGCCGGTTGGAGCTGGGTTGAACAGAGCTGAAGAACTGATGTTAATACTGAAGAGAAGCTGCGATGAACTGTGGCCGTAGGATCTAATTGCAGCGCGATCGGAGGGACAGAATTCAAAGCTGAAGATTAAATGCTGTGCGTTGGATAAGGCGCGAACTGATCGACGGCACAGATTTGAAGATGCAAGCTGGTTCGGATTATGAATGTCAGCCGCTAGATGAAGATCGGACGATGGAGATTGAAAGTGCAGTTTCACTTATAGAAGTGTCACGCAACTTCCATGTATTCACGTGGGATGAATGGGGCGACGTGGCAGCTTGTGGGACGTCTGATCGGATGAGATGAACGGCACAGATGAATCGCAAGTCATGCTGAAAGAATGAACTTCAGTGTATAAATATCAGCTTCAGTAGTTCGACTAGCTATCTTTCCGAGCATGTAGATCCTTATAGAGCGAGAATCACCGAAAGGTGTAAACATGAGAGTTGTAGATGGTGTGGAGTTCTGTAACTTTCGTGTTTTGTGCTAATGGAAATAATGCTCGGTTTGGTCCGTGGACGTAGGCGAATATTGCGCCGAACCACGTTAAATCTGTTTTCAGAGTGTGTGTGTTTAGGTTCTGTTTTCGGTCCGATTGAGCTGCGAATCGATCGAATTCATTCACGAGATTACACACACATAAAAGCACGTCCAAAGTCGAGTCTAACGGCGGTCCTCGATCAACAATTGGTGCGGTGAGCGTGGAGAACCGAGCTAGATCTCCGCGGAGTGACCGAAATGAGACTCGATTTGGGATTCTCGTTGGTTCAAGCGTTTTCTGGACCAAGGAGGCTGCGGCTCAAGCTCGTTTCGATTGGAAAGAGGCTTGAGGAGGCTCAGATGCAGGTGGCGGTGTCGCAGGCTGCCACGGGAAGCGCATCGGAGGTTGAAACCACGGCGGAGACGCGGGAAGAGCTTGCGGGAAAGCTGTCGGGTGAATCGGTGACGATCCGGGGCGAATTGCGGTTCGGGAGAGGTGTTGCGGGGATCCTAGGTGACACGAGGTTGGACCTAGAGCTTAGGAGGAAGCTCGTGTGGACGGGATGGCTGGAGAACGGCCGGAGCAACGCGAGAACTGCGGGGGAGAACGGATCAACGCCGGTGACAGGCAAGCTGGTTTTCGGCTGGTTTCGGAGGCGCGATTTTCGTGTCTCGGTGGGTTGTCCGGTGGAGGCAACCGGTCCTACACGACGTAGGGAATGTGGCGGCTCGAGTGGTGGTCGAGGGAAGCCACGGTGACCTCGGATCGAGGTGGAGCAAGGTCGGCAAGTACCTTGGTTGGAGCAGTTTTGACAGAAAACTGCTCCGGATGGCTGTGTTTGGAGCTCGTTTGCGAGCGGCTCGGGCTTGAGGTGGAGGCGATTCTACCTCGAGTGGATAGTATTCTCAGGCCACAAGAGCGGGTGAGCTCGGAGGTGGAAGAGATACGTAGGCCGGGGTCGAAACGGCGGGCGAAAGATCGACAGGAAAATTCTGCTGCTGCAGAATTTCGTCTGGCTGGTTTTCGGCAAAGTTGGGACGACGTTTGCGGGCGAGTATGGGCTGCGATGAGAACTCCGGGAGTTGGGATTGCAAGTTTGCCGTCTCGAGGTGGAGTTTGTTGGGAAATGCGAGCCGGAAACTCGCCGGAGTCGCCTTAGAAGTCGCCGGAACAGAGCCGGTTGGAGCTGGGTTGAACAGAGCTGAAGAACTGATGTTAATACTGAAGAGAAGCTGCGATGAACTGTGGCCGTAGGATCTAATTGCAGCGCGATCGGAGGGACAGAATTCAAAGCTGAAGATTAATGCTGTGCGTTGGATAAGGCGCGAACTGATCGACGGCACAGATTTGAAGATGCAAGCTGGTTCGGATTATGAATGTCAGCCGCTAGATGAAGATCGGACGATGGAGATTGAAAGTGCAGTTTCACTTATAGAAGTGTCACGCAACTTCCATGTATTCACGTGGGATGAATGGGGCGACGTGGCAGCTTGTGGGACGTCTGATCGGATGAGATGAACGGCACAGATGAATCGCAAGTCATGCTGAAAGAATGAACTTCAGTGTATAAATATCAGCTTCAGTAGTTCGACTAGCTATCTTTCCGAGCATGTAGATCCTTATAGAGCGAGAATCACGAAAGGTGTAAACATGAGAGTTGTAGATGGTGTGGAGTTCTGTAACTTTCGTGTTTTGTGCTAATGGAAATAATGCTCGGTTTGGTCCGTGGACGTAGGCGAATATTGCGCCGAACCACGTAAATCTGTTTTCAGAGTGTGTGTGTTTAGGTTCTGTTTTCGGTCCGATTGAGCTGCGAATCGATCGAATTCATTCACGAGATTACACACACATAAAAGCACGTCCAAAGTCGAGTCTAACGGCGGTCCTCGATCAACACAAGTTATATTATAAATCATTTTTCTAAAAGTAGTTCATTTTTAAAAGGAGATAGAAATTCGGGCCAGAGTACGAACTAAAAAGCCCAAATCGGACCCAAGCCCGTATTCTAAATCTAGGGCTTCGCCTGAACCAATCCCTATAAATACAACCAAGAACAGCCTCGCACAATATCTCTGGTGAGCTGCAAAGTTCCATCCTTTTCTCTTCTTTCAATTCGACAATTAGCTCAATTGCGTTTCTGATTAAGCACTTAGTCTCCCGGGCTTGTCTGATCTGTATGAATATGAAGTTCGAAGCCCCAATACTCGTGCAAAATTGACGCCGTCAAGTGTTGCAGATTTGTCCAATGGCCAATCTGTGTCAAATCGACTGCTATAATCCTTTGTTGTTCTACCTTGACTTGTTACGATCTGCCTCTCCTCACCTTTAGCATTCTTTTCTGATAATTCGTAATAGGAATTATGCTAGTCATGGAGGCAGAGATTTTGATGCGGTATTCACGTGGGGGTTTGTACGAATCTCATGGTTTTGCCTCTAAAAATGTCCGCTAAATATTCAGCGATCTACAATTCATGTTTTCGTTATTTTTACTCTCTCTAATGGCTATGATTAGCTTATTATCCGCGCTTCTGAGATCTGCGATCCATGAAGCATAAACAAAATAATTGGTTGAATTTCTTGATATGAGCCATTGAAGATCCGAAAGGTTTGAACTTTTGTTAACTTCCAGGCTGTGATGATTGTTATCTAGCTCATTTACGCCAGTTCTGCTTCAGAAAATTCTTGATCGATAGAGCTGTTTAATGAATCTGAGCCTATTATTTTATGTTTGTCCTTTTCTGATCTAAAGATTGGTTTTTTGCTGATGATGGTTTGTTGGATAGTATATGAGCAGTAGTGAATCCAATGCCCTGAACAAGGGAGAACCCTTTGGTGAAGCTACGTTGCAATTGATTATGAATTCACTTACTGAGGCAATTCATAGCTTTCGACTTTTGATTTGATTTGAAATTCATTTTGGTTTGGTTTGAGTTCAACTATACTCTTTACCCTTAATTTTTTTCCTTATGGGTTTTGGGTCTGAAGAGCTCATAGATTGTTGTGTTGTCATCAGCTTCGTCTCTTTTTATTAACGAGATTGGAGTTAAATAACAGCACTACATTTCTGAAAAAATCTACCTCCCTTGTCCCAAAAAAAAATCTTCGTTTGAGCTGGAATCTTATATATACAATCTAGTTTTGCTCTCCATGCTGCCACGTATCTATTTTTATTAAACAAATAAAAGCAAAAATTAAAAATCACCCACTAACAAAGTGAAAAATACTATATTGTATTAATTACACATAAAAATGGTTTGATTGAATAAAATGTTATTCAACTAATCGAGCAATTTTCTTGAATCATCATAATCCTTGTCAAATCTCGTCTTTACTCTTTCCTTTGGATGGAATAGAAAAAATATCGAATCTTAAAAACTTCTGATTAGAGGACGTGTTCTACAAATGATGACATGTTTCTCTGCCGTGAGAACGTGTTTTCTTGGTTTCGTCGCGAAGCTTTGGTCGATTTAATGACGCTGGGAAGTGTTTGGAAAGAAAGCTCGTTTTCCTTTACGGTGTGTAAATGTAAATATTGATCCTACAGATGTATCTATACAATATAATCGATGCATCACATATTGATTGGTTGCCATCAACAAAAAAATTGCATCTGTAGAAAAATGTATTTGCAGTGTTGATGATAACTCACGTGTGTTCCAATATTGGATAATTGAGGAGTGTTTGTTCTGTATAGGGGTGTTCATCGGTCGGTTCGGTTCGGTTTTCTCAAATTTCGATTCGGTTTTTCGGTTTTCGGTTTTACGTATATGCTTAATCCGATATCCGAACGTTTTAATTGGTTAGGTTCGTTTTTTTTATAATTCGGTTCGGTTTTTTCGGTTCGGCTTTTCGGTTAGGAATTTAATATCACAAAAAAAATATTATGAGCTGAAAATACATAAAACAATTTATGGTTACTAAAAAACAAAGAAGATTATGGAACGTGACATGTAGCAAATAATAAGGTACGAAAAGAAACAACATGAATGGAACAAAATCAACCAAAATATAAAACATTCATTTGAAGATACTACAAATTATTTGGGAGAAAAATACTATTTGATTGGTGAGGAAAACATCACCTAAAAATGGAAAAAAGTATACCAATGAAATTATATTTATTGTGTTGTTTACGTTATGGGAGAAAAACAAATGATTTTTTATATTTTTCTATTTTTAATATAGTATGATAATTTCAGTTCGGTTTTTCGGTTTTTTCGGTTTTACGTATGCTTAATCCGATATCCGAACCATTTTAATTTGGTTTGGTTCGGTTTTTTACTATTCGGTTCGGTTTTCTTCGGTTCCGGTCTTTTCGGTTCGGTTCTTTACGGTTCGGTCGGTTTTTTCGATTTTTCGGTTATTATGAACACCCCTAGTTCTGTATGTAAGTTGATGAGTCAATTACATCCATCGTCAATTAGTTTTAGGATGGATACTCAATTCTTATGTGACTAACTCTCCTCTTACATGGGGTGTCCAATAAGGCTCAATAACGAAATTCACATGGTATCAGAGCAAAATGTTCTTTGTGACCTGTGGGGTACGAAAAAAGTGGTGGACCTCATCCGTCTCAAATTGAAATATCGGGGGGTTCGAAAATAAGTGATGTTCCTGATCGAATTTAAAAAAATGTTGTTCACTTGTGAGGGTGCAGTGTTAAAAGATAACCCTAAATAACTCACATGTGTCCCATATCGATATGTGAAGAGAGTTTGATAGTATGTAAGTAGATAGTCAACTCCACCTATCGTCAACTGATTTTGGGATGGAAGCTCATCTAAATAACAAAAATTCACGTGTAGATCCCAAAAACCAAGCAAAATAAAATCCTTAGGTTACTAAATGTATATATATTATATATATATATATGGATACGATTAGACCTGGGCCCATTAGTCCGGCCCAGAACCGGAACCAGTAGATCCGGTTCTGGAACCGGTAACCGGCCCAGTTAAAATGAACTGGGCCGGTTCGCGGAACTCGGAACCGCGGATTACCGGTTCCGGTTCCCGGTTTCGGTTCCGCGGTTCCGGTTCCGAACCGGAACCGGCCCAAATATCTCTTTATTATTATTTTTTTAATTCGAAAAATACATTAAAAAAATAAAAAAAATAAAAAAAATTAAAAAAAAAATTAAATGGGCCGGTTCCGGTTCTGGAACCGGAACCGGCCCATTTAAGGCCCGTGGTCCAGCTCCGTGGTTCTGGTCCGGTCCCGGGAAAATGGTCCCAGAACCGGAACCGGAACCGGAACCGGAACAGTGCCGGAACCGGTTGAACCGGAACCGGTAGAACCGGCCCGAAACCGGCTCAACCCGGCCCATTACCCAGGCCTAGATACGATACACATCTGTTTGAACATGTTGCTCATGAATCTTCCAAGATAAAATTTCTGTTTTCTTTTGTAACATATATACACAGGAGGAAAGTACGTAAATAAGATGCACCAAACGATTATTACAGGAAATAATAGACGATGGAACTAACACGGTAACACCTAATCATCCCCTTAGTTAACTATACTAAGAATTCAAATCCTTTGGGAGCGATCCATTGCCACCGTTGTAGGATTTTATTTTATTTTTTATCTGAATAAAATAAATGCTTTAGTACTGTGATGTTATCTTCAATTTTAGTCGTCGTCGTCGTGGAATATTTGACCTGCCAAAAACTAATAATAGAAAACTTAACCGCCAAAAGTCCATTTGTGCGTTCTTTTCAGAAACAACAGTAGTCAACGAACGTACGGTAACGGACAAAAAGAAAAGGTTGAATCATCTTAAGATTAAGACAACTACTTCGAACGTCAGCTCCGTGTGTACCTCCAATGCCAGTCGTTTTACGTTACACACTCTTTTCCAACTTCCACACTTCAACCAACCAAGGGTCGTTGGGAAAAATAAAATATAAAATACAGTTGGACCCTCTATATTTACATTCACATACGAAAATAGTATGTTTGAATATCGACCCTAACATAAAGAAAAGAGGGGCATGAGAGCTCGCTCGCAGCATTTCCCCTAACAACACTTGAAAAAATCCAAGCAACTAAACATGCGTAGTTCTTACCTAAAAATCTCTCAATCTATTCTGTTTTTCATACATATCATTTTGTCGCCAGCTTTATACGTCGTACTGTGTACTGAAACAACCGTCGCCGGCGATGTCATCACCTCCACTCTGCAGCTCAGAGAACCCAACACCATAACGTCTCCCAACGGAGTTTTCAAGCTAGGGTTTTACATGCCGGAGAACACAACGAACCGTTACATGAGCATATTCTACTCCTTCTCGGAAAATACTCCGATTTGGATCGCGAACAGAGAAAATCCCCTCCAAGGCTCTTCCCCGGGCGTTATCGCAATATCGAGGGAAGGCAACCTCGTACTGTATAACAGCGAAAACGAGGTTTTATTCTCTACGAACGCCACCTCGATTAGTCGTGATCGTCCCGTGATGAACGCCACTGCGCAGATTCTAGACTCGGGAAATTTGATCCTTTACAACAATTCGAACGGCGAAGTAATATGGGAGAGCTTTTCTCATCCGTCCCACATTTGGCATGCACCAATGGCTTTGATCGACGATACTCGAACAGGCACGTTGAATTTTCAGTCGTATGCTTAAGCTTGAAAGGAGTGTATCATATTTTAACTTTTGTATAAGTTTTAGTTCCAACTCGCCCTTAACATTTAGGCTGATTTCCTTCTTTACATAGCATTAGACGTAGGTGTAGTTTCATAATCGGGTGCGCGGTCGTGAGGATTCGTACCTATATGACCTCTTTTGGCCTAAGCTATGATACCATGTTCATTTATCACTCCACCTAAAAGCTCAAGTTTGAAAATAGTATATCATATTTTAATTATATATACTTTATTTCCAGCATCATATACAATACAGAGGCGCAGCTAGAGCTTCTAGATAGTGGGGTCCAATATAAAATACAAAAGTTTATTTACTGGGGTCTAAATCTAATTATAACACCGAGTGGGGTCATTTTATACTGGTGTTTAATAAATTGAGAACTATAATCAATTTTTCCTATAAAATAATAATAGAAAAAAATTTCCGTGGCTCCGCCACCGGATATATAAATTTACGTCGAATTTGTGATGTGACAGGTAAGAGGACGACGATATCGTCATGGAAAAATGCATCCGACCCTTCAATAGGAGGATTCAAAGCAGGCCTTCAAGCGACGAACATCCCGCAATTCTTCGTTTGGCACATCGACGGACGCCCGCATTTTCGAAGCGGTCAGTGGAACGGCCAAATCTTCATCGGGATTCGCCACATGTACAGAAGCTCGTACTCCAAGCGAGTATCTATCACCGAAACCTCGCCTGGCGTATTCCAAATGACGTCGTTCGCGCTCGATAATTCGCGGATGATGCTCTTCCTAAATTCCTCGGGAACCAAGTCAAACATGCTTTGGAACGTTCGTAGAAACGCTTGGGATTACTTCGCCTCGAGCCCGCAGAATGAGTGTGATATCTATGCAAAGCGCGGCCCATTTGGAGTTTGCGATTTTAGGGATTCGCCTAGAATTTGTTCTTGCCCGAGAGGGTTTGCGCCCGTCGACAGGCAAGAAGGGGAGAGTGGGAATTGGACGAGCGGATGTAAGTGAAAGACGGCGTTGAAGTGTAAGGATAAAAGTAATAGAGGAAAGGGGGAAGATGGGTTTTTAAGGTTAACGAACATGAAGGTGCCTGACTTTGCCGAGCAAATGGCTTCCTCGGACGAAAAAGAATGTAGGGTTAGATGTTTGCAGAACTGTTCTTGCATAGCTTACGCCCACGATGCGTATGGGATAGGTTGCATGTTTTGGAAGGGAAACGAAGAAGGTGATGAAGCGTTGATCGATACTCAACAGTTCCCTAACTTTGGCATTGATTTTCATATCCGCCTCGCTGCCTCTGAATTAGGTATGTTTCGAATATAACCTTTTTGCGCATCTACGAATCGAAACTGATTAAATTTCCGTAATGTTTTCTTGTTAAGATGATAGGAAAGATAGAACACTGTTTATTGCGGTTCCGGCGACTCTGATACCTTTCTTTGTAACGGTTTCGATCTTCATTGCATGGCGTTGGATGAAAAAGAAAAAAGGTTCGTATTTTCATTACAGCTACTAAATCATTTCGATATACTTTTCTAGTGTGTATGTCATATGTATTGTTCCTTGTTTCTTGAAAACTAACAGAAGGCAAGACAAATAAGGAAGGGAATGATGGTTGGCCAAATGTGGCATTGTCATGGGATTCAACTGCAATTTTCCTACAAGATAAACCGAAAGGATCCGTCGTCGATATTCAAAAATTGCCATTGTTTTCTTTTGCAAATCTTGTAGCTGCGACGAACACATTCAGCGACGATAACTTGTTAGGAAAAGGTGGCTTTGGTCATGTTTATAAGGTATATAATATATGTAATCGTCTTCCACAATCCATGCAAATTAAGGTGTGTGCTTCCATGCATAATCTATTTATGGTTAATTTATGATAGGGAAAGCTTAAAAATGGAAAAGATATAGCAGTGAAGAGACTATCAGAAGCATCAAGTCAAGGAGTAGAGGAATTCCTGAACGAAGTGCTTGTGATTTCTAAGCTACAACATAGGAATCTCGTAAGACTAATTGGATGCTGCGTGGAGAACGAAGAGAAGCTATTGATATATGAATATATGGCTAATAAGAGCTTGGACATTTGCCTTTTCGGTATGTCCAAATCGAAGCGCATTTTTCCAAGAAATTCAGTTTCGATCGTCGTCGCAGTTGTATATATTTTCTCTCTTTGCAGATCATTCCCATCCATGTCGAAATTTTCTCGACTGGAAAATCGCCTGAATATTATCAAGGGCATAGCTAGGGGACTCTTATACCTTCACAAAGACTCTCGATTACGAATAATCCATCGAGATTTGAAAGCGAGCAACGTATTGCTCGATCAAGAATGGTGTCCTAAAATCTCAGATTTCGGCATGGCGAGAATATTCGCAAACAACCAAGATCAAGACAATACTAGGAGAGTCGTCGGAACTTAGTAAGTCTTGAAAAATAAGAGCGCATTGCTATTACATGTCATGTCGGTATAGTAATAAATACGAAATACGAAAACATGTGTATAATTTTTCAGCGGATACATGGCGCCGGAGTATGCGAACGAAGGCGTATTCTCCGAGAAGTCCGACGTCTACAGCTTCGGAATCTTAATGCTTGAGATAATAAGCGGAAAAAGAAACTCTCAACGTCACGATAGCGACGACTCGAGTATCTTAAGATGCGTAAGTTCTTCCTCCTCTCTAATAATAGTCGGCATATCGTCGCTCCATTTTATAGCGACTCTTTTCTTTTTTGTGCTAATTTTATACGAACTTATTATTACTACGATGCTCTATAGGCATGGAAATTTTTTAAGGAAGACGGCGGAGCAGAATTTCCTGACAAAGGCGTCGTAATAAATTCGAATTCTTGCGGCGAAGAAATGGTTCGCTGCGTTCATATTGCGCTTTTGTGCGTTCAAGAATTCGCGGAAGAAAGGCCAACGATTCGAACGGTCCTTTCGATGCTCGACGAAGAGATCGTAGAATTGCCGATGCCAAAAGAACCCTTGTTCGCGGAGAGATGGAGCAGTTCGACGACCGAGCAATCGATGGGCGGAATTGGAAACTCCATCGACGAACTCACTGTAACCGAGCTTCATGGGCGATGAAGAACAGAAGAAAACTCGTGAATGTTAATATATATATGTGTGTGTAATGAATATATTTGTATCGATATCATTCATTATGTACTCAGCGAATCAAGCGTTTAAGCTAGGGTTTACACGGCTGGACTAACTGAAAGAAGGCAAATGTTTAATTGTTTGTTACCTATAAGAATGTAATGTTGCTAAAAACACGTGGGCCGTTTCATCTTTTGGTCATTTTGCTCATATTGTAATTTTAGGCAATTGTGAATTTGGCTTGTAGCAGCCATTTCGCGCATCTGAATTCATTGCTATATTACATGTTTTATTTGAATATTATTAATAGGATAAGGATGAACGCCATTATTGAATTGATGCAATCATAGTTTTTTAAATATAAGTGACAACTTGCTCAGAATTAATCATTTTTCGAATACCTAGTGGAGCATAGAGACGTGCCCTACCTTTAACTTCCATTGCTCTTGATAAACGTATTTCTTACGTTTATATATGTTACATTTAAGTCGTTTGCATGATAAGAGAAAGCCGTTTGGATTATTTTGTGCTATAATATGGTTTCACAACAAAATCAAACGTTTTACGGCAGTAGTTTTGCGACAGTTTAGTATTTCTCAATGATCACGGGGTAAACGATGTCCGATGGACCTGAAATTTTAACCATAGATAGAGGACTCGTTAATCTTGATTCTGACCAAAGGGATTTTCAATCCGAGGTCTAGATGGGAGATATGAATTTTTGAACTTGATGCTGTTTTGCAGGAAAACGAGTCACGGCGTGAAGCCCTTGCACGAGGCCGTGAACAGCACCAGAGAGCCATTTTCTAGCCCGATTGTGTCACGGCCGTGAACATTGACCAACCAGGCCGTGAAGATTGATTCGTGGCCGTGAATGGGGGTGCATGAGGCCGTGAATGCGGGCAGAAAGTCGATTTTTTGTGCCCGAACTCGTCACGGCCGTGAACATGAAGACTTCAAGCCGTGAACACGGGCAGAGACGTGGTTTTTCTTCAGGCTTTAAGTTGTCACGGCCGTGAGAATGCATACAAGAGGCCGTGAACGTCTTTGTGGCAGCATTAAAAGTCAAGCACGCAACAAAAGATGACTTTAGCTCATTGAGGACGAATTTTGGAACCACACTTGGGAGAAAAAAAATCACGTTTGGGACCATATCTCTGCATAAGACAAGCCATTCAATTCATAAGACATGAAATCAGTTTTTGGGGCTGCATATACGGCTTGGAGGCTAAAGATCTTTCAAAATTTCAACTCATTGGTTTCTACGTTGAAGAGAAGAGCAAAAAGGAGATGGTGATACACTTCTATAAAAGGGAGCCAATGTAATAAGAAGAGAGGGGGGAGGTACGTGAAAGACCACTCTAAGCTCATATATACATATACATAGTCACATACACGTTTCCATTCTAAGCTCCAAGAACACAACATTAGTTGCTCACAAAGTGCTCGATAAAAGTACTCAACGAAGAACGAGATTAACTTCGAAGTTGAATTCAGGAAGTTTATGATGTATTCAATGTTAGTTATGTGCTTCGTTGTGTTGATAATGAGTAGCTAAACCTTTGTATTTGAGATGAGATGAACCCTAGCGAGATCGATCGTATGTTTACGTGTGTTTGATGTATTGCTATTGTTACGACTCGTTTATGAAGCATATAATTTTGATTATGTCTATGTGATTGAAATTGTCTATTTAGCTTGTCATGTCTAAGTGTTTAAGTTAAAGTAGTCCGGGAAATCGTACGCTACGCTCGAGAGAGGGGCGAACGATTAAACCACTCGTAAACGAGCGGAATAAACTCATCGCTAGAGATAGGTTGAACTACCCCGCCGGATTAGAGTCAAATCTAATAGTGGGATTTACCGTGTTTTTAATGCAATCTTCGGTTAAGTAGTTAGGAAGCTTGCCCGGCTATTTAATTAGTTGATTAGTTGTTTGCGAGTCTCGTATGATAAGGCGCAGTTTCGTCAGTCGTATGAATTCGTACGCATGTTGTAGGAATCTTCACGGTCTAATGATAGTGTTGCTTACGTATGCTTGATATATGTGTTGGTCGAGCTAGGGGGATTCGAAGTCTCAAATACATTGTTTCCATAGAGGTTTTCTTCTCCGTGCTACTTTATTAAGTTGTATTTTCTAAGTATCGTTATTTACTGTTTCAACAATCAACCGTTCGTACTAGGATATTTAAGCAAAAGTTTTTCTAAGTTACATAGTTCTCTTGGGATTCGATACTCGAATACTTGCTACGTCTATGCTATTTCGATAGGTACACTTGCTGTTGAGCGTAGGATAATTCGTTAGTATTCGTTTTATTTTATTACTCGATCCGCTCGACCAAGTTTTTGGCGCCGTTGCGGGGAACTATCGATATTAGAGAAACCGTAGTTTATTATTCTAGCTATTTATTTTTAAGTAAAAAAATCTTTGTTTATTCATATTTTTTGGTCTAGGTACGTGTACGAAGGTGCATGACCGGAGGAACCCTACACTACCATAGTGGAAAGGACCCGGAGATCGAAAGGACTTTTCGACGCAACGTGCGAGAAAACGCAAGGCAAGCCGAAATGGCGACTCAAAATAACAATGAAATGCCATTAGCAGTGCAAGAACCACCGATGAGAGAACTTTGGAGAAACAATGCCGTAGGAACGATTAGTTCGGCGATAGTACTTCCTCAGGTTACCGAATAATTTTGAGCTCAAACATCATTGGCTCCAAATGCTGCAGGCGACAGCCCAATACGATGGACTCTCTGAGGAAGACGCTTATCGCCACATCCGAGACTTCTCGTCTGTTACGGACGCAATACGAGTACAAGGCGTAAGCCCGGAAGCCATTCGACTCTACCTATTTCCATTTTCTCTACGCGGCACTGCCAAGGAGTGGTTCAACCTACTTCCCGAACGATCTATTACTACGTGGGACCAGATGCATGCCACCTTCATCAATCATTTCTTTCCACCTTCGAAGGCGCTCAAACTAAAAATGGACCTCACGGCGTTCAAGCAAAAAGAGGGCGAGAACTTGTACGACGTATGGACCAGATTCAAAGCGCTCTTGAACCGATTCCCTCAACACGGGATGACGAAAAGTGAGCAAATTCAGCGGTTCCACGAATCGTTGAACGACCATACCGTACAATTATTGGATGGAGCATGCAACGGAGGCCTATGTAATCTCAGCGCTACGGAGGGCTGGAATCTTATTGAGGACTATAGTGCAAATAGTTTTCGACGAGGGAGTTCAAGCAATCGAGGTAAACCTCCGGGATGTACGACGTCGACAACACCACTGCAATAAATGCCAAGTTCGACGCCCTACAACAACAAATGTCAGCGACTAATCTTCAAATGCAGACCTTGATGAACGCGCTCATGCCTAAGCTAGCAACGAAGCCGTCCGTTAATGCTGTTCAATTACAACTGCCCCGATGACCCCCGTAGCTGATGCGCCTTCTCATTCATATCCGACGTATATTCCGCCATGCGCTACATGCGGAGGAAGCCACGACACAATCGCTGTCCCGCTGCTTTTCAACTGAGCAAGTCGATTACATGGGGAATTACCAAGGTCAGCGAAACTTCGTTCCAAATCGAGCTCATCCGAACCTGGCCTATGGGAATCAACAACAAGCTCCACCGGGATTTCAAAATCAAAGGTCACATGGATACCACGTGGAAATTCCGAAGTTGCCCCTGAAGGTCGCGGTAATAAGCTAGAGGGAATGCTCGAGAAGCTAATGGGAAAGCTCGATTCTCGCTTGGACAATCAAGAGGCACGGTTGCAAAAACACCGAATCTTCCCTACGGGCCTTGGAGAAACAAGTTGGGCAGATTGCAGAATCAATCCAACAACGTCCTCTCGGTTCGTTGCCAAGCTACACCGAGATCAATCCAAAGGACCACCACGTAAAGGCGGTAACGCTTCGTAATGGAAGAGAGCTTGAGGAGGTGCAGAAAATTAAAGAAGAAGAATGTTGAGCCCGTGAAAGCAAACATCGAGGCCGACAAAGAAGAGGAGACCGTACCTAAGCCACCTGTCAAGGCGTATCAACCAAAAATTCCATACCCAGCGAGACTAAAAAGGGACATTGTTGACGACCAGTTTGGTAAATTTCTCGCAATTTTTAAAAACAATTACATATTAATTTACCTCTTGTCGAAGCTCTTGCACAGATGCCCCGCTGGGCAAAGTTTTTAAAGGATCTTATCACAAACAAACGCAAGCTCGAAGACGTGTCCACAGTCGAACTACGAGGGGAGTGCTCCGCGATCCTACAAAGCAAAATTCCGAAGAAGTTAAAAGATCCAGGGAGTTTCACTATACCTTGTTTAATAGGGGAATCTTGTTGTACATAAGGCATTGGCTGACTTAGGTGCTAGTATAAATTTAATGCCTTATTCGATGTTCAAGAAACTCGGCTTAGGAGAACCCAAACCTACTAGGATGAGTATACAATTAGCGGATAGATCTGTTAAATATCCTAGGGGTATTATCGAGGATGTTCTTGTTAAAGTCGATAAATTTATCATTCCTGCAGATTTCGTAATTCTCGACATGGAGGAAGATGAAAATATTCCTCTAATCTTAGGAAGGCTTCCTCGCTACAGGAGGAACTATGGTCGATGTTCGTAACGGAACATTGACATTAACAATAGATAGTGAGAAAGTGACATTTGATATGGCCGAGTCCATGAATAATGCCGAGAAGTTAGAGATGATAAGTGCTTTTATATCGATGCATGGAATGAATTTTTGTCTTTGCAGGACTTTCGCAGCCCGATTCATTCAGCTCAAAGCAAGAAATAGAGGGAAAACGAGGAAATCCATAAGGAGAGCCAAACGATGACCTACCCTCGTTGTTGCCCAAGCAGATGTAGATGAGAATGTCAATGAGGAACCAACGATCGAGGTGCAAAAGAGCAGCGAAGAAATCGTGAGAAGATCTCGGTCGAGGAACCACCAACGCTCGACCTCAAGCATTGCCCGATCACTTGGAATACGCTTTCCTAGAGGAAAATGCAAAGCTTCCCGTAATCATCGCGTCAAATCTGGAGAAGGAGCAGAAACTCATGCTCTTAGACACGCTACGAGAGCACAAGAAGGCGCTTGCATGGAAGATATCAGACATCCGAGGAATTAGTCCGACCTTCTGCATGCATAAAATTCTAATGGAGGACGACTTCAAACCGGTGATACAACACCAGAGGCGTCTGAACCCCAACATGAAGGAGGTAGTTAAGGCCGAGGTAATTAAACTGCTCGACGCGGGAGTGATTTACCCAATTTCGGACAGTGCATGGGTGAGCCCAGTTCAGGTAGTGCCGAAAAAGGAGGAATGACAGTTGTGCCCAACGAGAAAAATGAACTCATTCCGACGAGGACTGTCACGGGATGGCGCGTTTGCATTGACTACCGCAAATTAAATGACGCGACGCGAAAAGACCACTTTCCTCTTCCTTTTATTGATCAAATGCTTGAACGTTTGTCTGGTCATGAATTTTATTGTTTTCTCGATGGACTTTCAGGTTATTTGCAGATTCCCATTGCACCCGAAGATCAAGAGAAGACGACGTTCACGTGTCCATTCGGGACATTCGCCTACCGACGGATGCCTTTTGGACTTTGCAATGCTCCGGCCACATTCCAACGTTGCATGATGGCTATCTTCGACAAACTAATTGTGACGGAATGGAGGTATTTATGGATGATTTCTCAATTTTTGGTGACTCATTTGAGGTATGCTTATTTAATTTAAAGAAGGTGCTTGAGCGATGTGAGGAAAAAAACCTTGTGCTAAATTGGGAGAAATGTCATTTTATGGTAAAGAGGGTATTGTTTTAGGTCATAAGATATCGTCGAGAGGTATTGAGGTAGATAGAGCTAAAATAGAAACCATAGAACGATTACCTCCACCTTCGTCTGTAAAGGCAATTAGAAGTTTCCTAGGACATGCGGGTTTTTATCGTAGATTTATCAAGGATTTTTCTAAAATTGCTAGGCCTTTAACTCGTTTGCTTGAGAAAGACGTGCCTTATGAATTTACACCCGAATGCATGAATGCTTTTACTATACTTAAGGATAAGCTAATAATGCCCCTGTTATGGTAGCTCCCGATTGGAGCCTACCGTTCGAACTAATGTGCGATGCGAGTGATTTTGCAGTAGGTGCAGTTTTAGGGCAGCGACGGGAAAAACATTTTCAGCCGATACACTATGCGAGCAAAACTCTAAACCAGGCCCAGGCGAATTACACTACCACAGAGAAGGAGTTGCTCGCAGTCGTGTTCGCCGTCGACAAATTCCGTCCATATCTCGTTCTCTCAAAAGTCATCATCTACACGGACCATTCGGCCCTCAAACACCTCTTCGCGAAACAGATGCAAAACCGAGGCTTATCCGATGGATTCTGTTACTCCAAGAGTTCGACGTGGAATTTCGTGACCAAAAAGGTACCGAGAATTGTGCAGCCGATCACTTGTCAAGACTTGAAGGCGCAGCCCACGAGGTTACCAATGACGAAGTCATCCGAGACCAATTTCCCGATGAGCATCTATATGCTATACGTGAGGTATTCGATGAAACCCCGTGGTACGCTGATTTTGCTAATTATCTTGTCGCTAGGATCATGCCAAAGGGATACACAAGTCATCAGAGGAAGAAATTCTTCTCAGACTTGAAGTATTATTTTTGGGATGATCCGTTTTGTTTAGGGTTTGCGCGGACAAGATAATCCGGCGATGCGTGTCTTTTCCCGAGACGGTTAAAATCTTGAGCCATTGTCATTCGGGGCCATGTGGAGGACATTACGGAGGTAATCGAACTGCACAAAAGGTACTCGAATGTGGTTTTTATTGGCCTACAGTTTTCAAAGACGCTCAAAAATATGTAGAGGAATGTGATAGGTGTCAACGGACAGGTAATATTTCTAAGCGAAATGAAATGCCTCAGAATTTTATTCTTGTGTGTGAAATATTTGACGTATGGGGCATTGATTTTATGGGTCCGTTTCCTACCTCTTTCAAGAATCGATATATCCTAGTTGCGGTTGATTATGTTTCAAAATGGGTAGAAGCACAAGCGCTACCTACTAATGATGCTAGGGTAGTCGTTAAATTTTTGAAAACATTATTTTCTCGATTTGGCTCACCTCGTTGCATAATTAGCGATAAAGGTACGCATTTCTGTAACACTCATTTTGCAAGGACGCTCGAAAAATACGGCGTGAAACATAGTGTTACCACAGCGTACCATCCTCAAGCAAGCGGCCAAGCAGAAGTCGTAAACAGGGAGCTGAAGCGCATACTCGAAAAGACCGTGGAACACCATAGACGGATTGGCCGAACAAACTGAACGATGCTTTATGGGCATACCGAACAGCATACAAGACGCCTATCGGATCCACGCCATATAGACTTGTTTACGGGAAATCTTGTCATTTACCCGTCGAGCTAGAACACAAAGCATATTGGCTCTAAAGAAAGAAACTTAACTTCGATTTGAATCTTGCAGGTGAAAAGCGAAGGTTGCAGGTCAACGAAGCTCGACGAGTGGAGACAAATGGCATACGAGAATACCCGCATATACAAGGAGCGTACGAAGCAATATCATGATCGGAAGATCATGAAGCGGGAATTCCAAGAAGGCGACCAGGTCCTGTTGTATAATTCGCGGCTGCGATTATTTCCGGGCAAGCTAAAGTCGAGGTGGTCTGGGCCATTCACGGTTACCCGAGTGTTTCCCTACGGAACGATCGAGATCACACACCCAGAAAAAGGGACCTTCAAGGTGAACGGGGCAGCGTCTAAAGCATTACTATGGCGGTGACATTGAAGCACTCGGGACGGAAACAATTCACCTCCTCAAACAAACCCAGATCTAAATCCTCCGAACTATGTCTAGCTTAAAGACATTAAAGAAAGCGCTACTTGGGAGGCACCCCAAGGCTATCCTATATTTTCCTTTATTTTTCTATGCGCATTGTTTCTAGTTTTTATGTTTCTGTTTTTCGATGATCGCAGGGAACTCAAAATCTCAAGTGTGGGGAAAAGCAGTACAAATCATGCACACCGGGACTATTCAGGGAAGTTTGCTTATCTATTTATTTCCTCTTCCTTGTGTTTACATAATTATTACGTTGAGGGCAACGTAAATCTCAAGTGTGGGGAGGGGAATTTCTGCGAAATTGATGCAAACATCTTATATGTGCATGACTTGATTTTTGGTATAAATTTTTTCGAAAATTGGCATAAACTTTTTCGAAAATCATGTTTCCTTCAATCAAAGGTGATTTCATGTTAGAAATCTTGTGAGAATTAGGATACATATGCGAGTCGACTTCTTTCTTACATAGATGAACTTGGCGATACCTGATAGATTCGTACACATAACCTTATTTTTGTGAGATTTTTGAGCCTACGAGCTTTTCGCTCATTTCTTTGGTTGTGTGAATCATGCTTAGTTTATTTCTCTTCAGAACTTGCTTGTGTATGCGTTTTGAAACTACTTGACGTGTGATTGCGTGAAAATGAGAAAGGCATTAGGAATTCAGTCCATAGCCAAAGTATCCAACCACGCCTGATCACCGTAGTTAGCCACTTTGAGCCTGAGCCTTTTATTTGTGAAAAACCGGATTATAAATTGCCGACCCTAATAAGCCTTCAGACATAAAACCCATTGGAGCGTAGTAGAAGTTGAGTGCCGGACTTAAGAAGCGGAACCCGTACTAAATTTCCGAGCTGATGTCAAAAAAAAAAAAAAAAGAAGAGAAAAAAAAAATGAAGAAAAAAAAAATAATATACGACTAAGAACCCTTCCTCCGATAATCTTTCACTCTCGAACCATTTTACCTATTTCCTAGATCGAGAAGTCGAAAAGAAGAAGGGCTTGGTGAAAAAAAAAAAACAAAAAACAAAAACGATGGATTTGGCGCATTCGAGATGATGGCATGATTCCGACACGACTACAGCTCCATCCTTTTTACGCTTATTCTTGCATATCTTACATATCTTAACCATATTATACCGGTAAAGACCTTCCGATTCACGCTTGAACATTGAAAGTGGTAGATTTACGAATCATTTGCAAGCTTATGGTAGGGATTAGATTAGTGCATGACCCGAGAGATATCACCGACATCTTAACCTATACACTTAGTGATTTGAGTGAATCTTGTGAGGTGCGGATCTTGATAGGTATTTCTAAGGAAGTCGTGTGGTTAGTTGTTGAGTTCGAATATGCTTTCCGACTTACTTGCATTATCTCTTACGTGATTTCATTCTTATTGATACGTTGCATGATTTTATACTTTTATATGCCATTTGCATTTATTTGCTTGAGGACAAGCAAACGTTTAAGTGTGGGGAAATTTGATAAACGTATTTTCTTACGTTTATATATGTTACATTTAAGTCGTTTGCATGATAAGAGAAGCCGTTTGGATTATTTTTGTGCTATAATATGGTTTCACAACAAAATCAACGTTTTACGGCAGTTTTGCGACAGTTTAGTATTTCTCAATGATCACGGGGTAAACGATGTCCGATGGACCTGAAATTTTAACCATAGATAGAGGACTCGTTAATCTTGATTCTGACCAAAGGGATTTCAATCCGAGGTCTAGATTGAGAGATATGAATTTTTGAACTTGATGCTGTTTTGCAGGAAAACGAGTCACGGCCGTGAAGCCTTGCACGAGGCCGTGAACAGCACCAGAGAGCCATTTTCTAGCCCGATTGTGTCACGGCCGTGAACATTGACCCAACCAGGCCGTGAAGATTGATTCGTGGCCGTGAATGGGGGTGCATGAGGCCGTGAATGCGGGCAGAAAGTCGATTTTTGTGCCCGAACTCGTCACGGCCGTGAACATGAAGACTTCAAGCCGTGAACACGGCAGAGACGTGTTTTTCTTCAGGCTTTAAGTTGTCACGGCCGTGAGAATGCATACAAGAGGCCGTGAACTCTTTGTGGCAGCATTAAAAGTCAAGCACGCAACAAAAGATGACTTTAGCTCATTGAGGACGAATTTTGGAACCAACTTGGGAGAAAAAATCACGTTTGGGACCATATCTCTGCATAAGACAAGCCATTCATTTCATAAGACATGAAATCAGTTTTTGGGGCTGCATATACGGCTTGGAGGCTAAAGATCTTTCAAAATTTCAACTCATTGGTTTCTACGTTGAAGAGAAGAGCAAAAGGAGATGGTGATACACTTCTATAAAAGGAAGCCAATGTAAAGAAGAGAGGGGGGAGGTACGTGAAAGACCACTCTAAGCTCATATATACATATACATAGTACATACACGTTCATTCTAAGCTCCAAGAACACAACATTAGTTGCTCACCAAGTGCTCGATAAAAGTACTCAACGAAGAACGAGATTAACTTCGAAGTTGAATTCAGGGAAGTATTTATGATGTATTCAATGTTAGTATGTGCTTCGTTGTGTTGATAATGAGTAGCTAAACCTATTGTATTTGAGATGAGATGAACCCTAGCGAGATCGATCGTTATGTTTACGTGTGTTTGATGTATTGCTATTGTTACGACTCGTTTATGAAGCATATAATTTTGATTATGTCTATGTGATTGAAATTGTCTATTTAGCTTGTCATGTCTAAGTGTTTAAGTTAAAGTAGTCCGGGAAATCGTACGCTACGCTCGAGAGAGGGGCGAACGATTAAACCACTCGTAAACGAGCGGAATAAACTCATCGCTAGAGATAGGTTGAACTACCCCGCCGGATTAGAGTCAAATCTAATAGTGGATTTACCGTGTTTTTAATGCAATCTTCGGTTAAGTAGTTAGGGAAGCTTGCCCGGCTATTTAATTAGTGATTAGTTGTTTGCGAGTCTCGTATGATAAGGCGCAGTTTCGTCAGTCGTATGAAATTCGTACGCATGTTGTAGGAATCTTCACGGTCTAATGATAGTGTTGCTTACGTATGCTTGATATATGTGTTGGTCGAGCTAGGGGGATTCGAAGTCTCAAATACATTTGTTTCCATAGAGGTTTTCTTCTCGTGCTACTTTATAAGTGTATTTTCTAAGTATCGTTATTTACTGTTTCAACAATCAACCGTTCGTACTAGGATATTTAAGCAAAAGTTTTTTCTAAGTTACATAGTTCTCTTGGGATTCGATACGAATACTTGCTACGTCTATGCTATTTCGATAGGTACACTTGCCTGTGAGCGTAGGATAATTCGTTAGTATTCGTTTTATTTTATTACTCGATCCGCTCGACCAAGATTTAAGAAATAACACCACGGTTAGTGTCACGCCCCTTTCGATTCCCTTAGAATATTTTCTAAGTGTTCGAGGTTCGTGCGGCCTAACTCGCTCCCGTTCAAGTTAGTCAGCCCTTCGCAATCACTCGAATTCTTTTCCTCACAGAACTCTCGTGTTTTTGTGCTAGCGTGCCTTTCGTGTTTACTTAGTTTGGACGAATAAAGCAAACAACAGCAATTACGGGCAAAGCCCAACCTTTTCTTTTATTCCCAAAAAGATTACAAGGACTCGCTTAGAACAGACTTAAGCACTATTTCCGGATGCCCAAATACAAAGGCAACATAAGCAATATAAAGGCAACATCAAGCCTTCAGTTGGCTAAGATCAAAACGGGACGGAACTGCCATGGAGGTTTCCTTGAAACTGCCGAACCGCCGGGCAGTTTCTTACTTGCTGACTCAGGGAGGTTTTCGGCCAGGCTGTCTTGGAACTGCTCGCCAAGCCTAGGCTAACCGCCCTGAAAACCGCTCGCTCTGGAAACTGTCGCAACTGCTCGCCGGGCCAGGCCGGCCGAGCCATCTTGGCACATTGCCGAGAATGTCGCCCACATGACTAGGCGCTGCGCCAAGCCAGCGCCAATGTCCCGCACATCCTGCCCACGGTGCGCCGCGCGTCCGCCCAAGGGTATCGCACATCGCACATGAGTCCCGCACATGCCTGCCTTAGCGCGCGCGAGTCCTGCCTAAGGATTCCGCTCGTCGCGCATGAGTCCCGCACATGTCCGCCCGATTGCCGCGCACGCCGCGCGCGCGTTCTTGCCAACTTTGTGCCGTTTGCGCGCAGTGCCTACTCCGCGCGCCGATGTCGAGTGCCTCGCGCGCCCCGCGCACTTCGCGACTCGCCCATCGTGGCCAGGCCAGCGCGCAGTGCCGCGCGCGCTGCCCTGCCTTGCCCGCGTGCATTGTGCCGCGCGGGCCGTGTTCCTCGCAAGCCTGGCCAACCCTGGCCAGGCGGGGCGTCCCACCAAGCAAACGCCCCCATATGCGTGGCATGTGCACCCTTAGCCGAAGGTGATGCACGGCCACGCCATGCCCCAAAGTTAGGGGTCTAACAAACCACCCCCACTCAAAGCGCTCGACGCCCTCGTCGAGGTTGTGGGGTTGTCTAGATTTCTGAAGTATGCAGCAATCTCCTCTTCAAAGTTCCACAAGTCCACGTCTTTTTCCCAAGTAGCATCGACCTCAGTTTCTCCTTCCCATTGGATTAGAAATTCGGTCCGCCTAGCAATCCGGCCGTATCCCTTCGTCCGGTGGTTAAGGATTTTGAGAATCTTCTTCTCGAATTCTCTTCGGACCAGCGGAGGTGCTCGCTTTTCTTGCTTCCTTGTCAAGTCCATGTCTTCATGGAACTTCTTCAGAAAGCTAACGTGGAACGTTGGGTGAAGCTTCAGCCGATAGGCCACATTGCCTACCCGTTTCATAACTTCGAACGGACCATCATACTTCGGAATCAAGCCACGTTGAGCCGCTTTCGCACTAACCTGTTTCCACATTTGAGGGGTTAGTTTGAGCAATACCTTCTCACCAACAGCGAACTCAACGTCCCGTCTTTTGGCGTCCGCATACTTTCGCATGCAGCGCTGTGCTTTTGCCAGGCTATCTTTAGCATCGTCCAACAGATCTTGTTGTTCCCTTGCAAAAGTGTAGGCCGCAGGGCACCTACTCTTTGCCTGTTGGACGGCCACTTCATGTGGAGTGAGTGGCTGCGTTCCGTACACCAACTCGAATGGACTCTTGCCTGTCGCTGAGGCTTTGTGCAAGTTGTAGCAGAATTGAGCCATGTCGAGCAGCGTCACCCAATTCTTCTGGCTAGCCGTGACATAATGTCGCAAATACTCTTCCAACAGTTGGTTCATCCGCTCAGTTTGGCCATCCGTCTGAGGGTGATTCGCCGTGGAGAATTTCAACTCCGTTCCCATCATGTTGAAAAGAGACGTCCAGAATTTGCCAGTGAAGCGTGTATCACGATCACTGATTATGTCTTGAGGCAGCCCAAAGTACTTCACTACGTACTTGAAAAATAGGCCAGCCGATTGATCCGCCGGGCAGGCCTCGGGTGCAGGAATAAAGACAGCGTATTTAGAAAACCTATCAACGACCACTAGAATCGAAGCCATACCAGACACCTTTGGGAAGCCCGTAATAAAGTCCATGGAGACGGATTGCCATGGGTGGTCGGGTATGGGCAGCGGCTGCAGCAGCCCTGCCTCCTTCTTTCTTTCGATCTTGTCTAGTTGGCATACTAGACAGGTCTTCACATAGGCCTCGATGTCGTGCTCCATCTTCGGCCAAAAGTACCGCCGGGACAATAGGGCCATCATCCGTTCAATCCCAGGATGGCCAGCCCATTGCGGATCATGAGTTTCCCGCAAGAGTTCGCGTCGCAACGGCCCAACTGGCACATAGGCCCGCGCTCCCTTCGCGAACAACAGCTCGTCCTCCAGCCAATACTTCCTGACTTCGCCATTTCTCACTTGCTCTGCCAACTTTTGATAGACAGCATCATGTTGGGACGCTTGTCGAATCTTCTCAAGGAAGTCCGACTCGATCACGGTCAAGGCAGCCACATACTCCTCGACCACTTTCCGGCTTAGGGCGTCTGCGACTTCATTATGCTTTCCCGGCCTGTGCACCCATTCGAAATCGAATTCTCCCAAGAATTCTTGCCAACGGGCCTGCTTTGGCGACAACTTCTTCTGGGTCCGAAAGTAAGTGTTAGCAACATTATCGGTCACAATAATGAATTTTGTACCGATTAGATAATGTCGCCATGCGCCTAGGCAATGTATCACGGCCGTCATTTCCTTCTCATGCGTAGAGTATCGCGTCTCCGCCTCTTTCAACTTCCGACTCTCAAAGGCAATGGGGTGCTTTTCCTGCACCAGCACCCCACCAATAGCTCGCCCCGAGGCATCAGTGTGCACTTCGAACGGCTTGTCAAACCTTGGCAGCCTTAGAACAGGCTCTGAAGAGATGGCACTCTTCAAGGCGTCAAAAGCGCCTTGGCACTCCGCATTCCATAGCCAGCTTGCCTCCTTTTTCAACAAGTCCGTCAAAGGGCTAACTATCTTTGAATAGCCTTTTATGAACCGTCGGTAGTAGTTCGCCAGTCCCAAAAATGACCGCAGCTCCGTCACTTTGGATGGTTCAGGCCAATCAGTCACGGCCTGAACTTTGCGTCTGTCCATCTTTATCTCGCCTTGGCAGATAATGTGGCCCAAGAAGGAGATCTGCTCACTGCAGAACTCACACTTCTCCTTCTTGGCGTATAACTCATTTTCCTCAACTTCCCCAATACAAGTCTTAGATGCCGTAAGTGCTCATCAAAAGACTCGGAATAGATAACAATGTCATCCAAATAAACGACCACGAACCGGTCAAGGTACTCGTACAAGACATCATTCATCAAATTACAAAAGGTCGCCGGGGCATTGGTAAGCCCAAATGGCATAACCAAAAACTCGTACGAGCCGTACCTCGTCACACAAGTTATTTTTGGCTCATCCCCTTCCGCAATTCGCACTTGCCAATAGCCTGATCTCAGATCTATTTTGGTGTAGTAGCGCGCCTTTGTCAACTTGTCAAACAGATCAAGTGCATTCGGGATCGGGTACTTGTTCTTGATAGTTGCCTTGTTCAGCGCCCGATAATCTACGCACATCCGCAGCGACCCGTCTTGCTTCTTTTGGAACAGCACTGGCGACCCATACGGAGCCTTCGAGGGCTGCACGAGCCCGGCCGCCAAGAGTTCATCCAGTTGCTTTCTCAATTCCGCCAATTCCACAGGGTTCATGCGGTAAGGGGCCTGTGCTGGAGGCTTTACACCAGGCTCCAACTCAATCTTGTGATCGATAGGCCTCTTGAGTGGTAGTTTTTTGGGCAACTCTGGGGGCATCACGTCTACGAACTCATCAAGTAAATCTTGCACCACCCCTGGCACCTTTTCTGTCTGATCAGGGTTAGTCTCCAACAGCGTGGCCAAGTATGTCTTCTCGCCATGCCGAAGGCCAGCCTTTAATTGCAAGGCCGACAGTAACCCTGTTTTCTTCCCACTTGACTTGCGCTCCTTGTAATTCCCTTGCACAAATGACGGACAAGCATCGTCATGAATAAAAAGTCCGCGTAGATGAGGAATTACCGCAACCTTGGCACGCACTAAGAACTCTGTCCCGAGTATGACATCGAAATCATCAAGAGGGACGGCCATGAACCCGCATGGTCCACGCCAAGGCCCAACTGTCAATTCGACATTGGCCACGCCTTTGACAGGCGTTGCTTCGGAGTTCACTGCCTTCACTTTGCTCGAGTGTTGGGCAAGTTCCAAGCCCAACTTCGCCACCTCTCGCTCGGCAATGAAATTGTGGGTCGCGCCCGTGTCCACCATGGCCAGCGCTTCCCTGCCATTTAACATGGCCTTAATGTAAAGCAAACCTTTTGACTGGGAGGAACTCTCTTGTATCGCGGACAAGAGTTGCATAGGATTGACACGCGATGGTCCGGCCTCATCATCACTTGATTGCTCAGCAACTAAGGCCGAGAGTTTCGTTCGCTTCGGGCAATCTCGCATACGATGGTCGCCATTGCATAGAAAACAGCCCCTGTTCGTCTTGTCCATCACGAGTGGCTGCTTTTCTTTGGACTTAGTGACCGTCACCTCCTTCGTATGCTTCTTAGTGAATTTCTTTCCTTTTCGTCGCTCGGCCTTTTCCTTGTTCTTCCCACGATCACGCTTGGCGCGATCTAAATCAGGCCCTGTGACAGTTTTAAAATCCACCAAGCGATCAGCCGCGGCTGTCGCAGTACTTACGTCCTGGACGCCTTGCCGACGAAGTTCAGCCTGCGCCCATGGTTGTAATCCCGACATGAAGTTGAACAACTTGTCCTCCTCGGACATTTCACGTATGTCCAACATGAGCGAGTGAAACTCGGTCACGTATTCCCTTATCGTCCCTGTGTGCTTCAACCTTCGCAGGGACTCCCTTGCAATCCACGCCGTATTGCCAGGGAGGAATTGATCCTTCAGTTCCTTCTTCAATGCATCCCATGTTTCGATCTCTTCTCGGTTTGCAGCAGCATCTCCCGAGAGTTTAGCCCGCCACCAGAGTTTCGCATCCCCCTCAAGATACGAACTTGCAACCGTCACCTGCTCGGCGTCTGGCACGCGGCCAGTCCGAAAGTAGGTCTCCATGTCCCATAGGAAGTTTTCCAGCAACTTGGCATCTCTTGTGCCAAAGAAACACCTAGGCTCACGGGCCTTGGTCTGGCTCCCTCCTGGAATGTTTGCAACTGCCCGCCTTAGAACACGCAACTTCTCGCGCATCCTCTCAAACTGGGTGCTTGAGGCTTGCGACCCTTCTTCTAAAGCCAGCATTCTGTGGAAGAGGCCCTCCACAGTTTCGCCTGGTGGTGGCGACATAAGATCGTATAACACGGCGAGTTTCCGTTCCGCCTCGGAAACCCGATTTCGCAGCGTAGTGTATTGATTATCCGCCATTGTCAAGGCTATTCAAAGCAAACCCAGCGCTCTGATACCAAATGTCACGCCCCTTTCGATTCCCTTAGAATATTTTCTAAGTGTTCGAGGTTCGTGCGGCCTAACTCGCTCCCGTTCAAGTTAGTCAGCCCTTCGCAATCACTCGAATTCTTTTCCTCACAGAACTCTCGTGTTTTTGTGCTAGCGTGCCTTTCGTGTTTACTTAGTTTGGACGATAAAGCAAACAACAGCAATTACGGGCAAAGCCCAACCTTTTCTTTTATTCCCAAAAAGATTACAAGGACTCGCTTAGAACACACTTAAGCACTATTTCCGGATGCCCAAATACAAAGGCAACATAAGCAATATAAAGGCAACATCAAGCCTTCAGTTGGCTAAGATCAAAACGGGACGGAACTGCCATGGAGGTTTCCTTGAAACTGCCGAACCGCCGGGCAGTTTCTTACTTGCTGACTCAGGGAGGTTTTCGGCCAGGCTGTCTTGGAACTGCTCGCCAAGCCTAGGCTAACCGCCCTGAAAACCGCTCGCTCTGGAAACTGTCGCAACTGCTCGCCGGACCAGGCCGGCCGAGCCATCTTGGCACATTGCCGAGAATGTCGCCCACATGACTAGGCGCTGCGCCAAGCCAGCGCCAATGTCCCGCACATCCTGCCCACGGTGCGCGCGCGTCCGCCCAAGGGTATCGCACATCGCACATGAGTCCCGCACATGCCTGCCTTAGCGCGCGCGAGTCCTGCCTAAGGATTCCGCTCGTCGCGCATGAGTCCCGCACATGTCCGCCCGATTGCCGCGCACGCCGCGCGCGCGTTCTTGCCAACTTTGTGCCGTTGCGCGCAGTGCCTACTCCGCGCGCCGATGTCGAGTGCCTCGCGCGCCCCGCGCACTTCGCGACTCGCCCATCGTGGCCAGGCCAGCGCGCAGTGCCGCGCGCGCTGCCCTGCCTTGCCCGCGTGCATTGTGCCGCGCGGGCCGTGTTCCTCGCAAGGCCTGGCCAAGCCCTGGCCAGGCGGGGCGTCCCACCAAGCAAACGCCCCCATATGCGTGGCATGTGCACCCTTAGCCGAAGGTGATGCACGGCCACGCCATGCCCCAAAGTTAGGGGTCTAACAGTTAGCTACTTCACACACACTGAGATATATACAATAATACACTCACAATGTTTAATGGAGAGAGAGAGAGAGAGAGAGGGCGGGGGAGAGAGCGGGAGGGAGAGAGAGATAGAGAGAGATGGGGAGAGAGGGAGACAGATAGAGAGAGAGAGAGGGGGGGGAAGGGAGGTGGGGCGATTTTATTAAAAGAAAAAAAAAGAAAAAGTAAATAAACCATAAAATTGAAAATAAAATAATTAATAATAAGGTGGAATTAAATAAAGAATGGAGATCGCTTTAATTAATATGGCGTATTAAGTGATATTAACTAAACCCCATCTTTACATAAATCCTACAACCTTCAATAAAATCTTACCCCTAATCCCTTAATATCCCAAACACAACGAACATCACTCCTATTTCTGTGTGTTATTGTGATTTTACCTTCATTTCACGTTACATGCGTCCGAGAAGAAGTAAACGTTCAAAGGGTGTGATATGTGAAATGGAGAAAATAACGTTGACTTGACACTGAGCCCTCCATTTCTTTACTTGTGGAATGTTCTCTCTTCCACACAAAAATATAAATACTAAACATTTTATTTTAAGAACGACATTTCTATGGAACGACGCCACCAGCCCACGACTTTCTTACCGTTCTATAGTCGCTCGGTCAAGGGCCAGCCACTTCCGTCGCTATCACAGCACAGTTAACAATTCATCGTCCATTGACTTGATGGACTTTTCGAAAATTTTCACTTCAAAACCTGAGTATATATTTAAAGACATGACGAGTTAGCTTAATCTGTCAGAAACAATACTTATATAGTAGTCTTTTGTCCCGAAAACAACCTAACTTATAATAATAGACATTCATAGTATATTCCGTAGATAATCAACATGTTTCAGTTTCATATCCCATTATTGTTCGTATGTATGATTTGTATGCCTTCTTTCTATGGAGGGCAAAGCATCGATACCATCACTTCCACTTCGCCGCTCAAAGATCCTAACGCAATAATGTCTCGCAATCAAGTGTTCAAACTAGGGTTTTACTCCCCGGAGAACACGACCAACCGCTATATGAGCATCTTCAATTCCTTTTCGGAGGAGAAAACCGTAGTTTGGATAGCGAATAGAGACAAGCCCATAAAAGACTCGTCGGGCGTCATCGCCATATCGAAAGACGGCAACAACCTCGTACTGTTGAATGGAGATAAAGAGGTCGTATGGTCTACGAACGTCACGAGGAAGAAGAGGATCCCAACGAACGCCGCCACCGCTCAGATTCTCGACTCTGGGAATATCGTCCTCAAAGACAATTCGACTGGCGAACTTCTTTGGGAGAGCTTCTCTCAACCCTCCCACGTTTGGCTCTCGACGATGCCTTTGATCGACGACACAACGACAGGCATGTAGTACAGAGTTTCGCTTTTAATTTTTAATTAAAAATAGTAAACGAATCGTACCTGAATGATCACTCTGCCTAAATGTTTAACCTTGTAAAAAGTGTACCATTTTTTATATTTTCAACACGCCCCTCACGTGCAGACTGATTTTTTAGGGTAATTTGAATTCAGACCCATTTATTTGAAGGACCCTATTTCTGTAAAATTAGAGATAAGGACCTAAACTTAAAAAAGTGTTACTGGTATCAGATGATCGCTTTGTGTTATTCCAGAACAATGAAGTGGTCCTGCAGAAATTGAGTCCTTAATATAGTGCTTTTACAATTTAGTGCTTTTACAATTTTACCCTTAATATTTATTTATTGCAATTTTATTCTTAGTTTAAAATTTTATATTTTAAATAACTTATCAAGAATATAAAAAATTAAATTAATTTGATATATTTGCAGAGGGTGTGTTAAATATACTAGCCTAATCTTAAACGTGTAATTTTTTCAAGTGAGTGATCATGAGGATTTGTACCGAGGATCTCTTTATTCCCTGAGTTATGATGCCATGCTCGATGATCAATAGACCTAAAACCTTAAGCTCGTAGGAAGTGACATCAAATTTTGTTTTTGAATTTTATATATTATATCTCCAACGGTAATAACAAGTCTGAATAGTAGCAAATGCACACAGGTAAGAGGGTGACTATATCGTCGTGGAAAAACGAGACCGACCCTTCAGTAGGTGGATTCAGAGCGGGCCTTGAAGCTACGAAAATCCCGCAATTCATGATTTGGCGCAGCGATGGACGCCCACACTATCGTAGCGGTCCGTGGAACGGCCAGATATTCATCGGTACGAGGCACATGTATAGAAGCTCTTTCTCGAGGGGAATAAGCGTAGCTGAAATCTCGCCGGGAATATTCGAAATTAAGGAAGTCGCGGCGCCAAACTACTTGATGATGCTCGTCCTAAATTCTTCGGGAATTAAGTCAAACATGTTGTGGAACGATCGCAACAACACTTGGGATTCTTTCGCCATCAGCCCGCAGAACGAATGCGATATCTATGGAAAGTGCGGCCCTTTTGGAGTTTGCGACATTCGAGGTTCTCCTAGAATTTGTTCTTGTCTGAGAGGGTTTGCGCCCGTCGACATGCGAGAATGGGAGAATGGGAATTGGACGGGTGGATGTCAGAGAAGGACCGCGTTGAAGTGTACGAATAATAAAAGTAATAAGAGTGGAAAGGAAGAAGAAGACGGGTTTTTAAGGCTAACGAACATGAAGGTGCCTGATTTTGCCGAGCAAATGGCTTCCTCGGACGAGAAAGAATGTAGGGTTAGGTGTTTGCAGAACTGTTCTTGCGTAGCTTACGCCCACGATTCGTATGGGATAGGTTGCATGTTTTGGAAGGAAGCATTGATTGATACTCAACAATTCCCTAACTTTGGCACAGATCTTCATATTCGCCTCGCCGCTTCTGAATTAGGTACGTTTCGAAACCCTTTGCGCATCACGATTCGATAAATTTTGATTCAATACTAACAAAAAAATAATAATTTTTTGTGTTAAGATGACGAGAAAGATAGAACAGTGTCTATTGCGGTTCCGGCTGTGATACCTTTATCGATACTGCTCTTGATCTTCATTGCAAGGTGTTGGGCGATGAAAAAGAAAGAGGGTATGTATAGCTACTTCGGATGCACACAACATCATATCGATAGTGTACTTAATTATTAATGTTCGATTATTTCTCGAATATAAAGGAGGCAAGACAAAGGAAAGGAGTGATAGTAAGCCAAATGTAGCATTTGCATGGGATTCAACTGCTATTTTCCTACGAGATCAATCGAAAGGATCCATCTTCGACATTCAACAATTGCCATTGTTTTCTTTTGAGACCCTTGTAGCTGCGACGAATCGATTCAGTGACGATAACTTGATAGGAAAAGGTGGCTTCGGTCATGTTTATAAGGTACTTATAACATGCTTCCTCAATCCATGAAAGCTGTCTTAGCCATGGATCATATCTACGTTCTTCTAATCAGAGGATTTTTAAGTGGAATTTACGATTAATTCATGATAGGGAAAGCTGGGAAATGGGAAAGATATAGCAGTGAAGAGACTATCAGAAGCATCAAGCCAAGGAGTAGAGGAATTCTTGAACGAAGTTCTTGTGATTTCTAAGCTACAACATAGGAATCTCGTAAGACTAATTGGATGCTGCGTGGAGAAAGAAGAGAAGCTATTGATATATGAATATATGGCTAATAAGAGCTTGGACACTTGCCTTTTCGGTATGTCCAAATCGAAGCATTTTTCCAAGAAATTTCAGTTTCGATCGTCGTTGCAGTTGTATATTTTCTCTCTTTGCAGATCATTCCCACCCATGTCGAAATTTTCTCGACTGGGGAAATCGCCTGAATATCATCAAGGGCATAGCTAGGGGACTCTTATACCTTCATAAAGACTCTCGGTTACGAATAATCCATCGAGATTTGAAAGCGAGCAACGTATTGCTCGATCAAGAATGGTGTCCCAAAATCTCAGATTTCGGAATGGCGAGAATATTCGCAAACAACCAAGATCAAGACAATACTAGGAGAGTCGTCGGAACTTAGTGAGTGCCTCAAAGAACAAACAATATATAATAATCGTAGATAGTTGATTATTAAATATATAGCATTATATTTTTTCAGCGGATACATGGCGCCGGAATACGCCGCCGAAGGTGTATTTTCTGAGAAGTCCGATGTTTACAGCTTCGGAGTGTTAATTCTTGAGACAATATGTGGAAGAAGGAACACATACTATAATAACCAAGAATCGTCGTTGGGTCTTCTCGGACGGGTTAGAGCTAACCTTTTTTTTGGCTAATTCGTCAATTATAATTAACAATTTTACCATTTTCAGGCATGGAAATACTTGAAGGAAGAAGATAATTATATTGACGCTTTTCCAGATGAAGACGTACTAAATTCGAATTCCCGGGAAGAAATCAAAAGGTGCGTTCATATCGCACTGCTGTGTGTCCAAGAATTTCCGGAAAACAGGCCTACGGTTCAAACCCTTCTTTCGATGCTCGACGGAGAAATCATCGACCTACCAATTGCAGAAAAACCGTTATTCGCAGAGAAATGGAATTCAAGCGAATCAACGGCGCAAATCGAACAGACCATCAATGAAATCACCATCACGGAGCTCCACGGGCGATGAACGAAAGAGATAGCTATGGCCGAAAAATATGTGTATCTTTTTTAATAGCATAAAATTGATGACAAACAATAAAGTAAAATAAAATGAAACAAAATTGACGTTGATATTGTTACCCAATTCCTTCGGCTGGGCTAAGAAGCCAAAGTGTTCATTCGTTTGCATGTTTTCTTCCGTGTAAATCTCTTGCATGCATTCTACGTTAAAATCACATCATGCATGAAGCTTGTCACACATGATTCAATGAATGATATCATAGGTTGTAAATGAGCCCATATTGTGTTTGTTTGCTCGAATTCTAACTCGTACGAGCTTTTTTAGTTTGAGTTTGAACTTAAACAAAAGAGACATTTGAATAAATTAAACAAATATAAAAAAAAAAGGTCGAATCAAATAGAGATAAATAAATAAAGAGCTTCTTTATATAAAATTATGGCGAATATGCATTATCGGATAATTTTTCAAATAATTTTCATCGCAGTAAATCGTTTAATATAAATTTTGAAAACAACTAAAGAGTATCTCGAATATTTTCGCCTTTGCAAAATCATCGTCGACTTATTGCCCTATTTTTTCCACACAATTAACGGCAAATAACAATTAATACAATCTTATGTGAATTAATTATTCTCTTAGCTGCGAAGTAATTTTTCAAAAATTGTAGGAAAAAACAAAGGAAATTTTTTTTACTAATACTTCTTTCCCATGTATTTAATTTGTTCATATTGATACCCTTTATATATTCATGAAAGTCCAATTTGCTTCACTCCCACAACAACAATGGGTCGGAAAAAACTCGCAATGAAGCGAATCGAAAACCCTACGACCCGACAAATGACGTACGCCAAACGCAAAGACGGCATCTTGAAAAAGGCGAAAGAGCTTTCGATTTTATGCGATACAGATGTCGCCCTATTAATGTTGCCCCGCAACGCTCCACACACTTGCTTTGCTAGCCACGGAAGGTCTTTTTCGGCTTATAAATATTTTGTCGAACCTCAAACCATTGCATTGAAATATATTTTGTATAATCATCCACGCTAAATATGTAATTTTTTTCATGTTCTTTCTCACGTTAATTCATTGCTTGGTTCTAATTATTATTTATTTTTACAGGAAGATTGAGGACATCTTCCTGAGCTTTGTTGATCGCCCGGATGAACTCCGAGGAGGGTATGTAAAGATCTTATTTTTCGACGATTTTTCTTTTATATATTATGTAGTTTTCACGATTTATTCTAACAATGATCTTTGATTTCTCTTGCAGCCCTCTTAACAACGAAGCTGTAAGTAACGATATTTGATAGAAGCACTTGTTTTAATTAGTTATCTTAATACTATTTTGAATACATACACAATTACAGGTCCTGTCTCGAAAGCTGAAGGAGCTGAAATATGAGGAAGAAATGCTGAAGAAGATGGAAATGTAACAACCTTTTCTCCCTCCGTATATTAATTTCCCTTTTTCTAAATATTGCTTAATCATCTACTAATCTCGTTCTTATCATTAGTTATCTATATAGTGAAACATTTTAGTCTAATACCGCTTTCTTTTTTTTGGGGTTTTGCTTCATGAATGCTCTAATCGATCGCCGAGTTCAGCATCGAGGTAATAATTAAGGAAAACCAAGATAGGTTTTTTATACCCACGTACACACACATACATACCTCTCTTACACGTACAAAATTTCAGGATCGATCTTGGTTGAAGAAAAGCTTGATAAGCTGATCAAGCGCCAGCTTGAATGCCAGGAGAAAATGAGGCTAGCTCTAATTCTAAATAATCTTCTTACATCATAGTTTCTTAGAACTATTAAGTAATTTAATTACAAACTGTTTAAACTTTAAATGTTAAATTAAAGAAAAAGGTTTGCGACAGGTTCTATGAAGCTAAGGCGGAGGACATTAATTCAATTGCCGAAGCTGAAACCCACGAAGTGTTCCTTACCAACGCCTTGGAGCGCATACTATCTGCCAAGGTAAGGCATTAGCGGATAATTATTATAAACTATTATATATTTATTCTTAATGATATGTGGCGAACTTATTTTATACCCATATAGTTTATTCAAAGAAATATTTTAATATTCATATTATATATCTTACTATTAGGCCAACCTGTTGGGTAATCAACTCGGTCCTCGTAGGGTTGAAGATGTTGTTGAGGTAAAATTAATAAGCCACCTTTTAGAATCTCAAGTGCTACATATTCAACAGTTATATGCTTATATTACACAAATGTGACAAAGAAAATTGAAACTAATATATTCTTTAGCATCCCTTGCAAGCAACGGTGGACGCTGAGGATGCAGCTTCAGTTACTGATCATTCTGCTGCTGATGTTCAGAACGGGTAAATTCTTACTATTATTATTACTATTTAGTCTAAATATTAAATTTAATTATCTTGAAATTAAATTTGGCGGCTTTTATCAGGAACAATCAGCCGTTAGGGCCTGAGGATATTGTCGGAATGAGCTCAAACCCTAATATGGGGCCTCATCTCAGTCTTAGCTTCTTAAATGGAAACACAAAATGGGGACTTTAAGGATGCGACGTGTTTGCACATCATCATCAACTATAAGAAAAACAATATCTTATAAACTAATAATATCATAATATAAATAGGCGGACATGAGCCTTTTATCGAGAACTTATTAAGCTTGTTTATCTCTCCTACAAGTGTATCGTTATGCTTGACTATATATCTCGGATTTTCAGAACTTTGAACTCATATTGATCTTTATTATGTTTTATATGGATGTTTTTATGTTAAATTCTTCTTCTCTATTGTGCATGTTTTGCTTATGAATTTATGGATTTTAATATGATTGTCCTTCTATACATTACATGTTCATTTTTTCCAACAGGTGCCATGGAAGACGACTGCTTATCTTTACGACATATATATATAGAGAGAGATTTACTATGGTGTCCACCTACCGTGAGCAACCACCATGAACACCATAAGCAAATCTCTCATTTTTTTTGCTATGTTGCCCGGCGTTGGAAATCGAAAAGAAGCAAAAAATTGAGATATTTGCTTATGTGTTAGGAATATTTTATTGTGTTCAATTAAATCAGGTTATCTTAATCTTGTAGTTTTATTCTGCCCTAGGACTTAATTGTAAATATACCTAACTTGTGGGTATATTAGTTAACTTGGGCCCAATAGCCCATTAGGGCTTATGTATAAATACCCTAAACGATACATCGTTTAGGGTTGCTGATTCATTAATAGAGTTGACATATTATTGCTGAAGAACTTGCGCTCAAACTCTACAACACGTCTAGTGGTATTACGATTCTTCACATCGGTAATTCATCGTCTAAGGTAATACCATATATTATGAATCATGTCATGGTTGGATAAAATCGGCCTAACAAGTGGTATCAGAGCCGAATTCGTGGATCAAACTCATTGAAGTTTCGTTGATATCGTTTGCTCATTCTATCCCTTCCCATCAATCTCTTCTCATTAAATTTCCCAGATTTTTTCTCGGCTTATGAAGATTGCATAGACGTTCTTTTGTTTTCCCTTAATTCTTGATCGAATTTTTCCCTTTTCCAGCCGAAGAACAGATTGCGACGAGAACAGGACTCATATTGAGATCTCGAGATCGTTTTTTGCTCATCTCGACTTTTATCTTTACATTTCACTAGGATATAAGCTACTCGACATTTATCCCTGACATTTTATTCCTTTAAACTTCTCGACATTTGAAGTTCTCGACATTTTATTTTTCACCTATCTCGACATTCTATCCAGCTCGACATTCATTTCGACATTTATATCGACTTTCTGCTAAGGAATCAGGGCCTCGACATTTTACTCCAAATTTAACCCGACATTGATTTCGACATCTATCTCGACAATCATCTCGACATTTTACTCGAAGTTTAATAAGGATCTCGACATAGATCTCGACATCTTACTCAGACAGAAGGATCTCGATATTAATCTCGACATTAATATCGACATTTAGCTCGACATTTTATTTCCTTATCTCGATAGAATTCGATAAAGATCTCGACATGAATCGCGACATTGCCTATCCTCGAATTCAAATCTCGACATTATCTAAACTTCGAAATTGATTCGATTCTCGACCTTGTCTACTTCGACGTTGAAGTTCTAACATCAATTCTTTTCGTTCCAATTATCATTTAGACTACTATTATTTTACATCAACTTTAAAAAAAAAAAAATTCTTGATTAATTAGAGAAATATTTTCGTTCTACTATTATAATTTCTATATTTGATTTCACTAAAATTTCTAATCAAATTCTGTTCTTATTTTATTTCGAATATTATCTCTAAACCCTATCTGATTTTTTTTTGAGTTAGAAATCTAAGATTTAGCTGATCAACACGATTAAGATCCATATCCAACCAAAATAATTCTAGAACTGAACTTTCAATATCCACTTTCAATATGTCATATATGCCGTATCATTGGGAACAGAAAGTGAACAAACAAGCTAAAGAAATTGAGGAGTTAGACGCTCGCTTAGAGAATAATCATAAATGTCTCCTTGTCAGCTTAAGTGAAAGAGCAACTCTCAAATGCAAGCTTGAGGCAATGCAAATGAGAGTCGATGATCGTGACAAAGAAATAGAAAGACTGAAAGCGAAAATTACTGAGTTAACTACTAGTTTAAAAAGGAGCGAAGACGAGAGACTCGCTAAGACTTGTCAATATAATTTCGAGTATAAGGAGCGTAGCGAGTTATACTCTAAAATTAAGAGTTTAGAGGACATTCTAACAAAAAGAGGGCAAGCGGATCAAAATTCCTCTAAGAACCAAGCGTCAAACGGGGAAAGTAATTTACATTCTAACAAACCTGCTTCTTGTTGGAAATTCCAGAGGTTGCTAATAAAATTTCCAAATTAAACGCAACTTTGGAATCAGAAAGAGTAGGTTTTCAAGCAGAAAAACAAAAACAGTCGGGTGTCGTACTCATGGCAGAACATGAACCATGGCTCAAGGATACCTCTGAGAGTGAGGAAGAAAATCTGGCACTCATGGCAAACGTCGAAGCTGACTCTGAAGATGAGGCGCACAACACTGCAGCCACCCACAACTGACTCATCTTCAGAAACTGAGGTACACGATTCTTACTATGATCTACATTTAGAGATTTCAATTCTTCAAGATAGACTAACATCTATGTCTAGTGAAAACCAATCATTAAGAAAACTAGAAACTAGGTTAGCGAACAATGAAAAGGTCTTGCGAGCCGAACTAGTAGAAAAGGCTAAATTAAACTCGTTTCTAGAACAAGCTCAGGATACATCCCTCAGACATGAGACTAGGATAAGATATCTAGAAGAAAAACTTTCTGAAAGGAAAATGATTTCAAGAAGAGTGAGGAAGAATTCCATATCCGAAAAATATGAATTCTTATCCAAGGAACGAAGTCGTCTATATTCCAAAATAAAGAAACTTGAGGATCTCCTAACAAAAAGAGGACAAACAGATAGAACGATTTTTTTAAACAAACCTAGAGAAATAGAATTTTATGATCCCCGTGAATGATTAGGCTTTGTTCCAGGTTCCGTACAAACAGTCAAGAAACCCCTCCCTCTTTATGATATTAGCTTCCTAGGCTTAAATATACCCAGTCTACTCCCTTTCACTAGTTCATCTACACTTGACATCCTAGAAAAGAAAAAGAGAAATAGAGAGGACAGGGTAGAAATCCCATTTGACTACGAAGAACTGAATAAACGTGACAGAACCACAGACACATCCTTGTCTGACGACTACTTACCTCTATATACACCCTCTTCAGAAGACGTAAGTGGCCAAAATTCAAATCCCTCTATTACATATATCCCAGCATCTCTCAAGGAAATCTGTGATTTGCGCTCGACTCTTGAGTCCGAAAAGATTGCCTTCCAAATGGAAAAAGACGTACTTCTGACAGTCATATCGACACTTGAAGACCATATCAACAATCCCATAGGTTTCTGCTCACAACCGCCTCCAGCCGAGTCGAAACTAGAGGCATCACTTTGCAAGACAACAAAAGGGAAGGAGAAATCCACAAGAGACGATTTGTTATTTGAAAAATATGCATCCCCTTCAAATCATTACTATTCCTACGATGATTCACTTGCCCTAAATTCTCGTTTTAGATTAGCAAATGCCAGCACAATCAAGAATGATGCACGCTTCTTTGCTAAGTCAGTCTCGCAAACTCAACCAGACAAGACACAAACAAAAGGAACGACTGACTTTCTAGCTGAAATCTCGCGTCTCCAGAACATCAATAAATTACAAGCAAAGGAACACCAAAATCAAATTGAAATCTTCAAGTTCAAAAAAAGAGAAACTACTAAATGAAGTTTTCCTCCTAAGAAATCTCAACGATCATTCATCTGAAGGTGGTTCCTCTTCGCCTTATGATTTAACTCCTAACAATGTGTCAAATTTAGCTACAGAAGAAACTAACCAAGAAAACGAAGACGATGGACTGGGTCAGGAAATCAAAATCTAAACCCTCTCCTACCAAGGCTTTCTACTCTACAAACTATGATTCTGATGAACATAACTTCATTTCATCGAAGACTATTAAGTATTGTGATGTTCCCGTTTTACTAAATCTAATATATAAGATGCATCATTCTTCTACTCGACAGCCATCATCTCATTCAAGCCACGTCTCGAATATTCCCGTATTCAATCGGTTGATGAATAAAAACTCAAGAGGGTATAATCTTAATGTTAAACAAATTTGGGTACCCAAGCAAAAACATCATTCCACATCCCCTCAACACTCAAAACAAGGATTGAAGCTATGGATTCCTAAAATAGAGTTGACATATTATTGCTGAAGAACTTGCGCGTCTCTCGTCGTCAAACTCTACAACACGTCTAGTGGTATTACGATTCTTCACATCGGTATTTCATCGTCTAAGGTAATACCATATATTATGAATCATGTCATGGTTGGATAAAATCGGCCTAACAGTGCTCACGGTGGTTGCTCACGGTAGGTGGGCACCATAGCAAATCTCTAGATATATATATTCTATCTTCTGCTTTGTTTTACAGTAAGAATCAAGGAATGTGGAACCAAATCAAGAGATTAGCGTTTTGGCCTTGCAGCTCACGCCAACAGAGAAAACAACAATAGAATAGATTTATGTTTGATGTGGTGTAGAAATTAGATTGGCTAAAAAGTAATTAAAGATAAATGTGGGGTTAAGAGGGGTCAGAGAAAATACTTAGTGAAATACGAGACTTTCAGGAAAATAAGAAAATAACAACAAAGACTCGAAGAAGGGACCTCCCAAATGCCCATCTACTTCGTGAGCAAGGTATAGATGCCGAGACTAGATACTCTGAGATCGAAAAGGCCGCACTTGCTGTGATGGTATCTGCCAAGAAGCTCTGACCGTTTTCCTGTTACACAAAGGGTACGTGCGGACCAACTTTCCCCTAAAGCAAACATTGAGCCGATCGGACCTATCAGGAAGGATGGTGAAATGGACCATTGAACTTGGGAAGTACGTCGTGGAATTCGGGCGACGGACATCCATCAAAGCCCAGACCCTCTCCGACATTGTACTTGAAACCACCAAAGGACCACTGAAGCAGATGGAAGGTGTATGTAGATGGACCTGGATTCCTTGTCATTAATCCAGAGGGTGAGGAGCTCCGTTTCGCCATTACTTTTCAATTCCAGACCTCGACTAATGAGTCTGAATACGAAGCCCTGATTCACGGCCTGAAAATTGTGAAATAAATGGGAGCAAGGGATGCCACCTTATTCTCAGATTCGCAGATGGTGGTACAACAAGTGAAGGGAACTACGAGATGAAGGACGAGAAGATGATGGGGTATGGGAAGAAGGTAGAGGAACTAACAATGAGTTTTGGTTGTTGTTAAATCGTGCAGGTCCCCAGGGACGAGAACCACAAAGCCGGTTACTTGGCTATAATGGCAAGCTCGGGTTCAACCATTAGAGAGAATGGTATTACCTATCTCACAATCCAAAAGAAGGAACCAGGAGAGCTTGTGGGAGACATAAAAGGAAGAGACGACTATGGCCCCCATCATGGCAGTCCTGAAGGATATGGAACTAGAAGATAAGAAAGGATACCGGTAGATTCTACCTAATCGACGGCCCACCCTCATTAGAGACACAACGGAACTGGTGAAGAAGTGTGTCAATTGCCAAAAATACGGACCTCGCATCCACGTCTCGGCAGAGGTCTTGGGGTGCATTCTCCATGTCCCTTTGATAAGTGGGGGATCGATATTGTGGGTCTGTTTCCCGCGGAAAAGCACAAAAGAAGTTCATCATTTTTGCCGTGGACTACTTTAGCAAGTGGGTCGAAGCCAATGCAGTAGCCAGGATAGACGAAAAGAATGTGATTGAGTTCCCATGGAAAAATATATGCTGCCGTTATGGTGCTCCCAGGATCCTTATCTCAGATAATGGGACTCAGTTCTACGGACCAAGACGAAAGGAGTCTGCGAAGGAATGAAGATCACCCAAAGATTCGTGGCAGTAGGACATCCGCATGCGAACGGGCAGGCTGAAGTCACTAACCGGATGATCCTCAAGGAATTAAGACCCGGCTAGAGCAAGATGGAAACAAATGGGTGGAGACGTATGTGGTCCTCTGGGTCTACAAAACTAACCCTCGCGAGGCCACCGGGAAAACCCCTTTCGAGCTAGTCTATGGATCTGCCGCTGTTGTTCCTGCGGAGATCAGCATCAAAACACATCGCATGCTGACATATGATGAGCATCAGAACTCACGACTAAGAAGGGAAAATCTGGACTTGATTGACGAGGTATGTGACGAAGCCCAAGTGAGGATGGAAGGTTATAAGAGTCGTTTGAAAGCAATATACGACCAAAGGGTCCGGCTAGGGTATTCCAAAGGGGGACCTGGTACATAGAAGGGCGAACGTCCTGCGTCCCTTAAAAAAGATGGAAGCGCATTGGAAAGGAACTTATCGTGCCACGCGAGTGTTAGGGGTGGAGCTTATGAGTTGGAGGATGCCGAAGGGAGAGCAGTGGCGGAGCCAGAGTACGAAATTAGTGGGGTCCATTTTAATTGGACCCCATATCCAAAAATTTTATAAAATCTCAATGGGGTCCAGTTAGTATAAATTTGTTCAATTTTAGTCATAAAATTAAAAAATTTCAATTTTTTCTACCTAAATTATTAATAATATTTTTTTCCCAGTGGGGTCCATGGACCCCACTGGCTCTATGCTGGCTCCGCCTATGAGGGAGAGCCTTGCCTCGTCCCTAGAATATCTCAAACTTGAAAATGTTTTATGTGTAATGTTGCCATGTAAAACGGAGGGGACGTACTCCTTTTCCTTAATTCAGGATTTTACCTCAAGGGAGGTTGTTTTTCTGGATAAGGTTTTAATGAGGTGTACCTCCTTGTCGGAATATAAGTATTTTATTATATATAATAACGGTGCACTGAATAATGTAAATGATGACAATGGTCGACGGGCCCCGCGGTGTATAGGACGCCAAAGATAATATATCTGCGGTGTGATTTGATGCCAAAGATCGACGGACATGCGGTGTACAAGACGTCAAAGATATGTATCTGCAATGTGAAGGATGCCCATTAGGGTGTACAAGATACCATCGCTGACGGGCTGCGGCGTACAGAACATCAAAGGCTCTCAATAAGCCTGCGACGTGAATGGTACCGAGGATCCCCATAATTTTCAAAAGACCTGAGGACATGGACGGCAATCCTTGTAACCAAAGGCGTGCTTAATTCGTACCTGGCTTACGAATTATTAAGCGGGCTGCATTGTAACCGTGTCTAAATATTACTTGGCTTACGAATTATTAAGCGTGCAGGCGCTATAACCGTTAATTACGAATCTAAGCGAACTGGCTCTATAACCAAGTCCCTACGGAAACATGAAAAGTCCCATGGACGACAGATATAACAACAGCAAATTATAACGAAGGGGACATATGTATTACAAGGAAAATGGTACCAAGGAAACACGCAGACATAGGGGAGTTAAGCTCCCGTAGAAAACGATTACAGGTCCTAAGTTGTTCAGAAATAAAGAAAGACAGAAATGGGTTCATTACAACACCACGGATGACGAAAGAAGAAAATCAAGCAGCGGGAGTTGCTGAAGAAGGGGCGGCATCAGGGAGGTCAGAAATGTCAGCATGGGCAAAGATCTCCATATGTTTCTCCGCTGCCGGAGTGTTGGAACCTATTTTTTCCAACCTTTTTGAGTGATTAACTTATACTGCATAGTCCCTGTAAATGAAATGTTAGCATGTCTCCTGAAGTGATGCTATAGGCCACTATGAAGTTCTTTCATCCTTGTCCTGAAATTGTGCGTATTCTTGGGTAGAAATTGGTCTTAAATTCTCTTTTACTTTCATCAACTAAAAAAAGCCGACACACTTCATTTGTCTTTGGAGGCATAGGCGGCAGAATGTTGCATCTGCCAAGCGCTAAGGAAATAAACAGGAAATGAATAAAAGCCATTGCAAAAAATCACAGACTCAATCAAGGGGCATAAGAACTTACAATGAATTCTTGGAAGTTCCCTTTTTTTATTTTTTGTGGATTTGATTTGTGCGCATTGATCTTGTTAGTGTTTATACCCCTTGATTGAGTCTATGATTTTGCAATGGCTTTTATTTTTTTCCTGTTTATTTCCTTGGCGCTTGACAGTTATGCCGTCTATGCCTACCGAAGACAAATGAAGTGTGTCGGCTTTTGTTAGTTGATAAAAGTAACAGAGAATTTAAGACCAATTTCCACCCAAGATTACGTACAATTTCAAGACAAGGGTGGAAGAACTTCATAGTGGCCAATAGCATCACTTTAGGAGACATGCTAACATTTCATTTACAGGGACTATGTAGTATAACAATGTTAATCACTCGAAAAGATTGAAAAAGTTACCATCAAAAGAGAAAGGAGTGGAGATGGGAGAGAAGACGAAGTGATGAAGGGCACCCGGATGATTAACCAGATGTAGAGGGTTCAGAAGCCCCTTATCATTCGAAAGCTCGTTCAAAAAGGTTAACGCCTTCCTATTTCAGAAAGAGCATCTTCCTGGATTTCATGGAGGAGCTTTCTCCACCCAACGCGAAAGGAAGTCCCAGTTTTCATCAGGAGATTCAACAAAAAATAATAGTCTTGCCGGTCTTTTTCGGCTCCGTGATTCTTCACGAAGCAGTGTCTGTCACCACCCCGGGAAGAAGGAACAGTGGCCAGATTGAAGAAGGGGCCATAAGGTTTCACTAAGAATTGAGACAGAACCAAATCAGCGGTAGGTTAGCCACCCGCTTCCCTCACAGCTACAAAAAAGACGAAAAGCAAGCGAAGAGCAGTGGGTTGAAACTGGTTGAGGGAACTCCAAAAGCCTGAGATACTGAAGACATGAAGGGGGAAACGGGAAAGCAAATCCCGGCACGGATCTGGGCCTCCCAGAAGACAAGAAGCTGTCTTGGAGGCTGGTCAACCTTTGCGATGGACCAGGAAGCGGCACCAAAAAATTTCCAAAGAAAAACTACCTAGAAGGGAGCCTAAACCTGCATGAGAACACAAGGAAGCCCCAAACTTACTTGGTGCGACTGAAGATGGGGCAGGCAACGTCTATTCCGCCCTAACCCTAGAAGGTGGAGAAATAAGGGGATCGGAGAGGATGACCAGTTCCTCAGACCTCGCAGGTGAGCCGGTCGGTACAGAGCCACCTGAAACACCAGCAGGAGCGGTAGGGGCAAACGGGGCAACACGCGAGCGTATCCCGAGAGGATGACCGGTCATTTTGATAGCTGATTGCTTCGTACGTTTAAAAAGTGGGTTTTGGAGGCCGAAGAGTGGCGGTAAGAACGATTGGCTGAGTCGGAGGATGAAGATGCATGGCGAAGAAAGAAATTGCTACGAGAGGGAAGTAAAAGAGAGAAATGAAAATACCTGATAAAGATCGCTAAGTTATTCTTTTGAATTCGCAGGGAATACGAAGAGACACCCACTAACCCTTCACTGATGTGATAAATAAGAACGGCTTCGAAGAAGATAAGTACAGATGGACTGTTGCTACTTCAAAGTGGCGCGATCCCCCATGAACAGTAATAAACAACGAAGCTCCCGTGACGGGAGGTAAGCCTACCTCTATCTTGCTTTTTATTCTAATTCACTTTGTCCCAAACACAAATTAGAGTAGGAGAGTGGTTGATGTGGTGTAAAAATTAGGTAGGCTAAAAAACGTAATTAAAGATAATTGGGGTTAAGAGGAGTCGGAGAAAATACTTAGTGAAATACGAGACTTTGGAAATAAGGAAATAACAACACAAACGAGGGGCTATGAGGATCTCTGAAGACAGCTGGCAAAGCTTCCTTGATACGCTATTGATGAAAAGACATCATAAAGGAGAAAGTGCTTTACAAGACACGTGTCTGTTCGTGATAAGGCAGCGCCACTATTGCTGTTGACAAGACTATACAACTCTGCAAAGAGGTGTTCTGATAGGCGGCCTACACTTTACCTCGTACTAGGATGTCACATCGCCTGGTGTTTCGGGACATAACATTGGACAGCAGCAGGGAGCTCCTATAAAAGTCACACTTGGTTATTTTAGTTGGCATTCATCATTAAAGACACGAAAAGTATACCAGAACTCTCTCTTTTATTGTCTTGAGCATTTTCATTTAATGCTTAGTATATTCGAATGAGAATAAGCTGTTTGAGTGTGTAATATGTTGAAACATAGTAAAAGAGAGTTTTGGAGCGCCCGTGGACGTAGAATCCGCAAGATTCGAACCACGTATATCCCGTGTCTTTTTATTATGTCACAAATACATCCCGCACAAACCAGCACCCTACGTGTACGTCAAACTTTGTGATAATCTATTCTACCGCTATATAAATTCCCCGAACCATACAAAATTATTTGATTGGGATATCCCCACATCAATGTGTTGCGGTCACTCAGATAGTTAGTATCTTTTTCTAGGAATTGTACGCTTTGTATTCATGCAATAACGTTAATTGCTTTGTGCACCGACCTATTATTTATATTGATGCATATTATAAGTGAGTTTCAAATATTTTTTTGAAAGAAGAAAACAAATACCGCATTCCTTCTTTAGGCCCAATTCCAAGAAAGCCCACAAATACCGTCGTTTTGATATTCCAGCTGAAACCCTAAATAAATAGGATTGGACTGTAGTCAGACCAAAAGCTGAAAATTGATATCAGAATTCGAATCGAACTCGAAGAAGTATCATCAATGGCGCCCAAATCTCGAAGCCGCCCAAAGAAAGAACCAACGCCACCGCCGCCACCAGAGTCCTCCTCTTCCGATTCTTCTGAAGAATCTGAGCAGGAAACAAATCCGCAAGACCTCCCAGACCACGCCGACAACGGCGAAGAAGACAGTGCGTCGGAATCCGAAGCGGAATCTGAAGAGGTGAAGCCCATCACCGATCTGTCGAAGAAACGATCCGTGGAATCGACCGCAGGAAGCCACGGAAACCCCAAAAGAGCGAAGACTGACGCGAAGAAACCGTCTGGCACGCCGATTGAAAGAGTCTGGAGCGAATCGGACGAAATTGCCCTGCTCAATGGGATGGTTGAGTTGAAGAATCTGAAAGGATCGATTCCGAAAAACGTAGGTGAAGTAGTGGATTTTGTGAAGGAGAATCTTGGCGCGGAGTTTACCGCGGCGAGGATTAAGGATAAGATTAGGAGGATGAAGTCTAGGTTTTCGAACGCTTTGAAGAAGCGTACGGACGGGAAGGACCCAATTTTCTCCGACCCTCATGAGCTCATAGCGTATGAGATATCGAAGAATATATGGGGCGATGAACTGGGAAACTCTGAAGCCAATGGATCGAAGGACAGTGAGGAAGAGAGTAATGCAGCTAAGGAAGCAGAAGCCAAAGTAGTTGACTTTTGGAGCAAATATCCTTATCTGAATGGTTCTTTAGAGGGTGTAAACAGGGGCAGATTGATTAGAGAGACGTTGGAGCTGATTGGAGATGCAAAGGCGAAAGAATTGAATGAGAAGTGGAAGGAACTGCTTACCGAGGAGGTTGAGATTTATTCCAAGAAGCTTGGATTGATGCTCGAACAGTGTAGGCTGCTCTTGGCCTGATGATCGAATGAGGTAAACTTGCTTTTCGTATATGATAGAAGTGTTTATTGCTGGTGTTATGATGCATTTCTGGGTATCTTTTTGTTGCTGGGAAGAACTAATCATTGTGTGATGTTATCTACCTTTAAAGCTGCTTTTGCGGAAATGAAATTACACATTTGCATTGCATGTTGTTAGCTTTGGAAGAGAAGATTGACTGGTCAAAACAGTACATGCCTTCGTATTAATAAGTTCGCATGAGAGTTCGAATCTTTTTTTCATTACAAAGTTAGGTAGAACAAAGATTTCCAACATGCATTGCATGAACTTCATGTTCGAGAGATAAAAGAACGACACATGCAAATGCTACGAACTAGCACTTGAAAAAGCATGATTCTTTATTATATACATAGCAGCAAATTGACAATCAAATCAAAACCACTTCATTGCTAGAAAAGCAAATCAAGAACTTAAAAATAATAGTTATGAAGATCATCATAGTAGTGAGAGGATGTAACCATGAATTCTCAATGGAGGTGAGCAATCAAGAACCAATCCTACAAATCAAATCAAGCATAGAAAGATTCCTAGGATTCCCAATCGATTCGCAAACCCTAACCGTCGACGACGAATGGGAACTGATCGACGGCCTCGATCTGTCCGATTATCCATTCATCTCCGACGGTAAGAAGATAAACCCTAACCGTCGAACAAACCCTAATTCCCAATTTCACGCCTCATCGTCACACGATGAAACTAACCATCAAATTCTCGTCGAGAAACCTCGAAATAGAAGCCGACGAAACAGACACGGTCAGAAGCCTAAAGGAGAAAATCCACATAATGGACGGCACGCCCATAAAAAGAATGTCTCTATTCTTCGACGGAGTAGAGGTAGAGGACGACTTTCGAGGCTTGAGAGAATATGGGATTCAAGAAAACTCGGAGATAATCATGTTCTTGAAAACCATGAGTAGGGTTTCTGTCGACCCTCCGACGAGGAAGGTTAGTTTGGTAATTTCAGACTTCGTCGAGCCTTCTTGACTCTGCCAAGATTCCCATAGAGGTCAACGATACGAACACAGTCGATGAGGTGAGGAAGATGCTCATAGAGAGGAGATCGATTCCTATGGACGAATACATATTCATTCATAGGCAAAGGATTATGAGGGACGATTGCAGCGTTCGCTGGCACGGCGTGGAGAATGGAGATTACGTATATGTGTTCAAGGGGAGCGTTAGTCGGGGCGGTGGATGCTAAAATTATTGCGCGAATAGAATGGGATTTAAATGAATTATTTTTTAACAATGATTCATAATGGAACATAGCATCAGTGTTCTTGATTTTGTATTACTCCTGTTGGGGAAGTGATGAAAAAGAACTACTTTTTCTTCCAAGGTTTGAGTACTGAAAGAACGATGATGATTGCAATGAAGAGCAGAGATGTGATGCCAATCATCATGCATTTTCTCGAATTCTTTTGCAGGCTTTTTGCTGTTTGTAGAGCATCTGTTCCCATATGTACGTGATCAACTGTGTTTTTCACCTGCAAAATTCACAATTCAAACATAAGAACAATAAATAAGACACATCTCCTTTTTCATAATTTTCGCGAAATTGTTATTACAAAAGATGATGACTAAGGGGGCATATACCTGGCTTTCGATGTTGTCCAAGATATCTCCTTGAGCTTCAACTAGAACAGCCATGTCTAGATATATCTGGCCAAGAACAAGTATTATTTATTCACATATATATATACATTACATTTAGTTTTTTTTCGCGCGACATTTAAAGAGTTTACCTGATGCAAGTCAAGAAGCTTTCTCTCGATTTCTCTTACAGCATCGTGCCTCTCTTGTATCTCTTCCAACATACTCATTAACTGCGAGCCAATGCATTTCGAATCATTCCTAGAAATGATGATTACATATCATTTTCAAGAGGATCAACTAACATGTCCATGGCCGTCTTCTTGAATCGCCTTTTGGAATATTGTTCGCTGTTTCGGTTTCAATCAGCTTGTTGATGGTCTGTATAATCACACACTTCTTCAGAATCGACATCGAATAATCTTGACAAGAACGAAATAGTTAGAAGGCGAGAAATGCTCCTCACCTTTTCGTCTGGTCTTGTCCCCGTGACTGCGATTAATGAATTTTGTTTTATCATCAGAAACGAACGCTAAGCAGTCGAAAAATTTATTGAGGGGTTTGTTTTTTTTTTCCTATTAAATCACCTGTTATTACCCGCCTCTCAACCACCTCACGGTACTCGTCGTCGATCCTCTGTCTCAACGTCTGATGTAAGAAGCAGTAAAAATTTAAGTCAGTGGATTCCCAAGATTATCAAAGCTAAAAAAACAAGGCCAATACCTGAAATTCTTTCATGACATCCTTAAATTTTCTTGTCAAAGCACTGCAAGGAAAGATAAATACAAACGTATTTTATTCGACGAATCGAAATGGATATACAGTTATAAGAAATGAATGTACTTTGTCATGTTCATCCTCGACCGATCCACAGCAGTTCCTTTCTCGCAACCTGGATTTTGCCTGTTGGCTAGGTTCTGGAGGCATTATTATGATACGAAAACAAATTATTCTTACATGTAAATATATCTATATGGGGTTTAACCTATGCTTAAAGATCCCAATAAACAAAACGATATGAGTAGCATTACACACATCTCTATTAATTGATTCGATCTTTGTTTTCACATTGCGAGCTATCTTTTGCACTTCGTCGACATTTTTCTCCATCCGCTTCCTGATAGCTGAGAAACAACTATGCGTTTTAGATATAGAATATACGAATATCTAGTTGATTAAGGATAGAACAACAAAGAAATAATCTATGCACCTTTCATGGAAGAAGCTTTTGTAACAGATTTTGACTCCTCATTTGCATCCTGAGAGGAAACAGAAGAAGACAGTTCACATAAACAAGATTCTTACGAGTTCTCTCTCGACGATTTGTTCGTTAGGACAAGGTGTTTTCACTTCTAGAAGACACAAAACCTTAAATTAGATCAAGAACTAGCTTCATAGAATGTGCAGAAGAGTGTGTTTTTACGCTACAAAATATCTTTTCGCAAGAGCAGCATTCATACATACATACCTTAAGCTTCACAAGTAGACCAGAGAGTTTCTCCACAAGCTTCTCAACCTCTTGTATCTAATTGAAAAGAAAAAACTGAGTAAGTTCATAGACTGAGATTATTAGAGAATATAAAAGCATTTTTGCCTCAAGACACAAAACAAACACCTGTTTGTTGAAAGAATCCAATGACAAGTGTGAGTTACTTCGAGTCCCCATTTCGATATCAGCTTCTCTCGGGGGATTGTCTCTGCCATGGCTAACGAATGAATCCTATAATTATCACATCAGACAATGAAGATCAAATCTTAATCTACTGTCAGAAATTACAAGATCTTTTGGGGTGCGTTTTGGTCTACGGTAATCGACACGGAAAAGAAAAGAAAACTGTAGTGATACGCATCGACTCATTGTACATCACGGTTCACGTGTCGTACAATCACGCTTTTTCTTTTCTTTTTTACGTCGAAATCCACGAACCAAACAGAGCCTTAAGGAATCGCATAGCTTCCAACTAAAGCCATATGGGGCAGAAGTAAAATACAGCAAACCATTTACAAGAATAACCACAACCCAGTCAGCTACCAGCAAAAGCCGTAAACGATCGAGCGTAGACGATTAAGATTGTTCTACGAACAAAAAAAATCATGTTTTTAATTTGTATTTCTTAGCTCGAGTAACTGACGACGAACCGTAAGAAGATCGTTCATGTTGCAGAAATCACTTCATTTTTGCTTCTGAGTATTGATTATCCACTTGTTGTATGATTATTTGCTTCTTGGATTTATCGTAGGAAAAGTTGGCCGGCGAGACGACGGCGGTAATAACAAAAGGTGGAATATGAAGAGTCGTCTGAGCTGCTGATCAGCATTTGGACTCTTTCGTTACAATATCTGACAAGATTTTATTACATAATTATATAATATAGAAATAATAAATCCATGACGAGTTGACGTTACAATCAACGTTGTATGTTCACAACACAATACTTGAGGAAGATTTAGCCTTTTGACCTATTGTAACGCAAGGACGAAACATAAGACAAGGTTAATACTAGTATTTAATATTATCCATAATTGAATACACTATCAAAGTTCGATTTCGTCAGGTTAGCCCAATCATCGTGTGTTTCTTTGTTTAAAAACGAAATTTTGGCCCATACAATAAAAATCGGAGCCCATAATCGTCAAACCTAATCTAAATAATTTTTGTGCCTCATAATAGGTCAAAAAATCCTTAAACAAACTAAACTACTCAATCAGTTCTTAACCCCAAGTATTAGAAATAAATATAAAACTCGCCACACATTTAGTCAATATTATCTATAAAAATATTGGAGGACCACATAATCACAAGCATCTAAACTTGTCTTTGTCAAGGACAAGAAGGTATGTAGCATTAGTGATTGATTGTGTATTATAGAGATGATTAGTCCACATAATTGTAATTGTCCCAGCTTAATTACTCAATGCAAGAACGTTAAGCAACCCATGTTCCACAACACATCAATCTAGGTCTGTCTGTAAAACAAGCGACACGTCATCTAACACTTATCTTAATCAATAATTTAATTATAGGCGAGATTAATAGCATCCTTGTACATATACATGAATGCTAACTTGGTGGTTATCCGTTGTAGTGATTAAAAAGGGATACTAAGTATCGTTTTAATGTTGCATCACGTAATTGTGCTTGGAAGTCTCATATAATTAGTGATCGCCTCCTTGGAGGAAAAAATTAGAACCTTTTTTTCAATCTTTAATTAATCGTAGTGATTTGTTACGCTAGTTAAGCAAACCCGTTTTCTTTAGTCATTATTTTGAAAGGTTTGTCAATTACGTTGTCTAGTCATAATTAAGTTACATCAGCCAAAGAGAACAATGCATTCTTTTTTGTGTTATATACTATTGATGTCAAGTGCATGCATGAATTGCTTTCAGCCCCCTAATATTTAATTTTTTTTAACGAACTATAATAATTCATTATGGTGTCTAATTAAAGTAAACATCTCTATTAGTACGTAACATGTATAATTTAATCTAACACATTAGGAACTACTATTGTTATTTGCAATATTGGTAGTGATATAACTAAAGAAAGACGACAATGTAATCAAAATATATACTTTTTACATTTTTCGTTCAGCCAAAATAGTTGATGAAACCAAACGTGGGCACCAAACACAATCCCTTCTTCACTAGGTGAACAACATATTCATTTTATTTTTCCATCGTCAATCTTCTCAAAAGTCGCCTCGCCATGTCTTGAGAATCTATCACTTAACAGGCCCTTGTTTTCCCTGTACCAAGGAATATAACAAAAATACAAAGTCGAGGGTTTTTTCGTAAAGTTAATTTGGAATTATCTGATATAATCTGTTACCATATGATTAGTCTCACCAGAAAATTACCAAAATAGACACCATGATGAGTTCTTCCATGGCTGACTACCTCCGTGAGCTTCAAGCTGCTGACCTAACACACGCACACACGCACACAGTAGTCAGTAATACAAAGAAATAATATATAAAAGATCTCTTTAATTGACGCGAAAATGGAGAACTAAAAAACAAATAAAACCTTAGGGCTGTTAACAGGAGAACTAGCAGTGTCTTCCAACTCATCATCATCATCATCATCATCATCATCATCATCATCGCCATACTTATGCTGAATAAATTGCTTGTTATGAATCTTCTTCGGATTCTTGAAACTCAGCTTCTTCGAACTACTGATATGAACATGATTTATGCCATTCCAAGCGGCATCAGACACCAAAGAAGGGCTATTAGTTTGTGTAATAAAGCTGCTCTCTTCCTTGGAATAACAGGAAAGATCTTCAAAGTAAGCTGTCCAGCCGCTTTCTTCTCCATCTTCTGAGACATCATTGATCTTCTTGTTATTCGAAGACGAGCTCACGTGGGCCATCAATGGCGAAAATCAAAGAAAAGTTTTTAAATAAGAGTTATTTGAGGTTGGGAATGTTTGTTTTCAGGAACATATTAGGATTGTTTGTTCATTATTTATAGTTGCTTGCCTCAGTGTCTGTGTGTGTGTGTGTGAAATGAAATGTTGAATTAGTGGGACAGAGGGAGGGAGTTGTGGAAGTTATGAACAGTCGGAAAATTTGGAGATGATATTAAATTGAGTAAACATTCTAAAACATAGCCAAAGATCTTTAAATACTGATTAAATAATTTGATTGTGTTTGCTGTAGGTCCAGTCCAACCATGACCTAAAACTGGTCCAAGTGAGTAGAGAATGAGCGCAACTAAGTCGTTTTGGACTAAGTTATATCGTGGATATCACTAATTTAAAGAAGTCTCCGATATTGATGGTTGGTTTGTCTTACAAGTTATTGATTACAATATATATTAGTTTAGATAGTTATAAGGTTGTTCGAGAGCATGTAGTAAACACAGCAAATCGTATAGAGAAATCTATTGCATATGTTTCTTTTTGGTAAAGTTGACTTTTATTACATACAAGTTTCAGACCAGAGTTTTAACAAATATTTCAATTGCAAATTAAATTGTAAAATAAAAATAGACACACTCATTTGCTCCACAAAATTCCCAACGAGATATATCTTTGGTCAACGCCGGCCACCACCACCACCTACTCCAACGCCACGGCCACCACCACTGCCTCCTCCAAAACCAATCCCAACTCCAACGCCTATCCGAAACCACCACCACTGCCCAAACCACACCCCAACCGCCGCCAGCACCACCACCCCAAACGCCGCCTCCGGCCCCACCAACTCCACCACCAGCTCCAAATCCACCGCCTTGGCCCGACCCTCCACCAAGTCCTCCTCCACCACCTCCACCACCACCTCCACCACCACCACCACCAAGACCACCACCACCGATCCCTCCTCCGGCCCCAAATCCACTTCCCGAACCAGAACCACCACCAATTCCACCACCACCACCACTTCCTCCACCACCACCTCCTCCAAGACCTCCGGCGCCGCCTAATCCACCACCAGCACCAAACCCACCGCCTTGGCCAGAACCTCCACCAAGCCCACCTCCTCCACCTCCACCACCGCCGCCGCCGCCAGCCCCGCCACCAAGACCACCACCGCCTATCCCACCTCCGGCCCCAAATCCACTTCCCGAGCCAGAACCACCACCAATTCCGCCTCCACCACCACTTCCTCCACCTCCTCCACCACCAAGACCTCCGCCGCCTCCTCCCAAACCACCGCCGGCACCACCACCAAAGCCTCCACCGCCTCCAAAACCACCACCACGGCCACGCCCTCTCCCATAGCAGCCCCTTCTGCTGAACCTACAATCACCGTCGCGTCCCCAAGCAGCCTCGTCGTCTACGCTTTGTTCCCCGAAAGTTACCGAACACAAGTTCAGAGCCAAAACCAAGACGAAGAAAAATGCGCCAAACTGTTTGTAAGAAAAACGACCCATGTCTAAGATATAGTTGTGTCGACTTCGATATGTATCACACTTGAGTACACACTCAACTCTGCATGCATTTGCATGGAGCATATATATAGGAGCTATGGTGCGATAGCTAGCTAATAGGTCAACATTTGCATTTGCATGTGTCGTTTAATGAGACGCGTTTGAGTAGATTGGGAGTTGCTGTTGGGTGATGATATCATTAAATGATCGACGCAATTTGAACTCTCGTTATTCGAAAGTCAAAACGACGACGTGTGTCTGTCAACTACTTACTTTGGTTATTTCAGCTTGGAAAACTCATTAACTCTTCGGACTGCTGTCCCTGTTATTCAATATAAATAATTCGCTGTGAAGCTTTGCCGCGTTACGTTGTACGGAGAACAATAATAATTTATATTATATAGCAATTTAAATATATATGGCTGCATTATATTTGTAATAATAATGGAAAGACTAGGTCCGCAGCGTCATAAATATTGCACATGCAATTATCAACCGAGATTTTAATGCTGCTGCCCCATATAAAGACCAAGTCATGGATATATATCCTTACAAGCCTTTGTACTTGGGAAGGGATAAAAAGCCAAATGGTAAGGAATAAGGATATTGGCAGTTTGACCTAGTAGCGATTTATAGTAATTCAATTACAAGTATGTACGCATTATTTAATTCACCCGTCTCTAGGGGTGGGATCGGGTCGGATAATTCGGGTTTCGGGTTTTTCGGGTCGGGTACCAGAAAAAATCGGGTACTAAACCCTAAACCCGATCCCGACCCGATTGAAGATCGGGTATCCGACAATCGGGTACCCGAAACCCGTCGGTACCCGCGGGTCGGGTCGGGTTTTTCCGTTTTTTTTTTTTAAGTTTTATGTAATATGCTTAAATTAATTTTAATTCATTCAACATTCAACAATAAATCAAATTAAACAACATCATCAACTGCGACGGCGGGACTGGTGGTGGTGGTGGTGATGGTGAGCTGCGAGCTGCTCTGTGCTAATGGCGTCAGGCGTGTGTGAGTTGAGTGTGTGTGTGTGTGTGTGTTTGGCGTTGGGTTGGAGTTTTAATTTTTTTTTTCCTTTGTTATTTATTGGGTTGGGCTTTTATGATAAGTATTAACAATTATTTTTCCAATTGGGCCTTTATGTGAGCAGACTATTTAAAAGTTATTGGGCCGAAAAGTCGGGTACCCGATCGGGTATTTCGGGTAGCTCAAAGCTACCCGAAACCCGACCCGATATTATCAATCGGGCATCGGGTTCGAAAATACCCAAAAAAAATTTAAATTCGGGTAATTACCTGATCGGGTCGGGTTGGGTACCCGAACCCCATACCGTCTCCTTGAAAGGAGAGGAGATTATTATTCCTCAAGTTGTCGAAGAAAATTTCCAGTATGCTTTAAAATATCCACAGTTGTGGCCCAACTCAATGTATCGGGCCGACATTGGGCCGTGGGCCGCCCTACGTATTATTACCTTCCCTTCAAATTGAATAATCAAAACCCGATCCGACCCTAACCGACCCGGCAAAGTAAGCAGCATTCTGTTTCTGTGGGCACAAGCAATGAAGCAAACACACAGAGTCAACGTGTCCCCCATATATGCTTCACACCTCCCCATAACCAAAACGTTTTCTTTGATTGTTGTTATTCCCTATCCAATTCCATTTCCCAATCCACCATTTAATTCGCCTGATCATCTTTTTACGATTCTATAATTCGTGCCAATGCAATCTTCTCCTCATTAAATCGTCCGCATTCAATTGACGCCGCACCCAGTACCTAGCATCATTGATGCGCGTGTATCGTATTGTCATCTTTTTAATTCAGATCACGAGTAAATAAAATTCGAATCTCGGGCGTGGAATCGTTTGTTGTTAATGGTTGTATGAAGTTGTAGTTTTTGGGTGGTTGCATTTGTTTAATGAAGTTCGCTGGCTGTGGTGGTGATGTATGTTGTCGCGATGATTGTTACCTTCGGCGTTGCTCTTGGAAATTTGTTGATCGAATTGTGTTCCCATTAGTTTTGAGAGGTTAGTGAATCTTAGATTAGAGTTGTTTTTTTTTTTTTCTAATTGCAGACCGGCGTATGTGTAATGTTCATACGAGTTAATGTTTATTTTTTGTGCAGAGGTGACTCGTTCGAATTTGAGAGGTGGAGAAGGGACAGAGCCGTTAGTTTGCCTTCGATGGCAACGGGCAAAGATCCTGAGCATGGTCGATGCGTTTTTCCATTGACAACCTTACAGATTGGGTATATTTCTCGCCTTGTGTGCCTTTGATTCTACTTTGGAAAGACTTCTGTATGTAGGATATATTTTTAACTGTGGGTTGGAGACTTAATGTTGTTGGTAGTTTTTGAAATCAAAGTATCTCTTGCCTTGCGAATGTAGTTGTGCTATGTCATGTATATGTTTTCTTATTGGTCTTATTGATATGCATGCAGAGATTTGCAGTCCTATCTTTCGCATCTTAGCCTATTTCTGCCCCCTGATAGCGGGAAATTCTTTATCTTGGTAGACAACAGACCATGGTTACAAGACCTCGTTTCACGATCTACACATTTGTGGCAGTTGATGGTGACAAAGGTTAGTAACACAACTCTCTCCCACTTTAATTTCCCGGCTTCACCACCTTAGTTCTGAATTTAAAAAACTCAGCCATGTTTCTTTACTTCACTGATGCAGTCCAGGTTGTCCCCTTTTGCGAACACGAGAAGGAAGAAGGACCCTCAGTATCAGATAGAAGAACTTTCAGAGTTACAGGCTTCTTCTGCTGCCCCAGATGCGAGCGAATTAGGTATCATAAAAAGGTGGTTCTCGTTGATCGATGCTGCAATGCTTTCCAAGAAGAGAGCTGTCCTACCCGTAAAGAAGCTTAGGAATTCTCTAATTGCAAACAGCGAATTGCACAGAACCTTGTACGGATTCATTGTATTTGAGGTTACGTGGAAAAATGTACGTGGTATCAACTACTTCAACGAGCTCCAGGTAGCAGCTATCTTCAGATCTGCTCTAACTAATTTTCCCGAGGCTTATCGAATTTCATGTTCAGCGATGTTTCCTTTCTTTCTTTTTTTTTTCCGGCATACAGACGGATACCTCATTGGCAATAGAGGCTAAAGTCATGAGAAGATGGGAATTTGACAGTATATCACAGGCTGCTAGAAGCTTAGGTTCATGGTTCCCGGGGACACTTCATGAGCAGATTCTTCTGAAAGAGCATTTGGATGCTATGCTAGGTATTTTATGAAAATTCCATGTAGCTTCCCAAGTTTCTCACCTACTGAATAAGTCATCATTCTTAGATATCTGGACAGAGAGCCGTATATATAAGGGATTATTCCAACATACCTTTGTGATGTGCAACTCGACCTATCCACCAACTGATACACGAGATAAGTTAGTGTATGGTATATCTGTAGAACTATGGCATACCTGGTGAAACTTTCGAAGTTACTGAATAATCGTCGTTAGCGTCGTATTTCATACTTCAATATTTAGAATATGGTATGTCACTATTTGAGTTTCTTTAGTACGTCTTGTAATACACCATGGATACTGATAGGGCAGTCTTCCTCTCTAACATATGTCTAGCAAGTACAGCTACCATCTGCTCTAGATGGTTGTCTCAGTTGCAACACTTCCTTAGATATACTAGATTATTTAAACCGAGGTTGTTGCAGGGGAGGTTTTCCATGATGCACAAGAAAGTTTCCCAAGGGCTAACACAATCAATGCCGATGGCTATATCGGTGATGATATACGCCGTGAAGATGAGTCTCCCTGCTCTGTGACAAACTGTTTCAGAGTTTTTCCAGCGAGAATGGAAAATAGAACGAACAGATTTCTCACGCCACCTCCAGTTCGTGGTCCAAATAAAAGAAGGAAAATAACGAGGTCCCTTTGTTTTGATAACGATATTGGTTATTTCCCTGAAGAAGATGACACTCAAACTCTTGAAATACTCTCTCAGTCATCTGATGCAAGCGACTCTGAAGACACGCTGGAACCTACTCTGTACAAGGACGTGCTAATTTTGTTTCGGTTTAATGACCGTGACCTCCCATTTACGCTAAAGGACATAATCATGTCTGATTTGAGATTGCTTACCCTACTAGAGGCTGGACTTCCATCTTGGGTCCTCTTCCTTCAGTCATACCCTGTCTTTTGCCATATTTATCGTCCTTGGATGTGCCCTTTGGCCAGAACTCTTTATGTTGTTGTATCAATAATCACCGTCCTCATTGGGTTCTATGATTTGTACAAAAACGTACCCCTCTTGAAGGCAACGGCCTCTGGCTTGTTCGGGCCTTTCTTTGACTGGATAGAAACATTGGAAATGATCTCAAGAATTAAGTATTTGGGAACAATGTTGTTTCTTCATAATTTTCAGAAGGCCCTCAAGTGGTTTCTAACTGTGACGCGCACTGCCCGTTCAGCTCTTTCATTCCTCATAGTGCCACTGTCGGGACCTCTCACTGACTTAGTGGAGCTCTTCGTTCCTCTTTGGACTGTGCTTTTGGAAGTAACGGCAAGCTTCTTGTCGGTGTTTTGGACGTTGTTCGAGTCTACTTTTACGCTGATAGGGGATCTAATAGAGATGTTGTTTCTGCCTCTGTGGTATGCCGTGGTGGTGTTGTGGAATATTGGTAAAGCATTAATCTTGTCACAGAATATCCAACATTATGTATTGTGTTTTCACTATCAAAGATTTATGTATTCTATTTTCTCCTGCAGCTACATCTGTAATATACCCTCTGTTCTGGATCCTGTGGGAAATTCTTTATGCTCCATTTCGGCTGGTCCTTGGGCTTTGTGGCTTTGTTTCGTTTTTGTGCAGATTCGTGTACGATATAGGCGGAGATCTTTGGCTACTTCTTAGTGGCATTTTGAATATCACCAGAGAGGTCGAGTCAACTGTGGGCTCGCACGAGATCTCGATGTGGCGTGCTCTTTGGAACGACCTTTTCTCCCATGTAAATTGAATTTTTTTTTCCTATTGATCTCAGTTTGTGATAGAAGCTCATAATTTTCTTACATTAACGACGCTTGGTCTCCTTTTACCAGATCTTCCGTGCTCTTCGTAGTATCCTTAATGGTTTCGTGGCTTTCTTCGCTGCTTGCAACAGACACCGCCTCAGGTAAATATCAGTTCCATGTTTCTTCATTGTAGGCGGACTGATTCTGCACAGTTTTCGGTTACCATTTTACAGTTTTGCTCCGAAAATCTACCTTTCATGTTTAACATTTTAAATTATATTGAACCCATTTCTTTCAAAGCACACATAAGGATATGATTAAACAGTTCTCCAATGTTCTATACAACAGCATCTACAATCACATGAAGGAGTTATTACGGAGATTATCACATGCAACCAGAAGGAGAGGACAAGCGGCCGAGCACAGTAGTCAAAGTGTACAGATGAATGTAACTCATACTCCTCCGCTAACCGTAAGTCGTACAAAGCCATCCTTATACTATACCATTATATAGCCGTCTTATTGATTTGGAAGCTTCTACTTGGAGAAAAAGTATCTACTTGTATTCATGTTTTTTTTTTGTTTGCTTGATTGTGCAATGCAGCCAAGGGCTGTTAGTAAAGAGTCACCTCGGCAGATGAAGCAGGCGAAGAGCATATGATGAAATCGATTTGAAGGTACTGTTGTAGAACAGAAGCGGAATAGCATAATCTGTATATACATACCATAGAAGAAGCCTGCGTACAGTAAATAATATTCAAGATGGATCAAGTAAAGCGTAGATGAGGGTATAGGAAAGTTCTTGTGATTCGCTGCTTAATTTAATTTTTTTTTTATTCTTGTGTTCGTTAGTTCCCATTCCCATCATATTTGGGTGCCCCATCTCAACTTGTTTGAGGAGTATATTCATGGCTTGAGTTTGCTCACATCTTGTATTTGTTGGTAATCAACTTCGTTTCTCCCAAACCTAAAAATCATTCAGTGAAGACCAACCAACATTCTTTAAGAAAAAAAAAAGCTTTCTAAGAAGATCAAATTCATCTCTTAACCACCAAACTATATGAATAAACGTGAAGCACAAACAGGCATTCATCATACCAATCTCTCATGTAAAACTTACCTTCGACTAATAGAACAATATACCCTTTTGAGCTCAGTTTTTTCATCAAGAACCATCCATGGTGACGTCGTTGACCGAAGGATTATTAGCCTTCTCTGCCTGAGAAACAGCTCCAAAGGTGAACCCTTTTGGCGGCGTGTCGATAAGAAATGAGGAGAATATCGGCGTAAGAGCAGTGTTGAATGTCGGGATTGGAGTTGCTGTTTGATTGATGGGCGTCGAAAAACCAAAGCTGAAGCTTGAAGAAGAAGAAGACGACGATAAACCTGTTGGGAAGGTGGCGTTTGTATTCTCTATTGCAGCACCGAATATCTTCTGCTCGAATTCTTGCAGTTGTCGATATATCTCTGAAGATAAACAGATGTACGAATTCAGATATATGATTCATAGACTTTTCTTTCACTATAATCAAAATATTCACACAAAAAAAAAAGTAAAAGATTGAAGTGGGGTATTGGTAGCCATACCTTCGTTTAAATCAACTGATGGACGTCGTTCTTTAACCCATTGATAACTCTGAGCGAATCTCCAGCCTTTGCTTTTCATCAAGAATGATATTACTATTGCAGGAGACCTTACAAAAGAACACTTAGGGTTAGGGATAACTCATGTCATTACAATGCATTGGGACAGGGAGATCAATCCATAGTTTCTTATCATTAGAAAAAAAAAAATGTCTTAATTTTCTGCCCTGGCTCTACACTCGAGGGGGCATTAGCAATCTATGGACAGAAATTGTGAGAACGATATAGAAAATACTTCAACAATAAAGTAACCTGCTTTTTCCGGACATGCAGTGCACAAGAACCCGAGCACGGTCTTTTTCACACTGCTCTGCACCGACCGAGCCAACATAAGTTTGTTAAAATATGGGAAAATGAGTAACGTCCTAAGATCAATGCGACAAGTAATTTTTTCCAGAAAAGACATGTTAAAACATAACCAAACACAAATTCATGACAGCCTATGAAAGACATTACAAGATGCTTATAATAATAATAAGGCCAATTACTTCTTCGAGTGAAGGAAGCCTCACCTAGAAATTGGATGGATTCATCGAATGGCAATTTCTGGTCGTACTGAGGACAGAGATAAGTAAATGAGTTTTTGTACAGGTTTTGGCATTCTGGTACAACCTGCATATATAATGTTTATGTTAAAATCTGCAAAAAGCTTCCTTTAGAGAACCATAAAAAGTGTAGCACATAGAATTATGATCTCAAATATCAGAGATGGCAGAGTAAATGAACCATATAATTGAAAGAACCATCCTCGTATGGGCATAAAAGATGACACATGAACAGGAAATTATACTTGAAAATGCAGTTTAACAAGCCATGGCAACACATGGAATATGAATATACATTTCCTATTTGATAGGAAAATAAAGACAAGATGAGAATTCGGTTGGCAAAGTCTAGCTTGCCCGGCGATCTTGAACCACAAACCAAATCACAACAAAATTCAAGATTTCTAGATAAACCTCTTTTAAAGACAATGCTTCACTCATAGATTCAACAAATTAGAGAGACACAATTGCATAAGCAGGCAAACGAATGAAACCCAAACAAGTAAAAGTTACTCTCATATTCACCAGCTAAAAAAACATGAAATCTGCACTCAAGCTGAGTCAGCTCATCTAGCAACCCAAGAAAACAAAAATGCAATCCCACCAATTCGATTCTTGAGCAGACCAAGTTAATTACTGAATGAACACAAACTAGAATCAGATAAAGTGAAAGGCATGCCCTAAGACAGGGAAAAAGGACCAACTTGAAATTATAAATTCAGATATCATTACATTGAGGACATGCGTGATGCCCTGAGCCTTGAGAAGCTCCGCCCTTGCAGCGTTGTCATAGCTTCCCAGGTAGAGGAATTCAGGAAGGATCTCGGTCGGAAACGCGCTAACTTGCGCCGCCGGCGCAGGCAATCTGTCCGACTTTCGGTGGCCGCAAATGCTGCAAATCTCCCCTTCCTCGTACTTGTGGTAGTGTCCGCAAATACCGCAAGGGTTTTCCCTCTCCCTTTTCCTCATGATTAAGGGCGACGATGACGATGATGTTTGATGCTAACTTGATTTGTCGTGATGCTAACTTGATTTGTCGATCGAGATTCTTGATCGAATCAATTCACAACTACATCAGCTCGGTTTTCGACCAGATTGATATCCCCGAAGATTTTCAGCTGAGTTTTTCAGATTCTTGATGGGTTTGATTGATTTTGAAGCCGTCCCAAAAGGTTGTATACATCTGTGTGAATCTGATCGAGCTAAGTTTTGCAGAGCAGACTATATATGGTGGGACTGATAATATTGTCCATCTACATAATATTCATTTCTCCAAAGATAATTTCGATGATAAAATATTTTAATTAATTTAATATAATCTTACCTAGCTAATTATTCAATTAAAGTTAAAAGATTCAATTTTTAATGCAAATTCTATGTTACTTCCATTCCATGCCAATTTCATGTTCAAAATTTCGATTTTTGAGTTAAGTAATTTGAATTATTTTTAAATTGATCTCTACAGAATCCACTAGAGATCATAAAGATTAAATCTTTACTGGATTATCGATACGCCCGTGTGGAGAATTGGGACGGGTTTCAAGATTTTGAGTTTAAATCTGAATTTATTCGACAAGATTGATCTTTGTTAAGATATTTACTAGGTCAAGATTTCTCCGAAATTAAAAAGGTATATCAAAACAATGGTCCAAGAATAGCAATTGAAGTTTGAACCATTAGCGTTTTGAATTGGAAACATTAACGACGTCGTCGGTTTGAGGATTCTTTATTAATCTTTCCTGATTTCCTTGATCAATTGCGTTTTAACTTTTTTTGTGGGTGAGGTTTTACGTTTCTATTTTCACAATTCTATTGTTAATCGAATTTGTATTCCATAGTGCTTTCGATCAAATTTGATATTCGTAGCGTTTCCAGATTATAATCATCGTTGCTATCGGCCAATGCGATTATTTTGAGGACCGTTCGACGATTTTGCTTTGTTTCTTGTGGTTAATTGTGCGATCAGTAATTGTAGTTTTTACGTTTGTTCTATTTTTTGATCGGCCTTGATTTTTTTTTGAAAAAAAATTGGCCTTGGCAATGAATTACAGCCCAGCCTCTTACATATAGTTATGGGTTGAGAGCTTAGTTGACTGAAGTTATATGCCCTTGTGCTGTTTATTGGCATATGTATCACAGACTCCACAATTTTTTTACAAAGTTTCAACACACTTTTTAACTGTTCATCTTTCAGTACAGAATCAAGGTTGTTGCAATGTTCCCTGGGCTACCTCAGCTAAGTGAAATGCCTCTAGTGCAAAATCTCGGTATCAATGGCGGTGCTAAAAATGATTACTCGACCGAACGAAAGTTCATGCTGAAGAAAATGTACTTTCCAACTCTTTGTTTATATGACTGAGCCTTTCTTGGGTATACTACTTTTAGAGTTTAAAGAACTGTCATGGATTGCGCTAATTTACCTTCTCGTTTTTGCAGCTGGGAAGTTCTTCAAAAGTGCAACCAACGGCCAGAGGAGGTACCTCCCGAGAAGCTGTTTGATATCGTGAAACGTATAGAAGCAACATTGTTCAAGAATGCCACATCAATGGTACATTCTCGTGCTCATTGTGCTATTGTCTAGTGACATTTTCTTGCCTAAATCACGAGCATGGAAGTTTTCCAGGCCGACTTTTTTGCTTACGCGTGCATCGTTTGTTTTTTCAGGAGGAGTACTTAGACCTCAAAACTCTGGTAAATCGTTTGAATGCTTCTAAACAAGTTGCGCAGAAGAGCAGCAATCACAGCCACCATTTCTCACAATTCAATTCTTCCCCGCCTATTGCTACAATGATTGCGATGCCTGGGCTCCAAGAAACTGCAAATTTAAGTCTGGCCGTAACCACTTCAATGGATAGTTCATTCCCTGATATCAATAGCTCCTCGGTTGTCAATTCTGAAATTTTCATGGTGAATGGAAATGGATCTCTCACTGGTACTCATGCTATTTTTTTTTTCTTCTTAAAAAACAGCCCTATGATCTGATGGTAATCAGTCTTGACTCTTGACTAATATGTTTGCTTCCAGGTGCTCGTCGATTTCAATATTCTTTCTCTGCTTCGCCAGTATATTCGTGCAGTCGAAATATCCCATCATATGGATTCAGTAACTCTACTTATGAAGTCTCGAATGCCCAGTCGTTAGTGGAGTCTGAGCCCTTGAATAACGTTGGTGGGTTTTCAGCCTTTGATTCTTCAATTGCATCACAGACCAGTCGTACCTCTCACAGCATCAATGGGTGTATGGGCGGTGGAATTAGATCTACGTTTCAGCAGAAGTCTTATGGATTATCGAATGGGCCATCAAATGGAGGGTTGGGTATGATGGGCAACGATATTCCCACGGTGAGTTGCCCTGAGGCCAACGAAGCCTATTTCTCTGGCGGGGACAACTCAAGACTAGTTCAGCAGCAATCCAATCGAAAACGACGGGCATTATTTCACGGTATGGTCTGTGTGTAATCGTGCTAATGTACACGTTTCTCCCTAATGTATGACTATAATTGTTCGCTGTTCGTTCGAGTTGCTTCCTTACGTCTAGTTTCCTCCCCGGCAGGCAATGGAAGTGGAATTGTTGCAGCTGATAATTCAGAAATGTATGTTCCTGGCATATCTTCTTCGACGTACGTGCAATCCATGGAAAGGGCAAACACTACACCGATGACGAGTCATCGCTCGAATGTTAGCTCATCTGTGAGGCGAACTTCTGATCAGATGGAGAAGCGTTTGCATCAGCAGCAATCTTTCGTGAAACAGGAAAATGATCTTGGCATCCAAGATGTGATGGTGCATGAATGCAATCAGAAACCAAAAGGGCAGACTGAAGCTCGGCTCAGCAGTTTGTGCATAGAAGAACCGACCATTGTAGAAACAAGTGGAAGCAATGCACTTAGTAAACATCGTATCATTGAGCGTGAGTGTCAGTACAGAAACCAACAGAGATGGCTATTGTTCTTGTGGCACGCTCGTCGATGCCCATATTCACAAGGAAAATGCCGTGAGCCTCGATGCTTCAGCGTTCAAGGGCTGCTGAAGCATATGGAGGGTTGCAAATCGCCCGAGTGCCCACACCTCCGATGCCGTCAGACTAGGATTCTAATCGATCATCACAGAAAATGTCGTGGCATCAATTGCCCAGTTTGTATCCCCGTCAAGAATCATCTTCGAAGGCAATCGAAGAGAGTTGTTTGCTCTGATGCTGCTACGAAACTCTCTGTAAGCGCTGAAGCCATTGAGGATCTACAGCCAGCCAAGCGCATGAAGGTTGAGGAAAGTCCACGGTCTGTTTTCGGAAAATGCGAAACTTCTGTTCCTCTGATCTATCCTACGAATGAACCTCCTCGACTAGCTGACCAACATTCTGTGGAGAGCGACGACTCTCATCATATTGCAATGAAAGCCAAAGTTGTTGAAGTAAAGGTGGAAAGTCCTGAATATGTTGAGCAGCTGATGATGTCTGACGGTGTCGAGAAGATGGAGGACTGCTTGGGAAAAGCTGACGTGAAGGTGACAGAAAACAATTGTTCTGTTTCAGACGTCGTTGCGGAGGATAGCGTTAGAAGCGAAAAGGAAATGGTGGTTCAAACTAAGACTGAAAAGGCCTCGGAGCCTCAAGAGGTTGGGAGCAAATCTGAGAAACCGAAAGTAACGGGAGTCTCATTGACTGAACTATTTACCCCTGAGCAAATACGACAGCATTTAACAAGTCTTCGACAGTGGGTGGGCCAGGTGAGTTTTCATGGAGTTATATGCTTCCTATTACCAAGCAAGCCATGGTTGTAATCTTATTTTTATTGTGTCGCAGCGCAAGGCAAAAGCAGAAAAGAACCAGGCGAGGGAGAATTTCCTGAGCGAAAATTCCTGCCAGTTATGTGCTGCTGAGAATCTCACATTCGAACCGCCCCCAATCTACTGCGCGCCGTGTGGAGCTCGTATTAAAAAGAACGGCAGGTATCATACTGTGGGCGACGCCAGGCATTATGTTTGTACTAAGTGCTGGAGTGAGGCTCGTGGGAATACCATCTCCGTTGATAAAATTGCCATTCCAAAGGCTAAGATGACTAAGATTAAAAGCATTGTTGAAACGAATGAACCTGTAAGCCTCTTTTCCTCGTCCGAGAGCATTAATGTGTATGGAGTAATGTAATCCTACGGTTTCTTATGCATGTTTTCGCAGTGGGTTCAATGCGACAAATGCGAAGTGTGGCAGCATCAGATATGTGCCTTGTTCAACAGTAGGAGAAATGAAGGCGGGCAAGCTGAGTATACATGTCCAAAGTGTTATCTTAAAGAGATAGAAAGAGGAGAACGCTTGCCGTTACCTCAAAGTTCTGTTCTTGGAGCGAAGGACTTGCCTAGATCGATTCTGAGCGATCACGTGGAGCAGCGCCTATTCGCTAAGCTAAAGCATGAAAGGCAGGAGAGGGCAAGGATTCAAGGAAAACGTTACGAAGAGGTGATACTTTATTTTTCTTTCTGTAAAACGATCTAATATATCATCTTCGAACAAATCATTATCTCGTTGGTTGCCTAGGTTCCTGGAGCCGAATCGCTTGTTGTAAGAGTGGTGTCATCCGTAAACAAGAATTTGGAAGTCAAACCACGATTTCTTGAAAGTCTCCAAGCAGAGAATTATCCCAGGGAGTTTCCCTATAAATCAAAGGTGTGCATATGATCTACATGAGCCTTTGGTCAGCTTTAAATATGTAGTTCAAATTTCTTATTTAGTGGCATTCAATCCCAGTACCTACTCTTCTCTTTTCATCGTTTCCAGGTTATATTATTGTTCCAAAACATCGAAGGCGTAGAAGTATGCATATTCGGCATGTACGTCCAAGAATTTGGTTCTGAATGCGAGCAGCCAAACCACCGACGAGTCTACCTCTCTTACTTGGACTCCGTCAAGTACTTCAGGCCAGACGTTAAAACTGCTAGCGGAGAGGCTCTTCGAACGTTTGTGTACCATGAAATACTGGTAAGAATCTCCTCTCGCTCCGCTCCCCTTCCTCGCGGGAACTTCCATGGCAAATTCTTTTTTTTTTCCAAAATTTGACCATGATTTGTTTCTCGGTTCAAGATTGGATACTTGGAGTACTGCAAAATGCGTGGTTTCACTAGCTGCTACATATGGGCTTGCCCCCCGCTGAAGGGCGAAGACTACATTTTGTATTGCCACCCAGAAATTCAGAGGACGCCGAAATCAGATAAACTTAGGGAGTGGTGAGCTTCGTTTCAACGCTATTAACCGTGTAAAAATTTCGTGCTGTAAGTCTCTACGATAGAAAAGATGCTTGGTTTTGAGACGAGTAACGCACTCTGTTTTCAGGTATCTGTCCATGTTAAGAAAGGCCTCGACTGAAAACATCGTGGTTAAGCTTACCAATCTGTACGACGATTTCTTCGTATCGACGGGGGAATGCAAGGCGAAGGTAACCGCCGCTCGTCTTCCATACTTTGACGGAGATTATTGGCCAGGCGCCGCCGAGGACATGATTGATAAGATGGAACAAGAAGGAGAAGAAAGCAGACGAAATAAGGGCGTGGCTACGTCTAAAAGGAGCATCGCAAAGAGAGCTTTCAAGTCGTCTGGGCAGATCGATCTTTCTGGGAACGTAACGAAGGATATGCTCTTAATGCACAAAGTAATCCCTTTTTCCGTTTCTTGCAGAGTTCGGTTACCTCATACTATGCGTCGTTTTAGAACTTTACGGTTTTCGCCCTCTTTCTTTCTTCGACAGCTTGGGAAGACAATATTGCCGATGAAAGAAGACTTCATCATGGTTCACTTGCAGCATCAATGCGCTCACTGCTGCGTACTCATTGTGTCTGGGAATCGATGGGTTTGCAGACAATGCAAAGATTTTCAGCTTTGCGATAAGTAAGGTTTCTACTCATTATCAGTTTACATTCAGGAAATAATATAATCGCATGGCTCATTATATCAGGTGCTACGACGCTGAGCGAAAACGCGATGGAGGAGAGAAACATCCCATTCACCAAAAGGAGAAGCACAAACTCTACCCCGTAAGTCGATAGATTACTGATTTTGACCGACATGTTCTTCTCCTCCTCCTCCTTCTTCTTCTTCTTCGTCTCATTTGGAGTATAAATACCTTCGCAGATCGAAATCGCTGACGTCCCCGAAGATACAAGAGACGAAGACGAAGTCATAGAGAGCGAATTCTTCGACACGAGGCATTCGTTCCTCAGCCTATGTCAGGGAAATCACTACCAATACGACACCCTCCGACGAGCCAAGCACTCGTCGATGATGGTCCTCTACCACCTGCACAACCCTACTTGCCCTGCCTTTGTGACCACTTGCTTCATTTGTCGCCTCGATATCGAGCCCGGCCATGGTGGCTGGCGGTGCGAGGATTGCCCTGAGTACGACGTTTGCAATGAATGCTATTTTAAGGACGGGGGAAATGGCCATCCTCATAAGCTGACGAAGAATCGATTGAACGAAGGGCAGAACGTAGAAGCTAGGCAATTGCCTGTTAAGCAGGTGACTTGGAGTATTAACAGTCGAAACGCCACTGAGTTTAAAAGTTTTCTTGGGCTTACGGTACTTTTTTTTGTACAATTTTTCAGCTGAGGAATGCGCTCGATTTGCTGGTCCATGCTAGTGCATGCCCTTCTCGGCTATGTCAGTATACAAACTGTCGAAAGGTGAAGGGGCTTTTTCGTCATGGCATGAGCTGCGATAAGCGTGTGGTCGGCGATTGTGTGCTGTGTAAGAGAATGTGGAATCTACTGCAACTCCATGCTCGGGCATGCAGAGAATCGCAGTGCTCTGTTCCTCGGTGCAGGTGTGTTGTATGTACGTACCCTCCTTATAGAAATTCACCTTCGAAATATTACATCAACCTTAACTTTTTGTTTCGAAATTTGGGCTTAATATGAATTCTCAGGGACTTGAGGGAGCACATGCGAAGGTCTCAGCAGCAGTCTGAGTCGAGACGAAGAGCTGCTTTCAATGAAATGACGACGACGAGGCTTAGTGCTGCTGCTTCTCAGCTCCCAAGTTGATCAGCAATGGTGGCTTAACGTTTGTTATTGTAGGAATTTTTTTCTTTCCCATTAAATCACGACAATGCTGAGCAATTCTTTCTTAGTGGTGTGATGTGAATGTGATGTTACGTAAAGAGAGAGAGAATGCGAGAGTTCTCCGTTATCAGAATTCATAAAGGAAAAATCTTCACCTCAACTCTTCAGACCATTCATTCACTCGTATTATTGCAAGAAAAAAGAAAGATAAAATTAATGGCCGGCGAATCTCTCCAAGTGGTATTAGTTCCATGGCCGGTGATGGGCCATGTTCAGATCGTCGACTTCGGCAAGCTTCTAATCGATCGCCATAAACAGCTCCGACCAAGTAAGTGTGCTGCTTTCTTTCTTTCTTCCCCCCTTTCTTCTCCGATCTCAGTTACCCTTCAGACAATATTTCATCGGTACACCTTCTGTGCGTGTGGTTGTGCGTGAAATCTGTCTCAGGCTGCTCAAATCTCACCGTCACGGTGCTCCTAATGAAGCTCCCACACCACATCGACGCCGTCAGCAGCTCCTTTATAGACTCACTCCGTTCTTCTCAGTCCTCCTCCTCCGTCAACTTCCTCCACCTCCCGCCGACCCGACCCGACCCAGAATGGAGCACCAAAACCCCGCGGATACTTCCTCCACAAATTAGTGCAAAGTCAAAGGTCAAACGTCTCAGACTACCTCAAACTCCACAGACAGAGAACGGTCGCCGTAGTCACCGACATGCTCTGCACAACCGTGATCCACGTGGCAGATGACCTCAACATCCCGTCCTTCGTCTTCTTCACCTCTCCGGCGAGCTTCCTCGGCTCGATGCTCCACTTCCAAACCCTAAACGACGAGGAGAGCGTAGACGTGCCCGAGCTCAGGAACTCAGATTCCGACCTGAGAATCCCGAGCTTCGTCGAGCCGTTGCCGCCGGCGGCTCTGCCCGCGGTCTTCGTCGACAGGGGCCAGTGGCTCGGGCGGTTCCTCGGCTATGCCCGCGACTATCGTAGGGCCAAGGGCATTATCGTCAATACCTTCTTCGAGCTCGAGTCGCACGCCTTGGGCTCGTTCCTTGTGGAGTCGGAGTACGGGTCCGCGGTGGTGCCGCCGATCTATGCCGTTGGCCCGATATTGAACCGTAGCTCGTTGGAATCGAACCGTTCGAAGTCGTCGGAGGTCATCGAGTGGCTAGACGAGCAGCCGCCCTCCTCGGTGGTTTTCGTGTGCTTCGGGAGCCAGGGGAGCCTACACGAGGCCCAGGTACTGCAAAATTTTTGTACTGATTTCGATGATTTAGGCTGCGTTTGGTATGCGAAATTCGATCAGGGAAATAAAAGGGAAGGTGCAAGAGGTACAACGGTGGAAGAGCAAAAATGTTGTTCGACGCGCTAATTTAGTTTTCCGCCGTACTTTTCGCGCACAAATTCTGCATACGAAACGCAACCTTAAGTTTACTGAATTGTCGACGTATGTTTCAACTTCAATATCCACAAGGGTGCGTCTGGTTATGCGGAAAAGAAAAGGAAAAGTGTAGCGTTACGCATCGAACCATCGTACGATACCTTTCTTGTGTCGTACAGTTACAATCTTCCTTTTTTCTTCTCCAGCACTAATTAAGCATTGTCCGAGACCTAAAAATACGGAAATAAATATTAGTTTATGATATATCGATCACTGTCAGGTAAGGGAGCTCGCACTCGGGCTCGAGTTGAGTGGGTCCCGCTTCCTGTGGTCCCTACGAAGGCAGCCCTCCCCTAACGAACGAGCATCGTTCCCGACCGAGTACTCCGACCACGCCCAGGTTCTGCCCGACGGGTTTGCGGAGCGGACCGCGGGCAAGGGTCGGGTAGTGGGGTGGGTCCCGCAGCTCGAGGTGCTTTCGCACCCGAGCGTGGGCGGGTTCGTTACGCACTGCGGTTGGAACTCTGTGCTCGAGGGCCTCTGGTGCGGCGTGCCTATGGCGGCCTGGCCGCTACACTCGGAGCAGCCAATGAACGCCCGCCAGCTGGCGTGGGATTTGGGATTGGCCGTGGAGGTCACGCCGAGCTATTACGAGGGGAAGGAAGACGGCCTCGTGTTCGCCGATGACGTGGCGAGGGCCGTTAGGGAGGTGATGGGAAGAGGTCAGAGTGAGGTGGGGAAGAGAGTTATGGAGATGAAGGAAAAGGGTAGGCTTTGTGTGAGGGAAGGTGGGTCTTCCTTTGTTGCTCTTGAGAGGTTGGTTGAGGATATGATGGGTTTGTTTGTATAGTTGGTTAGTACTTGGCATTGCATTGTGTGATTGGGTAATGAAGTGAATGGAAATAAAAAATAGGAAAAATTGACAATAATAATCCAACTTATCAGTTCTCCGCTCAAAATAAACCCAACTATCAGTTATTTTTGAATAATCCTAACTATATACGAGTCTTCCGAAATTGCACTCATGTCACCTAGAACTTGTTTAGCAGGTATTTCTTATATTACTTACTTATATATATACATTTAAAATGAAATTTCAAATAAAATTAATAAAATAATTTTTTCTTTTAGTCTTTTTAAGGAGAACTTCACGTTGATAATCTCACCAATTGATTTTGCCCTCCCAAAATAAACCCAACTACGAATCATTTCGACCTCAACTAAAAATTAGTAATATAATTTGTTTTATAATGAAAAAATATAATATAACAATACAAGCAAATAAATAATTTTTACAAACAGGCAAACCTTCGGAAAAAATGAAATAGCATTAAAATCTTATTTTAGAGTCACAGAAAAATTAAAACTAATGTTACTCAGATATTCGCACTATTTAGTACAAAACGCTATATTTTTTGCGCCGCGTTTTGCGCTAAAATGCGATATGGGGCACTTCAAAACACGCTATTTTACGCTTTTTAAAACAATGTGCTCGTCTCACTTAATACATGTTGCAGGTACATTTATGCATTTTTTTATTATAATTACATATATATTTTAAAACTGATAATTTTAATTAAAATAAAATGTTACCATGTGAATTTTTGGTACGTATTTATTTTTCTTCAAATACTATAAATCAATCTAAATAATAAAACTTAAACTAATCGCCACTTTGGCCGCCATTAATTAATATGTAACAAAAACTCAAATGATATTTAAAATAAAATTTTGATTTTACTAATTCTATTTTGAAAAATTATCGTCACTTGATAAATGTTGCAGGTACATATGCATCTTTTATTATAATTACATATATATATATATATATATTTGAACCTGATAATTTAATTAAATAAAATGTTTGTAAATACCATGTGAATTTTTTTTATGTATTTGTATTTCTTCAGATACTATAAATCAACATAAATAATAAAACTTAGACTAATCGCCACTTTGGCCGCCATTAATTAATACGTAACAAAAACTCAAATGATATTTAAAATATAAAAATATGAATTTTGAAAAATTATCGTAAAGATTTATAGGTAATAAAATAAAAAAAAAAATACCTGCTAAACAAGTTTCAAGTGACATTGGTGCAATTTCGGAAGACTCACTATATAGTTAGGATTATTCTAAAATAATTGATAGTTGGGTTTATTTTGAGCGGAGAACTTATAGGTTGGATTATTATTGTCAATTTTTCCTAAAAAATACTCCTCTCAAATGTTTTTGGACATTTGGGAGTTGGTACGGGAATTAAGAAATTGAATATTTTAATAATACAGTACAATTAAAAAGTAAAAAGGTGTATATTTTGACACGTCTTTTAAGTATATTTAATATTATTATATTGATTGTTTGTGAAATTTTTTTGCTAAATAAGAAAATGTACAAAAGATGTGGGACGCCCGATTTAGTAAAATATATAAAATGATTTGAGACAGAAGGAGTAAATAAATTTCCCCACTCACTCTGGTATAGGCTTGCGCTAGACACGTCGAAAATACGATTAATGTTTGGGATCATAATTCATTTCAAATTCATCCTGCACGTCAGTTTGAAGGTACCAAATTCAGACTAATGGAATTGATCGAATTCAAGCGTCAAATGTATAACAAGCAAGTCTTGAGAACTTTTTCGAAAACGTTCATAAGATTTAGACGTTAAAAGCTGCGACTCGGAAATGAAGTTTTTATCATCCCAACGTAAAGAACAAAAAAAGCTTCGATTTCTTCGGATTCAGATCGACTAGATATCAATTAAGCTTTGCGTTTGTGTCCAATGGGAATGCTTTTCCTCTGTGATTGAAGATCATGAAGTCCAGATTTGCAGGCAGCTGCACAACCCTGATTTTGAAACATCAAACGGAGAATACAAAAATATGAAGATGTTTTTAGGATCACAAACGAACAACGAAGAAATCGAATGATAATAGTAAGGAGAATTATGATCAAATTAAGCTTTAGTTTTAATCTTCTCCTATGATTGCTTCTTTCTCAGACCAAGATTCTTAATAAATATTTGAACCTTAACTCTTAAGCTACTTCTGCAAACTTGAGTCCACAACTAGACAACACCTTCAATAACATGATTACTTCTACATTCTCCTACATATCATCAAAGCACCATCCGTGATCGCCTATAGGGAACAACAGAAAATCTAGCATCGACCATGACGAGAAACTTGGATTCCCACTTGAACGCACATGGTTAGTTGATTTCAAATTTCTTGAGCAGGAATACATATCAAGCAATTTTTTCGCTTTTCATACAGCAAAAGCAAGCAGTTTCTGTTAGTTGAAAAGTCATATTGCTTGCTTGAACCCAGTTACCATTTAGCTACATTCTGTGATACCGAACAATTAATGAAAAGGATTGTTTTACTCCACAAAGAAAAACCTAACAAGGTCTACCAGCAATACGACTTCACACAGTTTGATTTAGCTAGATACACCAGTCAGTAGCAAGAACAGCGAAATTGGAAAAAAGAAAAAAAAAAAAAAGAAAACTTCTGTTACCTATTCTCATCCGAATCAGGGACTATCGACAAGAACTTTCCAGGAACAGTCAAAGCGGCCCACATACACAAAACTAACCCCGCAATTAGCTCCGCCACAACCTAAAAAGAAACGAATTGCCCAATCCATATGCATCAGAAATATAAGAAAAAAAGTACGCCTTCCATGAAACTTTGAGCTGGAATTCGAGAAAATACATTGATCGGAGGTCCGTTGAACAGCTCCTCCGTGATCTTGAGAAGCGACCTATCTGAAACAAATAAACAATAAAGAAATTCAGCACAGCTAGATAATCAACAATTTGCAGAATAACATCAGCATACATTGGATGGTGGAGTAGGCCGCGTGTGAAAGGATCGCAACTCCCAAAACGCCGACGAGAAAACCTGCGCCCATGATCTAATCTAACTCTTCAGAATCAATTTGACTCGTCACTGGCAATTTCGGAGTGTGTAATCAATTGGAATGGGCAAAACCAAACGAGCCTTACTTGATTACTTCATAATACCACGAACGCACAGTATATATAATTGGGCTTTATTTTCTATTGGGCTCGTTATTCAACTACTCGACCCGATAATTTGAGCCCATTCTGTATTAGGAAGGTTTGAGTTTGAGCCTAATATTGAAGTCAAATACTTCCTACGTCCCACTTATTTATTCTCATCTTTCTATTTTGGGTGTCCCACATAATTCTTCTCATTTCTATTTTCAGTAAAAGATTACCAATAATTAAACTAATTACACCATTTATATTAAAAAAAAGACTTCTTAGTTTGCTTGCCCACTAATAGATTTCTCTCGCCATGCTTTAAAAGTGTACTATAATATTAAAAAACTGTGGTGGTTTCTTCTTAATGTACGTGCCCACTAATTTTTGGGAAGTATTAAGCGAGACACAAGTAATTAATATTATTCCACACTAACCGGTTTCGGATCGTCTGTGCCACAACAATGTTCCACCAATCATTCTCCGACAAGTGTTAAACTGAGTTGACCAACTGTACACTTGTCGCAATTTGATTGGTGGAACACTAAATTGGAACACCAATATGAACAAGATGATTCAATCAAATACTAACCCCTATGCATAGATATCGACACATCCACGTGATCCACACACTTGACTTTTGAACTAGGAGTACATAATATTTGTCGGAAAAATCTATATTGTCATGTCTTCTACTGCTTTCACATGTCTTTGTTACGTTTCTCCACAAAAATTTGTTGTCTTATGACATAACGGTAGGTGGGTAGGAAATATTGCAAGTAAATAAATGCAATCTATCTATTCGAACCATAGCCGATGATAATACAGAATCGAGAAAAGGGAGAAACCCCCCCCCCAAAAAAATGAAGTTCCACGCAATAATGATTACAGAACCATATCAAGGTCATCTAAGCCCATTTGTGAGCTTAGCTCTCAAGCTCGCTTACAAAGGCTTTAAAGTCACGTTTGTACCCACAGAATACTCTCATCACTGCATCACAAAATCTGCCGCCGTCACCAACGACGACGACCGCCATGGAACCACCACCACCGCCGATCTATTTGCAGAAGCTCGTCGTAACGCCGGCGCTGGCGTCCTAGACATCCACTACAGAACCATCTCCGACGGTTTTCCTCTTGAATTCGATAGAGTTGCCAACCTGGTCGAGTTTTGGGAGTCTCTCGTGAATGATTTTCCCGACATCGTCGCTGAATTTGTCGGGAAATTGTTGAGCAGCGTTGATAGTTCGTCGTATGTTCCTATATTAGTGGCTGATGCTTATCCTGGCTGGGCTGCAAAGGTTGCCCAAAAGTACGGCTTGGTCAACGTCTCTTTCTGGACAGAGCCTGCTTTGGTGTTTGCTGCTACTTACTACAAGAATCTCTTGGAAGAAAACGGTCATTTTCCGCCGCCTAAAGGTTCGATCGTCCTTTTATGGGTACTTTTCTTGAATTTCTTACAAGACCCACAAATGAAGATCAGTGATTAAATGCTGCAGATGGAAGCAATCACACCGTAGATTACATTCCAGGAATCGAATCCATCTCCACGAAAGACTTGCCGACATACTTCAAAGAATCATCACAGGTCCCAACACTCGCACAAAAGATGGCCTTCCACGCTTTCGAACAGATCAAGAAAGCCGCCGACTTCATCTTGCTCAACACGGTCCAAGAACTCGAACCCAACGTTCTATCATCCTTAAACCAAACCCATCCTTCATATTCCATCGGTCCCATAAACTTCTGCAAGGAAAGCACTCGAAGCCTAGTACCCAAGAGCTTATTCTCCGAAACCGACTGCTCTAAGTGGCTCGACGACAGACCTTCCAAGTCGGTCTTATACATCTCTTTTGGGAGCATTGCTGTTGCAGATAAGAAGCTGATGGAAGAGATCTCAAATGGGCTTGCCTTGAGTGGAGTGAGCTTCCTTTGGGTAATAAGGGACCATCGTACTTCTGGTAATAATGATGGTGAAGATTCGGGCAAAGGCTTGATTGTTCCATGGTGCGATCAAAGGGCTGTGCTTTCTCACCGTGCGATAGGAGGTTTCTTGACTCACTGTGGATGGAATTCTGTGCTCGAGAGTATGCGGTTCGGCGTTCCCATGATTTGTTGTCCCATGAGCTTCGATCAGCCGACGAATAAGAAGCTTGTGGTCGATGATTGGAAGGTTGGGATCGATCTTCGCGGCGATGAAGGGATTGTGAATGGGGAAACAGTTGCAGAGAAGATTAAGAAGGTGATGAGTGATGACGATGGTCATGGCGAGGCCATCCGTAATGAGATGGTGAAAGTGAGGAAGGTGCTTTACCGTGCGCTTGAAGACGATGATGGATCCTCGGTGGAGAATTTCAATCGGTTCGTCGATGATTTGAAGAGTAAGATTCTTGGACAAGGTGTTGTTGATCAGTCGTCATAAATATTTTTTTTTTTGTATTGTTACGCCTATGTTTCATTTAGTCACGTTTTGTTGCATCACTTTAATGTTTGGTTACACTAATTGTGCAATGTTGATCCCATATTATGGTTAGTCGTAACCTTGTGATGCTTCAATTGATTTATATTTGTTTTTTCCAGCAAGATTTATTGTCATAGTTGTGTTGTATGCATACATAGAATAGTTCATCGTGATTTTGACGTGAAGCGTAAACAAAATAGATTACGTACGCTATTGTGCGGATGGTATCCTCTGTCCCAAACCCATGTCCCAATGTGTGTGCCAAATCAACGGATGTTGACACTTGTCAAATCCTGTGATTCAGAAATTATTTTAATTATTTTTTAATTTTTTTAATTACATAGTCTATCAAGTTATAAAATAATTCTTATTTCGTGTCATTTATATGATAAAAACAAATAAACAACACTGAATAATTCGCTGTTTCATAATTTCATTACGATCAAATTGATACCCATATCTTATATTTTTCGATATCTATAAAAATTATTTTTTCATATATTCTACAATCTGGTACACACAATGGGACAGGGTTTGGGACATAGGATCTCATCCGCTTACCGGTTGAGATCACCTATTCCATTTTTTATATTCCACTCCGTATTCCAACAAACGAAAATCGTTACACCTCCCCCGACAAGTGTTAAACTACACGTAAACATCATTACACCTATGAATTTCATTACAACAAGTGTTTAAAAAAAAACCTCATTATTACGTATTTTTCTAATATGGAGTAGAAAAAATCAATATTATATATTAAAATAGAAAAATATAATAATGAGGTTTTTTTTTGTTTAAACACTTGTTGTAATGAAATTCGTACGTGTAATGATGTTTACGTGTGTTTTAACACTTGTCCGGGGAGGTGTAACGATTTTCGTTCGTTGTAATATGAAGTGGAATACAAAAAGTGGAATAGGTGATCTCATACCTTTTCTTACGTCATTGCATGCATATTTTGATGCGCAATCATGCAATAGATAGACCGTTTTCAATTGCTACACAACACTACACTACAAATGAATAAGTGTATACAAGAAAAAGTCATGGTCGACCCAACCAATGAAAACGGTCGCCGGCAAAACCCACTAACCCAAGAAAGCGACGTCGTCGTCGTTTTGAAACATTGGGAATAGTCGAACGAGCAATGGTCTTCGAGACTCTTACCCTTGTCCCACACAAGTGTCCATCGATGCCACGTCGTCGAAGTATCAAACTTGATCTCAAAAACCTCGTATACCCCTTTATATACATCACACCCCAAAAGGGATAACTGAAGGAGGAAGCAAAAAAAAAAAAGAAAGAAAAATGGTGAAGAAAGCTCAAAAAATGAAGCTTCATGCAATAATGCTTACACTACCCTACCAAGGCCACATGAGCCCCTTCGTCAACTTAGCCCTAAAGCTCGCCGCAAAGGGCTTTAAGGTAACCGTCCTCAACACAGAATACGCCCACCACTGCATAACTCAATCAACGACCGAAAAAAACAACGTCATCGACATATTCTCCGAAGCGCGCAATTCCGCCGGCCTCGACATAGACTATCGGACGATCTCCGACGGCTTCGCGCTCGACTACGACAGGTTGGGAAACTTCATCGAGTATTGGGAGTATCTCCTCGGCGACGACTTCCCCGAAAAAATCGGCGATTTCGTCCGCGAAATAATCGGCGAATCGCCGTCTCCGGAGCTTTTCCCGATAATAGTCGCCGACACCTTCGCCAGGTGGGCCGCGCAGATCGCGGAGAGGTTCGGCTTACCGAGCGTCTCGTTTTGGACCCAGCCCGCCTTGTGCTTCGCCGCTACTTATTACAAGGATCGTCTTGTCGAAAACGGACACTTTCCGCCGCCAAAAGGTAAATAATCGCCGTCTATGGTTTAATTTTACGGCGTTCTTTTGTTAAGATAGATAACCCTAATAAGTCACGTGTGTCTAACATTGGATAATTGATAAGAGATTGACCAGCTTATTAGTTGATGGGCTACACCACATATCACAAACTGGTTTTAGGGATGGAACTCCGTCAACTTATGTGGGCCAACTATTCTCTTAAGTGTGCCGATTCCTGGCTCAATAACGAAATTTCACATCTTTTAATCGATTTTTACGGCGTTTTTTCAGATGGCGCGAGGCACGAAATAGACTACATACCGGCGTAGAATCCATCAACTCGAAAGACCTTCCGTCCTACTTCAACTACGAAGCCGCGGAAACCCTAAACATAGTGCAGAAGATCGTATTCCTATCGTTCGACCAGGTCAAGAAGGCAGACTTCGTCCTGCACAACACCGTCCAAGAACTTGAACCCACCGTCCTTTCGTCGTTGGACCGAGCCATGCCCACGTACTCGATCGGGCCCACCAACTTCTTCAACGAGGGACTCGAAACCCTAGTTCCCAAGAGCCTTCTCTCGGAGACAGACTGCTCGAAATGGCTCGACGAAAAACCTACAAAATCGGTGCTTTACGTCTCGTTCGGAAGCCTCGTGGACGCCGGCGAGCGCGTAATAGAAGAGATAGCGCGCGGGCTTGTGCTGAGCGACGTAGACTTCATATGGATAACTAGGAATAATAATAATAATAATAATAACAATAATAATAATAATAATAATAATAATCACGCAAACGATGGAAGTATAAGGTTTCCGACGAAATTTCGAGACGTAGTTAATAAGGGCAAAGGGTTGGTCGTTCCGTGGTGCGATCAGAGGGCCGTGCTTTCCCATCGTTCGATCGGAGGGTTTTTGACTCACTGTGGTTGGAATTCCACGGTGGAGAGCATGTGGTTTGGGGTACCGATGATCTGTTATCCTGTGGATTACGATCAGCCTACGAATAGGAAGCTCGTCGTCGACGATTGGAAGATCGGGACGAATCTTTACGATGAAAATGGGGTGGTTAATGGGGAAAGACTTGCGGAGAAGATTAAGAAGGTGATGGATGTTAGAGGCGAGAATGAGACGAGGCGCGAGATGAAGAAGGTGAAGAAGATTCTTCGCGAAGCGCTGAGCGAGGAGGGTTCTTCGGAGAAGAATTTCGATCGATTCGTCGACGATCTGAAGGTTAAGATTCATGGGTTTGATTTAGGGAACTGAGATTGTGCCAACTATGATGTCTGTTTTCTTGTTCACAATCTTTACATATGTCTAATTGATCTTCAAAGAAAGAGTTAGTGCTACAAACTTTTATAACAGCAATTCCATAATATCATTACAAACACACGGTAAGGAGACCCTCTCTGGCCCAGAAACTCCACACTTTTTCCTTCGTTCTTACCGAAAACCCAAATCCATTCCCTGCGTTCTTGCAACATTTCGAGTCAACAAGTATGCACCAGCTTCGAAGACCACATTCGACTAAGCCAATTACGATCGCTCGTTTTCGAATAATCGTCAATCCTCGTTTTGCTTACGCCTTCTCCTTCCTCGAAACTACTGTCGCTAGTTTCCTTACTCTTTAAAGAAGGCTGAGGATCATTACCTGAACAACTAATTGATGCCTCGAGAACTTGTTCGACCATTTCCCTAACCTCGCTCATCTTCGGCCGTGCTTTGGGGATTTTGGACAAGCAACGATTGGCGACGATCGACAGCTTGTGGGCGGACTTAAGGACGTGTTTGGCGCCTTCGAGCCTCGGGTCCAATATCATTCGGAACCTCTTGGCGTCCGATAAATAAGGCTTCACCCATTCTAGAAGCTTCTGCTCGGTTCTGGGACGGTTTTTATCCAGCGGGCGCCTCCCCGTGATAAGCTCGTACAGGAAAACGCCGTAGCTCCAAACGTCGCTCTTCGACGTCAGCCGACCCGTCTGTAGATACTCTGGCGCTGCGTAGCCCATCGTCCCGACGACCTATTTAAGCAATACGTCATTGTCACATTGTCCAAGTTAAGGCGAAATAAAAATCATAGTAAGGTTGCGTTTGGTACAAGGATTCACAGAGGTCTGAAGGTAAAGCAGTCAGAGCACAAAGTATCATTTCGCTCGATGCGCTAACTCGGTTTTCCATCGCGCTTTCTACGCACGAGTTCCGCATACCAAACACATCATAAGTGTGTGTTTGGTTAAGGAATTTAGCGAGGAAAGGAAAAGAAATGGAAAAGACAAACTATTATTTTTTGTTTGGTTGACTAGAGAAATATGTGAGGAAAAGAGAAGAGAACTAAACTTGAGTTAATTTGGAACCTGGGACGTGAACTTATTAAAGAGCTGTAATAAATTTCAAGCAAAATCTTTGGAAAACCATTTTCCTCACCAGGAAAGGCTAGTGGAAATCGTTTTCTCTCTAGTTTTTTATCCTCACCGTTTTCCTTGATTCAAAAGCAGCCTAAGTTAACGAGAAATACCGCGGTCGATACGTGAGTCAGCCCGTCGAGCGGGCCCAGACGGGCCAACCCGAAATCGGAGAGCTTAGCGTTCCACTGCTCGTCGAGGAGAATGTTGGACGATTTGAAGTCACGAAAGATTATCTGCGTGCAAGAGAATTCGCTATAACTACAAAAAATAAAAAAAAAACGTAATACCGAGTCTTTTTAACTTGCAAAAACTTTTCTTTACGAACCTGAAAATCCATTTCCTCGTGCAAGTAAGCCAAGCCACGAGCGGCGTCGAGGGCGATCTTGAGCCTCATAGGCCACGAAAGGGGCTTCACGGATCTGATCGACAAGTGGTCTTCGACGCTCCCATTTGGCATATATTCGTATATAAGAAGCCTTTGTATTCCCCTCTCGTCGTCCTCAGCGCAATAGCCTATGAGCTTCACAAGGTTGGGATGCTCGACGACGCCGAGGACATTCACTTCTGTTACCCATTCTTTATGACCCTATTTGCATCATCGAACGTAGGAATGAATAAGCACCGTAATAGAAAAAAAAAAAAGGAAAAGACATGGTCCAATTTTATTACCTGCAAACCTCTTCTGCCGAGCTGCTTTACTGCGACGTCGATTCGATGTTCGGAGGAGCTTCTAATGACGCCCTTATAAACGCAACCGAAACCGCCTTCTCCTAGTTTGGAAGTGCGGCTGAAGTTCTTGGTTATTTGTTTTAGTTCTGGGAAAGTGAAGACTTTAAGGTTACTATGTTGTTCGGATATGTTTGGAAGATGGCTCGTTCTTCCTTTGGACTCGTTGCTCGTGTTTGAAGTGTTCTGTGAATCGAATTCCGAGGAAGACGGCTGCCTTACTTCGCAACTGGAGAACGATAAGGGGGACGAGCTGATCGGCCTCGGGCTTTTTGTTCCTTCCTTCTTCTCCCCAAAGTAGAGCTGGAAACACTTCATCTGTGTTCCTGGAAATTTAAATGATGGCTATGGATCATAGATCGAATTGCAACCTACGGTGGCATACGCTTGACTAAATTGACGCTCTAACATCGTTTTTTTTTTCTACCAAGAAAAGGTTATAATAAGAGCCAATCATGTGTTTTATTACCAAAATAGGCTGTGTTTTTCTTTAAATGTTCTTCAAATACCCATAATCAAGGAATCCAAGAAGTAGAAAGATAGCATAAACAGACATCCTCACCACCCCCCAAAAAAGGCAAACAGATCTGTCATGAATCTTCAATCATAGGCACCACAGAAAAGGAAATAATATGAATATTGTGTTGAATACTGTACCTCTGTTTAAGGGAAGGAAGATGGATCTTGAGATTACTGCTTATAATCGAAAACGCCGAAAGATGCTACGGAAGAAAATGGAAAAATTGAAGAAGAGCAAAGCAAAAATAGTACAAATTAACTACAACCCACGAACCACAGGGATGATTGAGCTGACTTCACACCAGCAAAATCACTTTTTTACCAGAAGAGAAAAAGATGCTGCAGTATATATTAGACATATGAAGAAGTTAGCGAATCAAACGGAAAGGGATAGTCGTGTGAAAGCTGTCTGGTATAAAGATCGAGACTTTAAAGAATTGCAACTGAGGTCAGCGATGAATTAATTAGTCAACCTTTCATCACTTGGGGTGGGGTCAACAACAGAATGTGTCCACCTCCACTATTGATTTTGAGAAGGAAATGATTACATCGAACACTCAATCCACTCACACTAAAACTCGGTTGACCTCGATCGAACGTTATCTGTTTGATATTCTTGCCTTTGAATTATATTTTCTTAAAATTTCTTTATTTTATAGATCATTTTATGAAAGTTCTTTAGTATTTACTTGGGTTTTTCCCGAAAGAGAATTATTTGTATTTTAAGGATAATTTAGTGTTGCCATAAAAATACAATATGCGAGTGTGTATATATGCATTGCAAGTCAGGACCAGTCATATTCTAACACTAAAAGAAGCAACTTTTAATCTTGGATGATTTTGGGCCAGAAATAGCGCCATTGATCTCTCCCAGCCAATTCTTCGACCTAACGCCATGCATGCACGTTCCTCCAAACTATCTTCACCAAAACAGAAATCGAACTCTGTGTTCTTGTTTTTTCAACACACTGCGTTCTGTGATACGCTTACCTACCCGTACATTTCTGGGTTTGATCATCCGCCTAATGTGAGGAACTGGGTCGTCATCCTTGACGAGTTTGCAGATAAAGTGTTTGACGATTTGACAAAAAGAGCCAGCTTTTCAGGCAAAAAGTAAATAGAGAAGCAAAAGGCATGCTACAAGAAAATCCGCTTTGATTCTGAATGATTCTGCTTATATGTGAGCGTTGGAAAGATTTGGGTGATTGAAATGAGTTCTGGGACGTGGATTAATTCCCGTCGTCGAGTAGGATCGTTGTCGCTCTTGGTATCGTTGATTCTTCTCTTGCAGCGAGTGCATTGTGTGGATGAAGATGAATACTCTAAAACTGGTAACCCAAAGGCGTTGCCACTAGTTACGTCTCTTATCTACAACCAAATACTGAATCTAACCGCCATATTCAAGAACGATATCACCGACAGCCTTGCATATTGCACGAATAACGTGTGAGTCTTTTTAATGACCTTGGCATCTTATTGTTTTAGAACTTTAGGTTTGTCTTTTGTTGCTGCTGCTTAGTCGCTTTTTGCTCGTGTTTTTAGCGATGGCGATCTCAATGGTGCCTTCAAATTCGGGAACAATCTGGATTTCCTGAGTAATTGTGTTAAGCAGACTAAAGGTATTCGTTTTCGATATGCAGTTAGGCCACTCTGCTCAAAAAGGTCCCTTTATCACCTATATAATGATATCTTCTATATTTCCACAGATGTAACCAAGAGGATTTGCACTGCAGCAGAGATGAAGTTCTACTTCTCCAGTTTTATGGGCACAAAATTAGCCGATGCTCAACTATTAAAACCCAACAGAAATTGCAATTTAACCTCGTGGGCTGATGGATGTGAACCTGGCTGGGCTAGCACCGTCCCTCAAGACAAACCCGTCGATCTTAAAAACAATAGAGACATCCCTGATAGAACTGTCGATAGCCAGCCTTGTTGTGAAGGTTTTTTCTGTCCTCGAGGCCTTACATGCATGATCCGTAAGTTTATCTCGTACAAATTCCTCAATGTTTTCGAAAGATTTTAGGTATGGATCTTGCTTGTAATGACTGATGTGAGCTTGCTCTTTTCTAATGAAGCTTGTCCTTTGGGTTCTTACTGTCCACGTGCGAATCTCAATAAAGGAACAGGCATATGTGATCCGTAAGTTTAGCTGTCTTCTTTAGCTATCTTTTCTCATAGAGATGATGTCTTCAGTTTTCTTGATGCAATAATTTCTGAGGAAAATTTGCAGATATGCTTATCAGTTACCTCCTGGTAAGGCGAATCACTCGTGCGGTGGAGCAGACACATGGGCTGGTGTAACTAGCAGTGATGAGATATTCTGCTCGGCAGGTTCTTATTGCCCAACAACCACGAAAAAGGTTCAATGTACGAAAGGGTAAGCAGCTCATCAGAAAGATTATGGCATTAGCCTCTGAGCAAGACTTAAAAAAGCACCTTCTTTGTGCTAGATATAGATCTCCTTTTTACTAACTGTTTTGTTATGCAAATCCAGACATTACTGCAGGCAAGGATCTACAGAACAAGCAGGTAACCTACTGAGAAAGGGAAAAAAATCGAACTAATTCGTGGACTGTAATTGCTTGACCTTTCGCTGGAAACTTCATTTTTGCAGCTTGCTTCAAGTTGAGTACTTGTAACCCTAGTGCAGATTCACAGGACTTGCATGCTTATGGTTTCTTGCTCATTGTAAGAGTTAGCATATCCGAGCATTTCATTGCTTTGGCATTCCATGCATACATGACCTTGTTTTGATGTATGCAGGGCATCTTGAGCTTGGTGTTGATAGTCTTCTACAATTTTTCTGATCAAATCCTCCAAACTCGTTATGAAAGGCTGGCCAAGTCCAGAGAAAGGGCGGCAAGAAGTGCCCGTGAAACCGCACAAGCGAGACAAAGATGGAAAATCGCAAAGGATGTGGCGAAGAAAGGAAAAGTTGGCTTATTACAGCAGTCACTATCACGCACATTTTCACGTAAATCTAATGATGCGCCTCTGCCGCCTAAGAGTGTGCCACCTCCACCTGCTCCAAAGACTAAGAAAGAAGGAGGCAACCTAACTAAAATGCTACAAAATCTTGAAAATGATCCTGACAATCAAAAAGGTTTTGACGTTGAGATAGGGCACAAGCCCATGAAGAAGCCAACTGCAAAACAGTTGCATACCAAGAGCCAGATATTCAAGTATGCTTATGGACAGCTTGAGAAAGAAAAGGCTATGGAACAGAAACAACAGAACTTGACCTTCTCGGGGATTATTTCGATGGCAACTGATTCTGATGTGAAGACTAGACCTACCATTGAGCTTGCTTTCAGAGATCTTACCATAACTCTTAGGCACAAAAACAAGCATTTGATGAGGAGTGTCACTGGGAAGATTATGCCCGGTCGAATTTCTGCCGTTATGGGCCCATCTGGGGCGGGAAAAACTACGTTCCTTTCTGCTGTGACGGGAAAATAATGGGATGTAACGTCTCGGGTTCGATTCTGATAAATGGGAAACCTGATTCTATCCAATGTTACAGAAAGATTATTGGCTTCGTCCCACAAGATGATATAGTCCACGGGAACTTGTCTGTTGAAGAAAATCTCCGCTTTAGTGCTCGTTGCAGGTAGTTTAAATTTGGGTGGGTAAATTAATTTTTATCTGCTCCAAAAGATACCTTTCCTAGGAGAAGGACCTTCTTTTTTAAACTAAAGACAAACTTTCTTACTTGCGAGATAGTTATAGTTCATTTAGACAATATTTCAGTCCTTGGTGCATTCATCTATGACTAGTTGGCTGTTATTTTACGCTTCCATCTCATAATCGAGCATCCTATTTCTTTGAAGGCTTTCTGTAGACTTGCCCAAAGCCGATAAAGTTCTAGTTGTCGAAAGAGTTATCGAGTCCCTTGGACTGCAGGCTATAAGAGACTCTCTGGTCGGTACGGTCGAGAAGCGAGGTATCTCAGGTGGACAGAGGAAACGAGTCAATGTAGGACTCGAAATGGTCATGGAACCTTCTTTACTGATCTTGGATGAACCAACGTCAGGTTTAGATAGTGCGTCTTCCAACTTGCTAATCAAAGCTCTTCGACGTGAGGCTCTTGAAGGAGTAAGCATCTGCATGGTTGTTCACCAGCCCAGGTACGATCTTTTCGCTTTTATCTATTGCTAAGATGCTTAAAACAGTCGTTCAAGAATCAGCAATAGGTAATGAAGTTTTCAACTGTTTTTTCCCCTTCAGCTACACATTGTACAAGATGTTCGATGACTTGGTCCTTCTAGCCAAAGGTGGTCTCATCGTCTATCTGGGACCAGTGAAGAAGGTCGAAGAATATTTCACAAGCTTTGGCATAACAGTGCCCGAAAGAGTGACTCCTCCCGACCATTTCATCGACATACTCGAGGGTATAACAAAGATCAGCGTTCCAGGGCTGACCGTCGAACAGTTACCCATCAGATGGATGCTTCACAATGGCTACCCTGTCCCTCCCGACATGTTGCATTACTGTGACGAGATTTCATCTGCGTCGAAAGGCGTAAGCACTAGCAGTCAAATGGTTGGAGGTTCTTGGCAGGAAAGTCAAGAGCATTTACAGCTAAATTTCTTTAAGGGATATGATTTGTCCAATAGACACACGCCTGGGTGGGTTAGGCAGTATAGATATTTCCTTGGGAGGTAAGATGGCCTGAGACATATATCATGTGCATTTTTTTTTTTCTAGTTGTGGTTGCTTTTACTTATTGCATTCTCTGTTTTTAAGTAGCTTGAGTTTTTGTCTCTATCTGCTTATACTGAAAATTTTCTACAGATGTACCAAACAACGGCTTCGAGAGGCTAAGCTTCAAGCAGCAGATTATATGATCCTTTTGGTCGCCGGTGCATGCTTGGGAACGCTTTCGAAAGTGAAGGGTGACACATTTGGATATCATGGTTATATGTATACAGTAATTGCAGTGTGTAAGTACATAAAATTTCAGAAAACATTGAGGAAATTAGTAGATGCTTCCACTGACAGATTGTTTTCAATGCTTTCAATTTGTTGTTCTTCTTTTGCAGCACTTCTTTGCAAGATTTCTGCGTTGAGATCTTTCTCACTCGATAAGTTACATTATCGGAGAGAAAACGACAGTGGAATGAGCAGCCTAGCCTATTTTCTTTCAAAGGACACAGTTGATCACTTCAACACAATCATAAAGCCTGTGGTCTTCTTATCAATGTTCTACTCTTTCAGCAATCCAAGGTCAACGTTCATGGAAAACTATGTCGTCTTGGCCTGCTCATATATTGTGTGACGGGAATGGCCTACGTTTTCGCCATCTTGTTTCAGCCGAGTCAAGCTCAACTGGTAATAATATATATATATATATATATATATATATATATATATATATATATGACCCATGGTTGTTTTCACATCAGAAGTTTTTCCATCTGTTATTAATGACATATGACTTCTTTTCCTTTCCTGGAAATCAGTGGTGCGTGCTTATCCCTGTCGTTCTTACGCTCATATCTAACCAAGGCAAAGACGATAAATTCGGGAAATACCTGGGCCCTTATTGTTATCCAACGTGGGCTTTGGAAGCATTTCTGATAGCAAATGCTCAACGGTAATAACCAAGGTTTCATCCTTTTTAGCCTGCTGATTTAATGTTCTTATTCCGAACAAATATTTTGCACTCTCATCATTTTATTAACTCAATGTGATTTCTTCAACATCGAAGTTAATTCTTGTTTTTTCTTTCATATATCATCAGATTTACAGGAGTGTGGTTGATCACAAGATGCGCCGAACTGAACGACTTCGGCTACAACGTTCACAATTGGAATTACTGTCTATTGTATCTCTTCGTCAGTGGCCTGTTATGTAGATTCGTAGCCTTCTTCTCTCTGCTTAAATTCGGAAAGAAGTGAGAGCTATTCTTTCTTTTAGTTTAAATTCGAAGAAGTGCAGCCTGCTAGTTTTTTCTAGCATCAGCAGCTGTGAAGAGCATAATAGCATGATCATATATATAGTGAGTTCACTTTGAAAACCCTTCCATTTTTGTATTCTTTGGCAGATAGCTATTTAGTACATATTTCAGCAGATTATATCCCATTCGGTTGCCATTTTAGTTTAGGAGAAAACCCTAAATAATATTTTTGTCTGTTTAGAAAAAACACTTCATTAACTCCGAAGACAAAGGTTTATCGTCTTAATAAACGCAGATGATATATTCCCAGAAAACCCTTATATCACATGGCGAAACTTAGGAGCTGTTATCATCATCAACACAAACATGCAGTGCAGAAAACATAATACAAAAGATCACAGAAGCACTCACAAAGCAAGCACACCACGTACTTTACACACGTTAATAAAAGAGCAAATTTACAATCATATACTACGCACATAAGAAATTTAATTAGTTTCCGTCGCCGTTGTTGTTTCCACCTCCATCGCCTTCGCTCGGCGAGTTATTGCTTCCCCAATGGTTAAAGTTCTCTCTCGGTATAACGTGGTGGTTATCCGTAGTCCCCTGTGCACTTTCACTGTTGCCGCCATTGTTATGTTTGATGCTATTAGGATTTGGAATGAAGGCTTTATTGTCATGTTCGATGCTATTAGGATTTGGTCTGAAGGCTTTATTGTCATGGCTCCAATCATGTGGTTGGGCGGCTTTATTGTCATGGCTCCAATCATGTGGTTTGGCGGCTTTATTGTCTGTAGTCCCTTGCTGTGTACTTTCACTGTTGCCGCCATTGTTAAGTTTGATGCTATTAGGATTTGGTTTGAAGGCTTTATTGTCATGTTCGATGCTATTAGGATTTGGTCTGAAGGCTTTATTATTGTCATGTTCGATGCTCCAAGGATATGGTTTGGCGGCTTTGTTGTCTTTTTCGTTGCTGATAAGAAGAGCTCTTCGAGGAGATGCGAAGCACAATGAAGCCGCCAAAGCAACTAAGAGAATTACAGCAACAGCCTTCATCTTCTTCAATCAACACACAACCCTGTAATAAATCAAAGTTCGTCGAAGATTAATAATGTATCTTACAAAAGCAAACTGATTTCGGACATATAAACTAGATAGTGCATAAACCTCAAACCTCAACCGAAATTTAGTTTTACCCTTTGTCTTCTTGACAAGAAGGGATTTACAAGCTCCATTATATATAGAGGGAACGATAATAGCTTGCATCAGTTGCTGTTATGAGCAGGTATCGCCAATAACCAGACAAGATTGAGTGGGTATTACAATAATTACCACTATGTTTTACTTTTAATTATTCATAGTAGTCAGGTTGATACTTAGTTGCCTAAATAGGGAATTCCCACTTTCTTTTTGTGACTAAAGCCTTGCAAGAAGTCAACTTTGAGAGGTTTGTGTATATACTGTTTTTGGTCATTTTTTGCGATATAATATTTTTTACTATAGTGGGAGAAGACATGGCTTTCAATGGTGTCCCTATGCACGACGACGAAGAAGAGAAGTACGCAAATTGTCCCAAAAAAGAATCCTATGTTTCAGGCACTGTATGCCTGATATATTCACAATATGAACCTGAAAAAAAAAGGTCTTTTTCTTCTTGAATGTACATATCAACAAAGCTACTACTATAGTAGAGCAAACAATTCTGAATATAGACCACAGCTTGGGCCGAAACAGATGGCATCGATGCCCACTAAAAAGAGACACAGACAAGAGACCTATACAAGTGACAAGATTGTGAGTGAATGAACTACTAATACGATACAAAGCTGTTCAAAGACAGATCAATGATGGTGCTAAAAATTCGTAGGAATATCTGTTTGTCAATCGAACAACAAAGGGGTCCATTCGGAGGAACGAGTGAAGAAACAGAGCTTTTGGCACCTAAATTCGAGCTTATCTTTCTGCAAATCATCGTCATCTAACTAACTCGATAAGGGCTTCAAGTTCTCTCCTCCCAAATGACCTTCCAAGGGCAGCATCTGCCTTGTGCCTAGCAGCAAAGTAGAATAACAGCCAAGAAATTTTGAAGTAAACCTCCATTGACGACTGAAGAAGCATTGTAAGAGCTTCGCCGAACATCCTCCTCAACATCCACCTACCAAACGCCCCACACAAGACGCATTCCAACAACCTTATTTCAAAACCCGTGCTTAACAATGATAGTAACATATGGAAACCCTCTCTAACAATCTCCCTCCCATTCCTTCTATGATCGACAATCGCAACCCAAGAGACAACAGAAAACATAAGGCCCACCAACAGATCGCTCACGAACCATACCAAGATAAGTCCCACGCTCTCCCTCTCCTGTCCAATCACCCACGGTGCCACATTTGCGAAAGGCATAAACTTCATCCTCAAGAAAACCTTAAAGAACACATACTGGTCCTCGATTTCTCCGAAGAAGTATACCCCTATTAGCTGAGCTAGGGCATCCCTCACAGCCCACTTCATCAGAATAAGTCCAGAAAGCCTTCTGATCCCGACGTTTGAACCCGTCCAAACCGTCCTGAAAAATGACCTGTGCCTCCCAAGCAAACTGTCCAACACCTTGACAAAGACGATCCCACTCAGCCATATATATGTAACGATGAATGCCAATACAACGTACGCATATGCAGCTGAGAAAACGCCGGCCAAGAAAAACAGAGATGTTGTCTCTTGATTCCCCATTTTAAAACCCTTGATCAAGAAATTAAAATCCACAACTGAGTTTCCACCACCACCACCACCATTAGCAGCATCATCATCTAACCCACTCTCGCCCACCAATCCAATCTCTTTTTCGTCCTCATCTCCCTCCACACTATCCACATTATCCCTAAATTCTGACCTAAAACCCAGAACACCCGGCCTAACAAGGCTCGGAAAGTAAATCCCATTATCAGTAACAGAATCGGGGAACGCATAGTTAGGGTTCAGATAGAATACCGACGCATTGTCATGCTGCTTCGCAGTAGAGGGATGGAACAGCGATCGATCGAAATGCGAGTCGGCGGAGAAGAAGTCTTCGTCGATCGTTCCCACACGGGAGAGGTGAAGGAACGGGCGGCGGCGGCGGTGGTGGAGGAGGTGGGAGCGAGGATTGTCCGACGAATCGAGGCGTGATAGAAACGCCTTCAAATTGGGATTTCGGTCGATAAGAGAAGAGAGGTAGTGAGATGCCGTGTGGACATTCGAGTGGAAGGTGAATAGAAGGGACGCGACGAAGAGGAAGATCGTGAGGTTAGCGTAGACTAACGACGCCGCCTGACCAAGGATTTGGCGCGTCGTTGTGAGGCGGATGTTGGGGGGCGGCGGCGGCGGAGGAGGAGGCGGCGGCGGGTTGTCATCGTTTTCCATGTCGGTCGATATGTATGAGGCGTGATTTGGTGAATTTGATGAGATTGATTTCTGATTTGTGGGGTTTGGTATTCTTGAGTTTTCTTGGATCTTGGAAATGGGGAGGAAGATTTTGAGAAAAGGGATTCATATCTTACGTTATTGAGTAAAAGGGATTGAGTTTAAAATTACCAAAATATCCTTACTCAAAAAATGATTAGAGATAGCTAAACTTAATTACTTGTACGATTGTTTATTCGACTCTTTTTCGAACTTTATTCGAATTCAATGATTCGAGTGCTATATACGAACACTATTCGAATTTTTTATTCGAATTCTTTACTCGAATTATATTATTCGAATTATTATTGGAATTTTTTCGAATATTATTCCAATAATTCGAATTTTATTCGAATTTTATTCGAAAAATTCGAAAAAATATTCACAAAATTACTAAAATTGATTTTCGAATTTATCTGAATTATACGAATTAAACACGAATTATTCGAATTTAATTCGAATTTATTCGAATTTTATTCGAATAATTCGAGTTTAATTCGAATAATTCGAAATTAATATTAAAAAAATTACTAAAAATAGATTTCCGAATTTTATCTGAATTATTGAAATTTAATTCGAATAATTCGAATTTTATTCGAATTATTCAGAATTTTATTCGAATAATTCGAGTTTTATTCGAATAATAGTAAAAAATTTACTAAAAAAATGATTTTTGAATTTTATCTGAATTATTCGAATTTAATTCGAATAATTCCAATTATATTCGAATTTTATTCGATTTTATTGGAATTATTTGAAATTTCTTATTCAAATTACTTATTTTAATTACGTATCCAAAGAAATCCATATTTGACGTCGATTCACTTTGAATTTGAAAAGGTATAAAACATAAAAGTTTTAAATAATTAAGTTAGCTGTCCAACAAAACTCGAATCAGGGTAATTGATGCCTTGGATCAAAAGTTATGATCGGAAATGTTTTAACTGCCATTTATGAACAACAAATTTGAAAAAAAATTGGAAAACTTACGAAACACTAATTTTCCAAGCCAATACACTCCGAATTCATAGAAGTGTAAAACATAAAACTTCTGTATAATCAAGTTAGCTATCCAAAACCGTTTGAGTCGGGGTTATTGATACTCTGAAACGAAATTTATGATCGAAAATGTGTTAACTGCTATTTCTTGAAAGCAAATTCTAAAAGAATTCGAAATGTTAGCCAAAACACTTATTTTCCGAGCTGATAAAATTCGAATTAGAAAAAGTTAAAACACAAAATTTTATAATCAAGTTATTTGTACATGGAAGTTTACATACAAATTATTGATGATCTAAATCTAATGATCGAAAATATTTTAACTGACATTTATTCAAATTTTTTTGAATTTTCTGCGATTTTTGATCTACGTTTCAAAAAGACCAATTTTTTACGTCCTTGGACTTCGAATTTAAAAAAGTGTAAAACACGAAAGTTTTGTATAATTAAGTTAGCTGTCCAACAGAATTCGAAGCATGGTAATTGGCGTCTTGGATCGAAATTTATGATAAAAAATGTGTGAGCTGCCATTTTTTAGTGATGAACGCGAGAAAATGTAAAGAATGCGAGAAAATAGATATCACGCGAGAAAATGTAAAGAATGTAAAGAATAAAATTTTTGATAGTTAAGTTTGTTGTCAAAAACTGATTTACCACATACCCTAATGGATATAACGTCGAATGTGTTGAGATATTACATCATACGACTTATGATTCATATATGTGCCGAATATGTGAATTATGTTTAAATTGTTGTGATTCAAACATATGTAGTGATTATAAACATTTGAGTTTTATGATTTTATGTCTTCATTAATTTTGCAACTAAATTAATATCGCATTGTAGAACGCATTGCCATCTTCATTAGACATTGATACCACATATTAAACCTCTTCATTGAACATTGATACCTAATTATGTCTCCGAAAAACACATTTTTGAAGTCAATAAAGTTTGAATTAGAAAAAGTGTAAAACATAAAAGTTGTGTATAATCAAGTTAGATGTCCAACAAAGTTTGAATCAGGGTAATTGGTTATCTGAATCAAAAGTTATGGTCGAAAATGTCTTCACTGCCATTTCCTCACAGCTAATTCGAATTTAATTCGAATTTAATTCGAATTATTCGAATGTAATTCGAATTTCATTCGAATTATTCGAATATAATTCGAATTATTCAATATTATTGGAACATTCGTAAGGTCGAATTATTTTTATTCAAATTATTTATCCTAATTACTTATCTATCCAAAAAACGCATTTCCAAGTCGATACAATCCGAATTAGAAGAAGTGTAAAACATAAAAGTTTTGGATAATCAAGTTTTCTGTCCAACAAAGCTTGAATCAGGGTAATTGGTTTTCTGAATCGAAAGTTATGATCGAATGTCTTAAACAGATTATTCAAATAAAATAATACGAAAGACGAAATCGTCGACTAAAAAAACGAAATTATCGACCTCTGAGAGGGAGACGGTGAATGCAACAACAGGATGAAATATATTAATGGGTGTAGGATTTTCGTTGGGATTATTTTTTTAAACCATTTGCAGAAGAAAAAACGACGGAGAAAAAGCGACGATAGAGAAGATGAACAGTAATTTCTTTTTTTTTTTTATGAAATAGATAATTAAAATATATATTAATTAAGTGAAGATTAACTATTACTAACCTAATCAACTTCACTCCCTTTTTTTTAATTGAAAAAGTCAAAATCCCTTTTCTTTAATTTTTGTTAAAACTAATCCCTTCTGTTAAATTATCCCAAGAAAGAAGGCACTCCTTCGATAAGGCAATTCTGATTTTTTTTTTTTTTTTTTTTTCTTTTATATAGCTTAATAATGTGGATAAACTGGTTTAGCTCTATAACTGCCAATTGCTTACCACTTTCATATGTATACCAAGCAGACCTAAGGTTGACTTCAACCCACTAGTATGGAATTCTTATGTGTATGTAATAGTAGAATAGCATAGCAGTCATAAAAACACAATTACAAGCCATAACATTCAAAAGTTTCTCCTCTTGTCAGAATCTGAAGAATGTTGTAAGAAGTAAATCCACCGAGACTTATAAAGAAGTTAGAGCACTACTATAATGTAAAAAGATTTATCCACCAAGCCTATGAGATCTTCCTCTGAACCCCCAGAAGTCCTCTCTGGTTGAGGGGCATTGATCGCCGGAGCGCCGATCCTCCACCTTGCAACTAATTTCCGTCTATAATTATCATTAGTCAAAGAAAAAACATAAACCAAGAAAAACAAAGAATGGAAACATGCTTTATAGGATATTATAACACATAGTGGTCGAAGGATACATGAAGAGTGGTGTCTTCAATAGTTGTCTCCCTCCAGAAAGTGGATGCAACACAGTCAAGAAGTAATAGAGATGTCCAGCAATAATTCCCAAAAGGTCGGGAAAAATTTCAGAACCAAAGATGACATCTAAGCACAGCATTGCCCATGGAAGATAAAACGCCTGGTGGAACGATTTAAAGAGCTACGATTAAAATTCAAAGCTGGGTTATGTAGTTGCACGCAGTAGCTCGATGTAAATGGAGTACCTTTAGATTAACAAGACCGTACAAGCTGATACTCGCATTTGGATACTCTCTGCTCCAAAGATATAGAAGCATGAAAACAAGTGATACTCCTAAGAAAGGGGACCAGAAGAACGGTATTGCAGACAAAACCTATGCAAGCATGGGAAAGTGGAAGTCTTTAGGTGGTTGGGTTACACAGCTACAAACATAATTTGAAGTTGTGAAAACCGAAAACAACCAATATAGAGAAAGCTCCGAATAACATCATCCACATGAAATCAGCTGTGCGTCTTTCGAAAGGTCCCTTCTCAAGTTGAACTCCATACCTCGCTCTATCAAAACAGGTTTAGGAATAACATTAAAATCCATTTGCATTATGCATGATCCCTTTCCCTTACCGACTGGCCAATGGCAAAGCCTCGAGTGTAAAATGCAAATGAGAAATAATGGAAATAACCAATCAGGAATTAAGGTCACCTACATCATTAAAAGCGAATCCCGAAATTGATGGAAAACGGTCCAAGGAAAAGAAGTTCGTAACTAGCCGCCACACCTGAGGATAAGAAGCTGGATACGTTATATGACACTCTTGCAGATATTCATAGCAAAAAAGTATACATCATCGAGTAAACCATTTCACCTGGAAATTAAGGAACGTGAAGTAAGGTAGATATGCTATATAAAGAAGATTTAGGAGACCAATATGGTATGCGGCAGTTAACGCAAGGCATGCCGTCCCATAAGCTTTTGTTATTGGTGGAAGAGATTTATAGTATCTAGTTGGGAAAAAAAGAGGATCTTCATCAAAAAAAGTTAACATGGAGTGATACGCGCAAAATATAGAGAAAACCCTTAAGCAGTCAGAAGGTGCTCATGGGATTCAGAAATAGTAAAGACACAAGGCAACATTTTCTGAGAACATGCCCGCAACTCTGAAAATAATGAGCACGTTACAAGTCTATACAACAAAACGGGCAGCTTACGAAATACAATATCAGAATCAGATACAACATAAAGGAAAAGCAGTATCAGATACCAATGAGTTTTAAGTCTCACATTTTTGGTTATGTATCGAACACGATATCTCCCAACTCCATTTAATTTACGATTTTCATATGCAGATATTCACTTTACGCACATATTTGGCATAGTTTTATATGGGGACAGATATATAGCACCATGACAGGCACCACAAAGCATCGGCAAGCATTTTCGTGACCCACACATCCTCCGATTAGACTATTTCTTAAAGATATATTGATTAACTACGAAACACTCACGGCAATGAGCTATAACAGATCTCTAGACATTAAATTACAGGTTGTTAAAACCAGAAGAACACAATTCAATTTTCCACAATAGACATCTCCCAGAAAACCCACCCACAAACTATATTAAAATCGCAGCACAGAGCAACAAGGTCCTCAACTAGATACCCAATCCTAAGATCCTCTCAGAAATTTCAAACCACATGTTAGAAACACCCAACAAGCACACATATCCACGCACAAACATAGATGGAAAGGGTGGATTTACTCAGCCGGCGAAGACATGTCGCAACTCTAGTCAGCTACCCGATGAGAAATCCAAAACCAAAGGTTGCTGCAGAAAGTGGCAAATCACTATTTGTTTGAGCTGAGAAGACAATTTCGTAGCGGAGAAGACAGAGACTACACACACAGTGGGGCTGGAGAACCTCCGCACGCAAGACTCTATATATCACAAAAAAAAATATATAATTAATGAAATTTAATTGGGCCATTGTTGAGCCCATTTAAATGGCCTATTAATTTAAAAAGGCCCATTAACATGAGCAACGTTATCTCAGGCGGCTATTTGTGTTTGAATTTCTCCTGCTACTTCTCTCTCATCAATCATCGCCATTCACCGCCAAGAAAGAACTCGAAAAAGAAAAAAGTATCAAAAGGAAAAGAAAATGAAGTTGAAGAAGCCTCTCAAGGAGTTGAAGCTTCGAGTCCCAGCTCAAAATTCCCCGATTTCCACATTCCTGTGCTTATTCTGAATCTTCTTGTTTTATTTTCAAGACTTTAATTTTCGTTATTCTTGCTCATTGTCAGCTAATTTTTTGTTTTCTGTTTAGGACGGCGAGCGGAACATTTCACGAGGGGGGTTTGCTATTGAATCAAAATGGGCTTCGATTGGTCTCGGAACAGAACGAATCCGCTGTATGTATTTTCTTCTTTCTTTTTTTTTTCTGTATCTGCTGTTTTAGCGTTTGGGTAAGTTGCAAATTTCTGGGTTTTTGAGCATGGATTTGCTTGTGAGATACATGGAAGACAGTTTCTGCGAATTGAGACTTGAAAGTATATTTTCCTTTGACATTATATATTGCCAACATTTTGGTGGGATGCTTGATTAACTTGACAAAGGTTGGAATCTCTATCTGTGTGCTGCACACTTAGTGTTGCGGAGCTCACTCAACTTTCCCTATTTTCTTAAGGTTTCGGTTAATTTGCAGCCATCAGAGGCGAAGGAGATTGATCTGCAGTTCTCCTTGGAAGATCTAGAAACCATCAAGGTCATTGGCAAGGGGAGTGGTGGCGTAGTTCAGCTTGTTCGGCATAAATGGGTTGGAAAATTGTTTGCCTTGAAGGTTTGTTCTTCATTAAATGTTTTCCATTCTACGATTAATATTGACCTGAATATTCATTTGTCTTGGATTGACTCTGGCATCTGACGGCTATGAATGCGCAAGATGTATTATGGTTCTACTTTTGTTTGTCACTGAAGTGAATAAGGTGCTTGATACACAGGTTATTCAGATGACCATACAAGAGGAGATCCGCAAACAGATCATTCAAGAGCTTAAAATAAATCAAGCAGCACAATGCCCTCATATTGTTGTTTGCTACCACTCTTTCTATCACAATGGAGCTATATCCCTCGTATTCGAATACATGGATCGAGGTTCCCTAACTGATATCATCAGACAAGTGAATACGATTCTTGAACCTTACCTGGCTGTTGTTTGTAAGCAAGTAGGTTATCTTCAGTAAAGGAATACTGGACTTATCAAAGATATGCTCTGCTGCCTTGAAACTCACTGTTGAATCGTTTTTTTTTTTTGCTTCAGGTTTTACGAGGTTTAGTTTACTTGCACCATGAAAGGCATGTAATTCATAGAGACATAAAGCCGTCTAACCTGCTTGTCAACCATAAAGGGGAAGTGAAAATTGCAGACTTTGGAGTTAGTGCAATGCTAGCAACTTCTAAGGGAGAAAGGGATACTTTCGTCGGCACTTACAATTACATGGCGGTGAGTACTTAGTCGGCCTCACCATATATCGTCTATTCTTAGAGATTCGATGTTTCATAACCTTCTTACATCAGTGGTCATTCTTTGTGTCACCTTTTCATTTTCTCTTCTCTTTAGCCCGAACGAATCAGTGGAGGCACGTATGACTACAAAAGTGACATATGGAGTCTTGGCATGGTGATTCTTGAATGTGCCATAGGACGCTTTCCTTACACAAAATCTGAAGATCAACAAACTGGCCCAACTTTTTATGAGCTCTTACAAGCAATAGTTGGAAATGCGCCACCTTCTGCCCCGGCCGATCAATTCTCTCCTGAATTCTGTTCGTTTATCTCAGCCTGGTATGTACATGTGTTAGCAATTAGCATCACTATGGTCCATTAAAAGCATGCTATTTTATCCCCTATCGTCTTAAACGGTCAGCAATCATTTGCTTGTCTCTAATACCTTAGCTGATCAATACAAGCAAAAAATAAGATAATTCAATAGAACAGCAGTAGTGCATAGCATTATGATGAAGCAATGAGTCATCTTTGTGTTTCTTATTGTTCGATTTCAATCGACGAATGCACGCAGTATACAGAAAGATCCTAAAGACAGATCTTCAGCTTTAGAACTGCTGGTTAGTTCTCTTTACTCAGAACATAACTTAGCTTAAAAACCTTCTGCAACTCAATAAATAGTCAGCTATAGCTCGTATGCTGTGATCTCAATTGCAGGGACACCCTTTTATCAAGAAGTTCGACGACAAAGACGTCGATCTTGGCAACTTTGTCAGCAGCTTAGAGACGCCGGTAAATTTTACCAGGTTATAAAAACAAACACCTCGTCCCAAATGTACTGAGTGAGATTCAGATATAAAAATATGTTCCCATCTTTCATACTGTTATAACTTGAATGACTTGGTTCCCTGGCCGTTATGTTGTATTATGTACTCAATATATAACGTTACGATAACAATATATATATATATATATATATATTATATATATTGTATCCATCTTCTATATTGTACGGCAACATATTAATTATGGAATCTAGCATTATACTGCAAATAAAAAAAAAAAAGAAGAAGCAACCAATGGACACTTTGCACCGGCCAAAAGGGTTTTTTTTTATTAAACTACTACCACATGATCACCACGCGTGTTTTTCAAGGTCAGCGAATATATATGTATATATATTAAATATGGATGAACAATGAAGATTAGTTTCACATGGTAACTACGTCGTCTAATTTAATTACCAAGTTAATGATCGGTTTAATGCAATAAAAAAAATGGATAAGAGTTTATGACATTGATTGCACGTCAATGTCATAAAAACCATATCATTAGAAACGGTGGGATCTATTCCAATTTCTAGGAAGTATTTGGTATCAAGAAATTTAAAAGGAAAAGAATATTCAACCATGCATTATTATTTCCATCATAATAAAAGTTTTATCCAAAACTGTCTGAAAATGAAGTATATCAGAAATAACGCCATTGGACATGCTTTAAATGGATATTCATAAAACCATGGGTTGTGTAGTATACCTCAGAAACAAATCTGTGGGGCCCAAAGCCGCAAGAAGATTGAGACGTTAAAGTGCGTAGTTGGCGACCAAGGATCAGATGAGGATGGATAGTCTTTCACAACATTAATCTTATCCTTTTGTACTTTTTTTCCCTTGTACTATGGAGAAGATAAATAAACAAATTCGAACGCATAATGACGCGTCTTAATGATAACATCCACACAATCCCAGATAAATCTGTATATATATGCTCCCCTCCCAACAATAACTTTCATCTGCTATAGAAAAAACAATTGCTATTTATTACAAGTTATAGGCTAAGGCTCTTATTTATGGATTGCAAAGAGAATGACTTTGGAGAGAAGGGTCTCAAGGGCTCAAAGCAGGGAAATGCTTCACCGATTAAGAAAGAAGAGTACGTTGAACCTATGAAATCGTCTTCACCAGCCACGTTGTCTTGTTCTTCATCTTCCTACTTATCTTCATCGCAAGATTTGGAAGATGATGCATCGTCGTCGTCTACTTCTTCACATTCAAGCGGCCCTCTTTACGAGTTAAATGATCTCATGGCTCAGCTGCCTATCAAGTAAGCATTATTATTACGCTTTACCATCATCCTCTTTATTTTCTATTTTTGTAAATTACTTTATTTCATCATCGTAGTAATGATTAAGTTGTGTGTAGGAGGGGTCTTTCCAAGTACTACAATGGGAAATCACGAACATTCACATCTCTGACAGACGTTGAGATTGTTGAAGATCTTGCAAAGAAAGATGGAGGGTACAACAACAGTAGCTATAGCAGGAGAATGAAATCGTGCAAGAGCTTTGGGGCCAGTTCGAATTCGAAGCATCATCGTAAACTTGGCCCGAAGGCAACGATAAACAAAGAGGCCAACTGCAAAAGATCTGTTTCGCATTCCATGGCTGCCAAGTTATGGATTCTGTAAATACAATAGTTCTTGATTTTTTCTCTCGTTCGACTCGTAGAGTGACTTTATTCTAACACGGAGGGTTCATAGTTTTCGTAGGTTTTTTGTAACGAGAGATGTTGAAAAGCAGATAATTTAGTAGCCCAATACTTGGATCGACATGATGAGTATAACTGGAAAGGGAAAGAGAAAAGATAGAAGTTTCATCTTTCAAACAATTTCATGCTTACAAGCCAAAGTTTGATTTGAGACGCCGAGGATGAGTTTAAATCTTGTACACTGGGGTGATGCCGAGCAGATGAAAGCACTTCCTCATTACAGTAGCTGTTGCCTCGCACAACAAGAGCCTGCTCGTCTCATCGGCCGAGCCAACAACCTAAATTGGATTTAGTCGCACCGATTTACTACAGTTTGTTAGCGATCTTAAGTTGTATGTATTTGGCTGATAAGCTCTACCTGGCAGTTGGTGTAGAATCTTGTGAAGTCTTCGGACAAATTGTAAAGATATTCACACAAGATGTTGGGTAGAAGGTTGGTGCAGGCCTCCTCAACAATCTGAAATATAAAGAGTGTGCTCATTGTAACGTAGAATCGGATGTTCAGGAAATCGAGTATCGGACTATCGCATCGTACCTCTGGGAATTGAAGCAAATGAAGTCCCAAGACTCGTTCATCAGGATGAGCTAAGTTTACAGTACCACTCTGCATAATGCGTCGAAAAATGTAGGAAATGAAATGCTAGTTGATTGTCATCTTGTTAGAAAGCAGTGATATGTGTACGTTCGGGTGATTGTAAAGGTGTTTATACAACACGTGTTTGTCTACCTTCTTTAATTCTTCTATATCTTTGCCCGATTTCCTGATGATTGAGCAGATTCGCGCATGAGCATATAGCAAATACACAGCAGTGTTTCCCTGATTAGAAAACAAGGCGAAGTCTAGTTGAGAATTACTGGGAATTGAATTTGACATATTGAAAGGTAAGCACCTTGTCGCTAAGCATCTGGTCGTAACTGAATGTGTAATTTGTGGTTCTATTGTTCTTCAGGTCAGCGTACCTATGGAGCAAGAAAAGAATCATAAGTTGTCTACTCAATAGCACGCAAGCAAAATGCCCCCAACAATTACCAGACAGTTGGTGAATGTGTGCAACGATGTATCAAGGGTGAGGGATTAATTATAATATTATATAAGGGTGGCATCTTACTTGATGGCTCCATAACCTATGGCTTCAGCAGTTTTCTCAAGCTCTTCTTCCGTCCATGCTTCGGACTTCCCTGCTCAGAATATTTCACTTTTAGCGTCAACCACGACAGCAAGAGGTCTATTTTTTTCGCCATGGCTGATGGGGTTTGCAGAATGATAATCTATACCCTAACTAAAGTCTACCTCTTTGGATCAAAGTCTGCTTGCATCGGTTTTTGGCTTCATCGAGTAAATCAACTAACTTAACCGTCTCAGTACTGCGAGTTCGAAACCGTTTACCATCTTCTCCAAGAACAAGCCCAAAGCCAACATGGCTGGCTTTTGGGTACTTGTTGTCCTCAGTTGGCAACCAACCAGCTCGTTTAGCTGACTGGGGCCACATGAGACAATAAAGATTTTGACTTTAGATCTCAGCACAGAGAACATAATTAATACAGGCGAACCAAGCATAATTCACCTTCTTCATAGACAGAACAAAGAGAACTTACAGTGAAGACCATCTCAAAGTGCTCCCGCTGCCCAACATCAGTAACATATATAATCCACTCTGCTTTTTCCTCATTAATTCGATACCTATGCATAACAAATGAAAAAATACTAAGTACTGCATAAAACGCAAACCACCCAATGTATCATTAAAAGAAAAGATCAGAGTCTACCATAAAGCAGCAAGATCAGTGGAAGCATAGTTGAAGCCACCATCCTTCTTCACAACAATGAGAGGTATATTTTTTCCTTCAATAAAGATTACCCTAGCACCTTCGCTTTCTTCAATCAATGCCTTTTCATTCAGCAAAGCCAAAGTTCCAGGAATATATGGTTTGTAAAAGCTCTCTCCCTGGATGCATGAAAGAACCACACAATTTTACAACATTTTCTTTTTTCTTCAGAGTACTTCTAGTAGGTTGTGATTCTTAATTCTAGTAACTGGCTTAGGACAGAATAAAACCTAACTTAGTTAATGGCCATGTCATAAACATTAGGTAGTTATACAATAAATTTTTCGTCAACTTATTTAAGTTGTCTGCGTGTGCTGTTCACATTGCACATATAGAACACCGCATCCTAAAGATATTATATGCACATGCATCTAGTTTAACTGTTCTAAGTTTCTCAAGTCGATAACGAAGATATACCTTTTCCTCCAAGTGAACTCCAAGACGCTGATAGACTTTCTGAAATCCATTTCGGCTAATTTCACATATTTCGGCCCAAGCCTTTCTATATCTCTCTTCCCCACCCTAACAGAAACAAAAATTAATACAGAAACTGACTGAATAAATAAATACATCAGTTAAGTTTGCTAGCTGACTGCTGTGTTTCATTAATAAAAATTTGAACTGCAACAGTACGAATGCTTTATGTCATCTTACCTGAAGACTGACCACTGCTCTTTGGGCTCTCTCCTTGAATTCAGGATCACTGTCAAATCTTTGTTTTGAAGCCTTGTAAAATGTCTGAAGAGAAAGGAAACCTTAGTCCTTTTGCATGGCATTAGGCAGTCACAAGGTGCAGAACAAATTGTATCATTGTTACCATGCGGAATCAAATACAGAAAAAATGGAGATTTTCAACCACTCATTCACAAAAGTTATGCGACATTTACAAACATTAGGTCAAACTTCACACCACTTGTCATGCTTTAAGCTTTGCAACTGAACACATAATTTGAGAATTTCAAACCTCAAGATCGCCAATTGCCTGATCGCTTGAAACCTCGCCTGATGGAAAGTTCTCAAAAAGGTACTCAATTAACATGCCAAACTGCAGAACAAATACTTTGATTAGAAGAAAGAATTACAAAATTGGAAACAAAATGAGAAAATTACATTTCCATTGATGCCAAACTACAGACGATGATACATGATGACTAATCAGCAATTTCTACTTTTAGAAGATACCACTAGATTTCTCCAAAGAAATTGCTATAAGATTCCATGAATATGAAGTACTTCTATGCATTAAATGATAGCCAACGTTAAAGCGAACTAAATGCATAGAGCATGATATGATTATGATAACATTTACCTGAGTTCCCCAGTCACCAACATGGTTCCTTCGAAGAACGTCAACATTTGAGTATTCTAACATCCGTGCAAGTGTATCTCCAATAATTGTTGACCTTAAATGACCAACATGCATCTCTTTTGCTATGTTTGGTGACGAAAAGTCTACCACAGCTCTCTTAACAGAAAGCTCAGGTGCCCAAGTTTCAATACCATTGACAAGCATCTTTTGGATACTCTACAAGAACAGAAGTTTCACTTGAGTAGGAGACGTATAGATCTAATGATTGTCCAAACATAGAAGAAAATGAAACATACCTTTGCCATCCAATCGCTTGATAGCACAACATTGACAAAACCAGGCCCAGCTATACTGCATGATTCTACCATCTCTGACTGAGGAAGATTTTTCATGATGGCCTGGTAACGAGGGGAAAAAAGAAGACACATTGTAATTTACTACTGTTACCTGGAAATTCTCATCCAGATATAGAAAGAACAAACAAAAGCATTGCACAAATCTAGGACAATCATACATACCTGTCCAATAGGTTGAGGACCTTTGAATTCGGTGCTTTTGCCCTTAACTTTCGACCATAATCCCATAGCATTGTTGCTGCACCAAATAAAAGAGTACTCTCATATTAGGAACCAACATTTGCTGCAGGGTCCAATGTTCATAAATCTTGGTAGAGTTATGGATACACTTTCAACGTAATATGAACTTTCATACCATTGATAATCCCCGAATTTAGCATTTTGACAAGGGGCAATCGCAGGCTGAACATCAGCCTGATCAGGTATTGTTGTCCGCAAGGACTCCTCAAACAATTTTGCTAGTTGCTGCTTAAGACTACCTGCTTTCTCCATTTCCTGATTAAGACATGCACCAAATTCAGTTCCTAAAGCTACAACAGATGCCTAGAATTTTCCTATCCTGGCGCAAACTTTTTCATTAAGAAGCAATTACCTCTCAGTAAACTGAATTGGGTTCATTTTCCCAATCCACGTGAAATAGAACAATTTCAATAACTCCAGAGGAATTAAAAATGCAATTGGCAGTAACACAACAAAACACACATACAGACAACTAAAGGGGAATTCTCTGAGCTTACAGGAGCCATGGTGGACATCAATTGCGACTTTATAACAGCAGACAACGTCCTATTAGATTTTGCTCGCGCAATACCTGTCTAGTGACAAACCAGCAGGTAAATTATCAAAACACAAACGGCAACAACACATCTAAATACAAATTGGACGACACCATAAACCCCACAACATTCCAATTCCGATATATCTCCCAAAAAATCCTCCTACAACAAGTCCATAAAAATGAACTAAATGCATGATTCAAATAAAAAACGCGCTAAAAAGAAAGAGAGATTACAAGCAGACTTGAGAGCCGGCGAGCAGCTGTAGTGAAATAGCGGCGGCGGCGGAAATATTGGTCGGCAGCTCATTTGAACTGCTGCGTGTGGATTAGGCTTTTATACGATAAGAAAAAAAAATGGTTCCTTTAGGTTTATAACTATATTGGGCTCCTCCATATAATCCATATCCGTCCAACCGCCAAGTTTCGGGCTACTCGGGTTGGATCATGGTCCGATGTTTTCTATCCACGGGTCGGGTCGAATACTATTAAATAAAAATAGTAAATCAAAAGAAATAAAATATCTCCCACCGTTCTTATCCATTCTGCTGCTGGCCCATTGGATCTCAGGTTAGTGGTAGTATTTTATTTCCTTGATAAAAACAGCCGATATCATATTCATAGAGCAAACGAAAGAAAATCACACCATGAAGAACGGCGGCAAAAATTCCCATGGCAAATCGAACGGGCCGGAGACCCGAAAGGACCGCAAATCGGGTACGGGCACGATCGGGTCGCCGAAGAAAGGAGGACACGGCGGAAAATTCACGTGGGCCGGCGACGGTTACTCTCGGTCGGAGCTCGGCGGAGTCGATAAGGAGGCGATCGACGTGAACGACCCTAACTACGAGGATCCACCCCAGGCTAATACGAACGTCGCTCAGTGATCGAAGCGAATGATTAGATTTCTGTTCAGCTTTCGCAAATTTGTTCCTTTTCTCAGCTTCTGCTGATGATGATGATGATGCTGACTGTAAATTCTCGTGAGGTCTGAGATCTGTGGTATATTACACGGATCGCCAATAAAAGTTGTAAGATCTTTGTTGATGTTGTAATGATAGTCTTTGCCTTCTTATCATATGGGCTCTGTTTGCAATGCATGGACGGCGAAGAAGCAAAGGTTCAATCTTGTTTTATTAATACATTACAGCTTAGGTTAAAGGTTGTGCCCTAATGGAGGAAACAACAATGCCTCGTTTCATGTTAGTTCGCCCTTGAGACACAAGGAAGCTTGTCTGATAACTCTAGAAGCTCTCCATATTTCATGCTGTACGGACTGCCATGAATCTGCAGTTTTTAGCTTCTTCGCCTCCTCGATTGCGTCCTCTATCCCGGGAAATGACTTGGACCCATAATCGTTGTGCTTCGATGGTGCGTATATCTGCAATAAAAATCAGCAGTTGCTTGACCAAAGCTCAACTCAATGTATATGCGTAAACAAGACTAAATTGATCTAATATATTACCAGGTGCTTGTACCACGATCTTCCCGACAGCCCGTCCCTGTCTAAGAACGCACGCTCGGCCATCATTAATCGGTCGTTCAAAACTCTGACTTTCTTCGTTCGGTCTTTGGATTTTGGTTTCCAGCTTATGATACCTTCAAGGGACTGTCAAAATGAAGTTTCCATTGCTCACATATTCATCAGTTAGTGAGATCCATCTAATATGATTTAGTAGTTACAAGAGATATCAACTTTACTCACCTTTATCTCGTCGTTAATCTTAGTGGATGCTTTCTTTAGCTCTTTTATAGACTTGATCAGAGGATCCAGTTTCAGGCCGCTGTCAGACACTTTACTTTTCAGCTCTTCCGCACTTTTCTGTTTCGAACAGACGCGTGGAAGAAACATTGAAATTAGGTTGTCTGAAAGAAATGCAGCTATGTGGTTACACACGCACACATACCCGAAGCTCCTGAGCATAAGTCAGATAGTCGAAAGGCAGAATCTCATCATCTGCAAGTTTGAATGCGAGCAATCCCCACATAGTTGTCACTGTTAAAAAACATAAATGATTGAATCAGTATATGACTTACTACGACAACTACCAGTATATATCTTGTAATAAAAGAAAAAAAGAGCCAGGAAAATGCAGAACATACTTGCCACATGCCTCCGAAACTGTGGATCACCAAAGTTCTTCATCCATACGAAGTCGTCGTACATCGAGTGATACACTGGATAATCTGCAAAAATATGACATCACGATGATTTCACATGTTATCACGGATTAGGTTGTCTGAATCTCTCGTTACAAAGAAACCATGCATTTATACCGTCTCCAAACGTCATATCAGCTGAAGGAACACCGATGTGTTGTACAAAGGCTGCATAATCTGATCCTCCACCTCCTAATCTCCCGATCTTCAAGCACATGAATTAGCATATATCATTTACAGCATCACCTCACTATTCAGAGACGGAGTAAACAGAAAATGTACCTCAGGGTTCTTCATAGAACCAACCCACGAATCATAAATTGTCTGGGATGAGTTATCGGGATCAGCTACCTTGAGATGACGAAGAGAGTATTAGATGAACTTCAAATAATATGATGAAAAGATCATATTTTGATTAAGTATCTCCATCGCCAATATGCATTGAACTAAATGATTTCAGGACAATACCTGCTTAGCAGCTTCTATTAGCAGCCCATCAAGCTGTGGAGTAGAAGAAGCTACAAATCCCGCCCCTGCAACTGCAACGTCAACGTTCAAGTAAGCTACAGCCCTTGAGGACAGCATCTCACGGTTGTCTTCAACCCATTCGGTTGATCCCACCTGAAATAGAACTCATTCGTTGTTTACTGCTTGAACAAGGGATATATATAATATAGCTTGAAATCTTGAAGTTAGAACGAGACATACCAGGCCATATTCTTCAGCATCCAATTGCAAAATACAATCGTTCGCCTTGGTCTCCACCCCTTCATGTGAAGCTTCGATAGCCTTCTTGCAACCTATGTTTCATCACAAGCTTCAGTTTGTCGAAGAATACACTCGCTTGTAAAAGAAGATTCATTACCTCTAGTAGACATGCAGTGCCACTGTTGGGATCAGCCGCTCCAAAGGTCCATGCGTCCCGATGATTACCCAGAAGGACATATCTGATTGTAATAAGTAATTTAGCGAGTAAGAAGTGTGAACTGTCTAGCATAACCTTTTTTTTTCGGGCAGAGCCTCAATTGTTTAAGAAAAAGGAAGTACCTGTCTGGTTCATCTGCTCCTTCTATGATTCCAATTACATTTTCAATTTTGCTTATCACTTGTTTCCCCTGCAAAGGTAATTACCAGAAGTCTATGACAAGGGATGTAATGAAAAGGTTCCAATGAATCAAAGCAGATGATAATCCATGAAATCAAACAAACGACCTCACACGCTAACCTGGTAAGTCAAGTTCAAAACACCAGGTCCTGGTCCAACCCTATAAACCGCAGCATCCTTCCCTCCCTGCCAATCAGTGGCCGCCACCTGGCCCCCAATCGACCTCATGATAAGATCCCCATCAGCGCCAGAAATCGGCAAAGAAGGTATCAAAGGCACGTCCCCACTTTTCTCAATCTCATCCTCCGAAATCCTCTCACAATCCTCATCGCTGGGCCAACCTGGCGTGGTCGGGTCACCCGTCCCTTTGTACAGTGAACCCACCTGGACACCACTTGGAGGCAACCACTTGCCGTCAGGGAACCACTTTGCATCCTTGTCTCCACCGCCACCGTAGTCTTTCTTGTCTGAAAAAATCAGGACACCTATTGCACCTGCATCGTAAGCATTCCCAACTATGTCCCCTCTATAGATCTTTCCATACCTAAAGGGTTCACATCATGGGCTGTGGGTAAAGGTTTTGACTGTGAATCAAATCGAGCTTAGACTAACATAACAGAGTACGTGGAACGCTTAATAACACAGCTTGATATTCTCATAGAGATGTAGCTCAACTTGGAGTAGACATTTTGTCGAACAGGTTAGTGCAAGTTGCCTCTAACTGAAACCAGACAAAACTTTAAGCAATTTGAGTCTGGTTCAATCAAACAGTTCACGCTCAAGTGAATATATACCTCGCCAATGCAATGTTGCCCGTGACGTTGACTCCCATCTCCTTCAAGACGGCGTAGTCCTCATCGCGGCCGTAGTTCACGTAAACGACGGGTCCCACCGCCGTGCCGGACTTCGCATACGCGTGGAAGGTGGGCTCCACCTCCCCCGCCACGTCGGCGTACGGATCGTTCCTGTAAACATCCTGCTCGAGGGCGAACTTGATGGGCTCGTGGCGAGGCTGCGGCGTGAGTATCAACGAGCGAGAAACGGGGTAAGTGAGCGCCGTGTGGTACGCCGCCACGTGCGACGGTATGCCGTAGGAAGTAAGGGTGCTTCGGACGTAGGCCGCAGCTTCGGCGTTAGCCTCGGAGCCGGCCAGGTGCGGGCGGCGCGTGAGCACGTAGAGGTGGTTCGAGATGGATTCGTTGTCCGACGCGGAGCTGGATAGGAAGTGCCCGTGATAGAAACGCTTCGAAGGAATCGATAAGGAAACAATGGAAAGCGAAGTGACTAGCGTAATCATGAAGGTTGCGATTCTTGTTTTGATCATGGTTGGAGAATTGAATGGAATCTTTCGGCGGATACCTCAATAGAACGAAGCTGTGTAATCGGTGCGTGCTTGTGCGTGTAACAGATGAGTCAAGTCTTCAGTGTCTTTTTACACTGTGACTGTGAGAGTGACTAAGCATTGAGAGGGGGAGAGAGAGAGAGAGAGAGCTTTTGAATGAATTTAATATTAACGTATTCGAATTATTAAATTAAATGATGTTAAGATATATTGATAATGTAGTGGGTAATGACAGACATCAATCGCACTACGTTACTGAATCGTCGCCGAAAGATGATAAAATCGAACCCAACTTTAGATGACCGATCCTATATTGTATTATTGTGTGGAATGATTGTCTGATACTTTACGCATAAATATATTCTTTTTCATATTGAAATATTATTACGAAATTCGGGTTGGGCTGCATGTCAATATGGGCTGCAAATCACTAAAACGTATACGAGCCTCAATTAGTATACGGGCTATATTGTTCTAACATATATATATTTATATGTTCCGTGAATCTACCGAAAAATCCCTATTTATATAAAAATTTGCAAGTCAGTATTCATGTCAGAAAATTTTTTGTATAAGTACCGGTTTGACTGTGTGTACCATTTTTCCAGTCTTGACGTATATTTTTATGTGTTTTTACGTACCACGTCACGCATTTATATGGTACATATATCGTTTCTATACGACATCTTAATGTGTTATATGATGTACCATTTCTCATTGTATTATGTACCACAAAATACGTTTCTCTATGGTACCTAAATGTGTTATATGACGTACCTTGTGGCGGGACGGATACAAATGTGCAAAAAATTTATTCTAATAGGTACCTATATATAAAACAACAATGACGACAGCGTACTCACTAGCAACATTTTATATAAGTAAATTTCCCCTATATCTTTAAGTATTTCCTTTACAAAAATGTGGACCCTATCTTTAGGAACAATGAACAAATGCCACTTGCAATTTACAACATATATTATGTGTTATTTTATTACGTGATTTGCAGCATATGGGACAGCACATGAGGTGCTAGTTGGATTTTCAAAAGTAATGAAAACAAACAAATAAATAACAAATTATGACATGTTATTTGCAAGTCTGCCAGCACACTGATTGTCTTTTAATTCATGACGTGTTCTAAGTCTTACATGGACCAATATTAAATAATATTATTATTGAATCTCAAGGTATCCTTTCAAGTAATATTCCTTATGAAGATGGTACATTCAATTAATTTATTATTAATTAAATGTCGGTAAATGCAGAAATATGCGATTATTTATTACTCCATCAATGACATTAACGCGGGCACAAACAATTTTGTATCAAAATGTAAAAAGGAAATTTTCAAAATTGCCCTAATCGGCGAATCCAAGCCTCCTCGCACGTGCCAACTGTATCGTCGTCGTCATCTTCATTCGTCAATTCATCTTCAAACTATTATTATATACATATATATACACATCCCTCTCTCTCTGACCAATCTCTCCCCTTGATTTCATTCAAATCTTACTATTCTAGCTGCAGTCATTTTCTGTTTTTCCCTCTCAAAAACATCTTATATTCTTACCTTTTCAATTTCTTCTCCTCTCTCTCCCTCTCTCTGCTGTTGTGGCTTTGTCGTTTATTGTGTTGTCCATGGCAGCTGGAATCTGAGAGTGGAAGGGGAAGATACAGCATTCTTAATTTTATCGGGGAAGTTGAACGTACATTCCTAAGGAAATGTCAGCTTTCGATTCGTTCGACGCGGTTTTATTCGCCGCCAGCAGAGCTTGTTGTACTCCTATTGCCGTCTTCATTCAGATCCAGGTTCAGTTTTATTTCGGTTTACAGATTTTAGCTTAGATTTAATGTCTTCTTGGAATTATCCGTCGTGATAATTCGAGTAGGTATCTGACTCGGAGATAGATACCGAGAGAAAAAGTTGGAATTTTGTTTGACTCAGCTTTTGCTAAATTTAGGAAGGTAAAAAAACTAACCTTGTATTCCCTGATGCAGGGATTTGCCATTTGCTTAGTTCTTGCGCTTGGTTGGGCTTGTGCTTCATACGTCAGGTATTGAGAAGGGATGGCATGAAGCCTAGCTTTGTGCTGATCAGTTTTTATCTCTTCTAATTCTCGTAATAAAAGGAAGTTTTTAACAGAAATAGGGAGATCAGACAAATGCACGAAAGCATGAAGGGGGGCAATAGCTTAGCTTTCTTGTATCACGATATCCATGATATGGAGCATTCCAATCAGATCAAATTGCCTAGGGTTTCAGTTGTGATGCCTTTGAAGGGATTCGGGGAACATAACTTACATAACTGGAGAAGCCAGGTGAGGCCATGTTGCAGTTCTTAATGCTTGTCCATATAGGTTGTAAACTTATGCTATATGCTATTCAGAATTAGTGCAATATTCTGCCGTGATTGGGCAGAAAGGCATATGCTAGATTGTTTCTTTTATCCTGGGTCCACTTTGGTTATTTGAAATAAATTTTCCCATTATTACATTATTTTCTGTTCTCTGTTGGGACATGCAATCAGAAATGTAGGTGGCTTTTTCAGCCTTCTTCATGATATCATTCGTGTAATCGTTATTATGGCTGTCCATTTCCTGAAGATAGAAAGATGGGAAAATGCCGATTTTAATATTGCTTTATTCATGAAATGCTCCAGATTACATCTTTATATGGCGGTCCTGTAGAGTTTCTTTTTGTGGTTGAAAGTACCGAAGACCCTGCTTACCATGCTGTGTCCCAGCTGCTGAAGGATTTTGAGGTCTGTTGTTTTCTTCTTGTCTGCTCTTCTGTTTCAACAAGGTCTACGTTTATTCTTCGTGCCTTTTTGAGGTTTTTCATTTTTTTTGTTATGGAATTCGTGATATACTCGCATATATGGGCTTATGCGTTATTGATTTGGAAGATGAGAAAAGTGCTTTCAAAATAAAATGCTAACATGTTCTTCGCTTGGATGAGGAAATCTAAGGAAAATAGAATTACACATACCAATTTGCCAGCATGTTTGATGGTATCTATCTTATGAAAATATGCAGGACGGGATTGAAGCCAAAGTCATAGTAGCTGGTTTGTCGACCACTTGCAGCCAGAAGGTTCACAATCAGTTGGTATACACATTTTTCATGCTCATATCTGGCTACCTATGCACTTTTGCTCTGTCTGAAATTACTTGCACAATAGGACCGCTTCATTATTTTTTCAGTGTTGGGAAATTGGTAGAAAATCGTATTTTGTTGTTCCCCAGGTTTTGTTTGCAGTATAATGCATCCGATACATAGTTTTGTTCATTTTTCAGGTTGGGGTAGATAACATGCATGAAAAGAGCAAATATGTCTTGTTTCTAGACGATGATGTCAGGTTACATCCTGGGTCAATAGGAGCGCTAACAGCTGAAATGGAGAAAAATCCTGATGTTAGTCCTTTATTAGCTGCATTCGTCCATTTACTTTTTCGTGATGGTCTTAAACTTAGGTCATTTGCTTGTAACAGCAATAACTCTCTATTCTTCTCTACAGATATTTATTCAAACAGGATATCCTCTTGATTTGCCATCGGGAAGTTTGGGAAGCTACTGCATATATGAATATCACATGGTAGTTGCTTCACATTTTTTTGTTGACAAATTTCTCCTTTCATTTCTCTAAACAAGTAGTGTTTCTTCGACGAGTACTTTCTCCAATTGATTGGCCAAACACTGAATGCAGAATTGAGTACACCCTTGCTCTCCATATCACTCGTTGTCTTGTCTTTTTCTTGATGTTATGACATCTAATATGTGCAGCCTTGTTCTATGGGATTTGCCACTGGTGGAAAAACCTTCTTTCTATGGGGAGGATGCATGATGGTGAGCACTTTTTCCTCTTAATAAACATATTCTCGTCACTTTCCTAGGGCCTTCATGTAAAAAATTTGCTAATTGCAGATGCATGCAGATGATTTCAGAAATGATCGTCATGGCCTCGTCTCACAACTTCGAGATGGAGGCTACTCAGATGACATGACTCTTGCAGCTATATCAGGTAATAGCTTCAGTTAAATCTCATATCTAAACCACACAGCGCAAACTAATGTGCAGTCCATATTCTCTCAAGCAAGCACACTAATGTTGTCATTCCTTCTCCAGGGGCTCACAAAAGACTCATATCATCACCACCAGTTGCAGTTTTCCCTCATCCACTTGCTACTGATCTCAACTTTGGCAGGTCCTTTACACTACATTGTAACAATATTTTTCGGTTATTTTTCCATGCATCTACTTATCGTTCTTACATATGTTTTTACCGGCATGTATAGGTACTGGAATTACTTGAGAAAACAAACCTTTGTGTTGGAGTCATACACGACAAAGGTGAACTGGATTATGAACCGGGCTTTATTCTCTTCGCACTGTTACTTATCTTGGGGATTCGTCGCCCCATATATTATGTCTGCAATACACGTGGCAGCAGCTTTGAGGTTGTATTACAAAGGGTCCTCCTTCGGTGAAGCAACTGTCACTAGCACTGGTGAGTCTACCAATACAATAAATACTCCATTAAAAATCCTTAAAAACCACGAAGCTTATACTATTTGCCTCGCCTCTTTAAGGGTTGAGTCTGGTCACGGGCCTTGCAACTTGTACGTTCATCGAACTTCTCTCCATGTGGAACTTGACTAGAATCGAGGTCGAGCTTTGCAATATGTTATCGCCTGAGGCTTCCCCGTTATCACTTGCATCTTATAACTGGTTTCTGGTGAGTACACACAAGCATAACCCATTTGTCAACTAATTTAGTTTCTCAAATAAATGGATTTCGATCTTACAATGGAAACCAGGTGTTTATTGCATTGATTGTCGATAATTTTCTGTATCCTATATCTGCAATGAAATCACACTTGTCTCAATCCATCGACTGGTCGGGCATAAGATACCATCTCAAGGATGGAAAGATAAGCCAGGTGAGTTTCAGCTCCATCCCAAACACATCTATACCGAATTTCAACATGACATCGAAATGCTATTACGCATTAATTTTTTTATATTCGTGCAATTTTCGAAATAACGCAGATTGATAGAAGCAAAGGCAAGGGGCCTAAATACACGGATCTGGGAGGGAAGCATGTGTATGGGAAGAAAGGAGCCATCAACAACAAGTATTCTTTCCTTCTATCATTGTCCAAAAATCTTGGGCTGTGGAGACAACCTAAGAAGTACGATGTATAGAGATGATAAAGAACAAATGAATGATGTCATGTGTTAGTTACTCGTGATGATTGATGATGATTCTTTTAGTTTAGTCCATTCTTACTTCATTTTTAATTGGAGCCAAGCTGAGATGACTCTGCTTTGCAACTCTATTTTCGATTTGTTTGTTGTAATAAAGTTGATATTCATTGTTCAGACTTATCCGAATGTAGAACAGATTGTTGTCTTTCATATCAATGTCCTTTCAAATCACGATAAAGTTGCATCCACTTGATCTACTTGTGGATACTATGTGAAATTTTGGGATCGTTTATGTTCATATTCCATTGAGTTGGTCAAAATGGGTTTATTGGTGACTTTGCGTCGAAGATGAAATTCATAAAAGAAGAAATTCAATGACAGTCTGTGTTATTATGAATAAAATAAACGAAACGTAGTATCTATACTAATATATTATTAGTAGAGTAGAAATTCAATGAGAATGAAAGTTTGACATTCATGCAGAAATTATGAAACTATAAGCTTGTTATTATAGTAAATATATAATTATATATATATATATAGAAGGGGTCTTTATATATAATTAAAGCCCCGCGCGATGCACGGGGCTATTTTCTCTCCGGTTCATTTATTTAACAGGAAGTAATATTTGTGGCCCGTTTGCTGTCCCCAATAAAGCCATATAATATAAATGATAATATCTTTTATGGTGTTTGGTTTACTATGTGTAGCCCGGTTTTAATTTCAAATCCCGTCAAGTCCGTAACAAACATTCTGACTAAAAGGGACCATATAACTTATGATGGGCTTCTTACAAGTAATAAGTGTTGGGCCTTTTTCTTAAGCTTGTAACCAAACGTAGCATTGGAGTTAAAAATGTGTTATGAAGTCTATCAGATAGTTGAAGTGAGCTACCTGTCCGAGCGCCCCAAAGAGATCCACTTTTGCATTCACTTCATGCAATTCACCCGTGAATGATCTAAGAAAGTCGTCTAACGGCGTAAACCTGTGGTCGAATCATTCCTCTTCAACATTTATGCTCTTTAGTGCCTCGATTTTAGTGAGCCTTTCGTTCAATTCGAGAAAAAATCATATCCACTTGGCCCATTCATGCACAACACCATTAATCTTCTTGCATACATATAATCCTAAACCGTAATGAAAAGGTGGCATTGGTACTCAAGAAGGACTTAGTTGAACAAAAGCATAAATATTACCAGGTGGCAAATCGCTAAGGGATATCTAGTGAATCTGTATCTTGGTTTGGTTGGCCTGTTGAAACTGCAGCACAAAAACATTTGAACAAATGAATCGAAACGCCAAAGCACGTTCTTCAATGGGTTTCTTCAAAGTCCATCATTGTGCTTGTGACGTTATCTTAAGTAATTATTACAATTTGTGGTCACATCTTGACCTTTGTAGGTCGTCGAGGCCGTGTCTAAATAAAACTATGTCAATATTCAATTTTCATGGTCTTTGTTCCTTAAGCTCTGTTGTGATCGACAAAGAATCAAGAATAATGAACAATAACAGCAGCATACGAACAAAGGGTGAAATGTGATTGTAAGAAAAAAAATTATATTAGATGTGGAGTTCAATGCATATAAATCTCTATTTTTTCCCTACTTATCCTGAATATGATGGGCCATATGAACTCAAAATAGAAAAGCTAAACTCATTAAAAAATTGTTACTGGTCGGCTCCGATGTTATTCGAGCTTGCTGTTTTTCGTGCTGTTTTTTCTTCGTGTTCTTTTGGCTTAGTCTCTACGCCCATTATTTACAATGATAGCTTGCCATCAATGATGATGTGATCATATACTGAAGACAGCTTTAATCACGCCTTCTGTTGAAGGACTAATATATCATATTCGGAATTTTGTTGCTTGCGGCCTGAGCTTGATTTCAAGACCAACTACCTTGCATTATTTCAGTTGTCATATGTTGGGTGAAATATTAACTGAAATAATCCTACTAACCATGCATTTCAAAAAAAAGTTTTCAGCTTTTGGAGCTTGCTAGTACAATTCTCTTTCGGACATCAACTAACTCAACTCTTGGGAATTGCATCAAAGTAATCATCTTAACAACGAATGATGCATTTAAGAACCTTGGAGAAACTGTTTGGACTTTCGAAAGTACCCAACAGATTTAATGTCAATGATACGATGTATTTACATATAATATATGTAATATATACAGAACCCACCTGTAGGTCGTGTGGCTGCTTTGTTGAGCCTCTCACCCTGTGCATATGTTCTTTGAAGCACACTAACTGAGAAATCTTAGCGTTGAAAGAACTCTCCTCTAATTATAGTTCTGAATAGTTCTTAGAGTTCAAAGCCTGCAAATTCGAAGAATATTTATTTCACTATATAGAATATATTCTATATATTCTGCCTTTGAAGGTGAGAAACGTAGCTTTCCAATGCGCCACAGCACGCCGTCTTGTTGCTTGTAATAACCTGCCAATTGACATCCTTCTTTGATGTGGGCCTAAGCTTGTGAGGCTTAACGCCTGATCCTGAGAAAAACACGATACAGTAGTTTTAGAACGAAATTTAAATGATATATTTCGGCATTGTCTTCACTGGCAAAAAATTTAACAATGATTGGAAAATTGGTAGAAAAGGTGCCTTGTCTTATCCGCACTAACTTTTTCAAACCGTGAGCGTACTTCCTCACCCTATGGATGCCCGTTCTAAGAAAGGCAGTTCTATCATCAATAAGGCACAAAATTATCTAAGAAAGAATATACGAATTACTCATCTTCCACGGTCAGCTTGTCCCTTACACTACGGCCTCTTAAAAGCTCATATTCCACCTGAAACAATAAGAAAATAAAATCGTAAACGCGAAATACCAATCTCTTTAACATGGTAAAAAAATTATGGTCCATTTGTCGATCATAATTGAATATTGGTGTGTGAAAAGATTGCGAGGCTTTATATATTGCGCGCGTGTGTATACGTTTAAAGATGGAATCTTGACCTGTCTTTTTGTGCTGATGCTTTTTGTAGAGTTTGTCGATCAAATCGTTCTTTTCGTAGAGCTCTTTGTTTAGATGCTCGTGATGATTCGAGCTCTAAGGATCTTTCGACCAATTCTTTGTGTTGCGCTGAATCGACTTTGCATGAAAGTAGTCGAACGCATTCGGAACACTCAGCAATAGCACTCTTATCTTCGATTTTGTCCTCGAGCTTCAAAGAATGACCATAACGTAATAAGCAGACAATTCAGAGCTCAAAGATTCGACATTGAGAGTAAGTCAGAGCAATTCCACGCATGGTTCTAATATATAGAGAGAAGGGTGAGATTAATGTTTTTATTACCTTGCTAAACTGCGCAAAAGAATCAGCGAAATCAGTCGCCAAAGCTGATGATGAAACAGAGGACTTTGCATATTATCGGAATATACACGCAACTCATAATTATAAAGCTATATGATCTACAGTCGAGAGATGCCTATGTGCCTCCTCTTTAGTATCGCTGAGGCAGTTTTCCAAATGAGCACAATTCGTCTACATCAACATATAAAAGACCATACTTCATTTAATTTCATTCGCATTATACTAACGTAGAAATATAAAAAGATACAGAAATCGGGTCTATTTTTCAGAAGGTAGTAAGTAATACATACCTGGGATTCATCTAGTAGCTTCTTCTTCGCCTCCAATTCGATGATAAGCTTGGCTATCTCATCACTCAGTTCCACGATCTTAGTTTCAGCCTAATCAATGGGCTCGAGCTCTCGTCTTTACCATCCAACTCATATCCTTTGCCATGAAAGCTTGACACGTCATCGTCTGAAATCTTAGGCCCTTCGGTGTAATTATCAGACAACCTCTGTTCCAATTCTTGAATTCGTGTTTCCTAAGAATCGCAGAGCGCCTTCTCCTCCAGCAAAACCCGAAGGTGCATCTGATACTCATCCTTCATATGCAAAGCTTGCTTAGTCCCCTCCGCCACACTTTTCAACGGATCGTCCATTCTGCCCGTGTCAAGAGATTCATGATCTATCTCAGCCTTCATCAAACATATGAAGGCAATCTTCGAAGCAAGCTCAGCCTTCAATACCATGTTCTCAACCTCAAGCTTTTCAGGCCCAGAAATCTCCACCAACCCCGAGCCCGACTCAGGGGCATAACGGTAAATATCACCAATGTCAATGTCGGGCAGATTCGCATCAAAAGGAACCACCTTGATATCGAAAAGGCTCGGCGAGTCATACAAGCCCATCAATCCCAAAACATCTCCAGTGATAAAATTACCGTGTCTTTTCAAGAACTCCTCCCTTACCCTAATTTCTGCGTTTCGGTCAGCAGCGAGTTCTTCGGCTAGCTGACCAGCCTTGCCCAAGTAAATGTTCGTAGCCATTCTTTTCCTTACAACCTCGGATAGCCGCCGGAAGCTTTTGTGTTCATATGGTAAATGTTGTCAGCTTTAGTCGCTTGTACCTGCTGCAGTAAACGGCTTGTACCTCAGTGTAATAGTTGACCAGCCAATTCAGCTATTGATCGGACCAGTCTAAGACCGGACTACACCAGTCCAGACCGAGACCGGCCAGTCCACTTCAGTCCGAGACCAGTTGATCGATAGTTGATCGTGTTGACCAGCGTTGATCGATCCAGTTTTCGTCCCGAGCTCATATTTGATATTCGTTTTTCGAACCGAGCTCATCTATACTCTTAATTAGATATGTTAGTAGCACAGATAAATTTTGTGTTCATCAAAACTAGACTGTTAGATATTATAATCCAACATTTATTTTAATTTAATTTATTATAATATTTTTTTATTCCATCATTTGTTATTTGATTGAACTTGCTATTTATAAATATTTTTTCTCTCTTTATTTTTTATTTAGTTTATTAGTATTTTCCTCTCACTTTATTCAAATCTTCACTCTTTTATTTGTATGTTTCTGGTCTTTTTAAATCTTTTTTTCCTTTTCCTGGTGTTAATTTATGATTTTTTAGGTCTGAACAATCGCATGTTGACAAGTATTAATTTTCCATTCAAATTGACAGTCATCTAACAGAACGACCAATTTGGTTCACAATAAACATCTGGAGCCATTTTTGATGTATCAACCACGATCACTCTAACTACGACTAAATTTTGGCCATCCGTGACCATTTTAGTCGATCTCCAAGGCAATAGTAGTATTGTAACCAAGATAACTCTGATTACGACTTTTCTGTATCCATAAATCTAGCTGATAGATTAAAACCAAATATATAATTATTACTAGTCGGTATTAATTTCATCTAAATAATAATAATAATAAGAATAATAATCAATAATATATATGAAAGATGGATGGTACTCTCATGTGAAGCACACGTCGGCAACTCAAGCCCTCCTCCATGCGCCACGTGTACAAATCATTTTGGCAGATTTACGGTCTTGCAATGATGTGTTTTGGAGTAACCGTAACAGTAACAATCATTTTAATTAGCAAGTTGTATCTCTTTGATTTATGCTTCTAACATTGAAAAGCCAACGGACATACAATTAACATGGGAAGTTCCGTAGTCTTGGAATTGTAATCATAAATATGAAAACTCCATAGTCATACGCTGTGCGAAACCTTTTGTTTTCCAAAGATGCTGTTATGTTATTTATAATATCTTATCATAAATCACTTCCTTCTCAGATCCGTTCACTGCATTCATCAATTCAACTGTGTTTGATGACGTCATACAAGAAATTCAAGAAAACAATCATGGTTAGATCCAAGAGAACAGTGAAAGCTCTTTTAGCTAATGAAATCACCTCCTTCGCGATGTCAATATGCTTTCATCATCTTCTCCGCCAGCGCCATGCTTTCGTCTCGAGCATTTGACGATTTTCCATTGGGAAGTGACGCAGAGAGCTTTGTTTATGTTAAAGCGGAGCGTTCTCAACAAATCCACTTCGATAAGTTCGTCGGCTGCTATGATGATTATAGCTGTAACGGCAGTTTCGTAATATTAGTAAGTGGTAACTATAATGAAAGTATTTGGCCTCGCAGCTATATGAGGCACACGAAACTGCATTAAGGTTCATGCAGAGAAGCATTAGCAGCAACTCTTACGAAAACAAGCCCGTGAACTTCACCTTTCCGCCTAAATTTGATAGCTTTTCGAGTCTAAAAAATCAAGCCTTGATAACGAGAGTTTGCAGTTTGCAGCGAAGGAGATTTGCAGGTATGCTACCGTTAATATAGTTTCCATTTGTTGTATGAACTCCTAAGCTTTGGTTAAATGTTTGCTTATTATGTCAGAAGATGAAAAAGAGCATGTAAGCAAGGTTGATGAACTCCTCTTCTTCTTCGTCTTTTTCAAGCCTGTTGTCTATGGCGAAAGTTGCGCGCTACAATGCAAAAGAGAGAGAAGAGAGGATTGATAGGTCCAGCTCAAAAGGGACAAGGAGAAACTTTAACTGGACAATAAAGGTTGGTGGGTCATATGTAATCTATATTTGTTTATTTATCGTATTAATTTGAGAATATACATATAATAGTATGCATGTAAAAAGGCATTAGCGGAGACAGGCCATGGATACATTGTAGGTTTGTAAGAAATGATGAGGCTGTCGTCGATATGATTATTCCTAAAGGTTTGCAATGTACAAACTCTGCAATTATTGGGATATTGCAACGATTTGTTGAGACGAGCAATGTAAAAACTCCAGAAACATAAGGCTGTGAGTGTGTACGAACTTATTATTTATATTGCATTTAGCATTTATTACATTTGATTAATATTTGAGAGAGATCGTTCCGATAAATATTAACATATATATATACGAAGCTTTTTGACATTTTATTTTTCTTTGGAGAGACTGTTCTTCATTGCCATACAAAATAAAAATTCTTAACAAGCATTTAAATGTGTAATACGACTGTCGATTTAGGGTTAGGGTTTTTATGGTAAAATTAGGGCAAGCATTGTTAGAAAATATTTGTTTTGTTTCTCATCGAATAACAAAAACATCAAGGTACAGACCAATCGATAAAAGTTTGCCGGCCACATCCTGCTTATTCGAGGTTTCACACGGGGTAGGGTGACTTTCTCTTGAGACATGGGGTGTGTCCCGAGTTCGTTACAAAATAATTGGGAAGTGTCTCGCGTCCTGCCCAACCCGCTTCAGATGATAGCTAACAAATAATACTGTTTCGGATAAGAATATTTACCTTAACAAAATATAACCCGTGCGTAGCATGGGCAACACCTAGTAATATATAAAAGTAGGATTCGAACTGTCATGCGCTGCCACGTCATGAAGTGAAGTCTCCTCCTTACTTGACACGTCGCAGCATATGTTGATTACCATTTTGACCTCTTAGCATCTAATTCATCAAGTCTATTGCTTTCCCACTACGTTAGTCTCAAAGTTCAACGTGAGTTTTGTCTGCTCATCTTCCTCGATTAGTATTCAAGAGTAGTGCTGGGCTTTGGGCCGGTTTGGGCCGGTTCCGGGCCGGTTCTACCGGTTCCGGTTCAACCGGTTCCGGTTCCGGCACTGTTCCGGTTCCGGTTCCGGGTCCGGTTCCGGAACCATTTTCCAGGGACCGGACCAGAACCACACGAAGAACCCCCGGGCCTCTCTTGGGCCGGTTCCGGTTCCAGAACCGGAACCGGCCCGTTTAATTTTTTTTATTTTTTATTTTATTTTTTTTTGAAAAAATTCTTTAGAAAATATCCAAAAATTTTATTCCAAAAAACAAAAAAAAGATAAGAAAAGTACAAAAAAATAAAAAAAACTACCTAAAAAATACAAATAAAAACATAAAAGAAAAAAAAAATCTAAAACTTACAAGTTACAAAATACAAAAAATGAAAAAATATTCGAAATAAAAAATACAATTTATTCGACTTGACTATTAATTAAAACTATGTTAGAGGCCTCTTCGTCTTCGTCCGAACTGGAAGAACGGAACTCGTCGATGGCGTTCTCCCGTCGGTTCTTCGATTCGGCCAAATACCAATCCTTCAATATTGTTAACATTGCGAGGGAAGTCGGGTTAAGGCTCGCGCGTCTGTCGCCGATAATTCGCCCGGAGGTAGAGAATGCGGACTCGGAGGCGACGCTAGACGCTTGCCGGCTAAAACGTCTCGAGCGACGGCGGAGAGGGTCGGATAAAGAGTCGCGTTCGACTTCCACCAGACCAAAACGTCGAAGTCTTCGGGAGTATGGAAGTTGTGGCTCAGGTAGAGTTGGATCTCATTCGTGTTCGACCCCGATGCACGCGTTTTGGTCTTCGTCTTTTGCGCCTTCAATCTTCGTAGTAGTCCCATTGCGCCGCCGCCTCCTTCCGACGAACCGGCTTCGCTCGCTGGTACGGGTTGCTCCACACTATGTCCCTGCTCAGATGCATAAAAAGAAAAAAGTTCTTGGAGAGAAGCGTGAATTGACGCCTTTTGGTCGTCCACTTTCTTTCCAAGAAACTGAGCATAATATTCGAAAAAAATATCAAATGTATCAACACCGCAACTAGGGTCGAGTAAGGCCGACAAACCGTGTACTATTGAGATTTCTTCCCAATACTTCTTGAACTTATTCTCCATATTTTGGATGAAGTTACACAAGTATGGATTGTTGCGAAACTCCACGAACTTGTAGCACATCGCGAAGAGGTTCGGGATGAATAATGGGGACGTCGGGTAGTGAACTCCGGAAAATTTCTCCGTAGCCTCGGCGAACACTTCAAGTATGGACACGACCAAACCTACAATATCCCAATCAAGTTCTCGTAATTCATACCTGGAGGTGGTGCCGACTGCGGCCTCGTTCCAAAAGGCGTCAACAAGTCCTTGTAACGCATGAAGGTGCTGAGGAGGTGGTACATCGAGTTCCACCTAGTCGGGACTGGCAACGGAAACTTCTTGTACGGAAGGCCGGCGGCAAGGACGGTTTGCTTCCACGATGTTCCGATGCGGCGTTCCCGAAGTAACTTACCTATTACCTTAAACTTTTCTACAATATCTCCCAAAACTTCGTCAAAAGCACATTGCACACACAAGTTAATAATATGGCAAGCGCACCTAGCATGTAATAATTTGCCGTCTAAGGGTAACCTAAGTTGCCTACGAAGGATCCCTATCGCTACGTTGTTCGCGCTAGCATTATCTAAGGTGATAGACATAATCTTATCTTGAATACAATATTTATTAACGACATTCAACACATAGTTCGATATCGTAGTGGCATTATGTTGCGAATCTAGGGGATCTAGGGAAGAATACGTTTTTGCATGGTCCATGTTTCATCTATCCAATGGGCGGTGACGACTAAATAAGATTGCGACGTAATATTAGTCCAAATATCGGTAGTCAAACTAATCCTACACGTAATGTTGGCTAAATGACTAATTAAGCTAGTTTGATATTCCTTAAAAGTTTCTAACACATATTTCCTAAGGGTTTTACGGGTCACGTTATGGAATCCGGGTTGTATCGTACTCGTAAATTCGATAAACCCTTCACTTTCCGCAATGCAAAAGGGTTCTTCACACATAACTACGAATTTAACTAATGCTTTTTTAGAAATTTCCCTAGTAATAACAAAATTCTTACCCGTACTTACGTTTATTTGTTGTTGTCGGGGTTCGTTTCCTACCGGCTCTAGATCGTCCCCGAAGTTATGCGCCCTCTGGAGGTGTTTTTTCAGCGAGCCCGTCCCACCTTGATTCGGTCCGGTCTTAATTGTGTAGGGGTGGCGGCACATTTTGCAATAAGCGGTACCTGAATTGGGATTATTTTTATCCATTTCTAAGTCGAAATAATTCCATACCTTAGACCGCCGAGCACGCGGTTGTTGCTTCCTTCTTGTCGTCGCCGTAGAAGCTTGGCTCGGTCCCTCGTCGGTCGCCGCCGTCGGATTCGTTTCCGGTGCATCGGTCTCATCGTCGGTGTCGGCATTTCCCCGAAATGTGTCGGCGTGACCTAAAATCATAAAAGCATCTTCGTCACGAGGGTTAGGATTTCTCGATGACGACGTCATTAGTGCAAAATAATAATTCAATTATTGGTAATAATAAAATAAGTGAGTGTGTGTAGTGTAGTAGTGTAGTGTAAATAAAATAATTATTAGTGTTAATAATATTAAATATTAATAGGATGATTTTTTTGAGAGCTTTTTGAGAGAGTTTGGAAGAGATTTGGATGTAATTGTGAGTTAAAATGGTTAAAATGAGGTGGTATTTATAGATTTTTCGTTTGGGTAAAAACTGTAATTTTTCAGTGTTTAAAAATTAAAAAATAAAAATAAAAAATCAAAGGCCCGTTGGCCCAACGGCTATATAGCCGTTGGGCCGGTTCCGGTTCCGGTTCGGAACCGGAACCGGAACCGCGGAACCGGATCCGGGAACCGGAACCGGTGAACCGCGGTTCCACGCCCGCTAACCGGCCCAGCCCAATTTAAATGGGCCGGTTACCGGATCCGGAACCGGTTCTACCGGTTCCGGTTTTGGGCCGGTTTAGCGGGCCGGTTTTGGGCCGGTTCCGGTTGGACCGGCCCAAAGCCCAGGTCTATTCAAGAGTCTGTTTATCTCCCTCGATTAGTACGACAAAGCACGAGGCTTATTTAATGAATGTGGAAGCTGACCTCTTTTAAGTGGAGAAACGACTGGATAGATCACACAGCCCACAAGTTTTCTGAATGGCTAAACTTCAGAAAATGTACCTCTTCTTCTACAATCTCTTTCAGGCATTTGGATGGTAATAACGAATCGATTTATTCTTCTTTGATGTTATGTCTAAGAAGAGCAGTGTTCGTAAATTTTGTGCAGGACGGTGTCTCTGTTCAGAATTTCGAGCAATTTTTTGACCACCAAATCTGTCAGTGGAGCTTATTCTTCTGCTGGTGAATTAGTTTGTGAGTGCTTTTTACACATTAAAAACTAGAGTTTAATGGGTTCAAGAACGGGGTTTTCATATATTTTGATGTGATCCATACATTGTGCTTTGTTTTTCTTTTTTCTTCCTTAATCAGCGTCAAGGCCTGTTGCAAGCTCTCGCATTTCTGGAAGTTATTCATGGAGCTATAGGTAATAAAAAAACCAAAGAAGCAACCTTTACCTGTTTTCAAATTCAATGATGGGCACTTTAGTTATTTTTAGAACTTTCCGATTTAAGGAATTGTTCCAAGCGGAATGCTTCTTCCTCTGATGCAATGTGGTGGAAGGACTTCACTTTTTGTTCGCCATCGTTCGTGGGATTCCAAAGGTATATGTATGTATGTATGTATGTATGTATATATATATATATATATATCTGTGTGTGTGTGTGTGCGTGTGTGTGTGATCTAACTCGAACGTAACCATCTCTGCTTATTTAATATGCTTCAGGAGCTTCTTAGCCTTATATTGAGCTTTTCTATTTAGGTTCAAGAGCTGCCATCATCAATCTTCATTACTTTTGTCACTTGGAGCATGTCTGAGGTAAGTTCAGCTGCGTTTTCACCTATTGTTCAAATGATATCTGATGAAATCTGAACGACTTTAACATCTTGAATGCATTATGGGGATATAATGTAGGTGATTTAGGTATTCACATTATGCGTTCAACTGCTTTGGCACTTCGGCAGATTGGATAACTTGGATAAGATATGATGAGGCTGTCTGGTCAAGAAAGGTCATTCATCCCATCACTAACATACATGTGTTATGTATGATATTCCCAGATACAATGCATTCATCATCTTATATCCCATTGGAGTTTTCACTGGTGAAAGTAAGTGCCTTAAGACAATGTTAAAACTCCCACCTCTATCGTCACAGAAGGCAAACTAATCCTTGATTCCTACCTATCTTCAGTGTGGCTCATGTATCAAAAGCTTCCTTTCATAAATGAAGAAAACCTCTACGCAGATAGCCTCCTCCCTTTCGGCTATTACAACTTCGTTATGGTTCGTATGATATGATACTTATGAAGAACTGTTCCCCTCCTTAGCATTCGTTTGTTGGATAAATTTATACTTTTGGAATGCACACATTAATACATCAATTCATTGGGACGTTGCACGAGTCTCTTGACCTCTTGGCTTCCATGTACCATCGAGAGGCTAAAACGTGTTACGACTCTCTCTCTCTCTCTCTCTCTCTCTCTCTCTATTCTCTGAACAAATCAAAGGTTATCTCTATATCTTTTTCTCTATCGATACTTTCCAAACAAATCGAAGGTTACTCTCTCTGTCTTAACAGTTCCGTTATTTTCCACATCCGATCGATGCACGCGCAAGTCCTCTGCTGTTTGCCATGCTTTTTTTTATTCATGCGCCACCGCAAGAAAATATATGAAAAAAAAAGTTTGATTTTGTTCATAACTAATTCACCTTTATCTCTTAATTCACCTTTATCTCTTCATCTTGCTCCCCTCTCTCGCGCTTTGAAATGATCCCTGAAATTTTTTCGTCATTTTGCTACCATTTCGAATATTGATGTTGAGCCTCCCATGTTGAACTCTGAATTGTTTCTTAGCTGGATGTGAAGCGAAAATAACAGAAACAAAGATGCCATGAGATCTCATGATTGATGGCGGCTAAGATGATGATGGCCAAATACGAGGCTTTTTGAGAAGCGTGGGGACTTGAAGGCTACCAGGTTTCCGTTCGTTGCCCTTTATTTTTCTCTGAAATCATGTTATAATTGTTTAATGAAAGTACTATATTGCATTTTTTTCGGCAAACTCCATGGATCTAAGCTTATTTGTGATATTGAGTTATTAACATCAATCCAACATTTTGTTTTTTAGATAGGTAAACCAAAAGGATTCCTCTGAGAGGCGGTCTGATGGTTGAGTCTAATGGTTGATCTTGATGAACCAGAGGTAATTAAGTTTGATAGAAGTTTATTTTGTTTGTAGCCTGGAGTTTAGTATCTTATGATATCAGTTGTAGCTATAGTAATGCGTTGCCTGAGAAATTTGACAAACGCGGGCAGACTGCTAAATTTGTTCTTTTAATATTTACTTAGGTTTGAAGCTAATGTGTGCTTGAAAATACAAATGTTGGCTTACTTATGCTTTGCAGATAGTTAACATACTATTACACACCCCGATTCTAACGTCGATGCTGTAAACAGAGACGACAAGACATCCCTCTTTTCGAAGAATTGACAAAAAAATAAAATAAACCCTCTGTTAGTACGGAGCATGCAGTCGGGGCTGAACCAGTGTACCAACAAGATAACCAAGGAGCAGAGGGGATCAACAACGCCCCCGTCACAATGTTGTTTACCACAGCTGCCTTAGACGCAATCTTCACGGTGCAGTGGTGGTGGGCCTCTTCACCTCGATGGAGGTCATCAACAAGCTCAAATGAGCTGGCCTTCGTTGCGTTTACAGCCAAGTCCTACATCGATGCGATCATGGGCGGCGTCCTTGAGAAGATGACTTATTACGCCTTGAGGTCGTAGAGGACGCTTTCCATGAGTAAGAAAGTGAAGCGCGTGTTGAGAAAATGGAGTTGTAAGAATTAATTGTAAAATGTGAGTATAGTAACCGTGTGTGTCTCATTGGTCGTATTCTTTATATATATATATATATATATATATATATATATATATATATACACATTTTCTAAATTAAAAAAGAATTATGATGGTCACGTAACAAAATATCATGGATATAGTTAATTTAAACTCATTAACTAAACAAATACACAAAAGCAACGGACATGAAGTTGAGGGGGTAGAGACACACTTCCTACGAACAACTAATGAAACCTATCCATCAAACTTCATGTCTGCATTAATATCCATCAAAACCACAAGCTACAAGAGTAGTCCCCTTCCCCTATACTAATATATTGAGCCGATATGATCCCTCACTACTCAAATATCGATATGGGTTTGTGAAGAAAGAGTCGAGCATCTGAACGACATAATCGATATCGTTTTTTACGCGATTTATTTAGTCTTTTAGGTCTTATCAAAAGTTGGGATTTTATGGCGTTTATTCTCATTGATGAGTGAAGTTGGGATATTAATATGGAACTGCAAAGTCGGAAACACCTCGTGGGTTTCAAGGAGTGAGAGTGGGGCTTATTTTGTAAGCGTAGATCTGTTACGTTGTTAAACTATTTTGTTTAATTTAGTATGTTATTCCTTGCTATTTGGCATTCCTTTTTTGTTGCACATTCTTTAGTCGTAGTTACTTGGATATTTAGTTTTTCCGTTGTCTTTTTACATTCTTTAGTTGTAATTACATGGATATTTTACCAATGCTAATCTGCTGGAGATAGTTACATGAATATTTGTTTACCAAAGATAATCTGTTGGAGATAGTTTGCTATGTTCCTTGGGTATTGTGGTAATGTTAGTTGTAGCCACATCTCTTATGAGTTTATTAAATATCTAAAATTAATGCTACACATTCCAATTTTATTTCATTCGTGTTATGATTCTCATTTGGTATTTATTATCAATGGTTCCAAGGATTTATTATCCCCGATCAAACTTTTCCGTTAGCAAGACTGTTGTAAGATATGTTAGTTAATACTATTAATAACGTTACGACTGTGTTAAACTGATTTTTGCGATGACTGTCACCAATTGTTGTAAATAGTCTCACATCTAACTTTGTACAACAATCTTACACTACTGTAGTCAACCTTGCGAGTTATCGTAAACACTTCCGCAGGAGTGCAAGCATGTATTTTAATGATTGAAATAACCCATTTGATTCTTTTACGATCCTAGAGTATCCCACTCAACCAGCTACAGACTGCCGCGCATTTAGGGATGTAACTAAATATCCAGGGACTAGGTAAATAGGTCTCAAATTTACCTATGATAGTCATTAATAACACACCATGAAGACAACTACAGAAATTGTGGAAGGAGAATTTGACCTCAGCCTAACCTATTTTAACATGAAATACTGTATATGAATTTTATGAAGAATAGTCCCGTGCATCGCACGGGGACAAAATCTAGTAATCATAAAAAGTAAGAATTTGAACGCTTTTTTTCTACGGGTGAATTCCTTATCAGGCCCTTCATGTTTTGAACTTCCTTATCAGTACCTATGGCAAAAAATCTTCCTTTACTCATCTGCAAAAAAGTTGTGTGTTTAATACCCCAAACAGTGAACGGACAAAAATACCCTTTTCTGAAATTAAATTGGACATCACACCAACTGTTTTGATTATTATACCAACTGTTATTCTAATTATACCAACTGTTATCATTATTATACCAAATGATATAGTGTACAATTCTGTTGGTATAATTACGACAACAGTTGGTATAATTTCTACAGATTCTGGTATAATTTCAGAATCAGTTGCAGTTGGTATAACGTCCAATTTCGTTGTATAAAATTCGAATGTTATTTATTGATATAATAACGAAAATGGTATAATTTCTACAATTTCTGGTATAATATCAAAATCAGTTGGTATAACGTCCAATTTCGCTGTAAATTATAATAACGCTACTTAAATTGGACATCATACCAACTGTTTTGATTATTATACCAACTGTTATTCTAATTATACTAACTGTTATCATTACTGTACCAAATGATATAGTGTACAATTTTGTTGGTATAATTACGACAACAGTTGGTATAATTTCTACAGTTTCTGGTGTAATTTCAGAATCAGTTGGTACAACGTCCAATTTTGCTGTATAAAATTCGAATAACGTTATTTATTGGTATAATAACGAAAACAAATGGTATAATTTCTACAATTTATGGTATAATATCAAAATCAGTTGGTATAAATTCCAATTTCGCTGTAAATTACAATAACGCTATTTAAATTGAACATCATACCAACTGTTTTTATTGTTATACCAACTGTTGTTCTAATTATACCAACTGTTATCATTATTATACCAATTAGTATAGTGTACAATTCTGTTGGTATAATTACGACAACAGATGGTATAATTTCTACAATTTGTGGTATAATTGCAAAATCAGTTGGTATAATTACGTCCAATGCTGTAAATTATAATAACGCTATTTACTGATACAATAACGAAAAAGATGGTATAATTTCAACATTTTCTGGTATAATGTCCAACTTTGTTGGTATAATAACTAATTTTTTTGGTATAATTCATGTGAAAATAATTATTCAGCTTTTTTGATATGTGAGACAAGGGTACTTTCGTCATTTTTACGCTGAAAAGAGCTTTTTAGGTACTGAAAAGGAAGAAATTTTCAAATGGGTACTTATAAGGAAGAAATAATTGAAGGGGTATTTAAAGGAAGTTGGAAATTGAAATGGATGATAGGTAATTAATCCTTTTTCTAATTCACTTCATGTGATGCCACCGCCTTTTTCAGATTAGTTTTTTAACGGTGGGTTTGTCTTTGTACCAAAATAAATAAAAAAATAAAAAAAATGATTAGATCACGTGTATAATAGTGTATAATATTTTAATTTATTATATGCCGGGGTAGCTCTCAGATCTCTAACTAACCATAACCATCATATTAATTATTAATTAACTTATAAGGCCAAGCGTGATTTACGGCGAAATAAATAATTTGAGTACGACGTGGCATGTAACTTATCTTCTGACGCTTTTTTAGGCAAAATAGAAATAAAATACTAGGTTCCATCTAAATGTGTATACACGAATCATGGATACAGAAATAGAACCTTATTCTTCATACACGAAGCTACAACAAAAATAAGTAGCAGGGGCGTAAAATGTTATTCTTTTCTTGATTTAATTTACACCCATAGTTAGTTTAATATATATGTATACATCTATTCTATTTAATTAAGCATGAGGGCTTTGGTTAAACTGCCACTAATTGAATTAATTTGGTTTGTCTATTCACCAATCATATCTCATCTACAAAATAATAATTATTTTTAAAAAAATATATAAAATTAAAAAAATAACTACCCACTACCCAATGTTTTACAAAAATAATAAAAATATTAATAAAAACTATAAAAAAAGTCACCCACTATCTTTTCCTGTAAATCTAAATTTGGTATGTAATTTTATATTCTCATTTTTACCCCTCTAATAATTACTATTTTACATTAATTTCATATTAAATTATATTTCTCTTCTATATATTTATAAAGATAGATTATATTTAAATTATAATTTCTACTATGTGTCCTGACTGTTTAATATATATATATATATATATTTGAGTGTGCAGGGATTACTTCGTATATATATATCCTGACTGTTTAATATATATATATTATATGCAAGAGGGGTACAACTATACATCCTGACTGTTTAATATATATATATATATATATATATATATATATTTTATGCAAGAGGGGTACAGCCATACATCCTGACTGTTGTTCACCTTTAAACGCATAGCGAATTTTCGTTAAATGCGCAATTATCATCGCGAGATGAGAATTCGATGTTATTTGTATATGTTATTATATTGCATCCTTCCAAGTTTTCGTAATAAATTTGGCACTATAAACAACGAACGCGTGATAAGTCGCACTGAAGCCAAAAATATGTTCATATTATAACGGTTTAATCCTCTTAAGTCAGTTTTCATTATGTATATCATATTAAACAGTATAATTTTCATGATTCTATTAAATTGGTGACAATAAGTAGTTCATCATTAATCAATTTCTCGTATAATAATACTAAGATTTATATATACACGGAGGTAGGGTGAAAACGAGTGGAGCCGAGCCCGAATTTGGGTATACTTGAGTTTGACTTGATAACTAATGAGCTGAGCTCGAGCTTAAGCCGAGGTTGGTCAACTCGAACCCTAGTCGAGCTTTGACCGAGCCGAGCTGCTCACGAGCTACTCGCGAGCTGTGAATGAACACAACGTCTATTTGCATGTCCTATATATCTTTGAGTTTTAATCAATTTTAATACTCGATTTGATGTTCGGTCATTCTTAATCCAATTTAGAATAAACATTTTATTCAATTTAGACCAAATAATTTATTTGATAATGTTGTAAATCAAAGTCAATAATTTTCTAAGTATTTTTGTCTTACGAGATATAACATATTAGTAATATATAATTTAATCGAGCTTCGATTCGAGTCGAGCCGATCATTCACTAGTTTGAGTTTGACTTGATTATTAACATATCGAACTCGAGATCGAACCGACTTCAGTCAAACCGAATTCGAGTCGAGCTTTGATCGAGCTGCTTGCGAGCCGCCTGAGCGGCGATTAATTTCACCCTACGCGTAGGTTATCTATACATCATGCCCATTTATACGCATTACATATTATTAATATTGTTATTAGATGACCCCATTTTCGATGTTAATTTTTATATATTCCGTAACTACTCGAAAGGTGCATGCATGCGAATGGCGAGGGCTTTGTTGTATATATAATATTTATGTCATAAACTTGTCCTTTAATCTCCGCCTAACCTAACCCCACCCACGAGCCACAACTACCAAAAAAAAAACCTTAAATCTTCAAAACCTTAACATAAGTCCATGCTACTGTGGCCAATCCCACTATAAATAAACCGTCACCAAGCACATTTTCACATCACACTTAACTCCTAAAATCAAGCATACAAAATATGGCTTCTTCTTCTCTACCTTTTCTTCAACTCTCAGTAGCTCCGCTGCAATTCAACTCAAACTCCTCAGTCGACTCTCGCCGAGTAATAACCTTCGCGAAACCATCCCACTTCATCATCAACGCCAAGCGTTGCACGACCAACAACAGCAACAATAGCTGTCGAATACGCATCTCATGCGTCGCCGAGAAAAACCCTAATAACAGCAGCAACGACAACATCAAAGAGGTGCGCGGCGGCGTCGACAGGCGCAACGTTCTTCTCGGCTTGGGCGGGCTCTACGGAGCAACCGCCTCGACCCTCTCGGGCCCCGGGCGATCACTCGCGGACCCTATCGACGGGCCCGACCTATCCAAGTGCAGCGTCCCGACCGACGCCTTCTCGGGGAAGGCCTTCGACACGGCGTGCTGCCTCTTGGACGCGGGCCCCGTCAGGGAGTTCAAGATCCCGCCCGTCCGATCCATGAGGATCCGTCCGGCGGCCCACAAGGCAACGCTCGAGTACGTCTACAAGTACAACCTCGCCATCGACCGCATGAGGAGACTCCCCAAGGACGACCCTCGGAGCTTCGCAAATCAGGCAAACATACACTGCGCGTACTGCAACAACGTCTACAAGCAATTCAACACCGAAAAGAACATGCAGGTCCACTTCTCGTGGATCTTCTTCCCCTTCCACCGTTGGTACCTCTACTTCTACGAGAGGATCCTCGGGCACTTGATCGGCGACCCAACCTTCGCCCTGCCCTACTGGAACTGGGACAACCCAGACGGCATGACCATGCCGCCCATGTTCTTGGACCGAAAGCTCGCACCGGCCCTCAACGACGAGAAGCGGTCCGACACAAGCGTCAAGGGGAACATGGTCGACTTCGGCGGGACCAAGGAGACCGACCCCGAAAAGATCATCAGCAGCAACCTAAACGTCATGAAGACCGAGATGATCACTGGGAACTCGACAGTCTACGACTTCATGGGCCAACCCTACTGCAAGGGGTCGGACCCCAGCTGGGCCGCCCAGGGGGCGTCGGAGCGCGGGTCCCACACCGCCGTCCACTTGTTCGTTGGGGACTATGATAAGCAGCCCAACGGAGAGGACATGGGGAACTTCTACTCGGCGGGCCGAGATCCAGTCTTCTACTGCCACCACGCCAACGTCGATCGAATGTGGTACCTCTGGAGGGATTACCTGCCCAACACGAACATCCCCGTAAAGGACATCCCCGACGAGAGCTTCAAGAACACTGCCTTCTACTTCTACGACGAGCGCGGAAAGAAGGTCAAGGTCTACGCCAAGGATTGCATCGACCACCTAACACTCGGGTACGACTTCCAATGGTCCGACTTGCCGTGGGTCAATTACGAGCCACGGACTCAGACGGGTCCCGCCAAGCTCAAAAGGGTCACCGCCGACGCAGCGCACGTCAAGGACGAGGCTACGTTTCCATTGGAGCTCACGCAGATATCGAGGATCACTGTGCCCAAGACGAAGAAGGGCCCGGCGAACGAGTCTCTTTTGATCGACTTCACGGTGGACACGTCGAAGCTCATAAAGTTCGACGTTTTTGTGAACGACGAGGACGATGAGGTGATGGCGCTGGACAAGGCGGCCTACGCCGGGGCATACGCGCACGTGCCGCAGGTCAATGGCGAGGTGGTAACGACTTGGCTTAGGCTGAGATTGACCGATCTGTACAAGAATATGGACGTGGCTGATGATGATGACGTGGTTGTAACTCTGGTACCTAGGCATGAAGGGCCTGGCGTCACAATTGGTGGTATTAAGATTATCGAAGAGCCTACTGTTGAGCAGTGAGTGTAATTATTGAATCGAGTTTTTGGTTCATCTTTCCTCTTATTGTCGTCGTCGTTCATCTCTCTCTCTCTCTCTCACTCTCTCTCTCTCTAAAGAATAATTTTTCCCAGGATTTTCCGAGGATTGTTCCTAATGTTGTCGTTTCGATGATTAGTAAAAGTTTCTTATTATTATTATTATTATTATTATTATTATTATTACTAGATTTTGTCCCCGTGCGATGCACGGGACTATTCTTCATAAAATTCATATACAGTTTTTCAAGTTAAAATAGGTTAGGCGGTGAGGTCGAATTCTCCTTCCACAATTTCTTTAGTTGTCTTCATGGTGTGTTACGGTAAATTTGGGACCTATTTATTTAGTCCCTGGAGATGTAGTTACATCCCTAAATGTGCGACGTAAGTCTATAGCTGGTTGAGTGGGATACTCTATGATCGTAAAAAAAATCAAATGGATTATTTCAATCATTAAAATGCAGGATTGACTACTGCGAAGTGTTTAGTATAACTGGCAAGGTTGACTACAGTAGTGTAAGATTGTTGTAGAAAGTTAGATGTGAGACTATTTACAACAATTGATTACAGTCATTGCAAAAATCAGTGTACAAATACGCAGTCGTAACGTTATTAATAGTATTACTAACATATCTTACAACAGTCTTGTCAATGGAAAAGTTTGACCGGGGACAAGAAATCATTGGAACCAATTGATAATAAATACCAAATGAGAATTATAATACGAATGAAATAAAATTGGAATGTGTAGTATTAATTTTTATTTAATAAACTCATAAGAGATGTGGCTACAACTAACAGTACCACAATACCCAAGGAACATAGCAAACTATCTCCAAAACAGATTATCTTTGGTAAATAAATATTAATGTAATTATCTCCAGCAGATTAGCATTGGTAAAACATCCATTTAATTACAACTAAAGAATGTAAAAAGACAACGGAAGAACTAAATATCCAAGTAACTACGACTAAAGAATGTGCAACAAAAAAGGAATGCCAAATAGCAAGGAATAACATACTAAATTAAACAAAATAGTTTAACAACATTACAGATCTACGCTTACAAAATAAGCCCACTCTCACTCCTTGAAACCCAAGAGGTGTTTCCGACTTTGCAGTTCCATATTAATATCCCAACTTCACTCATCAATGAGAATAAACGCCATAAAATCCCAACTTTTGATAAGACCTAAAAGACTAAATAAATCACGTAAAAATGATATCGATTATGTCATTCAGATGCTCGACTCTTTCTTCACAAATCCATATCGATCAGCCCAATGGGCTAGGGCCGGGTTGACCCGACCCACTATTTTTTGGGCTAGGGCCTAGATATCATCATCAACCCATAACACTTCGGGCCATCCCAACCCAGCCCATAAACTTCGGGCAGCCCGCTCAATTCGGACCGGATGGGCTGGTCCGCCCAACTTTTCAGCCCTAACATCAATATTCGAAATGGTAGCAAAATGACGAAAAAATTTCAGGGACCATTTCAAAGCGCGAGAGAGGGGAGCAAGATGAAGAGATAAAGGTGAATTAGTTATAAACAAAATCAAATTTTTTTTTGATGTATTTTTCTTGCGGTGGCGCATGAATAAACAAAAGCATGGCAAACAACAGAGCTGTTAAGACAGAGAGAGTAATATTGGATTTGGAAAACAACTGTTAAGACAGAGAGAGTAATCTTTGATTTGTTTGGAAAGTATCGATAGAGAAAGAGATATAGAGATAAATTTGATTTGTTCAGAAAATCAAGAGAGAGTGAGAGAGAGAGAGAGAGAGAGAGAGAGAGAGAGGGAGAGCGAGAGTCGTAACACGTTTTAGCCTCTCGATGGTACATGGAAGCAAAGAGGTCAAGAGACTCGTGCCACACGTTTCCTGGTCTCGACTGTAGATCATATAGCTTTATAATAATGAGTTGCGTGTATATTCCGATAAAATGCATAGCCTCTTCAATTTGCTAAAGTCCTCTGTTTCATCATCAGATTCGGCGACTGATTTCGCTGATTCTTTTGCGCAGTTTAGCAAGGCAATAAAAACATTAATCTCACCCTCCTCTCTGTATATTAGAACCATGCGTGGAATTGCTCTGACTTACTCTCAATGTCGAATCTTTGAGCTCTGAATTGTCTGCTTATTACGTTATGGTCATTCTTTGAAGCTCGAGGACAAAATCGAAGATAAGACTGCTATTGCTGAGTTTCCCGAATGCGTTCGACTACTTTCGTGCAAAGTCGATTTCCTATCAGCGCACCACAAAGAATTGGTCGAAAGATCCTTAGAGCTCGAATCCTCACGAGCAGCTAATCAAAGAGCTCTACGAAAAGAACAATTTGATCGACAAACTCTACAAAAAGCATCAGCACAGAAGACAAATTCAGGCCAAATGCAGCACTTGCGAAGAAAGGCAGTTCTATCATCAATAAGGCACAAAATTATCTAAGAAAGAATATACGAATTACTCATCTTCCACGGTCAGCTTGTCCCTTACATTATGGCCTCTTAAAAGCTCATATTCCACCTGAAACAACAAGTAAATAAAAACGTAAACGCGAAAATATCAATCTCTTTAACAGGGTAAAAAAATTATGGTCCATTGTCGATCATAATTGAATATTGGTGTGTGAAAAGATTGAGAGGCGTTATATATTGCGTGTGTGTGTATACGTTTAAAGATGGAATCTTGACCTGTCTTTTGTGCTAATGCTTTTTGTAGAGTTTGTCGATCAAATCGTTCTTTTCGGATTCGAGCTCTAAGGATCTTTCGACCAATTCTTTGTGGTGCGCTGATAGGAAATCGACTTTGCACGAAGTAGTCGAACGCATTCGGGAAACTCAGCAATAGCACTCTTACCTTCGATTTTGTCCTCGAGCTTCAAAGAATGACCATAACATAATAAGCAGACAATTTAGAGCTCAAAGGTCGACATTGAGAGTAAGTCAGAGCAATTCCACGCATGGTTCTAATATATAGAGAGAAGGGTAAGATTAATGTTTTTATTACCTTGCTAAACTGCGCAAAAGAATCAGCGAAATCAGTCGGCGAAGCTGATGATGAAACAGAGGACTTTTAGCAAATCGAAGAGGCTGTGCATTTTAACGAAATATACACGCAACTCATTATTATAAAGCTATATGATCTACAGTCGAGAGATGCCTATGTGCCTCCTCTTTAGTATCGTTGAGGCACTTTACCAAAATGAGCACAGTTCGTCTACATCAATATATAAAAGGGCATACTTCATTTAGTTTCATTCGCATTATACTAACGTAGAAATGTAAAAAGATACAGAAATGGGGTCTATTTTTCAGAAGGTAGTAAGTAATACATACCTGGGATTCATCGAGTAGCTTCTTCTTCGCCTCCAATTCGATGTTAAGCTTGGCTATCTCATCACTCAGTTCCACGATCTTAGTTTCAGCACTAGTCAATGGGCTCGAGCTCTCGTCTTTACCATCCAACTCATATCCTTTGCCATGAAAGCTTGACACGTCATCGTCTGAAACCTTAGGCCCTTCAGTGTAATTATCAGACAACCTCTGTTCCAATTCTTGAATTCGTTTTTCCTAAGAATCGCAGAGCGCCTTCTCCTTCAGCAAAACCTGAAGGTGCATCTGATACTTATCCTTCATATGCAAAGCTTGCTTAGTCCTCTCCGCCACACTTTTCAACAGATCGTCCATTTTGCCCGTGTCAAGAGATTCATGGTCTATCTCAGCCTTCATCAAACATATGAAGGCAATCTTCGAAGCAAGCCCAGCCTTCAATACCATGTTCTCAACCTCAAGCTTTTCAGTCCCAGAAATCTCCACCAACCTCGAGCCCGACTCAGGGGCATAACGGTAAATATCACCAATGTCAATGTCGGGCAGATTCGCATCAAAAGGAACCACCTTGATATCGAAAGGGCTTGGCGAGTCATACAAGCCCATCGATCCCAAAACATCTCCAGGGATAAAATTACCGTGTCTTTTCAAGAACTCCTCCCTTACCCTAATTTCTGCGTTTCGGTCAGCAGCGAGTTCTTCGGCTAGCTGACCAGCCTTGCCCAAGTAAATGTTCGTAGCCATTCTTCTCCTTACAACCTCAGCAAGGCACGTCCTGTAAGAATGGCCCACTCCACGAACGACCCTCAGCTGCTCGAACTGAGAGTCTAGGCGCTTCAGAGCATCTTTGAACGCAGAGAATTTGTAGCGAACGTCCTTTATTGTGTACTGAATGCAGGCCACCTTTTGAAGGTAGTTGTGGACGAAGAGGTTCACGTGACGCCCGAGGCCGATGAGGGCGGGGAGTGATCGCTCGTGCCAGAGAGGTGCACGGACAAGGAGCGGCTCCTGACAGGCTTCTAGGCGAAGCGGTACATGAACGAACCGATCCGACACCCGAATGAGAGGGGATCCTGAGACTGGCAATGTATGGGCGTGTCAGGTTAAGAATCTTATAAGAGAATTGATAGTACTACTCATATCACCAAGGTCGACCTACCTTTTCGGGAGTCCATCTATAGAAACTCCGAAGTTAAGCGTGTTTGACTTGGGGCAATCTAGGAATGGGTGGCCCACTGGGAAGTTTGCCCAGGGTGCGTGTGAGTGATGACAAATCACGCTGGAAGGTTAAGTGGTGATACAGTGGGGCCAGACTATCAGTCGGAGTGTGGTGGGCCCAACCCCACAGGTCCCGGTAAGGACGGATGGTACAGTGACACCCGGTATGGGACGGGATGTTACAGTTCATATCGTTCTTCTTGGCCGAACAGAGAGTTAGCAGATTGGAGATTGACGACTCGCAATATGCCATTTTCGAAAGTTACGCTCATCAGAGTAACGCCGACGGCACCGTTGTGCAGTAAATCGGATTCTAGGAGAGGAGAACCATGAACAGAAAACCGTTTTGCATAATTTGAAAGCGACATCTTGAAGAATGGGATTAGATATGTGAAGGGTTTGGACTAACACCACTGGAATTTTATGTGACTCTTCGCTTTACGTGATAAGAATTGGCTTTTCATCTCCCTAACAAAAACCGTGTAGGAAAATAAAAATGAATAGTCACTTGGAAATAATGAGAGGGGGATAAACTTGTAAATGCAATTTCTTATGAGGGCAAGATGGGAATTGTCACTTGTGTCACTGACGTGGCAGTGCAGAACAGTCCGGATTCTACTTTTCTTTATTATGATTAGAGCATCTTCAACCCGCAGCATGAAAATACATTTAATTCTGCACGATATTACAGTCGCTAGAATGCTTTTACTTCAACCCTTAAACTCTCTATTTTCTACACAAATTTTCACTCCAACCCATTAACTCTATTTTCTACTCTAAAAATCAAAATTCCTATATTAAACTTTATATTATAATAATTAAAAAGTCAAAATTATAATAATTAATATTTAAATTAACTAAATTATAAACTTAGCATATTATTCAATTATAATTTTATTAAATTAAAACAAAAATATAAATTAATAATAGGAAATTAATATTATTTTTACTTTTATTTTTATAAGAATATCAAATATTTAAATATAATTAAAATATTTTTTATTAAGTAAATTATAAATAAATAGATAGTACAACACAATTTTTGTATTGAAAATTGCGTGTACTCTACAACTACATCTAGAGTATCCCTTTTAATCAACACAATATTAGTGTTAGATATATAGTCTCATTGGAGTAAAGACGTACTTTATTTTTGTGTTTTACGCAAAAATAAAGTACCCGTTGGAGATACTCTTAATAATATGTGTTCCCAAAGGACCATTTTCCGCACTTTCTTTCTTTGATTAATTGAAGGAAAAAAGGGGCATCAAAATATGGATGATTCCTTGGCTCCACCTTCTTCTCTTCACGAAGAATCGACGGCCGACGGCGAATCGACGGCGGTGATAGACCTCACCAGTTGTCAATTACACGATCTCGACTCCGTCGAGCTGCCACCTGATCTCACCGAGCTAGACCTGACGGCTAACCGATTAACGGTGTTAGATCCTCGAATCTCGCATCTCTCATATCTCAAGAAGCTCTCTTTCCGCCAGAACCTTCTTAAAGATGACGCCGTCATGCCGCTGTCCACGTGGCACTCGATATCAGCTCTTCAAGTAATTATACCATACACTACGCACGCAAAGATTTTTTTTTCCCTTCTTTTCTTCACATGCTCTAGCTTGTTGTGTTAAGTGACTTGGTTGAATAAAAATCCGTCGCTTTAACGGGTTTAGCTCTTGCCTATGCGTGCTGTCTTGAGTATTGTGTGTTGATTCATGTTGTGATATTTATAGTGGAACGTGAAGTACATTGAATTCTGTTGTTGCTGAAGATTGAGTTTGTTAGTAGCTGTAATCAAATAAGTATGAGTGGAAGCTCATATGCTTGAGGATGGAAAATCATCATCCTTTGCCACTGTATATTATCACCTAGATATTCGTTGTTTGTCTGTCTGTTGCTCATGACACTGTATGAATGATGTGTTTCAGTTTGTTATACGTCGATATAATTAGATGCCAAGGGCCTTTCTTACCTTTTCCCCAGGAACTTGTCCTAAGGGATAATCAGCTGAGGAAAATTCCTGATGTTAGCATATTCAAGGCACTTCTTGTCTTTGATGTTTCATTCAATGAGATTTCTTCACTTAACGGGCTATCGAAGGCCTCAGCTACTCTCAAAGAACTTTACGTTTCTAAAAATGAAGTGACGAAGATGGAGGAGATTGAGCACTTCCATGATCTTACTATTCTCGAGCTGGGGTCCAACAGGCTAAGGGTCTGTTCTTTCTCTCTCCCTTTCCCCCATCTCTCTCCTCATTGGTCATAGCAGTTACGAATTCACTAACAAATATGACTTAATCCTTATAAATTATCCATACTTCCTAGATGAAAATGACTAATAATGCATCAATGGTGCCATTAATTACTATTAGGAGTTGTTATCAATAAGTGCTAGTAACCTGACACCTCCATTAATATTAGGCTTGCCAGCGATATTCAAGAATGAGTGATCAGTAGTGTTCTTTATCTTTATACATCACGATTGGTATTTCGCAGCTAAAGAATTATCTTGCTGGAATTTATGATGCTACTTTTTCATCATCAGGTTATGGAGAACCTGCATAATTTATCAAAATTGCAAGAGTTGTGGCTTGGACGAAACCGTATCCGTGTAATTGACCTTTGCGGGCTTAAATGCATTAAGAAGCTCAGCCTTCAAAGCAATCGATTGACTTCCATGATTGGGCTGGAGGTAAAGTAACTGCTTTTATCAGTTGCAGTTTTTTTTTAATTCCAACTTTACAATTCAATTTTCTGTTCCAATTCGTGGTTTTTACAAATACGCAGGAATGTGTTGCATTAGAGGAGCTCTACTTGAGCCACAATGGTATTGCAAAAATGGAGGGGTTGTCAACTCTTGTCAATCTTCGCGTTTTGGATGTCTCATCGAATAAGATTACAGAGATTAACGACATCCAAAACTTGACGAAGTATTAGCTTAATCTACTTCATTACTCAAATTTTAGCTCTAAATTTGTTTATTACCCTTCCGTTAACTATAATTACTTTCATGCAGATTAGAGGACCTTTGGCTTAACGATAACCAAATAGCATCACTTGAAAACATAGAAGAAGCAGTTTCGGGTTCCAAAGAGAAGCTCACTACCATATACCTCGAGCGCAATCCATGTGTATGCATTATGCTTGTCTTACTTTCTTTAATCACCCTAAGCATATAAACCAATATCATACCATTAGACTGTTTTTTCGTGTATGTAACTTGTCAATTCTCATGGTCTGTTCATTATTACAGGCGAAATCTCAAAGCTATATTGCTACCCTGAGGCAGCTATTGCCAAACATTGAGCAGATTGACTCTGAGGTTTTTGCTTAGAGTTCTTTTTTTCTTTTTCATGTAGTTGTCTTCTTTCTTGTGAAAGGGTTTCCTTAAGGTTATATTTTGTTTAATTGGAGCCCATATTACAGAGATGATCGAATAGGAATGTAAGAACTCTGATATTTGGCCTTTTTGTCATATCCTTTAGCATTTAAAGAAGAAAAGTGTCGTCACAATTCCATCGAGATAAGTCTATAAAGTTAGTGAAGGGTATTTTCTCCGTAAAAGGGACTTTCTCCGCCGCAAATTAAGAAAATGGATCTAAACAAGATCCATCGCTTTGGTTGGGCTCTCTCTCTGTAGACAACTACCACAAAGAATGCTATTAGAATCTGAAACTCGGGTCGACATCCATTGCCCACGCGAATTTCGCAAGGAGAGACTTGTTAAACATCTGCATTTATTACCAAATCGTCAGAAGTATGTGACTACGTTCGTCATATTAAGAAACGAGAACGAAATTGCAAAAGGCCAGTGAAGTTTTGTCAATCTTTATCGAAAAGTCTACTAGATAGAGGATCAAAGCTTTTCACCTTCTCGATAGGAACTTCCTGGCGTTTGCACCACGCAACTGTAATCCTTGGGTCGAGATAGTTGATCTTGGACGTGCCCAAGGCCACTGTTTTCAATTCGTCTTTTGTTGCCTTGTCAAGTTCCAACTTTTCTAACCTTTTTGTGGTTTGTGAGATCTTTTTCTCCAATCTAAAATTGTTAGCACTTTAGTTTCTGACATTGAAGGTGATCATCCATGGAATATGACATATACTTACGCATCAGGATTCAGGTTCTTCTTTGTTTTTCCATCAGGGCTCTTCAGTGGAGGTTTTCCTTTCTTAGCTCTAGCTAAATCTGTCTTCAGTTCTTCCAAAGTGGCCTAGAAGGAGTTAAGAGTGAAGTGAAATAAAAACTACATATAAATTTAAACGTATTAAGAAAGAATAAGGTGGTAAAACAAAGCTTATACACAGAAATCGGCTAGCGGGGAACAAATTTTTTATTCTGCTGTTCTCTGGTTTAATCTTTCGCTTTGCACCACCTTTGGTTAACTCTTTCAAATAGTAAATATATTGTCCTAATGGCATCATTATATGTTAGTACAATGATTACCTGCAGTTCTTCTATCTTCTCATCTATACGCAACATCTGGGCACTGTGAGACTTGGAAACACTACGCTGATGATTGCAAATGATGGCAACCTAATGAAGAAACAAAGATTATGAGCCTCTGAGCAAGCCTAAAATGATCAATCGCATTCATTACCTGCTTGTTTGCTCGGTTGTAGATTACCACTTTCTCAGCAATGTCTCCTCCATTCGTTTCCCGGCTCAGCTGTGAAAAGAGGAACACATATTGAGATAATACTAAATGACAATATTAACTTTCAGTAAAGCAGATTCATCAAAGTGAGATGCAGCGCTGACCACGGTTGGCAATCACTAAAACTCGAGAAATTTTTTCAGTTATCTAGAACATTAAATTTGAGGCAGCATTTCTAACATAAGTTAAATAGCTTAACAAGTATAAATTTGGTTTAGTGAAAAAAAGTTGAGTGGTTTAGAAAATAAATGTGTGTATCTTACCATGTCATCCAATGTAATAGATGCATTGTATGTACGGAAGACTTTAGCAGTTAGACCAGGCATCAGTTCTTTTAAATGACTATTCAGTCTGGCGGTATCAAGCTTGTCAAAGAGATCATCACCGCCCTTTTTTCCTGCAGATGATAGTTCACTATATAAAATTAAATGATGAAAATCTATGGAATCAGTATATCACATGATAAACCATTAAGCATCAACTAACCACTTCGAAACTGCTGGACAGCCTTGAACACAGCAGGTTCAACCTCTACTTCATTTAGATACCTTATAGAATCTTTACCGAGGAAATCAAACTGTATGCACAATTTAATATTATACACTGTTGCTTCCTAATTGCCACTACTGTGCTTGAAGTACCAACTTTCCTGTAAAATCAAAATGCTTCATGAAATATGTTCACCTTCAACTTATTTGGAGGCACTGGTTCCACATTTTCAACTTTTAATGTACAACAACCAACTGTGTCGGCTTCATCATCATCCTGCAACGTGGGAAACATTTAATAAATCTACGAAATAGTATGCCTCCATGGTCCCAAAAATAACAGAAAATACTCATAGCAAATGCATATGACTGATATATTTTGCTGCCGTCGTCATCTTTTGCTTGAGATCAAATGCATGAATACATGTTGATCACGGATAATTGCAGAAGATATTGCAGGATAACGCACCTTTTCATTGCCTGCTCTAAGGGCCAATTTGTCGATAAGATAAGTAGCAACGGCTATTTGCTTTCTTGTGGCATCTTTACTAACGAAGTCCTTGGTGTAAGCTGCCCTGATACTTGTGATTTTTTCCTTCATTAGAACAGAAAATTGTGAGAAGAATCAGCCCATCTACATTCAACCATATTACTGATGAAAAAATCATGATGCTTCACAGTCCATTCCATTTCTGTTACCTTTAAGAGCCTAGCTTTCTCATACTTTTCTTTGTCGCTCTGACCTTTTAAGGTACTGCTAGGTGCCAGGAATACATATTTGAACATCTTTGGATTGATGGGGTCATTCCAATATGCAAGCCATGTCACTGTATTATCATGCCTTATTTCTTTCCAGCTGCCAAACATCAACATTTCAGATTACTGAACCTTTAACTTTACCAACCTTCAAATCACAGTCACTGGTAACGTCATTCTTTTATTTCTTGTGTTTGGAAAAGGAAATGCTCTAATGAAACAAGTTCAATACGAAATACCACCTTTCACCAGGGATGGGGCACTCAGGAACTGGAGCATCCTTTCCAATATTTATTATGATGTCATTTGGACGTATACGTTTTTTCAGCTTCCCCATCTGGTGGCAGTCCAAAGAAGTTTGTTAATTAATTAAATGCATGTTACATGCCTTGATTAAACAACAAATGAACCTTGACGATACTGTTTTGTTAGATAGAAAATTAATATACCTTTGGGTGTTCCCCACGGCCTCGGAAGAGCCCAGGCGGTTCAACTCTGAAGTTCCCAACCTGCACAACTCAACTTTCAGCTTCTTTCAAAAAGGTAAAGCAAATACGGAAGGGACTCCGCATTATTACTAGAACCTAAAGCCAGAGTGCTACATAAAGATCTGTAAAACATCTCAAAAGTACGGATAGTATGATACAATTGTAGATTACCAAAAGAAGCAACAGCACTCCATGTACTTTGATTGGGGATAATATAGTAACATTATTTCAGAAAAGTGTCAGCGGACATACTTAAAATGAGTGACCTTTACATATATCCCACCATCATTAACCAGAATTGAGAAAGATGGAGTAGGCTATCAATATGGTTTCACTCATCCAAAATTGTTGGATAGGTTGCTACCTCTAGAGACTTTAAAGATTGCTAATTCACATAAATAAGAGCACGTCACAAATAACTCCGGAAAATAAAATGACCTTCTCCTTCACACCATCAACAATTGCCCACATATACTTCTCCTCTTGCTGCATTTTATCTTCCTTTGTAGCTTTCTTCTCCTGCAGAAAAAGGACGGAAGGAAATGAAGTAAAAAGCATGTAGATAAAACTGCGGTCAGTTCTCTGACAATGAGAACGTAAGGTGACTTGATTAAACCCCAAAAAAAATGCATTTAAAAAGTCGGAAACAAGATCAGGAAAAAATCATTTCCTTAAAATTGGGCTGGGGCTTTCTCCAAATGTTCATAATAAATTAAATTATGCCAAAACATAATAAGAACACATCCATGATAAAAATGTAAGTGTAGGATTATTTTAACCTTGAAGCTGATAAACTCTTTATAAAAATTGTATGAATGAACAAATTTCAGGCGCCAAAGTTGATTTTATGTATGCGCGATACACAGTCAGAGGATTTGCTACCTCAGCACTCATCTGTTTCTTTTTCTCCTTTTCTTTCTGATGCCATTCATATATTGGAGTAAAGTCACAGTGCTCTAAGTCCTGGATCATATGGTTTTTACCAAGTATCTTCCGCCAGTCGGCCATAAAATTCTCTCTGAACTTAGGCTTACTCATGTAATCCGTATCCAGCATCACTGCAAACATAGTTGCAACCTACAAAGGAAAATAAACTGTTATGAATAACATTTTCATCAGAGCAAGGGGTTAAAAAAATCCAGTAAGTAATGTGGTGATATAATATAAGAAGGTTGCAGCAACATGCAACTACGTCTGTCTATAAGCGCCTGTCTGTTCGTGGAATAAGAGAAAATATAGAGTACCTCTTCCTGTTCAGGAGTTAATTGAACAGGTTTTCCCTTGTATAGCATCTTAACTCCATGGGGCTTGTATGGTGGTGGAAAAATCACACCATTGTGGACCAAAGTAGTCCACTTCTGGCCCTCGCCTGAGCCGGGAGGAACCGTCGATGACTTAGAATACTCGGAGACTTCCATTGACTTGTTTGGTTTCTTGGTTGTCATCTTCGATGAAGTAGGTGTGTGTTTGGAAACCATTTTCGCTGATGATGGTTTCTTGTCTATAGAAGTCGGTTTCTTCTCTGAAGTCAGCTTCTTTACTCTCTGTGATATGGGAACAAAGTCTTCATCATCTTCTGCCTTCATTTCAGATTTAACAGATGTTCCGGAGCTTTTATTAGACGTAGATGCATTGGAAAGCTTAGGCCTTTTCAAATCAGCAATTGATTCAACACTTTCAGCTGGTCTCTTCTTCAGATTAGATGTAGCCTTCATTTCATTTGAGGCTGAGCAATTTTGGCCAGGTTTGGATAACAAAGGTTTCTTTTCAACTGAAGTAGAAAAATTTTCGGCAGATGACCAAGCAGTAGACTTGGCTTGGAACCTGGATGAAGGAATTTCCGAATCAAAATTTTCAGGTTTTTGGACCTTAGGCTTTTGACTGAAAGCTGTAATGCCTGTTCTTTTATTCAGATTGTCAGATTGGCTAAACCTAGCACTGAGTGGTTTCTCATCTTCAGAATCTTCTGAGTTTGCAATGCTTTTATTCGTGGGTTGAGTTGATGGACTCCCATCTTCCATTTGCTGCATTTTCGATTTTGTATGATCACCTCTAGGGCCACAAGGTTGTAAGCCCATATTCGAATGCATAACAGCCGACACCTCGGTAGATGAGTTAGACACATTTGGGCTAGCCAATTGAGATCTACCAGGAGGTGTTTTGATAGGAGGAACAGTTTTACTCTTCGGTACCGAAGCACTTTGACCATTTTGGGACCTTATTTGAGGCATTGGACTACCTGTCTTAGCTTCTGACTTTGATAGCTGTTGCTTCGTAGAAGAGCTACTTCTCCTAAAAACTAAAGGTTGTTCATCTTCATCCATGTCATCCACCATTTTTCGTTCATCAGACGCCTCAACAACCATTGTCGCCACTACATACACAAAACACAAATATGGCATCACATAATGACATTATGATAAGCTCAAAAGAAGGAAAAACTGGATACCCAATTAGATAGTCCATCGCCATTATGATAACGATGAAAGTAGTTTTACAGAACAGAACACACTTTAACTTTCAAAAACAGAAATTTTACAGTGCCCATAATCAGTAGTCCGAAGCAAATGCTGAAATGAACAAGCTGGAGTGATCCAAAAAGCGAACCGAACTTCGACGGGATTTCACATGGAAATATAATACCACTGAAATTACGTGATAGTTGCTCCTAGTTAACAACAATAATTATCAAGATCTGGGACAGAGGCAGGCACTTCAAGAAAGAATAAATTTGACAATTATATAAGGGAAGCCTGAGCACGGGAAATGATTGAACAAAAACATTGTCAAAGGATAATATAACAACTACTTAATTCCATTGCGAGGCAATTTTTCGCTCAAGAATTTTAATTTCATAAGTAAACAAATCAACAGTGTCCTAATACCAACTACTCAGCATAACAATGCAATTAACAATTTGAAAAGGAAAGATCACTGCTGAATAGCTCAATTGCAACACGTTTACAGCATAGTCAACAAAAAATCAAATTTACATGTTTAAGACCCAACAAAAAGGGAAAAGAGACGCAGAATTCTTAATATCAGAACCATCAATCCCAAACAAAACCCACGCACAAACGCCAAAGCTATACAGCGCCAAAATGAAATATATTAAAAGCTTCTCGCCAATGAAAACGAAAATAAGGGAAACACAATACCCAAGCATAGCAAGTACCTCGTGCCAATCAAATCAAGCTCTTAATCTAATCCCACCAGCGCTCCAACAACAACCTTGGGTATAGTTCCAACTCCTCTTCTAGCTGGGTCTCAGATTAAATTACAAGCAAATAACATCCTGAAAGAAATTGAAATGGAATAGCAGTAATTCCCAACAGAATTCCGTGCCTGGCAACGTGAATTGGCCAGCAAGGTAATCTAGAAAGAATCCACGGCCGTCGAGGTACGGGAAAAGCTGAGATGCGGCTTCAACTGTATGTTAGCTTTGCGTATGTACGTATATATGCTCGGAGCCGTCCCCATTAAATAAAGAACAAGACCTCTCAGCAGCTGATTAATTTTTGTTGTTATTTTTCAGATTTCGGGTCGGGTTTTGTTGGGGAGCTATTTTAGCCTTTAGGACTATATGCGGGCTAAATATGGTTCAATCGAATTCGAGACCCAATACCGGCCCGATGTTCTCGAACCACGTGGCTGGGGCCCACTTTTGATTTTGTAAGTTAGTCTAGTCTACTCTATCCAACATGTTGGGCTGAGATGGGGAGATGGATTTTTAGGTATTTATCTGATCGATCTTTTCCTTTTCTTTTTCCTCTTATTATTTATTTCTTATTCTTTTCCTTTTTTAATTACTTTAAAAATATTGTTTCCAACATTAGAAATCTCCAATCCAAAAATTCGTTATCAAACTCAAAACACATTAAATCATACAATGATTTTCACCTATCATTAGCTCGATATCATATTCTTGAAATAAACTCTTCTGCATCGACTTCAAATTTCGCTACGACTGAAGTGGTTTTGAAGAAACGCAAATTTCAATTTCAACTGAGAGAAATCATATATGATATAACTACTACTCACTTCGAATCTCGCCAAATATTGGAGTGATTTTACTGCAATTTTCAGGGTTCTGTATTCAGTTACAAAAGACCGTATAGCAGCATAACACCAAAACACGCCCAACCCGCTGGGCCAAAATTACGAAAACGCCCCTTCACGACCCCGACTTATTCTCCCCGAGCTCGACTAGCATGGTCATGAGCGCCTCGCACACCTGGCAAGCGTCGACCTCCCCGGGATCCCTCCTCCACGACGTGTAGACCATCCACGAGTGATCCATCTTGATGCCGGGCCTAACCACCACCGAGCCCGGGACCTCCGCGTCCCTACACGTCACGAGCCCGTCGCTCCTTTCCCCGTACCTAAGCCTCAAGTGCAGCGCGCACAGAGCCATGGCCGCCGACACCGGGACCACCACGGGCACCACCCTCCTCCCCGATGCCGGGCCGCCCTCCTCCTCCTCCTCGGACAGGCCCGCCCGAGGGACCCACGGGAGCTCCGCGTGGGCCACGTGGGACATGGTGGAGATCACGCCCGGCGCAACGCTCGCCTCCGAGTGGAACGATATGAGTGGGATGTTGCTGGGGAGCTGATGCCCAAGAATGAACTCCTTTCGCCTCTCGTAGGTAAGGTCTTCGAGCGCCTTTATGTCGCCCTTTCAAAAGCAAACAATTTATTTTTTTCCTCATTTTTTTTTCGACGAGAAAATGGGAAAATATTGCTTTATTTTGTGTCTATTCTTAAATACCGAAAAGTAAAAAAAAAAAGTTATCAGTTCACTCCCCCGTCGAAATTCTATATACAAGTACCTAATAGAATAAAGTTTTTACATATAGGTACTCGTTTGGTTGAGAGCACCAATTTACCATTATTACGTATCTTTTTATATGTATGTTACGTACCATATTACGTGTTTGTGTAGTACCTAATTCCTAAATATGCTGTGCAATATCTATGTAAGCACGACGTACCATTTTCAAAGTATTATTTACCGCAATACGTTTCTCTATGATAAATTTCTTATCCTTCAGCCAAGTGGATACTAAGTGTAAAAATTTTATCCTACTACTAGCTACCTACAAATAAAGAAAATGATGACAAGGAACTGATCTGACACTTTATACTTTTGCGTATTTAAGTGTAAAGTTCCTTTTTTTTTACCTGTATGAGCTTGCAGATGAGAAACTCCATGATCTTCCTCGTCTCCTTGTCGGCGAGCTGGCCTTCGCGGAGCATATCGGAGGCTATGGGGGACCCACCGTAAGGACTCTGCACCAGTGCAAGCCCGGCGACTTTATCTCTTAATTCTCGGGAATAGATCGAAAGGGCGGCGGCGGCGTCGACGCCACCTTTACTGTGGCCGAGGAGCATTACTCGCTTTCCCGAGGATCCCCAGTATAGTTCTTCGACGTACTGCTTTATTTCCCAGGCGTTGTGCTCCACCGATGCCTGTTGCAGAAGATTTTTATGTTTATGTAAGATGTTTGGAAAGAAGAATTAAGAGCTATCTATAGAGATTGAAGCAAGAATTTTTTGGACCACCTACCTCGCTGTGAATCTTGGCGATATGGCAAGCTAAGCCCATTTTAGAGAAGAATCGCTTGGCGCTCACAAAGTAGAGCGGGCCATGGTTGCTGAAGAGCCCTGGCGACAAAACAATCGGTGTTGTTTTGGGATTTAGAGACAATTCGCTTTCTTTTTTTTTAGAGAAGAGAGCGGAAGGACGATTTGCGCACACCTGGGATGAGAAGGTAGACGAAAGAATCTGGGAGCTTGTGCAGACCGTTCCTAGAAGAAGGCAAACATAGAATGAAATTAAAAATCCCGACGATTGACTTCGAAGATTTTTTCGAACAATAATGGTATCGAAGTGGCACCTAATATCTTGTAGGAGCTCGAAAAATCTAGCAGAACCGTCCTCGACGGGGGCCATTGAGGGGTCGCGCTGCAGCCAACCAATGTCGTTCGTAGAACCGTTCAAGGTCTTCATCACTCGAGATATCATGCTAAATAAGAGCAGATGCAAGATTGATTACAACATTAGATTCGAATACTTGCAATGTCTGTAAATAGAAAGGCAGCGTATGATTTTTTTTTTATTTACCTCTGAATATGAGCTTGGGCCCGTCCCATATGATAACAGCAGCACCTCCAACACGCTTGCGCTGATCTCAGAGCAAGTTCGCAGCAGAAAACGGGGAGCATCAGCCTACAAATGACAATAACGTGCTATATTATGAATGAAGATCAAAGAGAAGAAAAGACATAGCAGAGAAGCTACAGAAGTTACCCTTTAAAAATGAAGCTGATGCCCCTATAGTAATTTCTAGTTGCATTCTCCAATACCGTAATTGAGAACGAATGGTTCTCTTGAACATAAGCATCGTCTCTTTCGTGGAGGTTAAAGCTCTCCGAGCAGCTATCGTTAGGTGCAGGAGAGGGTGCGTAATTCGAATAGAAAAGACTGTGATCACTGTAAGTATCAGATGATATGAATTGGCTCCATGAATTGATAACTGATTCTTCTAGCAAATTGCCTACATCTCTCAGAACAATATCTTCTGCACGGATATGCAACAGAAAGCACCAATGTGTATCGTTAGACAGTGTTTGTGAGTGCTGTGATTAATGCAATTTGAAGCAAATGAAAGTACCTATCAATTGGACTAATCGACGGGTAATGGAAGATGTTATGTGCAAGAGGCGAGAAAATATATCGTCCATTTGCAGCACATAGGAAGGAGACAATGTGGAAAGAGACATTATTCCTTTGTTGCAACTAACGAGTGAGGCCCTGCAAAATATTTCCATGGAAAGCTTATTTCCCTGCGATCCAAACAAGATAAAAGGATGTCCTAAAAGCAAACGAAAACCTAAAACTAACAAAATCTAAAAAATACCAGGTGAAAGATATATTCTATTGACAGCACCAAGAACATAATGAAACTTATGGGGTGCGCAATCAACGGTCTAAAGCTAATAGATTCTAAGAAATTCAAAAGTCAAAGATTAATGTTACTGACAGCACCAAGAACCTAGATGCACTACCTTCCTTTCTAATCCTCGCAACTCAAAGCAAATAGATTAACAGATAACCACAAATAATACGACTTTGATTTGTAAAAACGACATAATAGGCAAGAAAAAAAGCGGATCAAATCAAATCGATAGAAACAAGAGAAACCTATTTCCAATTTAATTAAGAGAGAAGTAACTGACTGACCCAAGTATCTCCAGTGACGACGACGACGAGGACTTTTGATATTAGGTCCAAATTCTGCAAAAACTCAGACTCGGTAAAGCATATATATATAGAAACAAAAAGCAGTGCCAAAATCTGGTCATCGACGTTAAAGAACGCAACATTCCCGAGAAAAATAGTAAAATAATAGCTTCGCACCCATAAAGCGTGGCAATAAATGCAGCCATGGGCATTCAATTACAAATTCATGACACGAACCGATTGAAAAAAAAATGCATGATCGTGTAGATAAATATATTAATGCAAGAGTGGGTTATTTTTCATCGATACCCTTAGCATTGGCCCACCATTACTGCTCCATTTCCACACGTAAGGGTTCTTCCGCAAGATTGCAATAGACGCCCTCCCAATCAGTAAATAGATTACGAAAAAGGAATAATCTTTTTACTTTTTCTTTATCCTTCGACGGCCTTAGTTTCAAGTTTCAACCAATGCCTCGCAGTTATCGTAAAAAAGAAGCTTGCAAGAAATTTAAGGCTGGAAAGCAGTGACTGTGTAGGGAAAATTGGGGACCAACGTTGTGATATAAGAAGCCACGTGTCAGAACCGTGATGAGCGTTTTAGACAGTAAGCTTCTGAACCAGATTAAAAAAAAGATGTAATGTGGCGAGAAAGAATCGGATATAAAGTTAATTATTTTATCTGTTTTCCTTTTTGTCATCTACGGGCCAATGGCCTGTGAAACAATTTGAAGCTCGAACCTTGGATTGGGTTTCTGGGCTGACTTCTCAAGAAAATAATAGTTTTCATGGCTTAATAATAATAAGCATCGACCCAATATGCGTCACCCTCACTTCCCTGTAATAAGAGGTCCTCGAAAGTTCAAAGACTTGGACCAAGCTCGATACTATTGTAGCCGAAGGAAAGAAAAAATTCTTTTTGGATAACTGATTTTGATAGTTAGTATACAATGATTGAATGATGTGATAAAGAGAAGGTCGTTCATCTTTTTTTAAGATACTTTGATCGAAATTTACTTTCTTAGAGGGTAAAAACTAGAACTGTGAAGACTCGAGTAAAAAACTGCTTGTTTTTTAGTCTCTAATGTTTATGTTCACTTCTTCAGCAGCACCGACACTTTTCTGCTGCGGTCTTTCGTTGTAAAAAAATTTTCAGTCGCACGAACTTCTTGTTTGCGAGTTCTTGCGTTTCAGAGTGGAATTAAAGAACTTTACTGCGTATTTTCATAGTGTTAAGCCACTGAGTTAAGAGATTTTTCTTGGCTTTCACTACTTTCGGCAAGGTACGAGCTTTGGTGGGGTTGACTGTTAGTTGATGATCGATTAATTTTGTTTGTGAGTTCATTTTTCATGGATACCAAAATTCAGAAACTGTTGCAGACAGAGAAAAGGAAATGGCTGTTTTTGGTGGGTTTGATAGCTTTGACTCATTTGTTATGTCAGTCTTTGATGCTTCCATATGGTAATGCACTTCTGTCCCTATTACCAAATGAGAAAGATCACACCCTGTTCGTAAATAAGGCTGTTGAGTCCTCTAATAACTATTCTGTCGAAAATCCCGGCATTGGCGTGGCGAATTTGAGTTCGACAGTTCATAGTTTCAATGGATATTTTGATGTGAAGAAAAAGGGGAAGCTAGAGAAGTTGATTTCTCTTTCAGATGATGATGATGATTTTGATTTCGTTGAGGATGAAGCCTTAGGCGATGATGAGAAGATAGACAACTTGATGGAAGATGGTATTATTACGCAGAAAGATGTAAGAAAGGAGTTTGGATCAGCGTCTTTTGGGTCGAACGATTCGACGAAAGGCTTTTCTGTAAGCGCCGAAGAAACGGTGACTGAAAACACATCTATTCGTTTACCGTCTGCTGTTCTTAGTACGGTAAAATACGAAGATCCTTCTTTCGATAATGGTGGTAATAAAGAGAGGTACGTGTCGACTAGAACTAGTTTTGATTCGTCCAAGAACGTTTCTTCAGCTGTCGATAAGCACGGTAAGAAGAAAATGAAGAGTGAGATGCCACCTAAAACAGTAACGCCAATCGAAAAGATGGAAAAGATCTTAGTTCATCATCGTGCACGTTCACGCGCAATGGTAAGCTTTTTATTCGAAATTCTCAGTATGTTCGCTTTTGTCATTTCTCATGTTTATGGAACAGAAAGACTTCTATCTGATTGCAGAGACCGAGATGGTCATCTGAGCGTGACCAGGAAATTCTGAGAGCAAGAACGATGATCGAAAACGCCCCAATACTGAAGGATGAGAGGGAGCTATATGCTAAAGCATTTCGAAACATTTCAGCGTTCAAAAGGTTTTGCTTAGCTTCTTTCTTTCCCCTCGAATCCCGCAAACGTTTGAACGCTAATTCAGTACTTTTCATTCATCATCAGAAGCTACGAACTCATGGAACGATCGCTGAAGATCTATGTGTACAAAGAGGGCGAAAAGCCCATCTTTCACCAGCCAATACTCAAGGGACTGTACGCATCCGAGGGATGGTTCATGAAACTGATGGAGGGAAACAAGCGATTTGTGGTGAAAGATCCTCGAAAAGCTCATCTCTTTTACATGCCCTTCAGCTCTCGCATGCTAGAACACACTCTCTACGTACGCAATTCCCACAACAGAACAAACCTACGCCAGCATTTGAGAGATTACTCGGAAAAGATCGCTGCGAAATATCGTTTTTGGAACAGAACTGGCGGAGCTGATCACTTTCTCGTCGCCTGCCATGATTGGGTAACTCTCTCTCCATCTCTCTCCCCACCTCTCTCTCTCTCTCTCTCAATCCAAATGTTTGCAGGCGCCGTACGAAACAAGGCACCACATGGAGCACTGCATAAAAAGCCCTCTGCAACGCAGACGTAACCGTGGGATTCAAAATAGGGCGAGACGTTTCCCTCCCCGAAACATACGTACGATCGGCTAGAAACCCTCTAAGGGACCTCGGAGGAAAGCCGCCATCTCAGAGGCACATACTCGCCTTCTACGCTGGAAACAACCATGGATATCTCAGACCAATCTTGCTCGAACATTGGAAGGACAAGCATTCAGACATGAAGATCCTAGGAGCCATGCCCTTGGGCGTTGCTAGCAAGATGAGCTATATATCATACATGAAGAGCAGTAAGTACTGCATATGCCCCAAAGGGTACGAAGTCAACAGCCCTCGAGTGGTCGAAGCCATCTTCTATGAATGCGTGCCCGTCGTTATTTCTGATAACTTTGTCCCGCCCTTCTTCGAGGTTTTGAACTGGGAAGCCTTCTCTGTGGTTGTTGCTGAGAAAGACGTCCCTAATTTGAGGAACATACTCTTAAACATATCGGAGGAGAAGTACCTTGAGATGCAGCTCGGCGTTCGTAGCGTTCAACGCCATTTTCTGTGGCATGCGAAGCCATTGAAGTACGATTTGTTCCACATGACGCTTCACTCGATTTGGTACAATAGGGTGTTTCAGTTGAAAACAAGATAATAAGATGGTGATGTAAAGCTCTGAGTAGAGTAGTCTCTTGCAAAAGACTAGTTCTTCTGCAGCAACTGTATGTAATGATACTAGTACCATTTGGTTTGTAAGATATTTGTCTTTTTCTCCGTCTCCATTGAGAGGTCAAATAAGGAGGTGACCCAGTGGACTTGCATAAAGATTAAAAGAAAGAAAATATCAAAGTCAACTGTGAAACCATGTTTCAAGGCGTAGCTGTAATGAAGTTGACTTTGTGAGGTTTCACACAGAGAAACATCATTTAGTCTTCTTGAAGTTCTCATTGCCAAAAAAAAATAACTATCAACATCTCTTCTTAATCACATTGCAGGTCTCTGATCTCTTCTTTCTGGTGAAGTTTTTTGTGAGGAGTCTTAACACGGTGGAGAGATGAGGATAACGGACAAGGAATCGAAGATCAATTCGAACGCCGGGGGAAGCAGCACTCCTCCTTTGAACATTCATGCATGTGTTGAGTCGGGCGATTTCAATGGCGTGCAGGGATTACTCAGCCACGACCCATCTCTTCTTAATCTGAAGAAAGATAATGTGAGATCCAATTTCGCTGTGCCATAACATGTTTGTACACTTGTTCTTACATGTCATAGGTTCGTTCTTGGGTGCAGACTTTAGAAACACCCTTGCACATCTCTGCTGGCCATGGCAAGATAGAGATCACAAAGTATTTGCTGGAGAGGGAAGGCGAGGTGGACTTGGAGGCTAAAAATGCTGTATGCGTAATAATAATGAGATCGACCGCCATTCCTTTCCATACAATGTTGTCTTGTTTGATTTGTAGTCTAATGTAATGACAGTACGGCGAAACTCCATTACATTTGGCTGCCAAGAACGGTAACGGAGACATAGTTAGGATTCTTCTTCAACATGGAGCAAACAAAGAGGCTCGGACCAATGTGCTTCCCAGATCTAACTTCTCTTGAATCTGTTTATTTATTATGCAGAAGTTTCTATTTCCTTTTCTCATTTTTTTCCTTTTTGGCCTCATTTCTTGATAGAACTCTATGACTCCATTGCATCTTGCCGAAGGCTATGCATCGCAGTATGGAGAAAACTCAGCACTGAAAGCGTTATTGGAGTTCAACGGGGACTGCTCTTCGACCAACTCGGTACATGTCTGTCTACCTTTCCATTCAGAGATTTGTGTTTTTCTGCTTATGATTTTGTTAGATTCTTCTCTATTAGGCACCGATGTGAAATTTCGCAATCAGATTCCTGATTAAACTTTTGGATAATAATGAGTCTTATCTGAAATATCCAATGTTTTGTGATAAGTGTCTTATTTATAATGCAGAGAGGCCTAACTCCCTCGAATTATCTCCCGGAAGGTTTTCAAGACAACGAACTGCTCGAACTCTTACATCAAAACGCTGCAGAAACGAGCTTAAACTCTATGTCTTATACGTCGAGTTTATATGCAAATCTCGGGGCACAGAACAACTATAACAATTTAAGTTATTTGTCGCAAAACAGCTATAACGGAATAGGGTCTTCGTCGAGCATATTTGGAAATTTAGGATCGGAAAACAGCTTCAACGGGACGAATGATTCCTCGACGGGAAACCAAGACAACAGCTACAGCGACGATGAGATACAGTCGAGGATGCGCGAGTTCGAGGAAGAACTGTCGAAGATCGTGGGGCTGAACGACCTCAAATCGCAGCTCCGTAAATGGGCCAAGGGAATGCTTTTGGACGAAAAGCGTAGGGCCATGGGACTTAACCTCGGCCCCAGAAAACGACCTCACATGGCGTTCCTCGGGAATCCTGGCACAGGTAGGTATTGAACTTAACACTTTTCGGACCACCTTTTTACGCATTGAGATGTTTAGTAAGAATGCGTCAACTTTATTTCGGCGGGCAAACCCGCCCCATTTTGACAGCTCTAACGGAAGCACTTATCGATGCCAGGTAAAACCACTATAGCCCGAATCCTAGGCAAATTGCTACGTTCGGTGGGAGTGCTGTCGAGCGATAAAGTGATAGAAGTACAAAGGTCCGATTTGGTCGCCGAATATCTCGGGCAAACCGCTACAAAGACCAAAAGGAAGGTAAGAAATCTCCTCACGGATAACGAAAAGTGCAGGGACGAAACGAGCCAACCCGAGCCAGAAAATGGCCCATCTCGATAAATTTCCAGCTCGGGAGGCTCGAATTCGATCTAACGTTCTGGTTCGATGTGCTTGAGCTCGGCTCGAGAACCTCGAATCGATCAAACTGTTTTTTCGAACTGCTCGATAAGCATGATATAATAATAATATAAAAGAAAATAAATATGGGCTCGATAAGCTCGACGAGCCATCGAGCCCATATATTCCAGCTCGATCTCTGCTCGAGTTCGGTCCAAGTCAAGCTAAAATCGAGTTCTGAGCGAGCTGCTCGCGAACAGCTCGACTCATTCACCCCTATACCTCATCTAAATCGCACGCGACAAGGAACCCGAAATTTCAATATCGTTCTTCTAACCTATTCGTTCGTCTTTTGGGGAAAAGATCGAAGAAGCGACGGGAAAAATCCTATTCGTGGACGAAGCCTACCGACTGACTCCTGTCCAATCGAGCGGGTCCCACACGGACTACGGCGTGGAGGCCCTCGAGGAGATCATGTCCGTATTGGAGGACGGGGACATCGTCGTCATCTTTGCGGGCTACACCGAAGAGATGAAGCGGGTCTTCGGGTCGAACCCGGGCTTCTGCAGGCGGGTGACCCATTTCTTTCAGTTCGACGACTTCACCTGCAAGGACCTGACGGATATGCTCATGCTTAAGATGACGAAGAAGGACGAAAAGAGCCGACTAAATGGGTTCAAGCTCCACCCGTCGTGCACCCACGGGGCGGTTTTGGCACTCATAGAGAGGAACTCCACCGAGAAGCTGAGGAACAAGCTGAACGGCGGGCTGGTCGATCATATGCTGAACAATGCTCGCGAGAATTTGGATTCGAGGCTGAGCTTTGACTCATCTGGCGATGAGTTGCTGACGATTACGTTAAAGGATTTGGAGGCTGGGATTCGAATGTTGGCTGATAGGGTCGAAGTTTGATTTGTCGGGAAAAAAAAAATAAGCTTTGTGATTTGGTCAGTTCCGTTATGGTTTCTACATGAACTATCTGCTGTTTTATCTGTTGCTTCGTTTCGTGATAATGTCTGAAATATTATTGTGTCATCTGATCATACACAATAAATATTCATAAACTAAAGGCCTATGAAACAAACTAGCCATGAATATATGCAAACGAGTAACTTGGACCACATCTTATTCAACATTCGAATTATGACATATTTGCAGTAATACCATCAGTTTATTCGGTATGAAAACAATGGGAGTAACAGAAGACAGAAAAGTAAATGTCTGGTCTATCTATGCTACAGCTAGATATGACTGAGGTAAGCTGTAAACTAAAAAAACCTGTTCAATGAGTTGAGCGATTTGCGAGGGCATCAGTGATGGAGCGGTTTTTGAGTTTTTTAGGGTAGCCGTAGTGAAGCGTCATGCACAGAGAGCCTCACTCCAATTCCTTGAGGAAGTCAATGTTGTCGACAAATACCTGCAGATTCATACGACAACTACTGAGATGTTGCGTCTATGGATGACACATAAACAGCAACTTATGCGTATTCGATCCTATTCGTTATTAACTAGTTGAGAGCATCGTCAATTTTCAAGATAAGTGCTCGGAATAAATATTCGTACCGTTTTCCATCCGTCGGGATCCAGGGCAAGCTGTGATTTTGGTGTTAATGCCAGGCAAAGGCCCGGCTTCTCTAGTGATCTTCCCACCGCAGAGTTTGACTGCTTCAGAAGTTTTGTAGACATCATCCGTGCCAATTGCGATCTGCATGACATAGTATGTTTTGCCAGGCTTGCTAAGAAATCCTAGGAATTTGTTGAAGAGAAGATATTTCGCCAGACCTGAGCATAAGCATTGCCTTTGTCATATTCAGTGACACCGTAGTTGTACGTTAGCTCCATTACAGCGCTTTTATCTTCAGGACCGTAGCCCAGCATTGCTATTGTATACTGAAGAAGTGATGATAAAAAGCCTCTTGTCATTGTGTTCTGTTATAATATGAAGCTTTTCACAACACCCAACAAGGGCGACAATAAGTGTTGTGTTATATTGCAACCATTCAATGTGACGACGAGCGAAACACCTCACGGTTTTCTAGAACACCAACTCTCAACAACTATATGATCACTGTTACCTAGTAGCAAACGGGCATTATCAGATTCTACCTCCGTTACGTATCCCTCACAAATTACCCAATCATCTTTGTATAATTTTGAGTTACGGTTGACCTAAGAGAATGCAAATACTAGAATTGGAGTCACTTTTAAGCAGAGCGGTGATTTTTAGCAGTGGAGTAGACCAGTAGAAGCTGAAACAAGGGTCTGAGTTGACTGGGGGCATAAGCCATAGAAGATATAAGCAAGACTAAAACTGACGTGATTCCTAATTACTCTTGGCATGAAATTAAAGCAGCAACATCAAATTCGGCCTCCATTATTGTACCTTGTATTCAGGATTGTCTCGCTTTCGGAGAAGCTCCATACCATATGCCTGAACAGCAAACACATGAATGAAGGGGAACAAATTTTGCAGTGCAATGGAAAAGGACCCTTGAATCGAAAGAAGTATAAAAAGAATCCTTACCTTCTCGTAGAATTCGATCGAACGATCAAGATCTCCCACTCGAAGCATTACCTGACACAAAGGTTCAGGTGTAGGACCTCTCTCCAACAGTTCAAACTTGTAGCCATCAGGATCTTCAATGAATGCAATCACTGTCTTTCCGCCTTTCACAGGCCCAGGTTCTCTTGTCACTGTACCACCTTTTGCTTTTATAAGTTCTACAGTCTTTGCCACCTGAAATTTCAACATCATCTTGTATGCGTTCTTAATTGGGAAGAAAGCATTCGAATACGTGCTATTAACGGAATTTTAATGACGTGAGTCACATGACAAGTCTAAAGAGGCTAGAATTGTCTATAGTTAGCATGTTATTCATATAGGAATAAATTTTTAGGTAACTTACATCCTCCACAGCGATTCCAAAATGACCAAAGCCACTACCAATGTCATACTTATCCACTCCATAATCTGACAAGACAAAAACAGAAAAAAAAAAATAATAACAAGCAACGTTATTGATTCCGAGTCAATAAGTTGAGCAGTCAAAGTAAATTTATCCAATCAAGCACAGGATCTGTACATTCCAATATCTGATCATAAATGCAATGAAATCCCTTACTGTAAGTTAGCTCGATCACAAAATGTGAATCTTCGGGACCATATCCAAGAAAAGCATTTGTGTATTTTTCCTCTGGTATATCTCGCTTTCTGAGAAGTTTCATCCCAAGACACTCCGTGTAAAATCTGAATCAACAAATCAGATTGGAGTACTCCTTCAAGTAAGGAACTGAAAGCCAAAATGGCATACAAAATATATTGCAAAATAAACATCGATACTTTATTGTCCTGTCCAAGTCACCCACTCGGTAGACAACATGGAGCATTCTTCTTTTGTCAGTTTTCACCCATTCCAAAACATTTTCTGGAGTAGTAGCAGTACTGGCTTGGGCTGCATTTCCACACGCCACAATTTTCGGCCTCCCGCTCTCTCGTCTAAACAACTTGGATGCTTTAAGCCCAAAGGAATGAAACTGTGGCACCGCTGTAATAACATTGCGAGTATCAAGTAAACAACAGTATATGCGCCAAGCATTATGCGACACATCACTTGTTCGTAAAAATAATTCTTTACAACATAAGAATGTTGAATTACAAACTAATATGGGAATACCGCGTGGACACGGCTTCATAGTCGACCTCATTAGATGCAGTTTAGGCCATCCGCTCCACCAATGCACTACCATCATTCTCCAACTAACAATCTACTGATATTACTCACAAAACACACATTCTAAATCATCCATATTCCACAAAAAAATACAACTGGAAACGTACAGCGTGCACCATAAAGGCAGAAACAATGCCTCACGAATTTCAACATAATCCTACTTACTGAAAAAAGGGCAGAATATCAATATATTTCATGCATTCATAAGAGCAGAAGGTCCATTGATGCCATGGCTGTCCGTAAAGACAAAACATCACATCAACGGTAACAGGACACGCAAATCACAAGTAGAAATGAAACTAAAAGCATAGCTATGTTAACGTTTAGAAAGAATTCATTAAGACACTGACATTAAATGACGCAAAAAGAGGTGAAAAAACACAGGCTTACAAAGGAACACATACTTATACAAAAAAGAGCTACACAATTACGAATCAAAATCAGAAATTTACAACGTAAGCTAGGAATCACCGAAACGAAACACACTACCTGACGCCAGACGCAAAGAATTGAGACGCTGAGCACCGGGGGAAAATAGAGAGACTCCGCAAAATCTGAGAGAAGAGGTTGAAGGCCTGATCAATGACGAAGACGCCATCCTCACTCTCTTCTAGCCTGTTGTTTGTTTTTATTTTTATTTTTTATTTTTATTTTAATTACAGAGAGGATGATAAGGTGGAGTGGAGGATGTTTACAGATCAGATTAGATAAACCGCGGAAAGGGTGACCAAAGATTTTTCCGGGGTCTTCTATTTTTTAACAAGTCATAATAATTAATTTATTTATTCTTTCCAATCCAATTTATAAATCCACCCAACTCCATAATTTTTTTACAGATCATCACAAATTTGTCCCACTTGGCAACAAATTTGTCCCACTCCCTATGAACCCGTCCAATTATACAATAAAAAAGAAGAATTCGTTTTTTAAATAAATATCAATTCGTCATTGGGGTTGTGTTATTTTTGTAAATACGATTATAGTTTCATTAAATTAAAGTTCAACTAGAGAGAGATCACCTAGGTTGGGGTCGACGATGAAATTAGAATTAGGTGATAGTCGATTTGTAGAGTGGCAATGAGAAGAGAGTATTTATTGCTCGAAAGAGCCACAAACTAAGGATTTAAATGTTTTTCTTAAATCAACTATTACATGTACAACATTTTTTGCTTGAAATAACGAGAGAAAAAGAAAAGAAAGCAAATCCAAAAACAACACAAGTATGATGCTGTAACGTGATGGTGATGGGAATGGATCAAAACCAAGTCGCATCTTTTTCAGTGAATGTAATTTCATATCAACAAAGATGAGTAGTTCAGAATCAGATGCATTACCCAATAAATCATGAACTATTACAAGCTTTTCTTGATGAGTAAATCAGATTTCATTACCCGATAAATAATTACTCATTTAGACGAGGAGATGCGCCGTAGGGACGAAATCCAGCTAGTAGAAGGGCCCGAGCTCTCGCCAACGCCTTGACGACTAGCATTGGCTTCCGTAGAAAATAAAGGTTTCGAGGCGTTTACTTTTCCAGCCACAGCAGGCGTGTAAGACGTCGATGGCAAATGGTCGCCGGCCAAAACCTACGATAGCATATTCACGAGCCATATAACTCTTAAGTCTACTCTTATATTTACATGTACTTTCAAGATATTCTTATATTTCTTGAGTCTACTCTTATATTTCTCTGGCCAAAACCTAAGATAGCATAACCGCAATACAGTTATAACTTATACGTACATTTCTGTCGAGGGGATTCCCTTGGCTGAAATTACGGTTTGCCGGGGATTTGAATTGCAGGCGTACAGATTGGCCCGGGACAGCATTGCCCGGCCTCGTTCGATCTGCTAAATCAGATGAAAAAGGAGCGTTGTTTCCTGCATTCATCATGTGTCAGAAAAAGAGCTTAACAACCAAGAAAACATTTTCAAAAAAATGAGACAATCTGAGCACGATATGACTTAGATATAGCTTTGTTATGAGGCAGCATTTCTATCGAATTGGCAATTTGCATAATAACCAATTCGAACCTTGATGCCTTTCCTCCATTGGAGCTGCTCCACTGCTCTCTCCGGCAAAAGGCTGGGACACAAACGTAAAACGCATGAACTATCGGGTATGCAAAATATCAAATCAATCACTGGAAAGAAAAGGTTTTGTTTATAAACTGCAAGATGTCTAGTTTCAACAAGAGAAGGAAAAAACGGAAACTATTACATACCCGTCGTTGCGTTTTATTTTTTTGCGCCTGCTGATACTTGAGAATGGTCCAATCGAAGGTGTAATCAAACTCGAACCCTGCACTGTGTCAACAGTGTCAAAAGATCGTCAAGGATTTTAAGAGTGTGGAACTTAGTAGACGGATATTACCTTCACGAGAAAAAAGTTCGCGGAATAACCGTTTCAGAAATCCATAATCTGGACGCTGATCGAACGTCAACGAGTGACAGTAATGGAAATACGAAGCAAATTCCACAGGATGAGACTTGCACAGCACCTCAATTGGAGTAGATAGTTTTTTCTCACAAATCTTGTCGTACTTTTGCTTTTTGGTGGCTGCTTTCAGTCCCTGCCATGGAAGGCTATATGAAGAATAGTAATTAATTAAAAAGGGAAAAGAGGGAATTCAGTTTTTTGAAAGCATCAAGAAAGTGGCGTAGTTAAGAAATAATTCAAGTGCTGGCAAACCTTCCCCAAAAAATGAGAAGACATATCCCAATGATTCCAAATCGTCTCTCCGGCTTTGCATATCTGATTCCAAATCGTCTCTCCGGTAAAAAGACGTAAAGAAGTCGATCATCACACAGACTTCAAATGGCTATCCTGAAAACGCACTTCTTATAAAGAACAGGAGATATGAATGCTTCTCTTACCAATTCCGAGATGAGTGTTGCAACTAGCATAGCGTGCTGTCCCAGTTAAATTCTTATTCTCCCTGTCATAATAAAGGAAAAGATGATTACCGATTAATTAACCTTTGGAAGATGTCAAGCTGTTTGAGAAGTATTACATTTCCACAAATGGTTTATTCTACCCTACCCATGTGAGATCAAATATCCAACGAAGTTGGACTGATTTCTCACATTGGTAAATTAGAACTAATCTTCCATAATACACCATGCCAAAATACTTAGAATGATATTCCTCCGCAAACATTAAAGAGCGATTTTTTTCACAAATCCATAGAAATCAAACCTGTCAAAACATCAGCATAAATTACCTGTAAGGAATATGCCTATTTGTGGTCGAATCTCGGTATCTTTTTCGCGAGACCAAAATCAATTATATAAACCTGAAGGCATAAAAATATAAGTTAAAGTCTACAGAAAACAAGATACGAAGGAATATACAAACACCATATCTGAACTTACCTGATTTGCTTTTCGACCAAGACCCATGAGAAAGTTGTCAGGCTTGATATCTCGATGTAGATATCCTTTTGAATGAACAAACTCTACCCTCGTTATCTATATTGCATCGTCGTATATAACAAGAAGCTCAGAATATTTCAAAATTTGGATAAAGGCGGAACAGATTACACATGTCCAAGCTTTTCAAATTTGATCTTACCATTTGATCCGCCAGCATCAAGACAGTCTTCAGTGAGAATTTCCTGCTACAGTACACAAATAGATCCTCAAGGCTCGGTCCTAACAAATCAAGGACAAGAACACTGTCCTCACCATCAACACCAGACCACTTTATACTTGGGTATACCACCTGAAAGTGAGTAAACATAACCTCATAAGAGGTAGGAAAACCCAAATATATTATGTGCCCTAGACATTAGCCGCTAAAGCAGAGACTTCTCTAGGAAATCTAAGCATTTAAAGGACAGCAACCCCGTGGGGCAAGAAAAACTAGGTTCCTGGAAATGTAGTTGGTGGATTTCCAGAATGATAATAGTCACATACAACACATCAAGCATAGGGAAGGTCAACGACACACGTAAATGCAATAACATTTTGAATGTGCAAACACGTACTTCCCCCTTGAAGAATGTTGTATATTTTGGCCTCATAGAGAAGTTGTGGGTGCTTGGTCTTATTATTTTCCTGCAAAAAACATATAAAAAACAAACTTCATCAGCACTAGTAAACAACGGTGCTATAAATTGCATTTCTAATGCTCATCAATTAACATAGAACAACACACGGGTAAAATCCCCTCTCAATTCGATCACGAAGACCGCCCACACCTCACTCCGCATACTACCCATCAATCATAAGTTCATAACACAAAAGCCCATCAATAAAGAACCAAAGTGAACCAAGAAATGGGAACTCACTATCTTCACGGCCACGATCTCGAATGTATCCATATGGGTAGCTGCAGAACGATCAAACAAAAGCCCCAATCAGCGTCAAGCCAAATCCAAGACCCAGACGCTATTCAGATTAAAAAAAAAAGACGATCGAGCTAATTCAAAGTAGTTGACCTAGAAAAATTTCCCCAAAGGATCCGCTGCCAATTTTCCGTCCAAGCTTGAATTTTCCGCCGACGATTCTTTCCATCACATGAACGACTCCACCCTCTCAACAGAACAGATATATCCAAAGGATTCCAGCGACGGCCAGAAGCCCACCGATCCAATCTATTACAAATTTACAAACCACCTCCACGGCCCTAATTCGTATGACTAATTGTTCTTTTTCTCAGAAAAAGAAAAGCAATTGAGATTTTCTTCATATACAAACAAGCAATCGTGACAATAACGCAAACCACGCCAACAGCACATCACATCACACACAGCACAGCACAGCACAGCGCAGCACAAAACTAGATGCGGAGGAGGGTTTACTATCCAAACGCGGTAAAAACACAGAATGTCTAATTCATTACTGCGTTTACGTTGTAAAGTTACCCGTCTTAGGTAGGACTCAATAGTGAGTGAGCTGACATGCTGGTGAAAAATATAGACATGCTTGCCACGTCGACAACAGAAGTAAGGACAAGATACTTTCCTTTTCTTTTTTATATTATTTTTTCGGCCAAATTATTAAAATAGGTCGCTAACTATGCCTCTCGTGTTTTTTTAGGTCACTAAGTTTCGTAATTGCAAACTTAGGTCACTAAGTATCGTTATCGATTTTTTTTAGGTCACTAGTTTCGCAATTGCAAACTTAGGTCACTAAGTATCGTTATCGATTTTTTTTAGGTCACTAAGTTTCGTATTGCAAATTTAGGTCACTAAGTATCGTTATCGATTTTTTTTGGCCTAAACTTAGTGACCTAAATTTGCAATTACGAAACTTAGTGACCTAAAAAAAATCAATAACGATACTTAGTGACCTAAGTTTGCAATTGCGAAACTTAGTGACCTAAAAAAAATCGATAACGATACTTAGTGACCTAAGTTTGCAATTACGAAACTTAGTGACCTAAAAACACGACGATAGTTAGCGACCTATTTTAATAATTCGGCCTATTTTTTCTCCTGAATTTATAAATTCGGAAGGATAATCCGACCCATGACCCGATTTCCAATGGATAGAGATTAGGATATAAAATCGAATATGCTTGCACAAAGAAACAAACACCTCGTAGTAGTTTGCAGCAGGTGATGACGAAATAACCATCAAACTCAGTGAAAGCGTTACCAAAATACACAAATGTAAAACGCCAACCTAACGAATTTTGGCATTCGCTATGAACGCAGATTATTATTAGCATCAGTTTTTCCCAACCTCTTAAAACATCCTCACTAGAACGATCCCTTCGAGCAACTCAATGTTTCTTCGAGGCATGAACGTAGAGCGCAGCGGCCGAAGCAAGAAAAGCTGCAAAAACTCCACCGCCAACCACCGCCAAGTCCTTCTTCTGCTTGAAGCCATCGGCGAATCCCTTCTTACCATTTTCGATATTGTCGGGGTTATCTCCATTAACTCCATCAAGAATCGCACTTTCCTTTGCCTTGAGGGCAGTTATTACCTCTTCTTTCTCCTCCAATCTACTCTTTAGAATACTGATGTTCTCCCTCATCTCGTATATAGTTGACTCAAGCTCACTCCTTATGTGCTCCGATTTCTTGACCTCTGCCTCTAATTCTTGCACGCTTTTCTTCAAAGACTGTACTTCCTTTTCCTTCTGGTCCAATTTGCCCTCAAGATCATTGATTATCTCCTCGGATGAATCTTTCTCCTTCAACAAGGCATCCAATTTAGCATCTTTCTGATTTCCCTTATCCCTCATTTCCTCCAAGGCACTCGTCAGTTCTGATACTTGTGTTTCGAGGTCAGCAGCTCGAGCGGCGGAGGCTCCTAACATCTTGTTTTCAGATTGCGCCTTTTCTAGGCGGCTTGCGATATCTGCTTTCTCATCGGTCAGTCTTTTAACGGTGGAGTTCAACTCTCCAGTGCTGTGCTTGTTTTCCTCGTTTTCACGAGTGAGATTTCTAACAGTGGAGTTCAACTCTTCAACACTGTGCTCTTTTTCCCTGTTTTCTCGAGTGATATCACCGTTTTCTTTCTCGAGATCACTGATCCTTTGATAGAGCTGAGAGATTTCCAAGGAAGAGGAATCGCCGTCCCCAGAAATTTCAAGATCGTTTGTGAGATCCCCATCGATTACCTTTTCATCTGCCATATTTAGCTACCTACCGTCTACAAACAACACCTAAAGTAAAAAATCGATCGAAAGGAATATATACTGACAAACCTAGACAAACTCAAGTTTGCACAAAATGATCGGGCGGAAAACTGTAAAACAGAACCAAAAATCTAGATCATGAGATACCTTAGCTGAGAGCGAGCGAGAGACTTCTTCTGACGTTGAACTAACAATGCGTTGAGATTTAGGGTTTTGAAATTCCAATCATGACGACTGAGCAGCCAAAAAGAGAAAGCTTTAGATTGTAAATCTGTAAAGGAAGCACCCCAAGAAAGGTTTCACGTTGAAGTGCGTAGCACGTGCATGAAAAGGGAATGAAACCCTGACTTTTTGGGCTTGGACCTAAATTGATGGTTATGGGCCCAAGCCCAACAAATATAATGAAGAGCAAGCGACTTGCAAAAATAAAAAATAGAAAGCACGAGACATACATCACACAGATGAAGAAACTACAGAGTTTTATGAAATGTAAGAAACAATGGAAAGAGGCTAAAACTCAAAAGTTAGGTAATACACAGAACTCGAACAAGAATAAATTAAAACTCGGACTGAAAATGTCCGACATTTGCCTCTACTCTTTGTTCTTTTTCTTCTTATCCTTCTTCTTATCACTTGCACCTTCTTCAGTTACATCGGCCACACTGCCATCATTATCTCCATCCTTGTGTTTCTTGCTTTTCTTCTTCTTCTTATCAGATTTCTCTTCATCAACTGAGACAATGGGTTCATCTTTCTTCTTCTCCTTCTTCGACGACTTCTCCTTCTTCACTTCCCCGTCGTCATCGTCCACCAAAGCTTCATCCTTAACCTTCTTTTTCTTCTTCTTCTCCTTTCTTTCCACCTCAGCCTCATCATCCCCAGGATTAACAGCTTCTAGTTTTACCTTAGCTTTCTTAACGACAGACTCTTTCCCTGGGCTACCATCGACTTCATCCAACTTACGCTTAAGCCCCTTTTCCTCGTCACCACCTCCTTGTTTATCCTTACTCTTCTTCTTTTTCTTCTTTTCAACCTCAACTGCCTCCACGGTTTCAACCTCAACTGCCTCCACAGTTTCGACCTTAATGGCCGCCGCCGCCGCCACCATGGAGTCTCCACCAGGCGGCAAAACAACGTTCCTCACCCACACTCCGCCGGAGTATTCTCGTTGGGCTTTCCGTGCTTGCTCAGCTTCCCTTCAGAGATCAGCTTCTTCTTCATCGAAGCCCTGGGACCCAAACCCCATTTTCTTGGATAAGTATCCCTATCCATTACGACCCTCTTTATCTTCGCAACAGTCCATGATCACAAGTCGCCATCACAGCAGTAGTCATCTCTGCTATTCCCAAAGCAATCGCCTCACCCTTTGTGGTCATCAAGACAACCTCCTCGCCGACCTCAACGTCGTTCTCAAACCTCAAAAGCCCAGGAATCATCAGCTTCGCGCCATAACATATAGCGTTCACAGCAGAGTCCTTCACGACCAACCTCTTGTAGCTAGTTAAGATCACCTCTAAGGGCATGATTGTCCTCCTCAAGTAGCTCTCGTCTCTGTAATTATCATACACCCACATTGCATCCATAACATCATGCATTGTGACCATGTTATCCTTTTCGCCTAAAATCCCAGACCGAACCCTCCTCAATTCCTGCATATGAGCCCCAACTCCCAACAATAGCCCCAAGTGCACACACAAAGTCCTAACATAAGTCCCAGCCTCACAAGAAATCCAGAAAACAACCAAGTGCCTATCTGCATCGTACTCAAGCAACTTACTTTCGTAGATTGTCCTAATCCTCAGCTGCCTCTTGACGGCAGAAATCAAGGGCGGCCTCTGAAAGACAGCGCCGGTCAAGCTTTCCAAAGCCCGAGCAACCTTAGCCACGTCGGCAACTTTGGAGTGAAGTCTGGCGATGCACACGTACTCCTTTCCAGCGCCCTGTTGGGACTTAACCAGCCTAGTCGCCCTATCGATGCAGACGATCAAATTACCAGTGACTTTCGGGTCGAGCGTGCCAGAATGACCCGTTTTCTCGACCCGAAGGATCCTCTTAATCCAGGCTACGACCTCGTGGGAGCTGGGATTTGCGGGCTTGTCGAGGTTCATGATTCCGTACTTGATGTACTCTTGAAGGGGACGTTTCAGAGGGGAGTAGCCGCAGGGAAGAGGCGTGTAGTGTCCGGTCCGTACGTTTAGCTTGTCGTAGTTCTTCAGAAGGATCGGCCAATCCGCCGTGTCCATGGGTTTGGTGAAAGATTGCGGCTTTATCATGAAGTCGTCGGAAACGGCGTCGTCCTTTGGCGGCTGATCGTCTTCGTGGTGTTTCGAAGACTTGGATTTCTTCTTCGTCGAAGCTGCGTCTGCCATGGCGTCGGATAGACTTGTTGAGCTTCTGTTTTCCCCCCTTCTCCTCACTGTAGGGAAATGTAAGAAAAAAGATTAGGGTTTATGTATTAGGGTTTATGTGCAGTACTCAGTGGGGAAGAAGAGTGTCCTTGGTTTGGGCTTTCTTAGGGTTTGAGCCCATTATACAGAGCCCAAATTTAGTTCCGGCCCAATAACTTTCAGTATTTATTTCAACTGCAATAGTAAATACAGTTGAATTATCCATCTAACTTACCAATCATCATGAAGCCGATATAAATAATACAAAATAGTTGAGACATCTGTCCCACTGTGTTACTTCAATGCAAACCATATTTATACCTCGGGCATTCTCACTCAAGGAAATTAGTGCTGATTATACCAAAAAAACTTGAGGTGCACTAATCCAAAACTTTGAACTTCCATGCATGTATATTTGAAACTAAGTGGGGATTTGGCATTTTAAGACTAAATAAATGATCAACAGATATATATATTGTGGACTGCCATCAAATTTACAAAGTAGAGAATCCAACGTCCCCCTAATCATTTTTTTCCTCAACTACTTATGCGCATTGTGATCTGATAAAATTGAAAACTCAATCTCCCTCAGTTTTCTGCAGTGCCAGCCATGCCATGCCATGCCTCTTTTCTTTGATAACAGTTCATTGCTCTGATCTGTTATATGTGCTAATCATCGAATATATACAGACACACACCATGCTATGTTTGATTAAGTTGGTATGTATCATTCAATTTAATATGATATTCACCATGATGAAGTATGTTGAGAGTTAAATGCGAGAACCTAATAGCACATCAACTAACCACGTACTCCTTCACCTGCCTACATTTACTACAATGCATGGCCATGGCCTCGCCTTACTTACGAGAATATCTATATAGTGCCTTAGACTTAGAGATATTCTCTTCGAGCATTATCTAGTACTTCTCCTCCTTTCTTCCATTTTTGTCTTTGTCCTAACGATATATATAAAATATAACATGTTGAAAAAGAGAAGTGAAGACTCTTCTCTGAAATGGGGTTTTATTGTGGCCTTGTTGGTTTTCCAAAACCTTGTCATTGGTGTCATTTCTGATGTGAGCTTTGAGGGTCAGAAGAATTACTTCTTCTTCAGTCCTTTTCCCAATGCAACCCCACCTCCAATAGGTTTTAATTAATTTATTAACTTATATAAGCATATTATTTTGCAGATATATGATTCTAGAAATATAAGCACATCTTCTTTCTTTCTCGGCATTTTGCAGTTTCTTACAATAATCCACCAGCACACGGCTCTCCAGGCGGCGGCAGCCACCCAACAACTCCGACGACTCCGCACCACGGAACCCCGCCGGCGTCCAACTGCGGCAACAGCCCTCCTGCCAGAACCGGCGGCGGAAGCCACAATAATCCTTCGCCGGGAGGCAGCGGCGGAAGCCACCACCACTCACCGCCGTCTACAACTCCAACCACACCGTCGTCACCAGTCATCACTCCGCCGAAGATCCCAACTCCGGCGCCTCCTTCACCCTCCTCCTCCGACCCAAACTCGCCGCCCTTCACATGCACGTAAGCAGTTTTATAATAATAATAATAATTAGTTACAATAACCCTTAAACAACACACGCACACACACTCGCATCTATTTAACGGTGAACGAAGAACTTATAATAATTAATCTACATACAGATATTGGAGAGAGCACCCTACCTTAATATGGGTCGTAATCGGTTGGGTCGGAACAGTCGGGTCGGCATTTGGGTTGACGAATAGCTTGCCGGGCGGGTTCGGACCAAACACCAACTTATTACAAGCACTGTCGAACACGCGCACGCCGCGCCGATGGGCTCGGCGAGCTTTACAGGGAAGGAACAGCTGCTTTGTTGAACTCCATGGCTGATCAAAGTGGAAGAAGGTATTATTACCCTTACTCTGCTACGCAGGTTAGGGACAGCTTCGTTGCTGCTGCTTTGGGTTCGAGCAACGATGCTTTGGCTCAAGCAAGGCTGTTCAAAATGGCTAACGAGGGCAAAATCGTCAAGCCCACCATGGCTTGAAAATGTTCACTACTGTGTGTCTGTATGAGAGTGCTGATGGATTGTTTTGTCATGAATCTATTACCGCATTTTTCTTTCGGTTATGTTTTTGAATGTTAATTATTGGTATTGGCGATTATTATAATTGGAAACATTCGGACTTTTTAAACCGATGAACTTACATATATTATACTAGAATTTTTGTAGCCGCGCAAGAGGCGCGGCGACGAATGCCCTTATTTTTTTTATGAACGTATTATTTTAATGATTTATTATTTAATAATTTAACATCCGTTCAAACATTTTAGATTTCAACCAAATAATCTTCAATGAAGATAATTTAGATGACTAAAATTTGCAAATGGATATAAAACAAATTTAAAAAATCCCTCGGCACGACTTTATCCTTTGGCTTGCCATTCGGGAACGGTTAGCCACGAGAGATAAGGTGTGGATTGCCACACGCGCAAACTCCACGGCTTGCCTCCTCTGTGACGGAGGGGTCGAAACTACTAACCATATATATTTTTTTGAGTGTCCCTTTTCTGTACAGTGTCGACATGTGCTTAGACAAAAGACACGGTTTGCTTGGCCTTATCAAGATTGGCGCACAGGAATCCGATGGGCTGCACTTAAGTGGCGTGGCAAACACCTACACCACCAGGCATACCGCCACTTCTTTCTCGTCCCTCATCTACCCCATTTGGGCTGAACGGAATCATCGATGGCATGACGGCACAAGGCGCACGCCAGAGGCAATTACGAAGCTCATCCTTGATATGATTCACCTTTACCTGTCCGCGCTGCCCGCCAGTACGACCTTCAATATCGAGGATTATGTCGCATGTGGCACATCGCCTGGTAGCTTTATTCTCTGGGGGGCTGAATGGGTCTATCACGGGGCTGAAGGCTACTGATGTTGCGGTGTCATGTCCCTTGGCTGTTTTATTTCTGCCCTCGCTTGCTCGTTTGTTTACTTTTGGAGTTTTGTTGTGTTTGGTGCGACATGAATTCTCATGCACGCGGTTGTACCATTCGACTCTCTTTCCTTTTATAATTTAGTGACCTTTTTTTCCAAAAAAAAAAAAATATTTCACCTAAGTAAGATTTTACATGTATTATGTCGTTTCAAAATGATGTGCGCAACAGTATGTTGTTTCTCTACTTGAATCGAACAGCTTGTAATCGGTACATAGAACGACATTTCTTCTTGAACCATCGAATTTACATTCAGTGCGGACTTGCGAGAGATGATGAATTTGTTTTACCCCACCAAAATATCCGGTATTGAAATATATAAACAATGATCTACGAACCTCCAATCTTGATTCTTATTCGTTAGCTCTCAAGATTTGATACAAATGTCCGTTCAATGTATAATGAGTTATAGTCATTACGTCACTCAGTAGTCATATAATGAATCCCGACGTTTTCTTCTGCAATTTACTTCAACTCCATCAATTTCTTCTGCAAATTCAACAATGTATCATTTTAACTTGAAAAAAAAAAAACAACTCAACTTTACTTTCAAATGGCACACAACAGTTACTATATTTTACCAAAAGCTTACTAACAAGTCATAGACGGTGATGCCAACATTTATGAACTTGAATAACTGTTATACATTCAAGATCTCCGAACTAAGAGATGTTTGGCCAAATAATTGAGGATTGTGTACATATGTTATCTTCGATTATTTTTGTCATATTTAACCATGTTAACGTTCTTCAAATTTGGTTGATCATTATTTGGCAACAGACTTAGGTTCTGACGACATAGTTTTTTGTCCACCCACCCAGACTATGATCGATATTATGTTTTCAAATTTTTGCCCCAAGTAATAAAAGTTACGCATTTATTTCAAAAAAGGGAAACTAAAGAGGCATCATTAAATAACTATAAATCAAATACAAATTAGCGAGCTCCACGATTTAAGATATTTATCATAAACGATGCACTTCTATTCATAAGAAAGAAGTTGTATTAAAAATATATAGCAATAGGACTAAATAAACCTTACATTAAATAAAGTGATGTGCTTAAGCATGAAAGGAGTGCATCGTTCATTAATTAGATAGTGCTTAGACATATGCAAATAGCTTAAAAATTCTTAAATTTATAGCATAGCAAAAACTGCACATATACACATAAAAACATCGAAATGCTGAGTCTCAGTTTGTTCTCAAACCAAATGGAAAGTAAATATGCCAAGGTAAAATACAACACGCACATGAAAAGTAAATATCTCCCATCGTAGCCTATAAATCGAGAAAAAGAAAGAGATCATAAATAAGCTACATACAATAGTATATACATTCACATTAAAATGTTGTATATGTACTTTAATAAAATATTTAAAAATATAAAATATATACATACCATGTGAGTGAATACTGAAGTTGTTATTGCACAAATCTCGATGACATTATGTTGCCAATGCAACACCGAACGCTGTTGATATGCACATATGGTTATATATTTTAAATATCCTATGCAGCCCCTATATAACTATAATGATTACACCTATGGAGTAGATTACGACGAACAAAGAACTATTCATTTAACCCATACACGCTTATAAGTATTAATAAAATATATATATATATATATATATATATATATATGAATTTTATGGTGCTCATCTTAATTGAGCACCTTATGTGGGCAAATATCGATGTGGCAACGATTCGTGTCATCTCAACATCTCATACCGTCATTTAAGTTTATGCCGTCTTAATGAATGCCTTCAAGGTGTCATTAATCGACATTTCGAATGATGATGTGGTATATTGACGTGGTTTTTTGTCATGACACGTAAAATGTGTTATATTAGGCGTCAATATGTCACATAATCATCTGAAATGCGATTAATGACACCTAGAATGTGTTAATTAAGACAACATAACCTTAGATGTCGATATGAGATGTTGAAATGACACGAATCGGTATCACATCAATATGTGTCCACATAAGATACTCACATAAGGTGAACATCGTAAAATTCATATATATATATATATATTATTTGATTAGCAAGTTAAATTAAGGGGCTTTTTCAATTCAGCCCCCATTCAAGTTTAAAAATCGAGTTCAGCCCCTGTCAGAAAAAAGCAATTAGTTTTAAGGACCCGATTTCTCATACCACTTCATCGGTCTGGTGTCGGTACCACTTTTTTGTTCTGCAGTACACTTCTTTGTTATTCAATACCACATAATTATTCTGCAGTACCACTTAATTGTTCTGCAGTACCACTTCATTTTTTACTTCATTTTTACCCCAGGAAAATGAAGTGGTACTGCACAACAATTAAGTGGTACTGCAGAACAATTATGTGGTACTACTGCATAACAAAGAAGTGGTACCGCAGAATAAAGAAGTGGTACCACAGATCGATGAAGTGGTATGAGAAATCAGGTCCTTAAAACTAATTGCTTTTTCTGAAAAGGGCTGAACTCGATTTTTAAACTTGAATGGGGGCTGAATCATAATTAACTCTTAAATTAATTAACTGAAGCGCCTGATAAAAGTGGAAGACTGCGATGGGTGAAAGTCGCGATTATATTATTTATTTTACTAGCCGTGATTATAAAGTTGAAAATATGCCAAATTTTGTATGTTTCCTAACCCGCAATCCGAAAAATTAATAGAATTTTAAACTCCTTCGTGATGTAAGAGAATCATGTAAACTAAAATTTTTAATATCCTTTAATATAATATCATCAATTAGAGATCGATCATGAGATTAAGACAACCAACTGAATAGTTCGGTCAGCGTGCCTTTACTGTTGGTCCATCTCGATATATATTATTTTAATACAATTTTCACACCTTTCCTTTGTCTTTTTCCTGTCAAATTTCATCAGTTGACCATTACTTCCTCCACTCAAAACACTTCCATATTATTCCTAGCCACCCTTTTTCATACATACAAATTTAGGAATTCACTAAATATCCAATTTTTTCCCCTAATTAACCCAACATTTTTGTAATATCCTCACCGTATTTATACCCAAGTAACCATGGTCCTTCGCCATTAGCAAAGCAACCCCCTTTTTCATAATGGGAAAAAGAGCCATGAAAACGACGAAGACATCTAATAAGCAAGAAAAGAAACAAGAAGCAGCCCTACACAGTTTGATCAAAGATCTGAAGCCAAAGGTTTACATTACAAACTCTTCGAGCTTCAAGAACCTCGTTCAAGAACTAACAGGTAATGGAAGTTCTTCTTCTTACAGTTCTTCGCCGGTTTCATCGCCGCCGCAGACTTGGAAGGCTCCGATGATGTCCGAAGAAGAGGAGCGTGCAGTGTTTCAGAGCGCCGGCGAATTCTCCTCCGACGGCTCGCCGTGCTTCAGCGTGTCCTCGTCGATCGATGGGTCGCCTGCTGATGATTCAGATTTGTATAACGTCTCGAATTATGGGTTGTTCGAAGATTCGCTGAAGAACGTTGACTTATTCGGATCTCAGTTCTGCTGGGATTTGGATTCTTTATTCGCCGGGCTTACAGAACAGCCTTGTGGTGAGTACGATTATGGGATGATCACGAGTATCGGCGATTACGAATTCGATATTTCAGCTTTGGTGTGAATATCGATGGACTTACTATTACATGTGCGTGTATATGTTCTGTAAAGGAATTTACTTGCTCATATATTATCATGTATATCGCTGCTATGTATGTATGTATATGCATTTATGTATATGTCTATACAGAGTGTATAATTGAGAGTTTTGAGAGGACTTGTATAGTTTGTCAATAGCGAATTCGAATCATGTTATGTTTCGTGTTCGTAGGTTGTACAAATCTTGATACGAAGTAAATGGAAAAACATGTCGGCTATATATATATATATATATATATATTCCCATTAGACAACTTTTGTAGAGCTAATGCGCCCAATAAATGAAATTGATGGTGGGAAAAGAAACCAAGCACTTGTTCTGCCTCTGCTTCCCCTGCAACGACATGTCTCAAAAACACGAGACAAAGAACACTTGTAAGAAGATAGATTGACATTACTACAGTACTAACGTAGGCCCATCGAGCTACAAAAAAGCCCACAATATGGCCCGTAACAGGCTCATGAAGCAGACCCAAATATATACTCTTGTAGATGAGAATGAGATGAGTCATGAGATAATATTATTATTACTCTATACCTAACATCATCTTTCGATTAGCGTAATTGGAATTGGAGTGGTGGTTATTCTTAAGCTTTCGCCTCGCAACATCGATTTGTTGAATCATCACGATATTTGGATATGGTAAAGCTATTTTTTTTTTTTTTCTGTTTTTAATATATTTTCCGATCAGGGTTTTTTTTTGGCTTAGGCAGTTTGATCGACTAGTGATTTTGGGTCAATCTTGTGAAAGCTTTCTACTTGTTAGTTTTAGCTGTTTGATTTGTTATTCCTTGACTGAAGTACGTGTTAGTACAGTCTATGCATTGCAATCTGTTACGCGTGCTAGTTTCTGCTAATGCTTTCTTGTATATAGCTAAACACATATCTCTCAATGGCTGTATTTCATTAATTGAACTGAGTTCATTTACGCCGTTGATTCTTTGCATCTTCGCAGAACATAAGGAAGGAAGAGGTAGGCCTCCAAGGGATTACCCTTTAAGATCAGAAGAGAGTATCTCATCATGGAAGGGGAGCCAATCCACCTTCTCGGCATCTTTGGGTCGGGAACTTATCACACAGTTTATCAGAGAGCGCCTTTGCCCGCTACTTTTTACGGTACGGCGAACTTGAAAGCGTTGCTTTTCAACCAGGTCGAAGCTATGCCTTTGTTAACTATCGAAATGATGAAGACGCCATTGCTGCCATAAAAGATCTTCAAGGGTTTGAACTTGCAGGAAATCCGATGAGGATTGAGTTTGCCAAGGCGGTTAGTTTTGTTAATCTCTACCTGACTTTCTTATGGTGCTCTTTAAATGTTATATCTTTGTACATGTACACATTTGCTTTCGTTTTACCGAGCATGTGGAAGTTCAAGGTAGTGCAAGTTGATGCAGAACGTTTGATACAAAGTTCCGATAAAATGTGCCTCATTGAATCATCATGCTAGATACTGCCGCCACCTCTTCAGCCTTTCCTTTCCACTTGAAATACCTGAGTGGTTACTAGGCTAGCGTCTCATGACTGCATTACCATTACGAAATTCCAATCCTTTTTCTTTATGATTACAATCCAGTTCTTTAGCTACTTCTACGTCCATTCAGATTCACTAACCACTTTCATCGCCACCAAATGCATTAGCACTCCAATTTACAGTGTTAGTTCTCTTTCTCCACAAATTGTAGGGCATTTGAGTAGGTTGCAGTTAGTTGATTAAATCAAGTCTATAAAAATGGTAAGATCTCTCATTCCCATCTGGATTATTGTTGAAATCTCCAATGGCTAATGCTTAAACCTGAGATTCGAGTGTAGTCACTATTCTTGGAGGACTTCCATGGGCGATACATACACCATTTCCTACCATGCATTTACCTCCCAAATTGCAACAAAGATAGTGCTGCTCGACATTCTTAATCTTGACCCTTCTGCTAATATCAGCAAAATCACAGATCCATCTGAAGAGTTGTCAATGGAAGATGAGACACACAAGACCAGAAAAATGGTCTCACCTGCAGATGATGAAAGCCACTACTGATAATCCTCTTTCCATGATTTTTTCTTGAACTTTCTCGTAAGGTTGATCAAGCTAGATCTAGCTGGACCTAGGCTTACTCTGTTTCATTTTCTTGCTGCTCTAGCCAATGCATTTAACTAAGAACGAAGATGATAATCATACATGCACAGTTAGAACAGCCTTTTTCTAAGTTCCAATGCAGTATGTCTCGATGATACTTGCTAACAATGCCATTGCAGTGCGCTTATCTTGAACTAGCGTCTTGCTAAAGAATGTTAAGATGCCAGGTGCTTCTGTTGTGCATCAAACCAATTGTGTCTCAAGGCTCTGACTTGGTTTTGATGCTAATTCAATCAGTTAGTCAACAAGTACCTCAATGTTTCAAAATATGAACTTTGTTCTAGTAGTGGGGTAATTGTGCTTCAAGTGCTCGACTTAGGTAGTAGATGAGGTTATGACGATTCTAACTATTACATTTCCATTAACTGCTCGCATCTGATCCTTGATTTGATTATATTCCTTTAAGTTGTGTTAATTCGTAAAGTTTTAACAGCTGGCTTTCTCAAAGCTACGTCAGTAGGGGAAGAGATGGATGTTTTGGAAGCACCTACTTTTTTCTATTACACATTAGACGTTCAGTCATTGTATTGCACTATCTATGTCACTCGTGATAGTGAACTAAGTCGAACGAACGTCCTTCCTAAAACAGCCGTCGTGTTTTGCGAGCAATTATTGTTCCACTCAATTGTGTCCACTATGCAGCTTCATTCAGCCTCCAAGCAAATTCAATCGTAATGCGAATCTTTTCTCAGGAAAAAGCATCAGCACCACCTGCAGATTATACTGAAGGATGGGATGGACCACGTTCAAAACCAAGAGCATCTCCTCTGAGACAGGACTACCAACAACACGTCGGCCAAGTCCTGAACCTCTTCGACTTAGCAAATCCAAATGCACGAAAAAGATGCGGAGCCCAGCGAGGTATTATGGGTTGGGTTCCCTGCCCACTTAAAGTCGACGAATTCATCCTAAGAAAGGCCTTTTTTGCCATTCGGGGACATTGAGAAGATAACTGCATTTCCTGGTCGTACTTACGCCTTTATTCGTTATAGAAATGTTGCTGCGCTTTCAGGGCCAAAGAAGCTCTTCATGGAAAGTTATTTGGAAATCCTCGGTGTGCATATCTGTTTTGCGAGGAACGAATCTGGGCCATCATCAAACAGAGAAAGAAGTACCAGCAATGCTCCACCGTCTCCATATGCTGAATCCTATGAACGCGGTGGCGTTTTGAACACTACAGATCTGAGAGTAATTTCAACGATAGATCTCCACCTTATATCCCAAATATGGAACCTGTTTTTGATTTGTTGGTTCAAAAGGAGCCGTGGGCGACCTGGTGAATTTGATGACCGTGGTATGAGGATGTTTCATGGACCTAGAAAGAAAATTTCCGTGATTACCCTGACAGTCCTTTAAGATGTTAATACTCGCATTCACAATTCTCTCATCACGATATGCCTCGACAAGAACCGCTCTATGATGATCCATGGGACCTGCCTGAGGACACCTCACTGTTGCCTGTAGCGAAGAAGCTGAAACCAACGCAATGCCTCTCGATAATGAACTACCTGAATATCCTTTCTCTGATTTGGAAAAGTAAAACATAAGCTCCCTCAAGATCTTCGTAAATCCGCTACTCTTGATGGGAATTACGATCCCAGATATCCAGAAAACAGAAGAATCCCCAACCATTTTATGAACCCCAGCGAAGCATATGGGAAGAGGGATGATGATCAGAGCAACGTGCCACTCGATCATTATCGAGATGGTTTGGCTCCACCACCTCACCAAAGTAGGAGAAGATTGGCGGCTTCTGATTCACGTGAGACAGAGGTATGGAAATGGGAGGGAATAATAGCAAAAGGTGGATCTTCAGTTTGCGAAGCGCGCTGTTTCCCTGTTGGAAAACCACCAGATGTTGTCCTGTAAGTAGTTATCTATGCAACTCTTTAATTATAATTGCCTCTTTGGGATTTGGTGCTTGGATAGAGCTTATTGATTTCTAGTGCAGGATGTTAACAGTTGTCCTTTGTACTTCACAATGTTAACATTATCACTTACGGTATGATTTTCAATGTCCCAGACCGGAATATTTAGACTGTAACGCCAGGACTAGCTTAGACATGCTTGCGAAACATTACTATCAGGCGACTAGTGCTCATGTCGTCTTCTTCGTCCCTGCAAACGATCCCGACATTTCGTACTATAACGAGTTCCGAAACTACCTTGAGGAGAAACAGCGTGTCGCCGTGGCAAAATTGGACGAAACAACAACCCTATTTCTCGTACCTCCTTCAGAATTCTCCGAGAAGGTCCTTAAAGTTCCCGGAAATCTCAGCATCTCCGGCGTCGTGCTAAGGTTGGACGATGCAAGCTCAGGCTATGGAACCATCCCGCCACATAATGAGAGAAATATTCCACCTTCTCAAAGCAATGTGATTCACCAGAGACCAATTTCACCTTCAGGGTCTTACTTACCACCACCACCGCCGCCATTTTCGGGTAATATGTCATCTGCTCCTATGCGTACACCGAGCTATGATACCCGGTCAGTGAACCCACGAGGGTATGAGTTGCCCCATTCAAATGAACCAACTGACCATGCGTACTATTCGATGACTAGTAGATCGTTGCAAGAATCAGCTCATACTACTGATTATAACCCCGAGCTCTCAAGAAATCCATTGAGTGGAAATGGCAGGTTTTCGGGTCAGGAAAAACCTCATGTTCCTTCATCATCGACGATGCAGAGCCCATCTGAACAACTAGCTCAACTCACATCGTCGCTTTTAGCGAAACAAGGGCGAATGGGCAGTGCATCAGTTGCTGGAGAGTATCAGCCTCAGGCGAATGTTAATCAGCAGAATTATAATCTACCGAACAATCAAGGTCGACCTGAGTTCTCCACATCTCAGGTCGGTCAAGTTCATATGTCCAACTTAATTGCCTCTCAGAGAGATCAAGTCTCAGCTGGTCAAGAAGATGGCGAAGGCGATCCCCAAAATCGTTTGCAGGCAACACTGCAACTTGCAGCAGCTCTTCTTCAGCAAATCCAGCAAGGGAAAGGTAACTGAATGGTGCAAAAGTTAAACTGAACGGTTGTGCCACAAAAGGCGTTTTCTTTATTTGTGTTGGGACTTGGCTCGTCCGTTTACTTCGTCGTTGCTCTTGACATGAATTTCATTGCCGAATGTATTCAGTTTCCTGGTTTTGCTGCTACTTTCATATCCTTCCATTGCAGATTTTCCTGCTTTTTATGATGTGGTTAGTATGACAATTGAACATGATTTCAGTTGACAGTTTTTCAATGTAATATTACAACTTCAGCATAAAATGATACAATTTGCATCCGAGCACGTTAGTTTTGGGGCCAAACAGCCAACTAGTTCTTCAATACGATAACACCTCCCAAAACGGAGACAAGGTTCAAACCTAAAAAACCTAAAAAACCTAAACAATCGAAACCAAAATTTTGGAAGGATGTAAAGTTTACTTAATTCACCATGTACAAAATTGGTTATCAGAATACCAACTCCATGATTGGCCGGGCTTTTATCTGATATGGCTTCGGTGCAAAATATGTACAGAATCCCAACCTTGTTCTTTACCCCTTTGAATCATACAATTAAGCACCATTAAAAACTCGTTTGCTTCTTCCGTAGATGAGAACTCCATGTTTGCCTGAAGCAGAGGGAGAGGGCTATGAAAACTGCTCCAAGCCTTACCTTTTGTTTCAATTTCTTTATTTCGATGCTGTAACTTCTGCATGAAAGACGCATCTGAGCCACTCCCAACTATGTGCACAATTTCACCATCATTATCAGCAAGAATCACACTATCAATTCCAATCTCGGATTGGATCGACCAGTTCAAATCAGCTGGGATTCCCTCAAAGTTGGACTTGTTTAAGTTTACCAGGCTGGGGCAGCTAACTACTAAGATGAGTCTCCCAGTTAATAATACGTACTGGCCACTTTGCTTGAGAGATTTGCAGATGACCAATGTTTCATTCCTTGTCTTGATCTCAGTCTCGTTAAGCACGTAAGTCCCAATTGCTTCTTCCCAAGAATAAGGCTTCAAAGGAGATTCTATGCTTAAAGGTCTTGGTAAGCGGACTCTGAGACAACTATTCCCAAAGTGATAGATTCTGCTACGGTTTCTTATGCTTTGTGCTGTTTTTCCCGTGACTTCAAGTATGCTGGCTGCAGGTCGGGCTACAAGCCCAGTTACGCCCAAAGCTATACCTGAAGAGGTAGTTTGGCGTGAGGAAAGAAATGACTTGAAAGGTGTCTAATTATATGATGCATTTAGTCTTCATCTAGAGACAATTAAATTGCGTCCATAGAGGGAATGTAAAATGAGAATCAGCAGCGTGTAGCTATACCAGAAAGAACTCCTGGTAGACCATGTTTTTCGGCCCCTTTGATAGGCGATTGAAGCACACCAGTGAGTCCCTGAAACAACGAGAACAAACTTCACCTCTACTTGATGAGAATTTAAGATCCGAGCAATATCATATCTGTTTACATATAATTTTTAGAAGATCTCTTTACACAGTCGACAAATTGGAGAGGTCAGTGGGGTTATTGCACCGTATTGATTAAGGGGTGCTCCACCAATGGATGCACACACGTTAGGATGCAATATCAAATATGCAGAAATGAACATTTAGTGTCTATTGCATATCGAAGAGATTCATTATGGAGGAACTACTTAAAAAGTCACCTCTAAAAACTCATTAATCACTCCTTTACTATGTGAGGGCATTCCTTCCTGTGGCCTTTCGATCACCTTCATGGTTTGGTCGTCAAATGTAAACGCAACAATACCCTGCAAATTGAGTCGTTGAATAACGCTTAGATTCACAGATGAGACCTCTTTCAAGTCTATTCAGGAAAAAATACCTTATGAGCAGCTTTGCTGAATTGACTGGTCGCATCACTTATTGCATACACTGTATTGCTTAGAAGACTGGTGGTGCCTTGCGCCATACCTGTAACTAATCCCGTAGGGCTCTGGAAAAAATTATTTTGGTAAGGTTATGGAAAATTAACACAAGGATTTGGTAACACTCCAAACTGCGTTTTTCGGAATGAGAAAATGTGAAGCTACGCTATTGTTCATAACAATACACAAAGTAACTTTGTCTACCCATTTTGATAACTATTTACTAAATCAACGAAATAAGTCATCTGTCAATGATTTATTGAACGAAAGAACAAGAACTGAAATTGTTGATCATACATAAATAACCTTTGAAGTACCTGGAAAACACTCCATATAGGAAGGGAAAAAAATTCTTTAATACCAAGACCTAGAGTCCTTGCAAAGCCAACAGGATTCCCTATGACACCAGCGGATCCAAAAACCTGCATAAGAATGAAGGAAGGTGAAGAATGCTTTACATATGCTATGCAGGGAAAAAAGCCAAGTACCATAAATCAATAGAAACACCTTCAAAGTCAACTAACACTTATAGAAAGTAATGAGAATCAACACAGTATACTCATGCATGCATCCACACATTTATAGCTGACACCCCTCATTGAACTGCACTCTCAAATTAGAACTCAATATGATGAGTCGGATGGAGTTTTCCATAGTTTTGTTTTACTTCAGAACAAATGTGCTTGGCAAATGAATTTATAGCAATTATACATGTCCATAAGAGGTTAACCTTGTACATCTCATTGAAAAATTGCCGACTGTAATGGCTAACAATGATCTCTTGAATGGATTCCCAGCTTGCTATTTGGTGTGAACGAACTAACTGTCTGAAATGGATGTTTGCACCCTCCACATCAGCAAGAGCCATAAGGCCTCTCTGCAATCAAATAACTATCAAAAAGAATCTTTGATGTCCATGAAACAGTGCACGTAAAAACGTTTGCTACAGATCTCACTGGCACCAAAACATTATCTGTCATTATTTCTCATGCACGGACACACACAGTTGGGAGTATATAGAGAGGTCATTAATTACATGGATAAGAGATTCTCCAGATGTAAGTACACCATTCTTAAGGATCCATGGACTGCTGGAAAAGCTGCAAAAGAACAAATTACTGTGAAACTATGGCAAAATAATACAAGACTGGGGAACTTCAATTATAGAGAGCATGATGATCAGAAACAAGTGAGTTGCTTACCTCAACGTCAACTTAATTGGTCCAATATCAAACAGTTCAACATATATTTTCTTCTCCTTTTGCGAAGCAAGTTGAATCTCCTGCCAGGGAGCTCCAATTGGGACCATATAGGGCAGCAGTCGGTTTTGCGTATGATTTTCGTTGGTCATAGACGAGATAGTGTAATTGGGATATTTATCACTTATTCCCGTAGAAGAAGGCGCAACCCAAAATTTCCCAGGGAAAAATCTGAATCAGAAATGGATATATTATGAATCGAACTCGCATGTTCTGAAAGTCGGCTCTGCAACCTGGAGGATGCAGCTTTTCCGAATTCGAACAGCCTCAAGACTATATCTTGTTCGATCTCAAGAAAAAGATCCGCTATCCTGCAAAAGAGAGGAACTCGTCAAGCAGCGAGAAAGCAAGACACATTAACCAGGATTATCACAAACCTGAGGCTGATTGATTCAAATGAAACGAGGGATGCGTCAACATTTCTCCACTTCACAATGGCTAAGGAAAGCACTGGTTCGTGCATGCTTGAAGAAGCAACTTGAATTGCATTTTCACTGATGACTTCCATACTACTGTCTTTGAACATCATTTGGCTGCTCTTGGCCTTATGGTTGAAGGAAAGGATAACAGGGTATGCTGTCATACGTAGTTGGTTATCAATCTGCACCTGGGTAACTTGAAGGGATAACTGTTGTTGATCCATCCTCTGAATGAAATCAACCCTAACCTTCTTAGCACATACAAAAAGCATCTCCTACAAAAGAAAACATCCATTTCAGAAACAGAGTACATAGCAACGGTGAATGTATATGTAGGCTAGAATAGTCAAGCAGTTAATATTTCAAAATCTTACAATATGATACCTCAGCATGGGAGTTCATCAAAGAGATCCCGAGAAATGGAATTTCAATCGATAGCTTTTCCTTGTAGCTATCAGAGCTTCTATAGCTATGGTTTTGCTTTTGCTTATCTTTCAACTGAGAAATGCGAAGACTCTTCGGATCACTTGTTACGTGGTACCTTGAATCAATCACACTGAGAACCTGATCGAGAAATTCCAATTGTCTGTAAAAAGTAGGATTAAACACAAATGGTATTCTTATTAAAAAAAAGAGGACGCACCTTCGTTGACCCTTCAGAATGGACACATACAAGCAAATTCCTTTCAGGTTTCTGCAAATGTTCAGTAGAGAAAGTTGTGATTGTACCCTTTCACAACACAACTTCCAGAATAAGATCTGCTACTTCAATGGCAGGCAAGTTTATTTGCTTTAGGATATTTAGCCTCTTCGAAGCAAATAACACATTCCTTAAATGTGGACAGATATGAAATTGACCAAATTTGAGGATGTATCAAACCTAAATGGACCTATCTATCTTAGCACTAGAAATTTGATGTGATATGGAAAAAGCACTCCAGCGTGCATGGATAGTACCTCTGATGTTGCCGGTAGTTGCACAAGTGAATGAGTAGAAACGTCATCTATAGCATATGATCCTAACATCCGTTCGCCTGGCACCTGAAAATATAGCAAATAACCAATCCAAAAAATAGAGAACTTTGACAAGGGTAGCTAGTTAATACAGGCTGAAACTAACATACCTCAATAATGAGACGATGTGGATTGCAGGGTTCATCCCATGCATATGGTGACGATGTGTAAGGGTGAATAATGGTTTGGAACGACTCACATTTTGGTTGGTAAATCCGCAACCTCTGCAAAGAGTGTGGAATTAACTTTACAATGCACTTGTATCCATTACAACATATATAGCTTCACATTATCATAGTTCTGGAAGTGAAAAGAAACATTTTTTCACAACATTTGCAAAAACAGTCTTATTCAAATACTATTTCCATCAATGGACATCAGATATTTACAATAGCCGTTCCATCAAATATTGCCCATCCCAACCAACACAGGCACACCACGGATGGGTAGAAGTCAAAGACTAGGTATGAAGTAAACATAAAATATCTGACTCCTGATTTTTTAAAATTTGAGATGCTTGCGCACTTAAACTGAACTGCATATGACACTCATCCTCCCATGTTCTCTTCTAAATCAAAACAACCACCCTAGTATGATTCAACGTATACTCACCTCCCTCGAATGGTTGTCAATCCTATATGGCATAAAACCTGTATCATCATCAGACAAAAGAATCAAGTTTGTCCCAGAGTTTCCAGTTGTGCTTCCAACAATCTTTTCCTCAGCAACAGACACATCAGCTATCCTCACTTCTACACGCATGATGCAAACATCAGCACTCATATGGTTATGCATTTTAATCTGAGTATCACCCAAGTGCTCAGGAACAAAGCACCCTGACCACTCCCATCCTGGCTCATCAAGGCAAACCGAAAGCTGTAATTCCCTGAGACATGAATGGAAAATGAATGCGTGTTATATATTTATATATCATAAGTGAACCGACACCACATGCTACACTTCTCTATTCAATATTTATCTGAACCTTAGACATCATATTCATGGGTTATGACAATCTACAACACAAGAATAAGAGATTTTTGTAACTATCTAGAGCATAGGATAATTAAATCGAAATAGCAAACCTCGTTGTGTCCATCCATCGGATATAGGAATGCTTTTTAGCTCTCAAAAGAAAAGATACATCAGTTCCCTTCTGCTTGCAACGCAAATTCTTGGAGCATGCATTAGCAATAACATATCTGATAAAAACAACATACTTGTCGGCTGGAATAAGAACTCGCACCCCAAGTGAATCGAGATAAATAAAAAAATAATAGACTACCTGGGTTGGAATGTGATTATTTTTGTCCTACCAGAAAATGGTGCTGCGACCGCGGAAACCGATACCGCATATCCAGAGGTCATGGATGGTTGAGGAACAAGAATACTCGTTGACCCAGTTGGTGGGACAAGTGAAAATCGGGAAGACCACAAATGCTTTGTGACATTTTTTACCACTGAAGGTTGGTACCTGCTGATGCTCACAACTATTTCCCCAGAATACGAACGGGTATCTGGACTAAACAAGCAAGGCATGACCTTTCGACTTCCACTTTCGGTAAAATCAGGTGGGCTGAAATTTGCCTCATCAGTCAAATCTGGATGGTAACACAAAGGAAATGATAAATTAGTAACCCAAATGATTTCTGAAACAACTCATTCAAAAACAATTGCCAGCATCACCTGTGGCGGAGACGGGAAGATCCTGATTCGAACAGATAATACCTAAACCGTTTTTCTTTTGAACAGGTACATTTTTCTCCTCCAAGCTATAACATGAAGGCATCAGAAAGCTATACCCTTTCATTTCATCGGCAGAGTTTGAGAGAAGTAGAGGAAACCCAGTGCAATTATACAATAAAAACGGAACGGAGATTATTATTTCACGAGCTCCAGAGATTGCATCCATTACTTTCTCCATTGTAATGTATAATGGACCTATATTACCATAATAAACTACCAAGTTAGTAACACAGATAAAAAAATCGGAGCAGCTTAATTGATGAGCATTATAATAAAAACTGATGCACCATTAGACGAAGTGGAGTCAAATCGTATGATTTCAGATAGTGAGAACTTTGTCCCGCTGAATTTAGCCTTCGTGCTAAATGACTCAGAACGTGGGTACTTCAGCGTTGATGGCATAAACCCGTGTATTTCGAATGTTATCAGCAAATCATGTGAAGAATCAATGTGGTAGAAAGAAGTTTCAACCTGAAAATTTAGGACGAGAAGAAACAAAATATTAATTAGCTCAGATTCATTTTACTTCAATAATAAAACAGAGCATAAATTGCATAACAGTAGGCAGATCAAACCTCCGAAAGCAAGGTAACCCGCCTGACACCACCATCTTCTAAAGTTATAGATATTGGCTTCATAAGATAGTTTTTCAATAACAAGGGACTTGATAATATTAATTGATATAGAAACCGATTATTTGGTATTTCCATATCATTTGAGGCTAGGTTCTGAAAATTCTGAGGTTGTTTAACATTAAAAAAATCACTGGATGAAGTCACCCTCCTCGCTCTACTGACAGGAGGAAGGCACTGATTATTAACAGATAAGCAACAACGAAACGCCTCGTTACTTGGTTGAGAAGGATAGCAAACCAAAGAACGCAGAAAGCCGATCCTGACATCCTGCGTGATAATAGTTGAGATATTATGAGCCTCGCTCCAAAGGTATAAATCACCCACGGGTCGCCACCGAATGTAGCCAACTTCAGCCAAATGCAGAGGGAGGGGAAACTCTTGACCAGGAAATATTGGGCCCAAAATCTGAATGTCAAATAATCAGCGATTTGCGAAGAACTTGGCATTCAAAACTACCATAAGTGAGCCAAGATAAATAAAAAAGTATCGACAGAATACCTTAGGTGAGAGACCAAACGGGATATCAAATCGTACTTCAAGTGACACAGAGGATGCATTTAATACCACAACCTGAAAACATACCAAGGAAGTAAAAATCAAGCAGATCAGGTGTTTACATTGAACGGGGAGAAACTATACTTACTGTTGAGTATAGACGGATCAGCTTTGTGAACCGCTGCACAGAAACATCAACTACTACAGGAGTAGCAAACCCTCCAGTTCCATCTGTGCCATTAACATCAGAATAAACATCAAAATCCTGTGATGACTTGGAAAATTCAACTGCAAAGTATCTGCGACCAACAAGATCCATTGAAATGGGAGCAGATGGCGCAGCGCCCTCTAGCTGGAATCTAACATATCGATGTGCTTCTTCAAGCGATTGCTTGCCATTGAGTCTATCTGAAGATTGCAATGGTCTATAACGGAAAAGTAAGTCCTCGGATGGTTCATTAATGTAAATAAGTGTCGAAGATCCAGCTAGAAGGACACCATTAGATGGTGATACGTCTGGATCATCAGTGTCAAGTTTCAGTTTGCAAACAGAAAAGAAGAGAGGCAGGGTAGTCAAGTTTTGTATCATGTATGGAGCATATCTTGTTGCTTTTGGGCTTTCGGTTATCTGAGAAATTGAAAGAGCTGAGTTTTCGATCATTGCCATAATTTCCCATGCATCCTTGATTATCTCATGTACCCGTGAGACTACCTTTTTGAAGCAACAAATGGTATATTAGAGCCAAAGCACTTTATCACTAGATAATATTAGAGCCAAAGCACTTTTCAAAATGGGCTTCAGAAAGGTACCTCAATGATGGTTTCGTTAACATTCAAGTTTAAAGGCCTATCAGATCCAAGACTTATGTTTGTTGCGAAAGAGCCACTATATAGAGCACCCTGCTCATTCTTTCTGCTTACATTCAACTGAAATTGCCAAGGCTCGAGAAGAGGTTCCCACAAGACCTAAAATGTTTCATAAAAAGCTAGATAATCATGCAAAGAACTTAGAAATACAAATTATGCTTGAACGCGGTAGTATCATTACCTTGTCTATGTTGTAGTAGTTTACTTGAAGGTCACACTTAATTATTCCATCTTGTTCATCTTCAGCAACAGAGCACCAAAAGTCTGTGTTTCGCAAGACGCATTCCAGCAAAGGCCCATTAGAAGTCCACTGTATTACCAAATTTCAAACAAACATGAGTTTCTTGAACATTAGTTAAAAGACATCCATCCGTGATAGGTCTAAGTTGACAAACTTAGCTTCATGAAAGAAAGGTTTTGAGATACTCAAACTAATTAAACATATGGCTTCTATTACGTGGATCTGGATAACTTGGAATTAGATTACAAAATGAGTCTTGCTTTCGATCCTTTTTGCCTATGAATATGGAAAAATAGGGCAAATTTTCTCTGGATTTCTTGCTTTTGGAGGAAATGAAACAAAAATTAGAAGTGCGAAACTTAGAATAGAACAGGACTCATACAGTTCCTCCCTATAGGTCAGTTAGCATACATCGTCTAGTTTTATCCCAGTATAACCCAGTAGCAGGGCCTTACTTTTGCTTCTCAAAGTTGAAACCCAACTTTAGATAGAGAAAAATTCAAAATGAAAAGAAAATCACCTTCCAATCTGTTAATAGTAGAGAAACCTTCCTAAGTTGCATTTCAATCTCCATCCTGTTGATAGGTGAAGTACCCTCTGATCTTTCAAACCACTTGAAGTGATAAAGATGAATAACATGATTAGAGAGCGACAAATCCAGACTATCACATTGAAGCAAACACTTCATCGGTGTAGTGGTAGTCTGGTTCTCATTTCCAGAGATCTCAAACTCGAGGTAGATTTTGGACAACTGAAAGAGTGGCCATGACTGTGAAAACTCCTCCGAAAATAGCTTCAACATCCCCTTCATATCTTTGCAATTGATTGTCAGTTTAACAGTTTTACCATTAGTAACAAACACACTGTTTTTACTCCACATACTAACAGAAAGCAAGCAGTTCTGGTTAATGCTTCGCATGGCACAATAGTCATTAGAAGAGTTTCCAATCGTAAAATCTGAATCTCTGCTGAATAAAGCAGGAAAATGAACAGTCAATCCAACGTTTTCCAATGTCAGAATTGAAAAATTAGCACCAGCTGCATTTTTTACTGCTGCAATACGACCTGAGCCATTATCAGATCCATATTTGTTGTCAGCAATCAAGATGCTATGAGCAGATTCAGATGATGCATCTGTTGTCAGAGTAGACAGTTGCTCGGAGCATGAAGTAAGCAAATCAATAAGTGCATTCCAGTCAAATAGGTGTAGCCACACATCCAAACTAGGAAAAGAAACAACGATACTTTGTCACCATGTACTGATACTGAGAAAAATAGGTCAAGAACTGATGATCCAGGAGCAGTATGGCAGAATTCAGCAAGCAAAACAGAGTTCAACAGAGAAAACAGTGACAAAGAAGAAAAAGAGATATCAAAATGTTCAAGTTTGTCACTGATCACTGAAACCGAACACATAAAGTTCATATCAGCCTCCGCCACGAGTTCAGAAAAGGAAGATTGTTCTCTCAATTGGTGCAATCTAATTGATAATGACTTCACAATAAATTTCAATTCACAGAATGCCGCGGTTGTAGAAAGAGCCGTAACATCTTCCATAACTAGTTTCTTCGCCTGCATAAAATGTGGAACATCATACATGAAAAGTTTGGATGCTTCACCAACCAAGGAAAAGTGCTCGATAACATACACCAATGCCTTGAATCCAGAGACCAACCATGCTTCTGTAAAATAAATATAAGCACAAATTATATATAAGAAACATTAAAAACTTTACAACTATATAACTGATTAAAAATATCCGGCCACACCTTCAACGTCAAACTGGCAATCACTGACCATAGCCATGATGCAAACTGGATGAGAAGCTGTATCAGAATCTGAAGTGTAGGGAATTCTCACCCACGCATCCGCTCCGAGTGATTGAATCATGACAAAATTTTTGCAGATGCTCATGGCACTGGCCCCACGCTTTTCTAATATCAAAAGTGACAAAGAGAGGTCACCTCCATAAAAGTCTAAACTATCATTTCTGTTGCAGAACTTGTCAGCACCCAGACAGCAAACAGAAGGTATCCTTTCAGTTACAGAACTATCATCATTTTCAGTAAATGAAACACAAAGCTTTTTAATTTCTATCTTTAGAACCTCAGAGAAGTCACTGTTTGCAGGACTTAGGACATTGCAATCAGCTATATTGAACTGATAAGTAATAAGATTGGATCCCTCAAAAACAACGTGTGCATTAGCTGGTTCTTTTGCCAAAGGGCTCCACTGCGGCAGCGAACAATAACCAATCACTAAAGCTAGAAAATCAGGAGGCAACATGCAGGAAACATGTTGGATGTGAAAACTTAGATGAAGTTGGGAAGTCTTCAACCCTGAGTCTCTTCTCTTCAGGTGTAAGTTCAGAGTTGGTGAAAGATCGCCGGATAAAGGTCCCCAAAGCAATTCATTAACTATCTGAGACCACCAAAGTGAAGAAAGCGAGGCTCCCTCAGTCAAGCAAATCATGTCCATGGATTCTTCAGAAACAGCAATTGATGTTCTTGCCGTGGGTACAACAACCGTTCCAACAATACATGAGGAATCATGGAAATGCAATGTGGTACGTCCGAGACTCAAATTGATAAGGTCACAACCATTGTCATAAGTTCCAATCAACGAATACGCATCATCGATGGAATTCACAAAAGGAGACGAGATAGGTCCTTGGCCTTTCACAAGGCTTAAGTTTGCATTACTCTTATGTTGTCGCAATTCGAGAGCTCTTCTCAATTTAAGCCTCATCTGACCAATAGAAAAGGGATCGTCAAATGCAAGGGAAGGAGAACGATCAGATGAATTGATTGAAGATTTGCTAGCTTCTTTTAAAGGGCTGAATTGTTGATATCCATTATTACTTTTTGAAGACTCCTCACCATCCAGAACTAACTTCCTTTCTGTGGTAACAGATTTTTCCAAGAGTGCTAGTTTGTCAAAGAAACCAACCAACTTGCCGACTAGAATAGGATAGCAGTGGATCTCACTGCTATTTGAGGATATACTACACCTGTGAGGAAACAAATGACTTCTAATGTCAGCTACAAAATGCACAATAATGCCCCCATCAGAAGCGGAATGTACATCAGAACCGACGCCAGTGGCTGGTTGAAGAAGGTACAGAACCCAATGTACTTCCAAGTAAAAAAATTATTTGGTTATCCCATTTATTTATTGTGGAACAAGCAGTAATCGTACATTCCAGTGCAGCAACCCAGAACTCCACAAAATCTCTCTGATTGAACCTGCAACAAGTTGCATAGTGCACAAACACCATCAAAGTGAGAAAAAAAAAAAGATCGAATGTTCCATGTATAAATATTTAATTTGAAATATATGTCGTGCCAACTATTACTGCAACAACAGTAACAAAGACAGGGTAATGCAGCTGGGATAAAGCATTACAATAAAGGACTCTGACATTCATTCCTCAAGTAAATTCTTGATGACATATTTTAGAAGAGATGGTCTACAACAGAGATCCTACTTCTTTGGCAATAATGACAATGAATAACTGATAAATTTTCAACGAGTCAAATCACATGCTAAAATCAGTACACCTCAATGCTTATATAATAAAGAATAGAATTAAAAATACCAAATGTACAAATTCTGAGAATCAAGGTTCAGGGTGCAATCATCATCCGCACTATCTTCAAGATCCACGATCACACGAATCGCATTCAAACTAACATCCATAGAAAACCAGGAACCAAAAGAGATCTTTGATCCATTTGTCTTGAGTTCAGGTGAAGTTGACAGATAAGACGAAGGAAGAAGAAGATCAAGATGTTTTGCTAGTCCCATAATTTCACCATAGATGGAAGCAGAGAAGTTAACAATAAGTGAGGGCACACAAACATGAACCTGGAAAGCAAATCAATAAGATTGGAAAATCAAAGCATGCCAACATGTAGGACATAAAAGAAAGGATAATGACATTCTTCTGACAGTGGGCGGGCAAGTTCAACTTATAGCATTGAAGAAAAAGAAAATGAAAGCCGTAGAAGCACAAAAAAACATTAACAACTAGCCACGTTATGGCATGTCAGGTAATGTTAAATAATGTGACAAACTATATCCTGATGGAAGTTACATAAAAGTTACTCGTTACCTCCATTCCTTTGAGGCTAGGTTCGTTGGGTAAAATACAGGAAACCAAACTTGCAGTAGCACAAAATTTCTCGGAAACGGGGATTACTGAAGATGGCATCATAATTTTCATCTGCAAGAGATTTATATTTGATCAAAGTGCTTCTATAAGTGTATCAGCTTAGTAAAAACACAACCCACAGACCTGAGTATCACTAATCTGGAATTCAAAGTGATCATATAGATTTTGGATCTGGATACTAGATTTTACATCCATACTTGAACCACAGTCAAATTGAACATCTCCGTCAAGAAGAGAGAAATTTTCCATGTCAGAACCATCAGAATCTTCTTCCGATTTAGATATGAAGGAAATTTGTGCTGCTTCTACTACCTGCCAAGTACAAATTTTCCCAGCATATTGACTGAAGTGTATCATAGATGGAAGTGATCTTGATGCCGACATAAAATTCTCAAAATTCGTTGTTTCGACCAAGGAAAATAGAGAAAAAAATTTATCCAAAACAAGCATCATCATGAAATCAGAATAGATAATCACCAGATTATGGGATTGAAAGTTTGCATCCCCAAATGGTAAATTGACAACAGTGTTGGAAAGCTTAATATCCCACATTGTCTTCTTACGACTTGCCAAAGCATAACTGTTAACATTGATAAAAAACATCAAAATTCCAACTGAACAATGAAATTTAAACAAATGTTATGTGGATGTGGGAATACAGCCCCTATACATGCTGATAATACTACACATACTTGATTTTTGACAGCAGCCTCGACTTAACATCATCGATGCCATTTAGAGATGACAAAATCTGCATCGGTTATATACAAATGTTAACTTCAAGTATGCAAGCATAAACATTCAAGATAGTGACAGATTTTCTTATAGTTAAAATATAAGAAAGGAAGCAAAAACTGGTGCATAGTGGAAGAAAACTTCTACTCTGAAACGAGGGGGTGGGGGTGTTAAATGACAGAAGACAAATGTTTAGGCCAATATTATGTTACTCGAGAGCAAGGGTCGTAGTATAAATCTAAATATCGGGAGTATTTGCTCATGATTTTTCATTAAGAACTATAAGCTAGTGTAGAAGTAATTCTGAGATGACAATACCAGCTATATTCGAGGAAGAAGGAGGCTCCCAAAAAGTACAGCAATACAAACAGAAATATGATGATACATTACCCTCTGCTGCTGGGAGTTGAAACATCGCAGAACATGTAAAAAGCCAATCAGGTTTGTGAAAAAGTCTGCCTCAAGAAACACTTCAGTTGAATTAAATACCACCTGATAGACCAGATACAAATTCAAAAATAATTTATAATAGCCAATAAAAGAGCTAATATTTATACAACTAAGAGGGAGTGATATACCTTAACTGACGCATTCACATTAGAGCTTGAAGGGAAATAGTCAACTTTAATATTTACAGATGGCTGTTGTTTCGCGATGAGAACATCCTCAGAAATGACCTATGGAAGATCCACAATTAAAAATTTAGAAATAACAGATGCACAGCTGATACTGATATGTAGGAAGGTTGAAGGCCATCAATATTTAAAAACAAACATAGAGGTCCGACGCCACTACTCCGAGCCAAATACAAGAGCTTGAGAAGAAATTGAAAATTTAACCAAACAACGAAAGTAAAACTTCAGTTTATTAGACTGAAAATAGGTGTCGAGCAGACCGATCAAGCTAACTGTTGTTTATTTAATATTAGTGCCATTACTCAATCAAATATCATGCATTTGCATTGAGAGAGGACTCGAAATGGTCCTATTAAGTCATTTTGGGGGATATGACAAAATGGTTCTACCAAAACTAGCATGCTAAACTTGAACTAGATAACTCTCCACGGTCACTTTTTTTCTGAGCAACTTCAAACTTGATCAATGAGCTAAAGGAATGCATACAACTATCTCGGGATGTAAGAGCATACTGACCTTTTTTGTGGACAGGACAAACTGACTGCTAAATGGATTGAGGATCTTAGCAGTGTTGACAGATATGGTAATAATTGCAGATTTCTCCCGGACCTTGCCCTCAACAGAGATGCCGCTTAGTGTTAAATCAGCAATAGCCCGTTCAAGCTCCCTGAATTAGACAAAATGCACATTACGCACTCACTAAATAAGAAGCATAGAGTGGGAAAGAATAAAACGTCAAATAAAGCAAACTGCAAAGTCTTGAGGACATTATAAACCAAACCCCAACTGGCAATCAAATAAAAATTAGCACTTCTTTTTTATGCACTAAACGTTCAAGAAATAAGCGCAATTCAACACAATAGCTTCTTGAGGTTTTTGCGACACAAATATGGCCAATTCTTATTTTATATCGGGAGAAGGGGGAGCCAGGAAATTCAACGTCTAAAAGCGATATTATATCTTGAAAGGGCATGTAATTAACAAATTCAGATATTTAAAGCCAGATATTTGGTCGCACAAGAAGGGGATGCAAGGGAGTCTAACTGTTCCAATTAAATTAACTTTTACATGAAGCTATTTACAAATGAAACTGTTTCATGATTTTAAATATGCAATCAAAGTTTAGAAACTACATGCTCCAAAGTGTGGCACGAACTTCTGCAATGCTAATTTTCATTGAAGAAACATAAACTTCATCCATTACACCAGGATCTCCATATAAAATAGGATCTTGATGGAACTCGGTGGCCTCATAGATATCCTACAGAAAAAAAAAAGGTTGTTAGCAAATATAACTGAAGAAAGTACATTGGTTGAAGAAAAACTATAATGTCTACCTTTATAACATCTTCTGAGATAACGCCAGAAAATTGATTAGAGTCATCCGTTCCACCTGCTCCAAGCATCCCATAAGATAACCAGTTTAACCATCCACGAGGCTTGTTAGGAGTACGATCGTCTTCCACTGATTTGTCTAAGTTTCCACCACTGCCCAACCTCCCATGTCGTAAGGATGATTTCTCCAAAAAATCCTTGAAATACAAGCAGTTGTCACAAATGGGATACAACGTAGGAAAAATAAGTGATTCTGAAACAAACCAAAATATATCCAAAACATACGCACCAAGATTTAACCATGAGAAGAAGGTAAGTATGTCGGTTACAGTTGAATGACAATTTCACCCTAAAAGCTTAAGCTTGTATGGAGAGCATCATCTTTTAGTCTTATATATTATATTCCAACACACCCCATCCCAGCCTTAGATGTGTAATTATCTTAAATGGGGATCGTGAGGATTCGTATTCGGCACCACTTTGATCCTGAGCTCTGATACCAAGTTGAATGACAACTTCAACTAAAAACTTAATCTTGTAGGGAGTGTATCATTTTTTAATCTTATTTACTACATTTCCAACAGTTACCAAAAAGCATGGAGTATATTATGTAAAAGTCCTACCTCAAGTTCACGCTCAATCAGCAATAGATCTGTAATCCAAATATCCTCCACATCAGTTTCTTTTTCCAGTTCTTCCAACTCCTGTAGGATACCTTTGTCTATCACCTAATTAACAAACATTGATGGGGAATAAAAGTCATCCTTAGGCATATAGATAAACGAAAGCAAGTGAGAAGATGGTTGGAACCCACTAAGAGAGGAGATTGATCAAATAGAGCAAACAAAACATGAGCTGAAACTATAAGACCCCAAATTGATGACATGAACCCTATTACCAAAACTTGATAATAAAAATAAAGTAAAAACACAAACAGATGTCGTGTCAATATGGATATGACTGGGAAGCTCAAAATATGTTATAGCAAAAATCATGTAGATCTCGGAAAAAACTAACACTTTCCGAGCGTGGTAGCAAACAATGCATAATTATTGAACTATGTGTACGTCCAAAACAAATGTAATTTAAACATCACATAATTTAGCAAAATGCTTAGTAACTTATCAGGATTGATTTTCTCTAATGTCCAGCATTGGATACATAATAATTGAACGAAAATGGATGGTTCCACGCGTTTAAGATTATCTGAACTTCAGAAGCATTAAAGACATCATGGCTATTACATAGCTCTTTCTTTGTGCTTTTACCTAAGCTCTATAGAGAAATAGTTTGACTAATATAAATCAAAGGTTTTCATTGTCAGACCAAAAATCTCTATATCCAGATGACCTTCATTTTTCGGACATTACGACGACCTATATAGTTCTAGGTTTCTAGACGTCTACCATTTTCTTTCTCATCCTATTACGTATAAACATACACGAAGAGAACATAATCGACCAGTTAAGTTTTAACAGATATCTCAAACATTGCATCATGACTATCCTGTGAAAGGTTACGTCTAATATCAAATTACGAATTTGCACACCTGGTCATTTCTGAGGCACCTCAACTTCGCCTTATACAAGTTCACATACTTTCTGCGAGATTTTCTGTCACGACGAGAAGTGGAAATTTTGGATTCTTGATGACATTAGCTGATTTTTCGCATTCGCAAAGATAGCCTCAAAGCATATTAAGAGAGAGTGAAATGGAACAACTTACAGCCTCTCCCCAAGGAACTTCCAAGATGTTCTCCAGATTCTTCTCCGTACATCAGAGAGAATAGACGCTTGGGCATAATGCCACCATGTTTTTTGCCATCCCTTGAGCTTTTTCTCCAAAGGGCACCACCAAGGACGATAGCGCCCGTATCTTCAACATGAATAGGACGGGTTAGCTAAGATTGTCCCCAGCACCGATAAACAGAAGCAAAATTAAATACAATAACAAATTAGCAAGTGAGAAGGATAAAAGCCAAAAAACACTTCTATAAGAACACAGTGGACTGCATTAGCTTTCACATCTTACAATAGTGCACTCTGGCCCAATCTTTATAGATAGATACGTAGGAAGACTTATATCAGAGAAGCCTATGTACGAATGGCTTCTTCAAAGGAAAGAGTCAATAAACAGAACCCGTACGACTATATCGAGCGATAAAATGAATGCAGAAAAAATGCACCACATTTAGATGCTTTTAGAAGAGATCTAAAATTACATCCTTACTCACATTATGACTCACTTCATTCCATCCTTCAATGGTGGAAAAATAGCAGCTATAAATGCAGAAAAAAATCTAAATGCACTTAGAAAATATAAATGATGACATCATACAAAACTTACTTCTCTCGTAGTCTACATATATCCATATAATCACAAAGAGATAAGATATCCCGCAGTTGAATTTCATTTATTGAGCTCGCCTAGCAATGTAAGAGGATAGAATAACAATCAACAAGAGTATATTAGATAAGAGTGTAACATCAGATGATAAATATTAGTCATACCACAGTAGCCATCTGAATACTGACAGTGTATTGTGGAGTGTCATTCAACAGTTTGCCAGATCTTGTTACCTGAAAGAAAATTCTAATGACTTATGTGAATGCTGCCTACAGTTGTGTTATTTTTTGATGGACCAAGAGAATCATAATAGTTCTAATGTAGACAAAACTTCAATACTTGTCCAGATAAACATTTAGGATAAATTAGGTCGGTGAGACATGATGAATAAATTGTCTAAGTTCGTTAGATTACTTGGATCTGATGATCCAGTCAGAAGCCCAAGCGTGGTTTCCCACCATTACCTAATCAGGCATACAATGATCCTAATGCAGCTTTCTTGTAGGAAAAACAATGATTTTCATTAATCAATCAAAGAGGATCCCGGATGCTAGAAGGAGAATCGAATACCAGTACAAAAGAATTTCTGTATACCGTATACCACTTGGAGATCCTCACCCAATAACTTCTGGTGCAAAGGTATAAAAAGAATAGCACAAAAAAATTGTATCAATTCAATCACTGTAAGGCCTGTGGATGACACGTATGTGATTACAGAAGCAGATTTATCACAACTAGTCACTAGGTTATGAGGAGAAGGATATAAAGGAAAAAAAGTGCTTACTGATAAAGAAACTAATACATCCAAAGGAGCTAACAACGAGGAATGTTTGCCATCTCCAGATTTTTCTCTCTCCATATCCTTGATATCTATGATATGTTCGGTATTAGTATAATCTCTTTTTCTTATGCAATGACAGTAAACTTCCAAACCCTGAACTTCAATCAACTTGTTGACTTGACCACCCCTAACTCTTGAAACAAATGATCTGGAGACCGAACAACAGTTCATAGATGAGATATCAAAAACAAAAGATAATGGATCAGTTTTTCAAGATTTGAGATGGATGGATAGAGTCTGGAAGAGTACTAGATACAATTCATTGAGACATAATATGTCAATTAACAAGCATACGTTCCCAAATAACACTATATAATGTTCTCATTCATTGAGGTTTCAAATAAAACAATCATCACCATCAAAATTATATTAACTGAAAGAGAAAAGTGTACTAGGACTAACAATATAAACAATCTACATAACTCTAAAATTCAGAGAGATTTGTGATCTACATCTATATCTTGGAACTAGAACCTTAAGCACGAGAAACACATCTACCAATAAAATTAACAGATGGAAAAAAATATTAAAATCCAGTACGATGCGACAGAAGAGGAAATTTAGAAGTATGCTTCTGCATATGCCTTCATACTCGGAGCTCTTTGCAGACTTAACTAGGAACAGAAACGTAACGCAGCTAGACTTAACTAGGAACAGAAACTTAACTCAGCTATTCAAACTCTCCGATCCTTCCAAGAAAATCATAACGAACTCGTGGGATGTAGATATTTTAGGACATTTGGATAGAAAATGCAAATATTAATAAATGTGATTGCTATTAAGATTTCAATCATCACACGAAAGAAAGGACTAGAGAAAAGAAAAGGAACAGCATTTAAAATAAAGAACAAGGTCAACAACAGGAGGAGACGTACGCTACAGGAGTTTGCTTCATAATTGTCAAACTGGACAACCTCAAACCAAATACAGTTTCTGCCTGGAAAAATTATAAAGCATCAAAATAAGCAATGTTATTCCAAAAATCAAACAATATAACAAGGTAAATTAAACAAGCAAATTGAGGATGTTACACCATAAAACTTAAAGGTAACATGTATAGCAGCAAACAAAACGTCATACGGAAAGTCAATTGACTAATTCAAAGTGCTTCTTGACCACTACAGAGAAACATCTATTGAAGTTGAACTAAAGTGTTATCCTAACAATGAATTTCAGGAAACATATGTAGCTTGTCCAAATGCAGGCTGAGCAAAGTCTCGGTAGCTCTTTTTAAGGGAAACATGCAGAGTTCAGACACTAATAAAGCATTAAAACAAATAAGAATGGGCGAAAGAACAAGAAGTTACCGTTACATTCAGCATATCACGGTAAAGGACATGGACATTTCTCACAGACACTTGGATGCTGTCGAGAATCTTGCATGAGAAAAAAGGGAGAGGTATCAAGGGTGAGCGGTTAGAATCAATAAAAGAATGATATAGTCAACAACACAAGCCTATTTATTGTTCCTAATTGCATGATATTCGAAAAATACATGAGAGATCCAATATTCCAACACATTACGGTGATAGTTGGAAAGTACAAGAACGCAAGGAAGTAACTGCAGTGGCCATTTAGTGCAAGGAAAAGTCACCTTAGCGGTAATATATGAAATAAATGATCTCCCAGTTTGATTTTCTGCATGAAGGAAATTTTGTCAGCGGTACAGAAGAATAACATGGAATCCTGCCAAAATTAATTGTATCTGACCCTTCAAGTTGACAAGACAACCAATAGTGTCAAAAAATCACCTCAAGAAGATATAATTAAACTTGACGAAGGAAGCAAAACGTTAGCGAGTATGCATAAGAATAATATGGAATAACTGCTTTGCATGTACAGCTATTCAATATGGTGATGAAATCTTTGGCTTGTACATCCAATACGTGCTAAATTTGAGGCTTGTCCTAAAACCAATTTGTTTAGGTGTAATAATATATATATATATATATGAGGTTTGCTATGGTGCCCACCTACGTGAGCAACCACCGTGGGCACCATACCAAATCTCTATATTTTTTTGCATTTTTTCGATTCCCAACAACGCCAACACCTACGTAGACCCTCTCATATCCATTGCTAACCTAAATCGCACTTTCTAACACTTTAATTTTTAAGAAACTCATCACTTGGGTATGTCGTTCACATGTGAATAATAAGTAATGAACTTTCTTAAAATTAACGTGTTAGAGAGTGCGATTTAGGTTAGCAATGGATATGAGAGGGTCTACGGAGGTGTTGGCGTTGTTAGGAATCGAAAAATGCAAAAAATATAGAGATTTGCTTATGGTGCCCACGGTGGTTGCTCACGGTAGGTGGGCACCATAGCAAACCTCTATATATATATATTATATATATACAGTTGGTTGATATAATTCTCAATGTGCGATAACAAAATCTCAATATTATTTCCTCACGCCTGGCATCAGTTTGAGCCAAACTAGCAGCGGTAACTTAAACACGTCTCAACAAGAAGAGATGGTACACGAGATAATCGCCCCAAGGGAGAGAAAATATAGCCATATTCTCTGATCATGTTTGTACAGAAGAAAACTTGTTGTTTCTGGACAGATCAGTTCGGCTATTGGCTTAAAATTATATTCAATGATAAATATTCTGCCAAAAGATACAAGACTGACCACTAAACACATTAAAAAGCTCACCGCAAACACGTCTAGATAACTTTGCAAGTTCTGCTGCAGCAAGTCGAGCCTTTTTGCTTGCAAGTTCTCTTCTTTCAACTGCATTCTTGCACCACTGTAGAAAGAAGAGAGAGAGAGAGAGAGAGAGAGAGAGAGAGAGAGAGAGAGAGAGAGAGAGAGAGAGAGAGAGAGAGAGAGAGATATGTTTATTCAGTGATCAAAGGAGAGACTTGCAACATAACAAGAATACAACGCACAAAGTAACCACACCAGACAAATCATTCTCCATCACGACAAATAGAGAAGTGGTAGAGCAGTATAGCGAATTGAAAGCGTATTAATCTCGATGACCAAGCATCATATCTTATCAGGTTAACATAAAATTTTAGAATGACGGTAACTCCCAACCCCCCAATACAAATTTCTAGAAAGATATTTACCTCAGTGTCATCCCGCGGGCTGACAGAAATATAAGCATCCTCCAAGATGATTATGATGGGATTCCACCCTAGTTTCTTCCATGGTATTTTGATGCTTAACTTCCCCACTCGACCTACAAAAGCACACGTCAACGATACATACAAATCCATGCCATATGAACTAATACTGGAGCGACCTGCTTTATCATTTAATTCATAAAGTAACTGTCCAAAAGTAAGGTACATGCAAAAGAAAATTTCAATATTAGTTATTAACATTGACAACTTATCAACCAATCTTTCACTAAGAGAAAAGACTCCTAAACGAAGAATTCAGCAAGCGAACACATGGAAAGGAGTTGATGCATTGCAGTAATATACGTAAAAAGAATACCCTCCCTAATGTACCAGCAGCTGCGGTGCGAAACTAAGCATGCCTGAAATTTCTCGCATGTTCAGCGACTTTTCGATAATCGTACCTTGCTTGAAAGCAAACGGCAGCCGTAGATAGTCAAATGCCTCAAGAATCAACTCCACGTTTTCAAGCAACACCTCCTCTGCAACAACAGAAACGACGATTGAGCTAAAACGGCTGAAACAAAAGTAAGACGATGAAGAAAATCAAGAAAAGCACCATTCCAAAGTGTGATTTTCAGCTGCTCCTTTTGGATGTCTTTGATGTAACGCCCCAGATATCCCAATATCAGCTGCCTAACCAATCCTTCGAACATGTTCTTCCTTTCTCTTCCCTCGATTTAAGAACAGCTCATCCTCAGTCCTCACCTGAATAGCTGAATTTTCTTTCACAGAAAACAAACCACGAAACCGTCAGATTACTTGCATCGGAGTATTCCAAAAGACTGATTTTCGTTACTGTTACAACACCAAATCTTCCTCAAATAGGGAAATTTTCAGGAATTCGATGGATTGGAAAGCACGAAATGAAAACTCGGGGTACTAGAAAGAAAACGGTCTGACATCCCCCGTAATACTACAAAAATAAAAAACTGAAAAAGAAAAAAAAAAAACCTCATTTTCTTATTTATTTTTTTTCTAATCACTCACCACAAAGCCCATAATCCGATGTAACAAGGCATCAAATCGGCCTATAATAAATGGGCCTAAAGTTAACCCCATCTTTATTACAAAGTACTCCTCCGTTCCGGTAACTTTATCACATAAGTTACCGTACACGTAAATTAAGGTGGTATTATTGTAATAATATAGTACAATGAAAAGGTAATAAAGTGTATATTTTGACAATTCTTTAAGAATATTTAATATTATTATATTGATTGTTAGTGATAGTTTTTTTGCTAAATAAGGAAATATGATAAAATTAGTGGACGCCCGAAATGGCAAAATGTGATAATATTAGTGAGACGGATGGAGTATTTGTTTATTAACATACGAGTAGCATTATCGAGTAAACAATATACAATGAAATAAGGAAATAACGAAAGCAAAAAACAAATTCGACATAAACGTCTTTGCAAGTCAAGATATATCTCATATGCGAATAGCCCACATCAGCCGCCGCCGCCACCACATGCACCTCCACAACCAGCGCCGCCGCCTCCTCTCCCCACCGGCGCACCACCAGTCCGTACAGTCGGCTCACTGCCGTCTCTCCTACCAATTTCCACATCAGCATGACGACGTGGCGGCCCTGAAAGACGGATGATCGAAAGCTGAGGTCTGACGAGAGCATACAACGCAAGCGAAAATGGTGATGCCAGCCATGAAAGCAACCACAAAGGAGATGAATATCGCTACGATAATCGTAGCAGTGCTCAATTAGTATAAGTTGAAATCATTCACCGAATCCCCGAGATTTTACCCCCACGGGGCGGGGACAGGGAATGATTTTTCCCCGTGGGGATCCCGCCCCGTCCCCGAACCCCCTTTTAGATATTACAATATATATAATATTAAATTATAATTTAAATAATAGTAAAGTAATGTCAAAATATAGATTAGATAATATTAAATTAATACAAATAATATATTAACTTATAATTTATAATATTTATAACAAAAAAAAAAAATTAAGGGGCGGAGAATCCCCGCGGGGATTGGGGCAATTTCGTCCGAGAATGCATCGCTCCCCGTCCCGTTGTCATCCCTAATCTATATACTATTGGGTTGCATAAAAGTTTTATATTTGAGCGCGTATTGACTCGTAGGCATATACATTACTTGACTTTTTTGGTATGTAAATCTTCTATCTATAATCTACGCATTTTCATCACGGAAGACTAAGTCGTCATTTTATATTATTTTAAAACGTATAGTTTTAGTTATTATTTTAATTACCATATAGTAAGAGTGGTCGGTTTGATTCTTGATGAGCTTGATTATTGGTGACGACATTATTGCTCTCCAACTACTCAGTGTAGTTTGGACTAAATTACCAAAATGATTAACTCTCATTAATTGTTTTTATTACATTAATTAACTAAAAAGTCAAACCACTTATAATGTTCATTATTTACCCCAAAAACGAGGATCTTTGCTGTGCTGCTACCACATGCCCTATCATATGCTCTCCATTTCCACCATGTTGTAATACTTATCCTAAATTGATTATTCTTTTTACATCATTTTAATTAAAATCATAATATATAAGTAATAAATAGATACATTATAGAAATCAACTTATAAATCTGAAATTGAGTAAACTATTTCTCGTTGATTTAAACCTACCGCAAAATCCATGTACACATATCGACCACTCCGTCCTTTACGATCCGATGTCATAAAAAATAAATTTAAAAATACCAAAATTTGGCTATCTTACTTACGTTCTATAATTAACACAAGAATAATAATTATAATTCGAGCTTAATCTATGCCCGGAAGAAGAAGAAGAAGAAGAAGAAGAAGAGTAACCCTTAATAACCCTCCTCGCCATGTAAGATCTCATCTTCTTCCAAAAGCAACGCTTTCTCCTCGGCGACGACGACATAGCCAAATAAGCCCCCGTCACGTGACTACCCACGTGCCCCGAACTCCTACTAACGGCGGCGGCTCCACTGCTCCGTTTAACCTGCAACCCACGAACTTCAGGAACCTTACTCATCCTTATTAACGGCCACTTGACGCCGTCGAAGAAAGGGTGACGCTTAATCTCCGCAGCTCCTCTTTCACACCCAAGCCTCTTCCTCGGATCCTTCACTAACAGCTTCTCTATCAAATCCATGGCCGCCGCCTCCAGCCTATCACCTTCCGCCACGTGGAGGAACCTCACCGCTTTGGCGGAGGAAACTATGTTGCGTAGCGTAGCCTCTTTGCTATCGCCCTTAAACGGCGTCGTTCCGTACAGCAGCTCATACAGCAAAACCCCAAAAGCCCACCAGTCAACTCCGCTGCCGTGGCCGCCGCCGCCGGCCAACTCCGGCGAGAGGTATTCGTGAGTTCCCACGCACGACTTCGAAAAGGCCGTCGTGGGTTCTGCTACGAACTCAGTGATTATCACCTGCTGCTCTTCGGTCAGTCTCCGGCGACTCCGAGGTTTGACGGTGGTAGCTCGCTTTTCGAGCCTCGGCGACGTTTCTGAGAGAAAGCAGAGGTCAAAATCAGAGAGCATTATGTGACCATCTTCGCCAATCAGTATATTCTCAGGCTTGAGGTCTCGGTAAACGATCCCCTTCGCGTGGAGATACTCAAGCGCCAAGAGCACCTCGGCGGCGTAGAATCTTACCGCCTGAAGAGGTAGCCGGTACTTCGGCTGCCGGCGGAGCAAAGAGTGCAGATCTCCGTTGGGACAATAGTCCATGAGCAAACAAGTGTAGTGAGAGACTTCTAAGTGAGCGTAGAGCGTGGGCAAGAAAGGGTGGTCGAGGGTAGAGAGGATCTCAGCCTCCATCTTCACATGCGAGAGCTTCTTAGAGCTTAAGGTGTCTTTGTCGACGACTTTCAGGGCGAAGTTTGCGTGGTCGTAGTCTCTGAGGCGGCACAGAAAGACCCGCCCAAGGTTGCCGGCGCCGACGAGGCGGACGAGCTTCAGGTGGCGGAGGTGGATGGCTCCGTCGGAGGAGAGGTTGGCTGCGGCGGAAACCGCCGACCAGTTTTGGTTGTCGTGTCTGCTGTGTGGGCGGCTGTGCGCGGTGGTGGTGGAGGAGGAGGATGGGTTTGAAGCGGTGGAGAGACGCTCGTTGAAGCTGAGGGCGAGGCTGCTCCGGCCGGAGAAGGTGGCGGCGGCGGTGGTGGTTGTGGCGGTGGAGGTGAAGCTAAGGTCGAGGTCGGAATCAGGTATGTAGTATATTGCGGACGACTCTTCTTTATCCATTTTCTTTTTTATTTGTATGAAATGTGATGTTTTTTGAGATGGGTCTATTTGCTGATGTATATATATAGGGAGAATTAGGGTAGGGTTATTACATGATGCATGCATTGTTTCATAAGTAGGGATCATTTATTTATATATATTTTGTAGTTTAATGCAGGAAAATGTAGTTAATGCAATTATAAACGTGAAAGGGTTGACCCAACTGTCTGAATGCTGGAAATAATGGGAGGGTGGTAGGAACTTACGAAAAGGGGTAAATTACTTAATTAATTAACTATGTAAGTTAGGTTTAGTAGAGTTGACTTGAGTATATGTAGATAATATAAAGTTTAACTTATGTATGAAATAATCGGTGATGCTAGGGGGGTTCCAAGAACTGACGGCTTCTCGTAAAAAGTTACCTTAACCGCGTAGTTATATAGGAAACCGTGAGTTATTATATACTAATATTTAGTCTGCAATTATTTGTTAATGATAGTTGGACGTTTAAGTACAGGCAAAAGCTGGATAGAAGTAAAAGCTCTTCTGTCCAATGATTCGCACACAGTGATTCAGTTCCCAGTCCTATATATCTATCGATCTTGGATTAAATATACACAGCTGGAACCTATGCATTGAATATAGTAAATATGTTAAATACTATCATCTTCTGAAAATTATAATAAAAACTGCATTTGATGAAGCTGCAGTGATACATGTGGGGGCATTTATTTTCTTTACCAAATCCCTATAAATTGGAACTCTTCATTGAATTCACAACGATTATAATTTGTATCGGATAATGCTTAATGATGAAACTAGCTTTATAACATTAACTTTAATGAAGAGATTATTACATGCACACAAGTAAACATATGGGTTGGTCCAAATTCAGTGAATGAAGCGAGTAACACTGAACGGCCATGTGTAATAAACGGTTTACCTGCTTTTAAAAATAAATCGAACTTTCCAATGTATTCTATTTATATTTCTTTGTACTGCACAAGTCACAACATATAATTAGGCAATGGTCCGTTCAATAATTTATTGTTACGATTTATATTAAGTATTAAAAATATGGGCCCATCTTAACCGCCACATTGACTTGGCCTGGCCCACGTGGAATAACAGATTATGATGCCTGCCACGTGGGCAGCACTGGTCCTACAATGTCGCTTCCTTTCACTTTCACCTAATTAGTTGCTTATAATAATAATAACAATAATAATAATTCACTTCCATGGTCTTTTTTGGCTATTTTTCTTCCTTACTTATATTGGATTATATAATATGATATATACGACTGTGATTACATGATGGAATCGAGCAATGCATGTGCCAAAATATGTTTGCGTCGTCTTAAAGAACATTGGCACAATATGTGTCTTGATGGTCCCTCCGAAAAAAAATTATATGTGTCTTAATGGTGTATTACTGAAATCGACATGTGATGTTGTATGTCCTAATAGTTTCCATCAGTTATTTTTTTTAATGTAATAGAACTTCCATGTAATAATTTTCTTTTCCTGAAAAATATCGAGACACATCATTCAATTATCAGTATCTGTAGTGCTCTACAACGAACGAGCATATCTGCTATTCATTTGTAAGTAGTATGATAATTGATATGATATAACATATAATTACAATTTAACGTAGGAACTAAGAAGTAGCCGTTATATAACATTAAAAAATCATCGTAATAACATCATAGTTCTTCTTCCTCCAACTAACATGTAAGCCAAATGCAATGCACATACAATTAATGATTGAAGTCCAACATATATTCTTATCGTAACGAGTCTCATCAGATGCTTTGTATCAACCCTAAAAACTTCTAATCATAATTTTCGATAACTCTCAATCATAGTACAATCCTATCTATATAAATAATAATAATAATAAATATTGAAATCATATTCATTACTTGGTCCAAGAAAATTGATGTTTGTAAGCAATTTATATATATTATATATATATATATATATATATATATATATAATTAAGTAGGTAGTAGTAGTGATACTGCTAGAAATACAGTTGGATACTTGGCTATGGCACCCAATTGTCTGGTGACCCACACAATTGTTTAGCCATGATTGGTACATACGGTGAATACATTAAACATATATAAAATTCAAATTGCCTTGTAGTATTTAATTGTTATGATATGATAACGCATTTACCTAAAATGCATACGATGAGTTGCTTCTCAAAAATATTAATATCCAATTTGTCGTGACGAAGACACTCACATGGAGCATTTGGTCACTCAATATGAGCATGTCTGCAATAGAGACAAGGCGAGCTTTGTCATTTTACCAATAATTAATCTGATTGCTATGTAAGAAATATTATATATATATATATATATATATATTGATATTTCTTTCGAGAAGAAACACAAAGGATGAGGAACACTATAACTACAATAATAATAATAATAATAATACTTGCATTTTTTCGTTGCTGCAGAATCTTTCACCAAACTGCTACATTAAAGCCATTCATTCATATGCTTAATTTAGAGAAATTCAAGTCAATCAAATTATTTAATGGGTTTTGGGTCGTTTGCAAAGAGAGCATTTAAATAAAAATAATTACAATCAGGCTTTCAGTTTCCATTTGGGCCTACTAAATTAGGGACGTTAAGTCGAATACCATTACAGCCCGACGCTGAAGAAATGTCTACGTAGTAGTTAGTACTAGTACCAACAGATTCCAGGTTGATATTACATTAATACCCCTCCTGTCAGCAAGAGTGAAATTGAGAATTCTGAAGGACTCAATAACTATATTAAAGCTCTAGAAAAAATTATATTATTTTATATATTATTTATTTCCACCTTAACCGAAAACTTTAATATCAATTTCGCCTCATTCCAATAATTGGCGGCGATCTTTCAACATTCTGCAAATACATTGCGTACAAGAGCTGATTCCACGTGTCGGGCACGCCGGCGACGCACCAATGGCTACAGTCGAGCACTCCGCCGCCGTAGACCGAAGGGTGGCCGTCTTTCCTCAGCTGAGTCATCAAAACTACGTCAAGCAAAATCGCCGGCCTCTTCATCTTCCCTATTACGCTCCTCACCACCGCATCTCCGGCGGGCCTACTGCCCGGATAACCCGACCCGCCCACGGGCTTCGTCTGCCCCCTGCAGCTAGCCACGTCAGCTTCGTCCCAATCTTTCCCACTATAGCAAAGATCGCTCGACTTTTTTCAGATACACATATGAAATTATCATCTCAGATACGATATACATATATGATTGTTATACATACTTACTGGTAATGTACGGTGGATATTCCTTGGAAAAAGACGCTGGTTTTGGTGAAATCGATGTTAGAGTCGATCCAATTTGCCCATGTAGTGAGGGCAGTTCTGTAAGCTTCCATGACATCCATGTCTTTGATGGTCTCATTCCCTATCTGATAACTGTCCCATCTGAGGATTATTTCAGACAATAAATTATGCAAGATCTTCTTATTACATGGCTACGTAGAGATGAACAAGCAAGCACACACAATGGATGAGATTGAGAAACTTACGTTCGATAGCGACCAGTGTGGAGCCACCAATGGTAGCTGTTGAAGATCATTACATCGTTTCCTTTCCACTGCTCAGGCCTGAGGAGTGTGTCCAGTTTTAAGGTACGGTTTGCCATGCTTATCAAGAATCCATTCTTCAAGAACGTCACTGAGACTCCATAATCCTTATTCCAAGATCGAATTGTAAGAACGTTATTACATTATCATTTCATGGGGCCATGGCATTTACTATTAGTTTCTTGAAATTGCAATAACGTTGTCCAGGGAAACGCATACAAAAAGGGAGTATATTTAATGAAGTTATTACCAGGAAAGAAACAGAGGTGAGAGTTCCTCGTGAAGCCAAGGTGTAATTGAGGTTTGGGACTGAAGCGTGGAGCATGCACACTAGTGACTGCCATTGGTTTGAGCTCAGTGAGTCTCCCACAAAAATGACCCTTTTGCCCCTTAATCTCTCCAAGAATTCCTTGCCGTCAAACCTGTGTATCAATTAATTAAATACATTCTTAAATAATTTGCTACTTTAAGTCACCTTCCATTAAACAGTTTTATACTGTGTACTGATATAAAGTCGATTTTCCATCTGATTAATAAAGGTACACGAAATGGTAAAGCAAAGCTGATTCAAAATCTGGGTAATCTCTTTCACGAAATTTCACGTTTCTTACACGAAAAGAATAGCGAGTATGCACGACAACGTGCGGCGCGCCAAAAAAAAAAAAAAGAAAGAGAACAAAATGATTAATGAATTTTTCATTCACCTGGGAACTTCGCAGGCAGTTGGCTTCCATCTGTATCGAAGGTACGTTCGGTCAGCTCTGCCGTTCTTCAGGCAGTTGAAACCATCTCCGATGAAAGGGCACTGTAATGAATCGTAAAGAGGAAGTGAATCATCATCGTTGTCGTCGAAAACCCAACTCCCTTCGAACAGATCGCAGCCTTTGTCAGCTGCCGATGAAGAAAGAACAAAGAGAATGAAGCAGAGAATGAAAGGCCTCATCTGATCTCTTACTCTGAGCTCATGAAATAGATTAGCTTATAAATTCGAACTAACACTTTATATCTCTTCACCTTTCTTGTCTGGATTGTATCATGACATGTTTCTCGCGTGAGCGTCGGAAATGAGGAGCTTTATAGATTTGGAGCCGTCGCACTGTATTGGGCCTCACTTTCATCGGCCCATTTAAATTACGGCCCATATTCCAAGCCCACTTTGTTTTTAGCATCGGCCATCGAATGTTCCTCGTCATATAAAGCTTGTGTGTGCAATTAATACGATGAGGACTGCAGTTATATTTCTGCTCAGCACAATTTCATGTTATTTCAGCATTTATTTACAAGATAGAAAAAAAATTATTTAAATTTACTACATAAATATTTAGGAAGATTTGAGCAGTCAACGCAACTGTCCGCTACTAAAAATCTAAACGTACAAGTCTAGAAGTTGAATTTTTAATGTTAAAACCATCAGATAACATAAATGGAGTAACATGCATTCATGTCACAAATAATTTCGATGGGGTTTGCTACGAAATAACATAATTTTTATATTTCGAGAAAACCTTCGGAGCAAGTTGTGGAGGATAAATATCAGATTTTTGAGATGCGTGTCTTCATTTTTTGCAGAGTAGGTTATCCTTATCCTTTGCTATGCCCTCACTAAGAGGGATAAATGCAATATATATTTTTTTATTACCGGCTAATATTTGTTTCCCATTCTTCGTCATATAGCAACTAGTTTGCTTATTGTAAAAAGATAATATAGTTTAGTATTTGTTTCGGGTTGAGATCCTCTATTCCAATTTATGTATTCCACTCCGTATTCCAACGAACAAAAATCGTTACACCTCCCCGACAAGTGTTAAAACACACATAAACATCATTACTCCTATGAATTTCATTACAACAAGTGCTTAAACAAAAAAACAACCTCATTATTACGTATTTTTCTATTTTAATATATAATACTGATTTTTTCTACTCCATATTAAAAGAATACGTAATAATGAGGTTTTTTTTTTTTGTTTAAAACACTTGTTGTAATGAAATTCATAGGTGTAATGATGTTTATGTGTGTTTTAACACTTGTCGGTGGGAGGTGTAACGATTTTCGTTCGTTGGAATACGGAGTGGAATACATAAATTGGAATAGAGGATCTCAACCCGTTTTGTTTCGTTTCCAATATTACTATATGTAAAATTTTCCCTTATATATAACTCCACGCTTGAGCCACACGTGCTGGTGTATTTAGCATTTCAATGTGTCATAGGTAGAGATATATATTTATCTCTCGTCATTTTCTTCAAGATATATGAATAATATAATATGATACCCCACTATATAACTTTGTGTCCGAAGATCCTCAAAACAACACCTTTTAGTGAAAAAACCATCAATGGACGACTACTCAGCTACCCTCGAAGAAAACACCGATCATGAAACAAAGGATTTGTTCATCGATCACCAAAAAAACATTATTCAAGAATCCTTTCTGCAGAGGGATTTTCTCGCCAGCCTTCTGAAGCATTCGCTACTCCTCGGAGCTGAGAAGCTTTTGATGGCTCGAAAAAACGGATCTTTACTCTCTTCATCGGACTTCGAGCTTCCTCAAACTGGTAATAATAACGGCGGAGAAGGAGACGAAGTTATTGAAAACCTTTACAGCAGAAGGTATTATTACAAGCCTAAGAACGTCGAATCCATGGAGTTTTATAATCCTCCTCCTTCACGAAATCATCACGGCAGCGGCGACTTCTTCCCACTGAACATAATAGCTTTCTCAGCGCTGCTGATGCTCAAGCTGGTCAGGTTTCAGACAAGCTTGTTCCTACGGTTCTTTACATTGCCCATCTACCTACTCAACCTCGGCATGATGTTCTTAATCTTCCCTTTCCAAACCCTGACAAGAATCAAAGCCCACGTCAAGAAGAAGCTAATTCAGCTCATCTACGCCTCTTACAAGATGACCCTCACCTTCATCTGCAGCAAGATTAAGTCTCCCAAGTCAACCTTAAAGCTCGCCGTAAGATTTGGGAAGGCCTTTTCTGCGCTCTCTGCGTCTTCTTTGTCCTCGCTGGACTGTTATTAGCAGCATTTGCAGTGAGTGGCCTTGCCATGAGAAACCTTGTCGAAGAATCGATTCATAGCTCAGAAGAACTCAGCTTCGATTACACCAAGACGAGCCCAGTCGCCTTCGTACGGCCTCTTTCTTCCTCACGTAATGTCAATGGAGCCATGTCCAAAGCAGACAATAATCTTGGCCCGAGAGCTATTCCATACAATCACAAACTGAAGGTTACTGTTTCTTTGACGTTGCCCGAGTCTGATTACAACAGAAAGCTAGGCATTTTCCAGGTACTAAATTACATCCTTTTATACATAAAAGAAGCTACTTTAACACTCAATTGTTTGTTGTAATAAAAAACATATATAGGTAAGAGTAGAGAGCCTATCGTCGAACGGTAAAGTGATCTCCCACTCAAGCTACCCAACGATGCTGCGTTTCAAAACCCGCCCAATTCGCTTCGTCGAAACTTTACTAAAAAGCATTCCACTGATCACTGGTTTTCAGTCAGAAGTACAAAATCTGAAGGTTTTGGTGGGAGGATTAACAGAAGGGCATGAGCCCACGGCTGGCTTCAAGGTGACCCTAGAGCAGAGATCGGAGTTTCACGCCGACGGCGCCGGCGCGCCGGAGATATACTCCGGCAACTTGGAGATCTCGTCGGAGCTTCCTCGGCTGAAGAGGCTCTTGTGGAACTGGCGAAGGACGGTGTTTGTGTGGATTGGCTTCGGCGTGTTTGTGTCTGAGGTGTTGGCTTTCGTGGTGTTTTTGAGGCCTGCGATCGTTTTTCCGAGGAGAAGGTCGTCGTCGTCTAAGGGTTCTTTTGGTAGTTTGGTTGTTGGTAAGAATAAATCTGCGTAAAACAAGATTGATGTTTCTCTTTGCATGAAAAACTTGTCGTTGTACTCGGAAATCCTAATAATAACATTCTTTTAACATCTATTCTATTATAATAAGGGTCAAGGGTAGGATAAACCGTCAACTAGTCTGATCAATTGCCCAATCAATATTTTTCTACATATATTAAAAAATAAAAAAAGACATTAACCTACATACCTTCTATAACCTCATAATAACCGCCAAATCCTATATTTTAGTATATTAATTATTAAAATTATATAATAATAATTAACTTTATTTATTGTACACACGTAGAGTGTACTATAAATACTAGTTATGTTTAACCTTTTTGGAAATAAATTATATAAAATTCTCTTCTAAATTGAACCCATTTAGGCCATCTCCAATGGAGACTCATTATCTAGCAAAAACACAAAAATATGATCCGATTGACACCCATTCCTATACCTAAAATAGGATTATGTGATTTTCTCTCTCCATTGAACTCATATTTCGGTTTGCACTGTTCATGAACTGAGAACTTTTCAACTCTTACAAATAAGCCCACTTAAAGTTAATAATTGTCTCTAGTGCCATTATACTAGATGAAGAACTAATTAACTTTCACTTCCCACCACAAATATAGTTAGACATGATATTATTTCAAAAGTTATTTTATAAAATGTTTTCTCATTTATTTTTATTATTTAATTTAAGATAATATTAATATTTTGATAATATTATTGAATAAAAAATAATATTATTGTACAATAAAATAATACTATTGTACTAATAATATTATTTTATTGAATTTAAAATAATATCATTGTTTAATTTTTTTGGCGTAATTGTTGTCTAATTTGTAAAGTCGTAAAATGCATGGGTAATATTGAAAAATTGTAAAATTTGGTGTGGAAAAGAATTATGAGAATTTTTTTTAGTTTGAAAATGGGTTTAAGTTGGAGAAGAATTACTGTTTGATGTGATATTTACTGTATTTTGGGTTTGAGAATAAATTTTAGGTCGGAGATGGTTTAAGTCTATATTTATCATGATGCTCAATTCAGTTCAAAGGTCATAGCTTACGACCATCCGTATAGTAGAGAAGTACTGCAATGATCGGCATGAATTTTAATTTTTTGCCGTTTGATAATGTTGGAGCTTCTTCATAAATACAAATGCTACTAGCATATATGTAGCATTATATTTCCACTTTTACCCCTAAAAGGAGTATTAATTTGAAAGTATTTAATATCAAAACAATGCATGTTCAACTAAGCATCATGTCTTTTCTTAGAGCTAACTTGTTGCTCCATATCATAGTACTACTTTCAATCTTGTTACACAAAACATCTGAAGAAAAACCCTTATCAGGCTTCACCCTAAAACTAATCCCATGGGATGGGAGTCACCCAACTCACCTCTCTACAAACCAAACCTAACCCGGGCCCAAAAAGCACGGGCCATGGCCCTCTCCTCGAAAGCCCGAGCCCGTCATCACCACCACCGCTCCTTCGCAAACTCGACGACTTTCAACTAGTTCGAAAACGCAATGGGCCCAAATACCCATCACGAACCAAAACATGCGCTACGCAGCCACCGTCCTAATCGGCCAACCTCCCCGAAAAGTCAGCCTCCTCTTCTACACGGGGAGCGGGCCCATCTGGACCAAGTGCGGGTCCGGGCCGGGCTTTGAATACTATCCGAGGAGGTTGAGGAGCTATAGAACCGTCCCGTGCAGCCACCCGTTGTGCCACATGGCCTCGAGCATATGCAGGTTTATGTCGAATGGCCACTTTACTTAAAAAGCTTTTATGAAGCGTTTCATTTAATCTAAAAATATATTATGTTTTGAACACGACTTCTAGGCTGATTTTTTTATTATTGTAATTTTCTCAAACTGTTCCTCTACAAAGACAACCTCTCAATGCTTTAGGGAGTGTATCATATTTTTTTATCTATATATTATATTTCAACAAGGTGCATCGACGACCTGTGCGTCTGCAGCATAATGTACGGCCTCGAGGGTTCGAAGAAGGAGGTCAGGGTTGTCCTCGCGTCCGAGTCGTTCGCCTTATAATCGGCTCGTGTTCATGGCGGGACAATGGCTTTCCACAACGTGATCTTCGGTCGCTCGAGCCGGTCTCAAGTATTCTCGGGGATCCTCGGGATGGATAGACTGCCCATTTCGTTGATAAATCAGGTGTTAAAAAATGATCAACTTTCACCTAAAAGCTTTAATCCCGTAGGGAATGTATCTAAAAAGTTTGATACTATATTTCCAACGCTAGGTGAAGGGCGCGGCACAAGGGCGGTACTCCTACTGCCTCCACGCCGGGGACGGGTACTTGTGTTTCGGCGCCGAAATCCCGTCCCTCGGGCGGGATTTCAGGACGGTCCCCTTAATCCCCAAGAGCCACAATCTCTTCGTCATGGATCTCATGGACGTAAGCGTCTTGAAGAGGCGCCTGAATTTGCCTCCTCTCCTCTTCTCCATGGAGAACGGCGGCTTTCTAATAGACACGGGCTCGCCACTCACGGTCCTGAACAGACGGGCCTACGACGCGGTCGTCCCAGAATTGGCTGGCCATTACGGCCGACGGGCCGACGGGTCGGATTATGGGCTGGATCTTTGCTACTACGTGGCGGGCTCTAGTTGGTTTGCTGCTAGCATGACGTTTCACTTTCGGGCCGGGGCGGATTATAGGATGGAGCTCGCCCGTGAGGGGCGTGGCTTGCGCGGCTTTGATGGCGCGCTGAAGCAGTTCGATACGAGGTTTGTTTTCGACGTTTATCAGAATACGATGAGCTTTGCTAGGCGGAATTGCTCAAGGGATGTCTATAAGTTTAACGTTGTAGGAATGAAATTGTGTAATAATTAATGAGAAAATATTGATTAGTATAATGTCCTAGAGATTACTCGAGGTCCAAGCCCAATTCCAACTTTAAGCCTAAGTAAAGGTATAAAGTGGAAAAGACGCAAAGGCCCATCATATCGTTGGTGGAGTCCAATGTTCACAATTCTCGTCCCGCTCTTTTTTGGCACCAAAAATGTACTACGTTGATTAGATTTATCGGTCTCCCAAATCTAAAGCCCTAAACCTGAGCGATAGGTCAAAGAGATTCAAGTTCTCCGCACTTGGTTGGGGGTGAGTTGTCGGTCCGATGGATGAGCAAATCGAGAGGTTGCGGGGAATAGTTCGGGACTGCGTGAGCAAACATCTGTACTCGTCGGCGATTTTTCTTCGCCGATAAGGTCGCGGCGGTTACGTCAGACCCCGCGGACGTGTACATGCAGGCGCAGGCGTTATATTTAGGTCGGCACTATCGGCGTGCGTTTCACCTCCTCAATGCATCTCAGATTGTCTTTCGTGACCTGCGTTTCCGGTACCTTGCTGCTAAATGCCTGGTAATTGTTTTTCGCATATTAGTTGAGGACAGCTGTGATTTTCAGCTGACTGTTAACTTAAATCGGTTGATAGCGGAGAAGCTCCCCGAAAAGTTATACTTGGGTGGTTGATCTGTGTCGCCTTTTGTTTGAGGATTACCTATTGTGTTTACTACATATCCTCTGTCAACTACTGGCGTCTGTATTGAGCTGGTTCCATTTAATTAACTATGACTATGAGGAATAATAATTTTATGGTTGATTATTTTTGTTACTAACTACTTGGATGTATTAGGAAGAATTGAAGGAGTGGGATCAGTGTCTGTTGATGCTAGGCGATGCTAAGGTGGACGAACATGGTAATATTACTGACACAAAGGATTACAATAGCATGTACCTGGATAAAGATGTTGAAGATCGTGAAATAAGTGTAAGTTAAATTTCTTTTATTCGACAGAGAATCTAGCTTAACATTGACCTGTGCAATTCAATTAAAGAATGAGGAAGCAAAAGTTCTCATAAATGCACTCACTGTATAGAAGTGGTCAGCGTGGTAAGATAATGGTTTTTTTTTTTCTCTTTTGATAGATCACCTCCGCGATATGCTTTTTAAGAGGCAAGGCATATGAGGCATTAGGGAACCGCTCACAGGCTAGGTTGTGGTGTGTAAGTTAATATCTTGTATTTCCATTAGTAATTCTGCACTTAGTCAAAGCTTACAGTTGCGAATGTACCAAATATGTGTTTTATCCTAATATTTATTGCCATGTGCACTTTTTATTGTTTGTTGCTAATTGCTGTATCTATCGTGGAAAACTTGGCTTGGCTGAGAGAAGTAATTCTTACTTTGTCATTGAAGGTACAAAGCTGCCATCAGGGCTGATTCTCTTTGCTACGAGGTATGCCGATCACTATATTACCGTAAGGATTATGTCAGAATACGTTTAAAATGTCATGCCTAAAGTTAAATAATCTATGGCATCTCAGATATACTTAGCGTTTTTCTTCCGCTAAACTCACCTTCTGTATGGACTGTATCATAGCGTTCTCTGTTGTTATTATCCCAGGCAATGGAATGTCTTATTGAGAGTCACATGCTTACTTGTGAAGAAGGTAAAGGCCCAATCTATCACAAATAATAGAAATGGATGTTTTTCAACCTCCCAGATATGGCCAGATAAGCACAATGCACCTTATTTGTTGCCTTTACGTTCTCAGTTTGATTTTTATGTTTAATGTACATATTCTATTCCATGGATGCTAAAACTGGATCGATTAGTCGTGATCATTCTCTAACGGCCAAAGATATTTATTTATTTTATTCAGAGTCTGATCTGCTATCAGTGTTGCAATTTGGACCTGAGGATGGATGGCTCTCGTCATTTTACTCATGCTTGATAAAAAAGGTAAAGTGAAGATTTACCAGGTTTTCAAAACCTCATATTTATTTAAGACAATGTTGTGTCACAATACATCTTTTATTTATTTCAATAGTATTAATTTCATTGCTTTTTTTTTGTTTAGTATGATAAAGAAAACATTGTTGAGAAGAAGTTTAAAGAACTTGAGCAGGAGGTTTCTGTCACAAAAGTATCTGGGAAGTCGTTATCTGCTCTGAAGAATAACACTGACCTCTTAGCGTGCAAGGCTGAGTTCTATCACCAGTGTGGTGAATATCAGAAATGCTTTGAACTTACATCAGTGTGGGTTTGTAATTTCTTATACTAAGCTGCATATTGGATTCTTGTATTTTACTTACACATGGCCAATTTAGGTTGCTTGAGAAGGATCCATTCCACTTAAAGTGTACTCTGGTTCATCTAGCATCAGCCATGGAGCTTGGGCATTCCAATGAACTTTATTTAATGGCTTGCAATTTAGTCAAGGACTATCCACAGAAGTGAGATATATTGGCTTCTTTTGTAGTGCTGCTGTGCTTATATTAAGTTTTTTATTTGCTGCAGCAACATTGGGAATCTCGCTACCTATAGTAATTTTGTGCCAAAAAAATAGCTTCATAAGACACTTAAGTAGTTCTTTTAAAAACTGAAGCTTGTTGCTCGTTCAAATCTTAAGTAGTTATTGTCAGCAATAAAAAATAGTTCATCACACACTCTTATGGTCCCCAAAAGGTTTTGGTCTCATGGTTGTTTTGTCCAGATCTCTGTCCTGGTTTGCTGTCGGTTGCTACTACTATTGCATCAAGAAGTATGACCAGTCAAGCCGCTATTTCTGGTATGGATGCTGAATATTCATATGGAGTAAGATGTGTTCATCTTTTTGTATGTCTATGTTACGTCACCATTTTTGCCGTTGTATCTTACGTGGTGTGGGATATTAAGGGCGGACTACTCATTCTAGGTGTATTACTATTATCTAATTTTCCCCATGCTTCTATTTATAAATTTCCAGCAAGGCAACAACTATGGATGGAGCATTTGCTCCAGGTTGGATTGGCTATGGTAATGCATATGCAGCTAAGGAAGAAGGAGATCAAGCAATCTCAGCTTACCGTACTGCTGTTCGATTATTTCCTGGGTAAAATACATCTGCTCTGAACTGCTTAAATTTTGTAGTAGACTAGGACATGTTCACTTTGGGTGTTTGTGAGATAGTGGCATTAAGTCTATTGAAAAGGCTGGTTTCCAATTTATTTCAGGTGCCATTTGCCTACTTTATACATTGGAATGGAGTATATGCGAACTCATAGCTTCAAACTTGCAGAGCAGGTACTGAACCTCCCATCGTATCAAATTTCCCATCCAGTCTCGTGCGTTGGTCTTTAGCTGCCACTTCTATTGGCAGGACTTATTATATTTTACTTGGCATCTGTTTGAGTGTTACCACAGCTCGTATTTTCTAAGAACAAATATGTTCAGTTTTTCAGGCAGGCCAAGAGTATATGTACTTCAGATCCACTTGTTTATAATGAGCTTGGGGTTGTAGCTTATCATATGAAGGAGTAAGACGACTTTCCTTCTGAACAAAATTATCTAATTATGATTAAATGTGACAAAAAGATTCTTATTCTTATTTCATGCAAGAAAGTTATTTTATGTAATGTAATGCAATCAGTTCATAATCTAACATGTGATAGAAGATGAGCACAAGGTAGAGCATGTCGAGTTATAGTGACCACAATGCCATTATGTTAGTGGATGGACCTCACAATCTTTGGACTAGTTCTTCATGAGATCAGAATCTCATTCGTAAATCGTTAGTTTACGTAGTTTATACCTTGTTAACTTGATTAGCTATTTAGATTCTTCTTGGTTGATCTTACCAACATCATGCAGTTATAAGAAGGCCGTGCAGTGGTTTGAGAAGACATTGGCTCTTGTATCATCCCCTTTAAGTGGTACTTGGGAGCCAACGTTAGTCAACATTGCTCATGCACTCAGAAAATTGAGGTATGTCCTTTTCCTGTTTTATCATGCCACTGCAAGATGTCATAATGTTTATGCAAGCTTTTTCTTTGCCTGACCGACATTTGTCACTGTCCTTTTATGTGGTGCACCATACTTACTGCATTTACCATCAGGAAATATAATGAGGCAATTGTGTACTATGAGAAAGCTCTTGCATTATCTACACGAAGTTTGAGTACATATGCGGGCCTGGCATACACCTATCATTTGCAGGTGAAGGTTTCTGGATGTGTAGAGTTTTCATGTCCTCTACATTAAAATTCTAATATATATTTGATACTTCCTTCCAATTTCAGGATAAATTTACGGAGGCAATAACTTACTATCATAAGGTGAGAGAAGTCTATTAGAAAGTTTTCTCCACGTCCCTTTTTTCTGTGTGATACAATTTATATATTATGAGTGATACATAGTGTTTGAAACTAAAACACATAAGTACATTGCACGCTGTTTGATAATCGCTACGCAATATGATCATCCATGTGAACCACTTTACTGTTTATTTTTTGGACAGGCATTATGGCTCAAGCCTGATGATCAGTTCTGTACTGAGATGCTGACGTTAGCCCTCGAAGATGAAGCTCTCCTTGGCGCTGAGTCGAACATCGACACGGTTAGAAATCAGTTATTTACTTGATTGAAAAATGCGATCTTCAATGTAAAATTATCTTGCATAAAATATGAGCCAACTATAAAACATTTATTTACCATTTGTACTTGGGACGATTATTCTACATGCCGAGGAAATTTCCTAGAAATTGCGCCCTCGTTTATTCCGTCATTAATTTCATTTAATAAAAGACTTGTATTGGTGTGTATTTTATCTTGACGGGCAACTATCATTTTTATTTTTTTGGTCAATAATGTACTGTGAGTTGATGGTAATTGACAGCCACCTTGGTTTGAATCCCATATATTATGTTTGACAAGTTGTGATATTATTACACACTGGCGATTTTCTTTTTAAATCTTATATCGAGTTTGTACCTTACATGGAAAGCAGTTCAATTAAGCGGATCACATACTTGCCAACCATGAAACCAAAACGAGCGCCTAGAAAAACATACGAAATACTCCATAAGTAAATAATAATAATAATTTATTATTAGAACCCACGGTCCATTTAGGTATATTACGTTTCAGGTCCCCATTAGGTTTTTAAATCGGATTCAGGCCCTGTCAGTATAAAATTTAGTTTTAAGCATCTGATTTATGCAGTACATTTCATTGTTCTGCAATACCACTTCATTGTTACTACAGAAACAATGAAATGGTACTGCAAAACCAATGAAGTAGTACTGCAGAACAGTAATCGGATCATTAAAACTATTTTTTTTCCTAAGATAGCCCGAATGAAAATTTGCCCCATAAGTGGGCAGGCCAACAAAAGGGATGGATCGAGTCAATTAGTCATAGGCGACCCATTTTCCTCTGTTAATATTAGGGGATTCGTATTAAAACAGAAAAGGTTAAAAGACCACAAGAAGACGGACCACTTAAAAGACAACACGTGTCAAATATATAATTCAACGCCGTGGAATAACACAGACAAGTCCTGTCACAGAAACTCGACCCACCCGCGACCGCGGCAACTCTCTCTCTCTCTCTCTCTCTCTCCCCCCGACACACACACTATAGCATTCTATATCCACCTTTCCTCTTTTTAACATCAGATCTCTGAATTTTGCTCCCCCCTCTCTCTACGGAAAAACCCGATTATGTCGTCTGTTAGACGATCGTTCCTATCTCGAAGGATTATCCACCGATCCTTCGCGAGCTCGAAATCGTACAAGGATTTCGATGATAATCACGTCGATGACGGGGACAAATCAGGGGAGAAGGGGCAACGGAGCGAGAAGAATGGGATCGAAAGGGGTGAGGAGCAGGATCAGAACGACGGTGGACCCGTTTCGTGCGGCGAATCGGAGCCGGATACGTGGTCGTCCATGTTGCCGGAGCTATTGGGCGAGATAATGCAGAGGGTGGAGGCGAGCGAGGATAAATGGCCGCAGCGCCAAAATGTCGTGGCGTGTGGGTGCGTCTGCAAGCGGTGGCGGGACGCGACCAGAGATGTTGTGCAGAAGGCGACGGCGCGTAAGCCTGGCCTGATCACCTTTCCTTCTTCTCTCAAAAAGGTCTTTTTTTTGTTCCGATTCTTTTTTTTCGATTCGGTTTTTGAGGATGTTTTTTGTTTGTGGAGGATTCCTGAGATAGTATTTTTGCTGTGTAATTTTGACTGTTGCTGATGCGAGAATGATCTGATCTTCAATGGGAAATTTCATGGTGCACAGGCTGATATTGGACAATTCTTGTGACTTCGAGATTCTGGCTTTATTGACAATTAGGGAACCGAAAAGAAAAACATAGCTGAGAAAAGAATACCATTATTGCTTATAAATTGTTCTATGATTGTGAACTTCAGATGAATGAGAGGATCGATCCTTCGAACATCAATGGTCTATGCTTGTGAAGGGGTAATTGTGTGGCATGAGACACAATCGAAATTCTATTTCTAATATACAATCCTATTACGACAATAAGTTTGAATCTGTCATTTATCTGGTGCCTCGCCTTTTTTTGTTTATTCTACATCGTTCCAGAAGTCTTGTTGGCTTTTTCACATTCTATTTATATTTTTTTTTGCGGCTGAAAGAAATTTTCTTACACATTGAACAGGCTGGGCCATCGGACGCGCCACATCAATGTCTAATAAAACGCGACAAGAAGACTGCAACTTTTTATCTCTATCTTGCTCTCCCACCTTGTAAGTGCATGCAATTCTTGAAATTCTTAAACTTGGCCTCTGAAATTGCGTTGTTATGGTTTTAGGCTGGTATTTTAGAAACTCTTCTTTGCAGCATTTATGGATAAAGGGAAGTTTCTCCTTGCTGCTAGAAGGTACAGAAATGGCGCCAGGACCGAATATGTCATATCTCTTGACGCCGACGATATATCACAAGGAAGCCAATCTTATGTCGGGAAATTGAGGTAACATGTCCTTTTTGCTAACAGTCATGTTATGCTTGATGTATCACTATGTGGATTGACAGCTTTTTTAAACTATTCCGTCGCAAACACTTCTTTATCAGCTCATTGAAGTCTGCTGCTTCTTACCTTTTCCTTCTGTTGTTGTTTCCTTGTGTTACTTACCAAATCACTCCTATTCTGTGCGACAGGTCAGATTTTCTAGGCACCAACTTTACTATCTACGACAGCCAACCTCCACACATTGGAGCAAAGCCATCGAGCAGGCGATCCGTTCGCCGTGTGGCAAGCAAGCAGATAAGCCCACAAGTCCCATCTGGCAATTTCGAAGTCGGCCACGTCTCTTACAAATTCAATCTCCTAAAATCGAGAGGTCCTAGAAGGATGGTCTGCTCTCTTACACCCCCGTTCTTGGAAGAAACATCCTCGCCCTATCACGACAGCCACCAAAGCGATCCAAAACCAAAGGAAACAGAAATCCCAGTTATCCCAACGCACACAATCTTGAAAAACAAAGCTCCAAGATGGCACGAACACTTGGAGTGCTGGTGCTTGAATTTTCACGGGCGGGTCACCGTTGCTTCGGTTAAGAACTTCCAATTGGTTGCAACGATGGATCCGAGCCAGCCAGACGGGAAAGGAGATGGCGAGACAGTGCTTCTTCAGTTTGGGAAGGTAAGTGATGATACTTTCACTATGGATTTCAGACAGCCTCTGTCAGCTTTTCAGGCGTTTGCTATTTGCTTGTCGAGTTTTGGGACTAAGCTTGCATGCGAGTAACCTGCAGAGGTATTATTATTAGTGAAAGGCTTGTTGTCTTCACTGGTAGACTGAGATTTGCTTGTGTTAACTTCGTTCCTTCCTATTTAATTCACAAGTAATGGTGCGAAATATATACATCCTTTTGGTGAAGCACCATTATCGTGCCCTCGAAATGTTTTACCATTTTCTTTTTACTACTGTACATTTATGTCCAAAGCTTCGTGCTTGAAGACTGTAATATAACTTGGAAGCTTATCGTCTTACTACTTAATGTTGTAACGTAGACAACGCTTTGAAAAGCCAAATTCAGATTCATTCTCAAATTTCCAAGTACAACAGAGGAGAAATACATTTTTACATAATGAAGTGATGGTTTTTTTTACAGTGGTCACTTTTTCCCACGCAATTTTACTCCTAAAGCCCTCTCCAACTTAGAAATGATCTGCTGGTTAGGAATAGCTTTCCCGGATTCATATTCCTGTATTACTTGGGGCTTCTCGTTTATCATCTGCAGGTAAAGAATAAAAGAACAGTTTTTATTTTATGGGATATTAATATTCAGACTTGGCATAAAAACGCCAAAGGTGAGAAGAAGCACAGACAAACAAACCTGAGCAAGCTGAGATTGTGTCAGTTTCTTGTCCATCCTCGCTTGCATTATAGCCTTCTTCAGCTCCGTCGGCACCTTCTCATCTGCAAAATATCAACAACTTCATTCAGTACCAAATAGGATGGATCGAATATAAAGCCAATTCATTGGGATGTAATAAAGATGGGGGGAAAAGAGGAACTAATTACGCGATAGATTTTCGGTGTCCTCGGCGAGCTTTCTGGTGTTGAGAGGTGTACCGTGTGCAGCCTTGTTCGTACCAGCAGTTGCTGCGTAGCAAAATAGGCGGCAGACCATAAACGCATCAGAATCGAAGGAGACGCTCGAATCATCAATGGATCACAGGTACGTACCTTTTCTGATGGTCTCGATCTCAGCTCCGGCGCGTCGAGCGGCGTTGACGGCTTTCTCGTCCTTCCTCGCGGCGGCGGTCGGCTGCTTCTTTCTGATCACCACCGGCTCCCAATCCTGCACGATCATCCCTGCCATTTCTATCCTTTATATCTCTTCGAATTAACAAATCACGGAAAACTTTGTGATCAAGTTATCAAGTGCTATGCTTTGATATTTCTGCAGCTCGGAGAGAGTGTTTATGTAGTGAAGAAGTTTGGCCTTTGGAGTTTGACTCGAGAACCTTCCAAGAGCTTCTATCGCCTTCCATTTCGTTTATTTATTGAATGGGCCTTTCTGACTAAATGGGCCTATACGGAAGTATTGTAAATTGGGCCACACGGCCCAAATTACAACGTAACGTATATTATTGGTGTGATCCAATAGTCTGAATTCTTGCACATGAGCATGCTTGGACTCCATGATGACGATGACTACACTGAAGCATTGATGGCTTCAATTCGAATATATATATCAATGATCGTATGCATTGCCTATGACTATGGGACTTACTATTTATATAAATCTCCCTATTGCTTTCTTGACTGCAAAAGCTGAAGGTGCTCTGGGAAAACATGAAGCGCGCGCAATTATTCGATGGCTGGGATGATGAAGTAGGAATCTTGAGAAGCATTTTATTTAGCTCATCAGTTGTATGTAAATCGATTTTTTGGATTCTGCGCATTCTCGTCGAGAGCGCATGCATGCATGCCTTCGATTTTCGTCGCTAGTCTACGTACGTCGTGCATCAGTGTCGTTTTCCCGACTCCATTTCAGACAGAAGCTTTCAAGATCTTTCTCCTGGGCCTTTTTTCGCACAAAGAAATGCGCCAAATTTCTTTCGGGCTTATAATTAATACCTGTAAAACTCTGCCTTTCAGCTGAGCGAATTGTCGATAAAGGATCTAAAAAGGCACCGCAAAGGCGCAAAGGACATTCAGACAAGTCCTCCCACATCTTAGCCATGTCTGCCCACTGCATGGCCTAATTATAAGTTGTCTTCTTTCTGCTGGCCAACAAACCCTCACCACAGAGACACCAAGCTCTACGAAACTGACGAAAATGGGGCTCATCGAAAAAACTCTTCTTCGTCGAGCTTCAAAAAATTGACTGCAGAAGCAGCGCATGCATGCGCTTATTACACTGCCTCGATGTGTGCCTATTAAGAGATATAAAAACAGTCACTTGGAAAACAGCAATCTTCGTCGCGTATGTAGATCATCAGTACTCATCATAAGAATGTTACTACTAGCGCATTATTCATCTCATGTCTTGTATTCCTTCATTCTTAGTCAGAGTTTTTCCAATCAGTTCGAATATTATTTTTAGATCAAAATTGTTTTTTAGATTATTATTTCCGTATTCCAGTATAATTTTGCTGGGTCATTAATTCAACCGGTTAAAGTCCAAAGATATCGACGCCCCATTAGACTAATCAGTTCACATAGGATAATAATCATCCTCGGAACTCGTCGTAGCTTAGCATTAGTCTACGCGCAAATTATATTGGAGCAAAAGGAAGCTTCGCATTTATTACTAGGGTGTTCAAATGTCGGTTAACAGACCGAACCGAACCGAACCGAAGTTTCGGTTCGTACCGAATACCGAACCGAAGAGTTTCGGTTCGGTTTTCGGTTTGTATTTTGATAACCGGAAAAAATATGGTTCGGTTTCGGTTTTTTACCTCGGTAAACCGAACCGAATAACCGAATTCTTTTTTTTTATTTAATACATATATATTATTATATAAAATATAATGATATATTTTATGTCTTATTTAATAAATTAATAATATACCCACCATATTTAATAAATAGGGAAAATATTAGGTAAATCATAAATTTATTCAAATATATATATGATAATATATGTTTATAATATAAATAAAATTAATATATTTACTAAAATATGAAAAATATGGGGTAAATGAAAGTTTTTTATACAAATAAAAATATGATAATAAAAATATATAATTAAAATCATATTAATATTATTGTTTTTTATTTTTTATTAAAAATTTCGGTTTTTGGTCGGTTAACCGAACCGAAAAAATTCGGTAAAAACCGAAACCGAACCGAAAATATTCGGTAAAAACCGAAAACCGAACCGAACCGAATTCTTTCGGTTCGGTTTTTGGTTTATGAAATTCTCGAACCGAACTTTCGGTATTACTGAATGAACACCCCTATTTATTACATACTTCCTCCGTCCCACTTATTTCTTCTCATTTTTCTATTTCGCGTGTCCCACATAATTCTTTCCATTTCTATTTATGGTAAAAGATTATTCCAATAACTAAACTAATTACACCATTTATATTAAAAACATGCTTCTTAATTTGCGTGCCCGCTAATAGATTTTGTCTCTCCATGCTTTAAAAGTGTACTATAATATTAAAAAATATGGTTTCTTAATTTACGTGCCCACTAATTTTGGGAAGTATTAAGTGGGACGAAAGTACAATCAAAGAGAAATTCTTCCTTCAGATACGATTTAATAATCAATAAAAATAAAGTACTTATGTGCAATTTTAAAACATCAAACGTATTTTGCGTTGAGATGCAAATTTGCGTTCGAAACGGGAGAGAGAAACGCATTTTGCGTTTGTGTTTGCAGTACTGCTGGAGCAGTTTTACTGCATTTTTGCGTTTGAGTTTGCGGTACTATTGAAGATGGTCTAAGAGATCGAAAACAGTCACTTGGACAACAAATTAGCAATCCTCATGTTAGACTGTAGATAATCAGTCATAAGAATGTTACCTCTATCTAAGCGCATTGTTCGTGTTAGTCTCATGCATGTCTTAATAATATTCCTTCATTCTTCCTCAAAGTTTCCAATCCAGTTCAACATCTCAAACTCTTCTACCAAGTATCAATCCATGCCATACAAGGAAGAAAAATGGATTCAAGTATTACAAGGATCATGAGCCAAACCAGCCTTAAGCTGCCCTCACTCATTCTACAAACATCTTTCGTCTTCTCGCTCATTTGAATTCTTGGCATGATGACGACGACACCTTTCGGTTGAATCTAAATTATTTTCAACCTTCTTTAGTTTTATTTTTAACTTATTCCAACATTGGGTCAATTCATTCAATGGGTTAAAAGTCCAAAGATATCGACACCCCATTAGACTAATCAGTTCACATGGGATAATCATCCTCGGACTCGTCGTAGCTTAGCATTAGTCTACGCGCAAATTATTTTGGAGCAAAAGGAAGCTTCGCATTTATTACATACAATCGAAGAAACAGAAAATTCTTCCTTCAGATCCTATTAGTATGCGGGGCGTGTAGTTGGCCTAGCTAGACGAGTTCTTGCTTTCAAATTGATTTGCAATTACTGCCCAACCACTTTCTCTTTGCAGTGTCCCTTTGTGGCAGTTTTCTCAGGTGAGGTTGGGCCCAGAAGAAAGACCAAGACTTTTTTCAATTTTCATCGCAGGTTATGGGAGTTGGTTGCTTTTGATTTCTTAGGTCAGTTTTTCTTCCTTGCATAATTTCAGGGTTGGAGGTGATTTTTTTCTTGTCCTCCTCTGATCTGTTTTGATCCGTTCAGTGAGAAATTATGCTCTGTTTTTTGCTCGATTGCAGAGGTTTATGATGATGTGAGATGATCAACGTAGACAGTGCAAAGGTGGGTTTCACCGTTAGGGTCAAAAGATAGCTCAAGATCACTTTGCTTTAGTACTTGTAAGAGTTTCTGCTGTAACATTTTCATATTTTAAAAAGATAACCCCACTTTTGGGAGATGTAAATACTTTCGTTAAGCTGAGATTTTGATGCATGTAGGGAAGTTGGTGTAATGACTTGCTTGAGCGGCTGTTTTGGAAGGAAAGGGTCTTCCTTGTCAATGCGAACAGAAGATATAAACAAAGGTATATACTCTAACCTTCCATTTTCATAGATGAAAACGATTCTTGATATTTGATTTTCTCGACAGTTCCGTTGTCGTTTGGATAACATGACTTTGTATGCATCGTTCTATATAGCTTGCTTACTGTTAGAGAAGTTCTAATATTGCTCAACACTGTCATATATCCAGAAATTTCCAGCGTTAAGAACGCTAAGTTATATACTTACAAAGAATTACTGGCTGCAACTGATAATTTTAGCCCTGCAAAGAAGATCGGCCAAGGAGGCTTTGGATCAGTCTACAAGGTAATAATTGTTCATTCTTATTACCTTTTAGTTTTCTGGTTCTAAGATTTATTCAATTTTCATCTTTTTTTCGTTTCTCATTGGGACATAGGGGACACTAAATGATGGAACTGTAGCAGCGATGAAGGTTCTTTCTGCTGAGTCTGAACAAGGCGTGGATGAATTCTTGACGGAGATAATGGTAATCACAGGCGTCGAGCACGAAAATCTTGTAAAGCTTCTTGGTTGCTGCACAGAGAGAAACCAGCGAATATTGGTATATAGCTATCTCGAAAACAACAGCCTTGCTCAGACTCTGCTCGGTAACAAAAAAAAATTGTACATTAGATTGTGTGGCTGCAATACATCCTCGTCCATATAATGATCGTAAGTCATATGATGTAGGAGGAGGCTTCAACGATTCGCAGTTCAGTTGGAAAGTACGAAAGAATATTTGCATAGGGGTTGCGCAAGGACTTCAGTTTCTCCACGACGTAGTGAAACCTCATATCGTGCATAGAGATATTAAAGCAAGCAATGTCCTCCTTGACGGAGATTTCACCCCAAAATTTCAGATTTTGGCCTGGCGAAGCTTTTCCCAGCTACGGTTACCCACGTTAGCACTCGTGTCGCCGGGACTCTGTAAGTTCGTGCTTATATATTACTCAGTTCTAACTTAGTGGGAAACACAAATTTTCAAACGGAGACAATATGAAAACTGCTATTTCTGTAATACAATACAATGCTTGCTTGTCATAATATGTTGCATGAATGGGATCTTTTAGAAGCTGATGAATCTCGGGTTCGTCAGCAGTATACATGCATGTCGATTCGTCAATAGACATACGGAAAAAGGGATCAAACTAGTTGCGAATGAGCATATTTTTCGACCAGTAAATCTCTCTCTCTCTCAATATTCGCAGTGGTTATTTGGCGCCCGAGTACGCAATGCAGGGAAAACTGACACGGAAAGCAGATATATTCAGCTTTGGCGTCCTACTCATGGAAATCGTCAGCGGAAGACGCTGCATAAACAAGAGATTACCTTATGCAGACCGAAACCTGCGCGAAAGAGTACAAAGTCTTCTCTTTTCTTACTTAGAGCTTCGAGTAAATCTCTATTTAGGACCAACTACTCATAACACTCGATGAAGGTAGGCTTGGAGGCTATACGAAAAGGGCAGGCTAGTGGAGCTAATCGACGACGCACTCGAGTTCGACGCAGAAGAAGCTTGCAAGTACCTAAAGATTGGCCTTTTATGCACGCAAGACATGCCCAAGAAGAGACCAACCATGTCTGATGTTGTCAGAATGCTGAGAGGTGAGGTAGACGTAGATGACATGGAGATGTCGAAGCCTGGGCTTTTGACCGAACTGATGTCCCTCAAGGGCTCGAACAGCGCAGATCGTCCTTCGTCCTCCGTTACAGAAGGGACGACGATGGATGATTCTTCAGCTTTTCAGAGCATGGATGATAGCCACGTGTCCATGACGTTTTCTTCGATTTATGACAGAAGTGTCTAAGTTGTCCTTGAGGTTGGAATGAGATTGTGCATAGTTTGCGACCAACCATTGTTATGCTGTGTGTGATGTTTAGCTGTAATTATTCAAGATTAGGGGTGTTCAAAAGTCGGTTAACCGACCGAACCGAAAACCGAAAGTTCAGTACGAACCGAATACCAACCGAAGAAGTTTGGTTCGGTTTTCGGTTCACCGAAATTTTCGGTTTTTTCGGATCGGTAATTTGGTTAACCGAATAAAAACCGATTATCATCTCAACCATATAATATACAGGCCCACTATACAAATATTTAAGGGGTTTTTACACATAAGTATCTATTTGGAAAAAAACTTGTAATTTAGTACCCAATCAGGATTTTTTTATATATAGGTACCTAACAGAATAAATTTTTTTGCACATAGGTACCCGATCCCCCAAAGTACATCATACAACACATTTGGGTACCTTACTAATAGAAAATGGTACGACGTATGTTATATTTAGGTACGCCCTATGTAACAACAGGCATGCCGTAGGTACGCCGTATGTTATATTTAGGTACCATATATAAACACATTGGGTACCCTATATAACAGAAAATGGTACGACGTATGTTATATTTAGGTACGCCCTATGTAACACACAAGCATGTCGTAGGTACGACGTATGCTATACTTAGGTACTATATATCAACGTGTTATGGTACGCAATATACACACAGGAAGGTACGACATGACTAAAGAACTGGTAAAATTAAACCGGGTATCTATCTGTAAAATTTTCTGACATGGGTAGTTCTATGTAAAAATTTTATTCATTTGGGTATTTTTTTATAGATTCACCAATATTTAATACGCCACTAGTTGGGAGTTGTCAATTCGGTATTTTATATGCCACTTGGGTTGCCCAATACAAATATTTTAAAGTATTTATTTTGTTGTATTTTCCATCCCCAATTCAGATCAGACAACTCGTTTCCTTGGGGCCCGTTTAGTACCTTGGTTAACGTTGGATAAGGGCTGCTTTATCTGACGGAAACTTGTTCAGTTGGAATGTGGCTTAATATTGTAAGCCCGTTACAATTTACCAGCCCGTTACAATAAACATCCAAATCCAACATAACTTAACTCAGTTGATCAGACCAGATAATTTTATCAACCACGATAAAAAAAATAAAAGACAAAAATACCCCCTCCATTTAACCCTACCCACAGAGATGATTGAAGCTGAGGCGCCGATTTGTATGAGGTAGCAGACAATCTCGAAGCCAAACTCTACCATGGGTGGATAAAGAGCTATCAAATCTTTGGGTTTTCCATAGCAACTCTAATCTCGACCATATCTTCAAGGCAATTTTGTTAATCGAACAGGTATGGTATATGAGCGATGATATTTTCTGTCTAAGCAACCCCAGTTGATAGTCGCTGTTGGGTAAAGTTATGTGATTATCGGTTTTTTTATCTGCTCCCTGTCTGTCATTCGTAAGGTCAAGCATATTCGGATTTGTTGGTTCTGTTGGCAAGCTGCGATATCAGTGGCACAGCATCGCTGTCGCCGTTTCGAAATGTTTGAGTGAAGAAGACGAACCGTGATTTCTGAAAGCAGGGTTAACATGGTCATTTTACATGGGTATAAGTTGTCATTATAATTTATTGTAATAGAAACTGAACATGAATATTTGATAGAAGGCCACGCTAGATTATATTGATGGGTTGCTATTATCTAGATTTTTATCATGAGTTGCTTTTATCTTGTAGGGGCAAGTAAACGGAGCCTTGGGGGGAAAAACAACTCGTTTCAAGATTGTTGAAACACTCGTGGACTATTTTCCTTGTCCTCAATTTGCTTTTCATAAAAAGCGGGCCAGAATCGGGTCGGGTTTATAAAATATTCGGGCTTGATATGGTAAGGTAGGGTACGAAAGAGAGAAACACGAGTTGGGCCATATCGGGCCGCTCGAAACGGAAAAGGCCCGAAATATCTTCGGGCGGGCCTATATCATCTCTGTTTCGTCCCCCCCAGGCGTTGACAGGTCGATTCGATTCCAAGATTAGGGTTTTTCAGCTGTGTAAACAACAAATTCCGACTTTCTGATGTCTCTTTCCGGCGAACTCGAAGGCGACAAGGTAATTGGTACTCTCATCTTTCGGATCTTGCGTGATACGATGATCGGTGTTGGAAATTGTTGAAATTCATCTAGAAAATAGCTTACTTTTTCAGCTGTCGTTTCGATTTTAGCCGTAAACGTCATGTAATCCATTGGATGAACTACTCTCTCCTCTCTTGATAATTGGTTGATGGAAGTCATAAGCATGGAAGAATCAATCACACATCAATCAGCAGCATCTAGTCCGAGAATTACTGTACATGACTTCACATAACAAAATTCTGCAATTTTCTGATGTTGTTTTTTCCTCCATAGATGGACCATGAAATTTCCAGTCCCAAAGTAGCTGAGTTCTACAACTGTGGGAGTCCCACAGCTGTAGAAGTAAACTACAACTCAGAATCGAGCTTAGGCGAGAAGCGCAAACAAGAAAGTCAAATCGGAGGCAGCAGCAGCAGCAAGAAACAGAGATCACGAGTATGGGACCACTTCACAAAGATCTTCAAGGAAGACGGCCAATCAGACAAGTGCCAATGCAATCACTGTCATAAGCTCTTCACTTGCTCTAGCAGAAGTGGCACGACTCATCTCCTTCGACACATAGCAGACGGTATTTGCCACACGCATAAAAAACAAAAGGACCTTATGGTTACAATCTCCAGCAATGATCCCACGCCGTTGACTTGGGAAAAGGAAAACACAGTGCATGCAAATCCCAAAATACCTGAAAACTCTGTGCCGAAGTATCAGCATCACAACGGAGAGGCATCATTGATGGATGAGGACTTTGGTGGGAGCTTTGCTTCCAAGGTTGTGGAGCTTATGATTGAGAGGGTGGGAAGCTTTACTGCTTTGGCTTCAGCAAAATCTGGGCCCGATTATTCGATCTCTGCAGCTGTGAAGTGTCTGAACGAATACGATGACATCCCTCAATCGAGCGAGATGTATTTGGACGCCGTTGAGATTCTTGAAGATCCGGCGAGAGAGAGTGCTTCCTTTGCCTGCCAAGGGAGCCACGCAGGCGCTGGCTGCAAAGGGTGTTGCACCGTAGGCATCCGTTGCGGTACAGTTCTAAGATGTGATGAATATGCTTCTTCCGTTCTGTTGGGTTCTCTGGTTTTTAGAAGTGATTGTGAACGTCTTTTTTTTTTTTTTTTTTTTTTCTATTTTAGGGATGATTGTATTGTATGAATAGTTGACTTGGCTGGCTCGTCTTCCTTGAATAATTTAGATATATCAATATTTATGTGTGCATATTTTACCATGGACAAGGAATATGAGTAGAACTAAGACTGATCCTAGTTTTAAACTTTTGTACATGCTACAAGTCACTCACACTACCTAAAGACCTACAAAACAAATCTATTCTAATCTACCTCAAGATTCTGTAGGGACAAGGTTGTAGTAAACACATCTGCAAAGACTAATACACTGCCCGTGAATGAATATACTAAGGTGCAAGCCCTAAATCTAACTTCTATGTCTTTTCTTTCTTTCCTTCGGACACCTTCGGAGCACTCCAACGAGCGCTCGCACAGAAGAGTCCCGCCCGCTGGATATTAAGTCTTGGGTGAGTTTCCAGGATCTGATCCATCTGCAGACGAAGTATCACTATCTGAATCTGACGAGTTGGAAAGACAACAACGTAAGCAAATTAATGCAATTATGCAAACACCAACATTTTGAGGACGGATATAGCCACTCTGTTAAAAGCATAAAACGACATGAAAAGAGTCGTCATTACCACTCGACGACGATCCAGAATCACTACTTGAACTGCTAGAACTACTTGACCTACTCCCATTTTCTTCATGTCTCTGCCCTCCATCATGAGGTTCAGCCCTTTCTTGAAAAGCTTAAAAGAGAAAATCAAAGCTGGTTCAAAAATCACAATTACAACGCAATGCAACAGAAACTTCAGCGTAAGTCAATAAAAATACCATTTTCACCAGCAACCTGGACCTCGGGACCTGCTGCTGGAGTTGTCCGCTGCAACACACAATACAACTTTGTCTCAAAACGAAAGTTTGACGTTCAAAGCACAAACTTGGCAGAGATGGTCGATACACAATCATATCAAATCGTAGCGGACAAACAAGGGTGTCTCACCATTGTTGCATTGTTCCGATTAGCCATCATCCTCGCTTGCACGGCGAGCTCAGCTTTTCTCTTATACTTGGTCAAATTTTTTTTGTGGTTGGTCACAAATCTATCGAGCTCCCATAGCGTTTCTGTATCGACCCCGTCAATATCCACCTCTATCTGATCGCCATTTTGAGACAACGAGGAACTCCTCTTTCGAATAATCTGTATTATCGCATCATACTTCTCGGGAGGCATGCCCTCAAGATTTGTGCTGAGTCTCTTCTTCTCGTCAATAGTCATGTCCCTTTTATTAGGATCGTTTGCTTTAGGCTTCTTAGGAGCAGAGGTCCTGCCGATATGAGAATGCTGAGCATATGAAGGGATTGGAGCAACGGCTGGAGCAGAGGCAAAAATAGGCCCAAGAGCAACGGCTGGAGCAGAGGCATAAACAGGTACAAGATAAGACTGTGGAGGAGCTTTCCTAAACGTGGGATTGGGCAAAGCTGTTCCCTGATAAATTGGGTATCTCCAGTAAGAGTTATACTCAGCCTCGATAACAGCCCACCTCTCCTCAAAAATCTCGGATAATTGTTCTGCCATGGCATGAACATCTTGTCCCTTGGGATTGTAAGTCATGGCATTGAAGAAAACAAGTCTGACGTCCTCGGCGAATTCCCTTGGTGATTTGTACCAATTCTGCGACAATCTAGTCTTAACCGTACCCAAATCCATGGGGTGCTTGATGATATCATGGTAATCGACTAATCCTAGAGCCTTGGCGTTCACCGGTTCATTGAATACCCATCCATGCTTGTGCTTCATTAACCTCTGAAGTAAGCTGCTACAGCTCTTAAACACCTTCTTCATGCCCTTGTCGTAAGAAAAACCAAATCCACCATGCCGTGCATCCCCACTATATTTTCTCCCACTATTCGTCTTCAGTCTCTTGCTTTCTGGTGGCAGCCTGTCCTTGCTCAAAAGGAACTCTGTGTTACGGTAGAATTGATTTGCCTTGGGTGTCCTCTTTTCCTTCTCAGTATATTCCCCTGTCGTGCAATTGTTTTCCATCACAGCAACAGACAACTGCCTACTGAATGGCCTTTGCTGCATCTTAAAAACTGCACCCACGTCTGAACTCACTCTGGCTAGTTCCTTAGGTCTGTGATCAAAGTGTCCTTTACCAGATAACACTGAGTTCATTCTTACCAGCAGTCCCTTGTCTGCCATATCTGCATAAGCATGAGGCGAAGGCTCTCCAAAGCCACCAAAATTAGCACCCTCAGCACCAATATAGCCACTCTTGGCAAGGTTAGTGTTGGTCTGAGTATTGTATGATGAAGCAAGCTGTAGCTCAGTCTCTTCCACTTCTTTAAGTAACCTCTGAACCTGATAAAGCTCGCGCTCTAACCTCTCCCCGAGCTCCATAATCTCATTCCTCGATGTTGATTGAGATAAACTAAATCTAATCCTATCTTGAATCTTATATACCGTCAGTGGCTTCCAAACGCCATTTTCGTTGACTGGCCCATCACAAGATGGAACTTCAGGTGGATTTGATACCACCTCCTCATTTCTGGCAGGCGGGTGCACTCCCCCCATGACAGATATCATTATCACCGGATAACAGTGACGATACTCTCTCGCTACATGGCCCATCTTCACTAATATACGGCGTCTCACTAGTAATGAGAGGGGAAGATTTACGTGTGTCATTTCCCTCATTATTTTCGATCGGTGGCATGCTATCATCACTTCCCAGCTGAGCAGTCTGGACATCATTGGCTTCTCGGATATGATCTTCGGTATGATTATTATCAGCCAAAGTCGAATATTGAAGCTCCAACCCCTTCTCTAATAGCTGAGGCTGCTCCGAAGCTGGGTCATCAGCTCCAGCTGAATTAACAGATTGCTCTTGAAGTCTATCATTACATGAGTCAACTTTTTCAGTCTGTAAGCTTTCAACATGCTCTTGCAAAGAACAATCTGAGGTCATTTTCAAGGTCGTGGGTTCCTCATCAGCATCATTATTCTGGGAGTTTCTTGAGGATCTTCTAGTATAAACTCTGCTATTTTCGGTCCACTTACACCTTCCTCTCCAATTGACTTCATCGTCAACAGAATCCCCAACAGTACCCGAACCCATGCATGTAACTCACCGACGATACTGAAAAACCCACAGAAGAAGAAAAAATGTAATTTTCCCCCAAACCAAGGCCAGAGGCTCCTACGACAAAATTCGAGCTCAATCAGATCTAGGGTTTCGCAAAACCCTCGAATCAGTCTACAACAAGTCAAAACACCGGCGTCAACACCGAAATCGAAAATTGGGGTTTGAAACCCTAATTTGAATACCAAGAAAAAAATGTCTACGGATACGTACACACAGAGATCTAATCTATACACAACATGAAAATAGCAAACCCAAAGGAGTACAAAAAGGGTTTAGCTTCAAGAATCTTGAGAGACTTATCAGATTCGGCAACAAGAATCCACAAGAAAGACATAGAATAAAATTAACGAATTAATTAAAATAAAATTAAAAATTAAAAATTAGGGTTAGGCTGTACTGTAAGAATGAAGATGTGCGTACGTGCGGTGCGCGCGCGCGTGAGAGAGATAATGTTCTCAATTTCGACAAAAACAATAAGCGATTTCTCTCTCTAGACTTTTTTTTTTCGTTTTCTTTTTTTGTCTCTCTCTGCGATTTATTTATCATCTATTTCGCGCGCTGGTCCGTTCCTTCACTGTTAGTGTTCCAAAGGCGGTGGTGATGTGCCACGTCAGATACGCTTGAAATCGATAATTTAATATTCTTCAAAGGAGGAATAATAATATAACATCTAAAGCCTATAGAAAATTTAACAAGAAAATTTCACTAGTGTCTCTCATTGCAAGCATCTTTCCTCATTCGCAGGTGAATGAATGAAAAGATGAATTTAATCCCATTATACATCAAACGGCTTGAGAAAATGATCAGAGTAGTAAACACGAAAAGCAACAATATTACACCAAGTGGTAAACTTAAGAGAGTCTTGACAGCATCAAACATCGAGTTTTTTTTTCTTAACGGGGAAAGCCGATGGTGAAACCCGGGCCCGACCCACTACCTGCCAAGCAGGCCAACCGGGTCAATTGCAGATGTCTGGGCCCTGCAGGCCTAGGGGAATGTCACAGGATGAGTTTCGAACTCAGGACTTCTCCCAACATGATCCTAAGTGCCTCAGCTTGACCAGTAGAGCCAAGCCTCATCGGCAAACATTGAGTTACTGACGAGATAAACGAACAGTTTCTTGAAGAGCTTTGACACTTAACTCAATGGCCAGTAGAATCAGAGGAAGCAGAAATAATTAGACCCCCCTCATTAATTAACACAAAAATAATTGTACACTTTAAGTGTATTTGACCAAAATTTATCTAAATAAATCTTATTAATACTTGACAAACTAGCTTGAACGTTGCCAATGACGTTGGAATTTTTATAAAATTTAATTTCCTCTCAAAATCTCAACTATTTATATGTCAAAAGCAAATAAAAATACAGACAAAACTTATATACTGCATATTAACGAATAAGATTCTCCTAAGTCTTTTTAAAAGACTATGATTCCAGTAAGTTTGTTTCTTTTTTTACTATATACTTATCTATGTTTGCTATAATATTAAATTTAATTACCATGCTTTCAAATTTATAATTACAGTAATAATATCCTATGTATCTTCGTACCTATCTTAGGCCGATGAGATTTGCGGGATAACAAAAGACGATGAAAATGGAGTTGGTGATCATATGAATACCGATGTCACATCCGAATTTTATACTGGCATGGTATGATATTTGTTAGTCAAAAATTTGTAACAAATACTTATTTTAGTATTATTATATATTTGTCCTAGTTTCTAATAAATAATTTTACTTTCAGGTGTTCAAATCACGGGAACATTTAATTGATTGGGTGGAAAATGTTCGAAATTTAACGTAATATTGCATGTTATAAGTAATAGAGGCAGCATGACACACTTGCCGCTTCGGTCTGCTCCGTCACCATGGTATCATGTTGCCATCGCAATCGGTCATGTTAATGGTAATCATTACGTGAAAGTTTCATTATCTGGTGGATATCCGATGCCCACTATCGCGCCACAATGGGTCCATTTCAGATATGAGTGTGCAGCTGCATGGGCTACTCCATACATGAATCGTGTTAATGATTATGAAAAAAATTTGCGTTCTAATTGTAGTGTTAGTAATGTTATATTGGATTGATCTAGTTATAATTTGGTGGTATTTATTTACGCCTATATGAATATTATGTCTGGACGTATGCTCGAGTTATTTTTAATTTTCTTAAATAATTTTATATATATATTACGTGTGTGTGTGTGAGAGAGTATATATAATATGTTTTTGTGCATGTATAAATACAAATATTTTCAGCAGAATAAGAGAAGCCGAACAAAGACACAATCATTTGTTGATTGTTTACATACCATAATTAATGTTGAGTTAATTGTAAAATATAATTAATTTATGTTTGTTGAATTCAGCAAATTAATTTGATAGTTTACATTCCCAAGGTTGTTTGCACCCCCTAAAAGGGGTGCGAATAGTAGCACCCTTCGCAGGTGAATGAATGAAAAGATGAATTTAATCCCATTATACCTCAAACGGCTTGAGAAAATGATCAGAGTAGTAAACACGAAAAGCAACAATATTACAGCAAGTGGTAAACTTAAGAGAGTCTTGACAGCATCAAACATTGAGTTTTTTTTCTTAACGGGGAAAGCCGATGGTGAAACCCCGGGCCCGACCCACTACCGGGTCAATTGCAGATGTCTGGGCCCATGTGTGCAGGCCTAGGGAAATGTCACAGGATGAGATTCGAACTCAGGACCTCTCCCAACATGAGCCTAAGTGCCTCAGCTTGACTAGTAGAGCCAAGCCTCATCGGCAAACATTGAGTTACTGACGAGATAAACGAACAGTTTCTTGAAGAGCTTTGACACTTAACTCAATGGCGAGTAGAATCAGAGGAAGCAGAGGTTGGCTTATCAGAGTATCCATCGTGCTCCTTTGCTCGCCTTGAAATCGTGCAGGCATTTGAAAACCTGAGAAAAACCCACTTGGCTGATGATGATGGAGTCAGAATCCAACGACAGAGGCAAAAAGGTGGAATCTTTCGGTCTCTGATGGTCGCCTTCGCCTCCAAGAATGGCCATGGCAGCAGCCCTTTTCTTTGCTCCTTCGTCTTCATGTTTCTTCAGAGCAGCTTCGTCTTCTTCTTCTTCTTGCACTGCTACAAGGCGCGCCTCGGCCGCCGTGGCGTGCCACGAAGGGAACTTATCGAGCACGTCGATGGCAGCTTTCGCCTTCTTAACGAACCAGTCCACCGCCTTGCTCGCCCGGTCGTAGCCGAGCCTGTCTTGAACGTCGTAGAACAGAATCGCCGTGTGCGCACCAGGCGAACTCGGCGGTCCCTAGGTCCCTTCGAAGTGCACGCTTTGATGTGCCTATCTTTTCTACCAATGGACCCATGGTTCGCCGATGCGGATGCGGACACGAGCGATACGGATACGTTGCATTATCAAAGCTCGGTCGCGGGCGATACGCAATTTTTCAAAAAAAAAATACAAAATGTATATATGTTTCTTTACACATTATAGGAGAAAATGTTTTGTGAAAAAAATAACTTCTAATTTTGTTTTAATTATCACAGATTATACATAATGTAGATTTTCTACTAATCTATACTATTTTATTAACGCTTAGGGCCTAGGTTAAACTGTCATAATTGGTCTGTCAATTTTTAAAAAAAATAATAAAAATATTAATAAAAGTTGTCTGTATACTGCCACATAGGGTTGCAAACAAATCGAATCGAGTCGAATACCGCAATATTCTATTCGCATTCGGATGTCAATCGAATACGAATATGAATATTCGAATATCTAATCGAATCATAAAATCGATTCGTATTCAAATTCGAATATTTTCTCGAATATTCGAATCGAATATCGAATAAGTCATCTTTCATTTTCTATCTAATAAAATATAAACAATATTATATTTAAAATATATATTGAACTATAATAAATATATTTAAACATATATTGAATTATAACATATTATGTTTAAATGTTTTAGTGACTTATCATATATTATATGTGAATATATATTAATTATATTATATTTGATGTTATATTATTCGAATCGATAATTCAATTAATTTTCGAATCGAATATTGTGATTTCATATTCGTATTCGTATATTTCTCGAATAAAAAAAATATTATTATTCGGATTCATATTCTAAATATTTGAATTCGAATCTTAAAATTTCGAATCGAATCGCGAATCGAACCAAAAAAGTTCGATTCGTTTGCAACCCTAAGTGCCACATTTGGTCTGTCATTTATTTGCAATTTAATTCACCTTTTTAAATTTTTTACTTTAATGATTTTCATATCACTTTCAATTTTTTTATTATACCTACATTCACATTATTTTTTTATATAGTTAAAATTATAATTCATCTATTAGACATTGAAAATACTAAATCTAAAATTAAGAAAAACGAAGATATAATTATATTCTAACACTGTATTCAATACGGTGTACAGTAAAACCTCTATAAATTAATACTCTATAAATTAAGAAACTCTCTAAAATAATAAAATCTTCCGGTCCCGACTTGGGCTTTGTAAAAAATCACCAAATTCGATAATATAATAATTGTTCGGAAAATCCCGTTATAACTATTAGGTCCCACTAAAACCTAAATTACTAATTCATAAAAATTACAATTATAAATTATGGTAATTTGCTAAAATAAAAATCTATTTGTTAGATTTTCTGGATTTCATACCTAACTTTCTAAATTGCAGTCAATAGTTCCGATGTCGAGTTCTCTAGCTGCAACAAAATGTTGTGAATGATTGTTGTCGCAATTTCTGTCGCTTAATATCCCCGAGCGATACTCCAATGATATCCTGAGAGCATTTGATATTGTACCTTAACAAATTTCAAACGATATTTTTCATTAATTCACACTTCTAAATCGTTTTGAGTACATGAATATAATTAATGAAATATATTTGAATTCATTTATCGTCAATACATTCCAAATTTGTTGAATTTGAAGAGTCTCTCCTTTAATTAATAAAATATTAATTTATCAATATATTAATATCTCTCTAAATTAATAAAATTTCATGATCCCAATGTTATTAATTTATAGATGTTTTACCGTAGTTGAAAAGATGGTAGCTTATTCATGCTTGCGAATTTTTTATTTTCTACTTATTTTGAGATTTTGTTGGTTCTTTATTTAGAAAATTCGTTGGGCTCTTGAAGTTATTTAAAGGGCCCAATGAGTAAAATAGCCCAATTTAGGTTCTTTTATTGAAATTCCAGCCGCCCGTCTTCTTACCTTATTAGTATTGTTGCAGAATTCGGCCTAGGCGGCCGCCTAGTCGGCGCCTAGGCGCTAGGCAGGTATGGGCCGTGGCGAAAATGCCCTGTTCGGCAGCTCTAGTCGCTGGAGCCGCGTAATCGGCGCCTAGCCCGAGTAATCGGCGCCCAGCCCGCATAATTGCCCGCTTAATCGCCAGAATAATTTTAGATTTGAGGGACTAATATGTAAATAAAGAAATCAAAATAAACCTCAGATTTGAGGGGCAGTAAACGCGACTAATACAGATCCAAACCCTAAATCAGCCCACCCACCCACCTCCTGACATTGCTCGCCACCGCCCGCCGCTCGTCGCCGCCTGCCACCGCCTGCCGCCACCTGCTGCCACCTGCCCTGCCCTGCTTCTGTGCTAATTAAGGGGTAAAAGAAGAGGAAGGTCAGATTTCTTCTACACTAGCATCTCCGAGTTCCGGCGCCCACCACGCACACCGTTCGTTGCTCTTGCTCGCCACCGCCGCCCACCGTGACTTCTACCGCCGCAGCCGTGTTAATTTAATTAAGGGGTAAGAGGGATTTTATGACTTGTGAATTATGATATGTGAATTGTGATATGCAGTTATATCAATTCTTTTAATCTAAGCATTTGATTGATGAATGATGATCTATGATTTGCGTATGGAACAATTGATAGTCTGTGATGATGGGTAAATTTATTAGCATTGTTTAGGTTAAATTCGAAATAATCATGATTTGTTAGATGCTTGTGAACTTGGTGTAATGTGATATTTTGAGCATTTGGCTTGATGTTGGACTTGCTTTGAATGCAATCTGGTTCTTACATTTTTCAATATTGGTTGCATTGAGATATTTTTTGTGTTGAAATGTAAACTATATTGACGAAAATTAGGTGAACCGTTTAATTTCCGCCTAGAGACCGCCTAGGCGTAGGCGCTAGGCCCCCCCGGCCGCCCCGACTAGCGCCTAGCGAATTTTACAACCTTGCTTATTACCAAACAGCGCCCAATTCGTCGACTTCTTCGCGATTGTCTCCTTCCTCGCCGGTCTTGAGGATATATCGGCCGTTAAGCCGAGATATCGGCCGCTACGTTCTCCCTCGGCGGAGATCTCGCCGATACGCCCGATTTTCGGCCGCTACGAGTCTGCACCCGCGCCTACCCTTATCTGCGGTGCGGCGACCTCCGATCCCGTTCCGTCGCGGCCGATACGGCCGAGATATCGCCGCGACAGCGAATCATTAAGGGGTCGCTGGCTTTGATTGGGATAATTTACAATTCTATTTTGTGGGTGATTGTTTTCCTATCCCGCGGTTGCTAGCAAATGGCCCCCTCCACCGTGACCGTAGATGATCCCACCACCCAACGAACTCCGATCAAAATCACACCAAAGCCCCTGAGAAACTGCCGGGACGAAAACGAACACCATAACTCAACGAAGCTCTCGTCCAAAGTGCGTAAAGCCAAGGGGGCATTGTTGGCATTGCACAAGCCAAGCTACTCTCTGAAGAAGGGAGTAGGCACGTGTGCAGACGGTGAGAGTCATCGGTCTCAGCATAGGAAGAGACTTTGGCGAATACTGCAAAAGCTCGCTAGGAATCACAATTGGGCTGAGGCTAGTGGTGTCTTGAGCGTGTTGATGCAGGCGACTGTTAAGGACCGTTCTATCTCTCAGAATAGGGATAAGTTCACGGTGCGTCTATTGTTTCCTTAAATACGTGTATGGATAGTGATACTATGTTGTCTCTCTTCTTTCATGCATGTGCTTTGTGTGGCGCGATTTGTATGTGATATATATTCCGTTGAAGGTGACTGGATTACTTGTTGCCATTGGCTTATATTTATGTTTGCATGTATAAAGCCAATTTTATTAGTTTTTCACGAGGATTTCTTTCAGACTGCGTTGGAGCTTCTTCATCATCATGTTCATGTGAATGGAGGAACTCGAAGAACAAAGAAGGTTGCAGTTGCATATGACTTGTGGATGAAAAAGATTGGTCCTTTGACGAATTGGTCACCAAAGGTACATTCTCCGTTATGCTGGGACCTCTGTTGTCTCTTGTTTTCGCTACTCCCTTGCTTGAAAGCTAATTGGAATATCTGTTTATTGAGATTCATTAGTTTTTCGTTCCTTGGCAGGCTAACTTTGACCCTATGTTTTTAGTTTGGAATTTCGTTTTGGGAACTACTTAAATTTATGATAGTTTCGCAGGATAGGTCTGCAGTACAACTGGAGCGTATTCTTTCCCTTCTGCAATGTGGAAGCATAGAAGACGCACATCAATTTGCCATCAAGTATATTCTTAGTTCCCATCTATGTCGGTCTAAGTGAATATTTGGTTCATACTAGTGCTAGTGCAAGCGCAAATGAATATGTTTGATGACCTTTATCTAATTTTACATGATTAGTGCCTAGTGGTCTCAAATGCTCTTTATTGATATCTTTGACACAATAAAGATTTTCATTCAGTTTATTTGACCTACACTTTTTCATCAGCATGATGCAGCAGCCTTTTTTCACAAGCGACCCTATTTCCGATTTGGTAGTTGGTTTGACATTCTTTCAGCTATGGTATTCCAAAATGCCAAAGGACTTGCAATTGACAGAGACCGACTCGTCCAACACATACATGCAATCAGATGTTCCTTATGAGGGTGTTCCCATGAGATATGATTATTCGAAAGATGGTCTTGAAGCAGGTGCTGCTGATGCCTTTCAAAGTTATCCAACTACCTCTGTTGCCATGGATAAAGTAGTCCTAGAAAACAATTGTAGGCAAACTATGGAGAATATGGAAGTTGATGACAATGTTAAAACCAAAAATTCTACACCCAGTTTACAGTCACAAGAGATGCACACGAGATCAGTTGAGGGGAACAGTTCCGATATTTCTTATGATCCTGATGATGCCGGCGATATTTTGCATGCCTCCATATTCTTCACTCGAGGTGTCTTTCATGACCTCTTTCTATTAATCAGCTGCTATGTATATTTGTTGTCAAGCTGCCTGAAATCAATCATGACCTCTTTCTGTTCATGCTTTAGAGTATTTATCGCAAAGGTGATTTCTTTATTTGTTATAGGTGTACCTCCATGGCTCTTGCCAATGAAGTTGCCAGTTCTGAAGAAAATTTGGAGGATACTGTGTATATGCACAGAAAATTGCAGAACGCCGACTACGAGAATGCTTTGAAGCACTTACGTGCTGCTCTTTATGCAACACCGCCAGTGATCGAGGCCCTTCCATCCTTTGATACAGGTAACTGTTGGTAATTATCAGTCGCTTGTGACTGTTGTTTCTGGTATTTTCGTTAAACCTCCTTGAAAGTTGCTGATGATTTTGTATTAATCTGATACTCAGTTGTTTTGGACTGTACTGGTTGATGCAGTCATCTTGTTGATATATAATACTAGTGATAGCTAAGCAGTTATCACATTGTTGATATGATTGTTTTAGATTGGATGGGGTTTCTCCGAAGAACTAACTAATAACTTTCGTTTTGTTTGAAGACAATTTGACTGTTCTTCATGTTCATTTTGTTCGCAGTTGCTGCTTCTTGGAGACCATGTGAATGAAGCCCTTTACGAATTTGAGAATGTATATCCTAAGCTTGATACCGCTCTTCAGCTAAGGTAAAGGGTCTTAATTATGTCCTGTTTTGTTTTGCTATTCGCACATTGGGTTTTCTACCACCATTCTCTGGAAGATGTGAAATTTCTACTAGTTAGTACTTTCAATGAGCTTAGTGTATGCATTAATAATGTATTTCTTTGTTCTTGCAGGCTGAACGCAGATCTAATCGAGAATTTCGATCCTGGAAATTTCGTCAAACTCCGTACATTCCACGAGGACATTTTGAAGAAGGATCCCACTAGCAGCAAATCACTTGCTAAACTCGTATCCATGCATCAATGTGGTATATTATGCAGTTAGTTGAGAATAAGATGAATGCTCAACGCTTCTGTTAACACACCTCTGATTTCATTGTCTCTTTCCTTGAACCGAATGTCGTTTTTTACATGTCAGGGGATTATGAGACCCAGAATCTGTTGGAGATGATAGCTTTGCACTTAGATGCTACACGAGGGACATGCGACTCATGGAAAGAGTTAGCATCTTGTTTTCTTAAACTCTCACACTGTGAAGACGATAGAGAGTCGATTTGTTACGATGGCACTGACCATGGTGGCGAAAACCTTTTGGGTAGTGAAAGTAAAATTCCCGAAATATTCGCCAACAGAGAATCTCGAAGGAGTTGGAGCTTTCGCGCCAAATGGTGGTTGAAACGCCACTTCAGAATTAGCTCACTTAAGTCAGAAATTGCTTCGGGTATTGCAAATCATTTCCATTTTCGCTTCATTGTTGATTGAATTTTTTTTTTTTTGGAAAAAACAAAAGTTATCGCCCTTTCGTTTCAGGCGATGTGAAACTTATGACGAACAAAGCGGCAGCTGCTTCGTATCTCTACGGGCGGGATTTTAGATACGTAGTGATGGCGACCGAGTTTCTAGAGAAGGAGAATCATATGGAACTCTTTTCTTTCTTGCAAATGCACATGTTGAATTCTGTTGGATTCTTTAGACTGGAATGAAACTACTAATTATAATCCATACTTGTGCCACCATTAATGGTGAAATCATTATAATCCTTTTGGCAAATGGGAGATTTATACAAGCAGCAAAAAGAACCTTACACATCATAATTACAACCTCAACATTCTTGTCTAACGTTAGACGCCACGGTTCGAGCCCAAAACTTTATATGCTCCTTAATAATGTCGTTGATCGTCGTTCTCCTTCCTCTCCGTTTAGGAACGGGTGGGGCCGAGCTGTGTAGGGCCCACAATGCCTCACCTATGTGATACGAAAGCCTAACGTTCTTTTCTTCGGTTATTCGAAATTTCGGGCTATTGCTTGAGGCGACTATGTAAGGGTTTAAATCTCTAATTTTGAACTGAAATTCCAAATCTTTAAACCCTTGTAGTTCTTCAGACATGAGATATGTGGTTAAGCTCTTCTGCGGCTGAAGCTTCTTCATGGGAACTTCGTCCTCAGATTCCTGATCTATTATTCGAATGGCGTCCACTTCTTCCCTTCTCTTTATCGATATTTGCCTTGACAAGCTAGAACTTGGTGTTAAGACCTGTACTAGTAATAAACTGATCAATCAAAACTGAGATATAGGTAGAAAAAGAATCAAAATCCAATCATAAACAACTTCTTCTTCACAGCTTGAGAGACAGACAACCTTATTATTAGAAGGCATGCTGCTGTCCGAACGCTTCATCATTGAAGCTTGTCTGATTAACCTTCCCATCGAAAACTCAATCTCCTCATCATCTTCGAACTCCTCATTGCTTCCAACTAGAGGCTAGTCGGTAAAGAAGGCGCTCGACCCAAGGCGCTTATTGACGATGATTTCTCACACTCCTTTCTTCTTCCACTAATAGGGTTTTTGATGGTTTGCAGTTTCTTGATTGATTCGTATGATTCCTCGTACGACTTTTCATCTGTTAGAATCTCTTTTCTGCTGTGGCTCGTCGATGATGTGTAAGGATCAGAGAAGCTTCTGAGCATGGAGTTTGGTTTGCCTTTACTACAGCAAGTACGAGTTTGAAGCAAGTTGACAAAGAACCAAGAATCTTGAAACAGCTTCTCATAAGGCTCTTTTTTCTCACTGGTGAGATTCATCATCGTTGCAATGCTGAGGACTGAGAAATAAAAAGATGGGTAATGATTATCTATATAGGTATATCTATATTGCTTATATATTATATCTCTATGTGTGTGTGTGTGTTTTGAGAACTGTCTGATTGGGAAGCCATGTGGGATTGGTACGACACATAGCACAGCTTCAAGATTGCTGGTTTATATTATTAATGAGCTAATTAATATGATAATAATGATATTAGGTGGGACAAATTAATATGAGGTGTCGTCCTTATATTATTGAATTAGTTGTGGACGTCAACTATATATGTATCATGGGATGTGTCACAATCATGGGAAGTTATTTCTTTTAATTAACGAAAAAAAAAACGTGGAGAACAATATTGTGCCAGCAAGCATTAGTCTCATCGGTTGCCCACTACCATATATAAAAATATTATTTACTTCACGTGACTCGGACAGCCACACGTTATAATTTAAAAATTTCATATGATTATAGTTCTATTGATTAAATTGAATTTTTTCTTATGATTAGACTCCATAAGATGACGAGATTGTGAACTTGTCTAATTATTAAGTGCATTGTCTATAGGATAAAACTTGGCCTTATCCTTCAGAACTTATCAGTATATGTCTCGATCTAGATTGTTCGAGACCTTTGTGATGTATATTCGTTTTGTTATTTTGTATAATTAATCGTGTATATGGAAAGTTCAACAATATACTATACAGTATACACTTAATTACATCACATCACTTTTAACATAAATCAACCTCCCTATAAGTTACAGTTCACATATATCATGCGCAAGCCCAAAAAAAGAAACAAGTTTATTTGGGCCTACCACTGACCTAACCTATTTATGCTTGAGTGCTTCTTCTCTCACAAATTGATTTTCTAAATTATTTTATATTTATTTCCAGCAATTACTGCCGACAAGTTATTTTATCTGTATTGTTTTGCATGTATGGCTATGGCACGTTGTTGGCATATTTCAAGATTTTTACAAGACTAATTGCACATTCATTACTGTAACAATTTCATTAATAATTGATCTTTCACCTCTTTTTTTTTCCCCATCGTAAGATAATCATCTGAAACCAAACGCCAATTAAATGGAGCAACACAATAAAACAATACATGAGAATGACAGTTATTACGATTAATGAACCTATAGATCTGATCTGAAATACATTAAAAAAAGGATAAATTTACAAGTTTTCAAGTCTTCATATCATTTGATGTATATATATTATATTGTGTGTGTGGATGTGTATATTAACAAAGACAGCGACGTACATTATATTCGGTATATATATCAATAATAATAAGAAAACAAATAACTTATATTTTAGGCCAAACTCGAACGTGAGCACAATTAATTCTCGGTGGCCTACCACACTAATTAATATAGTAGATTGTCACCAACCCAAACTCTCGTATCAATCACGTACTGATCATTTCCAATCGTATATATTTTGACTTATTCAACCCTTTTCGTTATATCATTACAAAATTAATATTGTGCGTATTAATAAATCAACGAATAATATGGGAGGAATTAGGAAGCCCCGTATGTGAAGTTGACGACTAACATAATTCCGAATTTAAGGTCAATACGTAATTTCTCATTTGTTTGTTAATGGACTGCGAAAATTCCACAATGAGAAGACATGATGTATAAACGTTGACTCGTTTTCGCATATTATAATTTTAATTATTTTATAAAAACTGAAAAAAAAAAACTTCTCCCCAATAAAACAGCAATAGAAGAAAACAGAAAGAAGCTCGCATCATCTTTCTCTCTCCCTCTCTTCTATGTGATTATTTATTTATTACAACCACCAACAACATTCTTCTTTGATATGTGAAAAACAGAGCAATTCCACCATCATGTCATCTGTATGACTACTACACGACGCTATCACATCTTCTTCGCTCCCTCCTTCGTAAACTGGCGATGACACAATGATATTGTTGTAGTGTGAAGCTCCAATAGGGTTCTTCGTCTTGGTCTTCGTTCCTTTACGAGGACGTTAATATCGGAATTAGTGAACCGATTGTTCGTTGTTCTCGTGTTTTTAAACGACGCCTCTGCGAGTTTTTCTGCGTGGATTAGCCAGCCCTTGATTCGAACGGTATGCTGCAGTGTTGTTATGGCTGATTTTTGCAGGAAAAACATGGATCTTATTTTAAGTATCGATGTATTGAGCTTCCATGCATTGTGTGTTTCGTTCTCCCTTCGATTTCTGATCTTCTGGATTTTCGATTGATGATCTAAATTTCCAGATTGGGGTATTTTGGTGATGGGTTCTGCTGTACTGTATTAGGTTTTGCTGAACTCTGTTGTTGTTGGTTAAGAGTAAAGTATTGTGTGTGCATCGTTGTCGTAGAGTGAATTCATTGCTTAGTATTTAGCTCTGATCTGTCTCTTATTGTGAAAGTGGATTGTTGCGCTGAAAGCTAATCAAGCTTCACTATTCAACCATTTTCGTATTGATTGCCTTTGTCGCTTCTATTGATTAAGCTTATTGGCCTTTCTCCAGCGATATTCAACCATGTTATAGATTTATTTTAATCTAATGTTTATTTCTCTGCTTTCTTTAGAAACTGGTCATAATGAAATGGCTGAAGCTTCTTCTTGTTGAATACCTTCCCTTTTCTGGCAATTCTGCAGATTTGATGCCTGATCGTAGACAGGCATTGATTTTCGTTCGATTATTTCACGCCATTGATTAGCCGATTGCTGCTTCTGCAAAGATTGATGTGAGAACAGAGTATAATCGAAATCCATGATCAAGAGTTCACTGCATATGGGGTACACAAACATGGAGAAGAAATGGATGCTCTCCCTCGTTATAGCTTCGCTAGTTTGCATCCTTCTCCTAGCAACGTCACTAAACCTAGGACTCGTCTCCTCGCTACACACCATGAACTCCCTATTCTCCTCAAGCAACTCAAACAACAGCGCCGACCAGCCTTTCTTCGCCGAGGAAAAGATCAACCAAGCCCCACCGCCCCCTTCTCCTCCCCCCATACCCAAATTCGCTTACCTAATCTCAGGTTCAAAAGGCGACCTGGAAAAACTATGGAGGACCCTTCACGCTCTGTACCATCCATGGAACTATTACATCGTTCACCTCGATTTAGAGTCACCGTTGGAAGAGAGAATGGAGCTCGCCTATAGGGTGCAGCACCATCCTCTCCTAGACAAGGTTGGGAACGTTTTAGTGAACAACAAATCGAACATGGTAACTTACAGAGGGCCTACTATGGTAGCCAATACCCTCCATTCTTGCGCTCTCCTTCTCAAGAAGTTTCAAGACTGGGACTGGTTTATCAACCTCAGCGCCTCGGATTATCCTCTAGTGAGTCAAGACGGTTAGTGTTTTTACTTCACCTCATTTCTTCCCTGTCTCACTGTACTTTGCTTCTTCTGACTCTATTGAATGCTTAACACCATTATTACAGATCTTCTTTCTGTATTCTCCGATGTGAGGAGGGACTTGAACTTCATCGAACACACAAGCCGCTTAGGCTGGAAGTTGTAAGTTTCAATTTAAGGATTTTCTTACCAAATTTCACTGCTTGCAATCAAAGACCCGCCCGAGATATCCATTCTGTATAACTTTTTTTTGTTTAAATTTGCAGCGGTGGTAGGGCTATGCCCTTGATCGTCGATCCCGGGCTATATCAAACCACTAAATCCGACATATTTTGGGTCTCACCCAAGCGAAGCTTACCCACTTCGTTCAAACTGTTTACGGGTCAGTTGATGCAGTGATTCTTCTAACCATATATAGCTTAGAAATAGGACACATAATGGATGCACAAGCACATAGCTGTTTACCAAGTTTCCTTACATGGGATCACAAAAGCTCGAAGCTTTTTCGAACATAAACACAAAATCTCACGAATATTTATGAATTTCATCGTTTTCCCAGGCTCAGCTTGGACGATACTATCTCGAGGGTTCGTCGAGTACTGCATATGGGGCTGGGACAACCTCCCAAGAACACTCCTAATGTACTACTCAAACTTCGTGTCTTCGCCCGAGGGCTACTTTCAGACCGTGGCCTGCAACTCGCCCGAGTTCAGGCCCACGGTGGTCAACCACGACATGCACTACATATCGTGGGATGTCCCGCCCAGGCAGCACCCGCACTCGCTGAAGGTGAACGACACGGCTAAGATGATCGAAAGCGGCGCTGCCTTTGCGAGGAAGTTCGACAGGGACGACCCCGTTTTGGATAAGATCGACTTTGAGCTTTTAAGGAGGAGAAATGGGAGCTTTACGCTGGGCGGTTGGTGCGCTGGGAAGCCGAGGTGTTCGAGGGTCGGGAATTTGACGAAGCTTAAGGTGGGCCGTGGGGCGGCGAGGCTGAAGAGCCTTGTGGGGAATCTTACTTCATTGCCAAGGTTTAGTCAGCAGCAGTGTGTTTGAATTTGAACAAGGTTTTATCTGTATACAGAGGATGCTATACTTAACATGGGAGAGGATTCTTGCCAACGAAGGAGAATAAGCAAGGATAGGTGTAATGTATTTTTTCTTTTTGTAGGTTTTCAATTATATATGTGTGTATGTGTACACGGATTATAATTAGTTCTATAGCAATTAAATTATCGTATGATGGTCTCGGCTTTTGCTAAGAGACACTTCTTTTTTTTTTTTAAATGCATGTCGATGTTTCGGTTTTTAGTCGAGATTAATTAAAAATATATGCAAAATCATGATAAGATTATTATTCGATTTAGATAAAAATAATAATAATAATATAATAATAATAATAATAATAATAATAATAATGATGTGGGGAGTTTTAGGAGCACAGAAACAGTTACACGAGGGTATTTTTGGAAATTCCAGTATGAAAGTGAGGACTAAAAGACCAGCTGCCAAACGCTCCCTTACGAATTGAGGTCTAAGAAAAGTAAAGCCCCATTACTAAAACCCACGCTACGCTTGCGAATTGATTATCGTCTTCACGGAGAAGAACCAAAAGGTAACGTTTTTCACAGCTTTGCGATACGATCTTTGACGCCTTCTTTTTTGTTTCCTGAACTTTGCAATCCAATTTGTTCTTGGAGCTGAGAGGGCTTATGATGCAAAAAATCAGTTTGCTCTTTTGTATGTTTTGATTGCGATTGAATCTGAAATCACTCATATCAATTTCTCTTAATGACGATGAATGAAATTGGGCATCTTTGGTTTCGATGGAAGCTGACGGGATATTAATAACGCGGATTGTAATGTAATAGATTCCGCTGAATTCTGGATCTTTTTTCTTCTTTTCAGGTTTTTGAAGGTTTATCCTTGGACTGGTAAATATGGGTGGATTTATTCAGAACCCTTCTGCCGTAATATCTATACAAACACAGAAAGATCAAGGATCCACGACGTTAGCTTCTGGGCCCGATTCTAAGCCGAAGAAGAAGATATGCTGTGCTTGTCCCGATACTAAGAAGCTCAGGGACGAATGCGTCGTTGAGCACGGCGAATCTGCGTGCGAAAAATGGATAGAGGCTCACAAGAAATGCCTCCGCGCCGAAGGTTTCAACGTTTAATGATTTCATACTCTTAACATAGACTGTTTTATGCACGTTGGTGTTCATCATAAAGATGTGCTTTTCTGAGTTCATTCTTGATTTTTTTTCTGGACATGAAATTCGTTAACTCAAGATGATATATCTGGAAATAAGAGATTGCAGAATATGTTTGTTTTATGTTTCAAGATTTATTGCTGGTTAGTTTGCGTAAGCAACTTTGGTTGTTAATTCGTTTCATACATACACGAGCTTTGTAGTTTTTTTACTTCATCATTACGAGCTTGAGTGAGTATGGTTTCATGGTTCTGTATTTATTGGTGATCCACCGCAAGCCATAATCAAGAAATTTAACAAATCTCTTTCATTACAACGATTTATGCAGATATTCACTGTCAAACAATCATAAAAATATATAAATAAAAGAGAAAGATTGAGAGATAGCCAGGATAAAATTGAATGAATTGGTAAATTATAGATTTAACAGCTCTACATTTGCCGATTACATAATATAAATCAGCAAGCTAACCTTAAACATAAAAGTGACTGTAAACTCTCTCATCTTTTCTTTTTCAAGAATCTTTTTTCACTTTTTTCTTTTCAATAACCAACGCCATCAACAAACTCCACCAATCGACGGCACAATCACAAGAAAATTTAGGAGATGATAGGAAGCAGAGGAAGAAGAACAGTGCTCTCTAGCTAGTTATTATGTGCCATCTCTTCCAGAGTATCTGTCTTGTCTGTACAATATATCCCACACAGCCATGCGCCAAACCATTGCCCTGACTCAGAACCCGCGGGTCCACAACCCTAAACCCGACCCGCCAATCCGAAATTCTGGAAAGTTCTGATCTCACCTCTGAGCCCAGCAGCTACTATAACCATACCCCAACCCGGGCTATTCTGCAACAGCCCATTCGAATCGTCTACACTCACACAAGGGCTTCGATTCTTTACAGCTGACACGAGCTTTTCCTCGGGCCATGTCACAGAGATTCTGTCAAAGAGATGGCCGTTGTTTTCGGCAGAGAGAGTAGCACCGTTCAATGGGCTGTCAATGCCATTAGAATCTTCAATAGGCGTGGTGGGGTGGAAGGAACTTAGGACATCCTCAAAATGACCCATGGAACCACCGTTTTGATTCTGTCTTGTTCTAGGAGACGAATCTTGTGAGTTGCCTGGCCAAGGAATTGCCACGGAGACGTCTTGGCAGTGAAAGAATTCGTAGGACTGCGTTACTGTGATGCCCTTGTTTCTGTTCGGACTCGATTTGTTTTCGTGCCTCCATATGTATACGTATGAGTCTTCGCTGGCCGATATTACGTATTTTCCGTTGGAAGTGAGGGAGGCTGAGATTTGGCTGCGTGTGTTGTGAAGGCCTGCCAAGGAGGATATCAGACAAGAATGGAACCTCAAAACTAAATTATATGAACAAGATGTAATAATTGAACTAAGGCCAATCATAGAGGTTGCAAATTATTGTTCGACGTCTCTATACCTTTGAACTTGTGAACAAGTTCGCCACCATCTATGACCCTAACACGGGAATCTGCAGATGTGACGAGCACTTCTGTTGTACTTCCAGGAGAAAACTGAGCAATAACGTGTGAAGTAACGAACCATAAGATAGGGCCTAAGGGGTTGATGGACAATAAGATGACTCGCAGCAGCACAAACAGAATAAAATGAAATGTTACCTGGAAACCCGTAATTTTCTTTTGGTGCGACTTTTTCTTCTTATTTTGCAGGTTGATGAGACTCTTAGGCTGCAATTTATTTTCTGGAAATAAAAAATATCGAATGCGTGATTAATAATAATTGCGTCTACAGAGTAAGCATTATATTCCATATTAGAACTATGGTCTCATCATACCTGACGTGTTGTACAAACGACAGGTTCCCTTGTACGAACCAACAAGTGCCCCCTGAGATCACGAACAAGAAAGAACAAACGAATCTTTTGAGAACAAATTCAGGCTTTGCGGATTTTGAGAATTTCTTCCCAACATTAACTAACAAAAAAACCGTTGGCATTAAGTTCCAAATGAAGAAATCGTTAATGCTGACCTGTCCATCTGGCGTATAGCAAGCTGCAGTGACCATTTCATGCAAATCGCTCCAATCGACCACTTGGCGGTCGGGTATGCTCCATATGCGGACCTTCGCATCTAAAGAACCGCTGATGAAGTATCTGTCATCCACCGGATTAAATTGTATGCAGGTAACTGCCATGGGAAAACCAGCAACTTAATCAGTGCGCAAATATTGGTATGCAAGAAGAAGATTTGAAGGAATGACAACCATGTAAGTCCACAAGAAACAAAAGTAAACCTTTTAAGCGTGCATAACGTTACATCAAAGCATTAAAATACCGGCAAACCCAACTAAATCGGCAATAAAGTGTCTTAAAACTTTCATATGCTTATTACTACAATAATTATTAAGAATCTCGACTGGAGGGAGCAGATAACTTCGTATTTCCCCCTAATTTGGTCCATGAAAATAATATTGTTCTGCGCAAATATCATCAGCATGCGCTCGAAACTCGTGATTCTTCTGTTATCTGGCATTGCCATCCTCATCAATCAAGTAGGATGACTCAAAGATGAACCTCGGATTTTAGTTTAAAGTAGCATGTCAACGTCCACTTCAACACTATCCCCATGCTTGTTCCCAACAAATCTTCTTTATTAGGTTTAAGTTATTATGTAGCTCCCACACCAGCACCAAATTTTCAAAACTGTCTCAGTAGTCCATCACGAGAAGCCCTGGGCATCATTTACGATCCCATCATCTTAGTTCTCCACTTCTAAGGGAAGTCAACTCTATAAATCCTAGAAAAGGAATACAAGAGGCACAACGAGAGAATCCAAGCAATTACCATAGTCGCTGTGTGAAAAGATCTTCAGGCAAGACTTGCTAGAAAGATCCCAGAGACGAACTGTTTTGTCCATCGAAGATGACAAGAGTTGCTGATAAAGACAGATAAGTCAGTGAATATTCATGGTCAAACTAAAAGTAAAAGGAAACAACTTCGCACAATGACAAAATATAAACGGGTTCTACAAAACGGAATAACTGAACATCAGATTGTAACATACGGAAATGACTATGGAAACAAGTTATTTGACTCGATTAATCTACCCTAATTCCAACAGAATGTCAATATCGGCAAGTGAATATATTCCAACTGCTTCAAACCTGAAGGCGTTGCCGGTCTATACATCTTTTACAACACAAGATAGCGTCTAATGTATAAAAAATGCAATCGTGTTAAAGGCTCATTCAAGCAAAAACAATTACTCAGAAAAGCATTCTTCCAGGTGGGGTTAAGATACCAAAATGGAAGTTCTTATTATATAGCATTTGACTTAATATAACCCAAATAAAAACTCATCAAGAACAAACAGTGATCGGGAAAGGCCATTCAGGGAGCAATATGCAACTAATCTAATGCAAAATAAATGCAGCAGACTCACCTAGTGCCGATAAGCCACAATATATTGCTAAAACCAGTCCATTGGTAATTCATAGAAAATGGAAAACAATGATCTACAGTACCCACCATGTAACAATACCCACCATGCATAAAGGAGTATGAAAAAACATCTGAACGCTAACTAACCTGTGACTTGGACCATGAGAGATCCAGTACATCGTCTAAGTGTCCTTGAAATGAAAATATAGGTTTCTCCGAAAGGGCAAATACAGTCTCAGGGACAAAAATCTGTTCAAAACTGACAGACTTCCTACTTATAGAAGACCTTCCTCTCCTCTTCTTCTCTGATTGGCCATCAAACTTAGGTGAACATGACGTGGGCTCTGGCGATCCGTTTGTCAGAAACAGAATATTGAAATTCCCATCTTCTAATTTGTCGAAACACAACTCCCCCTTTCTTTCCGTTTCCACAACCTGCCACACATGGATCACACAATCCTCACCAGCACTCGCCAGGTACTTCCCATCCAAGCTAAACTTAATTGCCCAAATCGACCCACTATGTGCCTGTATTTCCTGGCTCTTATACAGTGCAGTGAGCTCCTTAACTGACTTTCCATACTGCTTAACCTTAACCCTCTCTGGCCCATGAAACGAAACGTCGTGACTATCATCCGTTGCAGAGCTTGACCTCCTACCACCCTTCTCCGACGAAGTATCCCTCTCATCGCTACTCCGTCTCTCCTTGTGAGCTTTAACCGAACTCGCCACGTTTCTTATACTCTTCAACCAACTCCCCCTCCTCTTTGTCTTCGATCCACTCCCATCAGCACTCGAATGTAAGCACTCCTTATTCCCATCCTCAAAATTCTGCCTTCTCATAAGCTCCTGGACGATGGGCGAAGTCCCAACTCGCATCTCCGATGAGAACTCCTCCATTGTGAGCTGACGCCCAGTCCCAACCTCCTTAATCTTCTCCCACATACCGTCTTCTCTTAACTCATCAACCACAAACTCTTTTCCATTGTCAAGATTCTTAATCACACACACTTCACCGTTAACCCCATCCTTCGCACCATTACCTTCCAAACTCTCGCAATGATGCCCATTTTCCCGACTGTATTCCACTCCGCTCTTCCCTCTAGGAGGTTTACTCGGCGAAATCCTAAGCTCGACACGATCTCCACACTTTCCCAAGCCATCACGGTTGGTACAATCACCATCCGACCTCGACCTCGACCTCACAATTCCCCTATCACCACCACACTCCCCAGCAACTTTCGGACAACTACCGTTACCACACACACTGCAAGCATCATCGCCGGAGCATTGCAGCGACGACAGTGACGGCCTGTGCCTCAAGAGGGTCGGGTCACGGGTGAGGCCCATCTGCCGCAACAGACTCAGTCGGCGCTCTTGAACCGACGACGGCCGCGAGATCCAAACGTCGTAGTTTCTGCAAACGCCAATTGGGAATTTCGGGAGGATCGGCAGGTCGTACCCGAAGCTAGGGTTCGGATCTTCTTCGGATTCGGATCCTGTGTTGGGGGAACACGAGCAAGACGTGTTGGAAGAAGATAGAAGCCGATCGAGCGAGTCGTGGAAGTACTCCACGCCTTCCTTCTCTCCTCCTTCCTCGCCCATCATCATCGCCGTTCCATAAGCCTCTTCAGTTGCCGCAAATTTTCCAGCTGGTATTCAATGCCGCTCCATGTGTCGGGTCGTGACCCGAGAACCGACACTGAAGTAGAGAAGAAACTCGCTTGCCCTTTGATGCTCTCCTGCGCTATTATTGTTGTGTATGTGCGTTGTATGAAAAAGAGGTCAGAGATTCTGTGAGCTGTTGCTGTGTGGGGGGGGTTTAACAGTGGACTTCAGATCCGATGAATGAAGGGCTGCGTCTGTAGAGAGAGAGAGAGAGAGTAAACGGTGTCGTATAATCTGCGGTATTTTTAAGAGGTGGTGAGAGAAGAGCAGCAGAGGAATGTAACGTTAATTAATTCCATGCCAATAGGGAAGATATATAGGTTCGTTTTAAATGCAAATTTTCATTGATTTAATTTTCGAATAAATGGGTCATTAATTTGGAAGTGATTTTCGTAAATTTTGATCGTTTCATTGTTTTCTTTTTGGACTAATGTCCTTGATTTCATCATTTTGTTTGTATTGTAGTTGTAAGAGAATTGATTATTCACTTCTTTATTTGTCTTTTTAATACCAATGTCCAAATTTGCTCTCTGTAACTGTACTAGGAAAGATGCATATGCTGAGCCCGATATTCAACATGGTTCTTGGATTGCGTATCATAACATTATTGATATTAGTGCCTAACTTATGAAATATTTATTAGCATTTTCCTTTTCTATGTCTATTATATAAAAGTTGGTTTATAGCTTGGGGAAAAGAAACACAAGTGTATTCTTTTTAAGGGTTCGATTCGATATGATATTAAGTGATACGCTTTGTAGGAATTATGAAAGCTCGATTTATCATATGTTTAAGTAATGTTCATAATCTTATTATTACTTTATGTTCAAATTTGACAAAAAGATGTACAAATACACGTAAATATCAAGTAGTAAATAAAATGTGGTCCATGTCTTTGGGACTTAGGCAAACCTTATGTTGAGGTCCCCATACTATCTTTTTTATTCTTCTCCCCATATATTTACAATATACATCATTCACTACGATTGCCATCTTTCATCATTTTCCCATCCTTTTTTACTACATTCATTGCCAATAATTATACCGTGCGATTTACTAGACTTGTAACGATAGAATTGCTAAAGAGGTTGGACAAAAGTAAATGGTGAATTAATAGGAGTTACTCAACATAAGTAAATTATTTAATTCAATTGAAAGTTTTCTAGATAGGCATGATTTCTTTTGCCCAGCCATTGAGGGCCTTATCCAATGTACTAATAGTTTCTTTAGCGAGGCAAACATGTAACTGTGTTGTCTCTTATCCATAAAGTTATAATACTCTCAATCTTTTGTACAATAGGTTCATAAGAATGAGTTGATTGGCAAATTCATTCAAAATATTTGTTAGTCAAGGACATTGGCAAATTCCCTGTTATATGAAGGTTTATTGCATAGCTAAGACTTCATGCCATAACATTTATGTAATAAAACTCCAATATGAGGAACGATTGTAACATGTCAATATTAAACTTAATTCTAAGTTGACTAAAGTAAGCCTTTGTCAAAACATAGGAAACAATAAGTCACATCGTTGACCCCAATTTATCATTGCAATGCTCGAGGTAACACATATGCGGTTTATATTCATATTACGTAGACAATCTTGCAAATAAAATATGAGGTTAGTATTTATAAATTTTTTTAATGTCACATAACTAATTATTGATTTTAATTAAAGGGGAGTGTACGATAGAATTGGATTGAACATTATTACGACATGGTAATGGACATACCACGTGGCTTGATTCGAACAGCCTGTTTGTATCTATTAAGATGCTTCCATCGATTATCATTGTCTTAATTAAAACATTATAGATAGCCAAAACATGCCACCAATATAATATTTTAGCTAAGTACTAATATTTTTCTTTATATGGGCCCGAAAGAATTAACTTAATACCCAGTTATTTGGGCCAATGGCCATCAGATATTACTAGCCCAACTTAGCATGTTACTTGGGAGATTTTGCTTAGAATTAAAGTTTAAATAAAAAAGGAGGGACTAAATGAATATGGAGAGTCGCAAAAAGACAAACTTTCTCTAATTAAAGATTTGTCATTCGTCACACAGTTCAAACTTCCATGCATGTAGAAAGGGTTGAAACAAGCGGTGAGTAATAACGTGCACAAATTTTTATTTGCTATATTTATATTTAATTTACGGGAAATGGAATGAAATTGTCAAAAAACGTTCAACAATTACATGTTATATATATGAAAATCTTGAGACTACATATATCTTCTCAAGATTTTAAAGCCCATAACAGGAAAATTTAAGTTTACAAGCCACTTCTTTCGTGATGTTGACAATTTTTAAAATAAATATTACATAGGAATGCTTTGTTGGTTTTATTCCATTCAAGGTGCTATAGTTATACGTTATGTTGGTATGACCAAAAGAGATATTCCAATTTTTCTAATTATATATTATGTAGATGATGTAATGTGACGAACTTCACATAAACAAGATAAAAAGCTTCCATGTTCGAGCTCTAATCTTCATAATTTGATCGACTATTGAAGTTGTAAAGGGGTTTTAAAATAACTATATAGATGACCACGATTTATAGTAGTATTAAAAGAATATGAAACACAAAAGGTGCAAATTCAGATAATCAAAATTCGAAAAGTCCTCATGATAAATATTATGATATTCCCAATGACATCAGGAAAATTTACAAACTGTAACAAGAGCTGAATGCACGCCACATATTAAAAAGAACATGCAACTTTAACGCCATTTAATTTACTCTTTAATGTTAGTCCCTTAGTGGAGAAACAATCTCTTCGTCTGGCACTTAATTAGTAAATTACAGTCAAGAAAAATTACGTTAATAGAATACTCAATTGCCGATACAAATATAACAATAAATATCAGATTTAACCCTATTCCGTCTCCATGTTACCGCTGCAACCGCCCAGGTAACCCTCTCATCTCTCATGCATGACAACAAATTATTTTTCTTTCTAATCTCAAGAATTATACTTTGCATATTATGTAAATAAAATCCTCTCTTTTTCATGTGATTACGATCTTTTTGACCCCCTTGAGAATGTAAGCAATTTCATTCTGCTTCTCTTTATGCGTGTGTGTAATTTTTCCTCTTTTCCCCTTTCTTTTTCTCTTTTTAGTGATTATTATATAGACCAGAGAGGCCATGAAGAGGTTAAATATTCTTGATTTATATATCTATCTATATATTGAATCTGATTGTCGAAAATGATGAATAGCATGGGGACGGAGGAGATGATCGACTTGGAGGAGCAAAATAGGGAAAAACCAAAACCAGCCCTATTCCAGAAAGCCAATCTCCCCGTAACATTGAAGGTGATGATCATACTATAATTCTATTTTTATTTTAATTTTTTGTTCTATGATCTGATTTAATATCTTCCCATAAATACGAGAGTTCAGTTGGATGGAAGCAGTCGCCAGTTCATTAAATTAGCATAATTTGTCGTCTTGCTGTTTACAGATTCGATATATATACATATCGAAAAATAAATATATATAAATATAGTGATTTGAATTCGTTTCTTGGATCGAAAAATAATCATCCCAGTTCGAAGACGTAAAGTACAAGGTCAAACTCCGCCGCGCCGGCCGAATCTTCCGCCGCCGGAGCTCAAACTCCGGCGACGGCGAAGAGCTCCCAATCCTGAAAGGAATCTCAGGAATCGTCCACCCCGGAGAAATCCTGGCCATGCTGGGCCCCTCAGGCAGCGGCAAGACCACCCTCCTCACCGCTATCGGCGGCCGACTCGCCGGAAAAGTCGCCGGAGCAATCACCTACAACGGCAGACCCTTCTCCAACGCCATGAAGAGAAACACTGGCTTCGTAACCCAAGACGACGTACTCTACCCCCACCTAACCGTCGTCGAAACCCTAATCTTCACCGCCCTCCTACGCCTCCCAAAATCGATGCCCAGGCAAGAAAAGGTCAGCCACGCCGAGGCTGTAATAAGCCAGCTAGGACTCGCCAGGTGTCGGAACAGCATCGTCGGTGGGCCCTACCTAAGGGGAGTCTCAGGCGGGGAGAGAAAGAGGGTTAGCGTAGGCCAGGAAATGCTCATAAACCCTAGCCTGCTATTCCTCGACGAGCCCACGTCTGGGCTCGACTCGACCACGGCTCAACGGATCGTCTCGACCCTATGGGAACTGGCTAGGGGCGGTCGAACCGTCGTGACCACGATTCACCAGCCGTCGAGCCGACTGTTCTACATGTTCCATAAAGTGTTGTTGCTTTCTGAAGGGAACACGGTGTACTTTGGGAAGGGCTCGAGCGCCATGGACTATTTCGAGAGCATAGGGTTCGCTCCCTCGGTCGCCATGAATCCCGCTGATTTCTTGCTGGATCTTGCGAATGGTAATATTTACGTTTTCTTTAGCACTTTTTTGAATGAAATTTTGAAGTAATAAAAGTTTAAACTAGAGTTTTTTTTTTCATTTTCTATAATATATTTCTAATATGTCTTCCGCACGACTAGGCTGATTTAGTTACTTTCTTTCCCTATACGTGCAATTTTCTGGGTGTGATATCTTTGGAGTTGAGTTCTACCATGTTAAATGTTCACTTCAGTTAAAAGTTCAAGCTCTTAAGTACAATTTCTTTAATTTTATATAATATATATTCCAACACAACTATTCAACTAGGCTGATTTCTTCCTTATCTGGCCATTATCTAGTATAAGACGTGTAATTTTGACTGAAATGGATGGTTATGAGAATTCCGTGCTCGTATTTGTTTTTATTCATGAATTTCCGACCTCTGATATCAGAAGGACCTAGTTATTAGAAATTGAGAGATCATTCCTAAAACCTTGATGATAGGAGGAGAAAGTCTCTAATATATATATAACAGCTCGAAGAATTTGAATTAGTTGTGCGACAAACCCCATTTTTATAATTCAAAAGAAGTTTAAGCTTTGTATTGATATGTATCAATCTTTGACTTTTATATAACCAAGGGGTCATATATAGAATTGAATGGAGAAACATTCCGATAAAATGATAGTCCTAATCATCCATTTTTTTTTATTTAATTCGATTGTAGGAGTATCGACGGACGAATCCCAGGAAGACCAGGCGGCGGTGAAGCAGACTCTGATCTCTTACTACAAGACGAACCTATCGGAGACCGTAAAGGTGGAGCTTTCCACCGCCGACGACCAAAGCCAAGTCCCCACCAACGACAAGAAGTTCCGGCGGTGGAGCAACACCTGGCTGGGGCAGTTCGCGGTGCTGTTCAGGCGAGGAATCAAAGAAAGAAGGCACCAATCCTTCTCCAAGCTCAAAATCATTCAAGTCCTCTTCGTCGCCTTCCTCTGCGGCCTGCTATGGTGGAAGTCCGACGTGGCACACATCCAAGACCAAGTCGGCCTCTTCTTCTTCTACTCAAGCTTTTGGGGATTCTACCCTCTTTTTCAGGCGATCTTCACCTTCCCCCAAGAGAGATTGATGCTGACTAAGGAGAGAGCTTCGGGCATGTATCGTTTATCCTCGTACTTCATGGCCCTAACCTTGGGAGACCTTCCCATGGAGTTGGTTCTCCCCACGGTGTTCTACGCCATCACTTATTGGATGGCCGGTCTAAAACCCAACGCATACTCCTTCTTAGTGGGGTTGCTCGTACTTCTGTGCAGCGTGTTGTGCTCTCAGGGACTTGGGCTGGCGATTGGTGCGGCGGTGATGGACCAAAAGTCGGCGACGGTGCTTGGATCGGTGGTGATGCTGAGCTTTCTTCTGGCGAGTGGGTACTTTGTGCAGCACGTGCCTCTGTTTATTGGGTGGATTAAGTACCTTTCGATCAGTAATTATACGTTTAAGCTGTTGCTGGGCTCGCAGTACGGCGCCGGGGAGACGTATCCCTGCGGCGGCGGCGGCGGAGATGGCGGCGGTGGAAGGGTTTGCTTGGTGGAGGAGTTTCCGATGGTGAAGACGGTGGGGTTGGGAGGGAAGGGCGTGGCGGTGTTTGCCCTGGCGGTGATGGTGGTTGGGTATAGGTTGATTGCTTACGTGGCGCTTATGAGGGTTGGTGTTGCTGGGAAATGATTTGTTTTGTAATAATAATGTGTGTGGGCTTTACTTTGGTGTGGGTTGGCCCAGCATTAGCGGGTCGGGTTGTTTAGGGATAAAAATAAAATATTAATCTGATGGTTTTGCAGTTTTTTTTTTTGGCTTTTGTTCGAATTATTGAGATAATTATTCTACAAGATGTATGATTGATGCTAAATAAATCTGAATAAAGCACAGAGCGGAGAGACTACAAGTACGTGTATAGAAGATGTTGATTGAGGACTGCCTTTCAACTCGAATTTGGACGTGTTAAATGTGTAAGTGAACCACTTGGATCGATTTGATCAGTCGCGAGTTCAATCGGATCTAAACTGAACAAAAATGCACACACACTAACACATATTTTAACGTGGTTCGGCTGAACTTCAGCCTACATCCACGGATCAACCGGGCATCCTTTGCATTAATCATCAACACGAAAAGTTACATCCCTCATAGCCCTCTAAAACTCACGTGTTTACAACTCACAGTGATTCTCACTCTACTAGAAAATATGTGCTCGAGAAGATGACGATTTGAACCCTGAAATCTGATATTTATAGCTGAAGCATCACACCATAAGTGTGAATCGCGATCGTCCTAAGATGTTAGATCTTCGATATTCATCATCCGCGTGATCAAATATCTTTGAATCTCTGACCCTTATATTTCGCGCCATCACGATCGGACGGCCCTCGTTAAATCTGTCCGACTTAACGAATTCTTCAGTTTCTTTGCGTTCCGCTCCAACTGAGCTCTTTTCGGCCACCTCCGGCGATGCTCTGGTGAGTTTTAGGCTCGTATTTCTCAACAGAAGACAATAACGCAGTGATGATGGGTTCGAATGGCTCTATCCCGTCGTTATTCCCAGGCCTAGACAGCAATTCGAATGATCAACACTCATATGAAATGGTTTATCCAATGAAGAGTGGTTTGCATATTAGCTCATACAGAAACTGGCCGAGCAGCGCAGCTGATAATAGGGCGATCAAAATGGTTTGAGCTCAGAGGTTCATAGGTTTTGGGAAGCAGTGGTGCCGTCGATGTCGGGGAAAAGAGGGGTTTTAGGACAGCATCAACATGAGTCGTACGAGGTTCCAGGGATCAATGGCTGGTATAGTTCGTTATTTTGATGTATTGTTGATGTAAGAATTATATATGCAAGTTGCTTCATATGTTGTATGATTTGTAATTGTGAGAAAAGGAGATCATCCTCGTGTCATGCAACCACGCAAAACGATGAATTTCTCAAGTCCTTTATATTATCATTTTCACTAGCATCATAGTCTATGAAAGCCTCACGTGAGTAAGTTGGCATTTCACATCAAGAAAGATTAGATGATAGCTTCATGGATTCGAATCACGGTGAATTTTGCACACAAATCAACATTTTCACACCACAAATTCATTACAACATCCACAAAAACACGCAGTAAAAAAAAACGACGTAATAAGCCGCTTCATCCTACGATCCAGGAACAAACTTGGTAGCATAAACCCAAGCATTGTTAGCCACTGGGTTATCGAGGTGGTCCAAGAGATTCTCCAACGGTCCTTTCCCAGTAACAATTGCCTGAACAAAGAACCCAAACATGGAGAACATAGCCAGCCTTCCATTCTTAATCTCCTTCACCTTCAGCTCAGCGAAGGTCACTGGGTCATCGGCTAAGCCCAGCGGGTCAAAGTACTGACCGCCAGGGTACAAATCGTTGCCCTCACCAACCCCATCGAGCCCATTGATTCTGAACCCTTCGACGAGCCCCATGAGGACCACTTGGAACCCTAGGACGGCCAAGATGCTCTGAGCATGGACAAGGTTAGGGTTTCCAAGGTAGTCAAGGCCGCCATCGGTGAAGATCTGAGCACCAGCCTTGAACCACACTGGCTCCTTGAAGTCGACCTTGACCCACTTTTCGAGGACCTCGGGCGTGATGCAGCCCAGGGCGCCGAGCATGGCCCATCTGCCGTGAATCACCTGCCATAATATAATCGATCAATCGAATGCCCATGTCCTAATATGCATTGTTTGTAAGAGAATCTTGGTTTTTTTTCCTAGTTTTATGCAAGTACCTCAAGAGCCCTGTTTCTGGCGAATGCCTCGGGGTCGGCGGACAGGCCGGCGGTGTCCCAGCCGTAGTCGCCGGGGAACTCGCCTTTGAGGTACGACGGCGTTTGGGCGGAGAAGGGTCCTAGGTACTTGACCCTGTCTGGGCCGTACCACAGGTCGTTGCCCTGCTCAAGAACATCACATTCAATCAGTCCCACCATACAAAGATTGAATCTTTTGCCCTAAAATCAGATTACAGTCGTACGTAGCTTCGAAAGCAATGCAATAGAAATAGAGTAGTAATTAAGTAAGTGTTCTACCATGGTGTATTTTCCATTGCCCATGGAGACGACGTCCCTCATGGGATTAGCGTTCTTGGTTTGGCCTCCCAAGAAGGGAGTGGCTCTAACGACACTTGTAGCTCTTACAACACTTGCAGCCATTTTACTGTCTTCGCCCTTCTTTTGCTTGCTGTCGAAGTGTGTGTTTGTGCGTGTGTTTGATCGATGAAAGTGAAAAATTACAGCTTCGTGAGGAATAAGAAGAAGCAGCATAAGAAGGAAAGGAGAGCGATGGGCGATGAGTGGTGGAGATTGCTCGGCTGTGAAATTGTGGCTGATGATAGAAGCTAATGCGCGAGCTGACCAATCACAAGCCGTGAAAAGATTTGAAGTATCTGAAATTCATATCCTTCTATCCCCAAATATATCTTCTTTTTGTCAGCATCTAAAAATAATATCAAAAAAATCAGAATCGTTTACATCGAACTACTTGATTGATTTCTTGACAATGTAAGAGTTGTAGAACCATTACCACTAACTATGGGCCCAATTTGGACTAATGGGCTCAAGTGCTGGACCCATCACTGAGGCCCAATAAACCTGAAAACGGGGCATGTCACGTGTCAATATTTTATGAGCAGAATTTCGTGTAGTTTGGTAAGTTTTACTGGAAAAATATACAACTATCTTCTTAAACTCGTTATCAGTGTTTCAAAATTACACTCATGTTTTCAGTTTTCGTAACTCAAGATTACAAGCAGGTCGGACATTTTCGTGAAAATATCGAGAGCGAGACGCACTTTTTCGAAAAGTGATTGGAATCAATACATTAACTAATTTTTTTATATATAAACTTGGCATCGAAAGTTGGAAACACGTTCTGTATGATGATGATGATAGTTAAATAAATAGAAGGTCAAGAATTTGCAATAAAACGGCTTTCTAAGGTAGATTCTATTGAAGTAGTAAGACCATATATAATGACTTCTTTTTTATTATACTGATAATCATGCACACATGCACTTGAGTTGGTATTAATACATATGATTTATTATTATATATAAATACAGAATTATGAAATTCTCCTTTTGCGATTATTGATTGGTTTGTCCGAAGCACGACATAGGCACGCTACAAGAATATCCTTTTCACGGTACATAATAATTTCCCCTTTCCATTATAAATAAAGCATACGTCACCCTTAGAAGCAATAAAGTAAAATTCAAATACCATCATATATAAATCGAGTATATGATAAACAAATAAATACAACCTATTATCCAAAATATTGAGCTTGGGCAAATAATATAAAATAAAATAAAAATTAAAGAATAGGCAAATCTCGCCAAACGTACAACCCAAAACTCAAAAGTATTGATGATACATGTTCACATGGGAGTTTTCAATTATGTCGTGAAAAATGAAAGAAGGCAACTTTCCTTCAAAGTACGTACTTGAAGATTTTCTTACATGGAAGGGCCCACATGTTTGTAGAACCATAGACACGAAACGATGGGCCAAAAGGTTTTTTTATCTGTATGGAGCCAATCACCATTTTCTCTTTATCGTTATTTTTATATTTTTAACTTTTGCTGATGATTTAAATGAAAATTGCAATTGTGAGAAAAATAGGGTTCGCAAGTTGGCTCTTTTTTGTCAAATCAATTATCAAATCAAAGCAATTCCACACAAGGTTTTGCATTATCACGTTGTGAGTGACATGCATGTACGTAGGTATATTCACAATGCACCAAAATTCAAACCTAATAAGATATTTAGGTCCTTAGTCCTTGCTTTATCTTTTTTATCCGTTACGTATTAATACATAACTTTAAGATAAATCGATCCATGGAAAAAAAAAAAGATAAATCGATCCACGCCTGACGCCACGATATGTTACTTTTGTATAATTTACGATACATCTAAATACTAATGTTTTAGTTAAGATGCTATTTTTCAGTTCTTTAAGTTGTGCGAAGTAGATAAAATAAACCAAGGCAACCAAGTAACTGAGTAAGTTAATCTTATTACACACATACAATAAATATATCATATTCAACTAGATTATTTTTTGTTCTAAATTAGGCGATCTCTACAAATTTAGTTCATGAGAGAGAGAGAGAGGCACAAAATCCAAAATATTAAAAATGACATAATTCGTCGAACTCGAACCATCTTTTCATATTTTGTTTTCTTGTCCAACTTTATAGTAAATGGTTACCTACATGCTAGCTAGGTCATTCATTAGTAATGAAATGCAACACCTCACTTGGATTAATTAATAATATATGCATATTTTTTCAACACATTATAATAGTGAGGGACAAACTCATATTCATTGTATTCGATGCCACGTGATTTTGTGGCAAAGAACTCCAATTAAATGTTTGCACACATGCACAAAGGTTGGCCCTCGTTTATTGCTTTTGCAATGTTTCATCAATCGATTTAATTAAATATGGATTGAATTTGTAGAAACACGATAAGTAATTAAAGACGTTGGAATTAATTATTACTGTTTTATTTCCTATTTTGGAAGTTCTTCGGTGGGCTGTGGGGTAGGCCATTATAAGTTTAATTATATCTAATTTAATTACAGTTGAAAGAATTGCCAGATTTTGGCGTCTTGCAATAATAGTGATATATTGGTAAAAAAATAAATGTACAGAATTAAATAAAATATAATACATTTCTTACAAGTTAAAGTTATCATTTAGCGAAGATGGGATCAAGATGTCATGCATACAAATCCTCAAGTTAACGATTAAAAGAGAACAAGTCCACGATAGAGAAAAAAGAAATCATTAATATAATAATAATAAAATTAATTATATTTAGAATCTCTAATTTGTTTTTTTTTTTTTTTTCAATTCTACAGTAAGATAGGCTTTATTTATCATATGTATATATAAAATGTGGAACATTAAACCGACAATTGTGCTCAATAATGAAAAAAAAAAGATAGCGACGCATCAAGAATAATCACAACAAAACAACTTCCGTCAGGTTTAAAAATACATGATGATTAAATTTATATTGTAAAATAAACATCATAATAATACATAATAAATGTTATTTGAAACAATAGTTATAATAATAATCATTGTCGGGTAAAGTCTTAAAAGTATTTTTGAAGTGTTCTTTCTTTAAGACCATTCAACTATTGAAGTGACTCTCAGCCAATGCATTACAATTTTGTTGTGTTGCATGCTTTCGCAATAAATGTAACCTTTTTTATTTTTATTTTTTTCCCCGCTCAAGTGTACATTATTGTTCAGTCCTTCAACCTTAAATTTTGGCTTTATGAGTAGCAAAAGCAGACTGACATGGGCTTATAAACTCGTGTTATTATCATTATTAGTGTTCTCATTATTGTGATTATCATTATATTATTATTATCGTTATTATCATTTATATTAATTATTATTATTATTATTGTTGTTGTTCTCGTCATGCATGCATGAAAACGATAGGACGTGGGAGATGGTACGTGTACCACTAACCCAAGATTGAATCTCATCTGTGAAACGACAAGTAAAATATAGATAACCAAAAAAAGGAAATTAAATATTTATTCAATTCGCTCAAAAGATCAACTTCTATTCCGAGGCAAAAATTAAAGTTTATATATCCTTTATATATGTATATATTTGTGAGTGCATTATTATGGTTTATACAGAGATATGTAAAAAAGTAGGAAAGGATCGCAACGGTACTACTCTATCTCGTGGACTAATTTATAAATAAATAAAATAATAGAAGAATGACTATTACAAGTATGAATGAATCATATCTTTGAGATTGAAAATTAAGTAATCAGTCGACGGTCAAAGATCTGCACGACTGTCTTCTTTCATCTTTGTCTCCCGCATACGATTCACATATCTCCCAACACTAGCATGATATATGATATAAATATTTTAACACGTACATATATATATATATATTTGATTATTGTATATGTGACTATCTTCCAAATATATGTTTGCGTGTATCGTGAACGGCAAGCATTTATGTGCATATATGCTCATATGCTTACTTTAAAACAACGTACCAACGGATTTGTATATATATGTTGTACTATGATAGTTTTTAAGTTTACGTTATGACAATACATTGGTTGGCATGATATGGTGATTTCACGACAGGGACATTTAAGATTTTTTTAAGTGTAATATAATGAAATCTTAACATTTTTTTATCATGATTAATTGGGTGAGTGCTTATAAGCTTTAAATTAAAGCCGACGTCGTTCATGAGATATAATTCGAGATGGAGATATCGAATTACGTCGCCTGTGGCTTTGGAAACTAAAAGATAAGAAATTAACAAGTGGCAAGCATATAGTGGTTGATGTGACAATATTATCACATTCTATGTATTATTAATTACGATTTAGAAGCTACATATAGGATACTATTACTTGGTAAACGCTAATTAATTATAAATCAATCATCGCTTTTATTGTGATATATCGCCAATAATTGGTGCAGTTTGTGGATAACAGCACAGTATTTGGATTGTGATGCTGTGTATTATTAATCAATTTTACTAAAATCTTGTTATATTTTACGTGATGATTTGTGATGATAATCAAAATTTATATAAAAAAATTGTGTTTAATATACAATCATCAATGGGCGATGCTTGCAGTAAGATATATTATAAAGCCATCATGATTAAATTATTCGATTCTTTCCAAAATAGAAATTAAGCTGAAATTTGGCTCTTCACTTCATTATAACTCAAGATCTTTTTTTCATGGTATTGTGGTGGAAGAAATGAAGATGAGCGTTCCACAAATATGTCCAAACTAATTTATGAAAATAGTAGGCGCTTGCGTATCAAAATTAAATTTCAACAATATCCCTAGAAACCCTATGAACAATTAAATGCCCGACAATGCATTTAAAATATGACGAATATTCAACAACCTAGCGACGAGAAGAAAAATGTAATGCATATCCCAATGGAGTATGGATGCTCGGAATATCGTACTATTGAAGTATAATATGATATTCTCCATATATCTCCAAGCAACATACCAAGTAGAGAACTTCACCATTAATCGAATAAACAAACATTCAGCAACATATCTCTACATGGCGTATCTTATTACATCGACAATAACCCACAGCATCGAATCTTCAACGATCGTAATTAAGTGTAAAAATCAAAATTTTCTATATAGAAAAAATGCATTCAGTGGGCCTTAGTCGTATTATATAACTTTTGGGGTAGGGGTGCTTGTTTTGGGGTGATCCTCCAAAATATCGCCGTGATCCTTACATCGCCTTATCATCATTGTGTTTGTTTACCCTAAGTGATTAGTCATCACTGTAATGACGGATCACCTACATGATGAAAATTGGGTGATATTCTACATTTTGGATCACCCCCAAAAAAACTAAGTGATCTTATATTACGGTGATGGGGTGATGTTTCAAATTTTTATTCGGACAATATTAACCCCTAATTTAACATTAAAATCTTATATGTTCTAATTCATATTTTAAATTTTAGAACGAAACTAGTAAATCATAAAACAATATATTTCATAATAAATAATAATATTGAATAACTATTCAAAAAACTGAATTCTTTAAAAAATTTTGAACTCGATATTAAAATAGTAATCGTTATATATGATATTTACGCAATATCACCTCACATATCACCGTAATTAACCAAACACAATATTCTAATATTACCTTGATATGCAAAGATAAAATATCACCTCAAAACAAACAAAGTAATGAGAAATCACCCTGATCTCTTAGTTTTTTTATGTCCCGAGGTATCCCCACACAACCTGACTATGGACTAGCCGCTGCCGGCAGTGGGCTCTTTTAACTGCCCCACAGACTTGGCGAGGGCTATTTGCGCCACACACTCCAGTGGTTGGAATAATCCTCGGGGCGAGATGGACACGTCCCAAACCCATCTTATCTTAGCTCAGAAAGTCATGAAGTATAACCCCCGTGGAGACTTCCCAAAGTCACGTGGGCGGTAGGGTTCGAACCCCTGACATCCTAATCACGAGAACTTTAGGGTGCGATTGGTCCGCGGAATTCAATGCGGAAAAGAAAAGAAAAGTGTGGTCATGCGCATTGTATCATTGTACATTACGCTTCATGTGTCGTGCCATCCCACTTTTCCTTTTCTTTTCCACGTCAAAATCCGTAAACCAAACGGAGCCTTAGGGTCGTTGGCAACTTTATCTCTTAGTTAGTAAGCCAACTAACTCAAAGTAGTCTTTGCCTCTATATAAACCACCCTTCCCTTCTCATCTTCTCCCACACAAATACAACACATCCTCTCTCTCTCTCTCAAACTATCCACTCTTATTACATCATTCGTCTTCTTCCGAAGAAAAAAACCAAAATGCCTGAGGCACCAAACCAAGAAAAAATGCCGACCCATTTGATCGAAAAGAATAACAAGCTGAAGCTCGACTTCATCGAGGAAGTGACCAAAAACGCCGGCGAGATTCAAAAGCGTGTCCTCGCCGAGATCCTAACCAGAAACTCCCACGCCGAATACTTGCAGAGGCATGGCCTCAACGGCCGTACAGATTCAGACACTTTCAAGAAGATCATCCCCGTCGTCTCCTACGAGGACATTTGGCCCGACATCAACCGTATTGCCAACGGCGACAAGTCGCCGATTCTCTGCTCTGATCCCATCTCTGAGTTCTTGACCAGGTTTTTCTTTCTTTTACTGTCTGTTCTCTTACAGCACGTGACTGTATCATTTGCTGTCATGAAAATGGGCTTCATCTTTTTTTTTTTTTTTTGCTTTTTCTTTATTTTAATCCAGTTCTGGGACGTCCGGCGGAGAGAGAAAGGTGATGCCGACGATCGAGGAAGATTTAGGGCGGAGATCGCTCATCTACAGCCTTCTAATGCCCGTCTTAAGCCAGTTCGTGCCTGGGCTGGAAAAGGGCAAAGGCATGTACTTTCTGTTCGTGAAGACCGAGGCGACGACGCCGGGCGGTTTGCCGGCGAGGCCCGTACTCACAAGCTATTACAAGAGCTCGCACTTCAAGGCGAGGCCGTACGATCCGTACACCAACTACACCAGCCCAGACGAGGCGATCCTATGTACGGACTCTTACCAAAGCATGTACGCTCAGATGCTCTGTGGGCTCGCCCAGAACGAAGAGGTTTTACGGGTCGGGGCGGTATTCGCCTCGGGTTTCATCCGGGCCGTACGGTTCTTGGAAAAGCACTGGGCTCTCCTCTGCGACGATATTCAGGCCGGGACGGTCAACTCTCAGATCGTCGGCGATCCTTCGGTGAGGGAAGCAGTGATGAGGGTCGTGAAACCCGACCCGAATCTGGCGGGTTTTATCCGATCCGAGTGCGGGAAGGAGTCTTGGCATGGGATTATTACGAGGATTTGGCCAAACACGAAGTACATCGACGTCATCGTGACGGGGACAATGTCTCAGTACATACCCATCCTCGATTACTACGGCGGCGGCCTTCCCCTCGTCTGCACCATGTACGCCTCCTCCGAGTGCTACTTCGGCGTGAATCTCAACCCTATCTGCGACCCCGGCGACGTTGCGTACACGCTCATACCCAACATGTGCTACTACGAGTTCTTACCTTTCCGCAAGAACGGCGAAGATTTCAGCCGGAATATCAGCTCCGCCGGCGGTGAGGACGACGAACAAGAAGAAGAGCTGGTCGATTTAGTCGACGTCAAGCTAGGGCAAGAATACGAACTCGTAGTCACCACCTACGCAGGTCCTAGAAAAGAAAATTAAACCTATTCATCCCATAATCTCAGACATTTCTTACAATCCGTCAATCGATTCATTGTATACTTGCAGGGCTTTATAGGTACCGCGTAGGAGACGTACTAAGAGTAGCAGGTTTCAAGAACAAGGCCCCACAGTTCAACTTCGTCTGCCGTAAAAACGTAGTCTTGAGCATAGACACAGACAAGACCGACGAGGTTGAGCTTCAGGCCGCCGTCAGAAACGCCGCCGGCCATCTCAGCCCATTCGATGCTCGCCTCGTCGAGTACACTAGCTACGCAGACACAGCCACGAAAATCCCAGGCCACTACGTCCTATTCTGGGAACTCAAGGGCTCATCCCAAACCATCCCACCTTCACTCTTCGAAGACTGCTGCCTTACGGTCGAAGAATCGCTGGACAGCGTTTACCGTCAGAATAGGTTTTACGACGCCATTGGGCCGCTGGAAATAAGGGTGGTTGAGGGAGGAACCTTCGATAAGCTCATGGACTTTGCCATCAGCTTAGGTGCGTCGATCAATCAGTATAAGACGCCGAGGTGCGTCAAGTTTGCTCCCATGGTGGAACTGCTTGACTCTAAGGTGGTTTCGAGCTTCTTCAGCCCAAAGTGTCCCAAGTGGGCGAGCCCTGGGCTCAAGCAGTGGAGCAATGGTGATGATAATGTCGATTGATGTGAGTTTTGCGTGGAAGGAATAAAACAGTGCCGTGCCGTAGTAGTGTTGCTAGGAAGGAAGTTGATTAGTGGTTAACTTGAATCTGTTATTTTCTTTTTCCATCTAAGCGTTTGTATAAAAGCAGATTTCTTCTGTTTCAATGGAGGCTTGATGCAGTTTCTGTTTCAATGGAGGCTTAATTAATTGCAAAAATTTAAAGAAAAAATGGAAAAGAAATAGCTATTGATGAACAGTGTTGGAGTTGAAAACTGGGGAGGAAGGAACATACGTACAGATGATATTTGTCCGAAGATGAAGGGTCAGATATTTGATTTGATTTGAATAGTTTGAGATGTCAGACAGACAAGTACATGAGTACGCTGTTACAATACAAGTCAAAGTGAACAAAGAGAAGGGGACCAATTAACTACTGTACTGTTATGTTACTTATGATGGGTAAATGGGTTGCTAATAAATACAAAAATAATATTGAAATGATTTAGTTATTCATCATGATTCCCTATCAGAATTTGTTCCCTGGTTTGCCTCTGCAAGAAATGGGAAGCAGATGAGTCTTTTTGGACAAGAAAATGGTGTGTCTGCTTCACACATCACAGCAAAGACGCAGAAAACAGACACATAAAGAAGCCTTTGGCCAGGAAAAAAAGGACAAGATTAACAAATCAAAAATCAATTTCCTTGTCTTTCTAAATTTATTTATGAAAGAAGAAAGAATTTTTTCAAGGATTTCTTACCCTCAGTTGCTTGTGCAAAGCAAAAACGTTGCACAATATATTAGGAAAGAAGAACTTTCATAAGACATGTCCGAACTTTGATACTTTGGGTTCTACAAAACTGATTTCTGCTTTTCTCCATACATCATCTCTGTTATTATTAATCCCAAGATGTGTAGGAGTCCATTAACCATATATATATAATCAGTAGCAGCGATTACTCAGAAACGTAAGTTATATCGTCCTTATCCAAATGCATCTTCCCCTTATCTCTCCTTGTGCTCGCACGAGACTGATTGGGTTGGCCTCTCTGTAAACGAGAGAATTTGAAAAAAAAAAATCTTACATGAATCATTTTCATGGCACGAATACGTTGGCGACGAACCATAATAACAGCAACCATTCGTACCTTTCTTAGAACGAAGGCCATGTATAAGTAGGCCACTTCCCATTCATCTGGCGATAATGTGCCTAAAAGATTCTCGAACAAAACCTAGATCAGTTCGTAATATAATGAAAGAGCACGCTTTCGAACGAACGATATTAAATGAAGAAGCTTTACTTTGGTCGTCTTTGCCATCACCCAAAGCACCAAGTCGTCGCATTAGCTCGACGTATTCTGGTTTTTTCATATATTCATCTACGAATTCGTGGAAGTTTTTAGCCAAGACCAGCTCGAGGTTGTACTGCGTGTTTCCAGAGCTCAAAGCTCAAAGATTTTGTATTTAGTGTACAAAATCTTGATTACAATACAGTTTGTATACCTCTTCGGCCAAAGATTTGAAAAGGCGAAAGGGGACAATCCATTCTGGGCAATCGACAGCGTCCTGCATTTTGATGGGAATATCGTCCAATGGACATGATTAGAAGCAATGTAGAACATATTAATCGCCATCTCAACCAAATGAACAAGTATAATTTTATGGAATTAATTTACCTCGAGATGGAATTTGTACTTGATGCCAAAGGGCCTCGAGGACTTGAATTTCTGTAACTCAACAAATGACTTATTTAATGAAAGCAGTTGAGAACATGCATACAATACATGGCCATGATGGTAGCAAACTTACCTTGCTTCTAAATTCGTCGTCGAAACATATCCAGTAGACGCTATTACCGAATTCAAGACCTTCAGCTGCGTTCATCAAAAAGGAATAATGTAATATTTCATGTATACGACATCATTTGCCTATATAGTTTATTTTCCACATGCCTCATCGCCAGTAGCAGATCAAATTTCGAAACTATGGGCTTCTCACCCCTATTTCGTAGGCCCGTTAACTACAAATGCCCTCGCCGTCCCCATTTTTGCTCCCATTTCGTCCGCCGTCATCTTCACATTGCACGCACAAGCAACCTATACCAAATGGGTCGCGTAATTCGAGCACAGCGTAAGGGTGCGGGCTCCGTTTTCCGATCCCACACGCACCACCGTAAGGGCCCGGCCCGTTTCCGCACCCTCGACTTCGGCGAGCGCAACGGCTACCTCAAGGGCGTGGTCACCGAGATCATCCACGACCCGGGACGCGGCGCGGCGCTGGCGAGGGTCACTTTCCGTCATCCCTTTAGGTACAAGCACCAGAAGGAGCTGTTCGTCGCCGCCGAAGGCATGTACACGGGCCAGTTCGTCTACTGCGGTAAGAAGGCGAATTTGGTGGTCGGAAACGTCTTGGCCCCTCAGATCCATCCCCGAAGGCGCGGTGGTCTGCAACGTGGAACACCACGTCGGAGACAGAGGCGTCTTTGCGAGGGCTTCCGGCGATTACGCCATTGTCATCTCCCACAATCCTGATAATGGGACTACTAGGTAGCTATTCACTGCAATTCTTCTGTAATGATTCTTAAGTTTAAGCTCAAGTCCATCTCTTTATTCCATCTCAGCATCATCTTGATTGAAAAAAAAAAGGATCAAACTTCCGTCGGGGTCGAAGAAGATCGTGCCCAGTGGGTGCCGAGCCATGGTGGGCCAAGTTGCCGGCGGTGGGAGGACGGAGAAGCCGATGCTAAAAGCAGGGAACGCCTATCACAAGTTTAGGGTGAAGCGAAACTCTTGGCCTAAGGTCCGTGGTGTTGCTATGAACCCAGTGAAGCATCCCCACGGCGGTGGTAACCAACAGCACATTGGCCATGCGAGCACCGTTCGCCGCGACGCTCCGCCTGGGCAGAAGGTGGGTCTCATCGCTGCTAGGAGAACGGGCAGTCTTCGCGGCCAAGCTGCTGCTACTGCTGCCAAGGCTGATAAATAAGGATTTTTTAAGTGGTTGAAGAGTCTTGATTTTGCTGATCAATTTGGGATCTGTGTTCTTGCGTGTTGTTAGAAATATACATTTTTCATTGCTGGAGGTTTATCTCATTATCATGGTTATCATCATCCTGAATTTATCAACAGATGCTCTCGCCAAGATAAACAATCACCCAAAAAAATTGGATAAATCTTCCTCAACAGAGAAAAAAGAAGAGGAACAGAGCACAATAGAGTAATTCGGATTTATATTCATCAAAATTGGATGAACATGGGATTGTATCAGTACGTACCTTTTTCCATTTTATTCGTAATTCTTAGATTGGGTCGATCCTTTAAATGGGCCAATCTTTGATATTAACGATGGGTTTTACTAGTGGGCTTATGGCCCATTTACGAGAAAAAATAGCAGCCCATTTATTCTGTTTACTTTCTCCCTTCATTTCCTCTGTGCAGAACTAAACCTCAGCTCACCTCATCGAAAAGAACTAAAACCCCACGAAATGGCGCTGAGAGCGGCGGCGACGGCGACGGCTAACATTAACGTTTTGAGGGGAGTGAGGGGATTACTGTCTTCTTCGTATTCTAGCAGCGTCAACTTCCCTTTCAATCTTCCAGAGACCAAGGTCGAGAAACCACCTCCACCTGAACCTTCGACCAATCTCTTCGTCTCAGGTAATTCGCACTCAATATTCTCTCTTTTCGTTTCTTTTTCGTGATCAAAGTCTCTGTTTTGACCCCTTTTTTGTCCCATCTTTACGTTTTTGGATTACTCGATTTAAGGTCTCAGCAAGAGGACTACAACGGAAGGTCTCCGTAATGCCTTTGCTAAATTCGGCGAAGTTATTCATGGTATCTCTTTCTTTAATCATTTCCTTGTCGATATATGGATTGAATTTTCGCTTGCCATCATGGACGAATTTTTCTCTTTCGTTTGGCAGCTAAAGTGGTGGCTGATCGTGTATCTGGCTATTCAAAGGGTTATGGTTTCGTTACATATGCAACCATCCAAGAAGCTGAAGCAGGGATCAAGGGCATGGATGGCCAGGTCAGTGTTTTTGTTGAGAATTAGGCCAACCTAGATTCGTATTTGGACGTAGTTTCGTGTATGTGTGTTCTTAATATCGAGGGATTCGATATCAAGCTTTATCAAAATGAAAAAACAGCAAAAAATGTAAAATCTGAACAAGAATTTTAACTTGGTTCGGCTTCAACTTTAGCCTACGTCCACGACCCGAACTGAGAATTTTTATTGATTCCACGTTTTGAGATTACAAGATAGGATCTTCCTCTCCAACTTTCGTGTTTACATCAACCTCTCAAATTCTCTTGTTCGCCAGTTATCGGTCGTTTAACCTGCACACTGGCCACCAAAAAACTGTTTTTGTAGTGTGCTTAGTAACTTCCCCAACTTCTAGGTAGAAACCGCTTGGAAGCACTTTGATCGGTTATTCTCCACTAGATGGGTCGGGAGTTGATCCTCATAGCTTCAATCTTGACCCTCGGACCCTCAATCCTCGTGATCGAATGGATAAACATCAAACCGAAAAGATAAACTGCTTCAGACAAAACCCCACGGCCATAGTGATCGATCACACTCAACAGTTTTATTGTCATCTTCTTCGCTAAATTTTAGGAGATGGGTTATATCGTAGTAGCTTAATTTGATACTAGCTTCTGTCTTCTGATGAATGTTATCCCTTGAAATATACTCAAGAAATTCTCTGAGTTGTTTTGATTTCTGCAGTTTTTGGATGGGTGGGTTATATTTGCAGAGTATGCGAGACCAAGGCCGCCTCTTCCATCTTGGAATAACAACGCACCTTCGCAGTGATTGATATTATTTTCTACATATTTCATCCATTATTTTTCGAATGTGATTTGTATGCTTTAAGATGTTACAGTTGAGAAACGTCTGTATTTTGCACACTTAAGCTAAGGGGTTATCATCAGAAATTACGTATTTGGAAAGTTTGCATTGTTTTGGTAACATTGGTAGCAATTTTGACTCAGAAATTGATGTCTTTTTTGTGACGTTACAGTTTGCGAGTGCAATGCACTTAGTCCCTAAAGCCTCTCAAGGCCTGTCCTAATCTTTGTCTAATTTCGCCTTAAGACATATATGATTATTCGATACGCATTGTTGTTCCAAATACGAGCAAGCATGTGTCGAGACAATGAATGTGTAAGCATTTACTTTACCCTGTCGAAGAGGGCATTTACTTTGGTTATGACTTACGACAGCTTCATTTCTTGAAGACAGTTTGATATTTTTTTTTTCAGCTTGTCTTTGTGTTGTTAATAAGGAGGATCGAGGAACACGTAACTTCCTTGCAATAAATTTACGTATATATTCTTACCAAGTTGGAGGTAACATAACATTAATACACGTCGGTTTAAACTAATTGCACTGAATCATTATCTGCTCGAGGCTTTTTATCCTGATAATGGATACATCAGTTTCATGATCGTATATGGTAGTAACTCATAATTTAATTCCCAATTAGGATATATCGTGACAAAATTCTATCTATAGATATCCCACCCACCACCATTATATATACACATACACATCAAATATGTATGTACTAGTCACACGCACGCAAGTTCGTATTGTAATTTGTAACAATCCATCTATTAAAAAAAAGGAAAAAAAAAATTCTCACGGAATAATAATCACAAGAAATTGGGAAAAGATCCCACGTTTCAAAATAGTGCCGAAGAAACGGGGAAAAATCCTCCCATGAAGTCATTCATCTTGGAATATTTCAAGTGCGGTGGCTGGAATACCACTACGTTGGAGGAGGACGGTGCAGCCCCAAGGCGGCGGCGCGTGGGTCGGAGGTCTGCTAGGTGTCACGGCGGCGTAAGGAGGTGGAGGCCTGCGCTGACGTCGATATCCGAAGATGTGCTGACGGCGGAGAGGAGGGATGCCGATAAGCCTATGGTGCGGTGGCGAAGATGCATCACTGAGAAGGTCTTGTCCATTTTCAAGAAAGAGCTGAGCCGTTCGTTCGATCTTCACGATCGACATTATTGCGGGTACTTTTTTAATTTTTTAGTTACTCCGACTATCTATTTGATTTTTTAATTTATGTAATTTCCTTGCAGGAAATCGGTTTCATCATTGGTCGCCGCCCCGGCGTTTTCAGCACCTTTCATCTTTTGATGCCTTGAACATAAAAGAATAATAATGTATTTAGGATAATCGCAAGAACATGAAAAGCTTATGTTGTATTAGGTGTCTTGCTTTGAACTCTGTAATAAGGAGGCTATGCTTATACGACTACATGCATATATTAGGTGGTGATTAGCCCATTATATATTTTCTGCGGCTATTAGGAATATGAAAGAGATATTTAACTTTCAAGTAAATTATAAAAATAAGTAAAAAATATGAAGGGGATGTAGCTCAGATGGTAGAGCGCTCGCTTAGCATGCGAGAGGTACGGGGATCGATACCCCGCATCTCCATTTTAGTTTAATTTTCCCTTTTATTTTTCCATGACATTTTTTCCCTGCGGTGGGTCCCACGATCTGACACGTCATCTCTATCCTATCTCTTCTACTCTTTTGCAGCTCTCTCCCTAAACTAGCTATGGCAGTCTCCTTCCTTCACGCATACAGTTCAACAACTAAAATGGCTTCGAAAGTCCTGCAAATTCATGTCCAAACCTCGACAACGCCTAAATCTTCACTCGCCAACAACATCAACCTAGCACGGCCTGGGATCTCGTTTTCTTACGCATTCAACAAGCTACGTCAAGAACTCTTACAAATCAAAGCAGGCCCTAAAATTAGGCCAAGAACCCTATCCACAAACTGTAGCAGTAGCAGCCTCTCATATCCCAAACCTCCCACGACAAAAGAAGAAGCCATCGACCAAGCAAAGACCTCTCTCTCCTCCGCCTTGGAGAAACCCCTCAACAACCCCAAACTCGCCGGAAAAATCAAGAAACCTAAGCAGCCGAGGCTCCGCGTCGAAATCCCAATCATCGACGACGCGCCGTCGTCCCTCTGTACGCTGGCGGCCGAAGTCTTGGGGAGAATGAGCATCAGAAGAAAAGGGCCATCGCATATCAAGATTCTCATGATATGGCCTAGCCAGTCGCTAACCGAGACAGCCGTAGAAGCTTTCGAGTCCCAATCTTCGGACATCGTAGTACGGAACATTAGCATCTCATCATCTGCTCTAACCCAAGATATCGTCAGAAACTTCAATTCTTCCGACGTAGTGACGTTCGTGGCGCCCGAGGCATCTCAGCTCGCTACTGTGAAGAGGGTGACTGATTCTTTATACCCTAAACCGACGATTCTCTTCAATCCAAAGTGGAGCTACGAGGAAGAGGAGAGCTTCGGCGATATGAGTGGGTTCGTGGGATCTTTCGAGGTTGTCTATTCCTTCGCAGGTTTGGAGGTAAGAGGGATTCTTAGCAAGAGGAAAGGCGTCATCTTTAAGTGCGTTAGAGATGGGGTTTTTAGCGGCGAGAAATGGAACGTATTCGTCGAAGAAGAAGGTGGACAAGGCGGCGAGCTCAAGGTTGTGTCTAGGTTTAAGGCGAGGCCCACCATTGTCGAAGTTGAGAACGTTTTGTACAATTTAATGGCTGCTAATTCTCCTGTGACTAAATCCGCGAAGTTCTTGAAAGATTTGGTGTCCAATGTAACTGGGAATGGGAAGAGGATGAAGAACTGATGATCGAAATCGACTTTTACCTGAATTTTTCGATCGCGTTCGTAATAGAACAAGGCGATTTTTACATAGAAGGTTCAATTTCAATTGATATATATATCTGCAGATTTTGGAGTTTGATGAAGATCTCTCCAATCTTGATTCAGCCATTTTCGATTTCAACGCTATTTTCATCTACGTAGAAAAATATTTTCCGTATGATTGAATATATATAACCTAAACTCAGGATCTCATTCACAACTTAAAATGCAGTAATTCTACTTCAACCATTAAACTCGTTCTCAAACCCAAAGTAATATTCTCTTTTACACCAATTTTGATAACTTTTTAATACTACACATAAATTTTACAACTTTACAAATTAGACAAAAAACAAATTAAAATATTCTTTTAAGAATTTAAAAATGATTTAGATATATAGTTTACAATTATTTAGGTATTATATAATTGTTAAAGAAAAAAGTATATTTGATACAAAAAGTAAATTAAGATATAACAAATATATTTTTAATTTGGGTGTTTTTGTAAGAGTCAAGAAAATATTGGTTTATGAACAGTGTAAACGCATGTTTGCGTTTCTCGGTGAGAGAAAGCGGCTTAAACTCATTTTTGGTTTCAGTATAGGTGTCGATTGGATGAAAGATTTATGTTTGCGTTTCAGTTTCCATACCGATTGGAGAAGCTCTTATACAGAGGATGAAGATATAATCCAAATAGAACAAAGCCTAGAAAAATATGTCACACCACCACCACTTAGCAACAAGTGAATAATGTGTGCTGGTTGAAATAAAATACTAACATATAGGAACGAATACATAATCGGCTCAGAATATAGTAATACGCAAACATTCATCGTTGAAAAGTAAAACAATGGCAGAGCACTGTCTTACATGTTGAATCATTCAGTTAAATGCTTTTTTCCCCCTTATTTAACATGCCCATCTTGTTTAGATGCTTAGATCCTCATATGTTGTTTATCACGTTATCGTAACCTAAGAAACAAGAAATTCCATTTAGTTGTAATAAATTATATATACAACGCAAAAACAAAGCCAAGAAATAAACATCGCCGACTAAAATAATATACCCTCTTACTCAAATCAAAAACCACGCAGAAAAATTCCAAAACGAGGCCTGCAGTTCGAAATCAAAGCTACAGCAGTCTATCATATACTTCATCAGTTCTTATATATTACGACAGAAATAGACCTACGCTTATGAGCCCTTTGTAAAAATAAGATTTACAGCAACTAGAAATAACAAATGGGGAAAGATAATGGAATCTTTCGATACGCAGACGGCAAGGACAAGCTTCTCATGCTCTTCGGCACAATAGGCAGCGTAGGAGATGGGCTTCAAATCCCCCTAATGATGTTCGTCCTCAGCGATGTCATAAACCAATACGGAAACCTCAGTTCTAAAATCTCCATGCATTTAGTAGACAAGGTATGTGTGTATTGTATGTAAGCAATTAATTAGACCTTAAGCTCAACTCTTCATTTTTAAACCGATACTAAGAATTTTCTCCGTCGACACAGTTTGCGCTGAGGCTTCTCTACGTCGCAATAGGCGTAGGACTTTCCGCCTTCGTCGGTAATTCTTGCAATTTCATCGACGTTTTTACGGCCTAATTTAATCATACGACGTTTTTTTTTTTCTCCCACAGAGGGTTTGTGTTGGGCTCGAACGGCGGAGAGGCAAACTTCTCGGATGAGATTAGAGTACCTCAAATCCGTCCTCAAGCAAGACGTCGGCTTCTTCGACGCTCACGACTCTTCCAACACTTATCAAGTCGTCTCCACCATTTCGTCCGACTCCAATTCCATCCAAGTCACCATAGGTGAAAAGGTAACACACACGCACACACATATATAGGTGTATCTATTGACAATTGATTTTAGAGTGGAACTGATCTGTATATCGAATGGTCTTATGCAGATCCCCGACTGCATAGCGTACATGTCGTCCTTCTTCTGCTGCTTCGTCTTCGCCTTCACGCTGTCGTGGAGGCTCACGTTAGCCGCCCTTCCGTTCACCCTGATGTTCATAGTCCCGGCGTTAGGGTTCGGGAAGATGATGATGGACTTGGCCGTGAAGGGCATAGAGTCCTACGCGGTGGCGGGCGGGATTGCCGAGCAGGCGATATCTTCGATAAGGACAGTCTACGCCTACGTGGCGGAGACCGAGGTGCTCGAGAGGTTCGGCGGCGCGCTTAGGACCACCATGGAGCTCGGAATAAGGCAAGGCTTGGCCCGAGGCCTGATGATGGGGAGCATGGGAGTGATCTATGTTAGTTGGGGCTTTCAGGCTTGGATCGGATCGATCCTCGTTAGCAAGAAGGGCGAGAACGGCGGGGACGTCTTCGTCGCGGGATTTAATGTCCTCATGGGAGGACTGTGAGTACTTCTATTTTACGATGATTTGTTGGAAAGATAACACATAAATTTGGAAAAAATATATACTTCATACAAGCTCAAACTATTAGGTAAAGTGGTCATTTAAGACCAAATAATCTTGGCTTATGAATCCTTGTTACCACCCATTCTGGGAAAATCGAATGCTAGACTAGACAGTAAAGAAATCATCTCAAATGATACCCTTTCTGAAAGCTTTAACCTTTTAGGTAAAGTGTCACTCATCACAACAAACTCTAGATAACTTTTCGCCTTTTGTTTTGGCAGAAACATATTAACGGCGCTGCCGAACCTCACGGCGATCACGGAGGCGAAGTCGGCGGCTGTAAGGATCACGGAGATGATCGACCGTGAGCCGTCGATCGATTCCGAAGAAAAACGTGGGAAAGCGCTTTCGTACGTGAGGGGAGAGGTACAGTTCAACGGCGTATACTTCAGCTACCCTTCGAGGCCCGACGCTCCCATCCTCCAAGGCCTCGACCTAAAGATACCCGCGGGTAAAACCACGGGCATTGTGGGCGGCAGCGGGTCGGGCAAATCCACCATAATCTCCCTCCTTCAGAGATTCTATGACCCCATCGAGGGCGAGATACTCCTCGACGGGCACAAAATAAACCGTTTGCACCTCAAATGGCTCCGATCCCAAATGGGACTCGTGAACCAAGAGCCCATCCTCTTCGCCACGACCATTAAGGAAAACATACTCTTCGGCAAAGAAGGCGCGTCGATCGACGAGGTCGAATCGGCCGCCAAGTCAGCAAACGCCCACGACTTCATCGTGAAGCTGCCCGACGGGTACGAAACTCGAGTCGGGCAGCTCGGCGTGCAGCTCTCGGGCGGCCAGAAGCAGAGGATAGCCATAGCCCGGGCGTTGATAAGGGACCCGAAGCTACTCCTCCTCGACGAGGCGACGAGCGCGCTTGACTCAGAGTCCGAGCGCACAGTGCAGAAGGCGCTCGACGAGGCGTCGAAGGGAAGGACGACTATAGTCGTTGCCCATCGCCTCTCCACGATTAAGGCGTCCCACCTCATCGCGGTAATTAAGTCGGGGAAAGTCGTCGAGTCGGGCCCGCACGACCATCTCATGAACATCGAAGACGGAGAGTACTTCAAAATGGTGAGGCTCCAAGAATCGAGCCACGTGTCCGAGCCGTCAAGCCACACTCCTAGCCGTAGGGCGAAGCGGTCCGTGCACCCGAGCCCGGCGAGCGTAATGTCGAGCCCGAGGACGCCTTCCGTGTATCAGTTCAGCCCGGGATTTTCAACCATGAGCGCGAGCTTCTCCGCGCCTTATTCGGTGGCTTACGAAGAAGCGCACGACTACGACGACGAGGACGATGGGTTCGACCGAAGGGCCCACGGTCCGACTCCATCGCAGTGGCAGTTGCTGAGCATGAACAGGCCCGAGTGGGGACGGGCCTTAGTCGGGTGTCTAGGAGCCGTGGGCTCGGGGGCGGTTCAGCCCATCAACGCCTACTGCGTGGGAGGGCTCATTTCGGTCTATTTTAGGACGGACAAATCGTCGATCACCTCCCATGCGAGGATCTACTCCTTCGTGTTCTTGGCGTTGGGGCTCTTCAACTTCTTCGCCAACCTCTTGCAGCACTACAGCTTTGCGGTGATGGGGGAGAGGCTGACTCGGAGGGTCAGGGAGGCGCTGCTGAGGAAGGTGATGACCTTCGAGGTAGGATGGTTCGACGAGGAAGAGAACAACAGCGCCGCGGTTTGCTCGAGGCTGTCCACGGAGGCCAACATGGTTCGATCGTTGGTGGGCGATCGAATGTCCCTGCTGGCTCAGGCGGTTTTCGGGGCTGTGTTCGCCTATGCTTTGGGGCTCGTGCTGACGTGGAGGCTGGCGCTGGTGCTCATGGCGGCTCAGCCGTTGGTGATAGGGAGCTTTTACACGAGGAGTATGCTGACTAAGACTATGTCGTCGAAGATACAGACGGCTCAGAAGGAAGGGAGTCAGATTGCCAGCGAGGCAGTGGTCAACCATAGGACGATTACGGCGTTTTCTTCTCAGAAGAGGGTTTTAGGGCTTTTTAGGGATACCTTGGAAGGGCCGAGGAAGGAGAGTATAAGGCAGTCGTGGTTCGCTGGGTTTGGGCTCTTCAGCACGCAGTTTCTGGCGGCGGCTTCCACGGCCTTGGCCTATTGGTACGGCGGCAAGCTTTTGTCTGAGAATCTGATATCGCCGGAGAGGCTATTTCAGGCGTTCTTGGCTCTTCTGTTCACTGCGTACACCATAGCTGAAGCTGGGAGCATGACGAACGACTTGTCTAGGGGAAGCAGCGCCGTCAGCTCCGTTTTCGCAGTTCTTGATCGGAAGAGTCTGATAGACGGCGAGGATCCGGCGATTGATGCCTCGAAAGGGGAGATTCGAGGAAAGGTGGAGCTCAGAAACGTGGTGTTTGCGTACCCTTCGAGGCCAGAGCAGCTGATCTTCAAGGGGCTCAACCTTAAGGTCAACGCAGGGACCACCGTGGCTCTGGTGGGCCCCAGCGGTTCTGGGAAATCGACGGTCGTCTCCCTCGTCGAGCGATTCTACGATCCCATCGACGGAGCCGTGTTTGTAGACGATAGGGATGTGAGAGACTAAGATCTGAGAAGCTTGAGGTCCCAAATTGCCCTCGTCAGCCAAGAACCCACCTTGTTCGCCGCCACCATATACGAAAACATAGCCTACGGTAAGAAGAACGCCAGAGAATCAGAGGTCAGAAAGGCCGCCATGCTCGCCAACGCCCACGAGTTCATAAGGTAAAGCGAACAAACAAAAAAGCTGTCTTTTTTTCCTTTTTTGCGTTTATTCCAAAGGTCTGTCTAATCTTTAGTTATTACGCCGTTGAATGATGGATCGATTTTAGTGGGATGAAAGATGGGTACGACACTTACTGCGGAGAGAGAGGAACTCAGCTCTCGGGCGGGCAGAAGCAGAGAATTGCGCTGGCGCGCGCGATTCTGAAAGATCCGGCGATTTTGCTGCTCGACGAGGCGACGAGCGCCCTCGACAGCGTGTCTGAGAGCCTTGTGCAGGCGGCGCTGGAGAAGATGATGGTGGGTCGGACTTGCGTTGTGGTGGCTCATCGATTGTCTACGATACAGAGGTCGAACTCCATTGCTGTGATTAAAGATGGGAAAGTTGCAGAGCAAGGCTCGCACAACGATTTGATGGCTATGAGGGGTCGTAGTGCTTATTACGGCTTGCTCACTGCGCAGGGGAGTAACTCTCCTTACAGGTGAAGGGTTTGATAGAAGAAGCTAAGATGTTGAAATTTGTACATCTCTTGGTCATCAATTTGTCAATTGTATTATTGGGATGAGTTCTTGAATGTGTTGTGGAAGACGAATCCCAAGATTTGGACAATCGAATTTTGGAAATTTTTCCAAAATTCGTACAGTCGTTCGTTTTCCTTCCTCACAGAATTGTAACTTCTAATGCAGATTTAGTAGTTTCACATGATACTGTGATTATTATCGATTCATCCACTGTGACAATCCCTGATATATATAAGCCGTGGAAGCTCCATTACAGATTTCCTGGAAACGATGATCATGGAAATTATCTTCTTGAAACTGGTTTGATATTCTTGTTGCAACTCAGAAGTGGCAAGAAGAGAGAGAACGACACAAATAGTGTTATTTTTAATAGTGCTGTTACAAAACTAGATAACTTTCTCACCATATTACAAAACTAATCAACTTTTTCAATTTAATTATTAGCATTTTCAGTTTTCACCACAATATTACTTTTTTTTCACCATAATTATCACAAATTCTCAACATAATTATCAATAATTATATTTCTAATCAAATCTTTCTTAACACTACTATACAATCTCATATTTCCGTCATAGTAATTCAATACTAAGATTTAATATCGAATATATTAATAAGAAAATAAGATCCAAATAAATCATAAGTCAAAATCAGTAAGAAATATAATCCATTTTATATCGTAATAACTTGATATATGCAAAGAACGGAGATAGACCGTCTGAAAAAAGAACAACATTTATGGCCTGAAAACGTTCACCTTTTATATAGTTGTTGGGATAGAAAAGCTACAAAACATTCTGTTCGTCCGTACAACACAGTTACTATGACCGCGGCTGTTATTACTCCAGTTAAGCCAGGTCGTCATCCTCGAGTTCACCATGTCAATCTCGAAGACCGTTCTTGTACGTGTAGCAATTGGTTCACATGCAATGCAAGTAAATAATAATAATAACAATTATTATTATATATTATTATTATTGTTGTTGTTAGTAATAGTATTATTATTGTAGCAGTTGTTGTATAATTCATGTTCCTATATTTCCTTTCAGGTTCGCAAGCATTTTAAAGTCGATCCATGTGAATATCTTTCAGATAATTTTAGAATTGAGATTTTGGAGACATCATATTCTTATCGGTTTGAGTGTCCATTAGAGGAGTAGCGTAATGCTCCTTTTCATCTAATACATAATCCTTATTTACGTCCACATAGAAAGGTCGGACGTAAGCGATCACGAAGATATCCATGTGAAATGTATCAAATGTCTCACGAGAAAAATGCAAGAGAAACTATGATGAGTTGTGATAAATTTTTTTAGAAGTTGATTTTTATTGAATAATAGTTATTTGAATGTTCAATGGATTATTACAAGTTTTCTTGAGTTTATTTGTTTGTATGCTTTAGATAATACTTCTTAATATATATATGCCAAGATGAAGAATGTTATGTATGTCTGATTTCCGATGGTAAATGAAAAAAAATAATGAGTAAAAAATTTTTGGGATTAAATATAATAAAGAGGAATTGCTTTGCTTATTTGAAATAATAATAGAGAAAAAAGTAACATAAAAAAGATTTGAGGTGAATACTGAAACTAATATTAGTATAAATTGAAAAAGTTGATTAGTTTTGTAATTGAGTGAGAAAGTTATCTAATTTTATAATAGCACTATTAAAAATAACACTATTTATGTTAATCTCTCGGCAAGAACTAAAAAAAAAGGAGTATCTTGCAAATTATTACAAGTTTTTGGGGCCAAATCTAATTTAGTGGAGTTTGATGTTTCCCTCTTCGCTCTCTCTCTCTAACACTTGTGTGGCTTGAATTCTGCGAAAAGAAAACCAAAACCCAGCTCACACACTACTACACGCACGCACCCCCCAACAGACGACAACCCATCGAATGTTAAAACCCCTGTAAAAACCCCTTCAAAGATTTTTTACAGCCGCCGCGTTTGTTTGTGCTAGTTGTCAAAAAAATTTCATCCTTTTCTTTTTGTTTTAACTAAATTATCTTGAGGTATTTATCAGACCTATCAAGACGGCAGCTTTTGGAAGTAAGAAGCTGCTAGGGAAAGTTCTTGCCGCCATGGCTAAAATGGGGTTTTATCCTCAGACTGCTAATTTTAAGACTTACCATTTTTGCCCCTCTTACTTCTTGTTCTGCCGTTGTGGCAGCGCTCGCTTCGGCTGTCCTTCTCCGTCCTGCAGCATAGCTCTGTTTAGGTTCGCATTTTCTTGAAGCTGATTGTTGAGTTATACTCTTTGGTGTTGCTTTGTGAATTTGTCTCCATTTTGCTTTTTGGAGTTGCCCGGCGGCTTTGGGGTTTTGTATTGGATAGTTCGAGGGTTTATCTTTTTTTCTAAATGGATGCAAAAACGATCCTTTCTTGAGTTTTGGTGTAGATTCTCTTTCACGGGTCGTTTATTTCCCCTACATAGATGAGCCAAGTCTAGTTTTGCTGCAATGTATGGTTTACTTAAATGCATGAGTTTGTTTAGAGCTTTTCACAAATTCTTTCTGAAAATTGAGATTTCGTATTATTTGTGTTTTGGAAAGTTGTGTTCTTGTTTTATACATTCTCCTTATGCTTTTATACAGATTGAAGCATAGAGATTCCACTACCTTGGATAGACCTCACCATGCTAATTTGCTTCAGTTTAAGCAAAGATCGAATTATTGTACATATCAGCATGGCAGTGGTCAAATGCGCCGTCCCCAAAGAAATAGTTTGACTTACTCTCAGATGAACAATCCATTTGCACGTAAAGAGGTGGAATGGAGAAAAGATGATGCTATCGGAGTTTGGAATGATTTAGAGAGTCTTGGGCATACACCTGAGGGCTGGGGCCGAGTTACTGAAGAATACAAACAGAAAAAGATGCAATTCGATCGAAGGAATGTATCTGCCCATGCTAAAACTCTTCCACGAGGAGACCTCACGCGAAAAATTAAGCCTATCAGAAGAGACACGGTATGCCCGCCCGTCTGTAATAGTAATGGCAAATCAATAGCAGTCAAATTTCGCCGTTCATATTATTTTCTATTATGATTAAATTCTTGTTTTTGAAGCATGCTATAATCGTTGAAAAATTTCTCTTGGGCAGTGCGAAAACGAAGTGAAAAGATATGCTGAAGTTCAAAGTAATGTGACTTTGCATAAACCAGGCGATGCTAGCAAGGAGGCATTAGAGAGGCATCCAAGGAAAATAGTTCCTTCCCCAAATGGGTCCGCTCATAAGATTAATGCAGTGGACAAAACAGAAGGAGACGAGAAAAATACGAAGCATGTTCCTAACGAGTGTGTTAGTGAAGCTGAAGAAAAAACATTAGCTTCTTCTAGGTACACAGAAGTTCATGAGAGGCTAAGTAAAGTTTACGATAAGGTGCTTGTAGTTGATAGCATTCCCCTGGCTACAGAGGTGGTTAAAATGCTAACCAGTGAAAGAAGCAGAGAATTTGTGCATGCATGTGATACAGAGGTAATATATCAATTTAAACATTCGACTGAGGCTAGGCAAAGCTTCTAAGTTGGTACTTTATATGATTTTTTGTCTCAAGTTTTCCTCCGTGATTGTTGACCATAGGTAGCGAACATTGATGTTAAAGAGGAAACTCCCGTGAATCATGGAGAGGTTATATGTTTTAGCATATACTGTGCCGAAGCTGATTTCGGCAATGGAAAGTCATGTATATGGGTGGATGTCCTAGATGGTGGTGGTAAGGAGCTGTTGCAAGTGTTTGCTCCGTTTTTCGAAGACTCATCCATTAAAAAGGTTAATCGTATAACGCTGATCAACTTTCCACTTTGGTTCGAAGATTCTAAATCTTGGATTTTCTTTTTCATTCTCTAGGTGTGGCACAATTACAGCTTTGATAGTCATGTCTTGGAGAACTATGGCCTAAAATTATCTGGTTTCCACGCTGATACGATGCACATGGCGCGTTTATGGAACTCCGCCCGAAGAACAGAGGGCGGGTATTCTCTAGAAGCGCTGACCGGCGATTCTAAAATCATGTCAGATGCTAAGATTGGCCGTGATGAACAAGTCGTTGGGAAAATATCCATGAAAGAACTCTTTGGTCGAAAAAAACTGAAGAAAGACGGATCAGAAGGAAAGCTAATCACAATCCCGCCCGTCGAAGAGCTTCAGAGAGCTGAAAGAAGATTATGGATCTGTTACTCTTCTTTGGATTCCATAAGCACGTTGAAGCTTTATCAGAGCCTGGAGAAGAAGCTGAAGAAGACCCCATGGTGTGTTGAGGGACGTTACAAAGGTTCGATGTTTGACAACTATCAGATGTACTTGCGCCCCTTTGGCGAGCTTCTAGTTAAAATGGAGTCCGAGGGCATGTTGGTCGATCGTTCTTACCTCGCTGAGATCGAAAAGGTTGCTAAGGAAGAACAGCAGATTGCTGTCGATAGATTTCGTAAGTGGGCTTCGAAGCATTGCCCTGATGCTAAGTACATGAATGTAGGCAGTGATACGCAGCTGAGGCAATTTTTCTTTGGCGGTGCACAGAACAGGTAAGCTTTCTTGATTTACTTTCGAGAATTCATCATGGTATTTCTTTAAGTTTGTGCCTAATACTTCATTCGTACTGTATTTGAAGTAAGGACCAGAACGAGTATCTTCCTACGGAGAAGGAATTCAAAGTTCCTAACGTAGACAATATAATCGAAGAAGGAAAGAAAAGCCCTTCGAAGTATTATACGATAAAGCTGCGAAAACCTGAAGGTGTTAACATCGAAACTGATAAGTACACGGTGAGTGGTTGGCCTTCTATGAGCGGAGATGCCTTGAAAGCTCTCGCTGGGAAGGTTTCTGCTGAATTTGAGTTCTTCGATGCGAACGAGGAAGAGCTGCTTGACGAAAGTGGAGCTTCGTCGTCGAGCGCTGACATTGATACCTCTGCTTATGGAACGGCTTACTCTGCTTTCGGCGGTGGGCAAGCGGGAATCGAGGCTTGCCATGCCATTGCTGCTCTGTGCGAAGTTTGTTCGATAGATTCCCTCATATCGAACTTTATTCTTCCTCTACAGGTTTGTGTTCACATGGAAATAATTTGAGTCATACGAAGAGATCAGCAATATATTAGCCTAAAAACCTTTGATCGTCTGGTTCAGGGCAATCATATATCAGGCAAGAATGGGAGAATTCATTGCTCTTTGAATATTAATACAGAAACCGGGCGCTTGTCTGCTAGAAGACCAAATCTGCAGGTTTTTCATTTCATCCCCGTGTCTTAATTCTCCAACGAATAGTGTCTGAATTAATCATCCACGAAATTATATTTTTCTTCTAAGACGATGCTATTTGAGTTGTATAACTCCATGAGCATATGATTTCAGAACCAACCCGCCTTGGAGAAAGATCGTTACAAGATTCGTCAGGCATTCATAGCTGCGCCTGGAAACTCACTGATCGTCGCAGATTACGGCCAGGTAATAAGATTGGCCATCACTTTATTTAACATTCAGACCATTATTAAAAAAAAATTAAAAGAACTGTTTAAATTCCGTAATTATTAGTTGGAGCTTAGGATACTTGCACATCTGGCTAACTGCCAAAGCATGTTGGACGCTTTTAAGGCGGGCGGAGACTTCCATTCGAGGACAGCGATGAATATGTATCCTCATATTCGCGAAGCTGTTCATAGCTCGCAAGTGCTCCTCGAATGGCATCCTCAGCCTGGCGAAGATAAGCCGCCCGTTCCTTTGCTGAAGGTTCCGTAAATTTTGTTCGAATTCCTTTCTCTCTACTTTGGAAATTCGAAAATGATTATTACATTGCGAACAATGCCCGGTTTTTTTTTTTTTTTCTCTCAGGATGCATTTGCTTCAGAAAGAAGGAAGGCGAAGATGCTCAACTTCTCCATCGCTTATGGAAAAACGACCGTTGGACTCGCACGTGATTGGAAGGCAACTAACTAACTATTATACTTATCGGGATTTAACGAATGGAAAGAAAGATGAAAAAAAAGGAAATCTTTGGGGAATTTTCGGGGTTGGTTAATTTTTTTCTTACAACTTTTAGGTCTCTCGAGAGGAAGCTCAAGAAACAGTCGACCTATGGTACAGCGACAGAAAGGAGGTTTTGTCATGGCAAGAAGAACGCAAGAGACAAGCCCATAAAGAAGGGCTCGTCTACACATTGCTTGGGCGGGCCCGACACTTCCCATCCCTTAAGAACGCCAGCAGAGCTCATAAGAATCACATCGAGCGAGCAGCCATTAATACGCCAGTCCAGGTTTTTTTTTTATTTCATTTTTTGCTTCCGTTTTTCGACAAAGTTGACTCATTTCTGACTTCCCCCGAAAAAAAAAACAATTTGCAGGGAAGCGCTGCAGACGTTGCGATGTGCGCCATGTTAGAAATATCGAGGAACAAACGTCTACAAGAGCTGGGCTGGAGGCTTATATTACAGGTCAATATCACATCATACCCTTTTTTCTTGCATGAAATGAAATCTTTTGAGCCAACCATTAATCAGTAGCTGCTATGTAATGAAATAAATGCTGGCTTCGAATTAGGTTCACGATGAAGTTATCTTAGAAGGGCCCACGGAGTCGTCCGAGGAAGCCAAGGCTATAGTAGTCGATTGCATGTCGAAGCCTTTCGACGGGCAGAACTTTCTCAGAGTTGGTCTATCAGTCGATGCTAAATGCGCCCAAACCTGGTATGCTGCCAAGTAATACGAATCATCGCCCAAGAAAAAAAAATGCGAAGCTTTGCGCATCATCTACGTTCGAACTGTGATAGACTTCACAGAAAAAAAAGGAGCCACGTCTGTCGAGCTCTGCTCAATGGGTCGTCTCGTGGATTTAGAAGAGTTGTTGATTATTCGTCTTGTTCGATTACTGCAGAGAAGAATTAGCTGAAGCTATGGATGGGTTTGCTCCGTTCGTCGCCGGAGTTTATCGAATAGCTGCAGCTGCGGGTTTTAGCTCTCTTTTTCCTTTTCCTTTTTTTTTATTCTTTTTGGCTAAATATTGTTGAATATGCGTGTGAATAGTTTATTGTGATATTCCAATCCAAACGGTGAGGATTTGGTAATTTTTACTTTTGTTTTTCCTGTTCTAGTGAAGACCTTTTAAGTTGAAAAAACGATTATTGAGATTCTCCTTGCCTTTTCTTCGTTTGTCATATATATTCTTGATAAATGCATATTCTATTATAGAAAAAGCATCAATCATAAGATAAAAAGAGAGAGCGAAATTTAGATTCCTACTACGCAAAAAATATGGACCCGAGCCATCCCACCAATGAGATTCCATTCCTAAATTAAAAGGTGAGATATAAATCGAGGGAAGAAGAAGATTCGTGACTTAATCTTACTTGGAGGCTACAACAATTAAAAAAGCTTCACATATCATATTGCTTCATTATTTTTTCTTCTCGAGAATATACCTTTATATGTCTTCACGTTATAGAACTTGCTTTTTCTTTCATAAGTATTACATCAAAGTTACAGCATGTGAATTCCCACATTTTCCTCCTAATTCACATCTACGCATGTGAGAATTACTTACAAGGTTTGACTTGTTCGTTTTCATTGCAATACTTCAAGTTGACCTTTTACTTACCTACCTCTCTAACCTATGTCCTCGTTGATCGTACCTAGCCCAACTCGAAACCGTTGAAATTCTCCAAACGCTGTTCACACTTAACACGCTTTAGTAAGTATACATTTGGTGAGCAGGTCAACACAGTAAGGAGAAGTGCGTATCCACGTGTCGTTAACTCATTGGATGAGTTGATGTAGTGAAACGCCGTCAAATTGAAATAAAAGTAAACGGCCGTCACTCGGCGACCAAAAGATTCTTTCATAAAGACGACGGAATAAAGACACTTTCTTTCTCATCTCATGTATTATAAATACAGCCAATCTTTCGATAAAAGCCTTCAAAATCAACCCTTCATTTACCCAAAGTTTTTCTTGATTTTTTTCTCTCTCCGCGATTTCAAAATGGGAACAAACTGGAGAAGGGGACCCACAATCGGCCGCGGCTCCACCGCGTCGGTCTCCCTCGCCAGCACCACAATCGCCGGCGACGTATTCGCCGTTAAGTCCGCCGAGCTCGGTTCGCCGTCCTCCTCGCTGTTGCAGAAGGAAAAACACATTCTTTCGCAGATGTCCTCTCCTCACATAGTGAAGTGCCTCGGCTCCGACACCACCTTCGAAGACGGCGACAGAGCTTATTACAACCTCTTCATGGAATACGTTCCCGGCGGAACCCTCTCCGATCAGATCAGAGCGCGCGGCAGAAAGCTCGCCGAGAGCACCATAAGCTCCTACGCTCGCCAGATTCTACTCGGACTGAAGCACATCCACGGCAAGGGATACGTTCACTGCGACATCAAAGCTCAGAACTTGCTCGTCGCCGAGGACGGTACGAGGCTGAAGATCGCCGACTTTGGGTGCGCGAGATTAGGGGAGGCCGACGCGGCGGCGTTTTCAGGCACGACGGCTTACATGGCGCCGGAAGTGGCGCGCGGCGAGGAACAGAGCTTCGCAGCTGATATATGGGCTCTGGGCTGTTTAATCGTCGAGATGGGCACAGGCCGCTCGAACCCATGGCCGGCGGCCGTGAAGGACCCATTAACGGCGCTTCACAGAATTGCTCTTTCCGACGATATCCCAGAAATCCCAGGTTGGTTTTCGGAGAAAGCTGAGGACTTTACGAAGAAATGTTTGGCCAGAGATGCGAAGGAGCGGTGGGACGCAGATGGGTTATTACAGCACCTTTTCATTACAACCAACGGCGATGACGTGGCGGAGAATTACTTCAAGAAATCACCGACCAGCGTCGTGGATTGGCGGTGCTGGGATGATTTGGAGGCTAAAGTGGGCTTTTCGACTGATACAGAGCGCTCCGTTGATGGTGAGAGGATAAGAAGTTTGGCCTCGCCGGAGTGTGTGGATTGGAGCACGGAGGACGGCGGCGGTGATTGGTTGACTGTGAGGGACGGCGGTGAAGAAGACGACCATGATAACGGTGGTGACGGCGGCGATGAGGAAGTCAATGGAAGCTTTGTTTTTGTTGGAGATGATTTTTCTGATTATTTTTACTATGACGGCGAAATTAGCGGTGGTGATGAGATTGCAATTCTTGATATGATTGACAGTGTAAGAGATGATTGTATGATTAACATTGTAGACTCTTACGATGAAGATAATGGATTACATTTTTCTTCAATAGCAGCATGGGTAATTCTACCGTTTATCGTAAAATCTACTGGTAATGCATTTAACAAGTATAAACAGTTGAATTGTAAAAAAATGAAATTGAATGAGTAGTTGACTCTGTGGCAAATATTCTCTCAATTAAAAGACAAATAAGTAGAGATTGACGTTAGGTTAATTATAAATTAGGTCAACCTAACTAGTTTGGTTGGACAATCACATATAGCGGTTGTGAACATCTTAGACTTTAGCAATTTGTAGGGTTCAAATCTTTTAATATATCTTTTTAAAAAAAATTATTTTAGAAGTCAACCACAGTTTTATTGTCCATATTCAAAGTCTATATATAAAGTGCAGTAAAAGTCAACTAACACATATAGCGGTTGAAGTTTGGAATTTTATCGATTTCAATAGAGGCAAAGGTGAATAATTATACCTTGAACATATACTCTGGCGATGGAGACTTATCCACAAACGCAAACCAATGAGTGTGCACTTTTATTTATATTAATATACATCGTTGATTTGGTGAATAATAAGAGTAAAGGAAGATGATCCATAATTCTTCAAACCTAACATTGACTCGTCCAATTAAAATCAGGATAAGCACGAATGGCATTAACTCAATCCTACGAGTTCTTGCAAGCATATAAACAAGAAAATAGTGCAAAACTCGTAATCCATTACATAAATAATATTTACAGAATATTATTTATATCTTTATCTATGAAAGCAATACATAGTGGAAACTGAGCATGAATGTCAACATTGTAGGTTAACCACGAGTCATTACCTTTTTGACCCTTAACAAAACAACTCAGCACACTTTGCTTGCTGTGTTTTTTTGTTTTATAGTACTAAAACATCATATGGTCGTCACGACATGCATCAGCATCACACGCTTTGTCTCCATTAGATTAGATATTAAATATTTCGTAAGAACTTTTCAAAGAAAATCTTAAATGTCGTAATAAAGTTTTGATTAAATGGTCGCGATAATAGGAAACAATGGAGTTGTGTGTGAGATTATGTTTATAATGGCTGCTTCGTTTTTATTCATAGCGTGTGAGTTTTTGTGTGTGTTCCTTGGGGAGGAGACCACGGCGTTCTCGTTCCAATGATGTTGTTATTTTCAATTTTGAAAGACAAATGATGAAATGATAAATAATACGTGTGATTTTGCCAATCAAAATTGTAATATCGAACAAAGGGATGTAATGAGGTGTATGTTTTAGGGTTTTACTTTATTAATTTAGATGAAAAAAAAAGAACATTTTTACGGAAATTGTAATATTGTGAGTGAAGTTTATTGTGTAATAGACTCCATTTGCATGCACGGAAAGTGCATATATGGAATCAAACGCGTAATAGTAAATGCATTATTAATTCGGAAATTAATTGACCAAGAATGAAATCAAAACATATCTGTTAATTAAAAAAGGGTCAAAAGACACCATTTAATATTATCAAGCTTTAATCCCGCTTATTAAGGGGGGAAATATAAATCAATGCACATTTCCTTATGGTGAGTTTGTTATGCGGAAATCAGTGTGGAAAGGAAAAGAATACGCATTATGGTACGACACATGAGGCATAATGTACAACGATCCGATGCACATCATTTTATTTTCCTTTTCTTTTCCGCATTGGATTACGCATACCAAACAGACCCTCGGTTAATCAAGGAATTCCACCACCAATTCCACCACCAGCTCCACCACCGTATCCACCGCCAAGACCACCACCCAACCCACTACCGCCACCGCCACCGCCTCCAAAACCACCGCCTCCACCACCTCCGAGTCCCGACCCACCTCCAAATCCACCACCGGCACCAAATCCAGAACCACCACCAAGGCCGCCGCCACCTAGCCCGGACCCTCCTCCTAGTCCACCGCCCGCTCCTCCACCGAACCCACCGCCTGCACCGCCGCCCAGCCCGCCTCCGCCTCCGCCTCCAAACCCACCTCCACCACCAAATCCAGGACGGTAAAAGAACGCCTTCTCATCACCGAATGACCCAGCAAGTTTTCTTCCATTGGCACTGCAAAAAAGAGTGCATGCAATAGCAAATAGGATGAGGTTTACGTACTTTGGAGCCATATTTTATTCGTAATCAGAACCCTTGTATGATTATATGTTTATGCAATGACAACTGCCCAGCCAAAGCGTGTTGATATATATAAAGCATGGTTACATATTTACCTTTAGGGGTTAGAAGGGCGTTGGGGGGCTGTCTTTAAATGAACGCATATCCTCTCATCGGTTTTTAATAAATGCATTGTATTTTTCTTTTTCTAACTTTTTTTCTTCCATGCCAAGCTGACTTGTTCAACTTTTGATCTAGCACTACACGAGATTGTGAGCCTCAGAAACGTTCAATTTGTATATGTGAATTTCCTTTACAATTAATGTGCCATGCATGCATAACCTACCACAATTAAGTTACTTGGGTTCGTCATTTCTTTGTGGTTTCAATAGACAAATACTGGACAAAAAATCAACAGAAACTTGTTCAATATATATCTTGAAATTCCCCATTTCCACTTTCAAACAGGGACAGTGCAGTTTCAAATAGTGAATTTTGTGATGGAGTACAACAACATATTTGCATTCGTATTTTATTATTTGATTACGCCTAACGATAAACAAACAAGGCTTGATTTATAACTAACTAGTACTTTTTCGCACACTCTATGCGTGTGCATATGATTTAATATTTTATGTTGCTCTTAATTTTAGATTTAGTTTTCATTGCCGAATTGATGAAATGTAATTTATAACTATATAAAAGAAAAATAATGTTTAGGGGGTGTAAGTATAATAAATAAAAATATAAAGTAACATGAAATTCTTAAAGAAATTAAATATAAAATAGAGGGACTAAATTCCAAATAAAAATGATAGACCAAATGTGGTAGTTTATTACCACCCCACACATTCTATGTAATACTAGTAGCACACTCAATGTGTCTGCAAATATATTAATTTGTTTTATACATGGAATATTTCATATCCTTAATAAAGTGTAATTTAAACAATAAAATTTTAACTTATGGATAATATATAATAAATGAAAATATCAAAGATAAAATCGTTGTTTAACAATTAAGGGTAAAATTGTAAATAAATCATTATTAAACTAACCAAATTGGGCCGTTTATAGCTACTCTATGCTCTTTATATAATATATATACTATATAAAAGTTGGTTGCGGACTCTCATTGACCATTCTCTTAACCAATCCCAATGCGACATGTCAGCAACACCAATGCAAATGACTATTTTAGGCCATATGAGGCGGAATTACACCTGCCATTTCCATATTATATCTTTTATAATTAGAAAAATATTTATGTTTTAATATGCTGCCACCTCCTTTGTTTTTAAAAATATTAGTAGGACAGATGACTAACATCACGCATAGATTGTCTACAATTAACCGTAAGAAAGATGAACAGTCTTGCAACTATACATTCATTGTATTCAATTAATAATAGGATAGATACATAGTCGTACAATCGAATCGATTCCTCAGCCCGGCAAGCGAAGAGCCTGATAATGTCTGCTACAGCCTACTCTCTCATCGTTCTGTTGGATTTGAGACTGTTTGAGGGGTTAGTGTTTTTGATCGCGTGTTGACATCATCGGCATGTGACATCATCTGCAGTTGACAAGTCCAAGACATTGGACAACAAATATGTAAGTTTTCTTTCTTTCTTCGGTGATTTTGATAATTCTCGAGGTTCTGTTTCTTTTTTCGGAGTAACTGATGAGCTATGCACTTTGTGGATAAATTTTGTGGCGATCAAGCAAGATTCGGTCGAGAACATTGCGCATGGGGATCTTAACATTATTATGGTGTGCATTCAGTGTGGAGTTTGTTTAGTAATGAATTGAATCTGCGACTCATCTATCGTTTTCTTTTTTTATTATTATTAATTTGATGTTGAAGGAGAATCTAACTGGGGTTCAGTCTTTGGGGAATGATGATGTAGCTAATAATCCCAATTTTCAGTAGTGCGATACAATTTCTTTTCTTTTGGCATGTTATGGTTGTTCTGATCCGATGGCGTTTGCTATTTTTTCTTTTGTTGTTTCTTTTTAATTTGGGTTTGTCTCAAAGTGCCCTTGAAATTGGGGATAGGTAGGTTATGCGATCTTCAAGGGTTGAGTTCATGGACTGGTATAATTATTGTGACATAGTTTTATTATATGGTTTAATCAGCTTAGACGACTAAAATTATGGATATTATTTGCTTCTTGGATGTTAGTATTTGTGTTATTTTCCGTAGAATGAGCAAAACGGACTTAATTTTTCAAGTATTTTGGTTCGTTGACTTTTGATATTTTGTGTCTACCCCCAAGAATTGATATTGTATGTTTCGTTGTGTGGATAATTAGATTATCCTATATATACTGGTAAATAGTTTTTGTGTTAATACATTGCTCGCTTTATATGTTGCATGATTCATCGTGGTGACTAAATATCCAATCTCATACCGTATTACATATGCTTACATTAAGAAAAATATCAACAGTCATGTTCTAATTTTGACGGGAACTAATTTCAAATAATATTAGAATAATAGTTTAAAAATGTTTTGTGTTAAAGATTTTATTTACAATTCAATATATAATGGATATAATGAGCATGGGTTTTATGATAATTCCAATCAAATATTTTCCAGTCATATATATCAAAACTTATTATTAGGGTTCAACAACATTTAGTTTCTTCCAAATGTATTTGTATTTGTTGATTTTTTTCTTAATGTAAGCATGTGTAATCCTGAATTACTGTAATATTTAATATTGTACGTCTATACTACTGTGCGACTGTAAAAATCAGAAATATAAGATTTAAGACTGTAATACTTCAAAGTATTACTATAGCGGGCCCAATAGTGGCCCGCGGACCGTCGGGTTTTTTGGCCCACGGGACATCAGTCCGCGAGAGGGTTGCAAACGAATCGAATCGAGTCGAATACCGCAATATTCTATTCGTATTCGGATCACAATCGCATACGAATACGAATATTCGAATATTTAATCAAATTATAAAATCGATTCTTATTCGAATTCGAATATTTTCTCGAATATTCGAATCCAATATCGACTATTTGTATTCATAGTCATCTTTCAGTTTTTATATAATAAATATAAACAATATTATATTTAAAATATATATTGAATTATAATAAATTATATTTAAACAAATATTGAATTACAACATATTATGTTAAATATTTTAGTGCTCGTTTGGTTGATAGGTTTATATTTATGAGGGTTTATTTAAGTAAGGGTTTATATAAAACAAATTAATGGGTATAAATAAAAATGCGTGCTTGGTTAGTGGGTTTAAATAAACACATGTGAGGAGGTGTATTTATTTAAACCCGTCTACATGGGTTTAGAGTGGTTTTATATAAACCAATGGATTAGATAAACCGACGAACCAAACACACTAACATCTTTTAAACACGTTTAAAATTACTAAACCCCTCAACCAAACAAGAACTTAGTGAGTTATCATATATTATATTTGAATATATATTAATTATACTATATTTTATGTTATATTATTCGAATTGAATAATTCGATTAATTTTCGAATCGAATATTGTGATTTCATATTCGTATTCGTATATTACTCGAATAAAAAAAATATTCTTATTCGGATTCGTATTTTAAATATTTGAATTCGAATCTTAAAATTTCGGATCGAATTGCGAATCGAACCAAAAAAGTTCGATTCGTTTGCAACCCTACGCGAGCCTGACAGGTTGGGCCAAATGAGCCCGATTATGTTTTGGGGTCTAGAAATTAAGGCCCGAGCCGGTGTTTTTTCAGGATGGGGTCGGGCTGACACACGGCTCAGGCTCACTTTTAGCTATAGTTCCCGTGCATCGCACGGGGCAAAACTAGTATATAAGTATAAATAAGTATAGATTATGACTCATTTATTTCATTGATATCTATTCAAGGGCACTTTGGTCCGCCTCGCGTTTGTTCTTCCAACTGTCGTAGCAAGGACAGCAATCTTTGTTCCCATAAGTCCCAGGTGGAACGCAGTGGCACTTTTTACAGCACTCATTGCAGAAGAACAAACACGGTTTCTTGTGAGACGTCGCCGAGCACCTACGCTCGCATTCTTGCCCGCATCGACTCTCTGGGACTTTGCACGTCACCCTTTTCGAGCCCTTCTTCGCTGAGCTGAGTCTTTCGAAAGTCAACGAATGAGCTTCTATTGATATTACGATGTACGATGCACATAGAACTAGTAGTAATAGAATGATTGGGAAGTTTAAGGATGGAGCCATTGATGGATTCCCAAGACCTTGGTTTGATTTAAAACTATATGTATACATCGCAGTTGTCGATCAATTCGATTACTTAAGTAAAGTCCAAGAGTTTAATAACATCGTGGAATAAGATGATGAGCAAGATAGGCATAAGAAATGGAGACAAGCTGTGAAATGCTTTTGTCATTTAATAATATGTATAAATATAAGGTGAATCTATAGAACAATACCAAATTGAATAAAATTTTTATACATAGGTACCCATGTCAGAAAATTTTACAGACAAGTACCCAATTTAATGTTTACCAGTTTCTTTAGTCATGTCGTACCTTCCTGTGTGCATATTGCGTACCATAACACGTTGAGATAGGGTACCTAAATATAGCATACGTCGTACCTAAGGTATACCTGTGTGTTACATAGAGCGTACCTATATATAGCATACGTCATACCATTTTCTGTTATATAGAGTACGTCAATGTGTTGATATAGGGTACCCAAATGTGTTGTATTGTGTATTTTTAGGGTTCGGATACCTATGTGCAAAAAATTTATTCTGTTAGGTACCTACATATAAAAAATCCTGACAGGGTACTAAATTACAAGTTTTTATTCAACTAGGTACTTATTTGTAAAGATCCCTAAATATAAATGAGAAAGTAATTTATTTTGCTTATATAGAATGGTTATTGGGCCAATATATTAAGCCCAACAATGTTTGATACCATATGCCAACTTAAGTTGAAAAGTAATGTAAAAAACGCTAGTACTACGTGGGCAACAAAAAGGAAGGTGTTAAATTAATTAATTAATTAATTACATAAAGAAACGTGTGGTCATAGATAGCGTGCGGTCTACGCACCGCCAATGTTTACGCGCAAAAAACCACGTCCTCATACCGACATTAGAAGATTGTTATCTATCTTTGGCCGTTCGATTGAATCAATCTCAGCCGTCCATATTCTCCCACGACTTCTTTAAATAGCAGGGCTTCCCCGAATCATCGTATTACTTCTGCCTCTTTGTTCGTCTTTCATGTAGGTCTATGAGCCGTCGTATTTGTTCGATTGCCTTTTTAGGGTTCGATGGCCAATCGCTTGAAAATTTTGGTTGTCTGGCATGATCTCCTTTCGCTATTGGTGTTGAAGTTGGTTGAATATGTCGTCGGTGATGCGTAAGATGAAGGATCTGTTTCGTTCCAATCATCGTCGTGCTATTTTGGGGTTATTATGTGAATTTGGTGTTCTTAATGATTGATCTCTATTCTCAGTGGTGTTTTCCTTTTGCGACTAATGACCGGTGGGTGATGTCGTCGGTGATGCGTAAGATGAAGGATCTGTTTCGTTCCAATCTTCATCGTCCTATTTGTTGGCTATTATGTGAATTTGGTGTTCTTAATGATTGATCTCTATTCTCAGTGGTGTTCTCTTTTTGCGATTCATGACCGGTGGGTGATGTCGTCGGTGATGCGTAAGATGAAGGATCTGTTTCGTTCCAATCATCGTCGGGCTATTTTGTGGCTATTATGTGAAATTTGGTGTTCTTAATGATTGATCTCTATTCTCAGTGGTGTTTTCTTTTTGGGATTCATGACGGGTGGGTGCTTCGGAATAGGATTCCTTTTAATCAATGGCGACTGGATCGTCGGAGGTGTTGAGTAAGATGAAGGATCTGTTTCGTTCCAATCATATTCCTGCAATATTGTCGCTATTATGTGAACTTCCTCTTCGTACCCATTGATCTATATTCTATGTTGCTCTGTTGGGTTCATGACGAACACGTGCAGGAGATGTGTTCTACTGGAGATTAGATCGCCATAGGTGTCGAGTAAGATGAAGGATCTGTTTCGTCCCAATCATCGTCCTGCTATATTGTGTGCTATTATATGAATTTCGTCCTCTTGTTGATTGATGTCTATCCCCAGTTTCGGTGTGTTGGGATGCATGACGACTATGCCGGAGGAGATGCGTTTTATTTGGAGATTAGATCGTTTATGGTGTTGAGTAAGATGAAGGATCTGCATCGTTCCAATCATCGTCCCGTTATGTCGTTGCTATTATGCGAATTTTACCTTCTTGATGAATTGATTTATGTTCCCAGTGCGTGTTGCTGGGACTGATGACGCGTATGCACAGGAGATGCGTTTATTGGAGATTAGATCGTCCTAGATGTTTAGTAAGATGAAGGATCTGTTTCGTCCCAATCATCTTTCAGATATAGTTATTTTCGAATTTCATCCTCTTGATGATTGATTTTCTATTGTCAGTGGTATCGTGGCAGGATTCATGACGAGTATGTGGAGGAAATGCTCTTTTTTTGTCCTTCAAATTAAGCTGATCCCGTGCTTGTTTTCTTCTATGCGAACAGCGTATCCCTTTTAGATTCGTCTTAATTGATTTTGTTTTCTCTTCAAGGCTTAACATTTGAAATTCAACCTTGCAGCTTATGTTGATAGATCACTAGCTAACCCGGTTTGTAAGTAGTTTGAGATGGTACTCCTCTTAGTTGAATCATAGTTGATTTGTTAATAGTGATCTATGACGGTATTTCTTACCTTGCATGTGGGAGGTCATAGTTTCGGAAGGTTCCTAACGAGTCCATAACATCTGATGCCGATTCCCCTTGTAACCAGGGAGTTTTATCTGTTGACATTCCATGTTTACTTGATTTCATTTTGTCTCAATAATTTAGTGGTCATTTAATTGCTGTTTAACAAGTTCCATAACATGCTTTATTTTGTTTGCTTGCTGCATATGGCCTTGTAAACCGTCTCTGTTGGTGCTTGTTATGTGTTGGTGTTACTTGGCGGGTATGGAGTAGTTCGACAACTCTGTGGAGGAAGTATTCATGCACGTCATCCCTAGCGGAGCCAGTCCAAGAATTCTAGCAAAAGCTTGATAACCAGTTAACTTGCATTACTTTTCTCTTGTTCTCCTATATGTTTTCCTTGCCTCCTTCCTTTTGTGATATGTAGCAGGTGATGGAATCGATTGCGCGGTTACTTTTCTCTTATTCGCTATGGTTCGTCTACACATTTTTTCCTTGCCTTCGCATGATGTGTAGTAGCTTATGGAATTCAATTGGTTGCTTCTTTCCTCTTCTTCCACCTGGTTATGATACACTTCATACTTCCTCTCGTACTCAATATATGTTCTGCTTATTACAACTTCCTCCATATTGGCCTTGCCTGGTATTCCTTGATGTGCTTATCACATGACTTCCCCGATGAAATTGTGGATGGCGTGGTCCCTTCTGATGTTAGGTTCCCATTCATTTTCCTCTGTTCACGTTTTTCGTAAGTTATTACCATTTTATGTTCGAGGGTTTTATTTGGATAAGTGCAGATCAAACACTTTGAAGTATCACGAAGTATCACTTGAAAGAGTTCGGCAACGTATCTGGTTCTGGTTTTGGTTTTAGTTCTGTTTCTCATTTACTTTCTGTTCAATTCTGTGGTGGATATGCTTGTTATCTGGGAGCACGGGGCAGGTTATTGGAGTGGTTGTTCCTACCTACAACTACAAGTACTTTGTATACCTCGATGAAACAGACGGTTGGTTGCTTCATTTCAAAATTATGTCCTAGCCTTATCAGAAGCTTTTCAGAATAGTCATTGCTTATTGGTGTTTGATTTATCGCCTGCTATACTGTAGGCTTTCTCTGCTTCCGTTTTTCATTTTTCTTGAGAATGTTGTCAGTTAAATATTCCAGATGATAGTGTCGATGGAGGAGCATAGGGGGAAGCTGAAATTGGTCTTCATATTCCACACGGGTGCATTTGCTATCTTTCCGTTTCAGGATATTCGTTTGCTTTTTCAAGTCCAGTTTGCTCTATAGCTTGTCATATGCCTGGATTAAATTCTGTGTTTGCTAGAAATTCTATTGACAGACTTGCATGTAATGCTCTGAAAGTTGACCGGGATTGGTGATCGATATCTGAGGTTTGTTTGTATCAATAGCTTGGTGTTCAGTATCAATTTGTGAAAGCTGTTGTCTATGCTCTTCTCCCTTGGTTCATCTCTGGTAGTTACAGTTGTTGGCTGCATTGGTTTATGGAATTGCATATTGGCGACTCTGAGGTGCGTTCGTCTATGCGGGTTGTATCTTCTTTAATCTTCTCTTCTCATCGCATTTCTAAGGTTATAGCTTCTGGATTTATCTTTCAACTTGCACTTGGGAGATTGTATTTTGTTGGTTGAGGTATATCCGTCGGATGTGTGTTCTATGTTGGATTTCGAGATTGCTGAAGCCATAGGAAGTCTAAACAAATTTGGGTTGAAGATCCTTTCAAATACATATCGTGGCTGCGAGTTTCAGTTTTCTGCACGTGGTTATGTGGTATATATCTTCGATTTATTATCTGAAGTTGAGTTATAACTGTATTTTTTAGTGGTTCAGAACTGATGCTCCCAGTTGTTTTCATATGCCTGTGTCCAAAACTTGGATGTTTGATCTTCAATGTATTTTGCGATGATACTTCCATGTCGTGATTGCTTTAAGTTGCAATATCTGTTGAGTACGCACAAGCATCAAGTCTGCCTAACAACGATTTGACTCCTGACCACTGACTGATGGTAGTGTTTTCGAGCGTTTCTGAATGAGAACTAGAAGTTTGGAGTTCATAGTATATAGCCTTAGTTGTTTCACTGTCTACCTCATCTTTTTACTAATTCATTTAGTTAGGTATTTAAATTTTGTTCAGTATCTTGACACGTCCTACACTAATGTGATATATGTACTATTTCCCGGTTTGGTGATTAAAGCTTGAAATTGGCACCTGTGTCTCAACCTTAATGCTTATCCGTCGTCTTTCCATGCTCATCACGAGTCCCATGTAATTAATTTGTCTTGTTAATCGATGCTGAAAATCACCAGAGTCCTGGCTAATTTATGCCTTTCTTACTAATTTAGTCGGACGTGGTAATTTGTGTGTGGCGATCTTATAGGTGGTGAACTGTTTTCTTATGCTCAAATTATGTTGGACCTCGGAATTTATGTGCCGATCTAGTCGGTAGTTAACTTTTCACTTCTGCTTTCGATGCCGTTGTCTTACTAACATATATGTATGATTCTTATTGGTTGAAAAAAAAACAAAGTTTTTAACTCCGCCTGTGTGGTTGATGATCACACAGCCGGTCCCAAGCCCGGCAAAGGAGGAGGGTTTTTAAGGTGCTATTGGTATGATCATTGTCACGTTATTAGATGCTTTGGGCGTGGAAGGTGGTAAAATTGGAAGGCTGGTCTGATGAATCGATTTTTACATGGTTCAGTTTTAGTTAATAGATGCATTCGCCAGTTAGTTTCGTTGCGATATTTGAGGCACTCAAATGTTTGGTTTTTAGTGATGCTTGTGTTGGTTTAAGTTGGCTTTTGTGCGGTTGCTGAATCATAGCATGTACCATGGAATATCTCAATATTGGTAGTGTTGCTCTACTGCTAACCTCATTTTGGTTTTTCTCAATACACTCTACGGTAATTCGTTGTTTCCCATGCACGATTCTTATATCCGAAAAAACCATGAGTTGCCTTTCTTTTTGTTGTTTTGAGGATATAGCTAATCAAAGATCAGCAGCAGCAGGTGAAATTCGCCCTAAATTCATCGAGGACGTTGGAATTCCAGTCCCAATTAGTTAGGCAACTCCATGGACGGACTCGAAAGGATACAATGCTTTTTCATTTGTGTTCCTGTCTTGGTGGAAGAAGATAGTGATGTAGAAATTAATTGTATATTTTCAATAATACCCCTTGCAATGTTGAATAACTGGAAATTAGTCCGTGCATGCGTATCCCCTTTTGATTCATCTTTAGCATTAGCATTAAAAGAACAGACTAAAAAATGATATGATTCAACCACAGACCCATCTAAAGGTAGCAGATAATAGCGGGGCTCGAGAATTGATATGTATTCGAATCGTAGGAGCTAGTAATTGCTGATATGCTCATTCATCATAGTTAGCAGTTCCGGCTCCGTATCGAGGTCACGATTGATATCGTCAGTAGCATCATATTGTCACTATCGTCAATATCGATATCTATATATGGACCACTCAATTCGTTACTGTCAAGTGGGCATTAGAGAGATTTTCGTATCTCCTCTCCCTATTGCACATAGAAACGAAAACAACGCTTGCATTTCTGCGATGGTACCTAGCCAAGAAAACAAACCAGGTCAAAGCTAGAAAGAAACAGTCGTGTCTGCTTAAGCACCAAGAATTCTCCAGGCAAATAGCGACCACATTTCTCTCCTCGCTCTTCGCCAGCCTCTTCCTATTTATACACACACACACCCATCAAGTAAAAGAAACACAGAGAAACACATTCCAAGTTAATCTCCTTGAGCCCTGGATTTCAAGTAGCTCTTCGCTTCTGCGCTAATCGCGTTTTACTTCCAATCTTCTACAACCACGGCTGCAAGGAGGTTCAATCGATCAACTGTCACACATGTACATACTGCTGTACGGCGTGACGGTTGCGTGAGCCAGAGAAATCCTCCTTCGCCGCACGGTGGACGCGGAGCTCTGCCGTCCGAAGGCGGTAGCCCATCCGACCTGCTCTTCCTCGCCGGCGGAGGGTTTTAGATCCTTCGTTCTCTCAGTGGTGGTGGTTGTAGTTATTAGTCTGCGTATACCTTAGATTCTGCTTACTAGTGTTTGGATTAGCGAAGATGCTGACCTTGAAGATTAAGAGGGTTCCTACTATTCTGTCTAACTATCAAAAGGATGACTCTGAAGAAGCTGTTGGGTGTGGCCGTAATTGTCTGAGAAACTGCTGTCTTCCTGGTAACATAACTACATGGAATCCAATTATTTAACTTTTCTTTTCCCTTTCCTTAGATGGGTGTCGTGAAATTTAGTTACGTTTCCAAATTTTGTTAGGGGCAAAGCTGCCGTTGTATGCTTTCAACAAGGGAGCCTTGGCTGGCACTGATGAGAAGATAGAGCCTCCAGTTGACTTCTTAGGCTCCCTTCTCCTTGGCGAGGTAATTGTTAGTTGTAAATTCGTACTGTCTGGCGAGCTGAAGTCTCATGTTAATTCTCGTGTGTAGTGGGAGGATCGTGTGCAAAGAGGACTGTTTCGCTATGATGTCACGGCTTGTGAAACTAAGGTTTGTCTCATCCTATGCTGAGGTTATATGTGAATATCCTAAGAGGAGCCAATTAAGGATTGTATTTGGTTTTAATTTTTAGGTGATTCCTGGCCAATATGGATTCATTGCTCAACTGAACGAAGGCAGGCATCTCAAGAAGAGACCAACCGAGTTTCGTGTGGACAAAGTCTTGCAGCCCTTTGATGACAGCAAGTTCAACTTTACCAAAGTTGGTCAAGAGGAGATATTGTTTCAATTTGGGGCGAGTGAGGACAACGAAGTTCAGTTCTTTCCAAATGTGCCAATTGATGCTGATAAGTTGCCTAGCGTTGTTGCCATCAACGTACGTTTCTCTTCCCTTTCAACCCTTCGGTTATGAGAGGATTTGTTTGGCAGCATTCTGACGATGTCTTGTTTAACTAAACAGGTAAGCCCAATTGATTACGGCCATGTACTACTCATCCCTCGAATTCTCGAACGCTTGCCTCAGAGAATCGACAGGGAAAGTTTCTTACTTGCACTTCGCATGGCTTTGGAGGCCAAAAGTCCCTACTTTCGCTTAGGTTACAACAGCTTAGGTGCATTTGCAACCATCAATCACCTCCATTTCCAAGCCTATTACCTCGCCATACCCTTCCCTATCGAAAAGGCACCTTCCAAAAGGCTAGCAACCACGAGAAATGGAGTCAAAATTTCTTCCATCCTTAACTATCCAGTCAGAGGTCTAGTTTTCGAAGGAGGAGATACCCTAGAAGATCTATCCAATGTTGTCTCAGATTCTTGCATCTCACTGCAAGAAAACAACATACCTTACAACGTCCTCATCTCTGATTGTGGGAAACGCATTTTCCTCTTCCCCCAGGTGAGAAAAAAACACGATTTAGCCATACTATATCAAGTTTTCCACTCTTAGCTTTCTGTCATCTCCAAGTGATTTACTAATTCGGTTTGTTAAAAATACAGTGCTATGCAGAGAAACAGGCACTAGGGGAAGTCAGCCCTGAACTCCTCGAGACTCAAGTTAATCCAGCGGTTTGGGAAATTAGCGGGCACATGGTACTTAAAAGGAAAAAGGACTACGAAGAGGCGTCTGAGGAAAATGCATGGAAGCTCTTGGCTGAAGTTTCTCTGTCTGAAGAGAGGTTCCAAGAAGTGAAAGAGCTCATTTTCGAATCCATTGGCTGCGATCTTGGCGAGGAAATCGTCGATCGCACGACCATATCTGAGTCGTCTGAGCTCTCATCTCAGCAGCCTTGCGACGAAGTGGATGCCCTTAAAAACTCCCAGCCAACTATGGTTCCAGGGTAGTGTGGGCAGTATATCGATTTGTTAGTTCTCATGCAGGAGCTTGAAAACATCGTAAGTGTGTCTCTGTCTTTAATTCTGTGCAATGTGTTCTTAATTGACTCTGTTTTTCCCTAGCACTTGGCTTCAAACTCTGCTGTGTAATAACCTATGATCATGTTAATTGTTCAAGCGTCTGTTTGTTTGCATTGATTTCGAATGCTATTTGTAAAATCTCCATTTTAGAACTGCCTCAACGTTGGCTATTAGCCCCCATGGGCTTGATCTCCAACTTAATTTTATTTATATTTATGGAAAAGCAAGAGGGATGATGGATAATATCAGCAATTTGATATAAATGCCCGGTTGGAGATATTCCTCACTCATAAAGAAAGATTCGATTTTGCAGATATAATATATACGGACAAAGACAATGTATTTGGTCCCAAGCCATTTTTCTGTGGTGACAATTGCTCCTAATTGCCTTGTTTTGGAAACTACGATACGATACAACGAATTATGTGACACCATAACAGCGCGCCCTCCCTGTCCTAAGAAAATTCAAATAAAAAGCGTGGTCACATATATAAATAATTGTTTGTTTGTGAATGCTGAATACAAATTGGAAAGTTATTTATTGTGGAGAGGAGTGGGCCGATTTGCTTGCTATCATCCCACACAAGAAATACAAAAAAATAAAATCAAAGCCATATTAAAGTGTTATGTGGACTGGATTCCCCACAAAATACAGTGAATGAAATTGCAATTTTCTTGAAATTTCAGATCTATCGGTTTAAGGCCCGATCTGTGAAACGAATAAAGTTAGGAATTCGACAGTTGTAAACTTAAGAAAGCCCCTTCCTTGTATTTTCTTTTCTTGCTTATTTTTAATTATTATTTATTTGTTTCGGTCAGCACAAATTGTGGCCTTTGTCGTCGTATGCCTCTCCTCGGTGATGATGCCTGCGAAAACAATGCGCGCCACTTATTATCAATTATTATATTTTGTTGAAAGATAAAAAATATATTCTTTTTTCCTAAAAGATAATAATATAATAATAGTATCCCGCAGATTGAGGCTTAAATGCTTGGTTACTTTTGAAGTGAACCCAACTATGTTATTTTACATTGGAATCGGATAATTTTATAGTCCAATCTGAGAGGGAAATGACCTATTCTTTTTGTCATCCTTATCTTCCTTCTACATTACTTTATACGCTTGTTTTTTCTGGTCGTTGATTTCACACTATGAACAATAATTACACGTACCTAATATCATTTAATTGGCTCTAAAGAGAATAATGAAACGGCATATACCTCTCAAAAGTAGAGGAAATAGAACAATATCTTAAATAATAATCATAATTTGTTATTTCGTCAAACAAAACTAAGGGGAAAGGGAAAATGCTGCTCAGACTTTTGACCATTTCGTCAGATCTTGCGTGAATAAAGATTAAACCTCTTGAGAGAAAGGAAAAGAAAAATCATAATTGCTGCTCTGTAATTACTGAGTGGGGTTCAGATATTATTTCACGTTACAAGGAAAAATGAGCCCATTAGTTTATGTACGGTACCTGTCTTCTTGTGAATTAGTTCTAATAATTTCTGAAATCAAAGCATAATTAAGAGTTATGTCGAAATTATATTATTTAAATCGAAATTTAAGATGAATTCTAAGTAACAATGTGAAAGCAATCGGAACCGAATAATTACGACCTTGCTTAGCCTTCTACTACGATTTTACAAATACAAATCATTTTGCCCATTTCTCAATTCCCAAATCCAGCACAATTTCTGAAATAATCGAAGTGCGGAAATTAAAATAATAAAAAATTCACTGATGATACATAATAAAAAGATGGGCAATTTTCGTTTTAGGCCCTGTTATGTTTTAAAATTGATTTCAGGCACGGTCAGTTTAAGAATTAGTTTTAAAGGCCCGATTTCTGCAGTACCAATTCGTTGTTTGGTACTGCATAACAATGAAGTGTTACTGCAGAACAACGAAGTGATACTGCAAAAATCGGTCTTAAAACTAAATTTTATACTCATGAATCCGATTTTAAAACTTAAAAGGGGTTGAATCATAATTAACTAAATAAAATCATGGCTCATTCATTTCCCTTCACATCTCATTCCATACCACAACACCTCTCTTCTCTCTGTACATAGAAAAAAAAATTCAAAAAGAAAAAAAAAAGTCTTTTTATTAGCTGTAGAAAAATCAATTTCCCACGGTTTTTGCTGATCAGATTCATCTCATCGCCTTTTGGTTCGTTTTCCAATACGTTGTTGCTGTTCATCTCCCTCATCTTCCTCCTCCCTCCCTTGAAGAAACATGCGCGGAGCTAGAGCCTCACCAGCCGCCGCCCGACACGTGGCGGACGCCGGCGGATCGACGGAGGTCAGATTCCGGGGAGTTCGAAAGAGACCATGGGGACGCTACGCCGCCGAGATCCGAGACCCGTGGAAGAAGACACGTGTCTGGCTAGGCACCTTCGATTCAGCTGAGGAGGCGGCGCGTGCATACGACGCGGCCGCTAGATCTCTGCGCGGGGCTAAGGCCAAGACGAACTTCCCCTCGCCCACCGCGCACCTGAACGCCGACGTTTTGCCACACGGCCCTAACCCTAACACGGATAGCCCCAATCAATTTGTGGCTTCTCATTTTTACCCCCGCGAGGACCTGATTATTACGAGGCCGGCCACGAGCGGGATGAGCAGCACCGTCGAGTCCTTCAGCGGTCCGCGGCGGCCAGCGCCGAGGACGGTTGCGCAGCCTCCGTCTCGGAGGCATCCAAGGTCGCCGCCGGTGGCTCCCGACGATTGTCACAGCGACTGCGATTCCTCGTCTTCGGTAGTCGACGGCGTTGAAAACGCCATTAATTCTTCTTCTGCTAATTGTAAAAGACCCTTCCCTTTCGATCTCAACCTGCCCGCCGCCGCTGATGCCGACGTCGACGAGCTGGCGTGGACAGCGTTGAGGCTGTGAAGGAGATTCTTGGCCGGATATGTGCTCGTTTGGTTCAGCCCTAATCATATATTTCTCTGTATTTTTTGCTTTTGAGGAGAAAATGAAAAAAAAAAAAAAACGAAGGGAAATCAAGGTGAGAAGGACATGGTCATGGCGATGAGTTTGAGGAAAGATCCTTGTTGTATGGCTATATGGAGAGATCTCTTAGCTTATAAACTCTGTTGTAAAACTTGTTGATTGTATATCAACGATCTTGACATTTGAACTATTTTCTGATGATCTTCATCGGATTACATCATGAGAATTGGGTGAGCTATATTATCATTTCTTTGTCTCATCTTTACTTGTTTCCCTGTGAATATCTGGGTTTGGATGATTGCTGTAAAATCAAGAATTAAGATCATTGTTTCTGCTTCATCCATTCCATGTTCTTTGTGCCTTGTGGGTTGAGGTTTCTTTGGACGGAATAGTAGTTTTGTTTGGTCAAACAAAGATTTGGTTTTTTTTTGAAGTATGAATGAAGGTATGGATCTTTTTTCTCCCTCGAAGAAAGAGCAGCATGAAGCTTTTACCGCTGTTATTGGAGATTGTGAAAGTAGTCAATGGATGGATGTGGCTGGCATTTATGATGATAAATGATAATGACATTAAGCGAAATTACCACCATTGACAAATACAATGAATATTACAGTGGAAGTTTAGAATTATCATTACAAGTTGTTTGATAATTTGTATGTGATTTTCCAATTCCATTACCCAAGTAAGTAAAGAGAACTGAATATTTCTAATTACAAGTATTTGTATCAATCCATTCAGGGACAGCTACGTCATTTCACACCGATATAAAAAGATATAAAAATGGGGCATTTTCATTTCAGGTCCCCACATATGTATCATTTAGGATTCAAGCCCTCTGGCAAAAAATTAGTTTTAAGGACCCATTTTCTGCAGTATCACTTCATTGCTCTGACATACCAGTATGTTGAAATTTTGTAACACTGAAACATAATCCGGTTCATTTTCTGCAGTATCACTTCATTGCTCTGACATACCAATATGTTGAAAGTTTGTAACACAAAACGATCATTCTATACCAGTTCATATATCTTTTATACCATTTTTTACACCATGCAAAATGGGCTTTTAACCTAAAAATTCTCAAACAGGGCCTGAATTCGAAATCAAACCTTTAATGGGGCCTGATTTCGAATTGACCCTATAAAAATCGCAAGTTCGAATTAACAATATGACATCTGTAAGTACAACAAATTACAATCCGTCGCCAAACCCCCTCCTAAAACCCCTTTCCTCCTCCCCACCGCCAACCATCGCCGGTGATTCCCGCCGAATTAGTTTCTGTAACGCTTAGCCATGTCTCTGAGCAGAATGACGGCGCTATTATCGAGAGCCGCCGTGATTAGGTGCCGCAGTTTGGTGCATCCTATGGGCAGCGAACGGTTTCATTCTTTAACGAATCATTTGTTGATTTCTCCAAGTAGGCCTGATGATAAGGTAATTCGCTATGTGAAGTGGTAGTAGCAGCTAGCGCCAGTATATCTTGATCGATCGTTTACTTTAAAAGAGTTCTGGTTGTTGTTTGTTCGATGGATTCTCAATCATGTTTTCTTTCGCGGGCTTTTTACATTTTTAGTTTTAATTGGATTTTTTTCAAGACGAAGTTCACTCTTTTGCCCCGATTTCATGCAATATTTTATTTGGATTGGAAGTTTGTGGAGATTATGTGCTGAATTGGTGTATTCGATAAGTTTTGGGCTTCTACCATTGTTTCTTGTGCGTGTGTTTGTTTCAGTTTATAGTTTCTGCCTTGAGACTAATAATCGTAACGATTTCTGTATTCAGGTGTTAACTGCGTCAATGTTGCATAACACAGCGTTAAATTCACTAGCATTTCAGAGATTTGGTTTCTCAACTTCCTCGTCCTCAGAACCTACCGAAAAGGAAGCAGCTAAAGCTGCTGATGCTCCTAACCGAGACGAGGCAGCAGTACCCGAAGAAAAAGTTGAGCCAGGTTCAGCTGCCGAGACAAAGCCCGACTCATCATCTGGGCATGCCAAAAGAAGGAGAAGAGGTGCTAAGCAAACTGCATATTCTGATTCTGATTCAGATGCAGAGAGTGAACTCTCGCGAGGGGATCTGATTAAGCTGGTGGCGGAGAAGGAAGAACTTCTTGAGACGAAGCAGGAAGAGCTTGAGAGAATGAAGGATAAGGTATTGAGGACTTTGGCGGAGATGGAGAATGTCAAGGAACGTACAAGGCGTGAATCTGAAAATGCAAAGAAGTTTGCGATTCAGGTCTGTTAGATGAGTTTAATGTTTATGTTTCTAGTTAGTTCCTCACGACAGTTAATTACTTGAGATTTTTGTCGTACGTGTTTTTATCGTGCAGAATTTCGCAAAAAGCCTGTTAGATGTGGCGGATAACATGGGTAGAGCATCTACTGCTGCGAAGGAAAGTTTTTCCAAGATTGATAGCTCTAAAGATGCAACTGGGGCTGTCAAGCAACTTAAAACACTCCTTGAAGGCGTCGAAATGACTGAGAAACAATTGACAGAGGTAGCAAAGTAATAGTATACATTTTATCATCTGTAGTGGAGTTGTTTCCTACCTAGTTAATATATAGTATTGCTTTGATCTTTTTCGCGGATCATTACCAATTCATGTAATAATGCTACTATGGCTGGGCTTTCTTTGGGTTGCACATTCATGACCAGAATATATTGATTCTTAACGTTTTTTCTTCTCTGCAGGTCTTCAAAAAGTTTGGACTTGAGAGATATGACCCTTTAAACGAAGAATTCGATCCAAACAGGCACAACGCAGTGTTCCAACTTCCAGATGCTTCGAAAGCCCCAGGACATGTCGGTGTTGTCCTAAAGGTATCATCAAAATTGCTCCTTTTAGGGTATCACACAATGCTGGAACGAACATTCGAGCAATTAAAGACAGAGTTGATTACTTTCTTGTTTATGATCTTTCTCCACGTATCTTTGTCAGGCTGGTTACATACTTCATGATAGAGTTATAAGGCCAGCTGAAGTTGGCGTAACTGTGGCCGTGGACAATGATTGAGGACACACAAACGAGGAATACTTGTTTCGAATTGGAATTTCTTTTTTTGGCAATATACGCATGACAGCAAGTGGTTGAATACTTTGTTTCTGTTTAGTTATTTAATCTGGTAATGATGCAAAGGTCAAGAACCTTCCGTTAGTTTATAATAATTGGCGTATCAACTCACAAAATGTTTCTGATATCAACTCGCGAAAACCATGTTATCAGGCATCATACTAAACAGAAATTGCATCCATTTTTATTTTTTCTTAATTTATAAGGATGAAGGAAATAACAGAAAAAAGTATCCAGCCAACCAAGTAATCTTCACTGCTACTGTTGAGATGCAAAGCATCATATTCGAAAATTAGCAGTCTTGATACATCCATGGTTGAACTGACTCCGAACCACTTTAAAAAGTGTGTAAAACTGCATTGCAACTTATATCTTTGAACGAACTGATACTGAGATACTAAGGTAACAAAACTGATTGAGAAACTCAATGGAAGTACGGCGTGTCCCTAACTCCGTTCGAATTCCCGCAAAAGCCCCTTGGCTTCGTCGTATATCCATCTGTTAGACGATTACGCAAACAGGAATATCTTAGTTTTATCGTGGTCTTAAGTATTACTGGGCACTGCACTGCTGTTTGATTATGGATAAGTGAGAATATGTAGGCTGATTATGATATTAAATGTAGCTTAATGTCAGTTCAGCAATGTATCACCTGCACATATAAATTGGAGGCAACTTCAGCTGTGTCCCTGAATTCCTTATTTCTGTTTCTTCAGCATACGTCTTTGAAGGAAGTACTTGACATGAACTCTCTATTAAGTTGGCTAGCAAGGTGCATTCAGACAAAGATTCACATACCTGAAAATGAAGAAAGTGATTGAAATACCAAAAGGAGCATAGGATACATCAGAATCCATATTTAGAAATGACCAACCTCATTGCTTTGCACGCCACTTGGTCGGCCAACAGTCTCTGGCAAGTCTCCACAAAAGTAGTAACGATTTACGGTTACCCATTTCTGTCCAGTAGCCTTGTCCTCCCACATTGTCTGCAACAAACGAAGCACCAATCGTACTGACAGATCATACCATACACAAAATATCCTGTTTTGTCATAATATATAATTCCATTGCCATCCGTAGCTTAGATTCAGATGCAAAATAACTGCTATGTTAAGTTGCTTGGAGCTGGCTTAATGTGAAGGATGTGCAATTAATCACTTAAATATCTGAAGCAAAACCATTAAGGTATAACATTGGGCAAAAGTAAACGACTGGTTATCCCAGAAGTAATATGGGTCAAATTGACGCTCACCAAATTCAAATCATGGAATTTTTAATGGAGAAAATTCAATAACTGCATTGAAATTTCTCAGTACGATTTTGCAAGCAGATATTGTATACCTGGAGCTTTGAAGGTAAAAGTTTGTCATTGCCAAAGCGAATAAGAACATGGTCCGAAACTCTGTACTCATGCCCATTGATGCTGCAGGAAACATAATATATTTTCTCTTTCAGATCTTGAACTGGATCACCAACCCAGTCCACAACTTTTGAAACATCAGATGGAGGATTACAGTGTGGTTCTTCTCTGTCTTGAGTTAGATTTGAGCCAGGTTTCAAAATTTCCCCACCTCCAGATACTTGCGAATCTTCAACCCTCATGTTATGATCATTTGGAAGATTAAATTCTTCATCTTGTATGTCGGTTACAATCACGGATTTGTTAGATGAATCAGAAACCACCTCTAACTTTGCAATGGTTTTCGACTTCAAATCAACCATTGCCCCATCATGATTATCAAGCAATCCCAATGAATAATATAATGGATCAGTGTCCAACTTATCCAGAGAATCCAATTTTAATTCTACACTTCTCCCCTCAATGCTTTCAACAGGCGAATTTTCCAAAACACAAGCAGGTTCAGAAATATTCACCACAGTATTCGGAGAGCTTACAGATGATACTTTGCCATCCGCCTCAACCTTACCTGCACCAATATTATCATCTTGAATTTTTGTAGCAACTTGCGGTTTCGATTCAGATATCTGATGGCTTAGGGTAGAAGCTGCAGCATGGAGATTCTGAGTAGAAGCAAGTTTGGCCGGTTGACTAACATCATGTGAAGCACCAAAGTTAGATTCAACAGCTGCTGAATTTGAAGATGGTTTTTTTGATGCATTCATGGTTTTCATTAGTGGGCCATATTTAGGAGCCAAAAATTTGACATTGTTTAATGACAAGCACTTCCGGCAATGCCATGCCGCCGTTGCATCTCGTATTTGATTGTTAGGCTGAAGGCATTTCAAGTGATAACCCTTTTCACAAGCATCACAAACTAGTACGCCATTTATCTCTGTGACGTTAGCCATGCAGATCTGACAAGTCAGAGCCTTACTCATATAACCATTTGAAGGTCGCACCCATGCACGGTACTCAGGAACCTTAGGCTGTAATATTTTCTGTATAATTTTACCAATTTCAGAATGGCGGCTGGCCAGAGAAGCATGAACGTGCTTCGTACCACGAGGAGGCACTACCGTTGTTGTCGCAACTTTAGTTTCCATAGGTGTCAGTCCTTCTCTATCACTAGCCACTTTAAAGGGCTTACTCGAAGGCACCTGGTTACCTGATCCAATTTCGGAGGACTGAATATGGGGTTGCATCGGCCAAGATGGAGTCCTCATGGATGAGTTCGTAGAATAATTTGCTACAGAAAAGGAAAATTTAACTAGGCTAAGGAGAAGAAACGAAAACACTGCAAAGATAGCATAACTGATCCCATAAAGTAGATCCAGGCATCTTTGATCAACCAATTTTTACGAGAACCTTACCGTACCACAAATATTCGTTATGTCAAACTTGCAAATGGACATAAACTCAGCACGCGGAATGAAAAACACAAGAATAACATATTTTCATGACACATAAGACGAACAATTCAGACAAAAAATTAAAATGAAGATTTTTTAAGGAGTATTCAGCTATATGGACTAGCTTTTGTAAGCACGAACAGTGGCAGCTCAAATTATACCTGGAGCCGGCAAAGCAAAAACAGTGTTCGATATTATCTGAGGCCTGGCAGCTCTCGGCAGTGCTGCTGAAACCGCTGGCTTCATCTCACTTGTCGGGAGCTGATATGGCGAAGATGTAGAGTTCCGTGTCGCACCCACTGATGTAAAATTTCCAGAAGATGTGTGAGTCTGGTTTGACAATTTGGCCATTTGCGACGGAGATGAACTAAAATTCCCTTGCAAATGCTGAAATGACTGCACGGTAGCTGGTAGGGAAAATTTTTCCGCCTCTTCCATCTACATAGAAAAAGTAAGTGTCATAACGGATCACAAGGATCATCAAAGTATATCACATATATTTTGTCAGCTTGATCCACATTCAACAAACAGACCAAAGTAAATGAAAATCCCAATTAAAAAGCACACAAAAGAAACCAAAACCAACACTCCATTGCCGCGAACCGTACCCACTAACTATAACAATACGAACACGAAAAGTAAAATCACTTCGACAATAAATATAAAAAGACAAAAACAAAATAGTAAAGACCCAAACGAAAGGAAAAAAGAAAAGCCAAAACCTTTTTCTTCGAAGCCAACATCTTCTCAGAAATGGACAGCTTCGGTGGGCAATTCCCTACTTTCTGGTCCTTGAGCCCATTAAGACCCAAATCATCAATCAAAGATCCAAACACAGACTTGGGGAAAACCTCGCAAGGGGCAAAATCCTCGCAAACACCGGCCAAACCCTCGATAGCTTCCTCCATCATCCCTAATTCTGCATCGGTAGGTCCCACACCACCGTTCCTCATCTTCCCCATCGCCGCCAGGACCATAACAATCTCCGCAACCTCGTTCAATTTAATCCTCTTCGGGCGTCGGCATTCCCTTCCCTCCGCCTCCGATCCAGATACAATCCGAACCGTCGATTCCATTCGACGGCGGTTGATTTGCCGGCGAGCACCTGCACGCAAAGAGACGACATGACAAGGCGAGGCGTACGAAGAAAAAGCGAGGGAAATTAAATTATAAATAGAAAATACCCTTTTTTGGCGGGTCTTGAGATTTTGTTCTTTTTATCGAGTGGTGAAATGAAAACTGAGCTGAGGTAAAGAGAGTGCGAATACAGATTAGAGAGCTCTACAAGTACAGCCGCTCCTAATTATTTTCTGATATTTTCATTAATTATTGTTTTCGCCTTAGAAATTAGTTCTAATTAAGTTTCAGGTCACAAAAGATGTTTTAAATTAGGTTTTAGGCCAGAAAATTTTTAGGGTTAAGGACCAAATTTTGTAAAATTTAGAGATAAAGACCTAAAAATTATACAGTGTACATGAACTATCGGACTATCGTTTTGTGTTATTACAGAACAATGAAGTGGTACTGCAGAACGATGAAGCGGTACTGCAGAACGATGAATTGGTAATGCGAAACCATGAAGTGATATTGCGGGTCCATGAAGTGGTACTACAAGTCCATGTTTGTTGCTTGTAACTGATCCATTAATTCATCCAAACCTCAATTTGTCCTAGAAACTCACTCACATGAAGCGTTACTGAAAAACACCGTGTGTCGGATCCTTAAAACTAAAAATTTTCTGAAACCTAAATGAAACTTATGTTGGGGCCTGACATCAAATTGCCTAGAAATTATCCGATATTTGGATGGATTACCGTAAGCGTCGACCGTGCTCTCGCTTTGACAATTTTTTCCCCCTATTTCTCCTTTTTGTGAAACCTGTCCTCTTCTTATCAGAGTTGTTTTCTTTGGATGTAGACGAGTTCTTTATGTTCTTTACGTATACTTGAAAGTTGAAACTTGAGTTGTTTATCTATTATGAGAGTCAACACTCAACAGTACATTAAATAACAGCTAAACGAAAAAGTTACACAACATTAATCTCAGAAGAAAAAAAAAATCATTCATTCAAACGTATATAATAAAAGCCAATGCTAGAAGCTTAGTTGCCTTCTACTTCGACGGCCAATCTTTCTGTATGTCGAAGGTGTAGTTAATGTCCAGGTAGCACTTGTTGTCATCATCAACAAACTAAACAACACAAGAACACGAGTTTATTACATTTCAAATATTCAAGAAAAAAATAAATAAGTAATAAATAATGTCCTCAGACCATCACCTTTGTTCTAGCTGAGTAAGAGCCTCTTGCAAAGATCCCAGATGGTGCAATGTCTTCAGCAATCTCATGCGTGTACGGCTCTGACTGTGGACTGAATGTTCCCAACATCTGCTTAGAGCTGTCCACTGTTGTATTGTAATACCATTCATTGATCGTCGTAATTAATCATTTCTTGCAGATCAAAATTGTAAAAAAAGAAAGAAAAATGGAATATTTTCTCTAGTAGTGCCTACCTTTGATCCCTGTTTTCCAGACTGTGTTGACATACTTGAGGCCACAGACGATTTCATTGCTGACCTTAATGGTGAATCTCAGCTTATATGGGCTGCCTTCCTTAATCGTAAACCATAGCCCTTTTATGTTTCCATTTTCTGGGATTTCGAGCACAGTCTCTGGTCTACCAGGAGACAGTATTGTGAGGCTCATGATCTTCACATCTGGCTCTAAATCTTCTGGGAATTCAAAATTATTGTAATATGAATAAAAAAAAAATGCAAAGATCAAGAATGGTTCGAAAATTATGTTTTGTTGTTACCTTGGACAGCATTGGCATCTACGCTTCCTAGCAGTTGTTCTTTCCACCTCCTCAAGCTCTCATCATCCTGTAGATAGATCGTTGACATATATATAATGAATGAAAGAAAGAAAGAAATAGAAAAAGATCAAATTGCTAGCTACATCTTCTTACCTTATCTTTCTCAAGATGCTCTTTGATAGTGCACTTGGGACCTAACTGAATAGCGAGTTCTTCGTCGTTTTCTGTCTCGTAGGACGAAGCCTGTCTGCTTATTCTCCCATCTTCAGAATCAGAAGCAACTTGGGACCCATCCATGTCTGGTTCCTTCCCATCAGATCCCATCTTTTGTTGTCTCTGTATATCGAAGCATACAAAAAAACTCAATGTGCCCAAAGAAAGCGATCAATGGAATGCATAACGTGTAAGATAAAAGAGCTGATAAGAAACGCGTCCCATCAACTGCGAACGGTCCAAAATGTTAAATGATGAAAAGCAGAAGGCAATGATAACAACGATTGAGCAATGATTGCGCACCAGAAACAGAAAATGGGAAAAAAGGTAGGAGATTGAGAAATCTGCTAATTTCTTTCGTCGAAGAGAAAAGCAGCGTTGTACCTAATAAAGGAGTCAAGGTGGAGGATGACTTGCAAGCTGCGTAATATGAATTATGATGAGTTTAAGGCTGAACACATTCAAGAAAATTTGAAGGAATTTTATTTCCTCTGTATTGAAGCGTCGACGTGTAATGATTGTTGCATCTTGTTTGCGTGTGAGGGAGAAATGTTCGCCAAGAACTGCGGGCATTTACTCTTTCGTTGAGAAATGTTAGCAATTGCAACTTTAGAATGTGGCAATATGGGTAGATATTTTAAAGAACTTGCAAGCTTCAGAATTCAGATGATAAGAATTTTACTAATATCGGAGTAAATTGCAATTTCAGCTTACAGCAAATTATGGGTTCCATCCCAAACTTCTCAACATTAGCACCATCACAATTCACATCAGTGAAGGTTCGAAAATTTCAGTAAAATCAATGTATAGGATCAGAAAAATGTGTCCATTAATGCAACTCATTTGATTGAAAAGATGAAAGGGACGACAGTTATGCGCCGCTTGCACCCTTCCCTTTCTAACCTTCTTCATGTAGAATTCCAATTCTTTGCCCTCCAAAATGTAGCTGCAAAGACCAAGAAATGCACCCAAAAAGAGTTCCAACACAATGCCACTCCATAGCCTCATCACAGCTCATCAACCAAGACAAGATACTTAAAGGGGAGAGCCACATACCCATCAGCACGGCCACACTGGCCTGGACGAGAAGCAATTGCAGCTAAGAGACGGCCACCTCCAAACTGCTCCTCGATATGTGGGTCGAAAGTTCGCTCCTCAGCACGCTTGGCCAATTTCCTCTGCACACGATTGCTCTTTTTCTCCTCAGTAGCCGAGGCCTCAAAGAAATAAGTCCGCATACATTGACAAACAGTCATATGGACAGCCGAAAATCAGACAATGCAAGATTGAGAGAGACAGCCAAGTATGTCTTGACTACTCCCAGAACAAGAAACAGCACCTCTACTAGTTGATTGATGCACCTTAACTACATTTATAGAAGAAAATAACTGTTACCTCTCCTTCCTTCTTGGCAGTGGTAGCGCCCTTCTTCTTGCGGCCAATGTCCACACCATAATGCTGATGGTACCACTGCTTAAACGGAGCAGCATCGACTTGCACAATGGCTCCCTTGACCAAAGTTTGAGTCCTAACCAACTCATTGTTAGATGCATTGTAAACAACATCCAAAATTCGAGTCTTCCTTGTCACAGCTTCGCTCCCCCACGAGTAATTCCCTGTATCGAGCCTCAGTGCCCGCCATTTCGCGCATTACCTTCGCGAACTCTGACCCTTCGCACGGTCTTGTTGCTCGACAGCTTGGTGTTCGCAGGCTGCCGTCCGAGCTCATACCTATTTTGAACAATGGTGATCGGACAAGGCGATCATAAATCCAAATGTAAGGTATATTTCCAGCAAAATTATGAATAAGGAAAGTAAAATTGATAAATCTAATCACTTTCTCTTCTTCCTCCAGGCCTTCTTCTTGCCTCCAGTGGCACGCCTCTTGTGCATCGAATCTCGAGAGATACCTTAGCAGCATCACAGATAACGCAATCCATCACAGTTGTTCTCACGGATAATGACGGAACAAAATAAGAACAACAAAGAGCTGCTAAATATCAGTATCAATTCACCGCACCGCTATTGCATTACCCATGATGATTCAAGCACGATGAATTCACGAACACCAAACGCCAGCCACCTGAGAAATCAAAGAGCTCAGCGATTTTTCGTAACTGGGCTTTTAGCAGGTCTGCAAAAACCCTAGACAATTCAAGTTACGGATATACCCCCAGGAGTTTTTCATGTGTTGGGCCCGACCCGACCCATTAGGTAAAGTGAAATGTACGGCTCAAGTCATCGTCTCACCTCAGCACACACAATACAAAAACATCGCGTCTACGCATTACAGTGAAAGAACACAAAACCACGACACGTTAGCGTAGCTACCAACGCCATTAGCGTGCTGTGTTGCAATAAAGGCCACAACTCTAGAAAGTTGTGGACAGCTATGAGCTCACGAAACAATGTGCCTTGTTGGATTCTTGGCCAAGTAACCGCACATCAAATGTACTTTACCAAAAAAAGCTAACGAGCGTCAATACGCTAGATATTTTTCTTGTACCATCCCGCCTCAGTATAAATACAGCCCATTTCACGACAAACAGAAGGGATCACCAAGACAGCAACGAAAATGTCCGTGAATGGGCTTCTGAGGAGCTTTGTGCACTACATCATCGTGGGTCGCTCGACGGCAGACGAAGAGGATCGCCGCGAGAAGGTGATGACGGTTGCCGAGGATGATAAAGCTGAGTTTCGTATGCCTTTGCACTATCCGAGGTATGTGAGGTCTGATTATGAGAGGATGGAGGAGTGGAAAGTGGATATGCTCCTTAGGGAGTATGGGATCGTTGATTTCAAGGGAGGTTTGGATGAGAAGAGGAGGTTTGCGATGGGGGCTTTTCTCTGGCCCGATCAATTTTGAAGAAATCTTTATATATATATATATATATATATATATATATATAATTATATATGCTCAGTTATGTTTTTTAACTTTGATTATGGCATTCGATTTGTTGTTTATTTGCTTGAGTATATAGGTTGGTATGGGTGTTATGATGGTGTCCCTCTTGGTTTTTGCCGTTGATTAGTGTCATTTGTGTTGTTTGAAGTACTAATTAAGATAGTTTGTGTTCTATGACTAGTATGAAAATTCCCAGAAGCTTAAATAGCCAAGAAAATCATAGTGCTAACCAAAACATGGTAAGAAGATTCTTGTTTATCATTCTCATACAACCAAATATATTGAACAAAGACATGTATTTGGGGTAAACGTTTTTTTTCCTTAACTGACTAACAATCAAGCAAGAAGAGGGCCAAGATCAAACCTTTGTAACGATGCAAAGGATGCTATTGCATGGGCCTCCTCTCAAACTGTGATTCTTCACAATGAGCGTCGAGCCAATCCCTCGAAGAACTCTTTGGCGCAATTGACGAACCTTTTACGCCTCCCATGAGGTCCTTTATGCTATCGACTCTATTTTCACGACCAGAGCCGCTATACCTTCGATCTGCTTCTTTGAGCTTCTGCTTAAATTTCTGCTTTCGATTCGAGGGGTTCGGTTGGGATGGAGGTGCACCGTGTGGTCCGAGGTATATGTGCTCCTCATCCTCTTTTGCAGCCTGTAAGAAGCATGATGCAGAGTTGGTTAGTTGTAAAAGTCTTTTAGTTTGTCTTTTAAGTTTGAGTTTATTGAAGACTACAATGCATTTTCTACAACCTGAAGGTCTTGAATATCCTTATCCTCCTTAGCTTCTTCGGCTTTGGGGAGATCAGCTTTGTCTTGGATAGCGTCTTCGGTCTCCAAGCTCGGGATTACATATCCATCAGTGTCTGAAAGAGTCACAAAACAAGCTAAGATCGCTGAAATTTCAGAGTTAGCAGGAATTTTATCAGTTACAGAATCAAGGACAGACGATTCTAGCAATCCAATTCAGAAAGGCTTACGCATTCGTCGTCTCAAAATCTCAATGCTTTCCCCGAAAGCTAGAGCAGTATACAACAAGCCAAACCAATACGATACAAAACTGAACATGATCTACACTGCACTACACTACAGTCAGTGCTGATACTTGTCTCACTCTTTAGGAAATGACAAATTAAAACACAATACAACAATAAACTAGCCTAAACGTAAAGAAGAGAAGCAAGCTCGATTAAGGAAAACAAACAGACAGAAATTCACAATAAACAGTGAAACAGGGAAATTACCCCACTCGTCGTCTCCTTCAATTGAAGGAGCGGCGTGCACTGGAGGGTGATCCATCAGATGCCTCTGAGCATCGAAATTTCCCAAACTCCAAAATTCGCCGGACCACCACAATCAGCTCTCGCCTGTATTTTGAGCCAGAGCTACTAGGTGACTCCGAGTCTGTTAATCGCGGATGAGACGAAAAAAAAAAGATAAACCTTCTGCAAAAGGTTTATTCTTATTCTGCTTAATGAGTTTGGACAAATTAGCTAAATGGGCCGGCAGAAGTAATGTCAGGCCCAATAGCCTAACACCAGCATCCGCGGGATATATTCCCGGCAGGCGGCGCTCCGCCGGTGGAGAACGCGAATGGGCCGACGGCGGCTGACTTTGCTTTCTTTCTTCTTAACTGCTTTCTTTACATTATTATTAAAATAATCTTGAGTTATTATCACAAAAGGAACTGATCTGATCGATTTACATTTGATGCTTCTTCTATCATCACAAGCTTCAGATTCAATCCCACATACACAAGAATCCAATATTGAAAAAAAGACGAGAACATAATCAACAAATACGAAAAAAAGAAGCAACAAAAAAAAAAAGAACTATCAAACAAGAACTCAGAAAAATGATCAAGACACACACTGCTTAAATCTAACATGGCTGCCCAACTCTGCAGCTGAGCACGCCAGCAGAAGGCACAATGTTATTCAAAAGCGACGCCGGCCGAGCAACCATGCTCGACGCCTTCACGTAGCTCCCCGACGTCCCATCGCCCGAGGTCGTAAAACGAGCGCCGTTCAGCAGCAAATCGCCGTCCGATCTCCAATTCCAGTTCTTCCAGTCCTCGTCCCCCTCTGGCGCCTCGCGCTTCGTCACCTGATAAAATATTCGCAATTCACTCGGCGAATCGTCATAATGACCGAAAATTTACGTGTTCATACCTCCTTCGTAAACTCTCCGTCCGACGCGACGAAAACGTTCCCTTGGCTGTTTATCGTAGGGTTTGCGCTCCCTCCGATGGCGTACATCTCCCATCCCGTATACACGTTATTAACAATGTGGAAGTATCCATGCCTGCACCTATTTTGGATAGATACAACAATTAAGAGCCGTGTAAATGTAAATAGGCTACTCTCTACTGGCAATTGGTTTTATAGTGATACCCCCACATGATCTATGAGTAATGCTAGTGAGCTTAGGTTATGAGAGAGCTTAAGCCTCGCCATTGACGCGAATAATTTGTTGCGTGCATAAGTATATATATAGACGCATGCGGGCGCTATATTAATTACCTCGGAATTCTCTGAACGAGGCCTTCCCCGAAGTAATTGAAGGCGACGGTTACCTGCATGACCTTATCCTGGACGTAGTCATCACTGTGTCCCATGAGCATGACCTCGTTGTGCCGAAACATGTAGTTGTTGGAGATGGTGATTGCGGTGGACCCCTCGACGACGTCGATGAGCCCGTCGTGGCAGTTCGAGAGCGTGCAGTGGTCGATCCACACGTCCCTCGACCCGAAAATCGAGATCCCGTCCCCGTCCGCCACCCCCCTCAGCTCGTAGTGCCCCGGGCGGTCGGTCACCACCGCGTGCCCGCCCGACTGCCTGCAGTTGTGGACGTACACGCCGTGCACGATGATGTTCGACACGCCCTGCATGGTGATGCACGGCCCGTTGGATATCTCGACGGCCCGTCCCCGGCCGTCGATGGTCTTGTACGAGTTCATCATGAGCTCCTCCTCGAGGTGTATGTTCATGTCCCGGGAGAAGATGATCCACAGCGGCTCGTCCTGGATGACAGCGTGCCTCAGCATTCCCTGGCTGGGGTTCCTCGCGTCGTCCCCGTCCGAGGTGACCACGTAGAACTCCCCGTCCCGCCCGCCTATCGCGTTCCGGCCGAACCCGACGCCGCAGTCGGCCAGCATCTTGCGATTAGATTCCCAGTCCGGGTCGCACCGCCAGCAGTCGTCTATAGGGTTGCCCGTTCTGCAAGACTGGGGGGTCGGCGGCGGGCCCGTCGAGTTCTTCATCGTCTTCCACGCGATTGCATCGGAGAGAGCAGCGGCGGCGGAGAGCAGCGTAATGAGGGCGAAGGAGAAGAGGAGATGGGAGAAAATTGGCATTTTTTGTTATGGATGGATGGATGTTGAGTGGCGCCATGTGAGAGCGTGTGCCTGGGGAATAAATAAAAGCGCTGGGATAAATGAGCGATTTAAATGAAAGCGATGAAAAGTTGTTGGTGGGAGGAAGTGGGATATTCATTGCGAGAAGCGCCTTGGATGTAAAAAGTCGTTGAGCCTACTACATTAATGGGGGAATGTGTATATTTTGCGAACTAATTGTTGGATTTGTATTTAATTGTTGAGCGACTCGAACAGCATTCAAAGCTTGGCTTTCGGCGTGAGTTGCATGCATACAGTTGTTGACGTGAAAGTGAAATACATGGATGTTTTGAATCTTTGGAGGAGTAAAATGCGACGAACTATATATAGAATGTGTGTGTGGCTTATTGGTGTGACGTGGTCCATTTGATTATGATTTGCATATGTAATGCAACTTGTCTTGTCATCATATAGAATAGAGTGTTCTTGATACTGAGAGTGAATGTCCCTGCGTTTGAATTTCGCGTCATGTTATTGTGTGCGTGATTTTTTTCTCAATTCCGAAAGTACATGAAATAATTCCCTAGAAATTAAATTGCTATGGTAATTATTCTTGAGCTACATATCCTCTGGATAACGACTATGAAACATGCCTAAGCCGAATGAACGACTTATGTTTTAGGCCCTTTAGGACCAATATAAAGCCTCACGGCCCACATCAGCGGGCTAATACATTGTCTCCTTGCCCAATATGAGCCGACTATTTTAAAGTGCTGTATAATTAATTAATCGTTTTTTTAGAGTATTTCAACTTTTAACTGATTTTGATATACGGTCAGACACACACACACACACACACATCCTCAACTCATATAAGAAACAAATCATTCATCATAAACCGTCAAAAGCACAACAACAATGAAAAGAAAACAAAAACCCTAATAATCATTAGCCGACGACGACGGCCCACCTCCACCATCAGCACCACGACCCGCCCCTCGGCGGGTCCCACGAGCCATGACCGAAGGGTCCACTCGGTGAACCCCTCTCCTACGAGCCACGGGCGCGTATGGGCTCGCACCGCTGAGCTCTTGGGTCCTCATGCCGTTGAGCCACATGGTCAGCGGCCCAACGTACTCGGAAAATCCCAGCTCGGCGTGAGCAGCGATGACGTCCTCCGCGCTTATCGTCAGCCTACTCTCGCCCGCGCACCTACGGTTGGCCTCGGCCGTCACGCGCCTAATGTACTTCGTGACGCCGACCTGCACCAACTCCTTGACTTCGTCGGATATTCTTCCGTTTTCGGGCAGAATTTTGCGGATTATGCGCACGACGTTTACGAGCGGCAAGTAGACTTCTTCTTGCTGCTCTTCTTCTTGGTGGTGATGGGGTTGCTGCTGCTGTCGTGGTGGTTCGTCGTTGTTAGGGTTTTGATTACCTTCGACGTTGTTGGGAGGCGAATCTGCGCCAAAAAAAGACGTAATAAGGACATAATTACGTAGGCGACAAATGATGACTATTTTGGTAGCATTTTACGGTATGCGACAAAAATTTACGGTATGTATAGATAGTTTCGATCTATGTATATAACTAGTACCTGCAAGGAACATGTCTTCTGGGAAGTTAAGCATTTCGTTCTCCATCTCTTCAATAAGGCAAGAAATGTGTTCTGCAGAGATGATTGAGCTCTTGAAGCTGGGAAGTGCTGTTGAGATGGTGTGAGATGAGGGAGATTATATATAGAGGTTTGAGGTGTGGTTCATATGTACACGTGGCGCCATTTTTTCTTCTGTTGACATTTAGAGCGGATTGGCACCAGAAATTAGGTAGGGTTTTCATTTTCATCTAATTCTGGTGCATTTATGGAGGAACTTTTCTAATTTATTGCGATTAGTCGTGAGATTCAAACGAGGTTGTACATGTAATAGATTTACTTGGAAAAATATACTATATAAAACTTGCATTGAGCACCATATTTCATTTTGCTTGATGTTATTGAAATATAGATACTAACAAAAGAACGTGTATGTAAACATGCATGCTTTACAAAGTCGTGTATTAAAAGAATGAAAAGTATACATAAACTCATACATAAATAACAAAAGAAGACATGTAATACTTGAGCATCTCCTCTCGGAACTATGCGGTGATTGGATCCACTTGAAGAGTACATTGCCCAGTTAGAAATCAAATTCTTGAAATAACTCAGGACAAAGAGATGTCGTAACATATGGTTCTTCATTTTCTTCACATAACGCCAGGGTGCAACTTTTTTTTTTTTCAAATACAAAAAAAATTAAGAAAATTTGTTTTTCGAACATTTTAATTGTGTTGCTGCAACAACTCATTCGAAAAGTGGCTATTTATCGTTATCGGTTCGTTGGCGTTCACGTGAGCATTAGGAATCCGAAGACTAATCCAGTATCACCAGAAGGAATTAATGCGAACATCCAAACGGGTCTTTTGCGCATTGTTCGAATCGTAAATTTAAGTCCCCCGCATTACACGACAAGCCTGTTCGGTCCGACGTTTTTTTTCGCGCTACTTTGACACAAACTTGAGCAAGAATTTGGTGCGAGTCTTGTCCTAAACTCATGAAAGGCACTTCAGTTAACTCATCAGTTCCAAGTTAACTAACATACACATAATACCCAATTAAAAGCTGATGCTGCTGACCTAATGCCCTAATTAAACATGGCCATAATTTTCTATTGTCGACCATATATTGGGCTGTAAGTAGCCCATTATCTATAGGCCCAATAGTAAAAAGCCCAGTTAGTTAAGTCCAATAGTATTAAGCCCACTTGAGTAGTGGATCGTAATTGATAATGTCGTTAGGCCGTTATTAATACATACAGATATTAGTGAAGCACATCCACTGCGTATATATATCCACTTTTGTCTTTTCTTACGTCTGATTTTAGGATATGATATTCGGTGTTTAAAATCCGCGTCTGAAGTCCGGAATAAATACCCCCCGCTTGAGTGAGAGCTGATTCTATTCTTCTATCGTGGCATACCGCTCCGAAGTAGAGGGAGAAATTTTCGAACTACTGAAGCTTCTGAGCTCCTTGAATTTCAATTAAGACCGTTCGGATTTCGGAATCCTCTGTAAGATTCGTCTGTTCTTGTTCAATTTCGCTTGTTTCTGCTTGCGTAAGTCTCATGTTTTATCCCTTTTTAGCTGCGGTCTGTCGGTTGTGGTTGTGGTTTTGTTGTTGACTATTTGTCTCCCGAGCTAGGGTTTTCCTTTTTTTGTTTATGGCGATTCTTGAAACTTGTGTAATTCGCGTTGTCCAAAAATTCTACGTTATTCTTCTAAGTTCTAAAACTTTTTCACTTAGTTTGTTTTTTTATTGATTGGGTGCAGCGTTGCGTCTGTAGTCGGGTTTACAGGGTACTTTTTCTGTTTGCAAAGATGGTAGTCCTGAGTTTGTCTCAACAGTCTTCTTGAATTTTGGAAATCTGTTTATCGATAATTAGTGAATGTTCTTCTGAGGTTGCAGTAATAGTAGGTTTCCTCGTAAAAGTTGGATTTTTAATCATGGGTGAGGAAGATATGGTGACTGAGAAGCCTGTGGAAAATGGAAACACCGAGCCGAAAGAGAAGGTGGAAAAGATCGACGAGGTTGTATCCAATACGAAGGTGGAGCAAGACGAAGGACCGACAGAAATTGAAGTTGACAAAGGAGACGAAGGTAAAGTGGAAGCTCAAGAGATGGATGTTGACAAAGATGCTAAGGAAGGTATTGAGAATCAGGGAGGTGATGAGATGGAAGTGAAAGGTGGTGAAGATGAAGAAGGAAAGGACGAGGCAAAGGCCGATATAGAGATGCAAGATTCCCAGACCGAAGATGGAGGAAACGAGAAAGTGAAGAGTGTGGATAATAAGGAATCGTCTAAGGAAACAACTGGTGTCGTTGCAGAGGAAATGAAGGAAAAGGTTGAAGAGGATGTTACAGAATTGGAAAAGGAGGAAGATAAATCAGAAGAGCCCACTGCTGAGGACGTAAAGGTACAAGAACCTACAGGAGAAGAAAATTCAGAAGAGCATAAATCAGAGGAAGAAAAGGCTGAAGTGCAAGAGCCTAAAACCGAAGAGAAAGAGACAGAAGAGCCTAAAAAGGGGAAAGGCTCAACGAAGCGCCCACGGTCAAAAACTGGCGCTGGGAAAAACGACAAGGGCAAGAAAAAAGAACCTGAAGAGAAGGAGAAGGAACAGGAAAACCCAACTGAAAAGAAGAAAGACCCTAAGGCCTCTGCAGAGAGAAAGGACAAGGAACCAAAAGCCCCTGTCACTCCCACCATTGACCGCCCTGTACGTGAACGAAAATCTGTCGAAAGGCTTGTTGCTGTCATTGAACAGGATAATGCTAAAGAGTTCAAAATTGAAAAGGTGAGATCCTTTTCTTTCTGTACCTGTCTTTTGAATGGTTTGGTTGTTTACTTGTTAGTCTCATTAGATGATGTAGGTTTGACGCACTCATAACTTTTTTTGTAGGGACGAGGAGTTGCCCTGAAAGATATCCCTAATGGTATGGTTGCTTTTACCGTCTATGGTGGCTGGTTTCACAATATCATTGATGTTGTTTGATGGTTTTGCTCTTCTGTTTTAAATTTTTTACTCGTACCTACAGGCTACAGTATCAAATGTTATGCTATGTATTTATATATATGGAATATTTAGAGGATGAACTGCAATCATGTCTCAGTTGAACAATCTGCATTCATGTCCCCATCATTGTCTTGTAATGATTCGTCGGCGGAAGATATAATGTCGTTGTCTTTTCACACCAGATTTGGTGTCTGCTGGTTTTATGTTAGTCACATGCACTGTATCTGCAATTTTTTTAGACTTCATGATCTTGCACTTCTCAATATTTTTTTGCTTAAACATTCATCATTTCAGGGGTCTAGAGGTTTGAGAATGTGCTGTAATTTTGTTAATTTCTTCAGTTTTTTCACTACTTTTAACTTTATTTCAGTGGCACACAAGATGTCAAAGAAGAAGACTGATGAAAATTTGAAGTACCTCCACACTATTCTTTTTGGAAGGAGAGGAAAGGTAACCCTGCAAAGTCTTATGCCTGAGGTTCTGTTGAACTTTTAGCAAATTGATCCTATTAAATCACATATTGTCTAAATCACAACATTCTTAGGTCTTACTGAAATTTATTGGCATCCGATAGGGGTCTAGGTCACCCCTGTTGTGAACTTAGATATTGTACTCTCTCTGCTTATCCTCCATCGAGTGTTTTAAAACTTCTAGAAATAATGAATTGTTTCTGTATTTCCAGGCTGCACTTGTCAAGAACAACATATTAAGATTCTCTGGATTTGTTTGGCATGGTAATGAGGTAAAGGAAACACCTTTATTGCTTGCTTGACAGTGCTTAGTCTATCTGTCTTAGTTAGATATGTTGTAATGTATTTTAGCTGACCAAATGAAAACCTTCTCAGGAGAAGCAAATGGAGAAAGTGAAAGAAAAACTGGACAAGTGTGTCAAGGAGAAATTAATAGAATTTTGTGATGTCTTTGACATACCAATTTCCAAAGCTCATGGTAGAAAGGTTAGTTGACACCCATTTTTTGACGTACTACCCAGAGTGGTTTTAAATTTTTGCTTCTTATAACTTCTCATCATTAGATTTCCTATGAAATTCAAAATCATCTTCTGTTTAGTAATTTTTAATTATAACTTATTTTTATCCTTTTACAGACATAGCAAAGTATACTATCGTGCAGAATTATTTTCCTCTTATATCGAGAGGGTTGAACTTCCAATTTCCTAATATGTTTTCAGGAGGATGTGGTTGCAAAGCTGATTGAGTTCTTGGTGGAGCCTAAAGCAATTTCCTCTGATTCACTGGCTGAAAAGGAGCAGGTGGTAATCAACTTGATTTGTTGGAGTTCTGTTTTTTGCTTTTAGTTCTTTTAAATGTTGACGCTTCTCCCTCTACCTAAACAAAATAAAGGGCAAGAAGAGAAAGAGGGACAGTGCACCATCAAAAGGCTTTGCTAAGGTACCATTTTGCTTTCTTTTTCGATTCGAATTTCTACAATTGGCCAACCTTCATTAGCTGCAAAGTAATTGAATGTAACTCTATACTGCAGTGGTATGGCATATCGCATAGTGAATTCATGAAGCATATTATAGAATTCTGAGTTAAAATTTAGTTCATTTTACATCAATATGCGAGCATACTTGCAGATAAGCAAAGGGGAGAGCACGTCAAAAAAGGGTGGACGAAAAAGTTACCCTCCTGGATCTGAATCTGAAGATGAATCAGAACAAGCGAAAGAAGAAGATACTCATGGTTCTTCGGATAGATCAGATAATGAGATGTCCAAAGAAGCTGAGAGCATTGAGAAAGGAAGTGAATCTGATGAGGACTCGGATGTGGACAAAGCCAAAAAGCAAGCACCGGTCAAGTCTTCCGAAAAGAAGGGATCTTCTGCTAAAAAAGTTTCCTCTGAGAAGAATAAATCGAAGAACACACCTATCTCTAAGAAGGCTAGTCCGCCTCCGAAAAAGGTGTCAATAAAATCACGCAAAGATGAAACAAGTGCAAAGAAGTCTTCTGGTAAGAAAAAAGAGGAGCCAGCCAAGAAGTCGCCCACTCCCAAGAAGCCAGCAGCAAAGGATAGTACTGGTAAATGTGTCTTTTGTTCCTTTTGCTTTCTTCATCAAGTTGTGATGTCTCTTTAAACTGTAGTTATTTGTAAGTGGTAACGCTACGCATTTCTGCACGAGTTAGAATAGTATGTTTAATGATGGTCTTATCCTTCTCAATTCAGGAAAGAAGGTTCTGAAAGCAATAAACAAGCCAAAGGAGGAAACATCTAAGCCACCAAGTGATGATGATTTGAGGAATGCAACTTGCGAAATCCTTAAAGAAGTTGATTTCAACACGGTGAGCCCCTGCAGTTATTTTATTCTTCCACGTTAACCTGCGAGAATAAGATAAAATAATGCAGTGTTCAAAATCACCGGGTTTGCCCGTCTTACTCAGTGGTTGCGTATTTCCATTTATGTACTCATGTTTAATGTATTCTCTACTTTACTTGGTTCTTGTGATTCCTTCTAAATGCCTTACTTCAACTGTGCAGGCCACCTTCACCGACATACTGAAGATGTTGAGTAAGTTCCCTCTCTCTCGTCGAATAATATTTCTCGTGCACAATCTTCATATCCTCTTCACTTATTTTTAGCTACTGTACTTATATCTTCTATAATTTTCGTTTGCCTACACTAGCCACAAGGTTCGACGCTGATCTGACACCGCGGAAAGCATGGATAAAGATAATGATCCAAGACGAACTCACAAAAATGGCAGATCCTGATGAAGATGAAGAAGAAGAAGAAGAGGCTGATGATGATGAGAAAGATGAGAAAAAGCCTTCTTCTAGTGTAACTGTCAAGGGCTGAAGTGAGCAAAAAGGGTACAGCGTAGTTCCACACTCTTCTCCCCCGCCGTAACTTATGGTATAGTTTTAGCTTTCGTAGTCCGAGTCAAGGCTAAGTAGCTAGCTGTAAGCTTATGTTCTATTGTCAACTTAAAACACTAGTTTCTTCTTAGGTTTCTTTAGAAATCTGTACTATATACTCTTTACATAAATTTTCTTCGTTTGTTTCCTTTCTTTCATGACAACACTTGATATTGTGAATTAGATAGATGATTACTCTTTCTTTCTTGGTGTGTGTATTTGTAATGATACTTCAATATCGGTTTGATCGTCCTTTCCTTGAGAGGTGTGTGTGATTACATCACAGTAGTTAACCCACTCTTCGTAATCGTAAAAACGGAAATGTGTTAATACTAGCGATTGGTGTGGCAGGAAAGTGTATTACTCCCTCTGTTTTTTAATACATGTCGTTTAAGGATAATACACGCATATTAAGAAATAAAGTAAAATCTCCATTGTACCCTTAATTAATTATATTATCTAATTTAACTTAACAATTCTATTAAAGATAAGGGGTAAACTGGAAATAATCAATATTGTTTATCTTGAAAACTGTAAAACGATATGTATTTATGAACAAAATAAATTCTAAAACGATATCTATTATGAAACAGAGGGAGTATTTTCTTGCAAGGAAAATGAATTATTTCTGGTATAATAAAGGAGGTGATTGTGAAAATAAAACTAAGGATGAAAGGCCCACAAGAAAAATAGTCTCTCTTTTAATTATTTTTTAATTTCTACTTATTCTTATGTATAAAAATACTCTAATTATTATTGTTTAATAAACTTTGCAGTTTTTTTGGGTAATTCTATATATACCCCCTAAAATTCTATTTAGACTCCCTATTAATTATCATAGAATTAATTGCAGCTTTAATTATTATGTATTTGACCAAATAAATGAAAATTTGTGAACTTTTGCTATTTTGAACGTATATGGACTTGCTAACCCACTTAATCCTTTAATTTTAATTATTATAATTATATCGTTACAAACTAATTTTTTATTATACTTATATGCAATATATCATCTCATTCATCTAATTTTTTATTTATTATAACAGTATCTCAACAGATCATTTTTTCTTTTACATAATTATTAATTATTTGTAGATAGTTTTGACATTGTATTGTAGAAATTGTTTATTAATTATTCATTCTACATAGTTAGATTATTCTTTTATAACTATTACTTAAATTATCTTCTACACATTTATTAAATAAAATTATAAGTCAATGTTCGAAAATATGATATTGACTTGGATTTTATTTTATTGTTTATTTAAATTTATTTGTGTATGTAACTTATATAATATGAGAAGAATGTTTTTTAAAAACAATTGAATAATAATAGAGATTTAAAATACTCTTAATTTTTAAGTTTTAGAACGTAAATTTAACTTCAAATATAAATGGGGTCTTTTATTAAAAATTGGATCAATAAATTCGGGTTGTATTAATGAATTGATTTAGTAATTAATGCTTACCATTATTATTGTTGAATATATGTAGAAAAGAAAGTTGTTTATATTTCCAATGTTTTTTCACCCAAGAGGGGTGTCAATAGTAGCACTCTTTTTTTTTTTCTTTCTGTATGCTGGACTTAAAAATTGATTTAATAGATTATATGTAAATCGAACTTATGTTACCGACACTAATTATGCTTGGCCAATTTCTCCGCTATATATATCCTTGTTATTTCATAATCAATACTAATATCCAGCTAAAGTTTTTCGTCAAATCAAAGGTAAGAACTGTTTTATCCACTGATATCATCTTTGAACTTCGATCATCATAAACAGATCGTTGATGATTGGATTATTTGGGGAAAGTATGGGTGTTCTTCTATGGTTGTCTTCTCTTGTTAGGATTGGATCTGTTCTGCATGATAATTGAAGTATTTCCGTTAGCTGTTGGTTGTTGATGCAGTTGTCTGCTATTGTTCAGTTTTCCCCTAGTCGTTGTTTCTGCTGGTGGAAGTTTGAAAATTCAGCTTGAATTTCGGAATCGTGTTTTAATTTAAGGTTGTTAATTTGGCTCGATTTGAGTGGTAATCGTTGTCGTGAAGTATCCTTACCTTCTGCGTTTGTAGTCTGGTTGGACGAATCTTTATGCTTCTGGTATAAATCGTGCAAGGTTTTATTTTGGGCTCTGTCTTAATGTTGTGGAGTGCTTAGTTAGCTTGTCATCACTGCTAAGTTCTTAAATCCTCGATGGAAGGACAGCGTATTATTCTTACAGTTCTTGGTGTGTTGTAATATCAGGTTACTTTATTCAGGCTGATCCTGGAGCATACAATACGAATCTTTACTAGCTGTGTAAATTAAAACAAGAGAATGATCAAGAGGTATATACATTTTTGCCTTTTGAATAACTAATTCACTTTTCGTTGCCGACTTTACTAGCTAAGTAGGTATCTATTTGTAAAAATAGGTATGTAGCTTAATATCTTGCATCCAAAACCATGGCGCAGTGCTTAGAAGGAATCAGGCGTTTGTTTGCGTCTGTGCTTCAGTGCTGTGAACTTGATAGGCAATCAAGGGGCCTCGAGGATCCCGAAATTCTAGCCCAAGAGACCGTGTGTATGTTACTACTACTTAGTACTCAATCAAAATCCTCTAAAAAATGGCCAGCAAGTAAGTGATTTCAAGGGCACTATAGATGTAACTAATTGTCTCTCCTTTGCTCACGCAGTTAGTGTGAGTGAGATAGAAGCGCTTTATGAGCTGTTTAAGAAGATTAGCAGTGCTGTGATTGATGATGGTTTGATCAACAAGGTTCATTCATAAGCTCCCTCATATATGTTCGTTTCATCTCAGATGTAGTTTCAGTTGTTAGCTCTGTAAATCGATTTTGTTTTGTTTTACAGGAAGAATTTCAGTTAGCCCTGTTCAAGACAAACAAAAAAGAGAGCTTATTTGCCGATAGGGTATTCCAACTTCTGACCCATCTGTGTTTTATGGCTTTCTTGAATACAGGCTTGTAATACATATGACTTAGTGCTTGCCTTCCTATAACAGTCCTCATCTCTGTCCCTAACGATTCAGGTTTTCGACTTATTCGACACAAAACATAATGGAATTCTTGGTTTCGAGGAATTCGCCCGTGCACTCTCCGTGTTCCATCCAAATGCCCCTATTGATGATAAGATCGAATGTAAGCGAATTTTCACCTGTAGTAAAAGCTATCATGATTCCAGGCGAATCTTAATTACCATGGCTTTCATTCCTTTCTATTCCGTGTCACAGTTTCATTTCAGCTGTATGATCTCAAACAGCAAGGTTTTATCGAGAGACAAGAGGTAACACTACTTTCTCATTCAACTCATTTTTCTTCTTTTAACATTTGTGTGCCGTATCCTTCCTAGTTCTTGAAAGGTCTTAGGTCAGCAGCACATGTATTTATTAAATTAAATTCCTTGGCTTTCACCTGAGCACAGGTCAAGCAAATGGTTGTTGCAACTCTTGCTGAATCAGGCATGAATCTTTCTGATGAAGTTATAGAGAGTATCATCGACAAGGTACCTACCTACCTACCTACCTTCTCACACTAGATATTTTCCTAAATGATGCTTTCAGTTACTTTTTACATGTAGAGTGATGAGCATGGATTGGATTTACTTAAATAGCTTGTTTTGTGTGTCAGACTTTTGAAGAAGCAGACACAAAGCACGACGGCAAGATCGGGAAAGAGGAATGGAGAAGTTTGGTGTTGAGGCATCCTTCACTCTTGAAAAATATGACCCTTCAGTATCTCAAGTATGTACTTAACTACTAGTCAGAAAAACACGTGTTAGAAACCAACACATAATCAATCATTCTGACAAATCGTTCTTTGCTATGCAATCATCAGGGACATAACAACTACATTCCCGAGCTTTGTATTCCATTCAAGAGTTGAGGATACATGATGACCCTCGATCCCACATGGAATTTTCTTGATGCTGATGCCTATTTGTTATTTATTACTTGTACTAGACGATCTACTGTTTTCTCTGTTATATCTTGTCTTGGGCTTTATTCTCGAATCTTATTTATGGAAGATATACATTACTACTCTGTCTTGGCCTTTCCTATACCCTAGAAAACGAAGAGGAGAAAAATCTCAACATAAACAAAGTAAACTTACTAGTAAATCACTTGACATTCAAAAAAGGGGGAGAGATGGTCGTCCAAACAAAGTTCAAAGAAAAACAATACCAAAGGCACTTACTTATCATCCACTTAAAAAAACATCAAAAGTACTTAAATAAAATAACAAACAAAAGCCAGCCCCTCTCAGAAGATTTTAGTCAACCTCTTCCATCTTGCTTCCCTCAGCATCAGCTTCCTCCAAAGGAGGCATATCAGCATCACCCTCAGCAGCAGCATCATCACCATCCTCATCGATGCTCAGCCCAAGCTTCAACATCCTATGAATCCTCCCACCAAAAGTGTTGGGATCATCAAGGCTAAACCCAGAAGTCAACAGAGCTGTCTCAAACAGCAACAGAACCAAATCCTTGACCGACTTATCGTTCTTGTCAGCATCGGCCCTCTTCCTCAGCTCATCCATGATGGGATTCTCGGGATTAATCTCCATCGTCTTCTTGCTGGACATGTAACCCGCCATGCTCGAGTCCCTAAGGGCCTGAGCCTTCATGATCCTCTCCATGTTGGCCGTCCACCCATACTCACCAGTCACCAAACAGCAAGGAGAGTCGACCACACGGTCAGAAACAATCACCTTCTCAACCTTGTCGCCGAGGACGTCCTTGATCACCTTGCAAAGCCCCTCAAACTTCTGCTTCAGCTCTTCCTTCTTCTGCTTCTCATCTTCGGTCTCCTCGAGCTTCAACCCTTCTTTGGTTGCAGAGACGAGCTTCTTGCCCTCGAATTCCTTCAGCTGCCCGACCGCGTACTCGTCGATGGCGTCGACCATGAAGAGGACTTCGTAGCCCTTCTTCTTCAGCTTCTCGAGGAAGGGAGAGTTCTCAACTGCCTTTCGGCTCTCGCCCGTGATGTAGTAAATGTCGTTCTGGCCTTCCTTCATCCTCGTGACGTAGTCCTTGAGGCTAGTCAACTCATCACCGCTCTTTGTGGAGTGGTACCTCAGCAGCTCGGCGATCTTTCCCTTGTTCTGGGAATCCTCGTGGATGCCCAGCTTTAGGTTCTTGGAGAAGGCCTCGTAGAATTTGTTGTAGTCCTCCTTGTTCTCAGCAATCTCAAAGAAGAGCTCAATGCACTTCTTGACAAGGTTCTTGCGAATGACCTTAAGGATCTTGTTCTGCTGGAGCATCTCACGAGATATGTTGAGTGGCAAGTCCTCAGAATCGACAATACCTTTCACAAAGCTCAAGTACTCGGGGATAAGCTCCTCACAGTTGTCCATGATGAAGACTCGTCGGACATAGAGCTTGATGTTGTTGGGCTTCTTCTTGTTGTCAAAGAGGTCAAAAGGAGCCCTCTTGGGAACGAAGAGGACGGCCTTGAATTCGAGCTGACCCTCAACGGAGAAGTGCTTCACGGCCAGGTGCTCCTCCCAGTCGTTGGTGAGGCTCTTATAGAAGGCGGCGTACTCCTCTTTGGTGATTTCCTCAGGCTTCCTCATCCATATGGGCTTCTGCTTGTTCACCAAGTCCCACTCGTGAGAGACTTCCTTGATCTTCTTTTTCTTCTTCTCAGCCTTCTCTTTCTCTTCGTCGACCTCCTCGACCTTTCCTTCCTCGTCCTTCTTCTCTTCCTCGTCTTCGTCGTCCGAGATTTCCTTCTCGGTGGTCTTCTCAACCCAAAGAGAGATGGGATAGCTTATGAACTCAGAGTGCTTCTTTACCAAGTCTTTTAGCCTTCGTTCCTCGAGGTACTCAAGCTGATCCTCCTTGAGGTAGAGTGTGATCTTTGTACCCCTCCCAAGATTCTCACCAGAGGTGTCCCTAGTGACGGTGAAAGACCCACCAGCTTGGGATTCCCAGACATACTGTTCGTCGTCGTTGTGCTTCGTTGTGACGACGACCTTCTCAGCAACCAAATAGGCAGAGTAAAACCCAACGCCAAACTGTCCAATCATGCTGACATCAGCACCAGCAGCAATGGCTTCCATGAATTCCTTGGTCCCAGACCTGGCGATAGTACCAAGATTGTTGACTAAATCTGTAATTGGTAAGAGACATGTAATAGAACAAGTTAGCAAACAGAAACTGAGAAAAATTTATGTTAATGAATAAATATAATTACACCCACCAGCCTTCGTCATGCCAATACCACTGTCAATGATCGTCAAGGTATTGGTAGCCTTGTCGGGGATAATGTGGATGAAGAGCTCTGGTTGAGCATCGAGCTTGCTCTTGTCAGTCAAACTTTCAAAACGGATTTTATCCAAGGCCTGAAAGGAAGAACGACTTAGATAGTAAAATAGACCTCATACAGTAACAGATATGAAATACAGAATACTGATTCAACACTTAGATTAAGATACTAATAGCTACAAAACAAAGAATCTTAGTACATTAATAGCGGGCATCGACTGTACAAGACATAAATACAATCTAATACATCAATACAGTCTGCAAACAAGACATTAATGCCGAAGGGCTACCACCAGATCAAACAAAAGTGGCGTAAAACGAGAACATCGGCAAATAAGGTGGATACAAGGAACGTGTTAAGATCTCCCTAAGGGAAATATCACATACGACGTAGTTGACAGCCACACAACATAATCACGTAAGAAAAAGCAAGAGCATTAGCCACATATTAACGAATTAAACTTCGATATATCATTCAAATCACCAACCACAACATCCAAACACGATCCAACAAACTCAGATGAAAAATTCAAATCAACACAACAGATCTAGAAAAAAACTCACATCAGACGAGTTGCTTATAAGCTCTCGGAGGAAAATCTCCTTGTTGCTGTAGAAAGTGTTGATGATGAGACTGAGTAGCTGGTTGATCTCAGCCTGGAAAGCAAACGTCTCGGTGTCCGACATCGCCGATCGATTAAAAACCTCTGCGAACGGAAGATTAACAAGCTCTTAGGTTTTGGGAAGTTACGTGATTGCAGACAAAGAGAGGCACACTACCTTGCCCACTAGCGAGCCTTTTATATAGTGATGGTTCTTTAGGGTTTCTAGATCCTTCTTTCCTTAATTAATACGGACATTAAACAAATCTCGGCGGGCCCACTTCTAATTAATGGGCTTTCACTTCGGCCCAATATGAGTCCGTTAATAACAAAGGAAAAACCAAGAAAATGACTTGTCTTGCTTCTCTTTTGTCTCTATTTACCTGTATAGATCGATGTAGTAGTATGAATAATGCTCGACGTACAAAGCCAAGGCAATCCACCTTGTGTTTCTCATAGACTTTGTCCGAATTATGTACGTTTCTCAGCCATAAATACTTCACGCCAAACTACGTCGCCCAAGCAAGAAAAAAGAAAGAAAAGAAAGGAACAAAAATGGCCAAAGGCCGATCATTCTTTGCCCTCGCTGTGCTATTCATGCTCGCAACCTCAGCAACTTGCAAGAGAAAGCTACTTCAACGTAAGTGATCTTAGCTTTTCAGTATCTTCGTCGAACTTAGAGTCATAATAATAACAGAGTTTTCGACGTAGCTCATGCCTTTCTTCTTAATTATTACAGCAGCTTCGCCGCCCGAGTTTTCTTGCATGGAGATATATCCCATAAAACCTGGAGAAACGTGCTATGATATAGAGCAGTGGAATCAGTTGCCCGACGGGTATTTCAGGTATATGAATCCGAATATAGACTGCGACAATCTCTTCTAGGCCAATGGATATGCATCACTGGCTATGAAATCACAAGCTGAAGACACACAGTCTCTATATATATATGTTTAAATTAAGTCCCTCTTGTAATAAACTAATAATAATAATAATCAATAAAGCAACTGTGTTTTTTACGTGCTTTGCGAGAGCCTGTAGACTTTGCTTAATAGGTAAGAATATGACCAAATCAAAAGAGGGTTGGGAATCTGATAAGGATGCTTAGGTGGTCTCTCACTTATTTACGATACTTAGATTTCAAAATAAAGTGAAAAAAGAAAGACAGCAAGGGATTTGATTGTTTGTCACTGCGTTATTGTATGGTATTCTCTAACAACATTAAAAAAAAAAGCAGCAAAATGATTCAGTTCTTGCATCTTCCCAGTGATCCCACCCACCTTTTGCTTTTCTTTAACGATCTCTATAATTGGCCTCCCACTAACGTTCAAAAGCCTCTTTATTAGGCTTTGCTTTGCCATAATCCACTTCCCATGTTTATTTTAGCAGCAGAAATCATCTTCTATATCATTCCTTGAAAACATAGAACTTTCTTGGCATCATTCTAAGAGAAACAAAAAAAAATGCAACCTTTACCACCGCCGCCGCCCTACACACCTAAGCAAGCCGCCAAGCCATCGCCTCTATATCAGATGGTGTTAGCCAAGAATCATCATCAACGTTCCTCGAGCAATCTCAAGTTTAGAGAGAAGCCCATCCTTAGGGAACCGAAAAAGACCAATCCTTTGATATGGTTAGGAGCAGTTCTATGTTTGCTCTTGTCCCTTCTCATTATCTTCTTCGGAATAGCAATATTAGTCGTATTCGTTGGCATCAAGCCTACATATCCAATCTTCGACACCACGGCAGCTAACCTAAGGGTCATCTACGTCGATTCGTTGGAGTTTCTTAACGGAGACTTAACGCTGCTAGCAAACTTTTCTAACCCAAATAAGAAGCTGAGCGTGGAGTTTGAGTACCTGCAAATTGAGCTCTACTTTCTTGAGAGCTTAGTGTCAAGACAGATTCTTCGGCCCTTTGGTCAGAGGCCCGGCGAAGCGCGAGCGATCCCAGTTCGTTTTCTGTCGAGTTTGGTGCATCTTCAGCCCAATATTGCCCTCCAACTGCAGAAACAAGTACAGAGGAACATGGTTGTTTACCATGTAAGAGGGACTTTTAAGGTTAGGGTTAAGTATGGTCAGATTCATTATACTTATTGGTTGCACGGAAATTGCCGGGTAGAGATGACGAGCCCACCTATTGGAGTCATGATAGCACATAGTTGTAAAACCAAGAAATGAGACAAAAAAGGGGGGAAAAAGAAGCTTTCTTGTTTAATGTATGTGAAGTGAAGAACAGCCTGCAAATATGATAATGGAATATGGATGAACGGATGTTTTTATGATCCGTCCATCTTCATTGTAAGTGCGCCAAATAGGTTAAGAGATTCAGAATATTCATGCACTAATATTATAGCTGGTATTATGCCTGACATAGCACGTAGAAATGTTAATATCTTACCAATTGAACTTTGATATAAAAGAAGGGAAAGCTTCATAATGACAAGTCTCAGATTCATAAAATAGATTTAGTTTCTATAGAGACAACTAATTTCGATCGAAACGCGATAGTGATAACTGGGGAAGACAAACACAAAATATCATACAAATGCTGCTAGAAATTCACCCGCTGCCTACTTCAGAAGGCGTTTTGGCTTCGATCGACAGAGCGTGCAATCCACTCTGCAACTCATCTTGCAACAAGCTATAAATCAATCTGTGCCTCTTAACCAAACTCTTCCCTTCGAATTCCTGAGAAATCACTCTCACGTTGAAGTGCGTCTCGCCATCACTTCCCCTGACGCCAGCGTGCCCAGCGTGCTGATAAGATATATCCTCGATTTTCAGCTCGACGGGCCTAAGTTCCCTCTCCAAAGTCTCCTTAATCCTCATTCCTCTGCTTCCCAATGAACTTTCATTGCCCGAATCTTCCTTCGATTCAAAATCATCAGAACTTTCGCTCGAATTCATCTCATCATTTCCACCACTGCTTACTGTATCTAAGTTCTCAGCCCTTTCTTCGCCGATGGAACTACTTCTGGCCTTCTCAGATTCGACATACAATTGCAGAGCTTTCTTTTGCATCAACTTCAACATGTTCAAGAACCCATTGTTCCTAGAAGGAGTTAAGCTCTGTTGCAATCCCAAAAGCACCGCGAAATCAGGCGAGACCCTAACAATCTCGTCCACGGGCCGACCCGAAAGTCCTTGAACGAGCAAAGCAGCCAACCCTTTCGTCAAAACTGAGTCCGAATCAGCTTCAAAGATGACGTTTTTATCACTGTCCAAATGTGCCCTGACCCAAACCTGCGACACACAGCCCTGAACCTTGTTTTCCCCTGTTTTGTACTGAGGTTCCAAAGGCTGAAGATTCCTACCGTAGAACAGAAGCTGCTCGTACTTGGCCTTGGGCTCTTGAACTCCTTGGAAGAGCTTGATTATCTCTTGGAGCTTTGGTGGGAGATCTTCGATGGGTTGTAACGAAACTGAAGGCGAAGATGCGGAAAAAATTGGATTTTTCGTGGGTATTCTTTGGATTGTGATCGGCCTGGAGAAGGAGAAGCGGTTCTTCCGAGAAAGTGAAGGTAAAGATGGAATTTTTCTGGGATTCAATAATGGCGTGCTGGCTAGGTGAAGAAGATGGGTGTGTGATATTCTGGCGGTGGCTGACATGGGCTTGGAGCTGAAGATCGACGAATTCGACCTTAGATTTTCAGTTGATTTTCCGGCGAAGGTCTTAATCGGCAGGGATGGCTGCTTAATTCGAAGAAGTTGGGATGAAATTGTCCTCTGTTTATTCATGACCAAAAGAAAAAACCTTGCACATATTGCTGATTCTCATGGGTTGTTGAGGATAGAATAATCCAAAAAAAAATACGAGATGAATTTACGATGTTGTCCTCGGTAACTTGGGACAACTACTACTTCGTCGCCGCATCTCAAACTCAAAGTAATGTTCTTGAAAAAGAAAAGAATGAAAGAAAACACATACATGTACTAATAACATTCATGATATACATCCGAATAGAGACTGAGCTAATCAATACCAGTGAGGGAACTACAATCATAACCATAACAATAACAATAGTAGAGAAAAGGGTGTAAAAAAAAACAAATCTTTACAAGAATGCGAGAGAACTATAATGATTAAAAGGGTGGTGGAGCAGTAAAACCCAAGAATGGCCTCGGAGGAGAATAATAAGAAGAAGACTCAAAAGAAGATCCACGGCCGTAATGAACCTTATCATTGAACTTGTGAAATCCATCCTTGAAAACCCCAAATCCAAACAGAAATCCAACGGCTATAACCACGAGCACCAAACAAGCGCAGAGGCAACACAGTCGAGACCCGAAACAACACATGTTGACTGATTGACTGTATTTTCTCTTATTACGCTCGAAGAATAATCTCTTTTCTGGGATGGAAGAATATGGTCGTGTATTAGGTAAGAAGAGGGCCTTTGTTGCTTATTTATAATATAAATCAATGACGACGGACGTAGTGGGGTTTGAGAAGAAGAAGAAGTGTGCAGTGTTGGATTAGATGAGTAGTAGTTGTCTAATGGCAATCTTTCTTCTAGAGCGCGTCCTTCAAGCGGTTACTCCACGCTACTACGCATTTGTTTCTTTCTTCTATGCCCATCGTCGCTATTGTATGCTTTTCTAGGGAATATTTCTTTTTTTGGGAGATAAAAGATAATCAATTGAATAAAAAATTTACAAATCAGTACCTATATCAGAAATTTTTACAGGTAGATACCAGTTTTACTGTATGTACCAATTTTCTCAGTCTTGCCGTACCTTTTTATCTGTGTACTGCATACCACGTCACGCGTTTATACAGTACCCTATACGGTTTCTATATGGACCTTAGTGTGTTATATATGACGTACCATTTTCTCAACGTATTACGTATCAACATACGGTGTTATAGGGTACCTAAATGTGTTAATGGATTACCTGCGGCGGATCGGGTACCTATGTGCAAAAATTTATTTATAAAAAAATAGTGAAATGGTACTGAATTACAAGTTTTTATACATATGGATATTCATGTGTAGAGACCCGTTTTCGTAATTGCTTCTCTTTTGTCCTTTTTAATGTGATGATACCATTGTGTAGTACAGTACCTGATGGGAGGGAAGATGGTCACCAACTTTTTTTCTGTTAATGCAACCCCTTGGCTTGGACCAGGTAAATCTCAAGATTTGGTTACTAATATTCCCACCACACACCTCTATATTTTTTTCATTATTTTATTGATAGGGTAATAATTATTTCAGCCCATACAGTTTAAATGGGCTAGTGGTCCAATTATCAAGCCCATAATACTAAATGGGCCCTGCAATTGCAGCCCATAGAAAAGTACGGCTCACAATCTTAAATCAATGCAAACGAAGTCTATTATTATTTACAACAGAAATCTAGGGAAGAGACAGTGACATGGTGTAACCCTTTCACAACAAGCACCAGATTCTGGGAAGGTTATATAGTAAGAAATCATTGTGCAACAACGAGAGGAAATAAACTGTTCAAAGCCCATTCATACTCAGATACTTCAGACCTCTTCCTCGTCTTCCATATCCTCAATCCCAACCCAATGAGTAAAAGCGAAAAGAAACTCTTTGAAGTTCACCATTCCATTCTTGTCCCAGTCCATCTCTTCTGCAATAGGAGATATATTAGAGATAATGCTTTATTCGTAAAACTAACAGAGAGAGAGAGAGAATATAAGCTGACCGAATCGTTTCATTGCTATTCTCCCAGAAGATCGTTCTCCATATGAGCTTTCATTTATCGCATCGACCATCTCACTTTTGCTGACATAACCGTCCTTGTTCTTGTCCAGAAACACGAACGCGTCGACTAGCGTTTCAAAGGTAGCTTCAAGGTTTGGCATTCCCATGGTTGTTTTCTGTTAATTCAATAGCAACATCAAAGGCGAAATGCAAGAAAGATAGGCCCATGATTCTTTTTGATGTAATAAAGTATAAAAAGAGGCTAATGGCCTATGAGATGTATGATTAAGGTAATTACTTTGCCTTGTTCTGAGCTCTGAGACTTTGGTACCTCCCTCAGAAGGTATACGAGGCAGAGAAGAACGATAAATTCTGCAAACTTAATTGCCATGTCTTCATTTATATCGCACGCCTGGAAGAGATCGTTGACTTCTTCGTCTGTGAAATCAATCTCCAATCGCCGGAAACAGTGTTTAAGCTCTTGCAGATCGATTGCGCCATTTCCATCCTCGTCTACATTGAGGCAGAGAAAGATCTTCAGTACTACGAAATCTACTACAGCACATTAGTTACCCAATCAGAAAACATGCATTTTTACCAGACTCTTCGAATATCTTCTTGCATTTCCTAAAGCTCTCGTCGATTTTGGGAAACTTTAGGATAATGCTGTTGAATGATATAATAGAAGTTCCTTTTGCTTCCCTCTTACGCATTGTGTCGAGCACCTTGGCTTCAAGCTTTGTCTCTGGTACTGACGCCTTTGGAGATACATCTCTTGAACCTGCACTTCCCATTTCCTTTTTTCGGAAAATCAATCCGTAGATCTGCAAATATCCGATGACTTCAATTGATTTTCGAATATCATTCAATCTTTAACAATTTAAACCCTGCCGATAAGATCATTAATGGCGACGAATCTCATAACATGGGCTTCGTAATTACTCGACGGAACAGAACCTATCTTTTTTTTCTCCATACGGATATTCATCCAAGTCAATCGAGCTTATACACATATAAAAATATCACCTTGGCAGCAAATCCATACAAACCAAATCAAAAGCCCATATAAAAATATCATCTTTTTTTTCTCCCTTTTCTCGTATTGAATCAAAGACCCACAAACCAAATATTGCAGTAAGAAAAAGAAATTCTTTGATAAGCAAGTACAAGCTCATTCAATACATGAAGGAAATCAAAATTTCAGACATAGCGACAGTGAGAAAGAACCTCAAACTTCAGAACGATGGATCCGATCAGCAGCTTCAAATCTCAAGAAAGCATCAAAGGAGCTTCTTCTATGTTGTTGACGAATAATATTTGTTGCTGTGCTGATGACGATGGATATATAAAAATATTTGCTTCATTATTCTCGATTTTATTTTCATATTCAATTTAACTTTATGTATTTCTGATCTCGGCCAAATTACTAAATTACTTAGCAGTTTTCGTTTTTGGGTCACTGTAAAAGCAAACTTAGATCACTAAGTAATTTATGATTTTTTCTAGGTCACCGGCGATTTTTCCGGCAAAACTCTTTGAAAATTCGACGTGGCCGATGACACGTCACTAGCCACGTCGGGCGGCCACGCCGGATTTCCGACAATTTTCGCCGGGTGACCCAAAAAAATCAGTTACATTACTTAGTGACCAAATTTTGCAATTATGAAACTTAATAACCCAAAAAACCCAAGACCACCATAGTTAGTGACTTAATTTAGTAATTTAGCGTCTAATCTCCGAACACTACATACAAAGTTGGCACTAAAGAGCAGTGTTTTAAATAGCGTAATATAGCGCGCTACGTGGCGCGAAACAGCGTAAATTTACGCGTTTAAGCGCATGGAATATAGCGTTCTTCCTAAAAACATTGCTAGAGACACAACATTGGTGGTCTGCCCACCACGTGGAGCCGTCTTTTACTCCCACGTGTTGAATCGACCGATAAGATCACGCACGTGCGATTTTTCCTTTTAGTTGAAAGACTCGCAACACAAATTGCAAATTACAATGAGCATATGTTAGTTAGGTGAATAGAACTTGCTTGTTAGTGCTCCACTTGAGTTGGGGAATATTCCATTGTTATGCATATCACGATCGATCACTACTTTAAAAAGAATACTCATTACGAAAAGTAACGCAAAAAAAGTAACGAAAATAATACAATAAAACGAGATTATATTCAGACAATGGGAAAAAGGTCTCACTAGGTTTTGTCTTTTGCTCGTGTTATATCCGCCAACACTTTTTGACTTCTCCTACACAAAAGCGTACGCACTAACTCAACAACACGATCGATGCATCATTTTGCGAGCGTTTCACAACGGCTATATATATGTGTGCGTATGTTCGTTTCATCACATCAAAGAAAAGAAAAGCCTGCACAAAGAAGAGGCTCCATGTGAGTGTTTATATCGAATAATACTAATCGAAGATATGGGACGGATTAATAAGGTGTGGTCTGAATCATGACATGGATTCAGATGTCATAATGACGAATGATTCAACGTAAGATTAAACCATGGCATGGATTGCTCATGATCAGGTGTTGTTTCTACGTCATTTTATAAGGATGTATAATAATGAAACTAGAAAAAATATCGAGAACGAAGACTAACCGTTTACTTATTACATAAAACAAACGTTCTTTCAGGAGAGTAGTCTCAAAAAGCTGTTTAGGTTTTGCTTCTATGGAACTAACAAATTAAGCTTAAAGTCTTTTTTCAAAGTATCAGCTGTCCATTTGCCGAAATTTCTGTCACTTAGCCTTGTATGAATGAGTTATATAGATAACTGCGCCTCTCAGGAGAAGTTGTTTTCCCCTGATGAAAAGCCATGAGAAGCATACGGAGAAGAAGATCCAACAACACCTGGTAATGTTAAAGAATTTTGACTCGATAGCATCCTCGAATTCTCTGCCGTGTGTTTCCATTTCCCAGCATTTTCTCGCTTCATCCCCATAGAATTATAAGGCACTTGATTAGCGTAGTATGAGTTCTGAACTGCTCCTCTAGAAATAGGATGATGATCATGTGCGGCGTACATATAGAATGCATTCGCAGCTTGCCAAGTTTCATTTCTAGGCGAACCATCGATGACAATTAGTTCCACTGGCTTTGCAACTAATTTCCCGGGATATTCACCATTCACAAAGCTCCTTCCATTGAAACTCTTCTGTGGGAACAATTCTGGCTTACCAAGAAGACCACCATACGTTCTGAAACCATCACTAGCGCCAATTTCAGACGCATGAACAGTGGTCTGCGGCCCTTCATACGAACTTTGCCAGTTCTTGTCAGAAAACGATCTTGTGTACAAATGCCCGTTGGCATCTGTGCGTGGAATAAGCCTCATTTCGGGCGAAAAGTTCTCATCTTTGTTCACAACCATCAAGTTCTTTCCCATCAGTCTGAGCACTGGGTTTGGAGCAGTAGACGGGCTGGGCAACTCATGGCAGATGCGAGGAACTTCTGAGAAATTCATAATAACTTCATCATTAGGTTCTAAACTGTGCTTCTTCTTTACTAGGGCATTCCAATCCCTTTGTTTTTCCTGAGTATGATGTAGTGAGAGAGAATTCGTAGTACGTTGACCGACAAATTGTGGATCTTGATAACCCAAGAAACTGCTTCGGTAAACTCCATCCTTTCTAGAGCAAGAACACGGTGGCCCGCTATTGATAAATAATCCATGGGGATTCACATCAGATAAGATTACCGAAGCCCTCGATTCTCTACGCTGTTCATCTCTCCCCAGATCAGACTGAGTGGAACTTCTATCGTTCTTGAGATAATCATTTTCGATCTTACCATGAACGCCAGGCAGAAGATGCCTGGATGGATCTATTACAGACGCCGAATCGGATCCATCGACGATGGAGTTCGAAACATTCGATGCAGAGGAGATTGGAGAATCTGATGAATCCATATCGATAACTTCACGTTCACCATCTTCATAACGTATTGGCCTTTCTTGAAGTTCATCCCTACGTCCAGGACTTGGTAAGAAGGAACCTGGCGGCCCAGGTATAATGGGTATTCGATCGATATTCGCATAGTAATCTCCTCTCTCACTTTCGTATTCGTCAATGCCCATTATTACATCATTGGCTTCTGAAATAACCAAAGGCTCTTTATCGCCTACTTTGACATAATGTTGTGGGACGCATTCGTCGTAAGGAGGCAACGGCGAGTCCAAGTATTTGTCTAATGCTATCAAATCTGGCCCTTCATCTTCCTTGCATACTTCGACTTCTTCTACTGCTGCCTCTGTGTTCAACGTACAGTTTGCTGTGTTAATTCGCACATAAGAATCAGAATTCCCTTCAGTACATAGACCGATGGGTGCAAGAGAATCTTTTAGATCATCCTTAAATCTACCATTCGATGGCGTATTGAATGCCCGCTTGCTCGGCGGTGCAATGTACTCTTCGTCTGATTCTGAGGCATACCTCAACCTACGTTTCTTCAGTTTAGACTGCTTTGTCTCAATACTTCTCTTCGAGGATGACAGCTTCTTACCGTGGGGTGAGATTTCGTGATCCAAAGAAGGGTTCTTTCTCCATGATAATGCTTGATATCGAGGAATCCTCACCACATCGTTCGACGAATCTATACGTTTTGGGAGTGAAGGGAGACTTTTCTTATCGTAATCTTTTTTCTCTGTTCTTGGTAAACTTGAGCTGTAAGTTTCGTTGCCAAACTCGTGATTACTGCTCAGAGGAGACAACCTCTTCTTCCCACCGAAGTGTTCCATGGAGGCTTTGTGTGAGCGGCGTGTTTCGAGCTCAGGGCTTTTTTTCTTCTTAGGAACGGTTCTTTTGGATCCAATCCATTTTTTCACTAGTCCTAAATCAGCGAACTTCTTTCGACCACACAGTTCGAGGGGCTGTCTCTGATCACGTTTTTCAGAACCTTCTCTTGAGGAAACGTTTTCTTGCTTGTCATTCTTGGCCTGGGAAAAACCATTACGTTAAGAATTCTACGCCAGTTAGAGAATCAAATGCAACTCAAATACAGCTTATAACCAAACAATTACGTAAAAGGAAAGCATTAATGCAAACAAACCTTAGGGCAGTGACCATCTGTTGATTTGGCATGAGATGAAGCCCTGAGAAGTTTGCGCCTCCGAAGAAGATGCTTCTTTCTGCTCGAAAGAAACTTGCGTGCTTTATCGCATTTAACGAGCTTCTTCTTTGGACGATGATCGTCTGTTGACTTGGCATTAGATCGTAGATCGATGGACTTCGACAAAATTCGAAGCTTAGTGCCCGTGGAATCAACGTACACAACACCATCCTCGTCCTTATTATCAGCAACGTTCACAGAAGAAAACATCACATTAGAATCCTCTTCGTTATTATCAGCATAAGATGGACTACTTAAATTTGCCTCCAAATCCTTCCCTGGATTTGGATTTGATGCCCAGTTTGTCCCGTTCCTCCTATCAAGATCTTCGAGCGTACAGCGTAAGGCAGTTTCGTAAATATCTACCATCAACCTTATCTTTCTAGGCTTTATTCTATGCTTGACTACTTTCGATCTCATCACCGTTGAATTGCTCGCTGGTCCCTCAGATAAGCATTGATCGATATGGGCATTCAAAGTAGTGTTCGAGGAAGAAGAAAAACTCTTACACACTGGGCAGACTTTCGAACCCATGGAATCGCCCATCGACGTGGTTCTCATTGGCTCCTTATTGCTTGGCTTTGGTTCAGTGGTTGGCTTTGCAACTAATAATTTGCAGCTTTTACTTGGATTCTTAGTAGTTCTTACAACCTTGTTTGATGTTGGAAATTCTTGAGCTTGCAAATCGACAGGCAAAGGATTTCTCACAGAGTAAGTGGCCTGAAAAGGGGGCAAAACGTTGCTGACTCCATGTTTCAGACAAAGTTGCAAGTTTTTCGGCGAAAATGGCCAGTGAGTCTTGATATCTTTGCCGCGCGAACTGAAAACATAATCCCTGTGAAAAGAAATGCTGCGTATGATTGATTCGATATAGGAAGTTAAAGTGACAGTGAAAGAATCAACAAGAATGTAAGGACACTTTCAGAATCTGAGTCTCGTAATCAAGAAATGCATGAAATGACCAAGATTCTTGGCTGCGAAGTGTGAAAATCAAAGGAGGCTCAAATTGACCATTTAAGGTTGGTAGGAAATGAGAAGAAAGTGGACCATAAAAGCTTTCGTAGAGAAGACAGTTAAAAGTATAACCTGCAAATATGTAATTGAGAACAATGATTAAGCAAAGATTAGCCAAAACTCTTCGTTATGATACGGTTTAAGGAAGCTGTAGAAAGTTCTGATAGGAAAAAAACCCTTGACCACACAACAATAAAATGACACGAATTTCTTGGTACTTTGAATCGACCAACCAAGAAGAAAACCCCCCAACAGCTAACATGGTCAGAACTGTTCATCATGTGTCCAGAGAGAGAGAGAGAGAGACCGAGTAAACTCAAAAAAGAGAAAATAAGCACCAAACGAACAAACTTACACATGGATGAAGTCATTCATTACCTTATGGAGAAATTCGAAACTTGCTTCTTGTTCTCATCATCAGGGCTTGGCTGAAGCAGATCTAAATTATGCTGTAACTGCTGATTACTGTGATTAGAACCCTTCTCATCGCTAAAAACCTGACCAATTAGTGGAGAAGATGAAGAACACAAGAGATCTACAGGAGGTTTTTCAGTGGATAACATCTGCTGATAGAGTTTAACTTTCTTCTTGTGCTGTATGGCCAACAGTCACAAGAATTTACAATTACTATATATAATATAATCTTATTAGCCTTCAGCATAACAGTGGCCTATGGCTCAGTTATCTCTCTCTATCTCTGTCTCTCTCTCTCACAATAGACTTCAAAGTTCAAAACCCCACCACCACAAGCTCAAAACTTGAACAGCCCCACTGAAAGATTGCAACTTTAATTAACTTCATCCATCAGCGTCGTCCCTGCAGTTAAAAGGATAACTAAGTTAAGGTTAATCTTTTTTTAAGACATAAGATTCGAGGTGATTGATCGAAAGGGTGAAAAGAACAGTAGATTCTAGGGAACTATATTTTATGAGGGGTTCGAAATCGATTAAAGCTCCCTTGAAAGAGCTCGGTCAGAGAGGGTATTGACAAAAAAGGAAAGGTAGAAGACAAGACAAGATCAAACCCTTGTGAACCGTTATTTTATGTGGGCAATCGAAGGTAAGAACATTGAATCTGCTGAAGCTTTTTCAAGATGAGAAGAACAATAAAAAGCAGCTGGGCACTTTCAGAAACTAGACGCTGGAGGCTGTTTATCCAAGTTTATAATCTGAGGTCAGTGATGATGATGATGATGTTGACGATGCTTAATCTATTGAGAGGAAACCCGAAAATGAAGATTTTATGGCACAAAACGAGCTGAAATTCTAACTCGTCGCTTGAAGAAGAGATTCTGCGATGCGTTGGGAGAATGATTCTTGACAAAAGAACAAAACCCAGATCTTAAAAATCTGATCTTTGGTCGGTAAGAGAGTGAACAGTAGAGGTTAAAACAGCAGAAAATCACAAACAAGGTACATCAACGTTATGCTAAAACCTCCGAAAGAAAAGGGTAAGAACCAAGTTGATTGAGCTCAACATAAAATCTCGAAGAACTGAAGTTCAAAACTAATTTTCTTACAGAGATCTGATCCGAAAAACACACAGTTATTACAAGCTAAAGGAAAGATGAACCCAAGTACTCTTTCAACAATTCTAAATCCAACAGCTTCAGCACTTGAATCTCAGAAAGAAAACCAATAACAAAACACAAAACCCCAAAAACAAATCCATTCTTGACAAAGGAAAACCCTTCAGAAATCAAGAACAAATTTTTATAAAAAAAAAAATCACACCATTCCCATCTACCTTATGCAAACATGAAAGCTCTGCAAGCTGAAAGAGACAGAGGAAAGGAAAAATGGTTCTGAAAAAATTTCGTTTATGGAGTGCTAGAACAGTATACTCTATTATTATTATTAGGTAGATATAAAGACAAGTGAATGAGCGAAACCAACAAATAAAGAAAGAAAAGAAAAGGGGAAATAAAGTCGAAGAGGACGGAGAGAGATGGAGATATACGTTCTTTAACTTTATGTGTTGCGTGTGATATTTAGTAAATATTGAGACAGTCCACCCACTCATACATCATCATGGATAGAAGATAGATAGGCATCGGATTCTCTCTCTTACTCCCTCCCACCCATAAAAGAAGGTTTTGTACATTTAATCTTCCGAGTGAAATGAATATGCTTTGAGACCGCTTATAAAACTGTAAACAATGAAATATTCAAGAATTGTTTCCACTACAGAGAATATAAATATATCGTATCATAAAAGAAAAAAAGAAAAACCATGCTTTATTCGTTGTTTAATGCGTATGCTATACTAATTCTAAATGAGAAAAACCATGTAGAAAAGCTTTCTGTCGTATCACTTACCCCCTACTACAAAGACTTCTTTTTTAATGCGGTAATGTTCTTACATTATTTAAATACAATTTTATCCTCTCATATTTTTTTTTTCCCTTGCAGCACACCATAGCGTTTTTGACCTCGTTCTTTGGGTCAAATTACATGGGAGGGCTTCCTTCACGCTCCTCCTTAACTACACGACAATACATTCAATCAGTGTATGTATTTTTTTTTCGTGGGTATTATTTTATTATAATTCATTAATAATGATGGTGACGAGGGTCGTGTTTCAAACTTAATGATGTTAGGTTTTTTGGATCTTTTTTTAAATACTATTTGATTTAGCTATTAAAAGGTTCCTAATTTACTGTATTTGAGTTATATTGTTAATTGCATCGTAGACTTTTATGAAAGAAAACATACAAATAACGTTAGAGAGAATGCTTTTAGGTCGGCTAGTAATGTCCACCGCGTATATTATATTATAATTCTTTTTTATCAACTTGTATGGCTGGTGACTTGTGTTCTGGTCACATCGAAGAAAACCCTAACGAAAGTTAGGCTCAATATTTGTTAAATAATTTAACATCAGTAGCATTGCGATTATCCTAACCTAAATTAAATGATATATCATACGAGCGAATATTGTTGAATATTAATATTTAAATTCAATTAAAATAATTAGAAGAAATAAACACAAGTTCAGGCCCATTTAGATGACCATGATGATTCTACGCACGACTAAACATATAGGCGAAACGTTAAATGAATCAAATATCGATGCAAATAGTATGGAAAAAAGATATAAAAGCCCACTTTATTGACTCCTCGACAAATCGTAGCAGTCTTTCCACTTTCCCATTTGATGGTAGAAAACTGGATTGCTATTCATTCGCCGCCTCCTTTTTCCTAGTCACCGCCCCCTAAAGGGCTGGAAAAAGACGTTTTTTCCCTTATGATATTTAAATTAATTTAAAATGAAAAAACTAACTAAATATATAATTTCGTACGAAATACTGAAAACTATATACACAAATAAATTCGAACGATCGATCGATACGGAAAAAAAATTGATTTAACATTTTCGGACCGATCGATCGATTTTAGGACCGATCGATCGATATTGTTGTAAAAACCATTCGTACGTAGATGAATTAGCGAACACGGATCGAAATAATTTGAAAAAGTCCCGACCGAACCAAAATCTCGGCTGGCGCTTGGCACGGCCGAACAATAATTTCGGCCGCCACAAAGCACGGCCGAAACCCAATTTCGGCTGTGACATGTGGAGGCCGAAATAATGGTTCGGTCGTGCCAAGTGCCGACCGAAATTCTGGTTCGGCCGGCGCTCGGTCGGGACTTTTTTCAAACTATTTCGATCCGTGTTCGCTAATTCATCTACGTACGAATGATTTTTACGACAATATCGATCGATCGGTCCTAAATCGATCGATCGGTCCGAAAATATCGATCGATCGGCACTAAATTGTTAAATCAATTTTTTTTTTTCGTATGGATCGATCGTTCGAATTTATTTGTGTATGTAGTTTTCAATATTTCGTACCGAAATTATATATTTAGTTAGTTTTTTCTTTTTAAATTAATTTAAATATCATAAGGGCAAAAACGTCTTTTCACAGCCCTTTAGGGGGCGGTGACTAGGAAAAAGGGGACGGTGAATAGTAACTCCGGTAGAAAATGGATGGAAAATGCATCGACACGTAAATTTCCACTTTCCTATTTGACTTCACCTAATCTTATGGTTGTCCATTTAATAAACATACTCATTATTATAAAGCTCTATGATTATGTTATTGATTAACAAACAACGTGAAAAATAGTCGATACACGTAACGTGAAAGAAAGCAGAGCTGAAATCTCCCTCCCAAACCCCTTCGTCCTCGACATCATATAAATTTCCTTAAACCGCGTAAAAACTGGTCGCATAAAGAATGATTGATCTATGAATAAGAATATAATGACCGCCGGCGAAGAATATTCCGATCTGAGCTTGTTGCTGCCCGCCGTCTTCTTCGTCGTTCGCCCACCATTTACGACCGCAATGATAATACTGGCCTCTGTTATCTCGTCCACTGTCTGTGTCAAGTGCGGTGCTTGGGGAGAAACAGGCATTCGCAATTCCCACCTATGACTTGAAATCTGCTGCTGGTATTTGATCTGATTCTTTGTTCTTTGGTGAAAGTGAAACTGGTGTCTCACTGGGGGGTTTTGAGAGTGGTTTTTTGTTTGTGATACAAACGCAATCGTAACTTCTGGCTATTATGTATCAGAAGATTTGGTCCCAAATGCGACATCACCTTCAAATTAAGCGTTTTGTCCAGCGGCATAATGAGCTATGCATAAGGGAATTATCGATTCCTTAAAAAACGAATTCGTATTTTTAAGCTCTCTCTTTTTTCTCCTTAAATGCATGGCTGACTGTTAAATGTGCAATTTTCTCGCGCAGAGCTTCCTTTGTACCTCATACTGGGAATATTGGGTGCGGAGTGGTCAGCGTGGCCTTTTGTCGCCTGGTAGATTGGTTCACTAAAATGTTTCAGTATATTAAGGAAAGATTTGGGCTGCCAGATGTAGCCTACCTCGCTCTAGGTGGCCTCGGAGCTGGGATGATTGCACTAAGGTACCCTGGAATATTGTATTGCGGCTTTACTAACGCTGACGAAATCTTACACATGGGAAAACGTATGAGGGCAAAATTTGACGAATATTGGAAAACGCGGAGAGGTTGAACATGCTGATTTTTGTGGGTGTTTTGCTTGATCCTTGCCATAAATTCACTATCTTCTATTTGTCTTGAAAAAAGTATACGGGGTTGGAAGGGGGGAGGAGTTGGCGAATTTGGCAAAGACTGCAATTTTTTATATTTCTGAAGATTATTGTCACGACTCTACCTCTCAAATACGTATTTAGGCGGCTTTACGCAGTGAAAACAGCGGAAAGTCCATTTAATAAAAACTTTATAAAACATAATAACATTCATATACTGGGCCGAAGCCCCAAAGTCTAAACCCGAAAATATAAAATGTTTAACAACACACACTTTTATTTATTGGGCCGCAGCCCGAAGAGTAAAATCACGAAACATAATTTAAAACACTCCACAGGCCACGTTCCATGTACTGCGCTGCCCTCAAAAGTCCGTGGAGTCACCGCCATCAGCCGCTTAGTCGTGACGTTTTTCAACGCCCGACTTGTTCGTACCTACACACGTAAACCCTGAGCTTTTGCCCACTGAATAAAAATATGCAAGAATGCAAATGCTCTCACTCGACTCCCATCCCGACACATCTCACAAAATGCATGCTCGACTCTTTTCTCATATCTCATCTCATCTCAACTCATCTCATCACATCAGGACCCGAGGCTTAGGACTAAATGCAACACGCGCGCAGGGGTCAGTAGCTCGGGAGGCCCCACTCCCCACAAGGGTCAGTAGCTCGGGAGGCCCACTCCCCACATCTAAATCATATAGTGCGCCTTAATCCTAACCTCACTACTCCTACAATCCGACGACCATCACTCGGTCATAAACTACCCCACTCACATCACTAAACAATGTCACCGTGACTCCGCCCGGTTATCTCATCTCGTACCCCGTATGCAAATGTCGTGCAAGTAAGATGTAACACATAAAAATGCAAATCTCTATATCACGTATCGGCCCGAGGTATCAACTCGGCCCGATCTCAAAAACTATCCTTCATCAAATAAGGCCATGGTTTATCCTTCATCCTCCGTTGCCTCGACCGAATGAGTAGGCCTGTAAACGAGCCGAGCTCGGCTCATTTACTGGGCTCGAGCCCTTACAGCTGAGCTCGAGCTCGACGAGCTTTTCAGCTCACGGCTCGAGCTCGAGCTCATTTAGACCCAGATGAGCTCGAGCTTTTAATAAAACAATTTTAATAGATTAATAAAAATAATACAGATAATATAAAATATAAAAAAAATTTAAAAATATATAAAAAAATTTAAAAAAAAATCAAGCTTTTAATAAAAAATTAGAAACTTAGAAAAAAATATAAATTAATATTAAAATATAAACTAATATAAAAATATAAAAAAATTAAAAAAAAAAAGTCTGCGAGCCTGTTCGCGAGCTTTCGAGCCACTATATCCGGGCTCAAGCTCGAGCTCGACATAAACGAGCTCGAGCTCAACTTAAATGAGCTCGAGCTCATTTATATCGAGTTCGAGTCGAGCTTTTGCCGAGCCGGCTCGTGAGCTCACGAGCCGGCTCGGCTCATGTTTCACCCCTAGGAATGAGCACCCCAAATTATATCATGCTGGGGACATTTCAGTTTCTAATGGAAAGTACCAAAATATTGAGATTTTCCTTTTATTTATTTTTTTATCTTAATACTTAAAATGCTTCCTATAAGAAAAATGATCTCAATTGCGTTACAATAACTCAATGAACGATACGAAGAAGAAACGCCGCGGAGAAGTCGGCGTCCCCCGCGTGGGAAAGCCGATGCTGGAGGGCTTTCCACTCCCTGAAAGCGTCGTCCTAAGCGAAATACTGCGAAGGCTTGATCTAGAATCACTCTGTACTCTCGCGTGCGTTTGTCGAGCGCTTCGTTCTACGGTCTCCCAAGCTATTGGCGCCCTCTCCTCTCTCGATCTCTCTGTAAGTGCTTTCCTGTTTCCCTCGCCTATTTGTGCTCGTAGAAACGACTAAGGAAGTATTGAATTGAGGTGTACGACGAGTTTTGTGTTTTATGTTTGTAGTTGTTCATTGGGTTGGATTTGTTCTATTGGTTGATAATAGATAAGCTCATTCAATTCAATATCGATCTCTGTTTTCTTCATCATATAAGTATTTAGGCTCCGTTTGGTTTACGAATTTCGACGTGGAAAAGAAAAGGAAAAGCGTAATGGTGCGACACGTGAAGCGTAATATACGATGATTCGATGCGTAGCATCACAGTTTTCTTTTCTTTTCCGCGTCGAATTCCGCAGACCAAACGGAGCCTTAGTGTCTGTATGTTTATGTAATGCTAGGGCATGTTGCTTAGTCGATTGAGTTTACTAATTTACAAAACCTTGTGTGGTGGTTGTCATTATTGTTTGGGTTGAGTTTCATCGATCAATTCAATGAATTCAAACTATACTATGATGTGAAGATTGTTTGTTGATTCAGATTTTAGGACAAGAGAACAGAATCTACGCAGATAAACTGCATGATCGATTTAACGTCGTTCGGATTCTATGAGTCCTACATACCTAACTGAATCTTTTATTGTTAACGGGGACGGTTGAAGATCTAGAACAATCGCTCATTTACTTGTGTTTTCTACAGTTCTCACGGAGACATGTATCGCACTTGATTTCACTCCTCTGTTTTATCTACGCGCTCTTCTGGCTTAGTCAAGCTTTTGGAAATTAGTTACAACCGTTTCCTTATTCATCTGGAATAAAACGCCGAAGCCAGCAACGAGTTAATAAGTGTCTTCTTTTCACTTGTGCATAACGCTTTTAATTTTCCAGCGTTTCATCTGATTCTCCATGAACAAAAAAGAACGAAGCATGGTCTTTGTTCTTGATCTTCAAGCTAGTTTGATGATTCATTTGTACAGTTTGATTTGTTGCAATTGTTTCGAAAACTTTTATACTCCTGGATCGTGGCCGTGATAGTTAGATTTCTGTTTTTGACATAACATTTGAATTTATTATTGACTCATACGTGGACTTAATGTGATGTATTACACTAGGGAATAAGAATGATACTGAAATTTTCTCAATCGAATGTGTTTGATGGTGATAGGGATTTTCTGTCAAAGGAGAACTTTTCTATCAAATCATTCCCAGATTTAAAGAGGTGAAGTCCGTGACAATTGATTGTCTGCACTTGCGTAGTTTTGACATCCTCGGAATTCTCAAACCATGTATCCAAGAACTCTCTTTGCTCAAGTGTGTCTCCTTGCCATACAGTGTTCTTCCATTGATTGGAGAAACATGCCCTAATATAAGGTATACTATATTCCGTGTGGCATGTCTAAGATCTTTTTGAGTTGAGCATTTATTCAATAGGCATGATTTTCACTGGTACCATGTAATAGTATCTAATCTTCATATCAGGATTCTTGTCCTGGAATTGGTAGCCAGCAGCACACCTGAGAGTCTTCGGAGATATCTCAAAGAAATGCTGAAAAGTCTTTCATATTTGGAGGTACTCATTTTACACATTATTTACTTATCTTGCCTCTCATCAGGCAAAAATTGTGTGTGAATAGCAATGACACTGGCAATATTTTTCGCCAAAACAACCATTTTCGTCGGAACAAAACTTCTGCAGGATCTATCCATAGAAATCTTTGGAAGACAAAGTGATGCGTTCTATTTATCCGAAGTTGACCTTTTCCTCCCCAGAAGTGTCAAATTTCTGAAGTTGCATCCAGTCATCGAACAACACGCCGTTCAGTTCATAGAGAAACTCAGATGTACTAATCTGCTGCGGTTATCTCTAGTCTTGGACGTTATATCCGATAGACTCATGCTCACAATCACCGAGTCACTTCCATTTTTGGTTGAGCTGCATCTCGAAGACGGCCGACGCTCAGAGCCAAACTTGCCCCACGACCTGACCAACAACGGGCTTCAACATTTAAGCTCTTGTCATCACCTCAAACACCTCTCGCTCGTCAGAGTCGGACCACTTTATCATTTATTATTTAACAGAGTAAACGACATTGGTTTTCTGCTTCTTTCTCAGAGCTGCGGGCGCCTCCTAGAATCTGTAAAACTCACAGGATTTTCAAAAGTCACAGATGCCGGGTTCTCATCTCTCTTGAGGGCATGTCCTAACTTGGCCAAGTTCGAAGTCGACGACCCTCCATTACTATCAGACCTGGCATTCCGTGACGGCGTCAAATGCCCTCTTGTTGAGTTGAAACTCAAATACTGCAACCTTATAACGGGCGAAGCCATAGCACAGCTGGCTTCATCTAATATTTCCTTGCAAGTGCTTGACACCAAAGGCTGTCGAAGGGTATCAGACTCCTTCCTCGGGTCGTCGTCTTTGAGTACACTTACGTCTCTTAGTCTGTATAAATCAGATATCACAAACAACGGTCTCCTCACCTTGAGCAAAGCGAACCTACCCCTAACCACCCTCTCCCTGAGACGATGCATGAAAGTAACCGACTTGGGAATCTCCTACTTGTTCGACGACGGCCCGCGGAGGATCAACAAGACCCTATCGTCCCTAGACATCGGTCTAATTCCCTGGATATCTGATCGTGCTATCCATTCCGTCGTTTAGAACGCCGAAGCGATCTCAGAACTGTGCGTCAGCTGCTGCTCTCGTTTGACCGACGCCGCCTTCCTGGCCTTGGGGAAGTGCAGGATTCAGAAGCTCGACGTTTCCCGCTGTAACTTCTCCGATGCCATGGCTGAGCTGTGGAGGAGCCCTCCGCCGGATTTTTTCCGTGGGCTGAGGTGGCTCGGGGTCCGCGATACTTGTTTCGAGAAGGGGGGCGAGTTTGGTTATGAGTTGGGGCTCAGGCCTTGGCTGACCTTGTGTTTCCATGGTTGCTGGGTGGGGTGTTGCAACGACTGGTATCTTCACAAGATTCGTGCAGTGGATATGAAGTATTGTATGATGGGTGCTTATTAAAAAAGTAAGTGTTTGTTTGTTGTCAAGATTGTGTTATTTTCTAGTTTGTTTGTGTGATTTGAGTTTGTTGGAAGGTTAATTTGGTTGGTTATTTATGAGTTGGGACTAGGGGTATCATGGTAAGGACCATTTCGCATGAGTTTGATCCTATATGAACTCCTTTGACTTTCATTATATATTAGACTTTGAGATATGGGTATTAACTATTTATGCTGCTGGCAAGTCGGAGTCGTTTTATAGCAAGTTGTGAGTGTGAGTATATTATATATGGGTTCGATTTGTCATCCTTGATTGATATTGCTGGTGGAGTGGATGAATATTGAATAATGATAAATTAATAACAATTTAGAAAATATGGTCACTTCTCCTTCGACGAAATTTTCACTAAAAACCTTCGAAATTTCTTTTTTTTTTTTTGTAAGCTTCATCAATATGGGTTTATATTGATGAATTCATGGAAAGGGTGTCTACTGTCTAGCACACCAATTTGTCGACAAATAGGGCTTGAAAGAACAACGACGTAGCCTGTTTTTTCAATAACAAGAGATTGTATGGGCTTATAAATATGAGCCCAACCCAATATCTGCTTTATTGGGCTTACGAATTCGAACAAAAGTTGCCGAAATGGTACAATAATTGGAGGTATGTGTTTGCCTGCGCTGTGTCGCCTTGATTAGGGACACGAAATAATAATAATAATTGATTTTATTATTACTCCTAATAAATAATTGTTGATAATTGATTGGATCAACTAAATATCTGCCGCACACCTACCGCTATATGCTACTGCTGTCTCTATAAGGGTTTTACCATAGCTAGGATTTAAATTCATCATTACTGCGAGATCTTAATGGTAATTACTCTTACTATACCGTTGGGTTGGGTTAGGTTCACCATAAGAATAGACTAGTTGTTAGTATCCGTTCAACTCCCAAACCTAAATCCAATGGAGCGGGTCGGGTTTGTTTGACCCATTCCAGCCATTGTTCGTTCTTTTCCTATTAAAATGATAGATAGAGAGAAGTATCGCGAGTACTGTGGATAGCCTTTTTGGAATGATTGTTGAGGACAAGGACAGTAAGGTAAGGCGACAAGCATAAGTAAGAATGAATTCACCTAGCCTACAACTTTGATACCACACATTATATATGATACCACACATTATATGTATATATATAGAGAGAGAAATGTTATGGCAACATCCGTGTGCCCACGTCAACACGCCAAATCAACACCCGACGGGTTCACTAATCCCATGTGTAGGTTAAGATTAATAAAAATTTCATTGTATGCAGATTTGGCGCGTTGATATGGTTGGTGCTCACGAAGGTGCTCACCTGAGCACCATAATATTACTCTATATATATATATATGTTATAGTATTTCACAATAATTTACAGGCCTTTATGCCATGGCATAGACACATCTGTAAAGGGATTAAAAAAGTGCAAATTACGAGTCAGGCCCAAATTATATTTTCAATTAAAGATAAGGACCTATGTAAGTTTCGTTTAGAGACCCAATTTAACTTTCATCTAGAAATAAGGACTCATGTGGTACCACAGACACATGAAGTGGTATTACAGACCAATGAAATGGTACCAAAGACTAGAGCTGTCAAAACGGCGGGGCGGGGGCGGGCAAGCCCGCCTACTGGTGGGCGTGAAAAATGGAGGCCCGCCCCGCCTGCGGGCGGGTAGCGGGCCTGGCGGGCTTAGCCCGCCAATTTTTAAAAAAATAATAGGAAAAAAATAAAAATAGTTAAAGAATTCAACTTGGAAAATATATCTAATTTAATCAACATTTTAATATTAATTATTTATGTTATTAAAAAACTCAAAAAATATCAAAATATATTATTTTTGGCGGGCCTGCCCGGGGCGGGGCGGGCAGCACGTTTGACGCTCTATCACAGACCATGAAGTGGTACCATTGACCCATGAACTGTTACTGCAGAACAATGAAGTGTACGAGGGAGCCATGATGTGTTTCTGAAGAAAATGAATCCTTACATCTAATGCATTTTCTGACATGGGTCTGAATTGTAACTTAAAGTTAAAATGAGGTCTGAAACATAAATGTTCCATTAATAAATGATAACACAAATGCCGATGCCTAATACAAACAAGTCAGAGAGTATCTTGTAAGAGACTGCTAGGAGTAGATGACAACTTTAAAAATTATTCTGCACGTATTAAACAATTATTGTGGTTACAAATTTAATGCACGAGATCTAAGTCAAATATCTTGAAAGTAACCCTTCATGCAACCCATTGAGCCAGCCAATCTCCCCGATCTCATTTCATTTATTGGAATCTGACATAATTTTCTATTAACTACGATCTTTATCCTAAAATTTGATATATAAGTAAGCATAATGATAAAACACAATGCAGGTAGCAGAATACCAATGAAACAGTGAATAATAAAATAAAGCTAATAGCACCGAGCTTATCATATCACATGGCATTCATGAAAACTAAAAAGAAAAACATATGAAAGTAACGATATAGGGAACAAAGAATCTAAAAACAAGAGGCACGTGACCACCAACCCAAATCATATCATCCAAAGGTCACATTACATTTGACTCAAAAATCGAAATCCATCATGATATGAAAAAGAGGAAATCAACTTTTTTGTTTTTGGGAAAAGAATCTGAGATTCCCCAAAAAAGTGAAAAACGAAAAAGAAAGGGAGATAACAGATCAACAACGAAACGACGAACGAACACTAATCCTCAAACTAAACCAAAAGATAATTCCTAATTTAACGCCTCTGTACGGACGGTGAATTGGTGAACGAAAACGCAGACTGAAATCCAAAGTGGTTGGACAAAAAAGGCGGTAAAAGAAAAAGTCACTTCCTCTCAGGTTCGATCCAAACGGTTCCTAGCACTCATGTTCTGTTGTTGATGAATCCGTTTCCCGCCGGCGTGACAGCCATTGTTACTGCTATAATCTCTCTTCTGTTGAGAAGAAGAAGAGAACAGTGGAAATCCAAACTTGGACGTACCTCGCAGCGAACAAACAGGGACGTTGAGGACCGGCGTGACGCGGACGTTAGCAGAATAAGACCTCTCCATTCCTCTGCATTTATACCTTGGCCCGCCGTTGAACGTGCTAGGACTACTCGAGCTTCTCTCCAAGCTGTGGAAGACGATTTTCCCAGAAGCGTTCATCCTTGGGCTGTCCACCGAGACGCCACGTGCCATGACCTCCGGCGGTTGCTCTCTCCTCATCGGACTACGTACGGCTCGGTTTGACACGGTCGGATTCTCGGAAGACGAGAATGACTTTTTATGCTTCGATAGACGTACTCTCGTGAGATTGTTGGAGCGACGCGAGGCTGAGCTAGGCTGGTTATGATCGGAGTCGAGGGAGAGACGAGGAAAATCGTCGTGCTCGTGACTCGAGGACGACGACGATGAGAGAGAGAACCGAGAAGCTACTGAGACTGACTCGTTGTCCAGCAACGGCAAGTTTAGAGGATAATCCGTCGCCGGAGAGGACTGAGAAGACGAAGCGTTCAATGACGACTTCAAGCTCCGGCGAAGGAGATATTTGATGTTTCTAGAAGGGGTTGAGGCCGCCGCCGCCGCCGACGTCTTCTGATCGTCGTTTTGCTTCTGGTAAAGCTTCTTCAGTCCGAGAAGCTCCTTCCATCGGATCGAGCACGTAGGAGCCTTGGGCGAGAAAAGGTACGGATCGGTGGAGCAAAGCTCCGTACTGCGGAGGCGAGGTTTGGCATCGACGTCTAGAGATCTGACTTCCACAGAATCCTTGTCCGACGACGTCACGGACCGTCCGACGCTTGATAGATGCAGTGGAACGAGCTTACCGCCGGAGAAGAGCTCGTCTGCCGTCAGCATAGTCACAGGATCGTCGAGGCGGAACTCGAAGTCGACGAAATCTTCCAGATCTGGATCTGCATTGCTCGACTTCGCCTGGTTCTTCGGTTTAACACTGGCGTATGACGGCGGACATTTCACCGGAGAAATGTCGATGAAATTTTCCGATATACTCTTCAAGCAAGCCGATGAAGCCATGCAAAAACACCAAACACTTCAATAATAATACACAGTTAGCGCCGTCAGCTTCAGATACCGGAAAATATCCAAACAAATCAGCAAATCTCAGAGAAAAACACGAAACTTTCACTGTGCCATAGGCAAATCAGTTGATATGCGAAGAAATGCCGAGCCGACGATGGAGCGGGTCGCTAGGGTTTTGGAGGTATATCGTGAACAGTGCCTTTGGTATATTGTGGAAGCTAAGTGTGTGAAGTCTCGTCTCAATCAGTGTGTGAGCTGTGAGCCCAGAGGATAAAGACGAGAGTACGGTTAAATAGCAGCATCGTACAACTGTGTCTTTGGCTTTCGGCCAATGATTACCTGACACGTAATCCATCGGTCAAAGTTTATATGACGTGGCTTCTACGCTGGATTGTGAAATGATGTTTCTTGGTAGCATCTTGTCTCTCGGGAAACTGGTAAATTAAATGATTCTTAAATAAATAAATATACAGGTTTAGTATCTACCTATTTGGGCTGGGCTAGGAATAGGATATATCGAGGCCCATTAAGCGTGAAATGAAACAATTCTAAGCCCGTATATTGCCGTAGGGTTTACCTTCTCATAGTATAAATACCATACCACTGCTCGACTGTAGCTAGTAGTCAAACAACGGCCCTTCTCTGGATCTAACTGACGGAAGATGAGAGCCAAGGTATGTCTCCGTTTCCTATCGATTTTCGACTCTTTTTTCCATCGTGATGTTATCTCGAATATGCAGCTAGGTTTTTTTGTTTGGTGATCTGTTTGTGACGTTCTATTCTATTTCCGATGCTAGTTTCTCATACTAGGCGTTTTGATTCGTTGTTAGATTGTTCTGTAACTGGAATTTGATGTTTGAGATCGTCTATCTATGGTTCTACATAAGGTTGATGAATGTTTTGAAGGTCTATTGTCTGATAGTACTAGTTGTTTAGGAAGAAGAGCTTTCTATGCTATGTTTTTAGCTCGTCGTATCAATTTCCGTTGTTAGAAATGTTTGGGATGCATTTGCTTCCTATCTTGTAATATGACCTCTTTTTTCATAAATTTGTAACAATGTGCATTGACAATTGGAGTGTAAGCACAAACCAATTGATTACTAGTTCGTCAATTACCAACTGATTCCTATCTTTGCAACATATTTATGCATTACTTTTAAATATGGATGCTGCATTCGAAATCCTGTGACTTGAACATCATAAGTGAGGCTCATTTGTTGAACGTAGATATCTCTTTATATTCTGTATGTGCTTATTCCTAGGTTAGATTTTGTTATCGTCTTATTATAATTTCTCTCTTTTCCCAGTGGAAGAAGAAGCGCATGAGGAGATTGAAGAGGAAGAGAAGAAAGATGAGACAGAGATCTAAGTAGTAGAAGATGAATAGCTACAGAAACATGCTCCTTTACTTCAAAAGATGCTGTCTTTGTTAGCTTGATCCACTTGGTTTTCCATTGCATTTGTAAGTTTTGAGATATTTTACATCTTAAGCTTGTGGGATTGATTGCCTTGACTATTAGTATTACCTTCGTTTCCATATACTATCAATTTGAAGGCCTGTAATGCTTCTTGGGCCGAATGGCCTAAGCCCAACAACCATCACATATAATCGAATGCCTTGCCGACAACGGTGCATGAGTATGAGTCAGCTTTTCATGTATATGCCAAAAGTAAAATGAATTATTTGCTGCAATAATGTACGGAAATGTGTTAGATTAGACAGACATTATATTAGACACACACTCTCAACTCTCTCTTTCTTTTATCACTGACCCGACCCACCTTCACGCCTTGGGTGGGTTCCATTTACCTACAAAACCAACAACGGATAGACCAAAGAAGAAAAAAAAAAAATCAGTCGCGCTCACTTTTTCTTGGGACATCAATCATATAGCTTGTGGATACAACGTTGACTGCCTTGGGAAATGGGAGGATTATAGCAGAATATAGTGGGATCGTTCCACTAGGCTCCTTCATTGATCGGCGAACAAAAGTAAGGAATAAGCAGCTGATGCAATTAGTAGCCTAGATTGAGCTGTTTCTTTCGTGCGATTGCCAGGTAAGCTTGTAGCATCTGCAACTTTTGCTTTTTCCTAATTTATATTTTAGATACTTCTGTCTACTTTCGATTGGTTGCTTGTGGTTCTCCTCATTCGTTTTGATCTATGGCGAGTACGTCTCTTGTTTGAGCTAATTCGTCGCTTCATAGTTGCATTCGTGAACCTTTATTATACGATCTTAGTAATGGGCAGCTAACAAGTTTGGATAGAGGTGTGTGAGAAATTGTGCGATGAAAAGATTTTACTTCAATTGGTCCTTTCGATACTCAATTAGCGGAAGTAAGCCTTTATGATTTAGATGCTTGTTTACTGATCGACGATTTGCCGAAATCAGTTTGTAGTTGACCCAAAATCATGGATCAAGGAAGATCAACTTCAAGAATCCTAGCCCATGGCTCAACCCCATCCGACGAATCATCTCTAGACCTCAAGAAATACTGCCACCATCATTCTTACAGGCACTCACTCAGCCCCACCTCAGTGCAACCTCACGCCTCGACTGGCCAACACGGCGAGGGCAGCGCAGCTTACTTCTCATGGCCATGTCGAATCAAAGACGACGCAGAAGAGAGGGCCAACTACTTCGCCAACCTTCAAAAGGGTGTCCTTCCCGAAACTGTGGGACAACTGCCCGAAGGCCAGAGAGCCAACACCTTGCTCGAGCTCATGACGATTAGGGCATTTCACAGCAAGATACTGCGCTGCTACAGCCTTGGCACTGCGATAGGTTTCAGAATTCGAAGGGGCGTGCTGACCGATATACCTGCAATCTTGGTCTTCGTGTCGAGGAAAGTTCACAAGCAATGGCTTAGTCCCATCCAGTGTCTGCCTACTGCTTTGGAGGTAAAATCCAAAGACCTCATAAAATATGTTCTTGCATATGTCTTTTGTCTAATGTACCTATGTCTTAATTCAGGGGCCGGGTGGTGTATGGTGTGATGTGGACGTGGTTGAATTTTCGTATTTTGGCGCGCCCGAGCCCACACCGAAAGAACAGCTATACACTGAAATCGTCGACGACCTTCGTGGGAGCGATCCGTGTATTGGTTCAGGTTCTCAGGTACCCACTAACCACAGTTGAAGGCCCATATGTTTCTCTTACACCTGCAATCTTTTCTCAACTCTTATCATTGAATCACGAATCCCAGGTAGCAAATCAAGAAACCTATGGTACATTGGGCGCTATAGTAAGGAGCCAAACGGGCAATCAACAAATAGGGTTCCTAACAAACCGCCACGTGGCAGTCGATTTGGACTACCCAAATCAGAAAATGTTCCACCCCTTGCCTCCAACCCTAGGTCCCGGAGTCTACCTCGGTTCTGTCGAAAGAGCGACTTCGTTCATCAGAGACGACCTTTGGTTCGGCATATTCGCCGGGATCAACCCAGGTTAGTAATACTATTACATCATAAGCGTCCTTCCAAATTATTACTACGCCGTTTTGCAGAGACTTTCGTGAGGGCGGACGGCGCATTCATCCCATTTGCGGACGATTTCGACATGACGGCAGTTACTACTTCTGTGAAGGGGATCGGAGAGATCGGCCATGTGAAGACCATTGATTTGCAATCTCCGATCGAAAGCGTCATTGGAAAACAAGTGATGAAGGTGGGAAGGAGCTCGGGCCTTACGACGGGGACGGTGTTGGCGTATGCGCTCGAGTACAACGACGAGAAGGGGATATGTTTCCTAACGGACTTCCTCGTGGTTGGGGAGAACCAACAGACGTTCGACCTCGAAGGAGACAGTGGGAGCCTCATCATAATGAAGGGATGCGATGGTGAGAAGCCGAGGCCGATTGGGATCATATGGGGCGGGACGGCCAATAGGGGTCGGCTCAAGCTGAAGGTCGGCCAGCCTCCCGAGAATTGGACCAGCGGCGTCGATCTTGGCCGGCTGCTTAATTTTCTCGAACTCGATCTCATCACTTCCGATGAATCGCTCAGTGGTCAGTAACCCTCTCCCTTCTGTTGAGCTGAATGATCAGTTAGCTTAAAAGTTTAAGCTTGAAGGGAGAGCATTATATTTTTTTAATTCGTATTATTTTCCAACACGTCTGGACTGATGTTTTTGTTATCTAGCCTTAGACGCGGAATTTTTAATGGGAGTGCACCACATTTTGAAGTACTACCGTCTATATAATATTTTTTGTTACCTATAAATAGCTGCAGTGCAAGAACAAGAGCAAAGAGCAGCGTCGATGACGATGGTGGGGTCGAATTCGGGTGATTCTTCGCCGCCCGACGTAATCCTTCCGAAGGACAAATCGGAGCCGTTGGGGCTCAACATCATCCAACACATTGACGGCGGGCCGTGCGGGCCCGACATGAACTCTTCGCCCGTGGAGAACGAGCTCGAAGAAGAAGGTGGGGTAAAGAAGGCGGGGCCGAGCTACGAGCATCAGTTCATACCGAGCTTTTTCGCGAATGATCGGTCGTCGTCGGAGAGGAAGGCGTCGGAGAATCTCTCTGTTCTGAGGAACGGCGCTTCTGACGAAGACATAAGCTTTTCGTTGCGATTGGGGGAGAAGGAGCCCAAGAGAAGGCGGGCGGGACCCGCTGACCTGGACTCGACCCGCGACGGTTGAATAAATTCCCGACCGTCGACGGGTTTTCGGGTCTTAAGAACGGCTATGTTTGTGTGTGGCTCTAAGAGAGAAAAAAAAGGCTGTTTTGAACGTTTGTCTGAAGAAGGAAAAGTGTGTAATGGGTCGAGGTCTTTATAACTTCTATTGTGGGATGGAACTCACTTCGTATTTACATGAATGAAACAAACGTCTTTTGGTAGCTAGTTTTATTTTTATTTTTGGTCTCATTTAGGCATAATGTGAGACTTCGAGTTGGGCCCACAATTTCATGAGTAGGCCCAATTAATTTCGGCCCATCCCATTTAGGCCCAATTTTTGTGAAAGACGATTTCGCCTTGAGTGACTGATCACAAAAATGAAAAATCAATGTATTGTGTTCAGAATCTACACAATCTAATGAGTTTTAGTGGATTTTAGTCATGAGTTCCACTTTGGAGATCGTCAAGATTCTATTCGGGATTTTTTCCTATATAAATTAGCACGATAGTGATGAGTTATTTTTATTATTATTAATGAGTTGTGGGAATGTTTCAAATACAAATCTTTTGATTTTTTAGTTCTTGGATATGATATGCCTGCCATTATGGAGAAGAGATAATTATTTAAGAAAGAAAGAAAGAAAGAAAGAAAAGAATTGATGTCTCGATAGTTATTATTATTTGTACGAGGACCAGTCTTAATTGAATCAATTCACATGGTCCAGCTTTCGGTGGCCCTATGTTAGGTGGTTTTAAACGTTAAAAGAAAGACGTGACGTGACTATGAAAAATGATTAGTATTTAATTATTATTCATTACCACGATTAAATACTATTCGAATGCGTGACTTTAAGGTAATAGAGTGAATGTGGGAAAAAAGGGCAGGGTAAGATTTTATTACACAAGAGACAGAGGAATCTATCCACGCCTAACGTATCCCTTCCACTTGTCTTTGATAAGTCTATTTGCATTATCACATTATAAATTATTGCAACGTCTTTAAAACTTCTCTGGATTCATAAATGATTATGATGGCCAGTTTGTCAGTTGGGATTTGTCGCCTAAAAACTCAATGTTTCTCATGTGATATTTATTGTTTTCTTGGTGGTTTGTATATGCTTCTTGATAGTGATATACATGTGAAGTTTCCTTTTATTACAATTATCGTAGTTAACAATTTTATTTCCAATTGTATTCCCCCAAAGTATTTTGCAGCATAATATAACAAAGGAGAAAAGACCAATTCCTTATTTCATCCTAAAAATATAAAGCAGAAGTTAATTATTCATCCTTTTCAGGAACAAAGCAAGGAATTGCCAATTGATATTTATATCTAAAATCACAAGGAACATGATAATTTAGTACAATACAAGTTACGTGTGAACTGAATGTAATATCTAAAAAGAATAAATGAATAAAGTGAAAATTATAAAAATGGGTCACTAAGTATGCCAATTTCGATTTTGGGTCACTTTATTTGTCAGTTACAAAACTAGATCACGAAGTATGTATATAGTAACAAAATTGGGCCACTGACCTCTTTTTTCTTATTATATACATACCTAGTGGCCCCAAATTTGTAATTATATACATACTTAGTGACTTATTTTTGTTACTATATACATACTTAGTGACCTAGTTTTGTAACTAGTGACTCAATTTTGTTACTATATACATTTTAATGACCTAGTTTTGTAATTGACAAATATAGTGATCCAAAAAAAATGATATACTTAGTGACTCATTTTTATAATTTTGCCACGAATAAATCAACAATTTGTATCAGAAGTACTCCTCAACTGGCTTAATCAACAATTTGTAATATGGATGCGTGCATGGTTGTCATGACCGGACCGGACCGGACCGGACGGTTCCGGCCGGTTCTGACCGGACCGGTCAAAAATCCGGTCCGGTCTTTTTTTTAATTTAAAAATAAATAAAAATTTTTGGTTAAATAAATTACACAAAATAGAAAAACTACTAAATTAGTTTGGTCTAGTGGTTAAGTTGTGAATATTTTACTTTATGGTTTTGGGTTCGAATCCACCCAACACCCTATTTTTATATTTTATAATTAACCTATTAGTTCACTATTTTATTTTTATTTAAATTTGACCCTAACTCATAAATTTTAATACTTGTCATACGATTAATTTAACAACCCACACAATTTACGTTTATTTGATTTTATCCCTTAATTTAAATAACTATAATTTGAAAAAAGTTCATAAAAACATGTAAGTTTTCATATTATTTGATTAATTCATAGATAAAATATATATTTATTATATTTAAGATACCGGTTTTACTCCGGTTTGATTCCGGTTCTATACCGGTTGAACCACTAAACCTTAAACCACTAAAATTTCCGGTCCGGTTCGAAAACCCGGTTCAGAACTGACGCCTTCTGTCAAAAATTATTCTGTCCAAAACTACTTGTAATTAAATACAACTGAATTTCAATCTTTCATCACTCTACGCTCCAGCGGACAGAAGCAAAGCAATTAATTATCTCGTGGGTCAGAAATCTCATCTATTACAATAAAATATTGTCTCCAAGTGCAAGCTTTGGTCCCGAATTTAAATCCAATATTTATTAGATGCACGATTAATTACGATTACCAATATAAAACTAATATAAATCTGATAAAAAGGTTAAAGCGAAAGGTTTTCCCCATCAACATCAGTCCCCACACACTCAGATCATAAAAATTTGAGTACATATCTAACTCTGTCACATATGGATAAATACATACATATATTATATAGCAACCTATCGATAGAGACTCTCCACTGAAACAAATAAATTAATAAACCTAATTTAAAAATAAATACTACCTGACGCCTAATGTTTAACAAAATCACCCACCACCACCACGATCACAGTACTGTGTTCATTTTATTGTATAGTCGTCCATGATATATATATATATATATATATATATATATATATATATATAATTATAAATTTACATTTTCCCGTACTTTTGTCCTTTTTCAACGTGGCCTGCATGTTCCTTCTGCGATGCGGTGAAATTTACCCTTCACGGGTAACATTTTCAAGATTTATCCTAATTTCTATATTAACGTAATTTAACAACTGCTAATTGAGATCTAATCGAGTATCTTTATGCTGTAAATATCAGCTTAAAATAATTTAACAGAAAACAGAAAAAGATCAGATATTTACATGCACGCTGGCCGTTTTGATGGTGCGGCAGACGGGGCATGTGTGCACCGACTGCTCGCACGCTTCACAGAGGCACAAGTGCCTGCACGGCAAAACCAACACGCACGACTCCTCCGCCTCGCACCTCCTGCACCTCCTCTCGCCGGACTGATCGGCGCCGGCGTCGTGGTCGTCGTTGCTGCTGCCGCAGGATTCTTCCGATTGCGATCGTGGTTGCCGCGCCACGTGGAGCTGCCGCTGATGAGCGATCTCTTGTTCGAGGTTCCGCCTGAGCGCGTCGGCCGCCTGAGCCGCGTCTCGCCACAGATTATTCTCGGCGGTCAGAGACTTCACCCTCTCTCCGAGATCTAGGTTTAGCCTGCAGATTCCGATGAGCTCTTCTTCTTTGGCTTTGAGCTTCTTGGCTATGCTCTGTTCCACGGCTTGGGCGATCAGCTTGGAATATCTGCTGCGCCGTTCTTCGATTTCGATCCTCACTTTCTCCGTCTGTTGATTTTATCGTCTCCGATCAGTAAATCGAACATTCGATTGATGGTAACGTTATTCAATGCAAGGAATTATTATGGATCGATCGAGCGAAGGGGCGAGTAAAACGTACGTGTTGGGAGACGAATCGGTCGATGTCTAACTGCTGCTGGTGAATCTGCAATGCGACGTCGTCGCCGAACAAAGGCGACGAGCTGTAACAGCCGTGAGAAGAACCATCGTTCATAGGCGAATGGTCATAATCTCTCGGACGCTTCCTCGGATTAGCAGCGGCGAACGCCGTAAAACCGTACATCGGAAGCGTACCTTCTTCGGCCGTTGCCTCCGTTCCGTACGCCATCGCGGCAGGAGCGTTCAACACGTGTCCTGAGGTTTGAACATTGTTCTCTATAGCTGCGAATTCTCTGCATTACGAACGATTGATGCGATGAAGATATAGTTTTACAAGAATATGCGTAATCAGTGAGATACGAACAATTAGTACTTCGTTCAATCAATCGATTCATACCTGTTGTTGAAGATGTGAGGAAGGAAGTGATTGAGATGATGCCTAGCTTGAACTTCCATTGTTGAATGGAATATACGTCGAAGGTTTGTGTTGTGTGTGGGTGGTGTGGTGTGTGTTGTGTTTATAGGAGATGATGTATGGGAGAAGATGATGCAAACTTTTTGAGGATTCCAACGATAGAGCGAGAAAAAAGATGTTTGTCTTGGAGCATTTAAAGGGTCTGTGCTCTATGGAGAGAGAGAGAGAGAGAGATCGATCACGGCCAGTTCATCTGAAGATAATACTGCCATACGGTTTATTTAAAAAATAAAATAAAAAAAACACATTAATTTTTTAATGTAAATAAATGACATCGACTTTGTCTAAATATAGCAGCAAGAGATCAGATACTGTAAATGATACGAGTTTTAACTTTTTTTTTTGTATATATTTTACATATTCTTTATTAGGTACGAGGCAATTAAGGTGAGGTGAGAGTCCACTCTCGAAATCAACGTGTAATCATGCCAGCGTGGCGTTATGGGCCGCGGGCCCCATGTGAGAGGTGGTATTCTCATTATTTTTTATTTTTATGGTCCGGGTATCTAGACAGGCCGGCTATGGGCTAACCGCCACACACTCCAAAGTTGGGACTAATCCTGGGACCAGATGGATACGTCTCAAACCCACCCGACAACGATAGTCATGGGCGTTAGGCCTATGGAGACTTCTCAAAAGAAATATGAGAGGAGGGATTCGATCACTTTGATCTCCTATACGCATGAATTTTGATGCCTCCCGCAACCACTAGGCCAAGGAGTCATTGGCAAATATTCTCATTATTCAATCGATCTATTTCTATAATACACTGAGGTTGAGGATAGAACTAGTTCTGAAAGTGAAAATGCTTTAATTTCACCAAGGAGTTTTAATTCATAATAGGGGCTAACGATACACCTCTTGGCATGTAAGTTTATCCCATCCCAAGGAGACTCAAGATTGTAGCATTTTTCGAGGCAACTCTAATACGTCAAGGATAGCATCTTAAAAGAAAAATACCAAAAGCAATTATTTATACAGATACTCCACTCGTAATGTGGCCTTTTTTTCTTTTTCTTTTTCCACTCTCTTGATGTTACATTATATGAAACCTTGTTCGATGTACATTGAGATAATTCCGCCGTTGATTAATATGCCGAGACGATGCTTCCAAGGTAAGTTCGTTCAGTGTTTTACTGTTATCAGTATTATTAGTTTATGATGCCTTTAGGACAAAAAATCTACAATTGAGGAGACAAATAGAGCAGGACATGGACAAGAATCCAAGGAAATAAAATAAATCGATTTTACTGTACTTAGTACTGGTGAAATGTCGATTTACAACAAATTGTTTTTATAATAATTATATTATTTTTTGGAGAAGGAAGGATTCGAGGGATAACTATGGTATGGTTATCTATGGGTCCGTCGTGACAAGAAACCCACTTTTCCGTATCTTTTCCTATTTCCTATCCTCTATTATTGCTTCCAACAAACCAAACCACATCAAGCAAATGCCCTAAAGATCTCAAAAGTAAATTGAAAAAATAATGGAAAAGAAAAGAATAAAAGAAAAAGTTATTTAGCTGGGTCATCAAGCATATATGGTATCAAAAGTTGCCACCCATCAAGTAGATGCAAGAAATCATGTTGTCACTATCGAAATTGATGTCCAAAAAAGAATATATAGGATAAGAGATATAAGTATATTTTGTGTGTTGTGCTGCTGCTTTCTTTACGGGCAAAAGGCCCATAAAATGAGCACCTTGACGTGGAATTTTCCTCTCCTTTTTTTAAGATTATGTTGCATCTTTTCCATTCTTTTTTTTGAACGAATTCAAAGCCATCAACTAAAGTTGCAAGAGGTTCTTCTTTCTTGTGACGTGCAAGCATTTTCAACCCAACAAGAAAGAGTGGTTCTTCAATCTTCAAAATAGCCTTGAAAGTAAAGATATATGAGATGCTTTCCTTTCTAACACATTACTGTAAGAAAAGGCTATGTAATGTTATCAGAATGGTACAGGCAACCTTCCTAACAGCTATTTTTTATTGCTAATCTAATTATGTATAATTGACACTTAATAGAACTGCCAGCTGCATTACATTTCTATAACCTACGTATGTGTAATAAACTCATTCCCAGTTGAAGTGTGATACCTGCCTAGTGCAATCTTCGGCTGAGCAAACCTTGAAATGATATGTACAGATCTTTATTATCAGAGCCAAAGATCTCCTCTGCTTTTGCAAGAGTCTCCTCACGAGACTGCTTTTGTGCATTTAATTCCTTTATGTTAGCCAAGAACGCAGTGAACTGCTCAAGGGACAATCGGCTCCTGCAAAATAGTAAAGAATTTTATTTCTTAACAGTGATTTTTCTGAAGTAAGAACTGTACTGTTTTATGTAATTTGAATCTCATAGCTCACCTAGCTTGCCTGAAGAATTCCTTCCCATCTACCCGAGAACTGCGGGCTGTAAAATTTCGTCGAAATCAAGATAATCGTTAATCACTAGAGATGATAGACATATATATAAGTAGCAGTTTATATTGTTTCGAAAACTCTGACCAGAGCTTCCATGGAGTGGAGAATTAGTCGTGGAAGACTGTTGGCTAGAAGGAAACCATGAAGACAGAGAACCTCGGCCATCGTACAAGGTTGTAGGCGAAGAAGTGCCAGGCGTCCTCTGAGGAGAGTAACCTCTTGAGGACGAGCCAGAACTTCTTTTAGAAATCCCGGGAGCAATCAAACGGTTGGTATGATATGCGGTCATGGAAAATTCCTGTCCGTTAGGTCCTGAGAAAACAAAAAGATATGGGGTAGATTTATCCATGCCTCAGTTTCGAACAAGAATTAAAGATTTAAGGTTTCGAATTGGTACCGTAGCCATTTAGGCTGTCGAAAGAATGGTTCCTTTTGTATCCATTTGAGGAATCTTCATCTACAACGTCAATCCCAGGGAAGGTTGATTTAAGAGAGCTTACAGAAGACATAAATATGTCTATAGAAGGTTAGATTTACCTTTCGAGGAGTATGTCCTCGGACTAGACTGCTCATAAGTGCCAATATCCACGGTTTCTGCATGCTGACAAGGCGAAGAAGTCGAACATTAGATCTATCGAAATGCAACATAGCATCAATCATTACATGGGAATGAGAAAGAACTTGAAGTTCAACGTAAAACAAAACCGTACTGGAGAATTCTCATCGTTTAGTGACAGCATCAGCTGCTTCTTGAGTAACTCCATCTGCACAAAGGACGTCGGATAAGGGAAACGACGACGCATGTAATGAAATCATTCGAGGAAAGAAGCAGTGCTTCTTCGTCGTGTGCATTCATTATTACAGTTAAAGACTACGCTCATGATCCATGATGTTCATGCCCAAGTCCAATAGGAACAATTTGGAAAAGATTCAAAATTGATCACAGAGGATGCTCGAAGAACAGCAACAAAATTCCATTTCGAAATTCAACACTAATCGAAGATTTGCGTCCAATGAAAACAAAAACGAGACAACATTAAAATTCAGTACAATTACCCGAGCCAAATCTCGACCTAATTTCTTCGCCGTCGCAGCTATCGAATCTCTCTCCTTCATTATCTTCACCTGCAAGAACGCACATGCAAATAAAAGTATCACAATCACAGCGCACATATTTCTCCGCCCAAATTGCGATTACATAGGTTAAAAAAATACATTATCCTCCTGCGCAATTTTGAGCGCGTCTTCAAGGCCTCGAACGATTTGGTCCCTTTCGATCAAAGCCTGTCTGAGGCTATTGGCCTCCGCCTCCAGGCTGGTGACCCGCGACGCGATTGCCATGGACGTGATCTTACGCGCCAGATCGAGCTGATCGTACGGGTCGGTGGGTATGACCGACAGTACCTCGTCCGGCAAATCGAAATCGGGTCCGACCCGACCCACATTTTGATCCCCAGCCATAAATAAATCTGAAGAATCAAAACGGAAAACGAATTGAATCAAATAACGATCGGCGAAATCTTCTCTCTTAATCTTTCACTCTGTCGTATGATTCCTTGGCATTGAGTTCTATGTTGGGAATTGACGTGTGCGCGCGAAAATGTACGATCGTGTGTATTCTGTTTGAACCCGGTTTTTCCCTCCTTAATTTACGATTTCTATTTTTTGTTTTGTTATTATTATTTTTTACATTACATCTACATGTTGGCGTTCCCAAAATATGTATGAAAGAAACAAAAACTATTCTTCAATAATGTATTTTCGCTCCGATATACTAAACCTATTCCTTGGGGACCATACGCATATATTTCATTTAGTTTCTCATCGGTCAATAATTTATCTTCGCTCCGATATGTTGGGCGAAAAGGAAAATATTTCATTACATGTATATATAGATGGATAATATAAGTAAATGGTTATTGCATTGTGAAACTCATTAAATATATCAGAACGTATCAAAAGGTCCTCGTGATGTTTTCTGTTACGAATTTAATTTACAAGCATTTTTACAGTATGCGTTTTATTGATAGCATTCTCAAACATTATATGATCGTGTTGTATGAGTTAGGTCAGAAAACAGTATTTATTGCTTCATATCAATAAGAATATTTTAACATTCAATTTTATTTATTTTTTACATATTCACTTATAGCTTTTCTCGTTCGTTCATAAATGTGTAGTAGTTGGTTGGTGGTGACCACAGTAGGCAAGAAAATTAAGTTCTCTGAACTAGAAAAACCCTAACATGGTAAAATATATTTTCGTCTCCTTGGAGGAATTGATAGCACGTAACGTAGAATAAGAAAGAGGGCAGATAAATGGTAATGAAATAATAAAAAAGATCAAATGAACATTTGGTTATTACGTTTCACTGTTGTACATTATTAGGCATCTGTCCCTACAGTTTCGATTTGGTTGCATGCATTCAATCTTTGCTGATGTTTCATATCATCTCCTGCACTAACAATAATCTTTAAGATATATGCTGAGTCCCATAAATCGAATCCAATAATGAAAATCTAAAACTATTTTATATATTTAAATTAAAAAGATAAAGACCATTTCATGACAGTTTTTTTTGGCTTCCATGATGTGTCTCGTCCTAATTTCGTCGTAACTAAGAAGTTCAATTGGATGCACTCCAAATTAATAGTAATTTGTGGTGTTTCTGTCATTTGAATTTTTTATTGATAGATATTCATTGGATTTTTACGACGTATCACTAATTAAATGGATTTGGATAATCCTTTGTCTTAACGTCCTAATTATTGCACTAATAACCCGAACAGTTAGTTAGATAAAAAAAAATGATTCACGTATATTTTAGAGAAAAAAAAAAAGACATCTCTAAAATGTAAAAATAGTCAATCGACATTGAATACCCTCTGCAAAACTGTCCGAAATAGAGAGCAATGCAAAGGGATGAAGAGCAATATGCATGTGCCATGGACATAGAGCTAGGCTGTACTTTCCACTTTTCTTGCACAGCACAGCTTTTATTTTACTAAATGCACACATTCTATTTCGAAATACAACACTTACATGTTGTTCATTTATTGCATTAATAATCATTTCGGCCTAATCTTAAATCGGAAAAATCGAACCCCATCCCATCATTCAATTGTGTTTGGACGTTAAATGATTATTGCATTTAATTCCACACAACAGTGGTTCGTTGGTTCTTCCTTGGAACCAAATATATCTCCCTCCTTCCCTCCTTACCATTACCATTTTCCGCTACCATGTTCTAACCGAAAGCTTCGATTTTTATTGATGGGCTTTCGTTTTAGGGTTTCTATATTTATATATTTATCTCTTCTTTCTCATTACGCTGTCAAAGTAGATATACAAACGACTGATTAACCCATGGCGTTGAAGGAAGAAGTTAGGCACACAAACCTTCCCCTAACTCTCACTATATATGAAGACCACCTCTCGTATACAAGTCCCATAAAAGTATAAAGACTCGTTAAACAAAATAGAATTGCAAACTTCCCCACCAACTGATACAATAATGGCCATTATTCTTGAATACCTCGACTCTATATTCCTCGCCATCTTCGCCATCCTCGCACTTTACTACATCAGAAGAAGCCATGCGAAGAAGAAGGGCTCGTTAGAGCCCATAAACTGGCCATTGATAGGCATGATGCCGTCCGTACTTCAGCACATCAACCGTGGCCATGATCAGATAACAAAAATTCTTACACAGTGCGGTGGGACCTACACTTTCAAAGGGCCGTGGTTCTGCAACTTGGACATGGTGTTCACCAGCGACCCTGCGAACATACAGCACGTAATGAGCAGAAACTTCGCCAACTATCCAAAGGGCCTTGAGCTGAAGAACAAATTCGAGTTCTTGGGAGATGGGATCTTCACTTCGGATTTCGAGACGTGGGAGCTTCATAGGAGGGTGACGCTGTCTCTGATGAGCAATGCCAGGTTTTATAGGGTGTTGGAAAGTTCAGTTTCTAGAAAATAGACAAGGGTTTGATCCCAGTTCTTGACCATTTCTTCGAGCTTGGTAATGACGTGGATCTCCAGGATGTTTTTCAGAGGTTTGCCTTCGATAACATAAGCAGACTTGTGTTAGACTACGACCCCATGAGCTTGTCCACCGATTTGCCTCACATTGCTTGCGAGAAAGCTTTTAGTTCTTCCTTGGAGCCAGTTTTGCACAGGTACTTGTTGCCCGAATTTTTCTGGAAGCTTCAGAGGTGGCTGGGAATCGGTAGGGAAAAGGAGCTATTGCAGGCGTGGAAAGATTTCGACGAGTTTGTCTACCCTCATGTCTCTACTACGGAGGACAGCGACGAAGACGATGGATCGAATAATAACCTCAATATGATGAGAGCTTTTCGAAAAGCTTACATGGAGAAAAACGCGAGCTGTTCTGACGAAGACATGAGAAACTTCTTGAGAGACGCCATGCTTGGGCTGCTCTTCGCCGGCAGAGACACGGTGAGCATATGCCTGACGTGGTTCTTCTACCTCGTCGCTAAGAACCCTTTCGCCCAATCGAAGATCTTCGAAGAGATAATGGAAAATTGCTCGTCGTCGTCGTCCCCAAAAAGCGGCGGCGGCGATTTCACGGCAGAAGAATGCAGCAAGTTGGTCTATCTCCACGGAGCTCTCTGCGAAACGTTAAGGCTTTTCCCGCCGCTGCCGTTGCAGTACAAATCTCCGGCGAACTCCGACGTGCTGCCGAGCGGCCACAAGATAGAGAAGAATGCGAAGCTTATCATCTCTATCTACTCCGTGGGGAGGATGGAATCGATATGGGGAAAAGATTGCCGGCAGTTCAAGCCTGAGAGGTGGATTACGGCCAGGGGAGGTATTATGCACGCGCCGTCGAACAAATTTCCGGCGTTCAACGTGGGGCCCAGAACTTGCCTCGGAAAGGAAATGTCCTTCGTTCAGATGAAGATGGTGGCCGCCGCCGTCTTACGCCGTTATCAGGTGGAGCTCGCCAAGGGCCGCCGCCGCGTTGTCACGCGCTATTCGATTATGCTTCAGGCGAAGTATGGGATGAGAGTGAGGCTTCAAAAGAGGAATTTGTAGGATTTGGGATTTATTGTGTTGTTTGGATTTTTATATTATTTATATTTATATATAATGTCCATTGTTGCGTGTAATAAACTCGGATTTTAGTTTCAATTTGTGTATGTGTGTGTTGTGAAGATATTAAATTATTGTAATTGAAGATGAATATATAGAAGGGTGGCCTTGAGATAAAATTAAAATCATAGTAGTTTGTGGACTTAAATGGGTCAGTGTGTAAATAGGCCCAAAGGAAGACTGATCCACGCTGAGAAAAATAATTAGTTTCTAGAATTAATATAACATTGTCTTTTTATTATTATTATTAGAATCTATTTGATAAATTGTTGACATTTCTTGGTTCATATATTCTAAGTCATATCGTACCAACCAACTAACCCCATTATTAGAGAAAATAATTGAATTGGGGCCCCATAGGTGTTTTGTTTTCCACGTCACGTGCATACACCACAAAATCTCAAATGAAATTGATTAATGTATTCCAATATGAAATTTGTCATAAAGTTGGAATTACCGTTGCCGGTGGGGCACGACGACGGACCGTACGATGCGTACGGCAATTACGGAGCATTTATTAGTATTTATTACACAATGTGGGTCCCACGGAGGTACAATTGAACGGTGCCGTACGAGTGTAAAGTTAACGACGTCATTGAACTCACAAATATGCGTATGAATATTTTTTTTCCGGATATGCGTATGGATATTAATTCCGCCAAAAATAAGGATAATTAATATCTATTATCTATACTTATATAATTAGCGAGGGGTGGATATAAAATGCCACAATTTGGTCTGTAACTTATTTGCAATTTAATCTCTCATTTGTAATTTAATTAATTAAGTAATTTTCATATCACTCCTAATTTTTTATTAACTGTATTTATGCCCTACAACTAAGTTTCTTTTGTATATTTAAAAATTATATTTCATACACTAGAAATTATGATTTCTAAATTTAAAATAATTTCAATATAATTATTGCTCAGCGCCTTTTAAAAACTGCCAGTTTTTTTTATCCAATTTGGTGTATCAATTACATCCAAATATTTTAGCCAATTTATTAGTTATTTATATATACTCTATTAATAGAAAATAATACCCACTACCGACTACATTATCGAATAGTACACAAAAACTACTCAGCTACCTCTCATTATCCATCGATGTAGAAATTGAACTTTAAATTGTGAAAAACCATATATACACACGTTAGCTGAAAACTATAAACTGCTACGTAAGACATCCTTGAGGCATGTAAGAAGATCTCTAAAGAAATTGTGGACATACTACTGAATCGCTCGACAAAGCACACCCAAGAAGCTGAAAGATGGCAAAAAGCTTTCACTAGAGGTAAAACTATTTTAATAACAAATGATGATGATGCATTTCTGAATTAACTGCAGAACTAGAAAAATACGAGTAATTGTACTGCATGTTTATTACAATTGCAATGAGATGCGAAACAAGATGACAAGGATTTGGATTATGTTGAATCAATCACAAATGTATGAAGATATGGTAATTTTTTACCTAATCTTTTAGTAGTGATTGCATTATAGCATTTTTTATCAAATCTTTGTTAGCACACACATCGGGGGTGCACAAGTTACTAGTATGTATTATTTGTGAACAATAGTCGTTCCGTGCTGATATAAATCAGTGTTAATAAATTCTGAGCTTGACTAAGGACATTTGCTATCGTCTACCAAATTGAAATAGTTAGATGCATATATGTGGATATATAATAAGTCAAGTTCTTTGTTTGTTACCTTATTTGTTAAGTTCATTCGAAAAAGTTTAGAACAATGGAATGGCAATAGCACGTGAATAAAAGTTTGGGGGAAATTCCAATATGGTGAATAAAGGTGTTAAGCATTCTGATACGGGGTTTGATATTAATAATATAACCCATAAAACATAACAATTTAATTATTATTTATTTTGGTCTTGATTGATGACAACTATTTCCATATTAGTATTACGTAAGCAAATGCATTTAAAGGTGTTGTCTTTTTTATATATAATGAAATCGAACGAGACGGAGACGCATGTCTTTGTAATAATATAGCAATAAATAGCGAAGTTTTTAAAATTCAAATCTGTTGTTAATTTCTAAACAGAAATTAAAAATTCACCTTTCTATTTAGTAGTTTTACTATAATCATACGGGGGTATCCATGTTAAAAATAAATTATACCAATAAAGAAATAATATTTTTTATTTAGTCAACACTAATTAACTAACTAGCCCTATCTAGCGCCACTAACATTTCATGTGGCTCTTCGTACAATATCTCGTTCGAGATTCATTACACCTCTTCGTTCGCACCTGACGTTTTAATTTTGGTGGTCCTCGATTTTTCTAATAATGATCTTATATAATAATAGTAATATTAAAAGTTGGGTAAAATAAACAGGTATAATGTCATTTGATATTTACTTGTAATTTGGCTGTTTTGCCATCATTTTCAAAGTCTACCCATTAAAAATATCTACATATTATATATATCTATATATATATATATTATATATAGTAAAAAAGTGGACCTTTCTAGAAATTAGACAAGTATTATGCATCAAGACGAAAGTGTTAGACGCAAACGTTGAAATGTTAGACACGAAGACTGGCGCACAATATCCGTAATATTCCACTTTGGATGTATTGTATTTTTCATTTTAAAAATATTGATTGAATTCTCACAAGGCATGATAGTGACATTCCAACTTGCACAAATATCAACTCGCAATGTGGGGAATTTGTAAACTATTTTCAAGAATTAGATTTGACTGGAATATTTCCTAACAATAGCTCCATCAATCTTAAAAGACGGTAAGATTTGCGATGTCCTAAAAGCCAGCGTCCTAACCGCAATTGGCCTCAATCAGAAAATATAAAATAAAAAACATTCCAAATAAGCACACAGCACAATTTCCACTAATCAGTAAAAAAAAAGGTGATGTAAATTACGGGAACATAAATTACCGTGACCCTCTTTAAATAAACATATATTCAATCACCTTCGTCCCCACTCTTGACAACACATCAAGAATTAAAAATAAACAAATAAAAACAACATTTATTTAATATTTATTGTACCTGTCAAGTACGCTCAACTGTGGTACGTATATGTTATTAGATATCTCTCCACTTCTATATTTATATATACCCTTCACTTCATTTCCCCACACCACAAAAACCGAGCACATTAATCACTTTCTCCTTCTTCTTTATATTTTTTTTTTTTGAAAAAATGAAAAAGCTAATACGAAGACTGTCCAAAGTAGCAGACTCGTCGTCGTCCGCGCACTACTGCCTCCTCCGTTCCTCCAAGAACTCCAAAACGACGTCGTCGTCGTCGTCGCCGTGCCGCCGCGTCCCCGGCGGCCACCTTCCGGTGTACGTCGGCGAGGAGATGGAGAGGTTCGTGGTGAGCGCCGAGCTTCTGAACCATCCGATTTTCATGGAGCTGCTAGACAGATCGGCGCGTGAGTACGGCTACGAGCAGAAGGGCGTGCTGAGGATACCCTGCCACGTGTACCTCTTCGAACGCGTGCTCGAGACGCTCCGTCGAGGAGGAGAGGCGCGTGAGATGCGAGACCTCGTCGGCGAACTGGGCATCGACGACGGAACATTGTGACGGCTTTTTCAAAGCACGCCATGTAATGACATCATTTTAGTAGATCAGATCGTACGGCCCCGATTTCTTCTTCCTTTTCCTCGATTTTTGTATCTTCTTTTTCTTTTTTCTTTTTTCTCCGGGTCGGCTTTTCTCCCTTTGTCTCTCTCTCTCTACCCTGTAAATACGCTTTGTGTTGAACAAAGTGCAGTTGAAGTGTGTTTTTTTTCCTATGCTTCGTTAGAGTTATTATATTAGAAATGTAATCACCGTCTCTCTGCTGCAGACTGCAGTTTCGATTTGTATATAATAATACCCATTTTTACATATATTTTTTAGTTTAAACTTTACGTGAATGGAAAAGCATATATCCGTACAGTGAAAGTGTCTTCAGTTTTGGACAATCTCAACACACTTTAGTTTGTACGGCACACTTTGTCTCCAAATTCCGTGATTTCAGGCGGAGATGTTGTCGGGAGACAAAAGGTGGGAAGCACCAAGGCCAATGTCCGGGCCGGGTCGGATCGAGTAGGGTCGGGCAAATGGTTCCCTGTGACCCATGTAGAGTAGACTTAGAGTAGGGTAGCTATGTCACGGACTAGAAAGCACCGACAAGCCTGACAGAATCACAGTGCGGTGTCGGACACGCGCCGTTGGAAGAAAATGATTCATCTAAATTGAGTTTTACATATATTTATATATAAAGAGATTATATTTGGGTGAATCTATTGATAAATACCCAGTTGTATAAAAAATTTGCAAGTCAGTACCCATGTCCGAAAAATTTTAGATGAGTACCCGTTCGACTGTGCGTACCATTTTCCTAGTCTTGACGTGCCTTTTTACATGTGTATTGCGCATTATGCATCTATATGGTACCCATATATGGTACCTATATGTCACGAACGTGAGTTCCACTATGCCTGGGTCTTCGACAGGCTTACCAAACGAAGGCGTGCGAGGCTAAGGCACGGAGTCCTTGTGACACTTAGACGATTTCCGGAGATTGGCAAACGTTCGGGACGCGTAGGTTCGGAGCGGCAATTGACGGAGCGACACGGGCCACGCCGGCGACGGCGCGGCCAACCCTTGGAGCGGCCGGTATACCCACGGGTCGGACCGCGGGTCAGGATGGGTCAGCCCAGACGGGTCGGATCGGGTCACGACGGAGCGGGTCGGAAGACGGAGCGGGTCGGATCGGATCGGGTCGGGTCGGGTCGGGTCGGACCACGACCGGGCCACGGCGGCGGCGCGCAGACGGGCTGCCGGCGGGGCGGACCGGGCGGGCGGCACATCCTCACCATGGCGCGGCTTGGCCACGAGGGCCAGGCCGGGCGTGCGCGGCCGAGGCATGTGCGCACGCGGCACTGGGCGTGCGCGGCCGAGGCATGTGCGCGCGCGGCACTGTGCGCGCGCGGCACTTGTGCGCGCGCGGCGCTGTGCGCGCGGCACTTGTGCGCGCGCGGCACTTGTGCGCGCGCGGCACGACGTGCGCGGGGCAGAGATGCGCGGGGCTAGCGCGGCGTGATGGAGCTTCTAGAAGGAGATTTGGTCCAAGAAGATTTGAGATCTTCTAGGGAGATCTTGTTTACCATATTTACTATATTTAGGAAGATATGGAAATAAGATATGGAGATATTCTAGGGAAGATCTTTACCAAGTCTCAAAAGGAAACTCAAGGCCTATAAATAGCCCCATTCGCCCAAGCCAAGGAGGCATCGAGCAAGAGAGACAAAAGCATCGAGCGACGAAGCTTTTGAAGGCGAATCACTTGGCGAATAGCGTGAGTTTGTCGAGTGTTCCAAGGGTCGTTGAGATTGCGTTAGGGCAGTCTCGGCGAAGGGATTTTAGCGTGTAAGATCCCGGGTCGAAGGGACGATAGGATTTGGTAGACTTGTGTGCGATCGAGTCGAACGAGTTCGGGGCGTGTCCGAATCGTTCAAGTCCTATTGTACTTCTTTGTTCTTAATAAAGATCGGCCATATTGGTGGCTGGCCTTCGGCCAAATCACTTGTTCTTACGATTCCGTTTTAGTGAGGGCGAGTGTTGTGAGGGCGTGTCTTGCCTTGGTTACGAAGCGAGCGCGCGGAGTAAGCCAAGGGAGAGCCGTGTTGCGGGCGTTGAGGTTTAGAAGTTTAGCGAAAAATTTCTAAGTCCTTTTCGGCGTGACACTATATATGTTTCATACCGTATCTTGCGGCAAGCTATATGGTGGTACCATTTTTTAACTGTATTACGTACCACAATATGTTTCTCTATGGTATCTAAATGTGTGATATGATGTACCTTGCGGCGGGCGGGTACCAATGTGTAAAAATTTATTCTGACAGGTACCTACATATAAAAAAATACTGACTTGGTACTGATTTGCTAATTTTTTATATTAATGGGTATTTTTTCGTAAAATCCCCTTATATTTGTTGGTTAATTCTATTTTTAGGGGAGTGTGTCACATGCGCAGCTCAACTGCCCTCCTCAATCATTGAAATACCCAACCCATCCGTAGAATAGAACATATAATATGGCAGCATAAAAAAATAAAATCACGGGTATTTATTTCTCATAATCAATCAGCTGTTTGTTTATCAAATGTATGTTAGAATATATTGTCTAGTTGTGATTTTTTAAAAAATTGTTTATCGTGTAAGTTACGACGTAGTACAACCATAGTTGCTGCATACGTGCTATACATACAATAGCAGCACACGGAATATTTAATTTGAAGGAGAAATTCAAATTGATTTGACGATTTCAACCCACACGACTAAAGTGGACTGAATGGATTACGAAATTTTAGTAAGTGGGCTTTTGAGTGGGTTTGTGGCCCATAGTGCTACGTAACACTTTTAAAAAGCCAGCTCCGTTCACAGGTTTGATTTGAGCTGTTGACCCAAATTTAAATGCCTTAAAAAGGGAAAGAAAGGAAAAATAAATAGTTAAGAGATATACACTAAAAATGACAATAAAAGAGGGATGATGTAAGAGTGGCAAATGGCTTAAGAATATTTAATGATATTATTGTAACACGAAAGATGTTGATAAATGGTTGCACATTAAATGTTGAGTTAGATACCGATATGTCTTCTGACATTAATTGTAATTGTTGGGTTAGATAGCGAAATAAATGGGCTATATTAAATGTTGTAATAAAACCATCGTATTAATATCTTGGGAAGGTGAAGCGAAGAACTTCTCGTGTCTATGTGGAGGAGGTCATAAAAAAAATACAATAGGCAAAACTTATGGAATACAAATTGTTCATTCGTCAAATTCGTGTTTAAAGCGTAATTTGTATTTTTTACACCATCACGTACACCATCATTTGGTATTTTGTACATGATGACGAACAAAATCTTCGATATTGTATTTAGGATAAAAATATTTTTTAAGTAGAGATGGGCCCTTCTATTAATATGAATGCTTTGCTTGATTGCTTTCAAACTGGCTTCAGTAGCCATCAATCAAGATTTCAAGAGTATGTGAGCTTGTGTTTAGCATTTAATATTTTCCTCATTGCTATTAATTAATTAGTTGACTGATGCTAACGTATAACAAATAAAATTTAATTATGTCATGCGCACGAAATGTCGTTAAGAATATATAGTATATATAGAGGATAGTTATTAACATTAGTATAATATTAAATTATTGTGTGTGTCTAAAATACATGGTTGTCCCCCAAGATTTAAATACCATGCAGGCCACAAGTACGCACATCTTTCGAAGAGTATTGCATGAAGTACTACTAATTATGCTCCGATATAAATGCGTGCTTGCAACAGTATTATTGAAATATAAGCATGATATATAAATCGCGTGGTATTATGAGAAAATATAAATACAATATCCGAAATTAGAGCTACGCGTTTCTTATACACTTCATATTCGTTAGCGTGACTATGAATTATGATAATATATTTCTATTAATAGTATGTTTATTTTATTATTAATTAGCTATTATTGTCTGTAGTATAAGTGATTTATCAATCGTATAAATCTACAAAAATATATGGTACTTGGATAAGTAGTGGAGATTAATTTTGTTTTCCCGACAAAATGTTTATAAAAAAATAACATTGAATATGTGACAACTGATCACATAAATGAAGAAACATATAAAACAATGGGTTTCGTCTGAGGCGGTAGGTGGGCTATTTTAAAGGGAGGAGTGTAATGACATTATATATAATTATCATCGAATTTAATGTAAGTTAGGTATATAATGAATGGGACGAGTAAATGCTGAGAATTAATAGTGAGGGGAGGGAGGCAAAGGAAGTTAATCCTTATAAATATTTTAGGTGGATACTGTTTTCAATCATTTAATATTTCTAGCATTTAATATAAAATTTATTCAGCTTGGAAAACTTGTCCACAGTTGTGCATTTAGGAACTGTGCTGCTTCTGTTGACTAATCTCAATGCCCAAGTGATATTGACTACAAACAATAAAGACAATACAAACATACAAGAAGATCACGCATGAATCTACAGCCATCATGGAAGACTATGAATTGGAAAAAAGAAGAAAAAAACAAAAGAGTAAATTTTATAGCCGCCAAAGGAGAGATATGCGCATGATTCATTGTTATCCTCTTGCCTTATCATGTGTAATATATACCTATATATATGTGCATCTGTATGAAGTAGAAAGTGGGTGAGTGGGAATAATATACAACAGAGAATAGAGAAAAAAGGTTTGTCCATCTGATAAGTAAACGGTTCTCCTCCCATAAACAGAAGAGCAGATTTATTCCTCTTCATACACACCAAATTCTCGGTTCCTCACATATACAAAATATAAATAACAAAATGGTATCAGAGCCGATGGTGTCGCCAGCGCCGACAGAGCCAACAGAGCCAATGGTGCCGATGGTGTCAAAGCTGATATTATTTACCCACATGTTAATCCCGCAACTCACCGAAAATAACTACGCAAGGTGGAGCGTCGAAATGAAAGCTTTACTAAAATCGCAAGGCTTATGGGAAATAATCGAAGATGGATTTTCACCAGATACGACGAAGTATACAAAGTCGCAACGGAAGACGTTGGGAGCCGCCGTGAGAGAAAATGGTCTCGCGCGCCTTCTCATCTTAGAGGCGTTAGATCTTACCGTTTTCGGAGCCATAGGCGCAACGAGAGAAGCCAAGAAAGCCTGGGATCTGTTGGAGAAAGCATATAAAGTCGCTGATAGCACCAACGAAGTTCAGCCACAAAAACAGGGCGAACTTGAGACGACGAAGGAGGACGAGAAGAACGTTGAGGGCGAACCCGTACGAGAAGAGGTAGCTCGTGTCGTGGAGAGCGAGCGTGATAAAAATCACGCTGAGCCGATGGTGGAAAAGAAAGAAGTCGAACCACCACTAAAACCCGAGACGACAAAAGAAGAAGGCGAATCATCAAAGATGAAAGCCAGTGAAGTCACTGAAGAGGAGGAAACATATTCAAAGGCCGAGGAGCCAACTCACGGTGAAGGCGGAGCGTCAAAGAAAGACGCAGGTGAAGAAAAGGAAGAAAAATCTCCAAAGGCCGAAGAGGCCGTGAAAGAAGAGAAAACGACCGAAGCAGTCGTTGAAGTGATAAAAGAAAATATCACTCATGAAGTATCCACCACCACTCCACCAACGGAACCTACCTACGAGGCGGAGCCCTCAAAGCTCGAGAAAGAGGAAGCGGTCGAAGAAACGCCGCCACGACAACCACCTGAGAAAGTCGAGGAGATCGACGCGAAGACATCGGAAAATGCCGATGAGATGAAGAACAAGATTGACGATGCCATGCATGCGACGTCGGACGAAAGTAAAGATAAACTCCAAGAGGCGAACGTAAAATCCATAGAAACACACGGCGATGAAGCTGTTGAAGAAATAACCAAGCATGCTGAAAAAGCCATGCGAAGAGATAACCAGGAGCGCGGCGTGAAAGAGACGACCGGCGCAGCCACGACGGAGGCCATGCGAAAAACTGGCGAAGAAGTCGGTAAACAGAAAATCAGGGAACCTAATGAGGTCAGCCCTAAAGAGATGGAGCGTTTCAACGAGGCTAAAGCGCGCCAGAAAGAAAAGGAGGTGCAGCAGTGGATCAAGGCAAGAGACAGCCTTGAGGCCTACATGAACGAGTTGAAAAATCGAAGCAACAAGAAGTACAAGCTCGCCGAAAAATTAGAGGTGGACGATATCGCGACTACGACCAAGGAGGTCCCCAAGCGGATTGGCGATAATCAAAATATGAAGGAGAAAGAGATCGACCAAAATAGCAGAAAAGTTGCGAAAGACGTCACGGATAAGATCGATGAGCACGCGAACAAAGAGGCGACTGACGTAATCGTGAAGGAGACATTTGAGAAGCTAACGAAGGCCAAGCCACCGAAGGCGAAATATCTGGTCGCCATACCGAAGAATCTTGAGTACGACAAAACCCACCGAAAAATTGCGGAGGAGGTAAAATATAAATTAGAAAATGTGTTCGTAAAAAATGTCTCAATAGAGGTGATAAATGAGAAGGAGCTTGTTAAGAAGCATGATGAAGCCGACACTGCCATTTTTAAAGACGAGGTGACGAGCTTGAAGGACTACGTCACAGGGGTCAAAGAAAAATACGATGATATTTATTACGTCGCTGAAGAACCGAATCGAAGGGCAAAGACGATCCAAGAAGAAAAATTAGAAGTAAACTTTTTGTGCTGTTTGGTGACAGACGAGTACGACGAAATGGCAAAAATGGCGAAGATCACGAAGGAAATTATTGACGGCAAGTGGAGAGCCGCGACATACGACAGACGGAAGAGAGTTAAGTTTAAGGAATGACGAAAGATCCGAGGCATTGAGATTAAGGGGGGAATTTGTTGACTAATCTCAATGCCCAAGTGATATTGACTACAAACAATAAAGACAATACAAACATACAAGAAGATCACGCATGAATCTACAGCCATCATGGAAGACTATGAATTGGAAAAAAGAAGAAAAAAACAAAAGAGTAAATTTTATAGCCGCCAAAGGAGAGATATGCGCATGATTCATTGTTATCCTCTTGCCTTATCATGTGTAATATATACCTATATATATGTGCATCTGTATGAAGTAGAAAGTGGGTGAGTGGGAATAATATACAACAGAGAATAGAGAAAAAAGGTTTGTCCATCTGATAAGTAAACGGTTCTCCTCCCATAAACAGAAGAGCAGATTTATTCCTCTTCATACACACCAAATTCTCGGTTCCTCACATATACAAAATATAAATAACAGCTTCTTCTGCTGCAACTCGATTTAATACCATCTATTACTATTTCCTGACATTCAAGAAACTCCGTGAATTCGACAATTTTTTTTTTTTGTAAATTTATCCTTTGAGTTAAATTTAACGCAAATTAACCATGATTGTTGTTAAATTACCATCTAATTACTTGTTTGAGTATTTGATATTTGCCAGAAAGGATCATCAGCTTCGTTTGTGACTTGTGAGAATATATTTGTATCTTCGATTGTTTTCCTGAAAAATAAAATAGAATAAATAATATGAATATGATTTCCCTACTATTTTGTCGACAAAGGTATGATATATGACGTTAGCAACCTATAATTTTGCAATTATAAAGTATTTTGATCATAAATTATAATTTCATACTGATACATCCATAACATTAGAATTACGTCCTAAAATCTATTGAAAATTGCGTAAATTGTATTTCACTACTTGTAAAAGTAGTTCATCGCTTTACATGTCAACCCTATATGCATGTATTGGAATGGAAATTAAAGCGCTTATGTAAGAGGAATGATATTGTGCTCACCTTATGTGAGCACATTATATGGGCAACTGCTAACTTGGCACCGATTCTTGACAAATCAGCGTGCCACTTCAACATCAAATGTGATATGACATTAATCAACACATCTTAGGCGTCATAGATCGACACATATGATGCTTATGTGGCATGTTCACGTGGAGTATATCAAGATCACACAATAAATGCCACGTAAGACATGAACATGCCACGTCAGCATCATATGTGTCGATCTATGACGCCTAAGATGTGTTGATTAATGTCACATCACATTTGATGTTGAAGTGGCACGCTGATTTGGCACGAATCGGTGCCAAATCAGCATGTGCCCATATAAGGTGCTCACATAAGGTGAACATCATATCATTATACATATATTCCCTCCGATTTTATTTACATTCGTTTAAGGTTTTTTCACTTATATTAAGAAATAGAATAAAATGTCTACCCCTAATTAATTGCTTAAGCCTATTTAATATATTCCATTTAATAATTGTTAGATAATTAATTTTCACATCTCACGTTTCTATTTGTTTTCTAATAAGAATTAGACGTGTAACATGAAGAATTTTAATTTTAATGAGAGTTAATATACTTATTTGGAAGTTGTAATATTGAAAATCATAAAAATGGGTACTAGAAATATAATAAATATTAGTATTGAAATCTGTAAAACGACATCTAATTAGAAACAAAATTAGAGAGCTAAAACGACATGCAAATAAAATGGTAGGGAGTATATAAAAACTCATGTAAGGGAGTCGTGTCAAATTTGGTTATATTAAAAATCTATGAATCATTTCTAGGTACTTATAAATAAAACAAAATAGAGTTCAACTCAAATATATATGACTTCCTACACCAAAGTTCAACTTGGTGAGTATGAAAGAATTAACACGCGCCGCAAAATTCAACTCAATCGAGTCAACTGAATGCAATAAGGATAATGTTTTTATTAAATAATGTCCACGTTCATCTAATTCTACAATTGACCTTCCCTGCAATTATTAACAGTTTGAACATCTTTGAGATGTATATTGAATAATAATCAAGTTAAAGTCGCTAAATACATTAAACTCAACGAACGGCAACGACATTTAACTCAAAGCGCCAAGTAAGATACTACAATACTCAATACAAGGTTGTATGAATGCAATGCAATGCAATGAAAGCAGTTCTGTACAAGTAGTTGGTCCACATTCAAAGACGATCGATGGTACCTAACAAATTGAAAATAATTCCTCATTTATTACCTGTTGGGGGTGCATAAATGTTCATTCAAATCCAATGGCAAACTTTGCCTCGTGAATTAACGACATTTATTTACACAATAACTCCCTTTTTTAAAAAGAAAAATATCCATTAAAATACGTGTCTCGTTTCATCATTTCAGAGATTTATTTATGTAAGAACAATAAATCGATATCGCAGGTCCGGTCCAAGGTTCAAATTCAATTTTCGTCATTAAATCAATGATTGGATTGTCAAATAATGGGATCAAAATATAACATATAATCATAGTAAAATCTCTAACAATATATATACAAAACAAGTGGAAAAAAAAAGTCATTATAAAATCCTTTTCTTTATAATCACATAGATATATTAAGATCAATCCGAGGCTTCTTGGCCGCCGCCGCCACGGCGGCAGGCAAAGGGACATTACTATTACAACGAGGACACTTTGGATTATTCGTTGAGATTAGAACATAAAGCAAACAATTAGGACAGCCCGCAGCAAAGGAGCCGCCGCCGCCCCACGCCGGCGACCTCTCCTCATGGTCGAGATTATCGCCGCCGCCGTCTAGCTTGATCGACGATGAAGAATTCGACCTGGGCGAGGAAGAAGACTTATTGGAAATCGACATGGAATTACGCTTCTTTATCACAGTCTCTTTCTCTGCCCTTTCTAGGGCAGATTTCACCTTGTCCAAAGTACAAACGCTTTGGTACGACGAAGGGGAAGAAGAAGATGCGACGAGCTTTAGGTCTAATAAATTGGGGTTTTCAAAGAGGTTTAGCGTCGCCGCCGTCTGCTTCGCCGTCGGAGGGAAGTTTAGGTCTTGGAGCTTGCCGCCGGCGGCGGCGGCGTAGGCTTTGTTGTTGCTGTCTGAAGGTGACGAGGATGAGTTCGTGGAGTTGCATCGCTGGAGATAGACTTTCCCTGACTGTACAAATTGGGATAAAGATGGGATTTTTTTTATTAGTATGTAGATAATAACGAAGGGTTTAATTTAAGTAATTCAAGAAACGTCGAAAAAGTACATTTAACTGTACATAACTGACAGGGTCACAGAGTTATGGGATTGATGAGCAATTATTGAATTACTTAAATCTCTCTTCGATACTTTTGCGGAATTGTGACGAAAGAGACATTTCATTTCATGTAATAATTCTTGAGAAGTATACGTATGAACTTATCAAGAATCGGCGTGAAAGCCCAGCAGTTTCATATCCACCCCATAAAGATTAAATTTTTTGCTTGGAAATCGATTAGCTTATTTAAATTGAGAGAATAAAATAAAAATCCCATGGAAAAGATGAAGAATTTCTAACCTTTAAATCAAGACGTTTTTCCCAGCCGCAAGGCACCTGCAAATCAAGGTCAAGCTCCTTTGTCTCAAGAGTACAGCAACCACCGAGCAAGTCTCGAGTAATCGGAGCCGTTGATTTCCCCGACTCGTCGGCGCCGGCGCCGGCGCCGTTCATCAATCTAACTAGGGTGCTCACGTCGGCGGCCATCTGAACAAGAACGATAGTAGTATAGGATATCTATCTTCTGCAGAGAGAGAGAGAGAGAGAGAGAGAGAGAGAGATTTGAGAGAGAGGAGAGAAAAAGAAACGTGAGTAACATAGGAGGCTTTCACTATGATGAGGTGTTTATATCGTTGTGGTTTGTGGGGGATGGGGTGTAATAATAAATAATAATAATTAAGTAATTGTAAATTCTGACGTAAGGAGAAAAATCGAGCTACGATATTTATTTATTTTTCCTTATTCAAGTCTGTGAAGTAGAGGAGCGTACCGTAGATGAATTGTGTGTGTACGTTGTTTTATCAATGTAATTATTCTCTTTTCTTCTTTTTTTTTTTTCACTCTGTGGTAACTTTCGTTTTCTATATGAAGAAAAAAAGTTAATGCACATTCACGTTGGGTTATTTTTTAAATATCTATGATTTTTAATGCAAAATCTGAGAGATCTTTGTTAATTAGCAGTTAAAGGGCTATTTATGACAATAAAAACCGAGATATATGTTGTAATATTATTGCTAGGAGGAGCGTCATAATGAACAATTTAATGTTATAATGATTTATATTGCAATATTTATAGTAAATTACCTTGGCACATTTTTGGTGTTTACTTCGTATATTTTGAATATTTTATTTAATTTCATGGGTCGTCGGCATTAAATGCAAGGAGAACACTAAAGGACAGCTGTGAATTAATTGCCATGAAACGATACAAAGTCCTTTGATGAGATCATTAATTGCTTTGGTAATGACTGCTATTTTATTTTATTTTTGATTTGTTTTTCTATCCTTATTGGTTGCATTAATCGACATTTGTTGTCTGTAATAATGACGAACCGGCCTCTATTAGTTGGGACCTACAAGGCCATGTTTGGCTGAGCTTGTGCTTGCTTAGGATTTAGTATTAATTAACTTACCTAAAATAGATTGTTATTTAACTACACTTATATGCTTTCTTTAGGTTAAAGTCTCTTATAGGATCGCCAAGAAATAATGTAATTGTATGGTCATGATCAATGGTGCACGTAATATACTTTGTTTCTTCTTCTTCTATTATTTTAGAAGTATTAATTTGGTTCCAATAAAATACTTGAGAGTAACATGGATATATATGTATTCAAAATCATTTTATTTTCAGGCTAAGGTGTCGACATAAAAATATTAAAAAGAAAAAGCAAGAGTTTATGGGCCAACCAAAAGTAGCACATATTGAATTAAGTTCTTTAGGAGATAATCTAAGAAAAAATAAATATTATGTATATGTAATGAGTGCTTGATAGTCTACGATTTTGACTTGATGATATTGAAACCTATCTTCCTTGGACGTGCAATGAAGGTAACATGGGTTAGCATTTAATTTTGGCATCATTATAAATGTGCATTATGACGATTAGATGTATACAATTACTAGTAATCCGATTAATAGTCAACCGTATAATAAATTATCTTTAATTTTGATTAACAATTAAGGAATATGTTGCCTAAAATTCCATTACGTTTAAACAAAGGCGGCTTTAAATTTGAATAGAAAATAAATTTCGTATTTATTAATACACAACAACTCCCCTACCCTAGCTTTCAAATTTTAGTAAATGACTATTTTCATAATAAAGATAAAGATACCTTACTTTTAATCTTGCTTGGTGAAAATCCATTTAATAATTGAAGTTGGAATTTATGGTTGGTTCATGGTTGGTTAAGTTATCAATTTGAGTTGGGATTAAAATGATTTCTTTAAATGACTATGGCTTCATAAATTGTTCCGAAATGCCACGATAATGATTATATAGTTAATTTCCAATTTATTAGTTTTCTTGCATGTGGAGAAAAATAATAAATATTACTCAAACATAGCAATAAATTGGTTGAATGTCAAATATTAAAACGACCCTATATATATTATAGAATAGATTGATCATACACAACTTCTAAAGATAAAAAAGCTTGCGATATAGAAAGATATTTCAAGACGCAATTGATAACATGTGATTTAAATTTTAAATTGAGATTGCCAGTCAGAATTCGCTACTGAATCTGAAAAATCAAACTGTTTCATTTTCTTCTTTTTTTTTATCAGCAGATATACACACACAAACCTTGATTCCTTCCTCTGAAGACTTGGAAAATGACATTTTGTGAAAATAATACTGAAATAAATAATATTTAATACGATGAGTATGGTATATCCTGTCCCCATTTAATGCTGAAGATGTATACACTCTCAAACTCTCACTTTCCTATAAATCTCAACTTTTTCTGATAGTTTTTATACTAGAATTGACATATTTCTTTTACACTACGTTACAAATAATGAAAACTCGTCCCATGTTTAGATCTCGCAATATATAATTATGTAATAAATTAAAAAAATGCCATACTAATTCAAATAATAGTTCCAGAGTGAATACTGCAGGTTGTCTGAATCTGAACTGTAAGTATATGTGAACTGAACTATTGGCCCGCCAATGTGTAAGAAATAATTCACAGCCCAAACTAACGCTTCCGAACCTATTTACGCCCTTGGATAATAAATAACAAACTATTATAAGTTTAAACATAATATTCGATCGATCCCCTTACCAAAAATAGCCGTTTCTTTGTCCCACACCGACAAATACAAACTAAACAAAGCACTTCTTTTATCCACACAACTGACGTCTCTATTGCCGGGCTTGGTAACTCTAGCCTGTCACTCAAGTGAGGGCATTAAGGTGATTGAACGTTGGGTCTATCAATGCGGTTGGGCTCGATGGGCTATAATTGGCTCGCCCGTTCCAAGCGAGGAGTTAGCCCATGTGGCTCGTGAGAAGTCACGGGTCTCGTGGGCTTTGGAGCGGAGGGCACCGCGTGAGGCTGGTTTCACAGAGCAGCGAAAACTTCCCGCTCTTTGCAGTGGAAGGATAACGAGCTATTGCTTCATGAGCCCAAATAAGCTGCATTGATGAGCCCAAGTTGAACAATCACCTTTTTAATTTTGCTTTTAAGAATACGCGTCTTTTATATGAAATTTTTGTGTCCTATATTTTTTCCCATGCAGTTAAGTTTGTTTGATCTGGATCGAATTTGAGCCCACGTCGTGCATATAGAAGGCAATGGGTCGGGTATACCCATCTAGACCCATACCCAATTGATCTGGATCGAATTTGAGCCCACGGCGTGCATATAGAATGATATGAACAAAAACATAAAATACAACCAACCAGTAATTACGGAATGAGAACAAGCATTTATAAAGGTAAAGTTTAGCTTCTAAATAAGGAAGTCGCTTCACTGATCTCCGTAGCTACAGCACGAGATGGGAGAGAGTGTAATGTCTCCGGCGGATCCACGTGGCAGTCCGGCGAAGGAACAGCAAGCTGCCGGCGTTGGAATTCTATTACAGATCATGATGCTCGTGCTCTCCTTCGTCCTCGGCCACGTACTAAGACGACACAGATTCTACTACCTACCTGAAGCCAGTGCATCGCTCCTCATCGGTATTTGATCTCGATACGATGACAAACTTTTTAATTGATTATATTTCAATGGCAAGGGGTTTCTCCGTTTTTTTAATGGTGTAATGTGATGGTGATGCCTGGTATGCAGGTTTGACTGTTGGTGGGCTGGCTAATATTTCCAATACGGAGAATAGTATAAGGTATAGTTTATCTCTGTCGCTAAAGCGTCTAACTTGATTCTATTTCTTATGTTTGATTTGGGTAATCTTCTGTGATGTGTTGATTTTGTGTTTGATTGTGTAGGGCATGGTTTAACTTCCACGAGGAGTTTTTCTTCTTGTTTCTGTTGCCTCCGATTATATTATATCCTTTTAAAGTTGAAGCTTTTTTTTTTTTCCTTACTTTTTCTCTGAAGTTAGATGCATTCTGCTGTTTAGTTTCCTGCAATGTTACCTCCTTGACCTGTTGTTTGTCAGTGAACTCAGTCAGGATTCAGTCTGCAGCCTGTAAGTTTTCCGATTGTGTGAAAACGATGCATTCTTTCCAATATTTATTAGTTATTTTCACCAGATGCTGAGGTATTTGATGAAATTGACGTGCAGAAACCATTCTTTTCCAACTTTGGTGCTATTGTGACATTCGCAATTTTTGGGACATTTGTAGCTTCTGTTGTCACTGGCGTTTTGGTGTGAGTAATGTCTCTTTTTTTTCTAGTTTCATTATTGTCTTTACTAATTGTCATTATTCTGTATTATTCACGGATATTGATGTCAATACATCTCATTGTGTGATATGTATAATATGTTTCTGCAGATACCTTGGTGGAGTGATGTTCTTAATGTATAAACTTCCATTTGTGGAGTGTCTGATGTTTGGGGCTCTCATCTCGGCTACTGATCCTGTCACTGTTTTGTCTATATTCCAGGTAATCTAGTGTTTATTCCCTTGGTCCCAATCTTTTATATAGACTTTATGACTGTCTTCTCCTTGTTGTTTTTCAAGTACTGAACAAGATTATGCACTTGACATGATCTTTTACAGGAGCTTGGCACAGACGTTAATCTCTATGCTCTAGTTTTTGGCGAATCAGTGTTAAATGACGCTGTAAGTTCTCGTCGATATGTTGATTCCTCGTTAACATTTATTTTTTTTTTTAATCTGCCAATTAGATGATGCTGTTTATTTCTGGAGGTGGACTAATTGACTGATTTTCGCGTTTTATTGTGAATTTCTCTGGAAGATGGCAATTTCTTTGTACAGGTCAGTCAAATTGCAATAACTGATCATACGAGGTGGCAAAGCCAATTGTTGATACCGTTAACCATACTTCTGTAGGACAATGTCACTTGTGAGGAGCCATGCCTCCGCAAACCAAAGCTTTTTCATGATCGTGGTCAGATTTCTGGAGACTTTTGTTGGCTCAATGTCTGCAGGTTATTGCTGCAACCTTATGTGACATTTTAGCTGAAACACCTCACGCAGTTTATGAATTTGGGGCATTTTCCTTAATTTTATTTCACCGTTTAGTTTCCAATTGTCTAGTACTTTGACCATGTTGTTTTCATATGCAGGAGTTGGAGTTGGATTTACATCTTCTTTGATATCTTTAACCTGTTTAATGGTTCTGTTTGTTCCGAGTCAAAAGTAGCATGATTGTTCTATGACCATCTTTATGTTGACTTAACCATTCAGTACCTCTTCAAGTATGCCGGTCTGGATCTTGACAAGTAAGCATGTTATGTGACATGTAACTCAGTATTCTCTCATATCCAAATATGTAGTTAACGTACACTGCTAATTACAATTCTTATACCACTCTGCAGTCTTCAGAACCTGGAGTGTTGTCTATTTGTTCTCTTCCCGTACTTTTCGTAAGATACACTATACATTAATATCCACTGTATGGTGGCATTATTCTTCTTTATTTAAATTTTTTTCTCTCTGTTTATTGTGTTTTATATTCTTATCCTCGTAGATACATGTTAGCTGAAGGACTCGATCTATCAGGGATAGTGTCCATACTATTCACTGGAATTGTAAGTGGATTCTGTTTTAGCTGATTTAACATACACTATATTTATATATTGATGTTGTTTGTTTCTTTAGGTCATGAAGCACTACAGTTACTCCAATTTGTCCGAGAACTCTCAGAAATTTGTGTCTGCCTTTTTTCATTTAATATCATCTTTGGCAGAAACGTTTGTGTAAGGACACGTCATATTACCATCAACCTTTCCAGATTTTTCTTTGCTGATGTATTAATTAACTGTTCTACTTGCAGATTTATATACATGGGTTTCGACATTGCCATGGAACAGCACAGCTGGTCCCATGTTGGATTCATCTTCTTTTCTATTGTATCCGTTCTTGTTTAAGTTTTGTATTAGTCGTTCGTTTACTGACCTACAAGATCAACAACAACATTGGATTCCCTTAACTTTCTTGGAATTATACAGCTGTTCATTGGGATTGCAAGGTAGTGTTTTTGCCATCCTATAAAGTTGTTTTGTAGCTGTTTCCTTGCTCTAATCTTTTTTGGCTATTTCTATGAAGAGCTGCGAATGTGTTCTCGTGTGCCTATTTGGTGAATCTGGTCAGACCCGCTCGCAGCCGAATACCAATGAAGCATCAGAAAGCCCTTTGGTACAGTGGTAAGTAGATAAGCACTTATTCAAACATGCACATGTGCTTCACCATCTTCACTCATTGCCATTTTTCAAAGGCCTCAGAGGAGCTATGGCTTTTGCCCTAGCACTGCAATCTGTTCACGATCTTCCAGAAGGACATGGTCAGACAATATTCACTGCAACAACTGCCATTGTTGTCTTGACCGTAAGGGAGATAATTTCTCCTTTTTATTGATACTTTTTCCCACATTTACTATGTTCTTACGTGTCAAAGTACCGAAAGAGACCTATGTTTTTCCTTGGTCTCAATTCTCAGCTGTTGAGTGGTTTTCATTCTTTGGAAAAATATTTTAGGTATTGTTGATAGGTGGATCGACGGGAACCATGTTGGAGGCTCTACAAGTCGTGGGAGATGGGCACAGCGCTCAGTTGAGCGAAGTAAGTCAACTACATCTCATCAGTTTTTTCCGGCTATATGATTGCAATTATTCTACTTAATATGAGATCTTCTTCGCTTTCCCAATTTCAGAGCTTTGAAACAAACAACAGTGCCTATAGAGCACCTACGTACGACTACGAAGGCGAGTCTTCGTCAGGTAACCGATTCAAGATGAAACTGAAAGAGTTCCACAAAAGGTATCTGAAAACTCAACGCCGTTTTCTTGGAGTAGTTCCTTGCTATGAACCTTCTTTTGTTTTCTCCAGCGCTGCATCATTCTCTGCATTGGATAAGAACTACCTCACTCCGTTTTTCACGACCCAGAGTGACGATGGCGACGAAAATGGTAATTTTTCATGTCTTCCTTAATTTTTATTCATATTTCATCATATTCTTTCTACTGCATTCGTTCAGATGCACTTTTGGTTGGTTCTAGAAGATGAGGATTCAATATACAGGGGTTCCGTTCATTTTATTAGCTAATAGTGAGATCGTTCGTAGTCGTCGATCATACATGCGTTACAACGTCGATGTATTAAACTTCGAATATGTGACAGTTTCACATAGCTGCCAATCCATACACAACCAACATCTACCAAAAAAGATGTTTCAGTTCAAGCCCATCTGTCATTTAGATTATTGCACTATCCTAACACAAGAAGATGATTACTCCACAACATCAACAAATTCATGACACAGCTTACAAATCCAAGAAAACAGAGTACCAAAACAGATCAGTAACAAAGAAGCCATACAACAACTAAGATCCTCCAGCCGATAAGACAAAGCCCAACCCGCCCACCCGCCAAAAATCCAATCAAGAAAATCGAACCCGCCCCTGCCCATAAGAAGGCGGGCAGCTCAAGCTCGACTCGAGAATCGAATCCATGCGGACCATCCCATCATCATCGTCTAACCTTGGCTTCTTCGACGGCCCGCCTTGGCTGCCAGAGTCGGGAGTCAGAGGCTCGTTTTGGGAGGAGAACGACTCGTCGTCGACCGAATGGCTCTTGTTGGGGCCCGCGCGGTGGTCCTTGGCGGTGAACTTATCGAGGAAGGGCGGCTCGGAGGTAGGGACGGGGGTGGCTGGCTCGGCCTTGTGGTTCGAGTCCGAGCTGTTGTTGTTTTCTTCTTCGCCCGGGCCAGAGAGTCCCAGGCCGGGCGCTTCTGAGAGGACTCCACTTAGCCTTTGCTGTTCTTCGAGGATCTTCTGTAGGTACTTTCCTTGAGCTTCGATTCGTAGCTGTAGTTGTCTTTGGACCTGAATTTTTTTTTTCATTGGGGGTTAGTATGGGAGTCTCTGTATATTGAATCCCTAATAAAGTTTCGTTCGACAAATTAAAGAATTAGAGGTTGAAACGGAGAGTACCTCTAATTGCTCGTGTAGCCTCTTTTGAACTTCCATCTGCAGCTTGAGTGCTTCGCTTATTTGCATGCCACTACATACCATAGTTAAAGAACATATGAATATCAGAAGCAGTTGAAATGCTTTTTCGGGGATATCAGACTTACGACGATCCATCCAACGTGGATTGCATATCGCAAGAGTCCTTTTCGATCTTTTTCCCTATACATAACGTCGAGTGATAAGAACAACGAAATGAATGGGCAAGAAATGCACATGTCCATCATCACAGTGAAACTGTATAAAATAGTGATTATAATGTAACCTACCATCAGATGAAGAATCTGGAAGAAACTTAGCAAGCCGATATTTCTGTTCGTATTCCAATAGGGATATCAGAAAAGAACATTCTCGAAAACAGACGTTTAAATGGAGAGGGTAAGGTAAGCAAAGCAACCTGCAAATGGCTTTTCACGTGGTAAATTGTTAGCCCTTGAACTCCCATAACTCTGAGAACACCTTTAGGGGTGGCGCCTAAATTGAAACCAATGCTTCAGAAGTTTCGACGAGAATGTCATAGAAAATTAAGATCATCGTCAATAACTTACGATCTGGCCCACCGAGCTGTGTCACAGCATCAACGAATAGCTCATGAAGCTCATTCGTCCAACGAAGTCTCTGCTTCGATGCCAAACTTGAGTTGTCCATATCCCCACCACTATTATCCATTGTAGTTAAGTCACAGTTTAACAGCTGATTTTGGACAGCTTTACTTTCCAGGAAATAAGCTGATTTTCAGAACAACCCTTTGGGCTGATTACTTATATAATTAATCTAAGACAGCAAGCAGAAGTAAAAGAAAAATGTCAATAAACAGCTCGGACCCAACAAAAGATAGCAATACAGAGAATCAAATGCGTAACAGCCATGATAAAAATCCTATATAATAATCAATACAAGACAACATAAAGCTAGCAACTTGGATGAGCACAAGTGAAAGAGCTAAAACAAAGAATCAAACAAGTCCTCCGAGCTCCGCAAACCAGATTTTTATTCTACCTTTTTTTTTTCCTGAAGTCACTAAAAGATGATTCTTGAAAAACCGTAGATTAACTAACCCAGTAAATGAAAACGGCAATTAATACATTAGAGGAACAGCAAATCTCACATACATCCGCGAAATCCCAGACCCTACAAATGCACCATTTCGAGCTTCCTTCATACTTTTCTCTGTCTTTATGAGGATTTGACAAGAAATTCAAGCTGATTAATAAATACTAAGTACCTCGACGAACTAATCGATGAGAAGATGGATTTATCGAAGTGGGTTCTGTTAATTATTGTTCTTCATTCCCAAAGATGGGTATTTCACTGAAGGAAAAGGAACCGTTTAATGCTTTATTCAAGGTTAGATAAAATCTGTAATAAACGTGATAATGCGTGCGAACCACAGTAATTATAAATTTTAATTTGTTGGTACCAAAATATACACTAGAAAAATATTGCCATGAATAATATATTACTAGACGTAAAATTAACATAAAATAATTTCCTCCGAAAAACAAATTAACATAAAATAATGTCAAGCACGAAGACGACCGGCCAAAGGAATCTTCTAGGTAATATTCCGGGAGGTTTGTGTACAAAGTTCATTTTTATTATATTCATACAATATGTATGTTAGTGGGGATTTATTTCTTTAAAACATTGCCCAACTTACATTGTATGGTTAGGTCTCTATGCGAATGTGATGGTAACTTTTTATTGTCTTTTCTTTATACGCATGTTTAGATTGAAGTATCAAAAGCCAGCGCCATAATTTTTTTTATATAGTTAATCATGATTTTTGTTTTAATGTCGGTTAAGAAAGAGTAACTCAATTCACTATTTACTTGTATAAATTGGATTTAAACTCTAGTTTACGTATAATAATGAATAAAACTCGTCTTGAGAGGAGGTAAAATTGCAAAATCTCCCGGGACTCTAGTGATTTACTATTGAGCCCTCAACATTCGCCAACGTAGAACAGATATCTAAAAGTGGGGAAAAAAATAGAAATCAGGAAATTGGAGAAGCTAAAACCCTAAGACCACTGCTAGGATAGGAAGCCTCTCTTTCTCCTGATTGCAGAGCATCTTTAGTTGTTTGATTGAAATTTGATTTCTCAATTTGTAATTGAATAGCCAGCTACAGCTGCGCGGAATGACGACGGGCAGCGGCGAAGATAATTCCGCGTCGGTTCCACGTGGCGGACCTATATATGTCGCCGATATGGTTGGCCCGATCACGAAAGTTCCTCAATTCGAGCATTCTGTATATCAAGAGCTTATGGTTAGTCAAAGTGTTTTTTGTTACATTGTTTCTGTTTGTCCGTATTTTTGTGCCTTTGATCACTATCTTTTAATGCAGAGCCTCAAAGATGAGCTAGCTGGAGTCTCGTTGGAGGAGTTTGATGAAGAATTATCGTAAGAGGATTCGTTATTTTATCAGTTTTCTAATTTCTTTCATATTCGTATTAAGCCTCTATGTAGAGGAAGCTCTGTTTTGATATATTTAGAGCTGTTGGTTCATTATTTCGTTGATTTTGAGCTGAGAGTAGCGCGTCTAGCTTAATGTGTCTGATGCCTGTTACTTTGTGATTGGAGCAATGATATGTTCTACTACTTGGTATGGTTCGTAGAGGAACATACGTCTCGTTGTTGTTTTAGCTAATTTATTTCAGTGCTGAATCTGTCTTGATCACTCACGCGCCTATAAATTGAATAGGGTTGATGATCTTAAAATTATAAGTGACGACGAGCTGGTGAAAATGGCTTTAACAGCCCTGAAACTTACTTAAATCCCTTGGTTAGTGTGGTTCATCATAACTGATGCATTTTTCTCTTGAGTATAATAGGATGGTAAATCGGCTTCGGACACCACTCAAGCTGCACAAGAGGATTTACACACCAGGTCACTTTAAATGGAAGAAGTGTGATACATGTTTCAAAGTCAAATTTAGTTTTATTCCTGTCCTTTTCTGGTTTGTTTGATTAGTGTTTTTGCTAGAAATGAGTTCTCTCTACCAATGAATCTCGGCACATGATGGGAGCTTTCTAATTCTATTCATCTGGTTTTAATATGATTTTTTTTTTCAGGACAGAAGATGAAACATGCGGATCTGGCTCTGAAAAACCTTGTGTTCGAGGTTTACAAGACTATAATACGGCTATAATTTTAAGCGAGTCTTCATATGCGCTGCCTCTCGAATCGAGGAAGGCAAAAAGAAATCCTTTTGCGAAGAATAATAAGAGAAAGCGTGGAGCTGAAAATAATAATTCTTTCGATGTGAGTGTTCACATGTAATACATCCCATGTTATATTTTCGTTTAATTATGTACTGAATTCTCCTCTTCAGGAGAGCTATATGACAAAGGTCGAGCAACTTGGAAGAATTAAACAAAGACAAGAAGAACAAAAGGCAACAGTGAGGCTGCATTCATTTGAGTGAGTATTTTCAGAAATATTTACGGACTTCTTTTTAACAGTTATATCTTTATTGTATGTATCTTAATGGCGCCTGTTTGTTTATTATACCAGTGGAAGAACGACCCCGGGATTTGGAGCATCTTCAAAAGCTGATACGATAAAACCTCTGAAGTCTACCTGTGTCTCCATGAAGGTCTGTTATATTTGCACTTCAGTCACCTTTTCTAAACTCTGAGACAAACTGGTTACGATACAGTGCGGGATGGACTAGTCTTTTCCAAGTATTTAGCATGTGAAAGTACTTCAATAGGCTTATACCTGGAAGGATGAACCAAATCCATGGAAATATATTTTTTACACTGTATTAGAATATTACATCATCAATTTTAAATGCATTGCAGGTTAAATCTTCTAAACCTTCTGCTAATGTACCAGTGCATTTTCCCGAGGTTGTTTTGGCTGTTGAAGTTTATCACAACTGCAGAACACGTTTGAAGGTAAATCCTGATAAATTTATTTCATCTCATCAGGCATGCAGAGTTACTAGTTATTTGTAATACTAGACTTGCTCGATAGCTTATCCAAAATCATACGACTTTTTGGGCGAAAAAGTTTAGAAGATACACACTTGACACTACTTGACATGGGGAAGCACACTTTGCTGTTCTTTTAGACTTTAGTGGGATTTTGTGCTTTTTACGTGCCAGATTTTCATCTTTGGCTTAATTAGTCTTTCATTATTTCAACATGCTGCTATGTCTAATACTTTTGCAGGTTCAAGAATTCATGGTTCTAGGACGGCAGTTTCTGACCGAAGTAAGAGACAAGATCTATTGTCTGACTGATGAGATAATGAAGAAGGCCGGGGAATATGATTCATCTGGATATTTCTTGATTGAAGTAATTGTTTGCCCCTAAACTTTCTAGATTTTTTATTCCATCACTTCTACCAATGAGCTAAAAACCATGGTGCGTTAAATTTGCATACAGGACGTGTTTTACAACGATACAAGGGATCCCTTCTCCACGGACTACAGCATACCCATATTTGATTGGCTACAGAACTCTAAAGAAGACGCATTCGAAAAATGGGAGTCCATTATTTCCGGCGAATTACAACAGAAGCAAAAGTCAGTTCTTGGTAGAAGCCCCAAGCATCAGTTGCCTGTAATGAGATCTTTCCCCATGCAGTCCGCTAGGTTTTGTGACATTACTTTTCGACTCGGCGCTGGGTATCTTTATTGCCATCAGGTAATAATATTCACTTCATTCTTTAAGCGAAAATTTTTTTTTTCGATGATTTACTTCTGTAATTAGATTCTTGTTTTCGTTTATCAAGGGTGATTGCAAACACTCAATCGTTATTCGGGACATGAGGCTTATTCACCCTGAAGACGTACAGAACCGAGCGAAATATCCTCTGATCACGTACCAGCCGAGACTACGCTACAAGAAATGCTCAGTTTGCAACCTCAATCGGGCGCAGAAGATGACAGTCGACGATAAATGGGTACCGTTGAACCCTTGTTACTTCTGCAATTTTTGTTATTATGTGCTGCATTATGCTGATGGTGCTCTTCTCTACGATGATTTTTCAGTATATGATTATTATCACGAGTAACTGCTGATTAACAATGAATCCTATTATTCTATTGTTATATTTTTTGTATATAATAAATTATACGTACTTTTGATACTACAGTTGTAGTATGTATTTAAATCGTACATCTTTAATGGCACGGCATTACAGCTGTTGATGTAATATATGCCATAAGTGATTTTATATGTTTGGTGGGGTTACTACGAATTGCATGTGACCACCTTTCTTCTGGTGCTTCACATAATGACAAGCAGCTGTGACTATCGATACAAAAACAAATGGTTAAATATATTAAATTCTTAAGTTAATTACATATTAAATCGACTTGTATAAGAATTGTCGTGTGGGCTTTCTACGCAACTGTCTCAAGGGCCAGACACGTAAATGAGCATTCCTTGGTGACTTTGGATACAAAGACAAGCAGTTGAAAACATAGTATTATGTACTACCTCCGTCCCAAACGATTATGGATATTTGGAATATGGCACGGTTTTTAAGAAATTGAATATTTTAATAATATAGTACAATTAAAAGGTGAAAAAGTGTATATTTTGACACGTTTTTTAAGAATATTTAAAAGTATATATTGATTGTTTGTGGTCGTTTTTTGCTATAAAAGGAAATGTCCAAAACGGTTTGGGACGCCCGATATAGTAAAATGTCCAAAACGGTTTGGGACGGGAGTAATAAAGATTCGTCCAATCTGAAGAATACAACTGTCGGCTGATCGAAATAAATTAAATTAATGACAAATTGAGGTTTTACTAGCATTAAATACAATCATTGATGGGATGGATCAAAATTGAAGAAGTGTAGGGTTGGCGTTGAGTTATTACAGAGACAGTAGCAGAAAGGAGATCTAACAGATATGTTTGCACCATATACAGATAGAATAGAAATTTCAAGATCTTTTACATCACCGGAAAAACACAGACAAAAACGCACAAAAAAAAAAATGAACTTATGGGGTTCAAGAATCCAAGAATTTTAAGTTACCTCAGCTAAAAGAAACAGGACATATATGTATACTCACGGAGTGATGTTGCATTCTCTTAGGTAAAGGTGATCATAGTCGACGTACTTGGCCCAATAGTTCTTGAACCTCGGTATCACAATCTCGAGCCATGGCTTCAAATTGCCATTGTAGTGTATAACCGCTGCTCTTTCGATCTCCCTTTGAGGCACATTAGGGTTGTAACCGAGCCCCAAAACGTGCCACGACTTGTCCAGCGCAAACGTTCGGTTCCAAAACGTTATCAGCCCAGGCGGCAATGTCCCGAGCTTCCACAATAGCCTGTCATGATTCTGACATAAAAGAAAAAGAAAACGTTGATTCTAATTTCTACCAACAAAGATTTCGTGCAAAGAAGAGGATCACGTGCAAGAACTGCTTCTAACTCACCAAATTCTGCCATTTATGGTAAACCTCTGTAATATTCTGCTTCCTCCACTCATCAAGATCGAAGATATTCATCCCAAAAGCCCACCCGCAAGCCCGAGGACTGAAGTTCTTCGATATGAGAGGGTTCGAAAAGTTAAGGTAGCGATCGAACCGATGAAAGCTTTCCCCACACGTTTCGACCACCCCAATGACCTTACCCTTCATATCAAGGGACCACAGGCCCGTGAGATCTTTCTGTACCACTATATCGTCGTCCAAGAACAAGACTTTTTTCAGCTTAGGGAAAATCTCGGGCAAGTAGAATCGAAGGTGGTTCATGATCGATAGGTATTTAGGGTTTCTGAACTTCAAGTTGGAATCGGGCTCTGCCCTGCGATTCTTGAAGTAATAGTCGATCATGGAAGCAGAGCTCAGCTGCTTTAGAACTGGGCTGTAGCTCGAATTCAGCCAAGTGAACTCGTCGACGTTCTGAACTTGGATCGTGGCTTTGCCCGGCGGGTTGGCTAAGAACCACATCTTCATCGCAGCGTAGTTTAGCCTGTCTGTTACTACGTGGAACACATGTTTCGAAGGGTCCTGTAAGAAAAAGAAGATTAATAGTGTCAAGAACTTCATCCAATAATGATATATTTCATTAAAGGCAATTCCTTTTTCACCTTAGCTCGAGAAATAGTTGAGTTCACTACAACAGCTGCTGCCAATATGTTGTCGGAGAAAAGGGCGTAGTGGTATAGCTTTGGGTCGACCAATCTTTCCTTGTTTGGGAATTCTTGCTGAGAAGTGTTCAATGAGAAGTACTCATTAGAGAGGCGTAGGGGAAGACAGTGAAGCCCTTTAGGCAACGTTTTGGCAGTTAAGTGTGTAAGAAACAGCGCTTGTTTCTTGTGTACTCTGAGCTGCTCCTCGGCAGAGTGAAGCATTGCACGCAGTTTCTTCACCACAGAAGCGCAATCGTCTTGTATTTGTTTCCCTTTCAAAAGGGTTTGCTCCATCGCTTTCATTTTGTCGTTAGCACTGCACAAACCGAACGAGGGTCATTTTTCGTTGGGATGTTTCGAAAAAAGTAAATCAGAATAGTGAACACTAACTTTCTTGGTAGCTCAGAATCCTTGGAGGCATCTCCAAGCACTCGTTGAACTTCCTTCACGCGCAATTTCAGCTCCCTAATATAGTGAGGATTGTTTCGAATCGAAGAGAGGGTAAGATAAACTCTGGCTAGAATGAGCTGATCTTTGAGCTGACGAACACGAATATCGGTCACAGGTGTACGTTCGTTCTGTTTTTCCAACTTGGCCTTCGCTTGTGCTCTCGGGTTATCTTGGCGAGTTCGTTTTGGTTGATTCACTTCCTATATTAGCATGAAAAGGAAATTTTCTCAGCCCCATTAATGAATCCAATTCTTCAATCCAAAATAGGAACGAAGTTGTCTCAAGAGGCTTATGCACGACAGTCGTACCGTTTTCACAGCATTGTTGTCCAACTCGGCCTTAGGTTCATGGGATCCAATCTCCTCATTTGAATCATTTTTTCCGTCCTTTCCACTCGCTTCAGCTGAATTTAGGTTTTCTTTGACCGATGTAATCTCAGGCTCAGCCTTATGAGCTGTATCTGTAACTTGCTTGATGGGATTCTCATCTGAACCTTCCTTTATTTCACCGGCGCCACTCAAAGTGGATGGCTTTGTAGTTCGATCTTCAGATTCTGAAATTAAGCCAAAGAATTGAGTAGACGACAATCTAAAGATGAATTCGGTAAAAATACGAACAAATAAGGCAAATCAATACCTTCAGTGAGTTGCCTGGTCACACGTGCATTCTCAGAGGAAGAGTTAGAGTTTTCGGAGTTCGATTCGACCGAATTTTCGGTATAAATCACTCCACGTGGCTCTTCTAGGGACGCAGACGACTCCTATGGAAGCAATGAAAGAACAAAAACAGAATGAAGCTTAGAATTTCAAACAAGAAATCGAAGTTAAAGAAAGTGTCCGTACCTGGGGTAGCACATTTAATTGCCTAGATTCGCCTGTAAATGTCTGTAATAAAAAAAATTTTAAACCGTTTAACCATCTCATCTAAAATCAAACAGACAATATCATAGCAAGGGGAAGATTACAAGCTAAGAGATACTTACAAAGGTGGAAGCATCTTCGAGAAAGTCATCCCTAGCTGTAATAAGCAGCACCAAGATAAACTTAAGTTAGTCAAGTTTGGATAAGATTAAGCCTCACAAAACCAAGAAAACCGCTTGGATTAAAGAGCAGAAGCAAGAAGAATGCAGAAATTTACATGAAGACGAGGTAAAATAGGCTCCAAGTGTGTCGGTGTAGAGAACTATTGGTGCAAGAACTGTCACCAACAGAAGGAAAAGGACTGATTTCCTAAACTGTATCTTCATCCTTAATGCTCTCAACATACACTGTTCTCTCGCAAATTTCGAGATCAAATCTCTTAATTACAGGAGAGGAACTCACAGTTCTACTACAAACTTCAAAGAAAGAGAAAACTGCTTTGAAACTTTACTTTATAAAACCATGCGCTCAAAACACATGAACCCAAAACGGAAAGCCGAGACAATTCACGAAAAAGATGAGAAGAATGAAAACGACAAACAAATCGAACGCTCCTAGCTTCAAAATCGAATCTTTATTACCGAGAAACAGGAACCCACAAATCAAAAGGGATGCCAAAGTATATAGATTCGTAAGATAAATACAGCACAAGAAAAGCCCCAGAAAGAAAGAAAATAAAAAGAACGAAACTTTAGGGTCGACGACGATATCTAAGACGGTGGTGCTTTCGCAACGGTAAACTCTTTCATCTCAGCTGAAATGAAACAACAGCTCAGTGGTCAAAAAGCAACTATGTAAAGAACGTGAACAGACATCAGACTGGGCACAGCAGATTTGCCGATTGAGATGGGAGAAGATGAGTATGCTTCGTGAGAGATGAGCGAGGAAACAATGGGCTGATGTGATGCAGATGTGAGCTGTGTGGTGCGCTTCTCTCCGTGTTACTGTGTGTGCTGCGTGTCTGTCTTCTTTAATCTTGCTTGCCTTATTAAAATCGGAATTTATTACTCTCTTTTCTTGCAGTAATTATGTGGCAAGTATAGATAGATGGCATTGAGTTTTTCTTGTTGGAATATGATTGTGGAGGAGGTAAATATGATTAATGCGTCTATTTAATCTATCAGAGAACTGATTCTTGAATTTTCGATAATTGGGATAATGCAAAAATAACTAATGGCACCTCATTGAATGCGAAGATAATGAGAATTGCCAGCCCACGCGTGTAATTAACTTTTTGACCTTTTCTTTTGTCTATAACGATACAATAATTATTTTAAGCTAGCTTTAAAATAGGTGCATTTAAAATCTTGAATGACCAAAGTTTCTGATTTAAGATGCATCATTTCAGATTAAAAACAACACAAATTCACTGCAATCAAAGATTCTTGCTCTCTCTCTTTACTTCAATAAAAAGGAAAGGCAAGCAGTTGAACAGCATCAATTTAATCCAAGAAGCTTTTACTTCAAGACAGTTTTATTTTCATGTGCACAACGAAGGACACAAGTTTTTATTTAACTTCACCTCCATTTTATTACAAAAAAATACAATATAAAAACCAAGCATCAACGGAAAATAATTAAAAAAAGCCTCATCATCCACAGCAACCTCCACCTTGGGAAGAACCATCTCTACCACCTGATTCTTAGCTGGGATCCCTCCATAGCCCAATTTTATACCAAAAGACTGTAATAAAACAAAATTAAATGTTTAATCAATTAACCCAGACACTTTCAAGTGCGTGTCTCCTTATTTTTAATAAATAAATAAACAAATCAAAAACCTCATTTGTCAAGTCAAAAACTCCATCTTGAATCTTCCTGTATATACTAGATGCTGTCTTGACAAATACCTGCAGATATATGCAATGTTCTTTCTCAAGTCAAATGAATCTACTTCGTAACTACTATTTCCTGGTAATTAAACCTAACCTCATCAACGTTCTGAGCAGTCTTGGCAGAAGCTTCCATGAATAGCAAGCCATTCTCCTTAGCAAACTGCTGGCCTTCTTCTACGCTCACAGCCCTTCTATGGCCAAGATCGCACTTATTTCCGACAAGCATAATCGTCATGTTAGGATTTGCGTGCTGTCGGGCATCTTCTAACCAGCTTGCCAAGTGACTAAACGTTTCTCTCCTTTATTATTAAACACAACACGAAAATAAGAATAAGAAGAAGAATGAGATTTTAGTAAGTACATCTTTCATGAGATAAACAAAAAAAGAAACAACCTTGTGATGTCATAGACCAAAAGGGCACCAGCAGCTCCTCTGTAATAAGACCTAGTGATCGATCTGAAGGATTCTTGGCCGGCCTGGGAAAAAAAACCCATGTGTTAGAAAGGATAAAAGAGGGACCTTTTTTTCTGTTGGGTTCTTATCGTATGCATATGTGGGAAAAAAAAGAAAAAAAAAAAAAAGAAAGAAAAGAGAACGAACGGTGTCCCATATTTGGAGTTTGATGGGCTTATTTTCGACGTTGATCGTTTGTGCGCCGAACTCTACTCCTATTGTAAGATCGTAGACGGGCTGGAAACGCCTGTCCGTGAATTGGAGGAGAAGGCATGACTTTCCTACACCTAAATAATTGAAGAATATATCATTAAAGAAATCAGTATGTTTTTCTTTCTTTACTGATGTAAGAGATAGTTGAGTTACTTACCAGTATCGCCGATTATGATGTACTTGAAAAGATAAGCGTAAGACATTGTCGTTGATGAACTGAGTTGTATTGGATTGTATTGTAAGGTTTTGATTGAATTCAAGGCGACTAGAAGAAAGAAAGAGGAGGTACTATGATCGATCAGAAGAAGCACATTCGATTAAATTATAGATATATGTAATAAATAACGTTATCTGCTGGGATGATTTACGATATTAGTTTATTAAGCATACGTGATTGAGTTTTAGAGAGTCGAGTAGTGTCGATATTGATTGAGATGTCTCCAGCGAAGCATTATATAAACCAATGCCATTCGGCCATATAGCTGAATATACATTTAATTTAAAAAAAGGATAGTTATGACCTCCAAGGAAAAAAAAACTACCAAACATATGTATAGAAATAGAAGAGCATATACGCTCTAATGTTTCATAAGAGCTACAAATGATAAGTTGTACAATAACCACATCTCAAACTAAGAACCAACCAAATGCTACAAACATATTCGAACCAACATTTCGCTTCTTCCACGACATCTGCAATTCGATAAAATAATCAAATGTTGGGATTTTTCAAAATGTTAGAAGAGCTTTAGATGTATCTCTGTCCTTTAGTCTCGTAAGTCATAATGTTAGATCGACGTTTATGAGATTTACATTTGACACCCCAAATCTTCCCCTTCATGTCTTTGGACTCCAATCCAAGTTGGATTGATCTGATCATTTTGAAATTTTTATTACATATTTTAATCTTGGTTCATGGTCGTACATAATATCGTACACCGCGACTGACCATTTCATTATTTCCAAACTTACATATAGATTTTTTTTAAGAAAATTCTAAAATCGCACACCTTTTTCTAATTCGTGTAATCTACACATAAATACCTACTTGAATAAAACCTTGTAAATCAGTACATATGTCAGAAATTTTTACAGATAGGCACCCGACTTACTTTTTATACCAGTTTACGTGTAAAGACCGTACCTTGCTATGTGTGCAGAGCGTACCATGTCACGCCTTACCTATACGGTTTCTATATGGTACCTAAATGTGCTAATACGGCGTACCTAATACGTTGCTATAGGATACCTAAATGTGCTAATACGGCAGGATCGGGTACCTATGTGCAAAAAATTTATTCTGTTAGGTACCTACATATAAAAAATGCTGACAAGGTAGTAAATTATAAGTTTTTTTGCATAGGGGTATTTATGTGTAAACCCCCTAAATTCCAACCAAATTAGAAAATAAAAAAAGAAAAATAAAATTGCATGCTTGTAAAGATTCTTGAAAGTGAACAGTATGCCTTACGGTATCATCTACTCTAGAAAGTAGGCTAGTGTGCTGTCCATTTCTGTGGCCCAAAGGGAAGAAAATCACTGGCGCCTATGCCAATAAGCGATACAATAATATACATGTAGATCTCTCATCGATATTACATTATTATTTATATGAGTGTAGTAAACTAATCGCTGCCGTTGAAGCCATTATCGGCAACTGTTGATCACTCTCATGATCTTAATCAAGTCTGTTATCTGTTCCATCAAGCAAGCCAACCCTTTTATCACAAGATCCAAATGCAATCTCATTAACCATTTACAAAAGACTGATCTTTTTCTGAGTTTGTTCAGTGGGGATCTGTAGATACTCTTTGTACAATCTATCTTTCCAATTTTTATTTCAGTGAAACCGCATCCAAGTTCAGATTTAGGACGTCGTTGAGCTGAGCATAAATAAGGTGGTCGTCAATGAGTTCGCCTGAGTTGTCTGAGAAGCAATCTCAACAAGTCTGCAGGATATTGGAAGGCGTCGACGACGACCACGGCGGAGTTATTGTGGAAATGACCAAAGAGCCCCTCGATCCTGGCGTGTTCGCCTCCTTGCTCAGAGCCTCGCTCGTTCACTGGAGACAGCTGGTAATAAATCTTGGTTTATCAACCAACGTTATCTATGAAATGGGAAATCCTCAGATTTGAATAAAAATCGAGTATTTGGAATCATGGCATCTGAAAAGATGAATCCTTTTTGAATGGGCAGTTGATTTTTCGATCCAAATTGGAATATGCTGCTAATGTCGATCGTAAAAAATATGGATCTGCTCTGTGTTTTTAGTTATCTCAAGGCATTCGTTACTTAACTTCGAATCAAGAAAATAAGTTAAACACATAATCAATCAAAGAAAAGAAGAGCTTTTATTACATTCCATGGAGTAAGTTATATGGTAAACATTACCATCATATGATCATCCCCGAGTGTTAAACTGATGTATACTGTGCAGAACAAGAGAGGCATATGGATTAAAATCCCTATCGAGCTCGTCGCTCTTGTCGAGCACGCCGTTAAGGTTAGAGCTTTGTTCTAAAACAACAAAAGACAGATACAACGAAGAAAAACACAGTTGATAATGAGAAAAAAGACAAAATTTTCCAGGAAGGATTCTATTACCACCATGCAGAACCTAGACACATTATGCTCGTCCATTGGCTTCCTAATACTCCAAACACATTGCCAGCTAATGCCACTCATCGAGTGGGTATAGGCGCCTTCGTTTTGAACGACAAGAACGAAGTACGTTTTCTTGATTTTTATTTTTATGTGGAAGATTTTGTACAGAACTGCATAATCGTAAAAACTTCGCTTTATTCTTTGTCGTTTTGGCTACTTACTTTGAAAAAAACGAATCTTTGTAGTTGCTGGTAGTTCAGGAGAAATGCGGGAGATTACGTGGGACGGGCATATGGAAATTTCCTACTGGGGTTGTTGATGAGGTAATAAATCGTAATGCAATAATTAGATAGAATAATGTAACTTTTTCTGGCAAATTGTTACGATGATCCAATTTTATTTTTTTTTGCGAAGGGCGAAGACATATGCGATGCTGCTGTTAGAGAAGTGAAGGAAGAGACCGGCGTAAGGCTATGAGCACACTTCTTCTTTTTTTTTTTTTTGAGTAATTCGTATCTACAGTCGATCAAAATGAGCCATTTTTTTATGTTTCGCTGTGAATTGCTTTCAGGTCGACGCGAAATTCGTGGAGATATTAGCATTCAGACAGATTCATAAAGCGTTCTTTGAGAAGTCAGATTTGTTCTTCCTCTGTATGCTTCAGCCTCTCTCCTCGGACATCGTCATACAAGAATCAGAGATCGAGGCTGCTCAGGTTTTTTCTTCGTATATTCATCCCTTGTCAGATTTAGATCAAAGAAAAAAAAAAGTGTGAGAACAATTCGTAAATATCAGAAAGTACGCATTCATACCCATTCTTCATTTGTTTTTCTAGTGGATGCCTTACGAAGATTATATAGCCCAGCCATTCGTACAGAAGAATGAGTTTGTCAAATACCTTGCTGATATATGCACCGCGAAGAAAGAAAGAGGCTATGATGGATTTACAGCAGTGGAAACTACGATGGGCTTTTCTAACACGAGCAGCTATCTTTACCTGAATCAGAAAAGCCTGAGTTCTTCGAAGAGCTGATCGTATCTCTTGGATTAATGCCTGCAATCAAGATTTAAAACTGTTTATTGTTTAGATTAATTCCTTCATTACCATTAGAAAGCTTTGGAGGTCAGTTGTTGTCTCTGTCTGTGAAAATCATATCACTCAAAAGGGTTGAAAGAAAATCCCATGAACTGTATTTTCTTTGTAGATTCCTGCATTTTAAAACATTATAGTTTTCTCCTCCTCCTAAGGACTGTTGAGGGCAGGCTTGACTAAAACGACGTGGCTTATAGCAAACGTAATTCTTACAATTTATACATGATATAGGATTAGGCAACCTACCAGAGAAAAAAAAAACGGTTGGCCTTCTCTTTTCCCAAACTCCCAATCTTCGTTAACCACTTGTTTCAAGAAATCGAAGAGTGGAACTTACATTCATTACCCTCAACTCTCAAGACTCATACTTTGGTCGATGGGGGGTAGATTCGTAATACGACACTCGACGGAACTATATAGTATATGAATGGTGTGATAGCTTTATAACTAACCTCATCGTTGTCCCTTCCCTTCCCTTCATTCTCAATCTTGCGTGGGTATCTGTAGATGTTGGGCCGTTTTCTTGAACAGAGAAGAAGCCTCATGACAATCAAGATCGCATTTCTAATAATCTCCCTCGTCTCAATTTTCTCGGAGAATCAAACAACTTTAGCGCAGAGGGAAGGCGAGCTTGTGGGCTCGGCTGGTTATGGCGAAGAAAAGCTGTCCACTGTTGTAATAACTGGCAAGCTTCTCTGCCATGGCTCAACCCATCCACGTCCCATCTCAGGTCAAATGTATTCTCTATAAGAACGAAGAAAGACTCGACAACGTAGCAAAGAATCAAATAAACCATATATATACAAACCTGCTCCACCTATTCGCAGGTGCATCGCTGGCTGTTTTCTGCGGCAATAACACAAACACGCGATCGGCAAGGAGCTCATGGGCAAGAGGTAGCACTGGAAATTACGGAGAGTTTCTCATCGATCTTCCATCGCATTTGCACGCCATTATAAACTTGGAGAAGGTATGTACGGTACGCGTTCTTCACCTTCCGACGAGCTCATCGCCCTGCTGCGGCCGCCGTGCTTTTACTGGCCAAGACAAAGAGATAAAACTTGCTTCTGTAGGCGAAGGCGTTCGCGTGTACACGACGCGCAGCATACACTTGACGCCTAAGCCCACGCGCCGGGCAGGTGCTCATCGCGTCGCGGTGAAGAGAGCAGCTGTCGAGAAAAGACAGGTCATATGATCGTAGTATGACGTCATGCGTATGGCGCTTTTTTAGTCTCGAGGGAAAATATTTCAAGTGGTTGTATTGGGCTTGGGCTTGTTATTGGTCTTGGGCTTGATGCCCTCTGTAGATAGAAAGCCCAAAAAAAGAAGGGAATTTAAATATTGTATACAGTTCATGGTCATTACTGCATGGTGTTCATGGCTCTATCAAACTGAAAAAATGGATAAAACGAAGCTCTCAGTGTGCGTGGGAAATAATCGTCGTCGTCACGATTCAAATGATCGTTGCTAGATATGTCTTAAAAAGTATAACAATCAAACATTTGTTAATGCTGTATCTGTTAGGAATATATTATTGTGTTTAATTAAATTATTTTATCTTAATCTTGTAGTTAATTCTAATTTAGGACCAAATTGTAAATATATCCAACTTGTGGGTATATTAGTAATATTTGGGCCCAGTAAGCCCATTAGGGCTTTTGTATAAATACCCTAAACAATACATCGTTTAGGGTTGCTGATTCATAATTGAGTTGACGACTTTTCTGAAGAACTCGTGCGCTCTCGTTCCAACTCTACAATCCCGTCTATTGGTATTACTCTTTTATTGCTTCCGTAATTCATCGTTACAGGTAATACTAATCCTTTGAATCAGTACAAGGTTGGATCAAATCGGCCTAACAAGTGGTATCAGAGCCGACATCGTGGATCAACTTCATCAGATTTATCTCGGCTTGATGATCGAATTTTTTGCTTTTTAATTCAAAAATAATTAATTCCTCTTCGTCCAAATTCTCATATTTATTTCGGATTATGGAAAACGCATAGGAGCATATCTGCCTTCTCATAATTCCTGATCGAAATTATCAGTTTTTTTTATCAGCCGAAGATTCAATTTTGACAACGACTAGGAAAGTTTTCGGAGAAGAAGAAAATCTCGAGACCTCTCAGTTTTTGATCGCTCGACATTTGCTGCGAAAAAGAGATAATCTCGAGATCTCTCAATCCGGATTACCAGAGATCCTTATCGACATCTGCGGCCAATTTTACAGTTCTCGACGTATTCCTTGAAGTCGGCCTCGATATCTTACTCGACATCTTGCTCGAAATATTGCAAAGTTTAAAGATCTCGATATCCCCATTCAGTCGAAATCCCTAGCCTATTGGGAAGATATCGAAATTCATATCGACATCTCTTCCAAGATCTCGATATCATTTATTAAAATTAAGAATTTCGACACCTCTCGACATTTTGCCCTTTACTCGACATTTACAAGATTCTCGACATCTTTATCGACATCTTTATCGACATCAAGATCTTTATCGACATCTTTATCAAGATTCTTTTACATTCCTCTCGACATCTTTATCGACATCAAGATCTCAATATCCTATTTTATTAGTTCGAATTCTTCCCACTTCTCGACTAATCTCATTTCGTAACTCAAAGCTCCTGTAACTCAAAGCTCCTCGTAATTCCCTTCGAGAATTCTGCCCTCAAAAAATCATAGAATCATAAGATCAATTTTAGATGATTACTTCGAGTCCAAGGTCCTTAGTCACTCATTTCGAGAAACCTTCACTATTCCTCTTCGAGAACTGATGTGGGGCTATCCCAATCAAAGAAATTTATATGGTTCGGGAAATCTATATAGCCGGTAGGTTAAGTATAAAGTTGTAGATGGTGCGTTGGGTGCTTACGGGACGTAAAAAAGGACGTAAACGAAAAAGGCACAAGATATACGTGGTTCAGACCTTGTAAGGTCCTACGTCCACGGCGCTCCAGAAAATTCTTCTTTTCACTATTTTGGACAGATTACATACTTAGATCGCTCATTTCTCTCTAAAATATGCTAAGTACTGAATGAGAATATTCTATGTAGTAAGTGAGAGAAATATTGACTATTCTTCGTCTTTTTGTGATGATGCTGTGAAAATCGCCAAGTGATGCTTTTATAGGAGCTCCACGAGGCTAGGAGAAGCTACATCCCGGATTTCCTGGGGAATGACTGCCTGGTACTAGGTACAGTGATGGACAGCTTTGTCAGGACAGCTTTTCCACAGTAGTCACCTCCTGAGCAGCAGCTACAGTGGCGCAGCCAGTCTTCTTTGGACACGTGTTTTCCCGCTTCTTTCCTCCTTTGTACAGTCTTTTCATCAATTAATGCCCCAGGAGACCCCATTTTATCCAGGGGTCACTAGCCGTCCTTTGAGGTCTTCGGAGCTCCCGATGTATATTAAAGAATCTTGTTTTATTGGGTCTTTTCTGTTGGGCTTATTTTCTTTTCTATTTTTTCAGCCCACCTAGTTTCTGGACCGTATCAACCACTCCCCTACTCTAATTTATTTTCGGGACAAAGTAAATTAGAGTAAAAATAAGTAGGGAGGTGGGCTTACTTCCTGTCTCGTGAGCTCCCTTGTCTTATCGTTATTTCCGGGGCGTCGTGCCCTCTTATGGAGCTAAAAGGAAAGCCGCTGCTTCCCAGGGACCTGATGGTAAAACGAAACAGAAAATGCTCCCTGCTTCTTCGGGAGGTGAAACGGGGTGGTCGTCCCGTCATGGACCTCAGGGGACTTCCAAGGCGGTTATAAAGCGGGTCTGGCAGGAGATGAAAAGGTGGCCGCTTTGCAGGCGCTTCCCTTCCTTTGTATTTCCTGGAAGATTCCAGAGCTCCCGAGAACCCTAAGTTCTGGGTCCCTGCAGCGGAGAAGCATGTGGAAGTCCTGGCCCATGCCGACATCTCAGATCTCCCGGAAGCTACCTCTTCCTCTGACCTCCCAGAACCTATCATCTCCCCGGACCTTCCTGCGCCCTGATTTTCTGTTTATGTTTGTGATGTATTGAACATCTTTTCCTGTTTTTCGGTTTTATTAGGATTTGTTCTTGGGGAGCTTAACTCCCCTTGACGTTTTATGTTTCTTGGGTGCCCCTTTTTTCCCTGTAACATATGCATCCTTTGTTTTCTATGACTGTTCCTAAATATCCCGGGACCTCCCAGATGGGATTTTCTTATTTTCCGTGCATATTTGATGGCATGATTATAGTTCCCCGTCGCTCCAGGTCGAATATAAACCTTAGGCCCGGCTATAGTGCCGGCATGCTTAATCAATCCGTAAGCTAAGTACGAATTTGAAGCACGGTTATAGCGCCGGCACGCTTAATTGATTCGTAAGCTAAGTACGAATTTGCAGCACGGTTATAGCGCCGGCACGCTTAATTGATTCGTAAGCTAAGTACGATTTTGAGTGCGTCCTGGGTTGCAAGGACCGTCGTCCTTGTCCTCAGGCGCTGTTTAATGCTAGGCTCTCTTGGTCCTTAGCAGATTCAGTAAGGACCTTTAGGTCCTTGGAAATATGGGGATCCTCGGTACCATTCACGTCGCAGGCTTACTGAGAGCCTTTGATGTCCTGTACGCCGCAGCCCGTCGGCGGCGGTATCTTGTACACCCTTTAAGGGCATCATCACACCGCAGATATATCATCTTTGGCGTCCTGTACACCGCAGGTCCGTCGACCTTTGGCATCATCACATCGCAGATATATCATCTTTGACGTCCTGTACACCGCAGGTCCGTCGACCTTTGGCATCAATTATATCATTTTATTGGGTGCACCATATATATATAATAAAGTCCTTATATTCCGACAAGGAGGTACGCCTCGTTAAAACCTTATCCAGGCAAAACCTCCCTTGAGGTAAAATCCTGGAATAAGGAAAAAGAGTACGTCCCCTCCCTTAGTACATAGCGGTTTTACACATAAAACTTTTTCAAGTTAGATATGTTCCAGGGACAAGGCAAGGCTCTCCCTCGTTCTGTGTGACGACTTGCTTATCTTCCTGTGCCTTAGCGATTTTGCTTTCTTCTAAGTTAATGTACTTGTCGGCCCTCAGCAACAACTCTTCAAATGATTGGGGAGGTTTCTTTGAGAGGGACGCGAAGAAATCCCCATCTCGAAGTCCGTTGACTAAGGCGCTCACCTTGACAAATGGGGTGGCCGTTGGTACCTCGAGGGCCGCGATGTTGAACCGGCTTATATACGCCCGAAGACCTTCGTTCTCCCCCTGTTTTACCTGGAACAACGACATGTCAGATTTAGGTTGTTTTCGGGCACAAGAAAATTGTGTTATGAACATGAGTTGAAACTCCTCGAAGGACTTGATAGTTCCCGACGCTAGTTGACTGAACCACTGTTGGGCAGCCCTGACCAGTGTGGTCAGGAACACCCTACACTTGACCCCATCGGAGAAATCGTGGAGCAAAACTGTATTTTGGAATCGCAGGACGTGCTCCACTGGATCCGTGGTTCCATCATATTCGTATGGCAGCTGTTTGAAGTTGGAGGAGACTTCTCCCACCAACAGCTCTTTTGCGAACGGAGTTCCCGCTATCAGCCCCTCTCCCAATCTCGGTTGCATGGTGCGGCTTCGCACTCCGTACACGACCTGCTTGAGGTCCTCGAGCTGATTTCGCAGCTCCCTCTCTTTTTCAGCCCATGCGTCTCCCTTTGCCCCCGAGCGTGGCTCGACTCGTTTTCTCCTTCTCGAACTTCCAGCCTTCTTCGTGTTTTCAGGCACCTCACTAGCGGAGCTGATGGATGTCCTCGTAAGTGTCCTGGGATCCTTTTCTGACCCATCAGCGTCGTCTGGCTCTTCTTCTCCAGCGCGGGCTTGCCTGTCCCGCCCTGGTCGTTCCTCAGTTCGCCTGGGAGCTCCAGGGAGTTCTCCGTCTCTTCGCAGCCCGCTCTCTGATTCTGACTGCCTTCTGTGGGTTTTCCAAGGCTCTGCAGGTGACTCCGGGGACTTCATTTCCGCTTCATTTCCCCCGGTTGCTTCCGTAAACTGACCGTCGACCTGTTCCGTTTTAGCTGGTGACTGAGCTTTCCGTCGCTGCCTTCGTTTTCTTCGTCTTTCAGCCAACGTCGTGCAGATGGTGTTGCGCATCAGAAGGTCCAGCTGGGCAGCGGTTAGAGTGATCGGTGTCTCTGGTGCCAGCGTCACAGGAACAGATTCCGGGATGTGGGGCTGTTCCTGGCGGTTGACTTCTTCTGTTTCCACAAATTGCGGGTCTACGTTCTTTCGTATCGGGGGGTCTTCTTCCATCGAATCTTTGCGCCTTTCGTTTTTAATCAGCAATAAAGAAAAGAGAGAGTGGTGATTTTAAGCACAACTTCACACACTGTTTGCAAGGTCACTCACGCCTCCAACTCTGGATTTCCCACAGACGGCGCCATTTGATGTGGGGCTATCCCAATCAAAGAAATTTATATGGTTCGGGAAATCTATATAGCCGGTAGGTTAAGTATAAAGTTGTAGATGGTGCGTTGGGTATTTACGGGACGTAAAAAAGGACGTAAACGAAAAAGGCACAAGATATACGTGGTTCAGACCTTGTAAGGTCCTACGTCCACGGCGCTCCAGAAAATTCTTCTTTTCACTATTTTGGACAGATTACATACTTAGATCGCTCATTTCTCTCTAAAATATGCTAAGTACTGAATGAGAATATTCTATGTAGTAAGTGAGAGAAATATTGACTATTCTTCGTCTTTTTGTGATGATGCTGTGAAAATCGCCAAGTGATGCTTTTATAGGAGCTCCACGAGGCTAGGAGAAGCTACATCCCGGATTTCCTGGGGAATGACTGCCTGGTACTAGGTACAGTGATGGACAGCTTTGTCAGGACAGCTTTTCCACAGTAGTCACCTCCTGAGCAGCAGCTACAGTGGCGCAGCCAGTCTTCTTTGGACACGTGTTTTCCCGCTTCTTTCCTCCTTTGTACAGTCTTTTCATCAATTAATGCCCCCAGGAGACCCCATTTTATCCAGGGGTCACTAGCCGTCCTTTGAGGTCTTCGGAGCTCCCGATGTATATTAAAGAATCTTGTTTTATTGGGTCTTTTCTGTTGGGCTTATTTTCTTTTCTATTTTTTCAGCCCACCTAGTTTCTGGACCGTATCAAGAACATATTTTTACCAATCCCAATTGTCATCCATCCCTCAAGAAATTTCATCGAAGAATATCTCTGATCTCGAACTTAGCAACTCAATTTCAACACTCATCAATTCATCGAGAATATTCAATTTCAACTCTCATAATTTGCACTCCTTTGATCTCTCTACATATTATATTCAATCTTAATTAAATATAATAACTAAACCTTGTGATTATCTTATTTAAATACTAATTCTTCTAAATAATTTTGTCGAGAAGTTATACTTTGAAAAATCGGACCTTAAATCTTAAGGAACTCGACATCCTATCTCGACATCCTATCTTGAGATCACCTTTTAATTGAAATTTATCATTTGCTCATAGAATAACTCGAGAAGCCACATTTCGAAAAACCAGAACTTAGATATCGAAGTTTAAAGATCTCGATATCTCTTCCTAATCCGTTAGTCTGTTCGAGAAATTAATTTAATCCTCACCGTTGCTCTCCGAACTCACGACTTTTATCTAAACATCTCGAAATTCCATATCTATAATAACCTTTATTGCAATTTTTGTTATTATTTCCCTATCCGTCAAAATAAATCTTAATTGATAATCTTAATCACATATTGCGCCTATCCTATTTCGTATATTTTTTAACATTATTTGAATCGTCTAAGATTAAGTTGATCAACACGATTAAGATCCACATCCAACTAAAATTAAATAATAAATAAGTAAAAATATAATAATAATAATAATAATAATAATAATAATAATGCATGCTAAAGCTAGAGAACTTGACGAAGTAACGCGTCAAGCATTTGAGCTAGATGTCATAAGAACTGAGTGGAATGTAGTTTCTCAACAATATGAAATTACTCTTAAACACCGCAATAACTACTTCACCAGAGTTATCCCTTTAGAGAAAATTATTGCGAAGCTAGTCGCACAAAATTCCTTCTCCACGCTTGACCGGGAAAACAGTTTACATTGTAATAGACCTATCTCGTGGTTGGAAATTCCGGAGGTTGCTAGTAAAATTTCCGAATTGAACGCAACTTTGGAATCGGAAAGAGTAGGCTTTCGAGCGGAAAAGAAAAAACTTTTAGAGGAGATATCAAATCTCAGAAATTCCCCGCACAGAGACCCTTGCGCCGCGTGTGTTGGCCTGCGCCCCATGGCAAATGTCGAAGCTGACTCTGAAGATGAAGCACATACCACTGCAGCTACTCTCCCAACTGACTCATCTTCTGAAACTGAGGTACACGATTCTTACTCTGATCTACATTTAGAGATTTCAATTCTTCAAAATAGACTAACATCTATGTCTAGTGAAAACCAATCATTAAGAAAACTAGAAACTAGGTTAGCGAACAATGAAAAGGTCTTGCGAACCGAACTAGTAGAAAATGCTAAGTTAAACTCGTTTCTAGAACAAGCTCAGTATACATCCCTCAGACATGAGACTAGGATAAGAGATCTAGAAGAAAAAGTTTCCGAAAAGGAAAATGATTTCAAGAAGAGTGAGCAAGAGCGTAATTCCATATCCCAAAATATGAATTCTTATCCAAGGAACGAAATCGTCTATATTCCAAAATAAAGAAACTTGAGGATCTCCTAACAAAAAGAGGACAAACAGATAGAACGATTTTTCTAAACAAGCCTAGAGACATAGAATTTTATGATCCCCGTGAAGGATTAGGCTTTGTTCCAGGTTCCGTACAAACAGTCAAGAAACCCCTTCCTCTTTATGATATTAGCTTCCTAGGCTTAAATATACCTAGTCTACTCCCTTTCACTAGTTCATCTACAATTGACATCCTAGAAAAGAAAAAGAGAAATAGAGAGGACAGGGTAGAAATCCCATTTGACTACGAAGAACTGAATAAACGTGATAGAACCACGGACACATCCTTGTCTGAAGATGACTACTTACCTCTATATCCACCCTCTTCAGAAGATGTAAGTGGCCAAAATTCAAATCCCCCTACCACATATATCCCAGCATCTCTCAAGGAAATCTGTGATTTGCGCTCGACTCTTGAGTCCGAAAAGATTGCCTTCCAAGTGGAAAAGACGTACTTCTGACAATCATCTCCTCACTCGAAAAACAAGTCAACAACCCCATAGGTTTATCCCCACCATTGCATTCAGCTAAGTCTAAGATAGAAGCGTCACTGCACAAGGAAATTAAAGGGAAAGAAAAAGCCAAAAGACATGATCTGCTATTTGAAAACTACGCGTCTCCTTCAAATCATTACTATTCCTACGATGATGCACTTGCTCTAAATTCTCGTTTCAGATTAGCAAATGCTAACACAATCAAGAATGATGCACGCTTCTTTGCTAAGTCAGGCTCGCAAACTCAACTAGACAAGATACAAACAAAAGGAACGACGGACTTTCTAGCTGAAATCTCGCGTCTCCAGAACATCAATAAATTACAAGCAAAGGAACACCAAAATCAAATTGAAATCTTCAAGTTCGAAAAAGAGAAACTACTAAATGAAATTTTCCTCCTAAGAAATCTCAACGATCATTCATCTGAAGTTGGTTCTTCTTCGACTTATGATTTAACTCCTAATAATGTGTCAAATTTAGCTACAGGCAAGAAACTAACCAAGAAGACGAAGACGATGGACTGGGCCAGGAAATCAAAATCTAAACCCTCTCCTACCAAGGCTTTCTACTCTACAAACTATGCTTCTGATGAACATAACTTCATTTCATCGAAGACTATTAAACATTGTGATGTTTCCCGTTTTCATAAATCTAATATTTATAAGATGCATCATTCTTCTACTCGACAGCCATCATCTCATGCAAGCCACGTCTCGAACACTCCCGTATTCGATCGATTGATGCATAAGAACTCAACAGGGTATAGTCCTAATGTTAAACAAATTTGGGTGCCCAAGCAAAAACCTCACTCCACATCCCCTCAACACCCAAAACAAGGATTGAAGCTATGGATTCCTAAATCACAAATTAAATTGAATAGGACTTTAAAGGATGACTTAGGATCAATATCTGAACCTTATGTGCTTAACTTGTTTTCTGCTAACAAGGGAGGACCCATCCAAAAATGGGTACCAAAGGCCCGATAATATTTGCAGATATTCCAGCATGAGTAGGTACGAAGAGAGCTGCTCCACACTCATGACTGGTATGCGACGAGGGCAGCCAAACATCCCAGCGTGTATGGCATCTCGGGTTGCTCCACAGACACGACTGGTTAGCGATGCGAGCAACCAAACGTAGGTAAATTCTATATATGCATTCCATAGTTAAACTTTTGGCATGCATATCGAAATGAAAAGATTATATACCTACGTCGAAACCAAAAGGTACATTATAGTTATGCATGTTTTAGAAAGACTTTAAATTCCAAATTTTCACATGCATACATGAGCTGAAATGCATTAATACCATGTTATAGGTATTTTCATTTTACATGCATCTTAAAGAATTTTCGAGTTTAAATTTTTCTGTATGCATATGACCTGAAGCACAAAATACTTATTTCAGCTTAGAGCGATAAAAAGCAAAACGTACATTCTAATGCATTTTTAAAGAACAATAGTTCTTTAGTTTGCATCTGCTCTGAAAAATAGATTAATACGTTTTCGCTTATTTAATTGGGAGATAATTTACATGTTTAAACGTGCATGCATTGAGGGGGAGTATCACTCCATATTTACGAGGAGAGAGTACATTTTTAGGGGGAGTACGTCTTAGGTGCACGATTTGAGGGGGAGAAACTTACTTTAACCCATATGCATATATGTATACATATATATATATATATATATCTATATATATTACTATTACGATAATATATACTTATATATAGTTATAAAAAAAAATTAAAAAAATTATATATCTATATCTATATATATACATATATATATATATCTATTTATATATAAAAAAAAGGGAAAAAAAAAGGGAAAAGCAAAACAAAAAAAAATGGGGAAAAGAAAGAAGAACCCTATCAAGCACTAACACGAAGATGATCTCAACCCTCGAGAACTAGAGATTCTAAAGGCGAAAGGCGACGGTGTTATCATTACACTAACACGAAGATGATCTCAACCGACATGCTCTGACTTGCGGATCAAGCAGCACTCAAATGGACGGACGCATGGATTTTCAGTTCCTATGGTTCAGTCAACCAAACTGAACCTAACCCCGGAACGCAGCCGAGTGTTAGTAAAGGTTTTGAGCCATAAAAGCCACACCTATTTGGAAATTATTTCCAAGACTACTGAGCGAATGATACACAAATTCCTTAGCTCACACAACATTCGGACCATCCCACATAGGTGCAGGAGCTGATTTCTATCAGCCCCCAGGTAGAAGTCGCCTCATCTGGTCCAAAGGCGCATGCACAACCGAGCCTTACCCACTCATCGATCTCCCAACAGACCGATGTTTCACTAAATCACGGGGAGCCGCATAATCTATCACTGCTTCACTTGGGACCAGGAGATATTGAACTAAGTGGTAGTCAGCCCCATACCACTGAATTTTATTGAACACATCGAGTCTAGTGTGTCCTCACCATCCAAATATTTTATATCTTTTTAGGACACATACACTTTTTTCTTATCTGGACTTTGTGACCAGATCAGAACTTTCGTAGACATGTCCTACTACGACATGCGTCGATGATCGGAAGGAAGTCCTGCCGTTGCAACATCAAAACAGCAACGGTTTCAGGCCATCGCCTATGAGCTATGCTCCTAGACTGATGTTAACGGGACGCCTATGTGGCCCCGGTTTATAAAGCCCTGTTATCACAGGCCACGTCTCAGAATTTAACTCTGAAGTCGTGTCGACGGATTGCCTTTGTGGCTCCGTCAGATTATTACCCAATCTGAGCATCCACCATTTTCGCCACGAAATCAACTCCATCATTTTGTCCCGACGACGCGATCTTCTTGCCAAAGACGATGCCCCATTTGACCCATCGCATGACGATCTCCCTAGCTCGATCTTCATGAGGGGGAGGAGTACTAGAGCAAAATGGGAGCAGCACCACGACGAAAGTGCAATATAGATCAGAAAATGTCAAATCTCAAGCGTCGTCAAGAATCAAACGAAGACCACAGAGTCCAACGATTGAAGTTGTCACCTCATGTACGACTCTCCGATTTTAAAGAAAACTCCCTAATCACGTAGGGGGAGTTGAGCTACAATCGAACGGAGAGATCGGACTCAAATGACAAGATACGGCCAACAACTTCAGCATGGACTTCAAGAATCAAAGCTGCCGACTCGTGTACAGCTCTTCGAGTTTAAAGAAAACTCCCTTCCCAACACAAGGTTGAACAAATGTAGGGGGAGTCGCGACTATCGAAGGGAGAGCTGGAACACAAGAAGAGAAGATCAGAACACGAGCTTGGAACTCCTAAAGAAGAGGTCACAAGACAAGATAAAGGAGGAGGTGAACGAAGAAGAACATGCATGCAAATGCTTTCGCGTACACAACTCAGATACGTGTTCTTTGAGGACTCAGGATGATTACAAGACGAAGATAACCAGCGCTGAATTGCAAATTAAACACAAAGGGGGAGATTGTTAGGAATATATTATTGTGTTTAATTAAATTATTTTATCTTAATCTTGTAGTTAATTCTAATTTAGGACCAAATTGTAAATATATCCAACTTGTGGGTATATTAGTAATATTTGGGCCCAGTAAGCCCATTAGGGCTTTTGTATAAATACCCTAAACGATACATCGTTTAGAGTTGCTGATTCATAATTGAGTTGACGACTTTTCTGAAGAACTCGTGCGCTCTCGTTCCAACTCTACAATCCCGTCTATTGGTATTACTCTTTTATTGCTTCCGTAATTCATCGTTACAGGTAATACTAATCCTTTGAATCAGTACAAGGTTGGATCAAATCGGCCTAACAGTATCCTTTTTCAAATAATTTACGATGGTGCTTTATATATGCTCTTTATGGAACACTTGCCTTCGACTGGTCAGCTTTTACGACCGTACACAGTCAATGATTTCTTACAACATGTATATATGGTGGTGATGATCTTTCTGGACAATTCGAAATTCCTCGAACATAATTCAAGAAATCAATGATATGTGCTTGTCCTAATTAGTAAACCGTAAATTCCATATCAAGAAAATCCAACACAAAAGTCGTTTTTCAGAAATTGAATAAAAAGACAAGATTGTAAAATGGTGTTACGTTACTATCTAATGAATAAATATCAGAACATATGAACTATTCGTATTTGTATAGCATAATCATCCAAGTTTTCACGGCCCCCACCTTGGCTACATGAACTGCTAATACGAGAATCTTTGATGTTACTGCAGTTTGAAGTTAGAGCATCACAAGTAAAAATTAACATTTAAATTACATAATTTAATTAATGGAATGATATGAATATAGGATGACCCATATCTATGTATAATGGTATAATGTATGTGTGTGTCCCTACTACCATTGCAAAACTATTAGTACAACGGATATGAATGGGATGGGATTTTTGTGTTCATGTTAGTGAAGGAAAATGTGGACACATGTCGTACTTGGGTCAATCTTGGAGTCATTTCGTTGTTGTTTGCTTTATAAATAAATATGGGCGGTGAATAATATCGAGATGTGGGGTTTGGGGAACTGAGGTATGATCAATTATCATAATATATTTCTCAATAGGGATTCTGAATAAAGGATAATATAATATTAATATTCCATAGAAGATGCGTTTATTGGATAAAAAGGTACATACTAGATACAAATTACTATAATGTTTGTTTTATTTCATTGCTGATCAAATCTTATTAAATTGATGGACGGGGTCCTTGATTTTTGCCAGTTTTCCAAAAATGAAATATCGATACGAATTAAATGAAATGAAGGAGGAACAACCAAATGACAAATCCATCAAGTCATATTCATATATTTTTCACATTCAATGGGCGCATTTAATTTAATGAATTTACTATATCGTCCAACACTGACATGATTTTATGAACACGCAATACGGCAATAACAATTATAATATTAATTATTATTTTTTCTTGGCAGGGCATACATAAACATAATGTTTGAAGAACCCGACCAAACACAGTTGTTTCTGGAAAAAGTTAGATAAGCTCCATCCAACACATGGAAGATGAGTAACATTCAAGAGAAATCCATAAATGAATTGCAGCATGTGTGGATGCAGAAAAATAAGAAGTGACAACATATATATAAAGATTTTAATTTACTAAGGTTTGAATCTATTATTATTACACGACAATAATTTTGCTGCCTCGCTTCAAACCTAATCTCTTCCTTCATCTTCCTAATAAACTCTTCAAACTTCTGATTCAACTCTTCCGTACTAACTCTTACATCACTCACAAAGACACTCCCCTCACCACCATCATAATCATCACCATTATCTTCTTCTAGAAACTCTTCGTCGCTGTCCTCGTTAGGGCAAGTTTCACCTTCTTGTTTTCTTTCCACCATTATTAATCCTTTGCCTTCTTCTTCTTCTTCTTCTTCTTCTTCTTCTTCTTCTTCTTCTTTGGTTGAAGCATCAAGCTTATCATAGTTATGGGCTGCCTCGTTCTCATGCAGTGTAATAAGTTCTGGGATTTGCTTCACATCGTTGTTGTCCTCGACGAACTTCAAGTTCTTGGCAACAAAAGCTAAAATCCCATTAAAGATCAAGAAAACGTACTTTCTGTCAAGAGCCTGGGCGAAGAGAAAAGTGGTGGAGACTTGTCGACGATCGAAGAGGTACGAATCTGTTGTGATGAAGTAGCAGCAGAAGATGGATATCAAAAGAGAAAAGAGGGAAAATGGGACGAGGAACTGAACTAGTGTCTTTCTTACAATGATGCCGTCATTAATATTATCCATTCTATAAATTATGTGTGTGTTGTTCTTGGATTGAGATTGAAGATATATTGTGTGTTGAGGTTTGTTTGTCTATGGGCTGGAAACAAATCTCAGGTTTGGCTTTGCCGTCATATATATAGCACATATATTGGCAAACATATATTTTTTTTAGTGGTGGGACAAGCAATCAAACCAATTATTTTTTTATGCATTGCTAACCCCTGAAAAATATTAAAATAAATCCAAATCTAACGTTAGAGCACGTTTGGTCTATTTATCATTACACCACCACAGTACCATCGGTCTGAGATTTGACCGTGTAAGGCATATGATATGAAGTTTCCAGACCTTCGAGTGTTCTCCATGGATTTTAATTTTTGAAAATACATCGCATTTATTTATGTTTGTTCATGGATCAGAGTATTAAGATTGTATATAGTTCAACAGTCACAGATATTTGACTTTTGAATTAGTGCAACTTTCTTCTTTTCTCTCGTATAAGTGTATTTTGAATAAGAGTTGCCTTATGCAATCTAAGCAACGTACATCGTGCTTAAATTAGTGATTTAATCAATGAAGTTATGGATGTGGATTGAATAATGCAAAAGTTATGAAGAAGGATGGCAATGGATAAAAACTATTTTAAGAATAGATTGTAATTTGATACTAGTACATGTATCTTTTTATTTGATTCTTCTTATTCTTCAGCCTTTTGAGTTACTGATTCCATTGTTTGTCCAATTGATGTTATGGAACCAAATCGTTTATTTAAAAAAAAATCTGAATTTTAACTTATATAGGCTTGTTTTTTGGGAAATTTAAAGAATGCAATGTATATAAACGAATTTGTTAGGGCGCGCTATTTCCCTATTAATCCCAAAAATAAGAGAAGATGCAAAATCTACCGATAGAAATCATCGGCGAGATCCTCCGGCGAATTTCGGTCAAGTCCCTGAAGCGTCTTCGATGCGTCTCGAAACAATGGCGCGAGCTAATCGACGGCCGATATTTCGTGAAGGAGCACTTACGCCACTCCTTGGCTACTGATGCCAATCGCATGCTCGTCGTCGTTGGTTATGGTCGCTTCTACGCCGTCGACATGGACGCGCTGGATAGGCCCCGCCTATTGGAGCATTTTAATAACGGCAAAGTTTATGGGACTTCAAACAGCTGCAACGGTTTGATATTGATCTTAGCCGTCGACGGGCCCGTTTTGTTGAATGTTTTCACCTCCGAGTTTAGGGTTTTGCCCGATTGTCCGATTGCGGGCTTCAATCCCGGTGGTCACCTGAATATTCGGTATGCCCTTGCTTATGATGAGATTGACGATGACTATAAGGTGGTTAAGGGTGTGGAGTGTTGGCTTATAGCGACCAAGCGGCGGAGCTGGTCTGAAGTTTTTATTTATGGATTAAAGTCTAATACTTGGAAGAAAATCGATGCATTCCCTTATCCATCACTCTTCTGCAGAGACCACTGGGATGCCCACGCTAATGGGGTGTTGTACTTATTAGTCTTCGACTATGATGATTTACTGTCTGGTGTGCGTGTGCTTGTTGATTTGGCTGGTAAACCTGTACCTCTTAAAATTATGGCCTTTGATGTTCATAACGAGAAAATATCTTGGGTAGATTTACCTTTGGAGGTGGTGACCATGGTGTGTGATTGGACTTTGGAGGTGGTTGGAGGGTGTTTGTCCTTTGTGTCTTGCAGGACAGATCAGATTGTAATTTGGACGATGAAAGAGAACGGTGTTAGGGAATCATGGGTAAGATCGGTGTTTGCTGTCCCCCCATGGATTGGAAATAAGAGTTTTCTGGGAGCCGTGGCGTACTCAAACGACGGTGGTATTGTTTTGCTGCGTTGGGGTAGTGAGAGTTTTGCTTGGTACGATTTGAAGAAGCTCGAGATTGTAGCTAGTGCTGATGTTAAGGGGATAGGGGGCATATTTCATGCCGAGGCTTGTGTCCAAAGCCTTGTCTCCCTTGGTGGCCAGACTGAAGTGAAGAAGCTTTAGCAGGAGAATATAGGTGATGTGCATGGCTGTTGTTTGTTAAGTCAGCATGAGTCGATTGATTCTGCATCTTTGCCTGTTAATGAGATCACATTGGTTTTATTGCTTAAATCATATGAGAACCCTGAGATGAAGTTGCAAATCGAACTCATATAGCTTCATTACTCGCAGCAAAATTTTGATCTGATAATTTGTTTTATGTGTGTCTCCTTTTTTCTTTCTCAGGGATGATTTCTTTGTCCTGAGAGGTTCAAGCTTGTGCTCTGATTAAAACGAGTCGATGAAAGGAAATATCGTAAGAGGAAGAAAACGGTGAGGAGAAAAAGTTATTTATTTGGAACTATTGTTGCAGTTGCCTTCTTGTTTTAAATTCTTGAGGTTACATTCTCAGTTCTGTTCGGTTGAATTTCTGGTGAAATGTTGGATCATCGTTTTCTTTGAAATTAAAACGATCGATAATCAGCTTAAGCAAATTTCATTGACAGTTTATGATTGTGCAAATGGCTTCTGTCTTTCTACACTTTAAAGCCCATTAGATCTAATGACTGGTAAAATGGTTGAAGTTACAAAATTTCCCAAAAAAAGTCTATTGTGAGCCATAATGAAAAAAAAGGAAGGTAAAATTCAGTGGGAGCTGAAAATCTATTAACATCTGAACGTTATGTCTTATATCCATAAAAAGAAAATAAATAATCTAGAGCTCTCTTTATGGTTTCTGACTCGCAATTTTCTTGCAGTGGATGACGATTCTTCTCTATCTTTACGTGCCATCCCATGATCCTCTAATCATTGCACAATCAACCAAAAGTCAACTGGCTTTCATTGTCTGGACACTTCTCGATTCTTGATAAATTCAAAGTTCAGCCATTTTATAACTTGGTTTGACAATTTTCCTAACCAATAATGCGACCAAGTAATCATCTGTACGCACCTAATGAGTGTAGTGTAGTGGCATTCACGATTGCTTCTTCGTAGAGATAAAATAATATATTCCCTCTCTCGCATTTATTTCTTTCATTTATTCACTTCACGCAGCGCACATGAATGTGTGTTCAATAATAGCAGAACCCTTGTGCCTCTTTCGAATTTTGTCGTCTCCTTGATTCAAAAATTGCTTTTTACTTTGTGGGTTTTTGGGCTTATGCTACAATATATCTATTCTTGTTAGTTCTGTATAATTGGCCTTATCTATATTCTGCACTTTTTGGTATCATTTCTCTTACCGTCTTATCATTCTAGTTTACAGCAGCGCTGAGTTGTTAGTTGATTTACCGATGATGTCTTTAACTGTTGGAGCTGCTTCGAGCTCCAAGGGCGTGGCATTCGATGAGAAAAAGGTTAACGAGAAAGAGAATGGATCTCAATGTAGTAATGAAGATGTTGCTATCTACACTGAGAATGATATGCGATCCACGGAGGATGACGAAGATGACAACGACGATGAAGAAGAAGAAGCTGAGCCCAAGATAGAGTTGGGTCCTCAGTGCACTCTCAAAGAACTGTCTGAAAAGGACAAGGTTGGTCTTTTAATTTGATTTCTTTGGTCCCATTCATCTGATTTCAAAATGAAATCTGTTAGGACGATGAGAGTTTGAGGAGATGGAAGGAACAGCTGCTTGGTAGCGTCGACATAAACTCTGTCGCTGGAGGTTTTTTCTTTGTTTCACTGCTGATTCAAGATTGCATTTTTTTCTCTTACCTTCAATGATGATGAGTTTAGTTCCATATCTTCGGCCCAATGTTTTCTTGATTCTGCCCACGCAGAAACTCTCTACCCAGAAGTGAAGATCTTGAGCCTCGCCATCAAATCCCCAGGCCGGGACGATATAGTTCTTCAAATCCCAGAAGAGGCGAGCCAAAAAGGCTCGTTGTTTGTGTTGAAAGAAGGCGCTCGTTACAACCTTGTATTCACCTTTAGGGTCAGCAACAACATAGTCTCAGGCCTTGTCTACAAGAACACTGTCTGGCGAGCTGGCGTCAAAGGTTGTGCAATATATAAACAGTACATTCTTCTCCAATTTTCCTGCAAATCAGAAATTCTAATCTTTACCCTTTCTTGTTTGAGTTTACGCCAGTGTATGGCACGAAGGAGATGATAGGAACCTTCAGTCCTCGGACAGATACTTACACTGTTGAAATGCCTGAAGAGAAGACACCTTCTGGGATTTTTGCGAGAGGATCGTATTCTGCAAGAACACAGGTTTATGCATATATATGTTATATGTAGTATAGCTTCGATTCACACGCATGATTCTGATTAATATGCTGCTGTGTTTATACAACAGTTCCTTGATGATGATAGAAGAAGCTACTTGGAGCTGAATTACACGTTTGACATCAAGAGAGAATGGCCATCTCCGAGAAAGGAAAACTAAGGCTCGATAAGTTGCTGTAAAACAGTATTAGTGTTCGTTCTTTTCTTTCAGTGGATTTGAGTTGAGTGTGCTTTACGTTTGTTGTGAATGTGATCCCATTTAAAAGTTTATGGCAGACCCATCAATTCATCCATCGTATGACAGAATGTGGTCGTGAGAGAATGTCCAAATTCCCCATGTACTTGTTTGCGTGAAGAAATAACATTGCTGATTCTCAGCTACAGCAAAAGCAAATGCTCTGTGTGTGGCGATTCTTTTACTATGGCAACTTTGTTACCCGAAAATCTCTCTCTCTCGCTCTCTGATGATCCGAGGATTTAGTTACATATTGCATCAGTCCCAACTCTTTCCTGGCAATGATTAAAGATGTAAAAGAACTTGCAGTTAGATTGGCCCGTTTATTGATCATACTTGAGGAAAAAAAAATTGTTTTTTTTCCCTCTGATGATGATATTCTAATTTAGTTAAAGATCATCAGATTTCAAGATTCGAGCTTTGGTTCATCACCAAAATATCAAATGACTGAAAAAGCAAGATTATTGCCAAGATGATGGTGAATGATATCACTTGGGAGATTTGGACAGCCGAGTATCCGCTCTATTGTTATCATCCCTTTAAAGATCTCTTCACCATCGTAATAAAAAAAGATCTTGGAACGGTCAAAATCTTCTCCAATCTTCTTTGAGCATTATCCTATTTGCTCTTCACAAGTTATATCCCAAGTCTACTAATTGCTAGCTGGATTCCAAAGTTCCAATTTTTATTTTCTTTCACTCAAATTGTCACGGCCATCAAGGATCATTTTCTTAGCTGGTACAACGACTATGTAACTATTTTATCAATGACCCGACCTGTTGTGCAATATTATTAAATAAAATAAATCAAACAACTAAATATTTTCCACAACTCGGTTGGTGGACCAATCTGGTTCACCAACCGGTTGTGCACAGTAATTGTTTTTGTGGTTTTTAGTGATTTTTATGATACATTTAATTATTTTAATTTTATACTAAATTGTATGATTTTTTCTCTACAAATAGAGACTAATATTGCTACATTTTGAGTCACAAATTTCAAATTATCTATTTCTCTATTATATTCTATAATATATTATAATTCATATTATTTTTCTATCTCTAATAACCAAAGTATCTAAATTTTATATCATATAATATAATCTATTTTCAAACATTCAAATACTACTAAAAATAATTATAAAAATAAATATTATAGGTTGTGCAGTATGAAAATTGTTGAGGTGTAGGTTGTGAATGTGGAGGTAAGAGAAATTAACATTTTATTCTCAATGGCAGGCTGCGAACATCATGGATAAAGATAGTCTAATGATGACTTTTTCTTCGCTCAGTTCGGGCTCTGAAGCTGATGGGTCGTCGTCTTCTCTTAGACTTGAAAAATAGAAAAAATAGCATTTTTTTCTTAATTGTCAAAGGATAATCTTTTCCCACTAGGCGGCTTATTGAGTGGTGGAGCAATATTCTCCCATTATCTTGCGATGTGTAGGCAATATGTAACAAAATAAAATATCAATTGGAAACTTCATAAAACAGTCAACAAAAAGACTAATAATACAGATCTCATCAAATCAAACCCCAACACACAGACACTTGATTAAAGTAGTTCGTGTAATAAAACCTAATTAATCAACACGCATACACATGAACTGCTAGTCTCACACCAACGTAATAACACAGTAAAACACAAGCACACAAACCATCTTAACAATTACCAGAATTTTTCAAATCAAATAATTTATCACTGTTTCTAGAAAGTAAATGCAACTTGAGCAGCTGGGATTGGTCCCAAACTAGCAGCAGCAGAGTTGTTCTTGAAAGCCTCAAACCTCGGCTCCTTTGCCTGAAACTTGAGCCCAGCGTAGAGCTTCATATAGTCATCAAACACAAACTTAGGGTAAACATCTTTCTTCTCCACCTCCTCTTCTTTCTCAACCAAAGCAGGCGCCGGGAAAATCACTGCATCAGTCCCAGGATTGTAAAAAGATGCGATCGACATTCTATTACCATCAGTCTGTGCAATGACTCTGTGCATCACGCTCTTATACTTCCCATTAGTTATCACCTTCCATGGAAAGAAACAAGCTCAATAGAGTCAGAAATCTGAAACCCTCATGTTATAACGGCTAAGAAAGGTTTTTAACTTCTTACCTCAAGCTGATCGCCGAGGTTGACAACAATGGAGTGCTTCAGCGGTGGAACATCGACCCATTCTCCATCTTTGAGTAGCTGTAAGCCGCTCACCTTATCGTCTTGGAACAAAAGTATGATCCCACCTGCGTCAGTGTGTGCTCGAAGGCCCTTGATTAGGTCTGGCTTAGGACAAGGTGGGTAGTTGCTCACCTTTGTGCCAAAGGTTGGACCTTTCGAGCCGTAGAAGGCCTTTTTGAGATAGCCCTTTTCGAGCCCAAGATTTTCGCAGAGCAAATCTAGCATGTCCTCTGCTAGCTTTTCGAGCTGGCCTGCGAATTCCCTCATGACTCGCCTGAGATATTAAGATGTACGGACAAAGCTCTACGATGAGTTCTTGATATATATTATGACAAGATGAAGAAGAGGTTATGTTAATGATGAAAAAAAGGGACCTGTATTCATCGTCAAGGTCTGGTATTTCTGAGATGTTTGACTCAGGGAGATGCTTCAAGTAGAAGGTGCTTTCCCAGTCTATGTCTTGTACCTCGGACTGAACAGCTTCGAGCCCTTTGCTTTCCACCATTTCCTTGAACCTTAGTTCCATGCATTTCTTGTAATGATCTTTGGTCAGCCTCTCCACGGTGTCCATGAACTCGGGGGAGATCCCATGATTCACCAACTAAGAAGAATGATTTCAGAAATAAGTATTATGCTTATGTACTTGTAAGAAGAACTTAAACCTTACTATTAGGAAGATATACTATACCTCAAAGAAGCCCCAGTTTTCGCAGGCATCTTTGATCGTCTCCATTGCTGACGATCTTTCTTCTCCGTTGAGCTTCTCCATGTCAATAACTGGGAAAGTAGCCATTTCTTCTGAGCTTGCAAGGAAGGAAGTGCGAGGATATTTCTGTGTGTGTGTGTGTGTGAATGTGGAAAGAACTGTGTGAAGTATGGGAAAGTCCTTTGTAGGGCAATTTATAGACTGAGAATGAGATATCGGCTATCGCTCTTACGTGTGAAGATAATGTGTTAATTATTAGTACGCTTTGTATTTTAATTAATTTAATTAAAGAAAAGTAGGTGGCTGCGGGCGATAAAAATTATAGATCCAAGAGAAAATTCATCAATCATCATACGATGATTCCTAATATAGTCTGCATTGAGTTTGGAATTGTAGATCCATGTATGCTCACGTGTTTGTATCATCCATTAGTAGGAACGAACTATTTAATATAAATTGTAATTGAGGAAAAAGAAATGAAAGTTGAATTATTAATTAGTTTTATCAATTGGGTCAAACTAGACAGAGGCCATCGCTACTGTGCATGTCTATTTTGTCAGAAATGTCCAAATTTCACAACATTATGATTTATGTAAATCCAAAGCTAAAAGAAGTTCTATGTGAAAATGAATCACATCTCAAACGGACCCCTACCGTGGCATAGCAAACAAACAACGACGTGAGACTAGCTCTGTAAATTATTTTTTTATATATACTTGTTAAAAAAAATCAAGGAAAAATAATGTATCCATAATTTTCACACATGCATTTTATATATACATATATTATTCATATCTAGTTGTTTTACTTTTCAAATAGATAATTCTATTATCAAGTTGCGATGGAAAGTTCAAAAAAGTAATCAAAAGGGTCATCAAATTTCCAAGTATTACGTTTTTTCTGTTGTTTAATTTCTAAATACTCGCTATTTAAAAAGGAAAAAAAACCTTGAGAGAATTGACAATGGAAAATCGAAATGAATTTGCTTTAAAGTTGACTAGAAGACGGCGAAAAGGGAAATTACTTAGCATCTTCAAAATTACAATTAAAATGAGATAATATCTATTAGACTCTTACCATGGGCACACATCGTGAATAATGAAGTTTCCGTTTATGCATATATGATAAAAAGTATTCAATTTGATAATAATCAGCGTCTATGATAATAACTATTTTATTTTATTATAAGAATCTTATCTACTGAGTAATAACATCCTCTCCTATTCGATATACGGATAACTGGGAATAAAATTTCCAGACAAAATGGATAGATGCTATTCAAACTCCATTAAAGTTACCACTCGAAACCAGTTAGCATTCATGCGTGCACCACAGTAACACAATTATTAGCCACACATAACTATTTATTAAATATATATTATTATCAAGAAGAAGAATAAGAAGAAGAAACACATTATTACAGGCAAGTGCTATTGAAAAGGACGAGAGCCTGAGCATAATTAAATAACCACACATATTGATTTGACGGAATTCACTTTCGTGGTAGTCCACATAACATTCTTGTGTCACTTTCCTATTTCTGGCATATTAAAGAACATGAAATGTCAATACTTTTACCATAAGAAAATGGGTGTTCTTTTTAGAAAAAATTTGCTAGAAATATGTAAATGCACAAATGACATGTATGCGTGGTACGCTCCATGATCCATGTTTTTTCCTTTTGTTTTTATGTGCATCTTTGCTTATTTAGTATAAGTTATGGGATTTGGAATTGCTGGACTAATCGACGGAAAAAAGGACAATTGAAATCAATAAATGGAAATAACATAAAGAAAGATTAAGGAACGAGATAAGATTATCTTTGGTTCAAATACTGCATATTGCGTGTGTTCTGTTTTCAGATTATTCCTTCTTAATGACGAGTGTTTAATAAGTACAAGTACTCCACCTATATACATGTAGATATATATACGAAATTGATTAAAGACTTAATTAAGCGGTCATTTCCTAGTTATTTTTTTTATTTACTATCCACATTACTGAGAGTATATCCAATATACCAATCTTAAAAAACAAGCATGCATAGTTGTGCATACTCTACCACATTAATTATATGTGCACCCAACCTTTATATAAATATAAATGAATATAGAGATATGAAGAGATGTAACTTTAATTTCAACTTGCTATAACGAGCCCACCATATATGTTGCGTTATTGCATGCTGTTGTTACTATATATCATTACTCTTAGCCATGTTAGGTGTCTTCCTCCTTAATCACTTGCTAGGTTCATGCATGCATGCAATTAATATTTAGATTTATTATCTGTAATTATTGTCACGAAATTGACTCATAGGTCAACCTCCATCACAAACCACTTTTATTCCGTTTTGAAAAAAAAAGAAATTAATAATATTCGTTTCTTCGTTCAATGGAATTCAAGTTTCCAATAATGACCATTAGAATACTTTACGATTGGATGATTATCCCCATTCTTCAAAAATATATTGTTGTACTTACCTAGTATAATAAATGTTTATGTATTTATTTATTTTCATGATCTTGATTCAGTTCAGAAATTATTCCGTTCTGACAAAAAGGCAAAAAAAAAAGGATAAAGCCACCACTTATAATGCAGTAGAAATTTTATTTTTTTTCAAAAAAATAAAATAAAAAATTACGTACGTAACAAGTTTCAAAAGTATTCGCAACTCAAATGGTGGGGGACTTCGGTTTCGGATAGAAAAAGAGATCTCAAAGAGGGTGAGATTTATGTACTTTATATAGCTCAATTAATCTTTCCAATTTTTTTCCCAACTAAATGATGAGAAATCTGGAAAAAGAACTAATACATCAATCTAGCCTGGCCCTCATTCTACATTATCTTGATGTTGAATTTTGAATTAATAGGATAATGACTCGATGGTACTTTTTATCTTATCAACCATGTCTCACGAACTGGCCACTAACACAACGTACGTATTCATAACACCATTGTCTTGTGATTGGAAATGATTGCGAAAAGATTGACTAACTACTCCAATTCCAACCAATATGCTATCACATTTTTTTTTTAATTTCATGTTATGTATAATATATAGTATAATCGACGGTTCAATAAAAAGGTACTTGAAAATGATTAACAAAGTACGAAAACCTCAATAAATGATATCAAGCACCTCAATAATAGAACGATTACAAAGTGCACACGTGCCACGGCTCGCCCACACCTGCCTCGCACACGCTCGACAGAACGTGTGGCCACAGGGAATAAAAGCCGCGTCCTTCTTTCTTCCCATGCACACGCAGCACAGATGATCACAGCCCTCTCCTCCACCACTGCTCCTCCGCGTCGCTCCATCGCAGCCGTCCGTTTCTTTGATCGATCAATCTCATCAGAGAAACTTTCAACGGGCCCTCTATTGGACTCGACTCGTTGTAATTGGGCCGAGTAATTGGGCCAAGGCCCAATTCCCCATGCAGGCTCCTTTCAGCTGCCAACGCTTCGGCCAAGTTCATCCCGGCGCGGCGATCGTCGCTTGAACACGTCAGCGACGGCCGGAGGAGCGGCGGCGGGCCCACCGATGTCTGCGTTCTCCAAGCCCAGCCATTCTTGGAGGCTCTTGTTATTATTCCTAAGCCCACGATTCATTTGTTGGAAGAGATTGAATTATTTGAGGTGTGACGAAAGAGTGTCAGATAGAGAAGAGAGATAGTTTTTGAGTCAAATGAATAAGAACAAAGCAGATCTTAATGGAAGAGGAGAGAAGGTTAGATTCCCTTTGGCTACTTTCAACTATTTTCCCTTTGTTTTTTCAATGAATTCGTTGGGCATTTCACACTACGAACTGATATTTGAATTCCCTTGATTAAAGGCAATGACGAATTTTGAATTATTATTTTTTGTTTCGTATTCTTGATTCGGATGTGGCCGGCCGGCGGTAATAATAGGCAAGCCAAGTCAATGAGTCCATGTCGCATCATTTCTCTATATTTCGAATTGTGTGTGTGGAAATTCTGTATTTTCTTCACATATATTTATGCAAATAATATATGCCATAATATGAATAAAAATAATGGGAGAAGGAACCAATTAGCTAGCACAATATATTTAAGCCGCCATCAGTACGTCACTGCAATGAAAACCTTCTTCGGAAATTTGAATTTTCTGCCAAAAAATAGAATGCATGTATATCAAGAGGTGGGAGCATTTATTTATTTTATTTTGCATGTTAAGGAATTGATATAAACACGGAAAAGTGTGTTCTAATGGCGTAAGCCGTGAGCAAAGCATCTTCTATCTCAAGGATCAAACACAAAAATTACGAATTTCTTATTTCTATTTTACAATTACCTACAATGATAAGCATGATAAACTATAGATAAAAAAACTAACAAATCAAAGCTAAGGTCTTTTCTTTTTAGAGGGTGGGCTTTGTCAATAGCATCGATATGAGCCTCTACGAAATCGCCCAATAAAGGTCAAATTTAATTCGAAAGTACGGCCCATTAAGAAAAGGTGATTTACATAACGAGAAAATAAAAAGGAAAAGAAGTTTTAAAGAAGTGTGTCCATGGGATAACAGCCAAGGACTCGAAGAAACCTCGCAAACTCCTGCAATAATAATGACATGAAGAGGAGATCATTATCACCACGACGACGCACGCAATGCAGCCATTGTAATGAAATTAAAAAATAAAATAAAAATTATGGCCATGTAGTAATAATAATAACCTGAAGATGTCCGAGGGCATACTGCGCACGTGGCTCTGCCATGGAAGCTTCAAAGTCGATGTAGAAGAGGTAGTCAAAGTATCTGCACAGATTACATATTATTTTTTTTTTCGGTAGACAGAGTTTCTTTATAAGAAGAAGATTGAAGAAGAAGATGCTTACGTGGCACTTCCTCGGTTGGAGTCATCAACTACCCTCAACGGCCGTCTCTTCTGCGGCCTGCTCTCTATCTGCAAGCCAAGATTCATGTTGTTTTTGCTGAAAAAATTAATAAAGAAAGAAAGAGAGAAACCATATACATCGCAAAATTAGTGCAGTGTTATGATCGAATTGATTGATGATCACCTTTGATAAGTTGATTCCCCTAAGAGAGAAAACAGCCAAGGCCTTGAATAGAACTCCAGGCCCCTCTTCAAGGCTGAACACAATGCTCGTCTAAACTCGAACAGCGAACAAAAGATCATTATATATGTGTGTGTGTGTGTGTGTGTGTAAAGTGTAGAGAGAGAGATGGGACGGCCTTAATACCTTATAAGTTCCATCTGTTCCAGGTATAACAGGTTCTCTTGCAAGTATCAGGAATCTCGTAATATTGTCTGGATCATCCTATTCGGTTTACGACTGAAGGTTAAATTACCCAGAGAAAATAAATTTGAAAGATCACAGTATACATTCACAAAAAAAAAAGTTTTTTTTTTTGAAACCTGAATGTTTTCAGCAAGAACATCAAGGCCATAGATGGACGCAGCTCGAGAACTAGCGACAGCTCCATTCTCTCTAATACCTTCAGACGCCACGGCCTATCTTCACCATGCCGATGATTTAAATACAGCTCCATAAATAAATACGAAAAAATAAAAAATAAAAAAGTTAACCTGGGCAGAACCAGCAGTATCATCAGCACTAACCCTGGTCAGGCCTAACTCAGTCAGAGTTTTCTCACACTGATCAAGCGCCTGAACAGACCATCGCTCATTAATCAATTTCCTTGACATGGTTTAAGGAAAACAAAAACTGCAAGAAAGGAGGCGAACGATCGCCGACTCACCTGAGGATGGCTGAAAACACGCTTAAGGTCCTCTTTTCTAACGCCTGGCAATGCAAGAAGGCAGTGATTGACCACTAACTGAACTTCGCCTACTATGTGAAGCCTATGCCTGAGAAGAAGGTCGTAGTTGCGGTGGATGCTTCCCCCAACAGAATTCTCTATGGGAAGTACGGCTTTGTCTACCAGCCAAAGCTCGACCGCCTAGTGAATGGCACTAGAAAGTTAACGATGTTTGCAAAAGCATAGAATTCATCGAGCATACGATCAAGAAAATTAAAAAGAAACCTTGAATGCTGCTTCGAATTGGTCGCAGGGGACTGTCTCACACTTGGGGTATACTTTCAGAGCAGCTGCCTCGCTGTATGCCCCAGGTGCTCCCTGTAAGAATTTAGAAGGAAATGAATGACTAGTGTAAGAGAAATTTAGCCAGATTTTGACGGTTTGGACTTACCTGATAAGCAACACGAACCATGGTGCCATCGCTAGCACGAGGTAATAGATCCATCGCAGTCAAGGGCTCTGACAATTCAAGTGAAGTATACCCAAGTAAAGATCATATCGATAGAACTGTCTTTGAAATCGACGAGTATCAATATGGTAAAAGGCCTAACGTTACACACAGCAATCATGAGCCTATGCATTGTTTTTGACGGTTTTTTGTCGGGTCTTGCACGTGAGGGCAATCGACTACGAATCATAATGAATGAGTAGGCGATTGGGACAGCTTATCGACATCTACCGAACTCTAACAGCTACCGACTAAAGGCATTCAACAAACTAACGAGTGTTAGAAAGTTATCTAATTTGATCATCAGAAAACACCCACCACATGGCACACACAACTTGACAGATTTCGTCAAGGCAAGACGTTCTACCTAATCAGTATTTCTTACAAGTAAGACATGCATTTCAGTCATGTTCATTGACAACCAATAAGCACATAAGAATATAAATCAACACCTAACAAAATTATTCGGCGGCTCGCAGAATGAGGCATGAATAAATCAAAGCCTGCTATGAACCACCGTATCAGCAGTACTTAGTCGAACGATATCATCAACAAAGATATAATCTTGGAGCGAAAACCCACAAAATTTAAGCAAAAATGTGCAATGGCTATCAACCGAAAACGATAATTGACCCTTCACCATTCACTTACTTGGGAGAGAGCTTAAATCCTTGTGAAACTCTCCAGGTACAGTGATCTCTGTGGCCTCGTCGACAGCATTAGGAGTAGCAATCGCAGGGATTTCATCTTCCAAAGAAGTGGTAATCGGTCTTTGGTACGCACATTGCCAATCTCTTTGATTCCTCAACTTCAGCAAATTAGGTTTCTTAAAAAAAACACCTGATAAGCCCAATCGACAACATGGGCTGTCTGATTTCTTGTTAATAGCGCCGTACACTGAAATTGGAGCTGCCTTCAATGCCATTTTTCGCCGTCAATGCATCAACACCGTTTCGAATCCGACGACCGACACCAAAAGCAATTCATTGACGGATGATGACAAAAACAGAGGGATAGAGCTATTTATCGGCTTCCTCGAGATGGTGGGTTATCACTCAAATCTGCGACAAAATGACGAATTGTTTTTGTTATGTGTGAGCTGCGAAACGGCTTTGTTTCTTCTTTCTTCTTTCTGCTTTCTGCTTTCTTCTTTACATTAACGGATGAATGTGCGAATGGGAAAGAAGAAACAGAGTTAGGTGGGAATTCAGCTTAATAATGGGTATACGTTGTGTTCATCTCTCTCTCTCTCTCTCTCTCTCTCTCTCTCTCTCTCTCGATGTGTGTATAACAACACCTTGTGGACAACTGTAGCTGAAGATGGTGAGTGGGTTGAGAATTGAGTCAAGAGAGATACAAACTATGAATGAAAGACACTTTTATTTACTTTCGGTGCGTGTAATTTGATATTTTAGGTTGAGTAGATGTAAAATCCTACTCAATGTAAGAAATGGATTAGATAATTTAGGTGTTGAAAAGCTATCATATCATTTCAATGCTAATGTAGTTACATAGTAACACCACCTTTTTCTGTTGGTATGCGGAGTTAGGACAATTGTAATATTCGGCTGTGAATGCGACAACGCGTCGGCCCATATAAGTTGAATGGGCTTTGATTAATGGGCCAGACCAATTGAGAGGCCCAAATAACGCACCAGTTTTCAATCTTGTTAGGGCCAGTCAGACGAGGTAAATAATAATATTATTTTAAATCAATCATTTGTATTTTATTAGAAATCGAGTGTTCCTTCCTAAAAGCAATTAATTATAGGAGGAGAACCGATGTGGGACAACACCCACTTTTTTTATAATCTCAGCATCTTTAGAATTAAATTACAACCTAACCCTCCGACTAAATTAATTTGGACAATAATCTGATTATCAGTACTGGCTACTAATCTCCTATGCATATGCATTTTGTCTAAAGTTCACTCACGAACGAGCTTAATTGAATAAGAATCATATTCTTAGATGCTTCTCAATAAATGCTTCTTTTCAATTTAAGGTTTTAAATATGTCTGTGGGGAAGTTGTGGGGCAATTGTGGGTTTTCAGCAAATTCACGTGAACATGGTCAGGTGGGTATGTTTAATGTCTATTTAATTGGTGGTTAAAGAAATTATTTTTGGTGACCATATGAGAAATCTTTCCTTTTTTTTTGCTCTATAAATGATTCGACTTCATCAAAAAAGCTCATTTTTTAAAAGTGTGGTTTTTTAGATTATTATTGTGTATCAGTTCGGCATGAAAAAGCACGCAGACTTATTTTCCTTGACAATGTCCAATGATTTCCTCGATATAATTTTGATTTTGCTAATGCAAGCATATGGTCCCATGTTATCTAAAAATGTCGCAACGACATAGGGTTAAAAGGGCCATCGCCACTTGCAGCAAGTAATTAATTAAGTGCTTCTCTTCCAAGATCAAAGCTACTGTTCTAGAATTTATGTTGTCTCTTCACGCTAATTGCTTTGATTTCACGACCCCATACGCAAATAAAAGATGAAACCTTTAATTAGGGTTTCGAAAAAGAAGAAGTAGAATCATTGATGTCGAATACGAAAAAAAAAAATTCAATCTTTGGCTCCGTTTTGAAAATAAGGGTCTTTCAAGAATAATATATCGTGAAAAGTATTTATTGTCGACGAAGGAGGAGGATCTGAATTTTAAATAATAATAATAATAAAATCTTTTTTGTTCCGACCTCATAAATGCAAGGCAAGCAAGCAAAGGAAGGGACTGCAGATTTGATGCCAGTGTGAGCTGCTTTTCATCGTTACATAGCTTTTGAGTAAATATACTCTCCTTTTTGTTCGTTGGGTTGTTGGGCAAATTCAATGCTAAGCTTCTCTACGTTCACCCACCCTAGCTACTTATTAAACCCTCTCTTTCCCACCATCTATTCGTCCTCAATGTAATCTCTATAAATAAGCCTTCTCTTCCCTTGCATTATATAAACCTCGAAGAATAATTTGCTTGTTTTTTAGTTCATCACTCGCAGCAACATTCTTGATTCTCAGTTATTTGTTGACATTCCCTTTCTGTACTTCAATTCTCTGAAACAGTCTAAACTTGGGTTCATATTCGAGGGCATTCCTAAACACAGTTCTCTCTCTGCCGTACCTTTAGATGGAATCATTCATGCAGGCAAAACAATGATATACATACAATACACACATACATACATACATGTGTGTGTATCTATTTGTATGTGTGTATACACACTGAATGATAGAGAAAGAAGTGATCTGTGTTTGAGCAAAAGTGTGTAGAGACACGAGATGTTGGTGCGGTTCAATTAGAGGGCTGTGTTCTGCTGTGATGGAGAGCATGGTTATTTGATTGAGCCGTGCCAATATCACGAATTTCATCTACATATTCATCCCTTCTAACATATATAAACATATTGTTTTTATACAGGCATCTTTCGTCTCCTTTTTTTTACGAGTTATGACATGCATGTTTATTACTTATCATCTTCGTTTATATGCTTAATAAATGCCTGATTTAACGATTATGTTTTTCCTTTCCTTGTTTTCCCAGAATACTTACGGCTCCACAAGAGGGTTTAATGGGAGTTTCCCTTTCTTTTTGGGTATAGAAAGTTAGATTTTTTTTTTTTTCAACCGGAAGTAGGAATAAATATCGCCATTGTTGTTTGTATATTTCAGAAATCGGTTTATTTCTTCATATAATAAACAGCGTTACATCAATAAAACAACAACGAGCATCTTCTCCATTAAATACTCACTATAGTAGAGCAGCATTTACTACTAAACTCAGTATGGTGCGTGCGCTGCGCATTCAATGTTAGAACCAATACACCAGCGGCAAAAGTACGAGGAAAACTACAAAAGAGTCGCTGAGTATGTGTTAGAAAAACACAATCTTGAATTAGAAAGCCTCACATATTTCTCATTGATGTTTCTCGGGTCTCATCACAACGCACAAGATTATACCAAACGAAGACGATTTTACCGCTGCGAAGAGATTCGTTATTCTTGGCAGCTGTGATTATCCCTTGAATTGGAAAAGTCTCGATCATGGTGGCCTTCTAGAAAAGTTTCATCGGCTGTTGTTGAGTCCCACTTCTCATCATCGCACAGAATTCCTCGTAGTTGATCCTACCATCCTGTAATATAAATCCATACGTGCGATCGCGTTGGAAAATTTCAAGAAATTCGAGAGTCTAATACGTATTCTTGCAACTAATACTTACGTTATCCGTATCCACTTCTGAGATTATTTCCTTGATGGTGGCCTCATCTCCCATACCATACTCCTTCATCGCAATTTCCAGTTCATCGCGCGTTATAAAGCTGTAATAAGTGCGTAATGCATGTAAGTATATTCTACACATTAAGCTAAGAAACTGATCTAACAAAAGATAGCGACGACCACTAAGGTATTTACCCACTGCCATCCTTGTCGAAGTACTGAAATGCGCTGAAGAGATGCTCATCTCTTTCGAGCTTATGTCTGTGCATTGTGGCAGTGATAAATTCTATGTAATCTATTGTCCCGTTACCATCCACGTCAGCCTGTTTTTATTTGTTCAAGAATTAATAGTTTATCTGCAACGAGTTGAAAAAAAGCCATGATATTTCTAACGAATGATGTTTCTCTTACAGCTTCCATGAGTTGTTTGACTTCTGCTTCAGACAGTTTCGAGCCCAGACGAGCCAGCCCAGATTTTAACTCTTCGTAGGTGATGGTGCCGCTGTTATCAGTGTCCATGTTCGTAAACATAGCCTTAAGCCCTTTGATTTCTTCTTCCGACAAGCTCTGTGCAATAACCTGTGGTGTTTGACAGTTGAACAAGATTTTTACGCAAAGGCAATCAGCGTTGAGAAGAGCATAAAATGAGGTCCTGTGCTTCTAAATCATCCAACAATTCATTGAACATTGAATTTGATCAAGAGTTTCACGACGTGGATTTATAGTGAATATAACATGAAAAATCACCTTCAAAGCTAGTTTCTTGAGCTTATTCATTGCCCTGAACTGTTTCATCCTAGAGAGTACAGCACTGTCTATTGGTTTGTCGGGTGCTTGTCCCTTAATCCAGGGGTGCTCTGCAAGTGTTAAGAATTAGAAATCCCGAGTGTAGTCAGCATATATAAAAGCAGAAAAGAAAAAAGAAAGATCATTCAAATAGAAATTGCGAAACTGCTTAAGGATTATTATCAGATAACTACCAAGAACTTGCGATGAACTTATTCTTCTCCTAGGGTCTTTGTGGAGCATTTTGTGAACAAGATCTTTAGCACTCTCCGAAATTTTAGGCCATGGATCACTGTGGAAATCAACTTCCTCTTTCAATATAGCATCGAATATTCCCTTCTCAGTTTCTGCATCACAAAGTTGTCGAAAGAGCGCTCAGGAAAAAAAAATTTGTCTACGTGCTAAAGAAACCGAGAATTAGTACCTGCCCAGAATGGAGGAACACCACTAAGCAGGATGTACAAAATAACCCCTGCACTCCATACATCTATTTCCTTCCCATAACTGCGCTTCAAAACCTCGGGAGCAACATAGTATGCACTGCCAACAATATCACGATACACCTTCCCTGAAACCAATAGATAAAGGCTATCAAAATACTGATACAACTATGTCACAGTATAATGATCCAATGTTTGAAAAAAAGATTCGTTGCCTCCCAATTATCCAAATCATCAATTAGGAACAAGAATTAAGTTCAACAAATACGACTTCTACTAACACCGAAAAGCTGGCTAGTTTAGACACTCACCTTCTTCAATAAAGACGGATAGCCCAAAATCAGTGGCTTTTAACATGGCCTTCTCATCCTTACTAGAGAGCAAGAAATTCTCAGGCTTAAGATCCCTATGCATCACCCCCATAAAGTGACAATGGTGCACAACATTAACAATCTGCCTCCCAAGATCAGCAGCAGCTCTCTCAGAGTAGTGTCCCTGAGCTATAATCCTATCGAACAACTCACCGCCACCACACAGCTCCATCACAAGGTGGACGGAGATCCTATCCTCGTAAGCGCCCTTGAACTCAACTATATTGGGCTGACCACTCAAATGCTGCATAATATCAACCTCCCTCTTCATATCCTCCTTGTCGCTCTTGCTCACGAGCTTCCTCTTCAGTATGGACTTGCAAGCGTAGGGTCGCCCAGTCGCAATCTCAGTGCAAGAATAGGTCACGCCGAATTGGCCCCTTCCCAATTCCTTACCTATGGCGTACTTCGACTTCACGTCCTCAAAGGGCTTGCCTAGAATGTTGTTGGGCTCCAATTTGGGGCCAGGGTTATGGGGAAGCGTCGCCTGAGGCTGCGGCTGTGGTGGCGCGTGGTGGGTCTGAGGCTGAGCCGTCGACGGCGTTTGATTGCTTTGAGTACTATGCTGATGTGGCCGGCGTTGATTCCCCATTGGCCTCTCTGATCTGTAGCCATTACCGTCCGAGGTTGCGTGCTTTCCCTTGCTAAAACATCCACCCATTGAATCCGAGCTCAATCGTCGCCGACTACCAACTCTAAAACGAAGATTAGCTTAAAATCAACCAAAGATGATGAGTATTACGTGAAGAATATGTGCAGAATCGTTGCTACAGCTCCGTGGATTGATAACGAAAACAAAAATCAAGAAACGTGGGTGGTCTGAGAATGTTATTGCGATCTATAGCTTGAGTGAAAGAAAGCTGTGGCAGTAATGGCGTTTCATTACTTGGTTTGTCTCCTTAGTTATTGGCCGTTGAGGAATAAAACGTAAATCATTAATGGGCCTTAGCAGAAATTATCTGGGCTCAACTTACGAGAAATGGGCCAATTTTACTGGGCTCAGTCCAGCGACATTTGCCTCTGCATTTAAGTGCTCGATTCGTATATATACTTACTTCCGATCGATCTATTTCAAATTCAGCACTATCATTTAAAAAAAAAAAAAATCTGCCTGGAATGATTGATAGTATAACGTGTAGAAAGTAGTATTTATCAATAGATGATGATGATCGAAGCTTTTTTTCGTCCAAGACTAAATATATCATGGGTTCGAAAGCGAAACGTGACATCATTTATTCAAATGTTTTGAGATGCCAAAACTATCAAATGATAATCCCCACCACTTGATTTATTTCGTCTTGAATAATGAAACATAATAGCGACACTTCAATAGATCGAAATCCCACTTGTTTGTTGAATTTGATGATACTAATCATTTTCAGCATATATAGCGGTTGAAGAGCAAATAGAAAATTTTATTTTATAACCATCAACTTAAGTATTTATTTCAGATGATTCGCACTGCTACTCATAATAACTGCGGTTAAAGAATAATTTCAAAATATCAGTAAGGTACAATTATTGGATCGAGTGATGATACTTTACTATTGCCAATTGTGAAGGACGTGTACTATTCGGTCAATGATTAATACTTGGCTAAAAATATACATATTTTTTATTTGACATTGCTGTGATCATCCATGATATATCTAAATCTCCATTAGTCTTCACTAATTTACATAAACTCTCGGGGTTTGATCAACAATTAATTAGCTAACGTAAAATAATTAACTCGGAATATGGATGGGTAGCTTGAAAGTCGTTGGTCAAGAAAGTGCGATTTCCTTTTAAAACCTTCGAAGGACAAGATTCTTTAACATAGAAACTATTGCTTAACAATGAACAACATAAACATATATATAGATATATATGTGTGTTTGTGTGTATTAGTTGAAGTGGGGTTTCTCATTTAATTAATTCAGAGTCTGTCGATCGATCCATAATGACGATTTGAACCTCCATAAATAAGTATAAGATTCTCTATTTGAATATATTGACAGCTCATAAAATTCAGAATTATGGTATAATCGTCATCACAGTATTAGATTAATTATTTTGCGTGATGTATCCTTCGGAGAGCTTTAAGACCACTGAAATGGAATCTAGATTGTCATTAATTGTCCGAAAAGCATAAGTGAAATTAGAATATATTTACGATTATTTTTCAAGATGATGTGTAGTCGTCATTAAATGTTGAAAGTTACTGTCTAGACCAACATGAAGACTATCTTCAATTAGTTGTCGATGTTTATTATGATAGCAAAAGAAACCTGCCCTAAAAACAATTATTACGTAACCCAACATACATTTATTCATTCTTCGTGCACATAAGTGCTCTAAAGATGGGGACAATTAACGTAAATATGCATCACATACAAAGGAAGATATGTGAATATATCTAGTCTACCACGTAAATAGTTATATATCAGAAACCCTACACACTAATGGGTGGGTCATTTCTTTACGAATGAAAAATAGTACACGATGATGGGACCAATAAGAAAAATAAAATAAATATTGCAACATACTCATGTTGGTTTTATGTCGACATTTGAGATACTATTGCTAGTGCCATATATCATTCGTTTGTCACGCTTTATTATAATAAACCAATTGGGGAAATTGATGGACGTGATTCATGTTGGGGAAGTCAATAATTACTTCTTGGCAAAAAAGACTAAGATAATTGTTAATTGGCAGTGATAATGAGCACTTAATAACTTATAAGGGCCCCAGTAACAGCAATATTACACATATTTTTGTGTGTGTTTGTGGGTGCTTAAGTGATATAAATGTAATTACTTATTCGTAAATGTCGACCAACCACTAGAAATTAAATCTCCAATAAGATACACCATCAGTGGCTGTCTACTGAGACCTGATCGAATATTCAGCTGTTGACAGTTTCGAGAAACAATAAAACTAAATTAAATGATTTATTGCGTTTCTGAATGATACTAATTATATTTGTTGCTTCCGTCCCCATGAATGATCATTACCTTGTAGGGACAAAGATACCAAATTTGAGTTACTCAAAAACACGTACATTAACCTCACATATCATATAATATGCTATGATATGTATGTGCAACACGATTAATATACACATATATATTACATAAATGAACCCAGAATAATGACTGTTAAAAGCTACCTCTAGCACTTCACTAATAACCTAACAACTGAATCAACCAAAAGATTATTTTCGCTCATCTGTTAAAATTTTTATTTAATAATAAAGTACAACTAGTGACAAATATAAATAAGAAATGAATTCATCGTGATATATAATAGAAAACTAGGTACGTGCTACGTAGCCAACCCTCGATCTTCATATCACATGTCAATCATTCGATGAATGGAAGGTAAGATTCTGATTCGAACACTTAAAAGAAAATTACTTCTTAATATATGTCGATGAGGCAAGGCAGTAGATCTTTATTATTTCAGAAATCTTAATATATCACCCAATATTTTTATAAAATTATATTATATGCATCAGCAATTGAATTGACATTCACACTTGGTTTTAATAGCGGTTGTCATGTCTTGAAATGTGGACACGAATGGTGGGGTCCAATGAACTTTGGACCTTAGGATTACCTTTTAGATTCCCTTACCCTACCCTACACTATTGCAATAATATTTCAAAATAATATCATGTAATAAAGGACAACGGTTGATTGATCCATTCCTTCACTCATATATGTAATCCTAGATTTAACTTAGTAGTAGTATATTTCAGGAAGTAATTAGTAATAATCATATTGGTAGATATATACTAAAAAAAGAGAAGCAAGAGGCATCTCTATAGTACAGTGTAATATATATAAAATTAGTACTTGACCAGTTAAATAATTTCCTTCGCACATGTCTTTTCTGATGCATTTCGAAGCCAACTAAGTCATGATGTGTTATGTACTGTGCCAACACAAACTAGGTAACTCATTAGTTACGATCTGATTTAGGGTTTTCGTATTCATTGAATTTGCTTCTTCCTATTATTATCACATCAATCTTCATAGGGTCCATTATATATTATTATCGATTCTTCGTACATAACTAGGTGGCTTTCATTTTGACCTCATTGCATTCCATTTCATGTCACACAATAAAACATCTTCGTCAATGAGGCCGTGGATAATTCGGTAAAAATAAAAATTGGAACTACGGAACAATATTTTATTTTCTTCCTTTAATAAAACAATTTCGACGTAAAATCATGATCCAATTGAAATCAAAGAATGGCAAGCTCATAGTACAAAATGGTCCTCTCATGTTCTGTCACCACAAAGCCAGTTATATATGTCGGGGCCATCAATAATTCTTCCACCAATCAATGGTTATACATATATTGCACTCTTATTCATTACTGTGTTGTGTGTGTGTGTGTGTGAACTAGCCAACTTGGTTAGATAATTATATGCTTTAAATACCATTATGGTCACTTAATTGCGTTGGATTTTGCTACGATTACATCATAAATTCGTAATGAAAAATCGAGTTGCTATTGCAAATAAATGTTGATATATTATGATCGACCAAGATATCTAAGCAAAGAATGCATTCATCAATACACCATTAATTTACATATGGTTTTATAAATAAGGCAACATTAGTTCATATATAGGCTGTTTGCTTTGAAAATATTGAAAAGAAAAAAAAAAACACTTATCAAGGAACATTGAAATTTTTGACGTGTTTGCATATTTCATCATGATAAGGGTTTTCGTCTATTATCATAAAGGACGTTTTTTGTTCTTAAGCCAAATTACAACTACTTCACAGCCGTTTATCATTATTTATTAATAGATGGATATACATGTTGATGGAAGTGTTACTTTCACGTGTAAAATCACTTACGTCATATATGAATATATATCTACCTCTATCTACGTACATTCAATTGAAATATATAAGCTCGAATGCGTATACTCGTGTCATATTATATCATAAATTCCCATGTATCGGGAAAATATAATGAGAAAGAAGGATCTAAACCACAGAGTTAACATAAAATGACAGATTTATGGCACCATCCAAAACTTTATGCCACCATATTCAAACGATCGCTATTACGTGACGTGGCGCGGATTGTGACGTGGGCCTCAATGGGACCCACACGCATATTCCCTCCATCCACGTGTCGTGCGATGACAGGACAATTTGAGAGGTCCCTCATTCCACGTGGGTGTGGGATCAACAAGCAACTTATCAAGCATTTGTAGTAAGTAACATTCTAATTTCTTTTTATATATATATATATATATATATATATATATATAGATAATAACAATCACAATAAATAAGGACACAAACTCTCATGCAAATCAGAGTTAGTCTTAAATAGCAAAAGGCTACTAAGTAAACCGATGGGAACCAAGTCTTATCAGTTAATAAAGCATCGTACGTACTTAAAACCTTAAGACTCGGACAAATGCAGATCTTCCTTAATGTAAACAAAAAACCCAGCGCGTGTCTCCACGCGCAGGGGGGCTCCACCTTCCACTTACTAATAAAAAAAAGTAAATGGAAGAGATGAGAGTTTTTGATTTGGATTTTACAGCATCGTTCGTTCGTTCGTTCGTTCGACCTATCAAATTCCAACTAAATGAAATGCAAATGCATATGAAATGCGGCGTGGGGTCCACGCACTCCACCATTTCGCCCAATCAAAACGTTATATAAACAACTGCAGCCTCCGTCGTCGACCTTCCTACTTACTACAATCAATCAATCATACACAGCTTAGCGTTTTACAGTTCTTCGATCATAAAAAAGTTTCGATTTTTCACTTCTCTTTTTTGCTTTCTTTCATCGCCTTTTTATCTTTCAAGGTTATCGGAAAGTTAAATTCCCGGCGATACAATAACGCAAGGAATTGTTATCGATCAATGGCAAAGAGCCGACGATTGACTACTAGCCGAAGCGAACTTTACCTAGGCACCTACGGCTTCAACTCGGCGGGCCAGCAGACGGCCAACGGCTCGCCGGAGCTCGCCGAGGACGATGTGTGGTCCACCGTCCACCACGAAGAGGCTGTAAACGGCCACGCCGAGTGGACCCCACGCACCTCCTCCTACGGGAACAGTAACGGGGCCTCCACCTTCGAAGACCCTTACGCCGTCCGCCGCCGCCCACCTCGGCGTTCCGACTCCTCCGTCTCCAGCTCCAGGCACCGTCAGGTCGGCGGATTGTCTCTGGCCTTCGAAGACGGCTCGCCGGACGGCGCGGCGGGGATCGTTCACCAGTTTCGGAACGGCGGGGCGGAGGATTCTCCAAGGGGGGAACGGCACTTGGCCGCGTCGGCGCCGGTGAACGTGCCCTACTGGTCGAGGATCCGCCGGGATGAGGGGGAGGCGAATGGGTTCGACGACGATGAGAGCGATCGTCGCGGCGAGGCTGAGATTGTGCCGCCGCACGAGTATCTTGCGCGCAGCAGGGGAACGGCGTTCGAGGGAAGTGTGGGCTTCAGCCTTAAAGGTCGTAACTTGAGCCGGGTTCGTGATGCGGTTTGGAGTCAGACCGGTTTTTATGGTTAAATTGAAAACAAAAAATAAATAAATAAAGAGCTAATGATTCGCTAGATATTAGACGACAGTTGTGGATTTTTCGAATTTGGTTTTGTCATCTCTATTCTTATGGGTGTCTTCTATTCTATCCACCAGTGAATTATTACTGTATTTGCGATAAGTTGGTTCAACGAATTTAGTACGTGTTATGAGGAAAATGAGCAATTGATCACTATCTATTATTATCAAGAAAGATGAAAGTATTTATATGGACAGCAGAGCAAAGCAGAACAGATAAAGAGGAAAGGGAGAAAATGGAAGGTGATGTGAAAATGAAGTGAAAGGAAGTAGAAAGCACAATGAAGGATGGATGGTGAGAACGTTACGTGCTTGGCTTTTTCAGGAAAAAGGATATTCAACTCAATTTAATATTTCCTCCGTCCCATTTAAATGTTCCCGAAGATTAGTGGGCACGGAGATTAAGAAATCACATTTTTAATATTATAGTACACCTTTTGAAGTATGGAGGGAGAAAAGTTATTAGTAGACACGCAAATCGAGAAGACTTTTTTTAATATTAATGATGTAATTAGTTTAATTAGTGGGATAATCTTTTACCAAAAATGGAAATGGGAAGAATTATGTGGGACGCCCGAAATAGAAAGATGGGAAGAAATAAGTGGGACTGAGGTAGTACATAATTGGTTGCTGATCGAAAACGAATCATCATCCATCATTCAGAACCACTTGTTACTATTGCATTAATTAAATCAACATCACCCCTCGTCTATGTATGTATTCCTTGCAGTAAAACCAGTACAATACAACTTACTACCTTCGATGAACGATGTATAGGACAAGACTAACCGATCGGTCTGAACATTTTGTTTTAAGAGAAAACGAAAATGGGTTGTGCACTTCAAATATAAATCAGGGACGACAAAGGAAAATAACCAACCACGACAGAAAATAGATAAGATATCAAGCCCAGCAACAAAGTATCAAAAAGTTAACGAGCACACTAACATCCAAAGAGACAAAGTATGTCCAACAAATTAGGACTAAAGATTCACATGGGTTGAGATTGGCCACGAGAGCACTGATAGTTGATTAAACCATTCTCAAGATCACACCATATACCGACAAGAATCAGAAGACAACACACCAAAGAGCAAGCTTGGTATTATGGTGGATCACTGCGCATGCAAAAACATCTATAGAGCTGAGTAGTGACTCCTTAATTTTACGTGATGACTTCTGATGAATAAGTGAAAGAGAAAAAAAAAAGAGAAAGTATTAAAGAATAAGCGAAGAAGATGAGAGTTGTATATTACCTGCGGTGGCTGTGGTGGATAGTTCCCATATCCCCCAGCATAGCCAGCAGAGTAGTACATATTCGGGTCTTGAGCCGCCGCCGGAGGAGGAGGAGCATATCCATACGTTTCATATCCACTAGGAGGAGTATAACCATAGTACCCACCACCACCACCATATTGGCCTTGATCAGCCTGAGGAAAAGGCAAGCATGCATATTCATCTAACTAATTGACATAGTAAAGGAAAGCAAAGAAAGCCCAATCAATATAAACTGGGTAATGATATTTTAACCTGTTTGTTGGATGGGTTTCGACCCCATGAGAGTCTAACAATCTGCCCACCAATCTGAGTACCATTCAACAGCCTTATCGCTTCTTCAGCAGAGCTTCTGTTACGATGAAAGAGAATGAAATCTATTGGTGAAACATTTCTTTAGATTGGCCGACCATGAATGGGAGATGAGGAAATGAATGTATTACCTGTCAGCAAACTGGACGAAACCACAGCGTTTTCCAACAGGTATTTTTACATGTAGCAGCTGGCCGAATTGTCCAAACACCTGCCTTAAGTATTCGTCTGTGACGTTGGGATCCAAATTCCCGACAAACACCTTGAGAGTAAATAAAAAACAAAACACACTTTAAGCATAAGCTCCCTTGAAAGCAACCAAACGCATCATTGATACTCACCGTTGTGTTGGTTGGATCGTCATCAGCTGGATTTCCTTGTGATGTCTGATATGAGGCTGCGAGGGTATAAGGGAATAATGAGAAGTTGGACGAAGAGCAAACGTAAAAGTTCAGTTAAAAGATTAAGCAACTTATCCTAACTTTGGAGCAACGCAGAACACATCATCAGAGATATTACCTGAAGTGACAATGATGTACAGTACAGCCTCAACAGAACACAGAACCAACAGCTCAAAGATAAATGCAGATATAAGAGACTACTATCACACAAAGAGATAATTACAATGAAAACAAGACAGGACTACCACATCCAGAGGCTCTCTCCTCTTAGTCATTCCAAGACTGCCTCACAATTCTCACATACGTGAATACAGAGGAAACAACTTCACAAACGACGGCAGTTGTCGAAACAAGTCCAGTTCTCCTCACAGCTAGAGTGGAAATTTTAGCAAAAGACCAGGCTGGTGTACTTATGATTAAGAAAATGGGGGTCGGATACAACTAGATAAAATATTGGAAACAAATAAAAGAATATTGGTGTAGAGCCTCCAGAAAGTCAGTCCACTGACATCAACTAACTACCCATTTCTTTATACATGAGTAGCATTGGGTTCAAATGCTTGGAGAAGAAATGGAATCAGAAACAAATGGATATAACATATCTGAGCAATTATTGAAGTGTAATTTATTGAAAGTAATAAAAATTGGAACGGAAGTAATATAAATAGACTACGCTCAGAAAGTAAAGGGTGGTTGAAGGAAATCCGTTATAAGTAGCAAAATTAATGCCACTAAGTAAAAACTTCAAAATAAAACTGACCTACACCAACCAGGTCCTAAAACTGTTATACCAATTCAGCTGATACTGGCTCCAGGCCTCTATAGACAGAGCCCCCAGATATCCTGCTTTGAGACAATATCAGTTTCCTTTATGAGATTATGATGGTTTAAGACTTCAGAACCGGAAAATTTTAAATTACTGGAAGGTAATGATGCCTCAAGCTCCATATCGTCAAGAATTCAAAAGAAACCTACTTAATCGTATTGCAAAAGAAACAGACATCAAGCCCAAAAACAAAGACTGCCACCATTGATCAAAACTGCCAAAGTTGAGCATATGAAAGCATCATAACAGCAAAGCAAACAATAATATAGAAGAATTAGCACATTGATACAATGCTTTAGTAATGTCCAGCAAAGTTGACAGGATAGAATAATACCACTGCTCTGACCACCAACTTTTTGTTTGTTAGCAGCTGGGCCGATTCGCATTGGCCTAGTAGAACAAAGCATTCCATTCATCTCAGTCATAGCTCGCATTTGTTCGCCTTCATCGCCAAACCTCACAAAGCCATATCCTTTACTTCGTCCAGTTATCCTATCAGTGACGACCTTTGCACCCTTGACTGAAGGATAAGTGGTCCTAAAAGTTTCCTGAAGCATGTAGTCAGTAACCTCAGCAGCCAGGTCTCCAACAAAGATAGTGTACTCAGGAGAATCATCACGTTTTTCACCAGCTCCCATGGATGCCCAGTTCAATCGAAACGTCTGTTCGGCATTTGGCATTGTGGCTCCATTGAACGTCTGCAAGGTCTTCTCTGCTGCAGCATGACTAACAAACTCGATAAATCCATATCCTTCGGACTGGCCGGATTGCTTGTTACGTATGACTTTAGCTGAGACCAACTATTCAAACAACGGATTAAGTCAAATCAATGAAAGAAAAATCAACACGCTGTCAGCAATATAAGAACAATCAAAATACTACGCACAAGCCTATAAATCCAATCCTTAGTGAATTTTCAGCAACAAATAAGCAACGTTGCGCACTGAGTAAGAATGTACGATCACTATCAGCCACCTATCTTCAACCTCATGCTTACCTCTCCAGTGCCGGCGAAGCACGAGTATAAATACTGCTCGTCCATCCAGTACTGCAGATCCCCGATCCACAGGCTACGGATCCCATCGTCAACGACCGGTTCCTGCGGCGGCGCCACAGCAGCTGAAGGTGGCTGCTGGTAGTAGTACCCGGCGGAGGGCGGTGGTTGCTGCGGAGGAGGAACCTGATACGCTGGAGGCTGGTGGTGCGGCAACCACTGCGGAGGCGGCGGCGGCTGCTGCCCGTATTGCTGCGGCGGAAGCATTTGCGGCGGTACCATGGAAGAACCTGGGTTCGGCTGCTGCATCATCCCTCTGACTTGTGGATAAGGAAGGAACCCTAATTTCGATTAGAGAAGGAAAGAAAGCGAGTCTCTTCTACGTGTGGTGGGCGGCATTTAAACACGCGGGTTGAGGGTATACATGTCATTTGTGAAGATTAAAACAACATACGTTCACTCCGCTGCGTGTGTAATAGGGCTGGGAAAATAAACCGAAATTACCGATATACCGTCCTTATCGTATCGAAACGTACCGAAAATATCGAAAATTTTGGTATACCGAAGTTTTTGGTAAGGTATGATACCGTACCGAAAATTTTAGGTACGGTAATGGTATGAAAATTTTAAAACTAAGGTATACCGATCATACCGAAATACCGAAATACTAAAATTTTAATATTACTAAAATTTATATATATACACACACACCTACATGGATTATATTATTTCAAAAAAAAATAAAATGGATAAAATATTATAAGGATCTTCATAAATTTATTTAGCCCATAAATGATTAACTATACCTAACTTTCTACGATTATTGAGGCCCACCATATTAATCTGTATATAAAGTTGTATTTTTTGGTTATGTAAAGTTCTTTATCTTACTAAGGACTAAGGAGACTGACTAAAATCTTTTTATTTTGGAAAATTAGGTATTAATAATCCATCTTATTGGGACCTAAGGAGTTTTAATTGCCTAAAAATTCGAAACGACGAAATAACGAGTTACGAGACACACATGGTAAAAAAACCTTCGTACGAATGGTATAGAAAGTATGATACCGATACCATATCAAAATTTCAGTATGATACCGTATCGATATTAAAGGTATACTGAAATTTTGATATGATATTGGTATGATTTTTTCGATACCGAAATTAAGGTACGATATCACAGTTTTGGTACGGTATACCGTACCGAACCACCCGTAGTGCATAATCGAGGAAGGAAGGCAATAAAAAAAGCAGGTTCCCAAAGATGCCCTTTGACTTGACCCTAGATTTTCTTTTTACCCGCCATTTATTTTTTTATATATTAATTTAGGCTTCTCATATCTCAGAAATACAAGTTCAAGAACAAAAGTGACTTCTCAAAACGAAAACAACAAACCCTAAGAAGAAATCAGTTAAAGAGCCACCCGAAACTGTAATAAAATCTCCGACAGGCTTTCGGCTCCGACCGACGACGTGTGATCATTACGACAAAACTAAAAAAAAAAAGATTCTTGGGCTTATTATCAGCGAATGGGATGGTACTGAGCAGACGGCGCCCTTTTGGGAGGCAGCTTCCTCAAGATGTACAGTACAAGGGCCGACGGTAGAATCTCGACAAGCTGCATTTTTTTTTTGATTCATTTCATGCCGTTAGAAAAATATTACCGCTTAACGATCACAATGTGAAAAGAAAGAGACAAAAAAAAAACTCGATACCATGTAATAGATAAGGTTTAGGACTGGATGGTCAAGAACGTAGAGGGACGCATCGGCGTCGAAAGCTGAAAGCACAACCTGAGATGTTATGCAAAAAACATATGGATTTTGATTGGTTTTTCTTAATTGGTGAGAAAGAAGAGGGAAAAAAACAGCAGCAGTTATATAAATTCTTACCACAAAGCACCTTATGAGAAAGCAAGTGAAGCATATGGCAGTCACCGAGCCGACCTGTAAAAAAACAACCTTAAATTCACAAGTTTTGATAGATAGTGTGTGTGTTTGTGTGTGTAGAAGGAAACCTCATGGAGCTTCTTTCTCCTTCCTTTGGATTCGATGGGGAAGCGTCTAAGCATGAGAAATAATCTACACATGAAAGAGGGTAAACAATGTTATTATTATTATTACAGGGTTTAACTCGTTAGTATGTAAAGAGTAGATCGCAAAAAAAAAAAAAAATTACCTTCCGCCATATAGCAAAAATCCCAAGGCAGCTACGAAGGATACAACTGCAGATAGCGAAAGGAACTCAATGATTTGAAGAACATTAAAAATGAACCGAAAAGGAAAATGGGTGGAGTTTCAAGTTTGCATAGAAAAATGAACCTGCAATAAATATCTTTCCCAAGAACTCGACCGTGCTGTTATCATCTACCCAGAGATATATCCAGACGCAAGCCTGATTTCGAAAGACAGTATAACATTTTACATATATATATATATATATATATATATATATATATATATATATATTATATACGACAAATCACAAAGCATTATCTTTCTTCTCCCACAAAACCAACTCAATTCATAACATCGTAAAGTAGAATATGGATAAAAGGATATAGTGGTTTAATATCGAAGCAAACCTGTATGAAGTAGATAGCACCATTGATAGAAAAGTAGAATAATCGGAGTTTATCTGTTGGCAAACTTCTTGCCTGGCAAATTGCATTCATGGGTTAAGTTAACTAAATTTCATCGAGTTAAAGCATATAATAGGGTGGGGTTCAGCAATTATTTGCACATAAGTTCACTTCACCTGATGATAAATCTCTGCCCAGAACAGGACGAGGAGAGTGAACGTAGAAAAGAACAGCAGCCCGGGAAGATCTAAGAGTACCAAAGACAATGCCTGATTCACAAAGATGTAGTTAAACCTTTTCAAAAACAAGGATATATGGACCAAGGAATATACTGTGGAAAACGAAATCTTAATTCCTACCTTTGGATGCAATAGAAATACTTGCTTATGAAGTCCAAACATGACCGCCCGCACTGCAGTATAAGTGTTTGAGAACTGAGAAAATACTTCAAAGTAGGCACGATATGGGATTTTGTTTGTGTGTTTTTGGCTCTTTTTTCGTACCTCCATTCACGATAAAGTTCATCAGGTGGAAAACCTTCTGAGTAGTCCAACCATACTCAGGGACTCTTAGTTCTATCCTTATCAATTGGATCTATACAACATAAAAAAATGCAGAAGAATGTAACTTTGTAGCAAGAAATCTGATAACAAACAAACAAGATTTGGGTTCTCAAATTTGAGTTATACGTGTAAATTGCGAAGAAAAATAGAACAAAAAACCCGAGTCCCTGACCTCTACCTTTACAACATTTTAGCAATAAACATGCCTTTCTTTACCCGAATACTGAATAAAGGAACAATCTTTCAGGTAGTACATTCATTGTCTTCCCTATAGCCAAACAAGATATCAAATCGATGGTAGTTCCACAAATCCACGAACAAGAACATGGAAAACTTTGACTTATGGTCACTGTAAGCTAATCCACAGCTGACCCTACATAAGATTCCAACTTACAATGACTCAATCGACTGAAAAAAGTGTATCCCAAGGCGGAAAAAGAATCAAATTTTAGCTTGCAAGCTCCCCAGAAATATTCACTGACCCACGGTACAAAATTCCAAATTTCAGGCCTCAGATAGTAACAATCATATTATCAAACACCATACATGCATATACACATACACAGTAATCGAAAGTAATTTTAATCTGATTCAACTCACAAGGGCGACGGCTGAGACGAGGGCATACACGGCGCACAACGTGAAGAAGATTCCGTCCTGCCATTTAACGGACTCGTTGACGCCGTCCCACCAGTTCGAAGCAGCTGAGAGCTGTCGTCCGACGTTGATTGACGGAAAGACGGTCAATGGCATCCTCGTCATTTCGCCTCTTACCTACTTTCCTCCTTCCTATTGCTCTCCTCTTTCGATGCGGAAAAGGTTAAGCCTTGATTAGCTGTTCTTTTCTTTATATATTATAGTTATTATCGTTATTTGTTTTTGAAATCAGAGAGAGATCAAATCGAAGAAGAGGGAGAGAGAGAGAGCGAGAGCAGAGCCATCCCACACACACTAGAGCAAAAATATTATAAAATAATGATAAAAACAAAAATAAAAAAATCGAATGAAAAGAAAACGAACGTATGTGGGGCCACAACGACGGACGGCCTTATTCATTGGATATTCTTCAGAGATTCGTAGTAATGATAAGTTTCTATCTTATTATTGTTTTCTACGAATATTATCAATCAACTTTGGTTTTTCTGTCTCCATTGGGCTAAGTAAGTAACTTTACCGGTAAGGAGGGATATTGACTCTTATTACAGCGGCAAGAAGATGGTTGAGTGGAGGAAATAACATTAGCTACTACTTGTTAGATTAATGTTGATTTCATCATTCGCCATATGCATCTGATCAAATGAAATGTCATGACATTAAAATGGCCATAAATAATCCTTCACGTAAGTTGTTTAAAGGAACCAGCTAGCATTAAGCAATAGCAGAGGAGGAGAGTGATAACAACGCAGTAGCTACTGGTTTAAAGATGGTTTCAAATGTCAAAAGGTGTATTTAACATCTTGTAATACGTTACAATGGATGTAATAATAGATTGCCTTATTTTATTACTCTTTACTTAATTAAAAATAAGAGGTGAAGAGCTACGACGGATACCAAAAGAAAGAGAAAAAAAAAAGCTAAATAAGGATTATCCAATTAATTCTTTTTTTTTTTTTTTGTTTCGATCTCGCAAGGATGGATGATAACCTTGGTTTTGTCCGAAAACTGAGATCTTGTAAAATAATCCAAACGTGGTATGTTGTCATTAACCAACCTGTAAAAGTAGTTGAGTACATGATTATAGGTCCCTTTTTCATCTTCTTCTTCTTTATATCACCATTTAATTAGATTTACACTGACTTTTCCGATCCAACTAACTGCACATAATCCTCCACAAAATTAATATACATTTCATCGTCGTACAAATATATATATCAGAAAAGAAGAAGATATGACCATTTGGAGGCTGCAACAAGAATCGTCATTTAGTTGAAGAATCGTCAAAGGGAGATGAGCGTTCTATCTTGTTGCAGAATCCCAAGGACTGATTCAATGAAGAAGAATTCTCTCAAAACGTCGAAAAGTTCCGTTTTTCAAATCGCCAAAGGATCAAAGACTACGATCTACGACAACAACAATGCCGCCGGCGCGCCCATTCCCAGGAGCGTTTCTTTGAACGCAGGTAATTAGATTTACATTTACCTTCTCATCACATTCTTGATTATGATATCTCATCAAAAAGAAAAAAAAATTATTACACAGTGGGACTGAAACAAAGGATCGTAGCAGAAGATGTCCTAAGGCATCACCGCGACATGAGAACTCCCGCCGAGGTGTTCACCTTTCGCGAGCTCGCAAACGCCACCGATAACTTCAACCCAGAATTTCTACTCGGCGAAGGAGGATTCGGGCGGGTCTACAAAGGATTCCTCAAGAAAACAAATCAAGTGAGTGTACATACATAATATATACAAAACACAAAGCATTATTTTCCTCTGGTAGGAATGAAGATGATCTTTCTTTATTACCATGTCTGCTTAGGTTGTTGCTGTGAAGCAACTAGACAGAAACGGCGTGCAAGGAAACCGTGAATTCCTCGCCGAGGTGCTGACCCTAAGCATGGTTCACCACCCTAACTTAGTGAATCTCATCGGTTACTGCGCCGACGGCCGTCAAAGGATCTTAGTCTATGAGTACATGCACAATGGTTCCCTAGAAGATCACCTTCTTGGTATATTTTTCTTGATCTTTCTGATTTAGTTAACTCATCGTTGTTGTTGTTGCTGTTGTTGTTGTAATAAATTTTAAAAAAAAATCATGCAAGATTTGTCGGAGAGCGATAATAATAACGAGGCATTGGATTGGTACGCGAGGATGAGGATAGCAAAGGGTGCGGCGCAGGGGCTCGAGTACCTACACGACACGGCGAACCCGCCCATCATATTCAGGGACTTCAAGGCGTCCAACATACTCCTCGACGAGCAGCTCGAGCCCAAGCTCTCGGACTTCGGGTTCGCTCGACTTGGGCCCACGGGGGAGGAGGACCACGTCTCCACGAGGGTGATGGGGACGTACGGGTACTGCGCGCCCGAGTACGCAAAGACCGGTCAGCTCACCGCAAAGTCCGACGTCTACAGCTTCGGCGTCGTGTTTTTAGAGATCATATCCGGGCGGAGGGTCATCGACAACAAGAAGCCCCCCGAGGAGGAGAACCTAGTCGATTGGGTAATAACTAACTAACTAACTACGCTCACCCTCCAAATGCTTTTAATTTTATCTTTTTCAATTAAGATTTGACATTTTTTATTCAAGTAAGGGTTTCATCCTAAAATCAAACCAGTTGGTGATAGACAAGAGTCGTCTGAGTCTGAATTTCATTTGATATGAGACACAATAGAATCTCGATGATCCCCGCGCGATAACATGTGGAACAAATCTGTTCTGATACCATATTAGTAATTGGAGCATTTAAAGCCAACTGGTAGCAGATGAAGTTACCATTTTTTCCTTATATGTTGGTTAGATTGGATGGGTTGAATTATCTGATGCGGGATATGTTAACTTATCGTTATTGAGCCTTTTTGGGCTCATGCCTGAGTATATGAGAAGAGTTGACTCACATAAGCGAACTTTGTTCCATTTTAAAACTAAAATGGTAATATGTGGAGTAACTCATAAACTTATACGCTAGTCAATTCTTCTCAATTAACCCATTTGGGAGACATGTGATTTATTAGGGCTATCTAATTTAACAGGATATAAATATCAAAATTAACGTGGCGAAATTTGCAGGCGAAGCCGTTGTTTAAGGATAGGAGTAAGTTCAGGTTGATGGCGGATCCATTGTTAGAGGGTAAATATCCCGAGAAGGGGCTCTATCAGGCTTTGGCCGTGGCGGCTATGTGTCTCCAAGAAGAGGCGAGCACGCGGCCTCTTATCGGAGATGTCGTGACTGCCCTCGAGTACCTCGCCGACCCATCAGGCAGGTGCGAAGAAGGAGATGCGAGCGAGATAGAGATCATGAATCATATTTGTAATTAAATTAAAACAAATTTTGTGGTATGCAATAAAGATGATCCAAGAAGATCAGTGCTGATCTTTGGTAATGTATTTTTGTTGTATGGTTGTTATAGTTGAATTATTGTTTTTTTTGGCGGGAATTTCGCTTGCTTTTTTTTTTTTTTTTTTTTATCCAAGAGAATAAATACTGCACTTGTCATAACGTATTGAATTTAATAATTGTATCAAATGATGGGCTTTTTATTTAGGGTCAATTCGAAATCAGGCCCCACTAAGGGTTTGATTTTGAATTCAGGCCCTGTTTGAGAATTTATTAGGGTAAAGGACCCATTTTGTCTGGTGTAAAAAAATGGTATGAAAGATATATGAACTGGTATAGATAGATCATTTTGTGTTACAAACTTTTAATATACTGGTATGTTGGAGCAATGAAGTGGTACTGCAGAAAATAAACTGGTATCAGATGATCATAAACTGGTACCGGATTCTGATTTTGTGGTACAGAATTTCAACATACTGGTATGTAAAAGCAATGAAGTGGTACTGCAGAAAATGGGTCCTTAAAACTAAAATTTTTGCCATGAAACCGTGAATCCTAAATGATAGTTATGTGAGGGCCTGAAATGAAAATGCCCATTTTATTTACTAAATTTTGCGCCGGCATTTGTTATTCGGCAATTTTAATAAATGTTTGTTTGCGAAACACAGTGTTAGTTTTATGTGTTCACCATAGAAACGCAATCGATTGCAATTTGCAACATAGGTAACAGTAAAAGACTACAGAAAAATAATATATTGCTAAACATGTAATCTTGTTCTAGCGCCAAAAAATTTTAACTTTACATCGTCACAAGGTAATGAGCGTCATAATTCTTTACAAGGCCATCGCCATCTCAAAACCAAGAAAACGAACAGAAAACAAAAAATAAAAGGCAAGGAAAGGGGAATTGAAAATGATCAATATATGGGTTCAAGTAACTTACAGAACTTCGATGTTTGCAGGTTTTGGATTATTGTCCTCAACAAACTTAGATTTCGCCTTAGAAACTCTCGAAGAAGAAGACGAAGACCTCGACGAAGAGCAAGAACTAGATTTATTATTACTACTCTTTTTACGCTTCTGTTTATTCTTCTTATTATTAACACTGCTGCTAGGGTTTCGTTCGAGGCCTTGTTCGTCGTTCAACCTCTCCGATCCCAACGATCTTTGCCTCGTTGATTCGTTAAAGTCTGGCGCGAAAAAAATAAAAAAATCTAATAATATAAGCAATCTTTGCATGCTATATGATAAAATCAAGAAGTATATACTACATAAATATATATATACCTTGAGATGACCATGGAGATAGAGCATTGATATTATTATTATTGCCCATGGAAGACGTTGCAAAATCAGTGCCCGTCGTGAATTCGTTCATCCAAGCTGGCGCGTTATTGCCAGATGGACCGTCCCAGCCTATATGTGCCACGTGCTTAACATCCGTTGGATAACCTATTTCGATTTCTCGATCCTTCACAACTACGCATCAACGGTTGTCGAAGATTAATTATTACTTTTCTGTGATAATATAAGTTTCCATAAATGCTAAAAAAGATCTGAGAAAATTGGAGTTGGTTATTATTACCAAACATTTGGGAGAGTGTGCATTTGAATCCTTTGTAGATCCCTTTCATTGGCTTCGATAATTGTACGAACGGACGAAAACCTGTAATAGCTAGGGGCAGGCAAAATGCACAGTTCCAACAGAAAATGTTAGAAGAAAGGCAAAGAAATGATTATCAGAAACCAAAGGGAAAGCTTTCTTCTTCGTCTCTTGTCACCTTCATTAGGTTAAATTCCCATATTTCTCGTCTATTTGTTGCTGTGTTTACACATTACATGCTTTACATGATCAACAGGCATATAATTGCATGCAAGGAAAATTACGGAGAGGATTAAAGAAGATTGAAAAGGGAAAGTTCAAAGATTTTCTATCAAGAAGAGAGAAGGAGAACAATGTGCTTGAGGATAGAGAAGATGATGGATGCAAATGGAGATCTTGAGAACCAATAAAACCTCCCACAAAACAAGGCGAGGAAGGTTGAATCGGATATGAAGCCTAAAACGAGACAAATAATAACTAAATAAACAAACTATGTTGATCAGTAATGTAAATTTATTTTATATAGTCTATGGCTGTCTCTAGAAAGATTAATATGGCGAGAATGAAATGGACATCGTGGAGGTTTTGTTTAATCGTTGTGGTCATCCACTTTCCTAACAAGAATATTTTGCTGAAAATGGTAACTACACGCGACAGCTGCCTAATATTTTATATCATATATAATATATAAAGGCAAATTATAAAATTAGGTTACTAAGTATACAAGTTTTCGTTTTTGGGTCAATATGTTTGATAATTGCAAAAGTAGGTTACTAACTGTTCATGTTAAAACAATTTTGGGTCATATTTTCAATTTTAGGTCACTAAGAATATATTTTTCGATTTTGGGTCACTAAGTTTACAATTTTTCAATTTTGGGTCACTATGTTTATAACGTTAGTACGAAATGAGTGACCCAAGATTGAAAAAAAAAATAAACTTAGTGACCCAAAATAAAAAAATATATTCTTAGTGACCTATAATTGAAAACATGACCCAAAATTGTTTTTACATGAAAGTTAGTGACCTATTTTTGCAATTACCAAACATAGTGACCAAAAAACGAAAACATGTATACTTAGTTGACCTAATTTTATAATTTCCCCAATATATATATATATATATATATGAAAACTTTGAATATTTTTAAGTCAAGATGAGCATGCACTTTAATGAGTTCAGAGCAACTCTTCTTATTAGTCCTTGAGATGCGCTTCAAAAATTGAAAAAAAGAAAACTATAACAGAAAGATTAAATGGATATAGCGTTACTACAATCTTTCTATTCCCAGGCATGTTCATTACAGAACTATATCTACATCACACATAATACTGCTGAAAGTTAACAGTCTCTCTTCCCTTAGAAGAAAGAAGAAGAAAAAGAAAAGCTCAACGAGGTTCCATGGAAGTAAGAGTAATCTCATTTACTGAGCAAATTCGATCTCCTTCGGACGACGAAGCTGCAAATCTCCCGACTGTAAAGGCGGGATGCTTAGGAACGGCTAACTCTATCTGTTTGTTGCTTAGCATCGCAACAACCTCGGAAATTAATGGCCTGTCCGAAGCGTTTTCTTGAACGCAAATAAGGCCTATTTGAACGCATCTACTCCTCGTAATTAAATCCGAGGAAGAACAACAACGATCTTCTAATATTGTCGAATCGATCAGTTCAAGAATGCTGTCGCTCTCCCATAGATTCCACGCCTGTTGAATTAATTAGGTTGAGATCGACGCTTTTTTTTTCCAGAATTTATTGAATGGTAAAGCGAAAGTTAGTTGAATGAATTGCATGGAATGGAATGGAACTTACATATCCGAGAAGACTGAGATGCTCAGAACTATAAAATCCCGTGTTTCTTCTCCCGCTGATGATCTCGAGCATCAGTACGCCGAATGCGTATACGTCGGATTTTACGGAGAAAATGCCGTGCATGATGTATTCAGGGGACATGTAACCACTGCATGGAAAAGTAAGAAAAACAATTAAGAAAAAAAGGAAGAAATAATGAAACATCATTGATGTGTTTTGAATTGATCATTTGCTTACAAAGTACCGACGATCCGATTAGTGTTGGCCTGTGAGTCGTTTTTTCCTCCGAAAATTCTCGCCATGCCGAAATCGGAGATTTTGGGATTCATCTCTTCGTCTAAAAGGATATTACTGGCTTTTAAATCTCGGTGTACGATTCTCAGCCGTGAATAATGGTGAAGGTAGAGAAGCCCTTGAGCGACTCCCTCGATGATCTGTAAACGCTTCGCCCAGCTCAGCGATGCTTTTCTGTTCGAATCTGCGCTTTCGGAGACGAATTAAAACTCTATCGCGCGAATGTTTTATATTATTTATTCATCGACCGAGAGACATAAAAGAAAAAGGAAAGGAAGTGACGAACTGAAGAGGAAAAAATCCAAGCTTTTGTTCTCCATGTATTCATAGATCAAAATCTTTTCGTCGTTTTCTATACAACAACCCAAGATCCCGACGAGATTTCTGTGCTGAAGCTTCACTATGAGCTCCATCTCTGTCTTGAACTCTTCCAAGCCTTGTCCCGATTTTCTCGAGAGCCTTTTTATCGCCACGAATTTTCCATCCTTCAGTTCGCCCTGCAAAATTTTTTGCGAAACTTTGCGTAACTCTTTAGTGAAACGAATGGCGCACCACTGAACGAATACGAAAGAAAGAATGGTGGCATATTATTTATTACCTTGTAAACGGGTCCGAATCCGCCCTCTCCCAATTTGGTTTCGACGGAGAAGTCATTCGTTGCCATGGCTATGCTCGAAAAGCTGAATATCGGCAACTCATATCTGTTTTTCTCGCGTTGTTCTTTCTTACTGACGGCGGCCTTTCCATTTTCTGATTCGTTGGAGCTGCTAATATCGAGCAGCAACAGATCTTGATACTCTCCTCCGCCAGAAGCTGCAAAGAAAATAGAAGCTCAACGAGTCGATCGAAAATGAAGAATATATCATCAACAAGAATTCACACAAAATCGACAGAGAAAAAAAATGAAAGAAGTCCTCCAACCTTTGTTTCTGGACTTTCTCGCCCTGGTACATAAACGAACAACAGCAAATATTACCGCCAACGCCACAGCAGGCGGGATTATGATCGGAGGAAGGAGCGAAAAACGTCTCTTCCCTGAAATAAAAGCCAATCAAATCAAAGAAAAAATGGAATTATTCTTCACATTATATACGATTATGATCTCACCCTTCTTAGAAGTGGCGGTCGCGTCATTTACTTTGATAAAGAGTTCGGAACCAGCAAACCTGGTGCTACCTTTCGTCACTGTAGTCATATCGACGATATTTCCCATGAACAGAAAGCAACTACCTTGGCTATCGTAAGCATACGCCTGGCAAGTACAGTTGTCCGAACAAGAAAACTGACATATTCTGTCGTTTCGAACTTCCATGGCTTCAGGGTTTGCAGGCAATTTTACGTCTGAAACCCTAAGATACTGATACCTATCAGCTTCACTGCAGTACAACGGAGTCGTTCTAACGCACCCCCCCAAGAAATTGAACGAATCCTTGGGCGAAAATCCCGCCAAACATTCGCAGAAAGGCGAATTAGTTGTGCTGCAAATTGCGTTAGCCCCACATGCAGCGTAAACATTACATTGATTCGAAGGCTGAATAAAATAAATAACCCATCTTTGTGATTGCGTGGACCATAGATAGAAAGCCAGCACACCGTCGAAGCGCATCTCAATCCTAGCCTCGGGAAAGTTTTCGCTGGTGACGACATTGAAAGTTAGGTAAACGCTGTTGTCTTCAGCCCTCACGACGCGGCTCAAGTTGAAAAGCGCTTGTCCCGACGGGTATGCGAAATTATTCCCCGCCGGCAGAATCCCGCTCCTCCACGTCAGCGCTGAGCTGGCGATGTTTTTAATAACAATTTCATCGCGTCCATTCCCCGATATTATCCCGAAGGAAAAATCGCCCGTCGAAGGATCGTCGATACTCTTCCAAGAAACCAGCTTTGATTCTCCGGTGGCGGAAAAGGGGCCAAACCCTATACTCGCGCCGGGCAGACAAGTATCCGTCGGGTAATCAAAGCTCTGCCATACGGTCTCCGAAGCATTATTTATCAGGACGAAATTTCCGCTGTCAAGAATCACCGCCGAGGTAATAACGCCAGACGAAGACGAGTTTCTGCTGATTTTGAACCCTACTGAGGAGTTGTTGAAGAAACTGATGAGCGTCAAAAATCCATCATCCGAGATTCTGAGCATGGCGCTGCTGTGGGACGACTTATGTAAGGGATTATCCCTGTTTCCCACCCAAACTACAGTTTGCGTGGGTATCCTTTTGTACCATATGCCGACATACAACAAGTCTGTATTATTAACAGGAGAGAAGAATCCCAGTTCGAACCTTCCCTGTCTGGAGACTAAGGTTTCGCCGCGAACTAGCGTTTGGTTGGTAGATAAAGTATCCGATATTACAGTGCTGAGACAACACCGAGGAAGCAACAACAACGTGGATATGAAAAGAAGGATTAAGGATGATGATATGCGCCATACCTTGAGCCTCATCGATCTTTCTCTTTGCAGCTAAGTAGGCGCGTTTTGTGTGGATGAATCTACCTTTTCTTTTTTTGATGATTTCCCAGTAGGTTGAGAGATCTACTACAGATATAATGCTGCTGCTGACTTCGTTGTTATTAAAAGGTTTTCTTGACTTGTCTTATGGAGAAAAAATGCGTGGAAAAGTTCCAACGGAAATCGACGAACATTGCTTACGTAGCCTAACATTTGTTGAAGAGGAATGTGATCTGTAGTCTTTGGCGGTAGTTGACTTGTATTCTCTTTATGTAGCATCTAACAATAATGGTTTAATTCCTTATCATTACCTCTCAAACTTTAAACTTCCTCTTAAATACCACTCGAATTATTTCTTCCTTATAAATACCTATCTGAAAATTTATTCCTCTGCAGTACCTAAAAAGGCCTTTTCAGCGTTAAAAAGACGAAAATACCCCTGTCTCACATATTCCATTGAAGTCGAATAAATTATTACACATGAATTATACCAACAAAACTTGTTATTATACCAATAAAATTGAAATTATACCAGAAATTTGTAGAAATTATACCAAATGTTCGAACATTATACTACGTTATTATAATTCGAATTTTATAAATGAAATTGGACATTATACCGATTGATTATGCTATTATAGTAGAAATTATGGAAATTGTACCATTTGTTTTCGTAATTATACCAATAAATAAAGGTATTATAATTTATACAAAAGAAATTAGGCATTATACCAACTGATTTTGCTATTATACCTGAAATTGAGGAGATTATACCATCTATTTTCGTTATTATACCAATAAATATTGTTATTTTAATTTTATTCAGCGAAATTGAATTATATACCAACTAATTTTTGCAATTATACCAGAAATTGTGGAAACTATACCACACATTATCGTTATTATACCATTTATCTCAGTTATTATACCAATAAATAAAGGTATTATAAGTTATACAAAAAAATTAGGCATTATACTAACTGATTTTGCTATTATACCAGAAATTGAGGAGATTATACCATCTATTTTCGTTATTATACCAATAAATATTGTTATTTTAATTTTATACAACGAAATTGAATTATATACCAACTAATTTTTGCAATTATACCAGAAATTGTGGAAAATATACCACACATTATCGTTATTATACCATTTATCTCAGTTATTATACCAATAAATAAAGTTATTTTAATTTTATACAACAAAATTGGAGATTATACCAACTAATTTTGCTATTATACCAGAAACTGAGTAAATTATACCATCTGTTTATTAGGTTCAATTCTGCTGGTATAATAACGATAACAGTTGGTATAATTTCCAATTTAACATTATTTTGTTGGTATAATGAGAATAACAGTTGGTATAATAATCAGAGCAGTTGGTATGATGCCCAATTTAATATCAGGAAAGGGTATTTCCGTCCGTTCACTGTTTAGGGGTATTAAACACACAACTTTTTGCAGATGGGTACTTAACAGGAAGATTTTTTCGTAGGGATACTGAACAGGAAGTTTAGTTTCTGACAGGGCCTGAATAGGAATATACCCAACAATAATACCCCTCAATGATTGTGTTATCCCATCGGAGTCCTATCATTCTGTGATGATTTATCACTTTTATTACAATATAAACTGAAATTTGTAAGAGATTCAAAAGGATGATATATCGAAAGATTTGAAATGGATAACGTATCTGCACTAAAACCTGGGATTCTTTTTCACTTTCAACAATTCTTCTTTCAGGCATAATATTCATTATACACAAACCGTTAACCATCTGTCCTAATCAATCAACCCTTGGAATTAGAAGAATAAAATTAGCTCAGCGAGGTACTTCCATGGAAGTAAGAGTAATCTCATTTACTGAGCAAATTCGATCTCCCTCGGACGACGAAGCTGCAAATCTCCCGACCGTAAAGGCGGGATGCTTAGGAACGGCTAACTCAATCTGTTTGTTGCTTAGCATCCCAACGACTTCAGAAATCAACGGCCTGTCCGAAGCATTTTCTTGAACGCAAAGAAGGCCTATTTGAACGCATCTACTCCTTGTAATTGAATCCGAGGAAGAATAACAACGATCTTCTAATATTGTCGAATCGATCAGTTCAAGAACGCTGTCGCTCTCCCATAGATTCCACGCCTGTTGAATTAATTATTAGGTTAAGATCGACGCTTTTTTTTTCCATAATTTATTGAATGGTAAAGCAAGAGTTAGTTGAATGGATTTGCATGGCATGGAATGCACTTACATATCCGAGAAGACTGAGATGCTCAGAACCGTAAAATCCCGTGTTTTTTCTCCCGCTGATGATCTCTAGCATCAGTACGCCGAAGGCGTATACGTCGGATTTTACGGAGAAAATGCCGTGCATGATGTATTCAGGGGACATGTAACCACTGCATGGAAAAGAAAGAAAAACAATTAAGAAAAAAAGGAAGAAATAATGAAACACCATTGATGTGTTTTGAATTGATCATTTGCTTACAAAGTACCGATGATCCGATTAGTGTTGGCCTGCGAGTCGTTTTTTCCTCCGAAAATTCTCGCCATGCCGAAATCGGAGATTTTGGGATTCTTCTCTTCGTCTAAAAGGATATTACTGGCTTTTAAATCTCGGTGTACGATTCTCAGCCGTGAATAATGGTGAAGGTAGAGAAGCCCTTGAGCGACTCCCTCGATGATCTGTAAACGCTTCGCCCAGCTCAGCGATGCTTTTCTGTTCGAATCTGCGCTTTCGGAGACGAATTAGAACTCTATCGCGCGAATGTTTTATATTATTTATTCATCGACCGAGAGACATAAAAAAAAAGGAAAGGAAGTGACGAACTGAAGAGGAAAAAATCCAAGCTTTTGTTCTCCATGTATTCATAGATCAAAATCTTTTCGTCGTTTTCTATACAACAACCCAAGATCCCGACGAGATCTCTGTGCTGAAGCTTCACTATGAGCTCCATCTCTGTCTTGAACTCTTCCAAGCCTTGTCCCGATTTTCTCGAGAGCCTTTTTATCGCCACGAATTTTCCATCCTTCAGTTCGCCCTGCAAAATTTTTTGCGAAACTTTGCGTAACTCTTTAGTGAAACGAATGGCGCACCACTGAACGTATACGAAAGAAAGAACGGTGGCATATTATTTATTACCTTGAAAACGGGTCCGAATCCGCCCTCTCCCAATTTGTTTTCGACGGAGAAGTCATTCGTTGCCATGGCTATGCTCGAAAAGCTGAATATCGGCAACTCATATCTGTTTTTCTCGCGTTGTTCTTTCTTACATACGGCGGCCTTTCCATTTTCTGATTCGTTGGAGCTGCTAATATCGAGCAGCAACAGATCTTGATACTCTCCTCCGCCAGAAGCTGCAAAGAAAATAGAAGCTCAACGAGTCGATCGAAAATGAAGAATATATCATCAACAAGAATTCACACAAAATCGACAGAGAAAAAAAATGAAAGAAGTCCTCCAACCTTTGTTTCTGGACTTTCTCGCCCTGGTACATAAACGAACAACAGCAAATATTACCGCAAACGCCACAGCAGGCGGGATTATGATCGGAGGAAGGAGCGAAAAACGTCTCTTCCCTGAAATAAAAGCCAATTAAATCAAAGAAAAAATGGAATTATTCTTCGCATTATATACAATTATGATCTCACCCTTCTTAGAAGCGGCGGTCGCGTCATTTACTTTGATAAAGAGTTCGGAACCAGCAAACCTGGTGCTACCGTTCGTTGCTGTAGTCATTTACTTTGATATTTCCCATGAACAGCAAGCAACTACCTTGGCTGTCGTAAGCATACGCCTGGCAAGTACAGTTGCCCGAACAAGAAAACTGACATATTCTGTCGTTTCGAACTTCCATGGCTTCAGGGTTTTCAGGCAATTTTACGTCTGAAACCCTAAGATACTCATACCTATCAGCTTCACTGCAGTACAACGGAGTCGTTCTAACGCACCCCCCCAAGAAATTGAATGAATCCCAAGCTCTTCCGTCCTTGGGCGAAAATCCCGCCAAGCAAGCGCAGAAAGGCGAATTAGCTGTGCTGCAAATTGCGTTAGCCCCACATGCAGCGTAAACATTACATTGATTCGAAGGCTGCATAAAATAAATAACCCATCTTTGTAATTGCGTGGACCATAGATAGAAAGCCAGCACACCGTCGACGCGCATCCCAATCCTAGCCTCGGGAAAGTTTTCGCTGGTGACGACATTGAAAGTTAGGTAGACTCTGTTGTCTTTGGCCCTCACGACGCGGCTCAAGTTGAAAAGCGCTTGTCCCGACAACGGGTACGCGAAATTATTCCTCGGCGGCAGAATCCCGCTCCTCCACGTCAGCACTGAGCTGGCGATGTGTTTAATAACAAATTCGATGCGTCCATACCCCGACATTATCCCGGAGGAAAAATAGCCCGTCGAAGGATCGTCCGGACTCTTCCAAGAAACCAGCTTTGATTCTCCGGCGGAAAAGGGGCCAAACCCTATTCTCGCGCCGGGCAGCCAAGTATTCGTCGGGTAATCGAAGCTCTGCCATATGATCTCCGACGCATTATTTCTCAGTACGAAATTTCCGTCGTCAAGAATCGTCGCCCAGGTAACGCAGACGAAAACGAGTTGCTGATTTTGAACCCTACTGAGGAGTTGTTGAAGGAACCGATGAGCGTCAAAAAGCCATCATCCGAGATTCTGAGCACGGTGCTGGTGTGGGACGAATTAATGATGGGATCATCCCTGTTTCCCACCCAAACTACAGTTTGTCGGGGTACGGTTTTGTACCATATGCCAACGTACAACAAGTCTGTATTATTACCAGGAGAGAAGAATCCCAGTTCGAACCTTCCCTGTCTGGAGACTAAGGTCTCGCCGGGAACTAGCGTTTGGTTGGTAGATAAAGTATCCGCTATTACAGTGCTGAGACAACACCGAGGAAACAACAACAACAACGTGGACATGAAAAGGAGGAAGGATGATGATACGCGCCATACCTTGAGCCTCATCGATCTTTCTCTTTGCAGCTAAGTAGGCACGTTTTGTGTGGATGAATCTACCTTTTTTGATAATTCCCAAGTAGGTCGAGAGATCTACTACAGATATAATGCTGCCGCTGACTTCGTTGTTATTAAAAGGATTTCTTGACTTGTCTTAACGTGGAAAAGTTCCAACGAAAATCGATTAACTTTGCTTACGTAGCCTAACATTTGCTGAAGAGGAATGTGATTTATATAGTCTTTGGCCGTAGTTGACTTGTATTCCCTTTATGATTCAAAGTCGGGGGAGGTCTTTTTCTTTTGTAATAAAATCCAGTTACTGTACTCAGTGACGGACGCAGATCATATGGTCGGGAGGGTCAACAATTATTTTTTCCCTGTAGCTAGATAAGAGTTAACATCATATAGATAATAGATAATATGTAATGCATTCCAAAACCAATGTTAGAATAAGACTAATATACTATAGTGTATAAAAAATATAGTTGGAAAATCTAAGACGACGGCAACGGACGATAATGTGGCAATTGAACTCTACGCTTCGCCATCCGCTGAAATTCTTGCAATATAACTGCAGTGTCAAGCTTCACGAATATTTCTTCCTCAATGTAGCACATCAGACAGTCTTGAAGAAACTCATCTCCCATCTTGTTACGCAAATCCGTCTTGATAATTTTCATCGCTGAAAACGATTTTCCGACACTTGCTGTTGCAACTGGTAAAACCAATGCCAACTTAACAAGCTTGTATACCAAACGGAAAAGCATAATGGCACTTCATCAATCATCTTCTTTGAAAGATATCAAATGGCATTGAGTTTAGAGAAAACTGAGTTCGATCGCATGAAAGATATATAGGACCGCAGTTGGTGTCTTAATCCCAATATATCGTTGCAAGAAAAATCTTCTAAATATAACTCGGCAAGACGAAGTAGGCGCTCCTGATAAAAATTAGCAAATTCATTTTGAGGATCGAGACAAGCTATATACACATGCGCAACTCCGAATTTGATTCAGTAAAGCGGTTGTTCATCTCATGGGAAATAAGATCAACCACCTATCATTTAAAAATATATAATTAATATATATTAACAGTCAGTAAAGCGGAATATTACTACTATAAAATAAAGTACCTGTAGAAAAATGTCAACCCGGTAATAATGGAAGTATGTCTTTCTTTGGCCATCAACGGTCTTTCTAGCTCTTCCTATAACGTAGTTATCCTTATTAGGCACTTCGATCTCATTTGTTGAGCAAAATTCAGTGACTTCCCTCAACAAATCGCCCCATCCGTCATTCCTACATCTCTTCAAATCTTCTTTCAACGTTTTAATCAATTCAACAGCAGTAGCAATATTTTGAGTCTTCTGTTGTAGGACTTGAGACAACGGATTCGTTATTCCCAAGATATATTGCATCAAATGACCAATGAAAACAAACTCGAAGCTTTCCATTTTATCAAGTAAACTTGCAGCTTGACCTCGACTTTTTCCTTCAAGTGTGTCCTCCATTACAATTGCAAGTACTTCTTTCACCGGATTCCATAGGGAAAAAGTCGCGTGACTGTCTTAAAGTGAGAACCCCAACGAGTATCACCAGCTCTTGCTAAACTTGCTTCTTGATTCTTTCCCTTTCCTGTCTGAATTTCACCACTTTCTATATTTTTCAAAATATCGCCGTACTGTTTCTGTCGAAAGATGTCCTTTCTTTTACACGAAGCTCCAACAACATTCACAATTAGAGAGAGATATTCAAAAAATCCAGAAACCATTACATGATCTGCCGCAGTACTGACAACAACCAACTGAAGTTGATGAGCAAAACAATGAATATAATATGCGTGTTTATTTTCTTTTAGAATAAGAGCTTTTAGTCCGTTAAACTCCCCACGCATATTTGAAGCTCCGTCAAAACCCTGACCTCTAAGACGTGATAGCGATAATCCTTTCTTTGCGAATAAATTATCAATCTCATATTTCAAAGTCTGTGCCGAAGTATCACTGACATGAACTAGACCAAGAAATCGCTCAACCACTTCGCGGCCATCATTCACAAATCTAATAATCATAGACATTTGCTCTTTCACTGAACAACCTCTAACCTCATCAATCAAAATTGAAAAAAAGTTATCACCAATCTCTTGACGAATTACTTTTTCAACCACTGATGCACAAGCATTAACAATTTGTCTTTGGATATTTGGGGAAGTCAACCGATTATTTGCAGGAGCATTCAAAATGAGCTTATTTATTTCTTCATTACGTGCACAGTACCATCTCACAAGTTCAAGAAAATTACCTCGGTTCAGTGATTGTGTAGACTCGTCATTTCCTCGAAAAGCAAACCCTGTCGTAGAAGAAATCGGATCACATCTACAATAAAAGTCAGTCTGGTGTGATAAGCAACCTCCTCATCGTCGCTCTTTTTCATCATCACATAATCAATATTATGTCTTTGATCTTTGTATCCACAATACTGAATTCTAGCATAATTATGGCCGCTAGTTTCGCTCCCTCGTGATCAATAAATTTTTCTCCAGTTTTTTTTTTCCAATTTTTAAACTCAATTACCGTGAAAGCATCGTCTCCGTGCTTTTGACTTTTGGCAAACAAATAGCACCAAAAACAAAATGCAGCATCTTTAGATACACTGTATTCTAACCACTTATATTTTTCAAACCACGTCTTCTGAAATTTTCTTCAAACTCCATTAAAATTACTTGCTGGAAAAATATGATCAGTTGGTTGAGAAGGACCTTTAGCTAGATATCGTCTTCTTAACTCATCTCGAATTTCTACGGGGTAGCTATTAATCGGCTTACGGAAAGTTGGATCCCCGACAATATAACTTTCTAATAATTCTACCTCAGTTCGACATCTCTTGCTGGGTTGAGTCTGGTTAGAATCTGGACCAGGAGCATCGGACGAAGAGCTATCATTAATCGATACGTGGCCCTTTGGTGTTCTAACAACCCATTTATCCATAAAGTCCAATATTGGCTATTGCTTCCTATTGCTATACAACGAATAAAAGCCCCGGTTTTAAAACGAACAATCAATAATTTTTTTCAGAAAGTATGAAATAATGATAAACAAAGATACCTGATTTGAAAAGAACACTTCGACTGATTTGAAAAGAATACGTTCGACGGAGTGGAGTTTTCATTGATTTTGTTTTCTATTTAATATTAGGTTGGCTGTTCATTTTTAAATGTTAGTGGGCCTCTACACATGTAAATGAATCTAAACAATTTCATTTAATATATTATATATTGGGCCAAATTAGCTTTCTATAAAACTTATAAAATAGCCCATATATCTCGTCTTCCTCAATACCCATACATGCCCGTCTTCCTCAATAGAGAAATTGCAGTCTGCAGAAACGTCCCCAATTCCTACCATGGCCAGCGCAAGCTTGGGGGGCAGATCGAAACCTACTGTGGAAAAATCCGGCAGGTCGGGGGGTCAATTGCCCCCCCCGAGCTCCCCCTGTGTCCGTCCCTGACTGTACTGTTTAGTATCTAACAATAATACCCCTCAATGATTGGGTCATCCCATCGGAGGAAAGTGATGACGTTCGCAGTCGATGATTTATCACTTTCATTACAATATGAATTAAAATTTGTAAGAGATTCAAAAAGATGATTTATCGAGAAATTTGAAATGGATAACGTATCTGCACTAAAACCTGGGATTCTATTTCACTTTCAACAATTCTTCTTCCAGGCATAATATACATCAAACTGTTAACCATCTGTCCTAATTAATCAACCCTTGGAATTAGAAGAACAAACTTAGCTCAGCGAGGTACTTCCATGGAAGTAAGAGTAATCTCATTTACTGAGCAAATTCGATCTCCTTCGGACAAGGAAGCTGCTATTCTCCCTACCGTAAAGGCGGGATGCTTAGGAACGGCTAACACAATCTGTTCGTTGCTTAGCATCGCAACAACCTCGGAAATCAACGGCCTGTCCGAAGCATTTTCTTGAACGCAAAGAAGGCCTATTTGAACGCATCTACTCCTTGTAATTGAATCCGAGGAAGAATAACAACGATCTTCTAATATTGTCGAATCGATCAGTTCAAGAATGCTGTCGCTCTCCCATAGATTCCACGCCTGTTGAATTAATTATTAGGTTAAGATCGACGCTTTTTTTTTCCAGAATTTATTGAATGGTAAAGCGAGAGTTAGTTGAATGGATTTGCATGGCATGGAATGAACTTACATATCCGAGAAGACTGAGATGCTCAGAACCATAAAATCCCGTGTTTTTTCTCCCGCTGATGATCTCGAGCATCAGTACGCCGAAGGCGTATACGTCGGATTTTACGGAGAAAATGCCGTGCATGATGTATTCAGGGGACATGTAACCACTGCATGGAAAAGTAAGAAAAAAAATTAAGAAAAAAAGGAAGAATAATGAAACATCATTTTGATGTGTTTTGAATTGATTATTCGCTTACAAAGTACCGACGATCCGATTAGTGTTTGCCTGAGAGTCGTTTTTTCGTCCGAATATTCTCGCCATGCCGAAGTCGGAGATTTTGGGATTCATCTCTTCGTCTAAAAGGATATTACTGGCTTTTAAATCTCTGTGTACGATTCTCAGCCGTGAATAATGGTGAAGGTAGAGAAGCCCTTGTGCGACTCCTTCGATGATCTGTAAGCGCTTCGCCCAGCTCAGCGACACATTTCTGTTCGAATCTGCACTTTCAATGACGAATCAAAACCCTATTGGATGAATTTTTTAGCAGATTTTTCCATCGACCGAGAGACAAAAAAAAAAGTAATGACGAACCGAAGAGGAAAAAATCCAAGCTTTTGTTTTTCATGTAGATCAAAATCTTCTCGTCGTTTTCGATACAGCATCCTAAGATCCCGACGAGGTTTCTGTGCTGAAGCTTTGCGATGAGCTCAATCTCAGTCTTGAACTCTTCCAAGCCTTGTCCTGATTTTCTCGACAGCCTTTTTACAGCCACGGATTTTCCGTTCTGTAGTTCGCCCTGAGAATGTTTTTTGCGAAATCTGCTTAACTTTGAGACAAGAAAGACGTATATAGCGCTCCTCGAAAGAAAACGTGGCATTTTATTACCTTGTAAACGGGTCCGAATCCACCCTCTCCCAATTTGTTTTCGAGGGAAAAGTTATTCGTTGCCATTGCTACGCTCGAAAAGCTGAATATCGGCAACTCATATCTGTTTTTCTCACGTTCTTTCTTATTTACGGCCTTTCCATTTTCTGATTCGTTCGAGCTGCTAATATCGAGCAGCAACAGATCTTGATACTCTCTGCCATTAGCTGCAGGCGACAAAATAGACGCCGTCTATCAAAAAAAATTCACACGGAATGGCGAAAAGAAAAGGCCATTCACACCTTTCTTTACGGACTTCCTCCGCAAATACCATACACAAAAAGCGCAAATCATTACCGCCAACGCTACAATAGGCGACATTATGATCGGATGAAGAAGAAGAAGTCTCTTCCCTGAAAACAAAAGCAAATCAAATCGAAGAAAAATGGGATTAATTCTCCTCAGTACGACCGAGCAAAAACGATTATGATCTTACGCCTTTTAGAAGAAGCGGCGCGGCGTTTACTTTGATAAATAGCTCCGTGACGGCGTAGCTCTTCATGTACATTGGCGTATTCACATCGACGATATCTCCCATGAACATCAAGCAACTGCCTTGGCTACCGTAAGCATACGCCTGGCAAGTGCAATTGTCCGAACAAGAAAACTGGCAAATTCTGCCGTTTCGAACTTCCATGGATTCAGGGTTTTCAGGCAGTTTTACGTCTGAAACCCTAAGATACTCATATGCATCAGCTTCATCGCAGTACAATGGACTCTTTCTAACGCACCCCCCCCGAGAAATTGAATGATTTCCAAGCTCTTTCGTCCTTGGGCGAAAATCCCGCCAAGCAAGCGCAGGGCGGCGCATTTGCAATGCTGCAAATTGCGTTAGCCCCACATCTATCGTAAGTAGTGCATTCGTCTGAAGGCTGCTTCCAATAGGCTGCCCATTCTTGCAATTCAGTTGACCATACATAGAATGTCAGCAGCCCATCGAAGCGTATCTCAATCCTGGACGCCGGAGACTCGCCGGAGACGTTGAAGGTTAGGTAATCGCTGCCGTCGTCGCCGGCGCTGCTCATGACGTGGGTGAAGTTGAAAAGCGGCTGTGCCGACGGGTATGAGAAAGTCCCCGCCGGCAGAATACTACTCCTCCACACCAGCGCCGAGCTGCTGAGGTTGCTGGCGATGAGCTGTTTGTCCCTCGACATTCCAAGGGAATAACCGCCGGTGGAAGGGTCGCCGGAACTTTTCCGAGAAACTAGCTTTGCTTCGCCGGCGGAAGAGAGGCCAAACCCTAGACTGGCGCCGGGCAGCCAGTTATCCGTTGGGTAATCGAAGCTCTGCCATATGATCTGAGAGGCGTTTCTGAGGACGAAATTGCCGGTGTCGAGAATCGCCGCCGAGGTGACGCCCGAGGCGTTGCTGATTTTGACCCATGTTGAGTTGAAACTGAGCGTCAAGAAACCATCTTGGGTGGTGATCGACAGAAGGCTGTTATGAGAAGCGGTGGCTGGGTTGTCCCTATTTCCCACCCAAATTACAGTTTTTTTGGGTATGTTTTTGTACCATACGCCGACGTACGGTAAGTCGTCGGAGTTATTACCAGGAGAGAAGAAGCCCAGTTCGAAGTTTCCTTGTCTGGAGATTAATGTCTGGCCGGGAACTAGGGTTTGGTTGGCCGTTAAGGTATCCGTTACAGTGCAGAGATGAAGAGGAAAGAAGGTGGACATGAAAAGCAGTAATAGACATTCTGAAGCTAGTAAGTGCATCGTCGTCGTCGTAGATTAATTATCAGACCTTCTTCTGAGTAGGAGAGATATGCTGTTCTGATATGGTTTGTGCATTTCTTTTCTTGACTTGGTCTTATGGAGGAAAAAAGAAAGTAATGTGTGGTGGCAAGTTTTCTTACACATCTTGAAAACAACTGTTTCTAGATTGGAAATGGAAGTCATTGCGTACAAATTTGATGTCGGAGCATGTTGAAGGAGATGAGAATAAGGACGTTGGCGCGTTTATTGACTTTTATTTTCTTTAAAAATTCAAAGTCAACTCAAACTTATGTAAGTTCCGCAAAAGGCTTATAACTGTTTTGTGGGCTAGGAGAAAAAATGAAGTCCACAATTCGAAGAGGAAAAAGTCCAAGCTTCTGTGAGCTGATATTTGCAGATCGAATGGCCTTTCTCTCATTTCAAACCGAAAACAATTCTGAGTAAAATATCAAACCGCTGCGTTTAGTATGTTGGATAAGATAACACTAGATAATTTCTATCATGGGATTGTAATCTAGCTTTATCTAAATTATACCGTTCAGTTTACAACATCAGCCTAGATTAATCATATTGTTCAATTACCAAGATAAAACTAATACAATCTCATATCTAATTTGCAATTACAATTCTAACCCTCCAATCTCTTCACTTTCATGCTTACATTTGCAGACTATCTAGGGCAGGCGACTTTTTTCGATTTTGTGAGCCACCTAACAAGGAGCTTCCTCAAATAATTCCAGGTGCATTTGATTATTACAGACCATTTAAAAAATGCAAACCGTTACGATATGGGGCTCTATCGATTGCGAATGAAGATCTCAACCACTTTAAAGGAATTGCAAACTCTGTTCATGGAAGAAATTGAATAAAGCAAACGAGAAATGCAATCATTAATCATACATAAGTTGAAACCTCCTAACTTCATCTCAAACACATGGAATGGGTGAAGTACGAGGTTATTGAGGTAAAAACCTTTGTCGACGATGGTTCTACCCACTTTTGTTAATGAGCTCCTTAGACTATCTTTATCAATGACCTACACAACAACCGGTCATGACAATAAGATATTAATTTCTCTCTCCTCCACAGACACAACCTACACCTCAACCCAAACTAACAATTTTCATACTTTATTAACAACCCAGCACAACCTGTAATATTTATCTTTTATAATTATTTTTAGTAGTATTTGAATGTTTGAAAAATATATTACATTATATGACATAAAATTTAGATATTGGTCATTGGAGGAAGAAAAATAATATGAAGTATGATAAATTATAGAATGTAACAGAGAAATAAATAATTTGAAATTGTGATTCAAAATGTATCAATATTAGTCTCTATTTGTAGAGAAAAAAAAAATCATACATTTTGGTAAAAAAATAAAAATAAAATTTTAATAGATAATTAAATGTATCATAAAAATCAATAAAAACCACAAAACAGTTTACGAAAAACAGTGCCCAACCGGTTGGTGCACCAGGTTTGTCCACCAACCGGGTTGTGAGAGGTTGTGGGATTTGGATTTAGTTTAATTATAAATATTCAGCAACCGGCCGTGAGAATCACCCATAAACATAGTCTTAGAAAGCGACATTAACACCACCATACCATATACGTATGAGGTATCAGAAAATTAGCCATGTTTCTTGTCTGAAATTCGAATTTCCTCATTTGCAAAGCTCAAAATGGAGTTCATCGCCTGTTGTCAAAATAATGGTTTTATAATTTTAGTTACAGAAGGGGCAGTTCAATTTCGGAATTAGTATGGTGGGTTGGACTCATAAACTTGCCCACACCCATCGGATAATTTATCTAGCATTTACTGGATTATAGAAACGGGCCTATCTTTATTGCAGGCTTTAATGCAATTGTATTTTTCAGAAAGTTTGATAAATGAGGCTTTATATGGGCTTATCCTGCAAAATAACGCGGCCTTATAAATAGCATACGGATAAAAACTGTAATTGGTCTGTCAATATTGATCAATCAAAATTTTCTATTTTAGTTACTATTAAAAAATAAAAGAACTTATTAAATCATAATAACTACCTCATTCTAATTGTAATAATGCTTCTTCGAATTCAATAAATAGTATTATTTATCTCGTAAGACAGAAATTGGAAGCAACGTGATGCCATTAATAGTGTAATATTGATTGAGGTATATGTATATATAATTAAAAACAAATCCTTTTCCCATTAGAAAGATACCAATCGCTATTATTGAGATTTAGGAACAGGAACAAACCCTCAACTACAATTAATAATCATGCTAAATATAATTCATTATTTAATGATCCTAACTAAATTTAGCAACTGTTCCTGTCCCTGATATCAATCGAGTTATAATAAATTAAAAATAATATAGCTCTATCTCTTTCTTTTCTTTTTCCATAGGAAGGCGTCTAAATTTTGGAATATAATTGACAAAAAAAAGTTTCGATGATGCATGCATGACGTCTTTCTTCTTCTCTATCGCTTGAAGTTTCCTCCAAAATTAGGTGTCCAGAAATCAGCAGTCGTCTCAGTAGCAACTGGAAATGTGCTTGATATCGGCACAATGCAAAGCCCTCGGCTTTTTAAATTTTTATCACCTTTCTGCAAATAAACAAAAAAAAAAATTATTATAGATATATGTTTTTCAAAGCCAATATATTATAGCGCATCATACATATATACTTTAACATTTTTATCTTTTTTAGAGACTCACTTGTTGACATTGCACAGGGCCAGAACCAGTTTTCATGTATGGGGTGCTCAGCGCCTGGAAAAAAAAAAGGTATCAATAACTATAAAGTAAACTTTTAATTTAATTAGGATTGCAAATGGAAATTTAGGTAGAGAAAAGACATGTGCATACCCTGACTTGATCGTGCAGAAACTTTATGTAATCAATTGCTTCGTGGAGCACTGAAGCAGTATCAGTCTGTAAACATATATATAAGTTGACTTAATTCCTTATCAGTAATTTTTTAGTTTTCAAATTCTTCTTAAATACCCATCGAATTATTTCTTCCTTATAAGTACCCATTTGAAAATTTCTTCTTGCTCAGTACCTAAAAAGGTCTTTTCAGGGTAAAGTCGAAAATACCCCTGTCTCACACTTCAAATTGGACATTTATACCAATTGATTTCGAAATTATACCAGAAATTATAAAAATTATACCATCTGTTTTGGTTATCGTACAAGTAATTAACGTTTTATAATTTTATACAGCGAATTGGACATTTATACCAACTGATTTTGAAATTATACCAGAAATTGTAGAAATTATACCATCCGTTTGCGTTATTATACCAGTTATTTTAATTTTATACAGTGAAATTGGACGTTATACCAACTGATTTTGAAATTATACCAGAAATTGTAGATATTATACCATCTGTTTGTGTTATTATACCAGTTATTTTAATTTTACAGTGAAACTGGACGTCATACCAACTGATTTTGAAATTATACCAGAAATTGTAGAAATTATACCATCTGTTTGCGTTATTATACCAGTTATTTTAATTTTACAGTGAAATTGGACGTTATACCAACTGATTTTGAAATTATACCACAAATTGTAGAAATTATACCATCTATTTTTGTTATTATACCAGTTATTTTAATTTTATACAGTGAAATTAATGATATACCAACTCATTTTACTATTGTACCAGAAATTGTAGAAATTATACCAACTGTTGTCGTAATTATACCAATAGAATTGTACACTATATCAATTGGTATAATAATGATAACAGTTGGTATAATTAGAATAACAGTTGGTATAATATATAAAACAGTTGGTATGATGTCTAGTTTAATTTCAGAAAGGGTATTTTCGTCTGTTTACTGTCTGGGGGTATTAAACACACAACTTTTTGCAGATGAGTACTGATAAGGAAGAAATTTTGTCAGGGATACTGATAATGAAGTTTAGTTTCTGAGGGCCTGATAAGGAATTTACCCATTAAGTTCATCTCTTTATATTTCCAGTTATTCAAATTTATATGATATTGTATGAAAGTTATTAAAGTGCAGCAATACTAATATATACCTTTCCAAAAGGCGAAACCAACTGCTGTAGCGCAGTTATACGGTCCCCAAGCGTCTCCTTTCGGACCTATATATGAAAGGGATGAAAATATAACCATGTGTTACAGTGTTATAACTAATCATATAATCGTTAAAAAAAGACAATGAGTCGTCGCTAACCTTAAAGGTTGGCAAAGGAGATGGAGTTTCAATTCTTGAACGCTTCAGCGTTGAAGGATGTTCATTACTGCTGGCTTTCTTTGCTTCATTATGTTGCTGAAGTTTCTATCGAAACAAAACAAAACCCATTATGCTATTTCACGATTATGATAAAAAAAGATCTGAGAAAATTGGAGTTGGTTATTATTACCAAAAAAAGATCCCGTTATTACGTTGCTGTGGTTACATTACATGCTTTACATGATCAACAGGCATATAATTGCACGCAAGGAAAATTAAGGAGAGGATTGTTGAATAATCTCAACGTGATCTTCAATAATTGCATAGAAGCAAAAAAAAGGGGAGAAAGTCTACTACGCCGAAAAGTTTGCACGCCAATGAAGAAATACAGTGGTGATGAAGATCCGATCAAAGAAATTAATTAAAGCAACTTGGACTTTTAATTATTTGTCTTGTAGTGATTGCTTAGTATTATAAATAGCATGGTATGCGTGCATGTGTGTTTAAGCATATATGAAAGAAAGCAATATCTAATATGCTCCTTCAGTAAAACTCTAACCCACATACAAACACACAAAACAAATTCATTCAAGTCTCGTGTCCTCATTCTGCCAAACCAAATAATACAGAGAATTTATTCGCTCCATCATTGTACTCTAAAAACAACAAGGATTAGAGAAGATTGAAAAGGGAAAGTTCAACGATTTTCTATCAAGAATAGAGGAGGAGAACAATGTGCTTGAGGATAGAAAAGATGATGGATGCAATGGAGAAGATCTTGAGAACCAATAAAATCTCCCACAAAACAAGGCGAGGAGGGTTGAATTGGATATGAAGCCTAAAACGAGACAATAATAAATAAATGAGCAAACTATGTTGATTAGTAATGTAAATTTATTTTATATTGTCTATGGCTGTCTCTAGAAAGATTAATATGGCGAGAATGAAATGGACATCGTGGAGGTTTTGTTTAATCGTTGTGGTCATCCACTTTCCTAACAAGAATATTGTTGATGTTGAGCTTTCAACAGAAGCAATGTTGGGGTAACATTCTAGTCAACATCTGTTGGCCGAGAATGTTCCCTACTTCAGTTTTATCTTTCATGCCCAAAACTTATTTTATTTAATGATGTGGCATTTTTCTAGTGTTATACAGGATATGGATAAGAGCTGGAAGCATTCAAACCGAGTGGAAAACGTGTGGATGTGCTAGGACGAAAATGAGGAAGAAGCATACTAAAAATAGGAGTCTTGGAGCTTAAGTGAAGACCAAGTTCGTAGGAGTGACCAAGTCGAGCTGAAACGTTCATCAACTGTCCCATTTCACTTAGTGGACGTTAGTGGACGTTGTGGGCCTTCACCAAATCGTTGGAAGGAGTTTCTTACAAGTCGAAGAGCTATATAAGTCGAATGACTTAACACTTTGAACTACGACGAACAACGAGCGAGAAAAGGCTTTCGAGCGAGCATTCTATTTCAACGAGAGATTTTCTTTTTAGTCTAGCTTTTCAGAGATCGTTTGGTCTTGTAGTTTTTCAGAATCCTTTTTGATTCGTAGTTTCGCTAGACTAGTTTTAACTATCTTTTTGGATAGTTTGTAATCCATCTTTATAGTGGATTTTTGCGCCTTGAGGCACGCAGCAAGTTATTTGACTTGCTGCACAAAATCATCTCTTGTGTGCATTTTGTTCCGTCGTTATTTTACTACAATTTCCGCTGTGCTTAAAAAGTGAGAGTGAGTGTTAGCCCAACATCGCGTCTAACATCAGTGTGTTTTACATCCATTTTGTACGGGACCACCTTCAAAGTGGTATCAGAGCCTACGCTTGATATTACTAAGCGCTGAAAATCCTTTTTCATGGATGTTACAAACTCAAATCGTCTCGGCAAAGTTCCTGTGTTGGACGGTTCCAATTATGCGTATTGGAAAGTTCGTGTACGGCAGTGCATCAAGTCCATCGATGTGCGAGCGTGGGAAGCAGTACTCCATGGATATACGTCTCCAAAGACTGCTCCAGACGCTGACAACGAAGTCGTGGACAAGCCTGTCGAGCAGTGGACGGCGGCTGAGAAGAACGCGGCAGAATACAACGACAAGGCACTCAACGCCATCTTCTCATCCGTGGACATGTTTATGTTCAAGATCATCCAGAACTGCTCTACTGCTCAAGATGCATGGGATCTCCTTCAGAAGTACTGTGAAGGCGACGCAAGTGTGCGTGAAACCAAGCTTCGCCTCCTCCTTAGCCAGTTCGAGAATATCAGAATGAAGGAAGACGAAGATATCACCACGTACTTTGGAAAGCTGTTGACAATCTCTAGCGAGTGCGCCAGCCTAGGAGATCCGATGACAAACAAGGTATTGAATTCTAAAGCACTTCGTACTCTAACGGAAAAATTCAATGTGAAGGTATCGGCGATCGAGGAATCGTACAATCTAGCCAATATGGACTTCAACGTCCTGATGAACATCCTGAAGAACTTCGAAACCAATCTCGAAGTACAAAGGAGAGCCTCACGAGGAAAAAGTGTTGCACTGGTCAGTCAGCCATCGAAGGAACTGATCGAGTTCGATCCCAACAACGAAGAGGACATGGCCATGGTTGTGAAGAAATTTGCGAAGTTCTTCAAAAAGAAAGAATGTTGTGCAGAATGTTGGCCCAACATTCAGAAAAGGCCAGAATCCCAAAGCTGAACCTTCCTCGGCTCCTCCGTTTGCTAAGCGCAAGACCTTTGGGAAGCCTGATGGAAAGAAGAAGAACATCAATTATGAGTCCGTCAGATGCTATGAATGCCAAGGTTGGGGACACTTTGCCAACGAATGTGCGAACACACTTCGCAAACATGGAAAGGCCATGTGGATCGATCTCTCAGACGATGAAGATGAAGAATCGTGTTATGAGGAGAACAAGCAGTCTTCAGTTACCATCAAGTCCTTCTCTGACGATGAAGAAGATGAAGATTCTCAAATCGGCTTCACTGCGGTAACAGATGTTGAGCCAACATTTGACTCAACATCTGAAAAACACATTATTTTTGATTATGATGACTCAAACTGTTTTGATGGTTTTTTGAGTTCTGATGATGCAGAGCCTGAAACTGAGAGTTGTGAAGAAGCCCTTGAGCTAATGACGGCACATTATGAAATAGAGAAGGCAAAGAACTTACAACTCCAAGCCGCCGTGAAGATTCTGTCCGAAGAAAACGAGAAGAACGAAAAACTGATAGAGCGATTGACGGATGGAATTACCAAGTTGGAAGCTGCACTGACGCGAAAGGACAAGGAGATCGACAAGCTTCAGAAGCGAGTCGATGATGCCGACGAGACCTTTACAAAAATGAACAAGAGTAAGTCAACTCTTGATGAGGTATTGTCTATAGGAATCTTTGATAAGCAAGGTCTAGGATATAATTCACAGCCTGATCGTGATATCCCAAAACCCAAGACCCATGCTAAACCTAAGATAGTCTTTGTTAAAGCCAAAGCCGCTAGTGATGAGTGTGAAGTTGTGAAGCCTAAGGATAGTTCCAAGCATGTGACCCCTAAGAATAATGATAGCTCATATATATGTCATCATTGCAAGCAATCTGGACACCTGAAACCATTCTGCTGGAAATTGAAGAGGGAGATTTCTGCCAAGAAATCGATGTCGGCTGAAATGTTACCCAACATCTCACCCAACATTGAGAAATCAGTGTTGGAGGGTATGTGTGGAGAAACTTCAGCTGGCTCATCTTCGAATTCTAGTAAACAGAATGCTGTAGTGTTGTCTAAGGAAGTTTGGGTCGAGAAATCAGGTCATAAATGTCTCGTTGTATATACCTCTTTGCGAGCTAACATGACAGGTTCATGGTACTTCGATAGCGGGTGTTCCCGACACATGACGGGTACCAAGGAGTATCTCAGTGATTATATGCCTTTAAGAAGTGGATCTGTGACGTTTGGAGGTGGAGCCAAAGGACGTATTCTTGGCCGAGGCAGACTTAATGTGCCCGATTTTCCCAAACTAAGCAACGTACTTCACGTGGACGGTCTCGTTGCAAATCTAATCAGTATTAGCCAACTCTGCGACGACGACCTTGAGGTAAGATTCAATAAAGAGTGTTGTGAAGTTTTTAACAGCAATTCTGTGCGAGTAATGGCAGGAAAACGATCGAGTGATAACTGCTACCTAGTCGGCGAAAAATCCGGGGTGAAGGATGTGTGCCAACTCTCAAAAGCCGAGGACGACGTAGTACTTTGGCACTTCAAACTGGGCCACGTCAACTACAGAACCTTGGAGCAACTTATCAAGCATGATGCAATCAGAGGTATTCCAAGGCTGAAGGAGTTCGGTAAGGTAGTTTGTGAGTCGTGCGTAAAGGGTAAGCAAACGCATGTTAGTCACAATGTTGACCAACAAGTTGCTCAACATTTTAAAACTGCCCACTGTTTTCAATTGATTCACATGGATTTGATGGGTCCTATGGAAGTTGAGAGTATAGGAGGTAGAAAGTATGCTTATGTGCTTGTGGATGACTTTTCTAGATATGCATGGATATTTTTTCTTAGGGAAAAATCTGAGTCTTTCGATTTTTTCAAGAAATTTTGTGCGATGATTAGGAACAATTTTAGTGCGTCTATCTTCCGTATTAGGTCTGATCATGGTAGGGAGTTCGAGAATCAATACTTTGATGAGTTTTGTGATAAGAAAGGGATTATGCATGAGTATTCATCCCCTAAGACACCCCAACAAAATAGGGTGGCCGAGAGGAAGAATAGAACTTTACAAGAGATGGCTCGTGTTATGTTACTTTCTAAGAATGTCTCTAAGCGTTTTTGGGCTGAAGCGTTACATACTGCTTGTCACATATCGAATCGTGTGTTCTTTAGGTATGGTACGAAGAAAACCTCGTATGAGTTATTGAATGGAAAGAAGCCTACTGTTAAATACTTTCATGTTTTTGGGTGTTTCTGCTATATGTTGAATGATAGGGAGTATTTGACTAAATTCGATTCGAAGAGTGATAAGTGTATCTTTCTAGGTTACTCTTCTAATAGCCGTGCGTATCGTGTGTATAATCTGCGATTAAGGTCCGTTCAAGAGTCCGTAAATATTGTGTTTGATGATGCTACTGACTCTAGCAAGAATGTTACTCAAGTTGAAATTTCAGATCAGTTCAAGGATGTTCGGGAATCACAAGAGCAAACAGAGGCTGAACCAGCGGACAATGTTGAGCCAACATCTGACTCAACATCTGAGCCAGAACAGAACACTGAGGCTGGACCCAGTGAAGTAAGACGTGATCCGCCATCTAAGATTCAGAAAGATCATCCCACGGACCTTATCATTGGAGACATGAACGAAGGAAGAAAGACCAGAGACAAACCACGCAAAGACTACAAGACGATGGTAAGAAACGTATGCATGAATTCGGTATACGCTGAGGTACGCTTTAATTGCTATGTTTCTGAGGTAGAACCTAAGAATGTCCTTGAAGCACTCAAGGATAATTTTTGGGTAAATGCGATGCAAGAAGAACTTTTACAGTTCGAGAAAAACCAAGTCTGGATTTTAGTCCCACGGCCGAAGGACATTAATGTCATAGGCACGAAGTGGATCTTTAAGAATAAATCGGATGAACTTGGTAGGGTAGTAAGAAACAAGGCACGATTAGTAGCTCAGGGGTATACTCAAGTAGAAGGGATAGACTTTGATGAGACGTTTGCGCCCGTTGCTAGGTTAGAATCTATTAGACTTTTGTTAGCTATAGCATGTTGGCTTAACATCACATTACACCAAATGGATGTTAAGGGTGCGTTCTTGAATGGGTACATTGATAAGGAAATATATGTCGAACAGCCTAAAGGGTTCGAAGATCCCCATCATCCTAATCATGTTTTTAAGTTGCAGAAAGCTCTATATGGATTGAAGCAAGCGCCTCGAGCTTGGTATGCAGCAACGTTTTTACTTGAGTTTGGGTTCACACGAGGTGAGGCAGACCGCACGCTTTTTGTTAAAAGAATCGGTTCTGATCTTTTAATAGCTCAAGTTTATGTTGATGACATTGTTTTTGGTTCAAGCTCACAGTCAATGTTAGATCAGTTTGTGCAGGCGATGAACACCACATTTGAGATGAGCATGATTGGAGAGCTAACGTACTTTTTAGGGTTGCAGATCAAGCAAAGTAGCGAAGGGATCTTTATGTCCCAGGAGAAATACGCAAAGAACACGGTCAAGAAGTTCGGGCTGGACACTGCAAAGGTAATGAAAACACCTATGGGGTCTACGCAAAAGGTAAGTAAAGACGATGTTGGGCAGAATGTTGACCCAACATTGTATCGTTCGATGATTGGCAGCTTATTATACTTATCTGCGAGCAGGCCTGACATAATGTATAGTGTTTGCGTATGTGCTAGATATCAATCTGAACCTAAGATTTCTCATCTCAATGCTGTTAAACGTATACTTCGTTATGTGAGTGGATCGTGTAGCCTAGGACTATGGTTTTCCAAAGACACTAATTTGAGTCTTGTAGGCTATAGCGAT